>OY288291.1:52778197-54089747 GCA_958450335.1 Hibiscus tridactylites | reverse complement strand
ACAACGAGGGTTGTAAGATTAATCTAATTCATTTGTCTTCATTGTTCTCCTCTGTGATGGATTCATGTTCTTTTGGTCATATACCAGTTATTTGATAGGATTGGGTAGTTTCTTCTATGGTAAATGGACAAGATCAAGGTCTTCCTGGAAGTTCTGTTTCTGGATTGAGGTACAAGTTTTAGGTTAGCATTCTTTAAGTGTTTTTTGAATTAAATAGACGTGTTTTTTGAGTATATTTGAGGTGTCAGAGAAGTTCCAAGGTTAAAGGTATTGGCAGACAATAAATGGGAAGCCTTTTAGATCTATTTGATTAGATGAGGTTTCTTAACCCCACTTACTAGTAAAATTGCTGGTGCAGTTTAGTAAAATACTGTTGGCCTGCTCATTTTGCTAATATGAATGAATCCTTGAGTTGTCCTTTTTGGTGTACTGTTACTTATGGAGAGGATTCCCAGTATGAAACTTTTCTATTTTGATATAAGATTTGTAATTTTTTTATCTGCTCGGTTCTCCATGCTATACCTGTCGGCTTTAATTCTTTTATCTATGTGAGAAAGGGGCCATGGTGGTCGGAGATGCAATGAATAATGGTGGTTTGTGTTTGATCAATAGTTAGGGATTTGTTGTTTGAAGAAGATGAACAAGATATTTTCCGGAGAAAACAATGTGTTTCTCTGTATTTTCTTATTATTCTTAATTATCAAATGTATACAAAGTAAGCCTTTAAATAGGCTGATATAGAGTTTTAATATAACTAAAACTATACTTTTATCTTTAATTTAAATAATACTTATTCCTAATTTAAATAAGACTTCTATTAAATCTAAACTACTGATTAGGAATAAACTCTAATTACACATTAAATAAAAACTGTAACACTCCTCGTCAACTTGCACTCCCCCTCAAGCTCTAACACTTCTCGGATAACTTACAATCTATTATTTTTGGATCTGCTTTGGACAAGCTCTTTTTTGTCCCCACTTTTATTTTACTTTCCTTTTATCTTAAAATGCAAAAGCAAACATAGTTCAAGTTCTGCACAATTGTTCAATGAAAATTTGTAATGAAACTTTTCTTATTCTAATTCGAACTTGTAGGGTACTTTTATAGCAGAACTGTGGTTTGAAAATTCTAGTTTATATCAGTAATGCGTTATACACCAGGTTTAATCGTAAAGTTCTATAGTCTCAGGGAAGTAAGGGCAATAATATCCCGGGTGAATTTGACTCAGCAACCACTGTGGAAAGCAAGATCTTAGCACACTTAACTAGGTCATCATCAAAGATTCCTCAATTGGATGGACCAATTCCTGATCCTTTTGATGAAATGCTTTCTACTCCCAATGTAAGTTTTGTATACTTTCTTAGGTCGGTTCCTAATCTTATTTTCTGTAACTCTTGGATAGTTTACTTTTAGGCTGCTGGCTTTTTAGTTTTAATTTTCTTTTCTTACCTTGAAGATATACAATTATCAAGGAGTTGTCAATGAAGACTACAATGTAGCGAACACACCGGCTCCAAATGGTAACTTTAATTGATGGATGAACCAAGGATTGCATCTATTGTACTTCGATTAAATGCTTTCCCCCTTTATATTAAGCAGCTTGCTTTTTTTTTCTTTTTACATGCTTTTCTTGTTTCTTTGCCAGACCTTCAGGCTGCCACTCCTGCACCTGTGGCCGAAAATAATACAGGAGATGACGATGACGATGAGCCGTTAAATGAAAATGACGACGATGACGATTTGGATGATGTGGACCATGGAGAAGATCTGAACACACATCATCTAGTTTTAGCTCAATTTGACAAGGTAGTTTTCCTATTTTTACAGTATGCATGTACCAGTTGCTGCCCATACGGCCATACCATATTCAGTGATCTTGATTTATACAAAGTGTTGGCTGTCTATTGACCTTCCGCGAGACAATTAATAACGACACTGTATCTTTTGTTTGTAGGTGACTCGTACCAAGAGCCGATGGAAGTGCACTCTGAAGGATGGCATCATGCATATAAACAAGGACATTCTCTTTAACAAGGTATGTTTGCCACTGAACAATATTGTTTTAAAAATGAAGAAATCTTGTTTGCAACATCTTAATAAACCCAAGTTTTTGCTGAATCCTTTCATATTATGCAGGCAACCGGGGAGTTTGACTTTTGATATTTTAAAGAGAAATGTCTATCTTCACCATAACATTGCAGTTGGCTTTAAAAGAACAAGTTAAGGCCTAAGGGGTGTTATTGAGTTTTCCCAAAAAAATTTCTTTAATTACATTGGAGTGAAAGTTAGACGATGTTGCTTTCATTTTAATTTAATTTAATAACTACCTTAAGACATGGGTTAGACGTTGTGCATAAAGGGAGAGCTTTTTTGATGCAGTTTGGTTTATGCTACAATGTGTTTGAGACGTTCTGGTTAATCTACACCCCCCTTTTTTTTTTAATTCCCCCATGGTTTCAGAAACAAAACATATTTCTTTTCTTTGGTTTTCGTCATAACGCCACTATCTTCTTCCTCAAGTAAGTCGCAAGAATGGAGGCACGCACTTCCTACTGAAAATTCTCTCTTTTTTTTTATCTTTTCCATACCTCCTAGATCCCTATAAATTTTGAATTATCTTAAAAGAAAGTGAAGAATCATTTTTCTTGTTTTACATTATTTTTGAAGACCTTAATTTGGCAGGATGAAAAGGTAAAAAAAAAATCATTATGCCTAATAAAAGCCATATTTGCTGAAAACCCATCCACAAAGCATAAAATAAACAAGGCACATGAAAAAGAAGGATGCCAAAGAAAAACTAAAATATATAGGTTTTTGCTATTGAATGGGAAGGTCAATTATAATCTGATCCCTTAATTATAATTAACGTCCATATCGATGGATGGATGTTGGTTGAGCCAAATCTTTCTGGGCCTTTATAATGGCAAAATTATAAAAGATGCCCCAACGTTTGCATGTTTTGTCATTTGGTTCCTTATTTTTTTAAGCAAATAATTCAACGTTTTAGTTTGGTCCATATATGCTTCTGTTGGATAAAAGCTGTCGGTCAACAGTTGATGTTGACCGAACATATCACGTGTTAAGAATTGCTGACCACGTGTTAAGAATTGCTGACGTGGCATATGCCTCATCATATTTTAAAAAATATTTTGTTATACCTTTATTTATGGTGACACGTGACCGAATCTGATGGTGATATGTGACGAATATAATGCTGACACGTCAGCAGATCTTAACATGTGGTAAGTTTAGTCAACATCAGCCGTTGACCGTCAGTTAACTGACAATTTTTATTTAACGGGGACATATTTAGACTAAATTAAAACGTTAAAATTATTTGCTATAAAAGATAAGAAATCAAATTACAAAACATAATTTTGCCCTTTATAATTTGATACTCACCTTTTGTTTTGATTTCATGGAAATGTTAGCCTAATCTAAAGTCAAAATCACTAGACGTTGAAGGAAGTTCGATTATTGGATGTGCAAGTCCCATTGAAAACAAAACAGGAAGTGAGTGGATAATAAAAGCGGGTAATTTTCCTACCTAACAACCGTCATATCTTTTTCTTGTGTTCTCTGGATCTTTTTTTCTTATTCTTCTTCTTCTTCCCAATGGCTTGCAGTGCCACTGCTCAGCCTCTGTTAAACCTCGAACTCTCACACTCGCAACAACCAAAGAGACCTTACTCTCCCTCCCTGCGTTCCTTCACCAATAAGTCACGACTTTCCCCAAAGCCTTCTTCTTCTCAATCCAAAGACCACACCAAGATCAACATTTTCTCAAGCCCATCACTGTTTTCTAGGCAGAAACCCGGATCCCATGTAAGGTTTCCACAATTAATTGTCTTCTCTACTTTGGGTCGTTTCTTAATCTTGGAATGCTTTTTTATTGTTCTTTTAGGTTGCTGCCCAGAGTGATTATTCTTCGGGGGAAGAAGCTGAGTCACTCTTACCCGACTCAGCTTACCAAGAGCCCTTTTCTTGGTCTTCAGTGATTTTCCCGTACGTTGTTATCTAATTTCCATTTTTAGCTACTTTTGTTTTTTTCCCCTTTAGTTTTCGGGTTTGAATTGCCTGTTCATTATTATTATTATGAATAATAAAGGGTAGATCACGGATTATTTTCAGATTTAGTGATGAGAGAAATTTTGATTCTTGCAATCAGATTTGTGTTTCCAGCTCTCGGAGGGTTATTATTTGGCTATGACATTGGTGCCACCTCTGGTGCTGCAATCTCTTTGCAGGTGCTTCAGCAGAGTACTGTTTTTTTTTTTATCGAATTCGGAAGCCTTATCCGATTAACTTGCCCTTTAATGTTCAGTTAGCTTTACCTACATGTCTACATTAGAAGATTCTAGTCTTGTATTTAATGTCTTATGTTTGATAATGTCAGTCACCTGAGCTTAGTGGCACTACTTGGTTCAACCTCTCAGCTGTTCAGCTGGGTCTAGTGGTACGATTTCTTCATGATACATGGAAGAATTGATGCATCATTTGTGGACATTTGCACTTCTTTTTCTTCCAGTAATATGTGATAATGTATATTCGTTCGAGTGCAGGTCAGTGGTTCTCTTTATGGGGCCCTTCTTGGTTCCATCCTTGTCTATCCAATTGCGGACTTCCTCGGTACTGAACTTCTTCATTGTACTTGGAGCTTGTACATGTGTATTTATCTTAACATATAGTATTCATTCGTGCGTGAAGGAAGGAGGAGGGAACTCATCATTGCTGCTCTACTATATTTGCTTGGTGGTGTGCTGACTGCTTCTGCTCCAGACCTTAGTGTTCTCTTAGTAGGACGGCTACTCTATGGCCTGGGTATTGGATCAGTGAGATTCTCGAAACCGACTGGTGGTATTTCTGGTAGATTTATTATGCTGTGCTTACTTGTAACGTTCTTGTGTGTATGACATTTGACAGGCTATGCATGGGGCTCCGCTGTACATAGCAGAAACTTGCCCATCTCAGATACGTGGTACATTGATATCACTAAAGGAACTATTCATAGTTCTGGGAATTTTGGTAAGCTGTTGAAGATGCTGCTGTATTATTACCTACGTTATTTCTTTGTAAACAATCGCAGCTGAAGTGTAGATTCGTCTGTAGTTGGGCTATTTTGTGGGAAGCTTCCAAATTGATGCTGTTGGGGGATGGCGATACATGTACGGGTTTAGTGCCCCGTTCGCAGTACTAATGGGACTAGGAATGTGGAGTCTTCCGCCATCACCACGTTGGTTAATTCTCAGAGTGGTTCAAGGTAAAGCATCTTTACAAGAATACAAAGAGAAAGCAATCCTTGCCCTAAGCAAACTACGGGGTCGGGCTCCGCGTGATGAAGTATCCGAGAAGCAAATAGAAGATACCCTAACCTCGGTGAAGTCTGCCTATATGGAACAGGAATCTGAAGGAAATATCTTGGAGGTACTTCAGGGGCCAGGTTTGAAAGCCTTCATAATTGGTGGAGGTTTAGTCCTTTTTCAGCAGGTATCTCTTCCTCCTTGCTGCATGATATTGTTTATTCATTTGTTGGTTATTTTTCTGTTTCTTTTTACTGATATAAAGATACAAGGAGGGAACACTAAAACTGCAAAATTTTATGTTTAAGGGTTTATTTACAATCTGATTATGACAGATAACCGGCCAACCGAGTGTTCTGTATTATGCTGGTCCAATTCTACAGGTAACTGATAATTGAAACTTCCTTTTTCTTCTTATGTAATGTAAAATATCCGAACTGTATAATGGCATGTATAAAATTATTTCTCCAGAGTGCTGGATTCTCTGCGGCTGCTGATGCTACCCGCCTTTCTGTTGTAGTAGGTTTGTTCAAGGTAACTCTTAGTATTTCTTGTTATTTAACTTTCGAATCAGCGTTTATCAAGTTACCTTCTTCCCGACACTGATTAAGTACTGTTCGAAATATTCCTTTGTGTAGTTACTGATGACTTGGATAGCTGTTGCAAAAGTTGATGACCTTGGTAGAAGGCCTTTGCTGATTGGAGGTGTCAGCGGGATTGTATGTGACCTATTCCTCTCATTTCTGTTGAACTGTTTCCATGGAAGTTCTTATTTGCCTTTATGAACTTGTTGCACTGCAGGCCCTTTCTTTGTTTCTGCTTTGTGCTTATTACAAATTTCTCGGAGAATTCCCGTATGTTGCTGTAGCCGCACTACTTCTCTACGTCGGTTGCTATCAGGCTAGTATTCTTTTCATTTGCTTGTTGAGAGTGTTTCTAGGAGACCTTCTAGGATCGGAGATTTTATTTTTATTTCCACATAGAAATTGGAAAAGGAAAAAAAAATAAGTCAGGTTCTTAATGAAGCTAATATTGTTTCATACACTTGCAATGACGGTGAGATCGAGTTAATCTGACAAATGGGGTTGCAGATATCATTTGGGCCTATCAGTTGGCTGATGGTGTCCGAAATTTTCCCACTGCGCACAAGAGGGAAAGGCATTAGTCTTGCAGTTCTAACAAACTTCGGTTCGAATGCCATAGTTACCTTTGCATTCTCACCACTGAAGGTATTTTGGTTCAACACTCAACAGTCTAGTTCCAAGTTCCAAAGTAGGTTTCTTGTAATATTCCATGGTGTTTATGATTTGCAGGAGGCGTTAGGAGCTGAAAACCTGTTCCTGGTTTTCGGCGGGATTGCTCTGTTATCACTCGTGTTCGTGGTACTTTATGTCCCGGAGACTAAAGGTCTGAGCCTGGAAGAGATTGAATCCAAGATCTTGAAGTGATTAATAACCTTGCTGTTTAAGATACTTGTACACATACATTCTGTGTCACTGTCCCATGTTTACTTCTTTGAAATGATACTATAACAAACTGTTCATTTTGCAACTCTAATTTACCACCTCATTCGTTGTTTACAGCATTTTCCATGGGGTTGAAATGATACTTAAACCAAGTGTTAAGTTTGCTTGGGGATTTTGAATCTTTTAATTGGTGAGTGATTGGATTTGGATTTTAAAATATTTAAAAACCTAATATTTTGAAATGGTTTGTGATTATTTTGTTTGGATAAATATTTATTTTAGAAAAAAATGTGTTATTAGAATTTTATGAGTATAAAAAATTAATTATATTAAAAATATAAGAGAAAACTTTGTTACACGTGTAAACTAAGTTATAGTTTATTAATTTTAGAGTGTAAGGTGTTAGTTTAGGGTTTTAGATTTAAAGATTTAGATTTTGAATAAGATTCTATGACACAGATTCTTCCTAAATCTTTTTTTTTTCTTTTGGAAATGGTGTAGTTAATAAGTTATTAAATTATATTTATTTTTTTGTAATAGGTGACTAAAGTATTTTTTAGCTGAAATAAGTGCATAAATTTTAATTTTTAATTTATTTTAAAGTCAACTCAGATACATACTTTATACTTATTTTAGCTAAAAATGAAATTTTAAACACTTATTTCAGCAAAAAAAATACTTTAAACACTTATAAAAAAATATATAGTTTGAACAATATTTTATAATTAAGACTTTAAAAATCTATATAATTGCATAGTTGCCCATACCCCTACCTATAATAGACAATAGGATACGAAGAACCCTAAATTAAATAATTAATAGTTAATTTAATCCCAGTGATTAGCAGTCAGTCTCACATCATATATTGGAAATTGGACAATGGAGAGACCATTTCCCTTATCCAAAGGTCAAGTTTCCTTACCTAATTGTACCACCTTATCTGAATTCTAACATGAGAATATAAAAAACATTTTATTCAATGAAAAATCATTTTTTTTGTTTTCCTATTTGCTAAAAGAAATAATTTTACTTGATAAATCATAATACTAATCTTAATTCTATCTAAAAAGAAAGAAAACACGGTGTTCCTACAAAGTCTAGAACTCATAACTTAAAAAATGTGAGAGAACAAAAATAAATAACTTGACCAATTAATCAAATATATTTGCTTGAAAAGATATACTTCTTTAAATTTATTTATGTCCGATTAAATTTTATATTTTAAAATTTCATTAATTCGTCCTTTAATCGATTAATTATTAAATCTAATGTTTTCTTTACCAGTTGGCCATGGGTCACACCATTGTACTATTACATGGCATTTTTAAATTTCTTATTTTTAAATATAATTTTAAAAATTTTCTTAAAAAAACTTAAAATTCTAAGTGCTAGAGTCACAATGTAATATTTTAAAAAGAAATAAGATGTAAAGGTCAAATTAATCAAAGAATTTAATTCATAATTTTTTCGATTTCACAACTTAATTAATTTAATTTCTCGATGAAAGTTCAATTAGATATAGTCGATTAATTTTTTTAAAAAAATCGAAAATCAGTAAACAAAAAAAATCGGTGTTGCCTAGGTTGAATGACCAACATAACTCTTTACAATAATAAAGTAGATCATATCATAAAACATGACCTCAATTAAACTCTTTTTTTTCACAGTGCCTAAAAAATAAAAATAATTCATGATTGGGTAGTTAAATTTGTACATACCACGTCAGCAATTTATTCTCTATTTTAAAATAATAATAAATAAATGAATAAGTAAGAAAGAATTATTGTACTTATTCTGAAATTTATGGTTGTCCTGTACGTATATTATATATATATATATATATATTTTTGATCAAAAGAGAAGAATTCATTAACAACAAAATCATAGAAACAAACAGGAGAGGGCAAATTAGATCCCCATAAAGTTTGACAAAAAGAATTTCTAGCGACTTTAGCTAGGCAGTCCGCAGCCTGGTTACAGGATCGAGGGACAAAGGAAAAGGCACAGGAGCCAAAAGAATTTGCCTGAGCTCTAATGTCTTCCTCCACAGCGGAAGAAACCCAATCAAAGTGAGTACTCGAACAAAGTTTCCGAATAACTGCTTGGCAATCAGCCTCTATGATGATATCTGATACGCCAATCATGGAGGCAAGGGAAAGCCCTAGTCTGATGGCGATAGCTTCTGCCACCGCTGCACTTGGAGCTAAAGTTGGTGCTGAAAGACCTTGAATAACAGATCCCGACCAGTCACGTGCGAGAGCCACCACCGTAGCCTTACCGGTGTGGCAGTCAAAGGCTACATCACAATTGATCTTAACCCTATTTGGTGGAGGAGGGGACCATGTGCTCAGTTCCATCGAGCGAAGATTTTTCTCCAGGGAGACAGTCTCCGATGCTTGAGAGAATTCCCTAAAGTCGCGATTTGCTCGTAGCCACACTTCCCAAGGGATATCCTTTCTACCTTCAAAAACCAGAGCATTCATCGATTTCCAAATAGCCCACAGAAGAAAAGCGATAAGAGCACAACCATCTTCGAAGTTTCCCAGTTTACGGAATTCCAAGATCTTACTCCACCATCTAGGAAAACCTGAGAAACCCAAAGCAAACAGTTCATAACTAAAGTCTGAGGCCTTCCACACTGCTTGTGCGAACGGACAAAAAAAGAGGATATGTTCAATGGATTCCCTATGATCCCCGCATCTAGGGCACATATCCGAATCCTAAAAGTTGCCATGAAAACGAGCCGCTAGAGCACTTTTGGTTGGGACAATATTGTGGCAGAGTTTTCATAGAAAGTAGCGGATTTTGGACGGCACCTTCAAGTCCCAGATGGATTTCCAAAAGGCTTTATTGTTTGCTGGGGAGTTGCTAGAGGAAGGTTCTTCCACAGGTTCGATATTTTCCTCAATGAAATGGTACCCTGACTTGGCCGAGTATTCCCCGTTCTTTGTTCCTACCCAAATGAGTTTGTCTTTAATACTTGGTCCTCCAATATGAATAGCCATGATCGCTTCTGCCTCCTATGGTGAAAAAGGCCTTCAATTTTGGACTTGTCCCAAGATCGGTGGTCTTCATTCATCATACTACAAACAGAGGGAAAGGGGCGTTTTGGTGGGGGTTGGGAAGAGATCTTAAAACTGTGCAGTTTTGGGATCCAATTATCATACCATGTCAAAGTACATATGCCATCTCATACCCTCCACAGTGAGCCTTTCCTGATTATCTCAATACCTTCCCTGATGCTTGCCCAAACCAGGGAGGAATTTTTGCACTTGGGAGCCTCATAGATGTTTCCATAAGGAAAATAAATACCTCGGAGGGTCTGAGCAAGCAAGGAATCCGGGTGCTTCACCAGCTTCCAAGTGATCTTCGCGATGAGGGCTCTATTGAAAGTTTTTAGGTTCCGAAATCTCAATCCTCCTTGATCCTTCGAGCGACAAAGGTTTTTCAGCTGATCCAGTGAATGCTTCTTTTTTTTGTTTCCACAGTTATTCCACCAAAACTTTGCTGCAAGTGAGCTGAGCTCATCACAAAAGGTAACCGGTAGAAGGAAGCATTGCATGACATAGGTGGGGATTGCTTGGGCGGCCGCCTTGATAAGGACTTCCTTCCCAGCCTGGTTTAAGAATTTGGCTTTCCATCCCCTAAGTCTATTCTGAACCCTTTCCTTAATGAACGCCAAAGCCTCTTTTTTGCTTCTTCCTCAAACAGTAGGTAGGCCAAGATATTTATTATCTTCATCCATTGGTCGGAAACCCAGAACATTGCAAAGGTGAATCTTTAGATTGTTACTAACATTGGGTGAAAAGCCAACAAAAGATTTCTGAAAGTTTACCGTCTGGCCTGTAGAGTGTTGGAAAAGGTAAAGGGCTCGCAGGACTACTTCACAGTTCTCCTTATTCGCTCCAAAAAACATGAGACAATCGTTTGCAAACAACAGGTGACTAAGAATCGGGCAGCGTTTCTTGATTCTAAGGCCTTCAAGTCCGGCTTGTTCAACCTTTTTTTCCATAATTCACGACAAAATACTTGAGATAAAAGTGAAAAGAAAATGAGATAAGGGGTCTCTTTGTCTTAAGCCCCGACCAGCAGGAAAGTCCCCAACTTTCTCCCCATTTAGAACCAGGGAAAAAGAGATGGTGGAGACACATTTCATCCCTCTATCCACCAACCACTCTCGAAATCCCAGACTATTCATGACAAAACGCAAGAGATCCCAGACCACTTTGTCATAAGTTTTTTCAAGATCAATTTTCAGAGTCATGATCCCCTTCTTGCCCTTTTTTGCCTGTTTGATTGCGTGGAATGCTTCATTAGAAAGAATGATGTTGTCGTGGATAGATCTTCCTTGTACAAAAGCTGATTGATGGTAAGGGATGATGTTCGGGAGGAACTTCTTCAGTCTCGTTGCCAAGATCTTAGTAATGACTTTGAGCGAGAAGTTGCAAAGACTGATGGGTTTGGCATCTTGGGGATGAGAACAATGTTTGTTTTGTTTAGCCCGGAGTCCAAAATACACTCATTGAAAAAAGACGAGACCATCCCAATGAGATCCCCTTTGATAGTTCTCCAGAACGTTTGATAGAAACTACCAAGAAATCCATTGGGCCCAGGCGCCTTGGACGCTCCTAGACACTTCTTTGCTCAGCTCCTCATTCATTTCCTCGGTTACCACGTGAGGAATGTACTCTCCGAGGTCTTGGTAGGCAATAGATGGGTCTTTAGAGAACAAATTTTGGAAGTACACCATCAAGTGACTTGCGATATCTACAGGTTCCTCCATCCAAGATCCATCATCTCTTTTCAAACTAATAATGGAATTGATTCTTCTGTGTTGGATGGTTGTGGCATGGAAAAACTTGGTATTTCTATCTTCCCATTTAAGCCAATTAATTCTGGACCGCTGATGCCAATACCTCTCCTCCCTCTCCCATTCAAAATCCAGCTCTTTCTTCAGCCATTTAAGCTCTTCCAGCTCCGAGCTATTGAGTTTCTTTCCTTGGAGTTGTTTGATCATGGTTACCAACTCCCTCTTCTTTTCATTTTGTAGCTTCGTCTTCGTTTTGCTCCACCTAATAAGGGCTTTCCTGGTGCTTCGAATTTTCCTACCAAAATCGGAGACAATTCTCACTCCCTGGAGATCTTGCCATCCTTCGATTACAGTTTGGGTGCAATCATCTTTCAGAAGTCATTTATTTTCGAACTTGAAGTCCTTCTTAAATTTTCTGGGAAGGCCCTTAGTGAACAAGATAATGGGGGCGTGGTCGGATGCAATAACAATATCCATGATCCCCAAAGCTTTGGGGAATGCTAGGCTCCATTTAGTGAAGCACAGCACCCAATCCAGATTTTCAAGAATGAAATTTGCACCGCTTCGTTGGTTGAACCAGGTGAAGTGCCTCCTTTAATTGGGATTTCAATAAGACCCGATAAATTTATAAAATCAAGGAAGTCTTTAGCTTCGTCGGGATTAAAAGGGTTACCTCTTCTTTTTCCTCTTGCCGGGTCACTGTGTACTTATATTACATTATTAATATATTCAAGAACGCCATTAATCATCAATCATTTTTTCCAGAAAAATGGGATTAGTATATTCAAGCTAATGATAATTATCAAGTTTCCTGGAATTCTCCACCTACATATCTTTCTCTGCCTGTCAAAAACCATAAGAACCCAGCCATTTAAGAGTGTCAAAGTGAACCCCCCCAAGCTCATAAAAATCATACTGAATTATTGCCTCTTAATCTTGTTTAAACCACACTATCACATCTTTCTTGAAGAACCAGATTTTCCACACAAATTAGCATGATATAAATGAAGCTGAAAAGTCATATTCTAATACTGAAAAAAGAAAGAAAGGAACTAACCTTTGTACAAAAATCCAGCTAATTTAACTTATCATTGGGAGCCATACCCATATGATTGGGAAACGACACCACCGATCCATATTTATTCCTACCAGGCCAATCTCTCGGCTGCATCCCGTACGAATTCGCCTCATACCCATGCTGCTGCTGATGGTATCCTCCTTGATGCATACCCATGTGCCCGTACATCGGCATTGCTACGGGCACCAAAGGTGCCCCATACGGCATCGCTATAGGCATACCAACATGCCCATTGCGGTTGCCATTCGCACTACCACCAAGAAGACCATTTCCTCCGCCGCCGCTTCCGCTCTCATGAAGACTCTGCGGAACCGGCGTTGACGCAAAAAGCTGATCGGAAGCTGATGGTCCTTCGTTGCTTAGCCCTTGCATTCTTTTCAAGTAAAGCCGGTATTTCTGCAAATGGCTGGCGACGTTCTCGCGGGTCAAGCCTTCTACGTTCATTAGCTGCATGATTGTTTTGGGAACCGCGTTTTTGATGCCTAAATGGGCTACCACATCAACGAATCTCTTGTGCAGCTGCGGCGTCCACACTAGACGCTGCCGTTTCAGTGTCCTCGCTGATGGATCCGCCGAATCCGCCTCCTCTGCAATACCGACATCCGTCTTCCTCATCTTCTTTGATTCAGATCCAGAACCGGAACCCGATCCGTCACCTTCCGGTTCAACTACCATCGGGTCATTAAGAGAACGAAGATTGTTATTATTGTTGTTTTTATTGTTATTGTTAGAGAAGAAGTGGGCTCCGCTCGATCGGAGAGATGAGAGGGTATCGTGAGAGGCGCGTTTGACATCGAGAGCTGTCCGGCGAGGCTCCGGCGAGATGCTGAAAGCGGAGGCGAGTTCCGGTGGAACTAAGGATTGAGATAACGGAGTTAAGTCATCGCAGTTAGGCAATCCAATCTCCCATTCGAGAACTCTTTGGTCAACACCGTCTTCGTCGTCAACGACGGCGGTGTTGGCTGTTGCGGTGGCTTCTCCGTCGTCTCCGCCGTTAACTTCAAATTCAGTTATCTTCACTTCTTCTCCCATGTTTTGCCTCCAAATCAGGGGTCTAATTAGTCGTTTTGAACGATTCTTCAAATTTCGTTGTTTGGATCGGAAAGAAAAGAGTAAAATCTGAAGAGATCTTCAGATATCTGCGTGAAAATCGGGCGGCTGTTTGGGACCTAAGAAAAAAGAAATTTTCTTGTTCTGTGGGAAAATAAAAAAGATGCAAAAAAGAAAAAAGTGCAACACCAGATTCCAGATCGGTTAGCCGACGTGGACGACTGAGCCAGATATTTTTGATCTTCTAAATATCTCAACATCTAAATATCAGGGTTTATCCAGTAATATTTCGCCATGTAAGTGATTTGGGGGGTTGTATTGGTGGAACCAGTCGCGCTGGATTGTAGATGGCGGGTTATTCATTTACGGAAATGGACATGTTTTGGTCCTAAGAGAGGCGGCCAAGTATAATATATTTTTTAATTATTTAACAATTTAAAGTTTATTTTTCTAATGTAACCAGTTGAAAAGATGTTGGGTTCATTTTAAAAGATTCGAATTCGAGCAGTTTTATCTGTAAAATATTTATGTCATATCAAAGGGTTATAAAAAATATGAACAAATATCATATTGTAATCATCTTTAAGACTATAAAAAATATTATTTTTCTTATTTATGAGAATGAAAAACTTCTGTGATATATAAGAATAAAATAAAACGACATTACGTTAATTCTATTTTTTAAAATACACGTCACGTCAATTATACCTTTCAAAAACATATATGACTTTATGAAAAACGTGTTACGTTAACACCTTCCAATACATACACTTATGTTTTTCCAATACATACATTTATGTTTTTGTCTTATGTGAGTTCCACTAATTAATTTAGTGGCTAAAGATGCTCATATTGTTCATCTTGTATGGGTTCAGATTCCGATATAAAAATATAATACATCTTTATTTAATAAAAAATAAAAGATTTAACCCACTAAATTACAAATGTTATTGGTGTTTTATAGAAATGTAATTGGAGTATTGGTCTTTGTTTCTTATCGATATGATTATATGAGATTCAAGAGTTAAATATTAGCCTTAGAAAGTTAGTGCATGACTACATGGATAATTCCACACAAACAATCGACTCTTTAACTCCTGAATATCATATCGTTAATAAACAAATTATAACACTTCAATTTATGCCTATGTAAACCAATGTAAATAGCATTTGCAATCACGACGTTAAATCTCAACTTTCATTCTTGCTTGTTTATTTTTTTCAATTTGGTCATTAAGTGCACTCTAGGGTACAATTGATGTGGCATGTTTTTTAAAATACACGAGTCTCACGACCGATGTGACACGTTATTTAAAAGATATGGTAGATGTGGTATGCCTTTCTTTCATATTTTTTAGGCAAAATGACAAAAGATACCCCCAACGTTTGCATGTTTTGTCATTTGGCCCCCTATTCTTTTTTTGGGTCTAAATATACCCCCAACGTTTGCTTGTTTTGTCATTTGGCCCCCTATTCTTTCTTTTGGTCCAAAAATGCCCCCAACGTTTCCTTCATAGTCCAAATATGCCCCTGTTGGATGTAAACTGTCAATCAACTGACGATCAACGACTTATAAAATAAATTTGACGTGGCATCAGCAGATCTTAATACGTGGCAAGTCCAGTCAGCATCAGCTGTTGTACGTCAGTTGACTGACAGTTTCCATCTAACAGGGGCATATTTGGACCAAATTGAAACGTTGAGGGCATTTTTGGACTACGAATGAAACGTTGAGGGCATATTTGGACCAAAAGAAAGAATAGGGGGGCAAATGACAAAACAAACAAACGTTGGGGGCATATTTGGACAAAAAAAAAGAATATGAAGCTAAATGACAAAACATGCAAACGTTGGGGGCATCTTTTGTCATATATAATGTAATATACTTTCCAAAAGATACAACTGACCTAATGTGTTTTTTTATATGTAAAAAACGAGTGTTATTGATGTAAATAATATAAGGAAAATATTTTGATGCACAAGCTTGTGTAAACTTTAGTTTACACAAGCCCTTTAATTTTAGGGTTTAGGGTTTAGGGTTTAGGGTTTTAGGTTAGGGTTTAGGGGTTTAGTATGTAGGGTATATAATTTAAGGTTTATGGGTAGAATTTAGAATTTAGAGTTTAGGATTTAGGGCTTAGGTTTTAGGTTGCTAGGGTTTGTGATTTAGATTTTAAATTTTATAAAAGGAATGTGTAAAAAAAATTTACACAGCTTGTGCATCAAAATAAAACCTATAATATAATACAATATCATTTCAATAAAATATTTTTAAAATATTGTGTGAAAATGTACAAAGAAGGTGCACTTTTGAGGAATTTTTTTTGGGTAATATAGGGCTTTGAGGGCAGGGACAGAATTATCACCAAAAAAATTTTCACATGTGTCATCCTATATAATTTTTTAAAACAATTAATTTATTTATAAATTCAATCCTCATTTTTAAATATTTATGTTTTGCTTTCAATCTGTACCTCCTTGAGTGATTCTTTGTTTATAGCGGACTAACCAATAGGAGAAGTGAATGTTGGTGAAAACTGATGTACTATTTTATGGACAGTGTGTAATATTGTGGGCCGTTGGATGGAAAACTATGGTTTTATCAATGGGTTTATCCACTTTATGATCATTGTTCTTTCTTTTTGTTTTTTATATATAAAACTCATAGTAATAAATTATTTAACCATAATAAAATACTACTCCATAAAAGACAAATCCCAGCTCAGCATAATTAAAAAAATGTGATATTAATTAATTAATTCCACATAATTTGAATTTCAAACTCACAACTTCTTATTTTGTCGCATTAAATAGAATTTTTTTTACGTATTTATGATTAAAATACGAGAAAAAAAGAGTAAAGAAATAGTGTCTTTTTCTTTGAGACCCAAAAGACCGAAGTAGACCCCACCGTATATGTTCTTACATTAATCGAAGGAAAATGGTGAAGTTTTTAAAAGGTGATGTTATCTTTAATTTTGAGGAATATATTATCTTATCTTGGCATAACCGTCAAGATTATTTGTATTTTTTTTATATTTACAAACATTCATTTATTCGAGACGGAACTAGAAATTTTAAAAAGAGTAAAATAAAATTAAAAATTAAAGAGATTATAGAATTAATTTTTAAAAAAATATTATATTATTATAGAAAAAAATTGATAGGGCCCACACCCCTTGACTCCTGGGATGTTACGCCCCTGCATTTATCTATACTAATATGTGAGTTCAAAGAGTGATTTTAGTGAAAATAACATTTTTAAATGACTCAAATTTGAATAATTTTATTTATAAGCAGGTCTGACTCAATAGCAGGAACACCCTAAGAGTCTGCTCATAGCTCACTTTCATGGGATCTATAAAAATTTAAAAAAGTTTTGAATATGTAAAAAAAATTAGTGGGGGCATAATGCATCTTTTGAAAAATTTTATGTTAAATTGAAAAACTTAGAAAAAGGGATTACTTATCTATTTATTTGACAATTTTTTTAATTCCAAAAAGACTTCTTATTCTGTCAACTTTTTAAATTTCAAGGGAGAATCGCGTAAAATAATGATTATCATTTATTGTTTTAATTGTATTTAAAGTGATTTCTTAATAAAATAATAAAAATAATGTGTTAAAAAGACTTTAATTATATTTTTGTGATTTATTAATAAAATTTTAAATTAATAGTTCAAAGAGATGAAATATAGTTTCATTCTATAAGAGCCTATTTTTTTACCTTTAAAAGTCCCGAAAATATATACACTCGAACAGAATGATTGAGACGATATCATAGTTGATTAGACCTGGCAAACTTGACCCGAGACCCGAAACTCGAACCGAATTATCCGAACCGAAACCTGATTTTGACCCGAACATGATGATTCGAAGTTGACCCGAAACCCGAACCGAATCGAACCGAACCGAACCGAATTTTTTTGTTGAACCGAAATAGACCCGAATCGAATAGACTCGAACCGAATGGACCCGAACCAAATGCTACCCGAACCGAAAGCTGAAACGAATATCGACCCGATTTTAACCCGATTTTGACCCGATTTTAACCCGAATATCTATTGTTAAAAATATAATAAATAATAAAATGAAGTATAGAAATTTGAGATCTTGGTGACAAATTTTATAATTTCATCATAAAATATAGCATAAAATTGAAATTGTAGACTAAATTGACAATTTGGAAGTGGAGAAATTTGAGAGTACAATGATCAATTTTGTAATTATACCATATAAATAAATATGGGTCAATTTTGGCTAAAAATTAAATCTTTGAAATTAAAATGAACGAAAATATCAATATATTAAATTAATAGACTAAATTACAAAGATTAGTCAATTTCAACTAAAAGTACATTTTTAGAGACTAAATATCACTACGGGGAGGGGATTTCTATATCCGAACTCTAAACCGTGGGAATACTTGTGACTAAATTAAATTAAACTAAAACTTAAAGTTGACTAAAATGTAACATTTTAAATGCAACATGACCTAAAAAGTAATTAATCTCTAGCTTAAAAAATTGGTGGCTTATTTCCCTCCAAAATTTTGTCTTTTCTCTCTCTATTTTTTCCAATTGTCTTTTTCTTTTTTTTCAATCTAGCTTAAAAAATTGGTGGCTTATTTCCCTCCAAAATTTTGTTTTTTCCCTCTCTATTTTTACCAATTGTCTTTATATTTTTCTTGATTTAATTGAGTTTCAATTTAGATTAATTTAATTGAAATTTCACATTTAGTTTTAAAATTATTTTAATTATGTCCGTGATTTATGCTTTTAGATTTTAGTTAGTTCAATTAGATCCTAAGTTTAATAAATTAATTCATTTCATACATTATTATTATTATTATTATTATTATTATTATAAACTTTGATTCAATATAATTATACACCAATAACTCTAAACTAAACCATAAATATTAAACCTCAAACCTTTAACCCAACTCAAATTAAATTGACCCGAAAATTTAAATGTTGACCCGACCTGAAATTGACCCGAAATTGACCCGAACCGAAAGCGACCCGAACGACCCGATTTTGACCCGAACCGAAAGCGACCGATCCGATATTGACACGACCCGAAAACAACCGATCCGATTTTGACCCGATCCAATACCCGAACCGAATCCGAATCATCATAGACCCGAATTAGACTCGAACCCGAACCGAACTGACCCGAACCGAACTGACCCGAACCGAATCTAAACCGATTTTAGATAGACTCGAAATGACCCGAACCGAAACGACCCGAACCGAACCCGAACCGAATGACCCGATTGCCACCTCTATAGTTGACATATAAAATGTTAGTAGGATATTGTGGGCTGCCATCAAGATGACTACTAAGGTTGTGGCCACTAATAAGTTTGGGCACTTGGGCCTTTTAGAGGGAGAAATTATGGCTGACGACTAGCTTATGGTAGTTGAATTTAAGAGTGTATAAAATTTGACTCGATTTTTAAAAATAAATTTTTTCGTCTCGACTTGAGGTGAAAAAAATTGAATTATCTTGACTTGACTCGAAATTGCATAAACTCGATTATACTTGAAAAATTTCAATTAAAATTTGAGTTATAAAATGAAATTTCGAATAACTCTATATTTTTAGTAATTAGTGTATTGATTTTTAAGTTCGAGTCAAGTCCTTCAATTTTTCATTATATACATATATATATACCGATATAAAAAATATGAAAAAAAATATATGCCACATATGAAGAAATATATATGCATATCTTATATGATTATAGAAAGTCATTTAAATTAGAATTAAATTGTACTATAATATGATAAATAATTACAATTAAATTTGTATAGGAACTCAAAAACACGACTCGACCTGAACCTGACTCGAATTTTATAAACTCGACTTCAATAAAAAAAATTCAAATAAAATTTGAGTTGTAAAATATGACGCGTCAACTCGAATAACTCGAAATTTTTTTACACAACTCGATCGAACACTCATCCCTAATTGAATTAAAGGATTAAGGTTTCGTTTTTTTGTTGTTGTTGCCAGGTTCCCAGCCCCTGTTTATCTCTTATTTCACGCTAAACGGTCGTTTATTCATTATTTTTAGCACTTAAACAAGTGTTTGATGGCAACTAGAAAATTTAACTTTTGATCAACGGAAGTTTACCCAACATTGGTTTGTAACAACAATGACAAAGAAAAGCCTAAGGCTGCGTTCACCGGGAATTATCCAACATCTGTTGTCCTTAAACGCCTGTTTGAGGAGAAAAGTTGAATTTTCCAGCGGCGGAAAAACGTCGATTGGGTGTTAATTTCGACAGATGTTTAGAACGCATATTATTTAAGGCTGTTTATTATTGTTTTAGCGGTTGGCCCTTCAAAGCTCGTTTCGATAGCATTGCTGAACGTGACCTAAATCTGAAAACAATGGACAGCATTTGTGTGTTGTGTAAAGGTCCTGGGAAAAGTGCTTGTAAAAGCTAATATGTTGTTTGTGCATGAGGCCAGGGATTTTAGGTTGAATTAAATTATAAATTCTCTTATGACTAATTTTCTATGAGTTCAAATATAGAAATATAATATTTTTTATTTAATTCAAAAAAATTATAAATTCTTAAACGGTGAAAATATTTTTTTTTTCATTAAGGATCTATTTATTTGGAGGAAAATAATTTCCTAATTTTCCTGTGTTTGGTTCAAGGAAAACTCTTGGTCAAAGGAAAATGTTTTCCGGTCAAAGGAAAATTCCTAATATTTTTTACGGAAAACAACTTCCCATGTTGAAAAGGGGAAGTCATTTTCCAAATCTTTCGAGGATGACAGAAAGGAAGCAAATATGCAACATGATAGCGACTGAATCGAGTGGAGGATCATCAACAAGAAAATAGAAAACACTGCAACATCCAAACAATGGAAAATATTTTCAGTGAAACAAATATACCCTAATTTAATAACTTTTACAAACATTTTATTGAAATTATAATATTTTAGGAGGTAATAAATAATTTTCATTATTTAAGAAACAACTAATGGTGCTAATTGAGTTGAGTAGTTCGCTAGCAGTTCGGACTCGACTCGGTCAAAATTCGATTAATGTTTGACTCGAGACCTTAACGAACTCGACTTGATAAGTTTGCGTACAACTTGTAAATTTTTATAATATGATAGTTTGGTGTATTTGTGGATTGTTATATTAGGATTTAGATTTTAAAATTGTTTCACACATTATTTTGATCATTCCGACGAGCTTAACGAGTAACGTTTTTTTTAGCGAGCACAAGTAAAATAGTTTTCGAGCTTAATGAGCATAAGTTGAACAAAAAAATTATCAAATATCAATTAAGTCGAGCTTGAGTAAAATAATTTTCGAGTCAAGTCAATCATTGCTTGACTCGTGATCGACTTGATCGATAAATACCCCTACTCCATTTTGCTAACCAATCGACAACAACACTCTTTTATTGAACACGTGACCATGTTCCAGCGGCGGATCTTGACCTTATAGTTTGAGCTTTGAGGGGCTAATTAAAATTTTACTGGTCTAACCAAAATTTTCAAAAAAATTTAAGGATTTAGTGATAAATTTATTTTTTAAATGTGAGGGTCTAATTAATTATTTTAAAAGTTTAATGCTACTTTTTAATAATTTTGAAGGCAAAATTAAAAATATGAAAACTTTTAGAACTTTATGAGAAAATTTTTATAAATTTTGAAAGGCCTAATTGAAATTTCAAAAATATTTTAAGGGTATAATACAAATTCCAAAAAATTTGGGGGGGGGGGGGGAGCTCTGGCTCTATACACCATCCGCCTCTGCCATTGTTTGGTTAAGACTATGAAGGACCGAGTTTAGATCTTTGGTTCTTATTAGATTGAATTCATGTATGTGTTACTTGACATTTGTATTTAAAAGTAAAATGTTCAAACGGTTAATTTAGTTGGTGGCCGAATTAAATTATTTAAAATTAAATTAATTGAAAATTTTAAAAATTTAGCCCTTAATTAAATTAATTTTTTATATAAAAAATATATGAACCGAATAAATTTCAGTTAATTCAGTTGGTTTGTGAATTAACAAAAGGATTATCATAAATTTTCTAATAAAAATTAGGGAAAACTACACCGGTGGTCCTCAAACTATTACCGTCTTCCTATTTTGGTCCCAAAACTATGTTTTTTGGCAAAATCATTCATTCTGTTACATAGTTCTCTTGTTTTGGTCCCCCGTCGTTAAAAACTAATGGAATTGCTGACGTGAAATTTTTTTATTATTATTTTCTCTCTCCTATATATGTATTATTTAAAGGGAGAGCTGGGATTCAAACCCACATCCACAGCATCCCCAAACCAATGAGTTAACCATTAGGCTAAACTTCAATTATTGATATGTTTTAGCACAAATTAGATTTAAAACAATCAAATGAACTTTACAAATATTGCAAATGTTGAGTTTTCCCCAGCAGAGGCTCTGCTAATCAGATAGTCAATGGTTTCAACCGCAAGTATAGTGACAACACGAGAGCTGGAAGAAAGGGGCGGCTCTCTGGCCGCATTCATGACCTTTCTGGAGCAGCCGACGATGATTTTGAGTCGTGAAATCTTGATCTAGATGATCAAAATATGAAATTGCAGGCTAGGAAACAAAGGGAGGCAGCTCTTGAAGATGCACTAACTGGGAAGGAATTTATAGAAGACGAATACATGAAAAGGGTTGAAGAAGCAACGAAAAGGGAAGAATCACTGGAGAATGATTTAGCGAACATGTGGGTTCTTGTTGCTAAGTTGATGAAAGAGGTAGCGGCTAACTCTGAGAGTAATACAAATAAGCAAGATACAAATGGTATGGATAATGCCAAAGATCCAAGAGCAAACAACACTGACAGTAACAATGTCCTCAAAGAGCGACAAGTTTCGGAAGTGTCATCAAAACCAGCTAATGAAATGCCCAAAGAAGAACCCCTGTTTGTTCGGCTGAAGGTTTGTTACCGTGTTAAGACCCTCTGATATAAAAGCATGTGCCTTCTATTTTTGAACTAAACTCAGTCATACTAACATGATGCATTCTTGTCAAATCATGCAGTTTAGAATTCTGAAAGTATAACGTGCATTATTGAACAATGTTACTAATATTGATAGGCTTAGGAGCTTGTGGTTGATTGATTCATTAATGAAAGACAAATTTCTTGACAGAGTTTGCTGTGTATGATTATTCCATGGCCATAATCACATTATTTCTGGATGTTAATGGTTTTATCCTTAATACTTACAGGCCCGAATGCAAGAAATGAAGGAAAAAGAGCTCAAATCCCTGGGAAATAGAGATGCCAATTTCCTGGGAAATGGTTTTATCCTTAATACTTACATGTTCATTTGATTGTTTTAAATTTATTTTGTGCTAAAACACATCAATAATTGGAGTTTAATCCAATAGTTAACCCATTGGTTTAGGGATGCTGGGGATGCGGGTTTGAATCCCAGCTCTTCCCTTCTACATTCAATTTATTTGTTTTGTTATGGTGGTGACACGTGTCACCACCACATTAGTCTGAATAAAAAATTTAAATAATACATATATAGGGGAGAGAAAATAATAAAAAAATTTCACGTCAGTAATTCCGTTAGTTTTTAACGACGAGGGACCAAAACAAGAGAACTATGTAACAGAAGAGACGATTTTGCCAAAAAACATAGTTTTGGGACCAAAATAGGAAGACGGTAATAGTTTGGGGACCACCGGTGTAGTTTTCCCTAAAAACTATTACACAATAAAAATCTTTGGAAATACATTTTAGTTGAAACAATAATTTGCATTTAATTTAAAAGTATCATTTGATCAAATTGAAACTTAATCAATGCTATCTCAAACCCAATTTTTTTAGTATATTTAATTGGGTAAGTACACAAATGGTCACAAAACTTTCAAAAATTATATAATGGGCATTAAACTTTAGTTTTATGACAAAATGGTCACTGAGCCGTTAACTGTCGTTAACTGGGAGACGTTACAGTTACAAAAATTTGTATAATAACACATTTAATCCTCAATATTTACACATTCAATCAATTTAGACATCAATAATGAGGGTTAAATTAGGAATAAATTGATTGAATGTGTCAATATGGAAGAATAAATGTTCTATCATTCAAATTTCTGTAACTGACATGTCACCCACTTAACGACAATTATGACCCAGTGACCATTTTGTAACAGAAGCTAAAGTTTAATGCCTATTATGCATCTTTTGAAAGTTTGATGACTATTTTATATTTTTGGAGATAATTTAGTGACCATTTTTATACTTAACCTTAATTAATTCATTGAATCATTAATTTAGGATTCGTTTTCTTAATTTAATCAAACTTCATTATTTAGGAATTTAGAATGTTAAAATCATATAATTTGAGAATGAAAAAAGTGGGTGTTCAAGAATAAAAATTCAATCTAAAATTAGAAATTTTAAAAAAGAAATCGGGTAGCATATAGAAGCAAATAAAATAATTAAACTTTTTAACAAGTGATATTACAAGAGTTCAAAGTCAATGTTTAGATTTATGTGTCAGTAACATAAATACATATTTTATTATATTTTATGTAGACATATCTATTGATTAGATTGTGATATTAAGTTTTTTTAAATCTTTTATTGAAATCTTACTAGACTAGATTTATAATTCACATAAATAAATCTAAAAATAAATTTGTAAAATTCTTATTTTCTTTTTACAATTATTCTAATACTAATGACCTATATTAATTTTACTCATATCTTTTTTTAATTACAACTAGATAAAATATTAAAATTTTAAAATTATTGAGCTAGGTCGGGTACCCGTTAAGTTTGATATTATGGCTAAGATCTGACCCGTGAACCTGTGGTATTTAACGAGCTGGATACACGACCCCAATAATTTATTTTTCTAAGAGAAATCTTGATTATTTTCTAATAAGTCAACGGGTCAACGAGCCGAATATTTAAAGTAATGTGTTTTTGAACACCCTGGTTGTTCTTAATGAGATGGAAATGTTTGTCTTGTTTGGTATGAGATTTCTTTTGTCTTTCTAGTTTGTACTTTATTTATTCTCTTCGCAAGTTTTATCATGTTATTTTTTAATATATATATATATTAATGTAAAATTTAAAACTTCAAAAAGATAACTAAAATTTTTCAAATATTTGAAAGGGACTAATGATATTTTTAAAAATTCTAGAAGACCAAATCATAATTTTTCAAAATTTGAAGGGCTATTCAAATATTCAGAGGAACTTGATTATATTTTTAAAAATTTCAAAGGATCAAATCATAAAATTTTAAAAATTTGGGGTCATAGCTCCTGTTAGGGATGTCAGTGGAGCGAGTTTTGCGAGAATTTCCCCACTTCACATTTAATCGGCAGAGATTGTTATAATTTTTGCAAGTTGTGGGGTGAAGATGAAAATAAAAATTAGATTTGTCGTGGGTGGTGGAGAAGACGTGAATATGTCTTTGTACCTACCAATCTGCATCATCCCCACCCATTCTGCATCATCCCCCACCTACCTCAACAGATCTTATAACATGTTATTATAAATATTATTGAAAATATAATATTAATTTAGATTATTGATTTGTATTGAGATATTAATAAAAAGTTCAATATATGAATAATTCAATTTAAAATTGATCAAATTAAATATATAAATATTTTTTAAAACATCAGTTTGAATCAAAAAGTCAAAGATAATTTATATTAATTAATTTTGGAATATTTATGAATATATATATATATTTATTTATTTGAATTTTTTTACCGTTGTTTGTTATTAAGCTTTTTTGAAGGTTTGTTTTTTTTCTTTAGTTCTCATCATATATATGTTATTTTTTAATTTTATTTTCTTAATATTGTATGTTAATCAGATTCTATTGGTAATTGTTCTTATTTTTTAAATGTTTTTTATTGTTATTTTCTTTTTAGTTCCTTATATATTGTTTATTTGTTACAAAAATTGAAATATTATTTTACATGTTATTTGTGGTATTTTCCGATCCTTTACAGTAGACTTTAGTATCTTTTTAGTCCAAATTTTTGTATTGTACAAAATTTAGTTTCTTATATTATTTTTTTAAAAAATATTGACAATTGAAATAATGTCATATATGTGGTAGAAGTACGAATGATAAATATTTTATATTTTTTCGTAACAATTTTGATTTATATTTATTTAACTAATATTTATAAATATATTATGAAAAAGTCATGTGCGGATAAAGAGAGAATTAGATGAATTTCAACTCTCAAGACCTACATAAGTGATGGGACGAAAATAATTTTTCTCTTACGAATTGTAAAGTATAGATAATTTTAAATTTTATATTAGCAACAAATCATAAAACAAAGATAATGATAAATTTTTTTTAACAAAAATGGTGTGTAAAAATAATACCCTTCGCACCCTACCGCCTAATTGACATCCTAGCCCCCGGTCCTAACTCCTAACTGTGTTCTGCCATTTATTGTTGGAAAATTGTTTATTAACTTTTAAAGAAAAGAATGAGATATTTGGATGTTTGGGTGCTGACCTGGCAATGAATTCCAAACCACAAAACTGAGTGGGGTGCACAAATGAGAGATCCAACGGCAGATATTAAGTCATCCACACTGTCTACAAGACGTGGCAACAGTTAGATCCAAATCGGGTCCACGTGTTACTCTCTAGAGCTTTCTCTCTTCGTATTAAAAACAAGAAAAATGAAGAAAAGATAATCAAATTGCTATTTTCAGTTTCGGACAAAGAAAAAAGGGCTCAATCGCAACAGCAAACAAAGAATTTTTCTTATTTTATTTCCTCTCAAATCTCTCCTTTTTTTTCAATTTTAAAGCACGGCCGTTTGATCGATCGATCGATCTCCGATTTCCCTGAGTAAGTTTTTTGTGTTTCTTTGCATCAAATTCTGTTTGTTTGCTGAGAAAACGGTGGAAATATGAGACTTTTCTTTGGCTTTTTCCTTGCGCTTTCTCATCATTCACTATAGATCTGGAAAGTCGATTTCCCCCCTTTTCCCTTGTGATTTTGATTCATATAGGGCAATGTAGGCCTCTGTGTTAATATACGTATTCATGTTCTTTTAAATTCCATTGTTCCTTTTGCTTGACTTTGCGGTTGATTCAGTCTTTAGATGTGATTTTTAAATTAATGTGAAAAAATTAAAAAAAAGGAATTTGAATTATAAACTTTGAATCTTTTGCTTCCGAGTATGTGTAAAGTATGTCTTAATTATCATATTTTATTGTTAATTATACTTTAGAGGGCGGCGCTTTAAAGATAAAATTTAATTACTAAAATAGTGCAAATGACAAGGAATATGCCATTGCAATTTATAAACAAGTCGATGCATTGGCTTTTCTAAGTTACTTTATGTGAGAACTGAGAAATAAAGATATGGTGGTATTAAACTTTGAACAAACTTTCTATCGGATTTCTTTAGTGGTTCATATTTGTTAAGCTTTAAGTCCATTTGAAATTTTGAATGTGTTGTGCTTTGAATCAGTTAATTGGATGGTTAGGTCTTCACTGTTTTTATCTGTAACGGCTTATTGGGATTATTACTAAATTTACTATGACTTTGTTTCCACTGAAAATTTTGTGATTTTTTATTTCTTTCCCCTGTTGGATTCCAATTCCCTTTACAATGCTTTTTCTTTTTTAGCCTGGGACTTTTAATGTTTTCTGGTCATGATTTGGACTATTATCTTGGTTTCTTTTCATCAGGGAAGCGGTTTTAGCTTAATAGTAGACAATGGCAATCCTAAATTGAGTAAATTTCAGTTTAATAAAGCATGATTTACTGGCTATCTATGTTTTGTTAAATTGCAATGAATTGTAACAGTGATTCACATTTGTAATATCATAGGATTTGAAAGGTTTCAAGAGAAGTTGTTTGTATCTGCTGCCGCCTTTTAGACTAGAGGAATTTCTGCTTTTCTGCAACAATGAGTTTTGTTTTCCGGGGAGCTAGAGGGGATATTGAGAGCGGGTTTTCGGGATTTATCCCTGAACGTCCGGCTGTGGTATGCTTGCTTTTCCACATCACTACATTTGATCTTTCAGTAAGACAGATTCTTTCATCCTATATAACGGGGTCTGAATTCTCATTGCTCTATATTTTTTACCAGCGTATACATCCTGCTAGACCAGTTAACTCCAATTCACTGGCCTTTCTTGTTACAGGTAATGTGTCTAGTTGCATATGTTTTTGTCCATTGCATATGCTTGTTGTGCCTTTAACTTGCATTTCTAATCTATTTTTGTTTGTTTTCGACAGTTCTTTTGCTGTTCATGATTTTGAACTCCCATCAAATGTCACCAAACTTTCTGGTATGTACACACTCTACATTCACTGGGAGCATGCGGCCGTGTCTGTTAATACATTGCAACTGTGTAGTTATCTTCTATGTCTCTTTGTGCAGCTTTGGCTAGTAGTGGGTGTCTTTCTGATGGCTACAAGTCTAAGGATGTATGCAACTTGTCAGCAACTTCAAGCTCAGGCCCGAGCTCATGCTGCAGCAGCTAGTGGTTTACTTGGTCACACTGAGTTGCGTTTGCACATGCCACCTTCAATCGCTTTTGCTACTAGAGGACGCTTACAAGGACTAAGACTCCAACTGGCACTTCTTGATCGGGAATTTGATGATCTAGGTACGGTGCTTTTTTCAAAATTCACTTGTAAGATTCCATGAGTTGGTTTTAGCATGCATGGACTGATATTCAAACTGAGTTTTGGTGGTATTTTGTTTGGTTATATGAAGATTACCATTTTCTTTCCTTCTGCTCCAGATTATGACACCCTGAGAGCACTGGATTCTGATAATATTTCCGCAACTCCTTCGATGAGAGAGGAAGAGATAAATGCCTTACCTGTGCACAAGTACAAGATTCCTGGTCCAGAGAGGTATGTACAAATGTTTATGTTTAGGTAGCTTGCCTCAGTTGTAAACTCTTTTTTGTTATTTTCACAGTGCTGGATCATCCCTGAAGCAGGCATCATCTTCGTCCGCCCCTGTCGAGGTATCAATAATCATTGAGGGCATTTATTTGTTCAAGATAATATGTCCTTTTCTTTCTATCTTTCTGAATTATAACTATATATTTCAGCCAAAGCAAGATTCTAAGACCGCTGATGGGGGTATGAAGGCTTCGGAAGATGAACTAACTTGTACCATTTGCTTGGATCAAGTTAACAGAGGGGAAATTGTTAGGAGCTTGCCATGTTTGCATCAGGTTCTATTTTACAATCCGTTAAGGTTTTATGTTGTCATCTAACGATTATACAACATCAAAATAAATATAATTGTTATGTATATATATTGATAACAATCTCATCTTGCAGTTTCATGCTGGTTGCATCGATCCGTGGCTGCGGCAACAAGGCACGTGCCCTGTATGTAAGTTCAAAATGGGTTCAAGATGGCGGGAAAACAGGGAGAGCGAGTCGGATGATTCAGACATGGTTTAAGTTGATTCCCCATATAAGTAATATAGACCTGTATATGCATTAAAGTATATGAATCATGTCATGTTTGCAGTTACATACAAATAATGTTTTTTTTTGGTTTGAAGTTGTGTATAAATATCCTGTAGGATTGGTCTGTTATCTATCCCGGGCTTCTTGCGTCTTTAACCGAAGCAACTCCATATACTTTGTGCCTTCTGGATAGATTTGTAGCTTTCTTTTCCTGTTATGATTCCATCTTTGTTCTACTTTTAGCAATCTTAGTGCAGGAATTAAGGTTGTGATTGTGGAGGATCTTTCTAGGACATTTTACTTGACTGATTGGAACACTAGTATTTGATTCGGTTTCCACTGGTTTTCTCAACATGTTCGGTTTTGATTTACTAGACTTTTTTTTTAAAAAATTTAATTTATAGTTACTTTCCTGGGTAAATCATGAATTTCATCACTTAACTTTCTTTTCACTAGTATTTTGATTGCTCGGATTTTAAATGAAAAAAAAAAAACATAACAGTCACGTGTGTTAACGTGGACTGTTTTTCACTGGCATGATAGTTACATGTTATTTTTTTTCTTTTTTCTTTTTTGATTTTATCTTCTTCTAAATATGGAAGTTAAGTTTTACAAGTTCACTCTATTATTCCGACGTTAAAATAATCATTTTCTTTATCCGAAGACTTGGGGGAAGCAGGGGCCCCCAAAGGGTCTGAACATTTAAGTGTCTAGCAAGATTTGCAAGCCGGTTGGCTGTTTGATTATAAGATCTGGGAACGAAGGAGAAAGAACAAGAATCAAAAGTTTTGACTTTGTTCTTGATATTCTCTTCGACAGTGAAAGATACCCAATCAGAAGGGGATCCCGATCGAAAATTATTGATGACGGTTTGACAATTAATTTCAATGATGACATTGGCGATTATTTAAAGAGGCTAAATATAAACCAAGCCTAATAGCTAAGACTTTAGCCGTTGTTGGAGACGGGGCGACTAAGGGTGCCAAGATTCCTTGAACAACGGATTTTGAGCTATTACGTGCAATGTATGCCACTGTATCCTTTTCTGTGTGGCGATCAAAGGCAGCATCACAGTTGATTTTAAAAAAATTTCAGAGGAGGAGGGTTCCAATGTATCGGTTCAATGTGTTGGGTAGAGTTCTCCTTTGAGGGGGTAAAGGATTCCTGAGCAAATTTTTGAAAAGCACTACAGCACGCGTCGCAACCATACCTCCCAAGAGAGATCCTTTATGTTCTCAAAGACAAAAGCATTGCATGATTTTCAAATTACCCATAGTAAAAAATTGATAAGGCCACATCCTTCCTCGAAATTTCTCAATCTTCTAAAATCGTTAATTTTAACCCACCATTTCGAGAATCTTAGGAAACCAAAAAGAGATGGTGAATAGTTGAAGCCTGATGCTTTTTAAACCGCTTGTGCAAAGGGATAGAAAAACAAGAGGTGTTCGATGGTCTCTTCCTCATTCCCACGTCTTGGACAACAATCCGAATCCTGGAATCTTTCATGGAAGCGTGAAGCAAGGTTTCCTTTGGTAGGAATAATGATATGGCAAAATTTCCAAAAGGAAAGGTCAAATTTTGGACGAAACCTTCAATCCCCAAATTGAGTTTCAGAAAGTTTTGTTTTTGCCAGGTTCTTCGCTTGAAGAGGGGTCAGAGGATGTTTTAAGCTTGTCCTCTATGAATCGATAGCCCGACTTAGCCGAGTAGTCTTCATTCTTTGTTCCTGCCCAAACCATGAAATCTTTGATTTCGGGTCCCCCAATCGAAATGGACCTTATCGCTTCAGATTCAGCTGGCGAGAAAAGAAGATCGAGTTTAGATTGATCCCAAGATCTTTGGTCAGAGTTCATTAGGCTGCTAACTGATGGGCAACGACCAATAGGAGGTGATTGTGAAAGAAGTCAGAATCCGGGGAGTTTTGGGACCCCAATTGTCCTTCCAAATAGAGATGCTTCTCCCATTTCCTACCCTCCATAGGGATCCTTCTTTAATTACTTCAATCCCCTCTCGGATGCCTGTTCAGGCCCAGGAAGGATTGTTGCACTTGGGAGCTTCAAAAATGTTTCCGTTTGGGTAGTAAATTCTCCGAAGAGTTTGCGCCAGGAAAGAGTCCGGGTTCTTTAGAATCTTTCACGCGATCTTAGCAATAAGAGCTTTATTGAAAGATCTGAGATTTCTGAAACCCAACCCACCTTGATCCTTAGGACGACAGAGGTTCCTCCAATTAAGCCAATGGATGTTCTTCTCCTTAACACCGCAGTTATTCCACCAGAATTTAGCTACTTGCGAGCTGAGTTCATCGCAAAAGGTGACCGGAAGGAGAAAACATTGCTTTATATATGTGGGTATGGCTTGAGAAACTGCTTTAATGAGAAACTGCTTTAATGAGAACCTCTTTTCCAGCTTGATTCAAAAATTTAGCTCTTCAGCCCCGTAGCTTGTTCTGAACCTTCTCCATGATAAATGCGAGAGCTTTCTTCTTGCTTCATCCCTAGAACGAGGGCAAACCGAGATACCTATTGTCTTCATCCATTGGTCTAAAGCCCAGAATATTGGAAAGGTGGGTTTTGAGCTGATCGCTGACATTTGGAGAGAAGAAGACTGAAGATTTCTGGAAGTTTACCGTATGTCCTGTTGATCTTTGAAAAAGTTGTAAAATGCTCATGACAGCATGACAAATTTCTTCATTTGCTGTGGAGAACATCAGACAATCATTTGCAAACATAAGGTGACTAAGAGTATGGCATCTTCTCCTGATTTTGAGGCCTTCGAAACGAGCAGTCGCTACCTCTTTTTCCGTTATCCAGGAAAGAATATTTGAAATGAAGGTGAAAAGAAAGGGTGATAGAGGGTCGCCCTGTCTAAGGCCTCTCCCTGGTAGGAAATCACCATATATTTCCCCATTTAGGACTAGGGAAAAGGATGCTGAAGAAACACACTTCATAACTCTGTCGATCCACCAGTCGCAGAAGCCCATCCTATTCATAGTAAAACGAAAAAGATCCCAATCGACTTTATCATAGGCCTTTTCAAGATCAAATTTAAGTGACATGATTCCCTTCTTCCCTTTCTTGGCTCGTCTAATCGCTTGATAAGCTTCATTGACAAGAATTATATTGTCATGAATTGATCTGTGTTGAGTGGATCGTTGAATCGATTTAAGCCAAGAGGGGGTGAATTGGATTTTTAGAAAGTTTGGTGGTGAAGTGGGAAAATAAAAATTTTCAAGACAAGGGATTTAGAGTGGTTCAAGTTCCAATTGAACACTACATCCACTACCTTAGCTTCACCAAGGATTTTCCAACAACTCCACTAGTTGATCTTCCCCTTTTCTAGGCTTAGGAGGAAACCTTTACACAATGACCAATTTTTCTACCCAAAAATTGACCCAATCCCCACACAAGGTTTACAAAGAAGTTTAAGGCTAATAGCTAGTATCTCTCAATACAAATGTTGCCCTTTTTACAAGCACTCAACCCAATTGGAACAGATAAAATGGGAAATATAAAGAACCACAATTGGGGTTTACAAGAAAATATGGGAATTTAGCACAAGAGCTTGAATTTGATGTTTGGATGTTTCTCCTAGAATCAATAGTTGTTGCTGGTGCTTTTAGAACTCCCTTTTATACCTTCTCATTGAATTCTAGCCGTTGGGGTTGTTGCCTTCATAATTATAGCCGTTGGGATGTTATCTTCCCACCATAATGAAGTCTGCAACTACCCGTTCCGAAATGCCCGACCCTGTTTCGAAACAGACCAAAATAGAAATAGCCGTTGGGGTGTAATTAATAGGCCGTACCGAAACGAACACGATCGTTTCGATACGCTAAGAGCCTATTCCGAAACATGCTAAAGTCTGTTTTGAAATATTTTGCCACTGTCAAAACCTGTATCGAAACAGCTTAGAAGCGTTTCGATACACTCTATCCGTCTCTTAAAAATTAGTTATAAAAGTGCAACGGTCATATTTTGAAACCAAGTTTGAAAATCGTTTCGAAATGTTTGAGGTCGTTTTGATACTGCCGTATCGAAACGGTTCAAACCATTCCATTGTTCTTCGTCCGTTTCGAAACATGAAAACCTATTTCGATACACTCGTATCAAAACGAGAAAGCTAGTTCCGAAACAGAGGTTCACAATTCCAAAACGTTCCGAAATTCCTAAGGGCCATTCCGAAACGGTGACTCGAAAAATTTAAATAATCTTAGGTTTTGACTTGGACATTTTTCTTAGAGACATAGGGAAGTTTTGAGGACTTAAAAATTAATTTTCTCTTTTTCAATTTAGTCATTAAATCCTTTGTTATATAAAAATCAATTCATTAGTTTTACAATCTCACCCTTTTGATATAACAAAACCAAGTATGAATTTTTAAGTATTTTGAAATCTTTGAAAAAGTTCTAACTCCCCCTCAATTTAAGATATGTTTTAAAGTTTTGAAAATTCAAGTATTTGAAACTCAAAACCGACTTTAAAAACATTTAAGCTCTTAGATTACTTCTTCCCCTTTTTGTTAGATAAAAAATAGATAATCAAGGCTAATAAGAGAAGAAACGAAGTCATAAGCAATAAACCAAACAACATAATTATCATTAAGGTTTAAGAAACAACATCAAAAACATAAATATTCAAAGCATAGAAGTTCAAGCTCAATCCTAAAAAAATAATCAAAGCATAGGTGTTTAAAACATAAAAACATAGATAGGTGTAAACTTAATCCTAATATGATATGCAATATGAATTTTAGGCCTCGTTATCATCATCAAGAGAATCATCATTGTCCTTAGCTTGAGCACGACGATAGTTCCTCCAATCACCATAGAATGTGGAGAAAGATAGATCCATCAATGTTTGTTGATTCTCAAGAGTGGAGACACGTTCCTCCAAGGATTGAATGCGAGTGTTGAGAGCACCAAAACCCGAAGCGATGTTCGTATCTATCGAGTTGAACTGCTCGGTAAGGAAAGCCATAAGTGCATCATTGTTAGGAGCCGGAGCTTGAGGTGGATGCTCAACTTGAGGTGCCGGAGCTCTCCTATCAACACGAACCCATTGGCCAAGAGTATAACGAAACCCAGACTTAATAAGAGAAGATTCACCAATCTTTTGCTTTCGGGATTCCGGAGAATCATAGGAGCAATCATAACCGAGGTGAGCGAAGACATATCTTAACACTATTCCATAAGTGAATGATGTAAGTGAGTCGGTTGTACGAATCTTCACTTAATGGACCATCTCGGTGAACATGATTTTGACCAAGTTCGGGCGTTGTGCTTGGCGAAAACACTCGAGCCAAAAGTAATCAACTTTTCGGATATGAGCAAATTTACCTCCTGAAGGGCGAATAAACTAAGAGATGATCAAATGTAGGAATCAGTCATGAGCATCCAATTTAAGAACGGATCCGGTGTGAGCACCAAAGTGATTCTCATCCTCAATACCTTCATCTTTGAGCCCAAGAGCGTCCTCTAAAACAGATATATCAATACGACACTTCTTGCCTAAAAGATAAGACTCGATGCCAATTACCTCGGTATGATCTTCATTGTCGATGAGAACGACATTGGAGTAGAAGAGCAAGACCATGTTCTTGTAGACAATGTCAGGAATTCCCAAAAAGGCTAAGAAATCCCAATCTTGCAAGAGAGGTAGATAACAGAATTCGAAACGCTCGGAGTCAAGGAAGGCGATATCCACAACACGCTCTCGTCGAACGGCTAAATCATGAATGGTTTTGATGCGATCCTTAGCTTCTTGATTCCTAAGGCTCTTTTGAAAAAGGAGGGTAAGGTTTGGACGAATGTTTTCTTGGTTCGAACCTTCACCCATTCGAGTCTTTCTTTTCTAGTTAACGGTTTCCATTAGAAATTCCTAAAAATACAAAGCAAGCAATAAGAAAATTTGAGTGTATGCACTTAAATTCTTTATTCAATCCAATGAAAATACCATTGAGATTTTAAAAACACTTTAAAACGTATATACATAATTTTTTTTAAAGAAAACAAATTTTGAAAAAATGTGTAAAAAATACGATTAAAATCAGATATATTCGAATAAAAAATTTAAGATTTTGAATTTTTTTACAAGTTTTGGAAAACCCAAGATGTAAAACTTATATTCTATACAAAATTAATATTTTCTAACCTAAGATTCTAATGAAATCAAAGGAAAAAGAGAAAGTTAGAAAATACCTTAAAAAGGGATTTTGGAAGAATGGATGGATAAAATTGCACCAAGTTGTTGAAGCTTGCTTAGATTTTAGTTTGTGAGTAAAAGCCCTCAAGATTTTATGAAAAATAATGAGATTTGGAGGGTTTTTATAGATAAAAATTGAGTTAGGGTTTTTAGGAGTTTGAAAAAAGTGATGTTGAGCATTTAAAATCCCTTAAAAAGCCTTTCCGGATACGCGTTTCGGAACAGGCACGACCGTTTCGAAACAAGCGTACCGAAACATCTACTATCGTTCTGAAACCGGCTGACTGTTCCGATACTGATTTGACCGTATCGAAGCCCACGAGATATCCCATATCGAAACGCATTTGAGTCGTTTCGATACATTTCTTGGCAGAGGCAAAATGTTTCGAAACCCTTTGGGGCGTTTCGAAACACCCTGGTCACATTGTATACTTTTAAGGCACCCGTATCGAAACATATTGACTCGTTTCGATACGCCTAGGCCTGGAGGTGCAGATGAGGCTCTAAATTGCAGAAAATTTGAATTTCAATAAGTCCTAGATGCATAAATGATATGAATGAGCAAGAGAAACATGTTAAAAGCATAAACATACTCCCCCTAACTATAAGCATGGGTGAAATTAGGATCAAAAACACAAAAGCATGACATTTTACAACAAATCAAGCAATTTAAGCACAAAAAGGTCATAAAAGGTCAAGATAGGCTAGTTAGACCTATCTCTATCCTAAGGGACCAAAAACGCTCCTTATCTAGAGGTTTGGTAGAGATGTCTGCTAATTGATTTAAGGTGTCTACAAACTCTAAAACAACATCTTCCTTAAGGACATGATCTCTAATGAAATGATGCCTTATTTCCATGTGTTTGGTTCTAGAGTGTTGGATGAGATTTTTGGTTAGACATATAGCATTAGTGATGTCACACTTAAGGGGTATGGTGTCTATCTTAATACCATAGTCTAAGAGTTGTTGTTTCATCCAAAGGACTTGAGCACAACAACTCCCTAAGGATATGTACTCGGCTTCGATGGTAGATAAAGATACACTATTTTGTTTCTTAGAGAACCAAGATATGAGCATACTACCTAGGAATTGGCAAGTGCCGGAAGTACTTTTCCTATATATTTTGCAACCCTCATAATTCGCATCTGAATAAGCATAAAGGTTAAAGATTGAGTCTCTAGGGTACCAAAGACCTAAACAATGAGTATCTATAAGGTACCTAAAGATCCTTTTAACGACTATAAGGTGAGAATCTCTAGAACTAGCTTGAAACCTAGCATACAAGCAAACACTAAACAATATATCTGGTCTACTTGTGGTAAGGTAAATCAAAGATCCAATCATAGAGCGATAAAGCTTAGAGTCAACACATATACCTCCTTCATCTTTGTCAAGCTTTGTAGATGAACTCATTGGTGTAGCTTGGGGCTTTGCTTGCTCCAAGACAAACTCCTTGAGCATATCCGTGATGTACTTAGCTTGATTGATGAAGATTCCATCCTTCATTTGTTTGATTTGGTGTCCCAAAAAGAATGAGAGCTCCCCCATCATGCTCATTTCAAATTCACCTTGCATCAACTTAGAAAAATCTTGACAAAGAAATTCATTAGTAAAACCAAATATAATATCATCAACATAAATTTGAACTACTAAGATATCTTTACCATTGTTTTTAATAAAAAGCGTTGTGTCCACCTTTCCTTTCTCAAAACCTTTTCCAACTAGAAAACTTGAAAGTCTTTCATACCAAGCTCTAGGAGCTTGTTTTAAACTATACAAAGCTTTTGACAATTTAAAGACATGGTTTGGAAAATTTGAATCTTCAAAATCCGGTGGTTGTTCCACATACACTTCGTCGTTTATAAAACTATTTAAAAATGCACTTTTGACATCCATTTAAAAAAGCTTGGAATCATGATAACATGCAAATGCAAGTAGTATTCAAATGGCTTCCATTCTAGCTACGAGTGCATAAGTTTCATCAAAATCAATTCCCTCTTCTTGAGTGTAACCTTGAGTAACAAGCCTACCCTTGTTTCTCACTATGTTACCACTTTCATCTAGTTTGTTTCTAAAGACCCATTTAGTTTCTATAGTTAGGGGTGTTCAAAAAAATCCGATCCGATTGATCCGATCATCCGTTGATCCAATCCGAAATTCCGGATATCTGATCCGTTTTTAATTTTTCGGATATTTCGGATCGGATATCCGAAATTTTCGGATTGGATACAGATAATGATTTTACATTCGGATCGGATATCCGATTATCCGATATCCAAAAATTCAAATTTTTTTATAGGTATAAATATTGTTATATTCGATATTTTTACTTGTTATATATGAAAAATTGAAATTTCCATGATACAAATATTGTTATATTCAATAATTTATTAATTTTTATATTCGAAAACCTAAAATTTTCATGGATAGAACCATTAAATTAAAAAAATAATCAAATAAATTCATAAATTTCGGATAGTCAGATATCCGGATTTTCGGATATCCGATTTTTTCAGATCGGATACGGATCGCTATTTAGGTGATCCAAATTTTTTTGATATCTGAATTTTCGGATCAGATCCGATATCCGAAAATGAACATCCCTACCTATAGTAGATTTATTTCTAGGCCTATCAACTAATGTCCAAACTTTACTTCTCTCAAATTGATTTAACTCATCTTGCATGGCCATAATCCAAAAGTCATCTTTTAATGCTTCTTTAACATTCTAAAACACTTATGCTAGCATGTCCTAGTTTCCTATGCCACAACCATGCATCATTTTCATTTTTTGCTACTAAGCATGCATGAGATGTATGAATGTCATCTAGATGCACCATGTATATGTTCCCTATGCGATGACCTATGAGCATAATATTATTAGATTTAATGTCCACAATTTTGCATCCATTTTTATCAAATAAAACATTAAATCCTTTATCACACAATTGACTTATGCTCAATAAGTTGTGTTTAAGACCATCGACATACAAGACATTTTCAATAAGAATAGTAGAGTGATTACCTATAGAGCCAATACCTTTAATGTGGCCTTTGGAGTTGTCACCAAATGTCACTACTCCTCCACTTTTTGGCTTTAGATCCATGAATCTACTCTTGTCTCCGGTCATATGCCTTGAGCATCCACTATCAAGGTACTGTGAGTTTTGACTTTGTGCTTTGGCCTTGTAGCAATGCTCCCCCTACAAACAAAGATATTAAGCTTTTGTTTTTGGTACCCAAATCATTTTGGGTCCATGAGTGTTAGCTCCCAAAACCTTGGTTCCCTTAGGAATCCAAGATGACATAGCAATAATATTATTAGATTTTACGAGTTACTTAGGAACTCATACACTTCTAATTCTTTTAGCTCTACTATGTCTAGGAAAGCTACCTTGTTTGTAGTAGTTAGTCTTTTTCTTAGGTTGGTTTGTTCTTGAAGATTCACATATTTCATGCTTGACACTACCAACATTTTTAAAAGACTTTTTGAGCTCATTTAGCTCATCCAACACCTTTTGGTGTTCACTATTACATTGAGACAAAAAATTATTAAGGTCAACGTTTTCATCTTGAAAGAATTTTAGTTCATCTTTTAACCCTAATATCTTTTTCTCAAATTTTGAATTAGCTTGAGTGAGTGAGTCATTTTTCTCATTTAGTTCCAAAATAATTTTCTTGTTCCTAATGACCGACTCTTTATATTTCTCAACTAATTCATCATAGACCTCTTGTAACTCATCATATGCATCATTCAATTCATCATATGTAAAATCTAAAGTTGATGAGTTAGAGGTTACCATGGAGGAATCTTCCTCAAGTGCCATGAGGCAAAGGTTAGCCACTTCTTGTTCGTCATCCTCCGATGACTCCTCATCACTCCAAGTAGCAAGCTTGGCTTTGAGCTTCTTCTTCTTCTCAAAGCCCTTCTTCTTGAGTTGAGGGCACTCCGAACGTATGTGGCCGGGTTGTTTGCACTCAAAGCAAATGATTTGACCCCTTGCTTCTTCTTTGTTCTTGCTTTTGAAGTACATCTTTCTTTGGATTTTTCTTCCCCGGTTGGACCTCATAAATCGTGAGAATCGTTTGGCTATCATAGCCAATTCTTCTAGCTCATCCTCCTCACTAGAAGAGCTTTCTTCATGTAGTGAAGCTTTGAGAGCTATTCCCATCTTCTTCTTCTTCTCAACCTCAAGCTTTTCTACTCTTTTCTCTTCTTTCTTCTTCTCTTCTTCCCTTCTTTGCTTCATAATCTCATGAGTAAGGAGAGAACCCACAAGCTCATCAAGCTTTAAAGTCTTTAAATTCTTAGCTTCAATGATGGCGGTTCTCTTCCCATCCCAAGATTCGGGAAGTGAATAGAGTAGCTTCCGGACAAGCTTGTCTTCCGCTATGATCTCTCCAAAACCTTTAAGCCCATTGATTATAGTGGAGAACCGATCAAACATCTTGGACACCGTCTCATCGGGCTCCATCTTGAAATTCTTATAACTAAGATTGAGAATTCCAATCTTAGTTTCTTTAACATCGTTGGTACCCTCGTAGGTAGTCTCAAGAGTGTCCCACACTTTTTTGGCACTCTCGATGGATGAAACCTTAGAATAGATGACCTTCCTTTTAAAAAGATCTCGGAACAGCAAGCTGAAAGTTTGATCAAGAATTTCGATGAGATGGAGGTTTGGGATGCAATTTCGTCCATGGATAGCGCTAAAGCCCCGGGTCCGGATGGCTTTAGCATGGGTTTCTTTAAAAAGTATTGGCCTCATCTGAAGGTTGATATATTGAAATTTTTTAATAAGTTTCATCGGGGGCTTGATTGGGAAGAAGGGATAAATCATTCCTTCATAACATTGATACCCAAAAAAGTGGGATCGGTTGCTATAGAGGACTTTCGGCCTATCAGCCTGGTTAGAGGGGTGTACAAGATTCTATCAAAGGTGCTGACTCGTCGGCTAAAAAGATGCATGGAAACGGTAGTGAGTAATTCCCAATTCGCATTCATCTCCGGGAGACAGATTTTAGATTGCTCTATGCTCGCGAATGAGGGGATTGATTTTGTGAGGAGGGCTGGCCGTAGTGGGGCAGTTTTCAAGATTGACTTCAAGCGGGCCTATGACTCAGTTGACTGGTGTTTTCTTATCCGTGTGATGAAAGAGATGGGGTTTGTAGATGTTTGGTGTGGGTGGATATTCAAGTGTATTTCGTCGGCATCCATTTCAGTGCTAGTGAACAGAGCCCCTACTCCGAGCTTCTCTATAGCTAGGGGCTTGCGACAAGGCTGTTCATTATCGCCTCTCCTCTTCAATTTGATTGGCGAAGCTTTACACCTTATTCTGGATAAAGCTACAACATCAGGGCTTTATCAGGGCTTCTCTATTAGTCGAGGGGATAATACTTTTGATATTTCACACCCACAGTTCGCGGATGATCTTATGATCTTCTGTGGCGCATCTTGCAGGGAGGTGCTGAATGTTAAAAGGGTGTTACGCGTTTTTGAAATTGCTTCGGGCCTTCAGTTGAATCTTTCTCAATGCAGACTTTTTGGTATTAATGTGGATGATGAAACTGTCAAGAATTGGTCGGTGAGAGTTGGATGTTCGATGGGAAAATTTCCCTCGGAATATTTAGGCCTTCCGTTGGGGGCGGCACGCAATTCGGCGGCACTGTGGGAACCTGTTACAGAAAGATGCTCCCGGGTACTAGCCAGCTGGTTGGGGAAGAATTTATCCATAAGTGGCCGGTTAACGTTGATTAAATCGGTTTTATCATCTCTTCCCTCCTATTTTATGTCGCTTTTTGTAATTCCGAAAGAAGTGGAAAACAAACTGAATAGCATTTTTGCTAACTTTTTATGGGGTTCATCGGGATCCTCGAAGAAAATTCATTGGTCAAGTTGGAATTCAATCTGTTTCCCAGTGGATTTTGGTGGTTTGGGGGTGAAAAATTTACAATATCAGAATAGAGCACTATTGTGCAAGTGGGTTTGGCGTTTTGTGAATGATAGGGATTGTATATGGAAGCGGATGTTATGTTGCAAGCTCAATATGAAAGAGGATTTGTTACTGCCGGACCCAGCTCTTAATCACCTTGGATCTTGGATTTGGAAAGGGATCTCCAAGAGCTTCTACAACAACGATAATTTTGGCTCGGAACTCCGCAAGCAGCTCCATATGCAAGCGAGCGATGGTTCATTATTATTTTTCTGGTCGGATTGTTGGATTGGAGATTCCCCGCTTCAATCGCTTTTCCCTAGAATGTTTGCTCTTTCATGTAACAAGAATGGAAAAGTGGGTGAATTTGGTCGTGTACATAATGGCAAGTGGGAATGGGACATTAGGATGAGGAGGCAACTATTTGATTGGGAACTGGGGCAGTGGTCGTCTTTGATCAATTTACTAAATCAAGTTCGCTCGGAAGGTTTCTCTAGGGATTGCGTGGTTTGGAAAAAATCCGGGGATGGCGTTTATTCGGTTAAAACAGGTTATTCCTATGGATTCACTAACGCCACCTCCTCTTTTCAATGGAGGAAATTAGTCTGGGTGGGTTTTGTTCCTCCCCGCGTTGAGTTCTTCGTCTGGAAGGTGATCTCAAGTAGGGTGGCGGTTCGTGTTGAACTCTCGAGAAGGATGAGACTCCCTAATATTCCTACGGATTGTCCTCTTTGCGGGATCGATCGAGAGTCTGTATCTCATTTGTTCCTTCACTGCAATTCGTTGTGGAAATGTTGGGTTAGGTTGGCTGCTTATTAGAACTTAGTCTTTGTTGTTCCGGCTGATGTTGGCTCGGCTCTTGAGCAGTGGAACTTGCTGTGCCCTGCTGCTGGTGCTCATTCTACTTGGCCGTTCGTCCCGTTTGCTATCTTGTGGTCCGTGTGGCTGCTGAGAAACGAAATTTGTTTCAAAGGTAAAATGTTTGATGATGTTCAGTTGTTTTACTTGATTAAATGCAGGATTGGGAACTGGTTTAAGGCAAAATTCCCTGAGTGTCGGTCTGTGATAGATGAGATTGTCGCTAATCCATCTTATCCTTGTGATGGGTTTCCTGTTTCGAGAATCCAATCTCGCAACGTTGGTTGGGAAGCTCCTCCTAAGGCTTCGCAAAATTGAATGTTCATGGAGCGATGCTGAAAGACGGCAGTAGAGGCGGCATTGGTGGCTTGGTTAGAGATTTCTCAGGGAGGAGATTACTTACCTTTTCAAAATCGATTGGTTCAGGTCCTCCTATTCTTGCTGAATTACTGGCAATCAAATTGGGTTTGGAATTGGTGCTCAATGATACAAAATGCAGGAAGTTTCGGATCATAGTGGAATGCGATTGCAGCGTCGCATTAGGATGGATCTCGGACCCTTCGGTTTGCCCACTGTTTTTCGAGCATTGGTTAGTGACATCATTAACATGGGTGAGTGTTTTTCGTGTCTTTTCTGGAAAATTGGCAGGAACGCAAACTCGGATGTGGATGATCTAGCTAAGAGTGGAATTGGGTAGGGAATATGATGTAATGGTTAGCTATTTGGTGATTATGGCTATGTAACGCTATGTAGCTGTGAACTCTTTTGTAAGTGCTTTATTATTAATTAAATAAATGTGACACTCTTTTCCTCCTTCCAATGTTGGAAACATCCCTGTGATTCGTTTCCGATATGAAGGGGGTTTTTAACGAGGTCACCAATACTTATAAAAAAAAGTTATATTGTTTTTTCCTTTCACCTCTCCACGATTATAATTTGAAAAAAGATACTCTATCATTACGAAATTAAAAGAAATTCAAAATCAGGAAAATTTTCACAAAAAATAAACTAGTTTTGAGGTCATTATATAATTTTCAAACGATAGATTTCCAGTTCAAACATTCTTGAGTATTTAATAACAAAGTAATTAAAATAGGATCAATTTAAGAATTTAGTGATTAAATTAATTTTTTAAATATTTAAATGAGTAAAATAGAAGTGAGAAAAAAGTCGAGTAATGAAAGTTTTCTTTTAAATAATATAGTTGTGCAACCGAAAAATTCTAAGGCCAAACAAAAGTCTAATTGATAAACTATTTTTCTAAAAAGCTTCAGAGTGGGTGGGCGTGTAACACCCTCGACCCAGATGTCACAATTGGGCCTCAAGCCCAACCCAAATACCATAAAATTTTCAAATTTGGTTTTGCCCTAATAAAATGATTTTCAAAAACATTTAAAGCCAACAATTGAAAATATAGATAAATAATTAACATGATACAAAGGAGCTCCAATTTAGATTTAAAACATTTGAACATTCAGTTTGATTAATACAATTCAAAATAATAAGAGTTACAGACTCCACCACGTAAGGTTCTATGAATACATAGCCCACTAAACATAAGTACCATACTCTAAAAACATCCACATGCAGGAATTCCGTGCTGATAACGCCCCTCGAACCCACAATCTGACTATCAACCTACGCACAAAAACAACGATGTCGAGCGCTAAGCTTACAAAGCTCAGTGGTATACATCTACTCTACTATACTTCATGCTAATTATAAACATAAGCATACAAGCTAGTACGAGCAATAAGGATGGATAAATAAACATGTGACACTACAACTAGTCGCATAAACACATGCTCTCAACATAACAATCATCATACATAGCCGATAAGGCCCAACCATACTCGAAATCACACCATATCATCGGAGCTAAAACATACAAAGCCATAACTGCAAATTAAGAATGAGACCCGATGTCACACAACTTCGGGAACGTACACTCTGAGTGAGGCCCGATGCCACATAACTTCAGGAACATACACTCTTTGGGTGAGAGCCGATTCCACACAGCTTCAAGAGCGTACAATCGACATCTCTAACCATGGTGTGGCAACACTTTCTCAAGCTCTCACTGGGTATCCGGATCCCATCAAACAAGAAGACTCAACCAACACAAGTGCCCATACTTGGCACGTCACAACACACGATCCACCAAGGGTCCCTATGGTTTACTATTACAAACAAGTAACCCAAAACTCAAAGGCAAGACCCCAAATCGAATCTACAATTTATGGAAGGTAGTTTAAGTGGTTTCCTACCATTTTAAACCTTATTAACACCAAATTTTATATTTGCCAATAATGAAGACTGATAGGTTATAATTATATACACTTTGTTGTGATTAATTCCTCTATATTCTACTTATATTATTTGCTTAATTGTAGAAGTTATGCTTGTTTGATTTAGGAGGTGAAGTATGGATGCAATGGTAAAAATCAGCTCAAAAGCATGTTTTTAGCTTCCCATGCGAAAACCAAGTTGTTTGGAAGAAAGTAGAACTGGACAGAAGCTCGTATTCGATAAAGCGTGACCGCCTTGTGACTGATGTGAGTGTGGTTTCTTACATGATAAACCCGACTTTTTGAATCAAATCTAAGATAAAGCCTACTTTTATGGATATTTCCATTATTTTGGAAGTATTGGACCAAGAATTAATCACTTTTATTAACTAGTACTTTATTTATTTAGATTTTCTATTATCATATCTTTCCTTATTAGATTAAAACTCAAGGACTCAAGCATTCAAACAATTAATCTATCAATCTTGCTACAAGGCATCACAATTATTTCAATTAATCAAACAATCATCAAATAATCATACGAGTATCTTGAACGACCCTACATAGTCTCTAAAGCCTCCACAAGTCATATCATATTCATGGCATCGTCGTGCATTTCATACATACAAGTCTCATACTATCGGTGCACAACATGCATATTTATCAACAACCTATTTTGCAGACACTAGCACGTAAGGCAATCGCATTTATGATGCTCATGAAGTGATAGGAGTTTGAGGTGTACTAACCTTAAGCTGATATCACTAAAACCTTCATCCCATCTTCCCGAATATTTCACTTGATCCGATATTAAATCCCAAATAATCTTCGTATACCAATTAATGCTATAAACATCACTTAAACACATACTTTATAAAATTCGAAGGGTCAAAAGCGAAAAACAGCTTACAAGGTTTGAATTTGGTGAAATGGTTAGCGTCATTGGATCCAGAACGTTGAAAAATCCCCAATTAGGGTCCCTTGGAAAAATTCAACGGTCGGTCAACTGCCCTGAGAGATCTGGTGCGACGCAGCGCATCATAACAACCATGCACCCGCACGATGCAATCTGGTGCGGCCATATCTACGTGAAACCGGTCTTGAGATCCGGTGTGGCGCGTTGTGCATGATCTGTGTTCACCCGCCTGGGCTGGCGCACGCCCACCCTCACTAGTGACACGTGAAGGCGCATGATCCCTTCTCCATTGACCAGATAGTGGCAGCGAGCTTTAGTCCCATAATTCTCCAACCGCTGGTTCCGATGGTGGCCTCCGCTTACAGCGGTGATGAAACAAACGTGCTAAACGAGCTTCCATCGAAACTTTCTCTTCCTCACTCTCGTGAACGGTGGCTCTGACTGCGACGTGGAAACCACCGTTGGACTCGTCTCGGCGAGACCTTTCCAATGGTGCCGGCGGTGTCGTGTATGACGGCTCCAGTGGTCGTAGATCATAGCTCAAAGTCCTCTTCCCCCCACTTTTCTCACTTTCCCTCCTTTTTCTCTCTATCCCAAAATATCCCTTTTTTTCTTCCTTCTTTTTCCCCATCAAATCACCAGCCACCTTTCATTTTAAAACTCCATTTTTTCTTTTACTTTTCTTTTTTAACAATTTTACTCTCCCATAATATCTCTTTAATGTATCACAAAACCTAAATCCAACTATTCTTGATTTGGGCTTCCCAACATAAGGCCTAAATAAATTGGGTCTGAGGCCTAATTTCGCAAAGCATAAGCTTCAGGTCGTTACAACTCTCCCCTCTTTAAAAGAAATTCCGTTCTCAAAATTTTTACTGATAAACCATATAAAGTGCAAAAACTTTTATAACTTTCCAACATTCTAAAACATATCCCGCTACGCTACTCTGATCTCTCACAACACTTGTCAAATATAAACATTGTCTTCAAACGATACAAACATAATCTAAATTGATTTTTTCGCTTAGAAGAAATTCATCCTCGCTTGGTACAACCCAATTCAACTGACCATTTTCTTTAAAGAGATCTATCACTGTTCGGTGCATAACCGAAGCCATAGAACAACCCAACTGTACCTTGACCAAAGCGTCACACAAATATGCCATCAAAGAAACTTAACTTATGTTGTAGATCCCAAAAAACTGTTGCACAAAAAAATCATTTCATAACTCCGTATGATCTAAAACAATAGGAGGTTGGACAACCGTTACATCCAAACAAAAGGATTTCATATCATCGCGACTCCTGAAGGAGACTCTAACTCTAATGGCACTCCATATCTAAAACATTGTTTTCCCGGTGTAAAACTCCTGAAAACAATGACATATCAACTCACCCCCAAACATTTACCTTAAACTCAATATGACGACACATATCAGCAACTAACGTATCTCCCCTTAACTCGGTTCACGCAAGAGTCTCACGCTTCAAATGGTAATGTGTCCAGAAAACACATCATCTATACCATCACTCAGATCCGTCATCACATGAAATCCCGCCAAGGGATAAGGTTCCCTCAAAAACCTCAAATCTCATATCAAAAGGTAGCATGTACACACCATAATGTTGTACAACCCAACCCACACACAACCCAAGCTGACTTTCTATCTGGATCTCACTTTTGCAGAAATTATCAAACGGTACATACCAAAGACTATATCATTACTCAAAGAAATCACATCGAAATTGTGCATTCACCAATCCTTTACAAGATCCACGGTCATCAATTTAACTTCCACCAACATACATCCAAACATCATCACAACTCTGAAAAAACTCGATGTTAGACTCCCAACTGAGGGCAAGTCAAACGTCTATCCCTATCTCAAACACACAAATCCACACTATCTCCTTAAGCATGCAACAAAAGTTAGGTCCAAACTGTCACCCTCAAAATTTATCACTTATCAAGTTCACTTTACTTAGGTGGTGATCGATCACATGATCGTCAGTTTCCAATTACTTTGACTCACGACGTTGTCCAAATCTTAAATTCCTTAAAGATCAAGTACCCAAAACTTCACACTGTTAAGGTGAACACAATCTTCCCTTATATATCACAAAAATACAGCCCCAACAAAACAACAAACCATCCTTAAAGATTGCAAAATCTTACTCGACTTTAATCGAGTCAGTACCACTATCACAACAAAACGGTTTCAAACAGCTCAAATCTCCATCAATTTTCCTCAGCTTGCCTCAAGATAACTGTGATACAAAACAAAAGTATTTACGAAATCTCAAACCTTTGATTCCTTGACTGATTACACGATAACTAACCATTCTCACACACAAGGTTATTATGGTAATTATATTTCCAACGTTTATCTTCCCATAATCCTTATACATTCACACGTGTCATGCAAATCATCAAACTTATATTCGAGGGACAATATGATGGCCCTCACCTTATCATGGCTGAAACACCTCCCACGTCCTCACAGACATCAGGCGTTACCACGACACGTCCTAAAAATAGAAATTCTCATTCCAAAAATCATTTTCAACTACAAGCCTCCAACAGTTAACCGTAACAATCTCATACTCGAACCAGTCCTGAAAAAACACATAGGTACTTCATAATCGGTTAAACGAGTCATCCACCCTCGGGGACAAGTAACAGTCTTCCACTGACACTTAACAAGCTATCAATGGTTTTAACATCACCTCAACAAACCAACTTCTCACTAGCGAACAAGCTCAGCTCTCCCTAGGGCGAAACACTAAGACAAAAGAAACCTCGTTCGAGTTGTGCCTTCGCAACTAAATCTCTGACTCTCTTAATTACGTCAATATCCTCTGACAATGGCGATAGGAACCAACATCCAACTCGGTCTTTGTAACCCCCTCGTCCCGGTATGGCCGGATGACCGGTCCGAATGGGATACACGGGGAAAACCGAAGTGAAACCCGTTAAGGCTCCCCTTCGGTTAACAATCCTATTCTTTTTTTCATTTAATCTTGTCTAGAGAAGTATTAAAGTCCTAAGTGATCGAACATCGGAACAACATACACGAGATATTCAAACGAACCCAAACAACATTTAACAACCCAATTTTAAACTTATCTGCAGGCGGTATCGATACACCTAAGGGGTGTATCGATACACCTTGACTAGGTCAAATGGTCAGAGTCAACCCGTGGAGACCGTATCGATACGCCCAAGGAGTGTATCGATACCCTCCCCAACGGTTGATTTCTCACGGTCAACGCTAAGATGACCGTATCGATACGCCAAAGGCCCGTATCGATACCGAAATGGACAGTAGCTCCAGTGACCAAAAAGGTATCGATACGCCCCCTCGCGTATCGAAACACGAGGCCTGAAACAAGAAGGCCGTATCGATATGGGTCTAACCGTATCGATACCCCTGCTCTGCAAAACCTCAAATCCAAACTTGGTAACCTCACATACAATTCTAGATACACTTTTGGACACTCCTAAGCACATACAAACATACATACATCAAACCACGATCAGGACTTAACATGGGAGGCATTTAATCTAACGAAAAACATACAAATCAAGACTCCATACAATTTCACAAAAGAAGCATGTTTAGCAAGCACAAGGCATCATACACAAGGTAGTCAAGCATAAGGCATACATTGGCCAACATCATACATGTTTAGGCATGTGCAATTAAATGACATGAGAATCATAGGTCACAATCCAAGAAGCAAAAGCATAACACAACATGAGTTTAACATGCTCAAACATAATTTCCTAAGGAGTTTGACCCCAACTCCTAAAACTCTATACCCCATTGTCTAGGCATTATTACAAAAGCAAACCATACTTAAACTTGCTTGAGAACTCCAAAAGCTCCTCTCTCGCCCGCTCGCCTCCCGAACTCTAACGATCTGCACGTTGGAAACAAAAAGAGCATAAGCCAACTAGCTTAGTGAGAGAGGCTCTACAATTCACAACATGCAGTTTTCCAAAACACGATTTATATGCAAGAAAGCAATGGAATGCACAAAGGTCTATCTCAACCACAACACGTGATTTGCACAAGCACAACCAACATACACATACGGTGGGACTACACATCACCGTTTCGACTAGTGGATTTCCAATGGGACTACACATCAAAGTACTACCCTACTAGTCACTACCGGTGGGACTACACATCACCGTAGTTTAGACCACCATCACGTGAGGCACGAACTCAACACGACTACATCATTAACAACTTAAAATGCATTCAAATAATCACAACGTATACACAATCAACATATCACAACAACATGAGAGTAGAGAGGCTTACACACGGGTTTAGGTGACCCCTCAAGGTCCCACCCAAACCCCAAAGGAATCCATATCGAGCACAATGTAAAAACCAATAATTCTACTCACCGTTGCTACCCAAGAGAAGATCGAAGACCAAGCTCAAGACTCCGAAATCCCCGGATTCGTCCCCGAAGCTTCTCCAACCAAAATTCTCGTTTCTAGTCATTCCAACACCAAGCAAATAATCCCAAATCAGTCCATGTTCTAAAATAATCAATCCGGATTACATACCAAGCACAAGACATTAATTTTTCCATTGAAAACAAGCTCAAAATTTCAATTCCCGAGCAGCCTTTAAGCACCCCTTAAATCCATTGATTTCAACCCTCAAATTACTCCCTAAAGCCTCCAAAACATCACTTACATATAGCCTAACCATCAGCCCTCAAGATTCCACCTCAAAACCCCCCAAAACTCAACTTAAAACCTCCCAAAAACCTCATTCTCACCCAAATCCGAAAATTCCATAAAACGTTGTAAAAATTGGTTTTGTTGGACCCTTTTGGTTGTAGGCAACTCATATGACTTAAACAAATAGAAAGCTTAAGTTAAAGACCCCAAAGACAACATTTTTAATCCAAAATCCTTCAAACCTCAAATCTTAAAACATGTCTAAAAATGAAAACAAATGGTATTAACTTGTAGGGAATAACAAGGGTAAGTCAAAAACGTGTTTACCTTTGCGAAATTCTTCAAAACGAGCAAGACATTTGATGAAATAGTAACCTAAGGAGAGGGGGGGTTTTGACGTTGGAGTGAATAGTAGAGAGAGGGGAAGAAGATGACTCAAAGCATTATTTTAGGTTTATTTGAAATTAAAAGGCTAAAGACCCAAATGCTCTTAATGAATTAAGATAACTACAAAGGATGACACCCATGGCTTTTTGGGTTTATTTTGAAAATGGTTGTGAAACAAGTATTTTAATTTTGATATAACTAAAAACCTAAGGACTAATTTGAAAAAGTCAAAACGAATTTTAAGTCCTCAAAATATCCCCATATAGTTCTAATATTATGTCCAAGTTAAAAACAAGCCTTTCACATATTTTTTCTAAGTGTTTCAAACCAGAAACAATGATTTTCAAGCACCCGTTCCGAAACGGCCATCAGGCGTTTCGAAACGTTTTCATCACTGTCGACCATCGTTCCGAAACGCGTATCGAAACACTTTCACTCGTTTCGAAACGGTAGCACTCGTTTCGAAACTGTTCTTCATATTTGATTTCAAAAGGCTTCAACGGTTCAAATATAAGCTGAATTTTTAAATATAAAAGGGGTGTTTCAAAACGGATCAAGGCCATTCCGAAACGACCCTTGACAATTGCATTTTCGTTTCGAAACGGATCCATGACGTTTCGAAACAGGCTTAAGATAAATTCAAAAATATGACCGTTATGTGTTTTTAACTGATTTTCTGAAAGCCGTTAAGGCGTTTTGAAACGGGCTAAGACCGTTCCGAAACGACCCTTGATAGTGGCAAAATCGTTCCGAAACGGCCCTAAGGCGTTTCGAAACGGGCTCTTAAATGCACCCCAACGGCTCTTTCTATTTTAGTCCGTTCCGAAACAGGTACCCCATGTTCCGAAACGGGTTGGTGCAGACTGCATTTATGGTGGCAAGAGAGGGTTCCAACGGCTCCATTTATGTTCCCAACCACCCAAACGGCTAGAAATCAATGAGAAGGTATAAAAGAGACATCCAAAAGCATCAGCAACAACTATTGATCCTAAAGCAAACATCCAAACATCAAATTCAAGCATTTGAGCAAAAATCCCACTTTGTGTAAAATCCCAATTTGTGTTCTTCATTCATACTTTGTAAAATTGGGTTGAGTGCTTGTATTGAGGCTATCATTTGTATTGAGAGATACCTAATTAGCCTAAAAATTTCTTTGTTCTCTTGTGTGAGGGTTGGGTTGATTTTTGGGTAGAAAAATCAACCGAAATTGTAAAGGGTTGCCTCCTTGTCCTAGAAAAGGGGAAGATCAATTTAGTGAAATTGTTGCAAATCCTTAGTGAGACTAAGGTAGTGGATGTAGAGTTCATTTGGAACTTGAACCACTCTAAATCCCTTGTTCTTCAATTTTTATTTGCCAATTTCCACCACAATCCTTTAAAATTCCAATTCACCCCCCTCTGGGTAATTATCGATCTTTCGATACACTCAACAATTGGTATCAGAGCTTAACTCTTTGAGGATTAACAACCACAAGAGGAGATCCTTGGAAGAGTGCGATCATCAAAATATCAAGAGATGGCTTCAACCTCTGGTTCCAGCATGTACGAGTCACAATCGACCACAAAGCCTCCGTTCTTCAATGGTGACAACTATTCTTTTTGGAAGAATAAAATGAGGCTATTCATCAAGTCTAGTGACTATCTTGTATGGGATGTCATTGAAGATGGGCCATACATTCCATGGAAGCAAGATGGTGAAGGCAAGATGGTGTTGAAGAAGAAAGCCGAAATGAGTGAAGAGGAGAGGAAAAAGATTCAAGTCAATGATAAAGCTCTCCACATGTTATTTTGTGCTTTCGGTCCGGACATCTACTCAAAGGTCTCATCCATTGAGAGTGCCAAAGAAGTGTGGGACACTCTTGAAACCACTTATGAAGGCACCAATGATGTCAAAGAAACTAAGATTGGACTTCTCAATCTTAGTTATGAAAACTTCAAGATGGAGCCCGATGAGACGGTGTCAAAGATGTTTGATCGATTCTCCACAATTGTCAATGGTCTAAAGGGATATGGAGAGATCATACCGGAAGACAAGCTTGTCCGGAAGCTACTCTATTCACTTCCCGAATCTTGGGATGGGAAGAGAACCGCTATCATCGAAGCAAAGAACTTGAAGACATTAAAGCTTGATGAGCTTGTGGGTTCTCTCCTTACTCATGAGATCATGAAGCAAGGAAGGGAAGATGAGAAAAAGAAAGAAGAGATAAGAGTAGAGAAGCTTGAGGTTGAGAAGAAGAAGAAGATGGGTATAGCTCTCAAGGCTAAAGCTTCACAACATGATGAGAGCTCATCTTGTGAGGAGGATGAACTTGAAGAATTGGCTATGATAGCCAAACGATTCTCACGCTTCATGAGGTCCAACCGGGGAAGAAAAATCCAAAGAAAGATGGACTTCAAAGGAAAGAACAAAGAAGAAGGAAAGGATCCCATCATTTGCTATGAGTGCAAACAATCCGGCCACATCCGTTCGGAGTGCCCTCAACTCAAGAAGAAGGGCTTTGAGAAAAAGAAAAGACTCAAAGCCAAGCTTGCTACTTGGAGTGATGAGGAGTCATCGGAGGATGACGAACAAGAAGTGGCTAATCTTTGTCTCATGGCACTTGAGGAAGATTCCTCCTTGGTAACCTCTAACTCATCTACTTTAGATTTTTCATATGAAGAGTTAAATGATGCATATGATGAGTTACAAGAGGTATATGATGAATTAGTTGAGAAGTTTAAAGAGTCGGTCATTAAAAACAAGAAAATCATTTTAGAACTAAATGAGAAAAATGACTCACTCACTCAAGCTAATTCTAAATTTGAGAAAAAGATTTTAGGATTAAAAGATGAACTTAAATTCTTTCAAAATGAAAATGTTGATCTTAATAATCTTTTATCTCAATGTAATAGTGAACACCAAAAGGTGTTGGGTGAGCTAAATGAGCTCAAAAAGTCTTTAAAAAATGTTGGTAGTGTCAAGCATGAAGTAGGAGAATCCTCTAGAACACACCAACCTAAGAAAAAGACTAATTACTACAAACAAGGTAGCTACCCTAGACATAGTAGAGCTAAAAGAATTAGAAGTGTATGGGTTCCTAAGGAACTTGTAAAATCTAATAATATTATTGCTATGTCATCTTGGATTCCTAAGGGAACCAAGGTTTTGGGAGCTAACACTCATGGACCCAAAATGATTTGGGTACCAAAAACCAAGGTTTAATATCTTTGTTTGTAGGGGGAGCATTGCTACAAGGCCAAGGCACAAAGTCAAAACTCATGGTACCTTGATAGTGGATGCTCGAGGCACATGACCGGAGACAAGAGTCGATTCATGGATTTAAAGCCAAAAAGTGGAGGAGTAGTAACATTTGGTGACAACTCCAAAGGCCACATTAAAGGTATTGGCTCCATAGGTAATCACTCTACCATTCTTATTGAAAATGTCTTATATGTCGATGGTCTTAAACATAATTTATTGAGCATAAGTCAATTATGTGATAAAGGATTTAATGTTTTATTTGATAAAAATGGATGCAAAATTGTTGACATTAAATCTAATAATATTATGCTCATAGGTCATCGCATAGGAAACATATACATGGTGCATTTAGATGACATACATACATCTCATGCATGCTTAGTTGCACAAAATGAAAATGATGCATGGTTGTGGCATAGGAAGCTAGAACATGCTAGCATAAGTGTTTTAGAAAAACTAGTCTCTCTAAATCTAGTTAGAGGTTTGCCCAAAATAAAATTTTCAAATGATAAAATTTGTGATGCATGCTCAAAGGGTAAACAACATAAGTCTTCTTTTAAATCCATTAATGATGTTTCTACTAGTAGATGCTTACAATTAATTCACATGGATTTATTTGGGCCAATTAGGACTATGAGCTTGGGTGGTAAATCTTATACATTTGTGCTAGTTGATGATTTTTCTAGATTTACTTGGGTTCTCTTTTTAAGTACTAAAGATGAGGCTTTGGAAAAATTCATCACATTTTCAAAATTAACCCAAAATGATCTTGAACTTAGAATTTCACACATTAGAAGTGATCATGGAACCGAGTTTCAAAATTTAGGGTTTGAAGAATTTTTGAATGAAAATGGTATTAGCCATAATTTTTCGGCTCCTCGAACTCCTCAACAAAATGGGGTAGTTGAGAGGAAAAATAGAACTTTACAAGAAATGGCTAGAACTATGCTTTGTGAAAATAATTTACCTAAATATTTTTGGGCGGAAGCCACAAACACCGCGTGTTATATTGTAAATCGAGTAATGATTAGGCCAATTTTAAAGAAAACACCTTATGAGATTTTAAAATCTAAAAAGCCTAACATTAGCTATTTTCACCCTTTTGGGTGTAAGTGTTTTGTTTTAAATAATGGAAAAGACAACTTAGGTAAATTTGATGCAAAAAGTGATGAAGCCATTTTTATAGGTTACTCTTTAACCTCTAAAGCCTATCGAGTATTTAACAAAAGAACTTTAGTAGTAGAAGAATCTATTCATGTTGTATTCGATGATAACCTCCTTCCTAGGAAGGATTCTTGTGATGATGATGATGTAGGAATCATAAATGCCTTTGATGGAGGTCAAACTTCAAAGAAGGATGAGATTCCAACAAAAGAAGAAGACACACAAGAACCACCTCTTGAAGCCTTGAAGGACTTGGCTATTGAGGAAAAGGAAGTGAGCTACCCAAGGGAGTTGAACTATGTCAAAAATGGTGAAATCTTGGGTGATCCATCCAAGGGGGTAACCACTCGTTCTTCTCTTAGATTAATGAACCATGTTGCATTTATCTCATGCATAGAGCCTAAAAATATAAAAGAAGCATTGAAAGATGACTTTTGGATTATGGCTATGCAAGAAGAGCTAAATCAATTTGAGAGAAGTAATGTATGGACATTAGTTGATAGGCCTAGTAATCAATCTACAATAGGAACTAAATGGGTCTTTAGGAACAAACTAGATGAGAGTGGTAACATTGTGAGAAATAAAGCTAGACTTGTAGCACAAGGTTACACTCAAGAAGAGGGAATAGATTTTGATGAAACCTATGCACCCGTAGCTAGAATGGAAGCCATTAGGATGTTGCTTGCATATGCATGTTATCATAATTTCAAGCTTTTTCAAATGGATGTTAAAAGCGCATTTTTAAATGGTTTTATAAATGAAGAAGTGTATGTGGAACAACCACCGGGTTTTGAAGATTCAAAATTTCCAAATCATGTTTTCAAACTTACCAAAGCTCTTTATGGTTTAAAACAAGCTCCTAGAGCTTGGTATGAAAGGCTTTCAAATTTTTTGATTGAAAAAGGATTTGAAAAAGGTAAGGTGGACACTACACTTTTCATAAAAATGTATAAAAATGACATCTTAGTAGTTCAAATTTATGTTGATGATATTATTTTTGGTTCTACTAATGAATGTCATTGTCAAGAGTTTGCTAAGTTAATGCAAGGTGAATTTGAGATGAGCATGATGGGGGAGCTCTCATTCTTTTTGGGACTCCAAATCAAGCAAAAGAAGGATGGCACCTTCATCAACCAAGCAAAATACATAAAGGATATGCTCAAGAAGTTTGGCTTGGAGAATACAAAGCCTTAAGCCACTCCTATGAGCTCATCTACAAAGCTTGACAAAGATGAAGGAGGTAAGTGTGTTGACTCTAAACTTTATCGTTCTATGATTGGATCTTTGTTTTACCTTACCGCAAGTAGACCGGATATCTTGTTTAGTGTTTGCTTGTGTGCTAGGTTTCAAGCTAGTCCTAGAGAGTCTCACCTTATAGCCGTTAAGAGAATCTTTAGATACCTTAGAGACACTCCTTGTTTAGGTCTTTGGTATCCTAGAGACTCTACCTTTAACCTTCATGCTTACTCGGATGCGGATTATGGGGGTTGTAAAATCGATAGGAAAAGTACTTCGGGAACTTGCCAATTCTTAGGTAGTATGCTCATATCTTGGTTCTCTAAGAAACAAAATAGTGTAGCCTTATCTACCACCGAAGCCGAGTACATATCCTTAGGGAGTTGTTGTGCTCAAGTCCTTTGGATGAAGCAACAACTCTTAGATTATGGAATTAAAGTTGGAACCATACCCCTAAAATGTGACAACACTAGTGCAATATGCTTAACTAAAAATCCCATCCAACACTCTAGAACCAAACATATAGAAATAAGGCATCATTTCATTAGAGATCATGTCCTTAAGGAAAATGTGGTTATAGAGTATGTAGACACCTTGAATCAATTAGCGGACATTTTTACAAAACCCTTAGACAAAGAGCGTTTTTGGTCCCTTAGGAGAGAGTTAGGTCTAGCTAGCCTATCTTGACCTTTTAGGACCTCTTTTGTGCTTAAATATGCTTGATTTTGTGAAATGCCATGTTGATGTGTTTAAAATCCTAATTTCATCCATGCTTATAGTTAGGGGGAGTATGTTTATGCCTAAATATGTTTTGCCTGCTCATTCATGACATTTATGCATGTTAGGCCTCTTAAAATTTCATTTTTCTGCATTTTTAGAGCCTCATCTGCACTTCCAGGCCCAGGTGTATCGAAACGGGTGAACCTGTTTCGATACGGATACCTTAAATCCTGTTTTGAGAGAAGGGCGTTTCGAAACGCCTCACAAGCGTTCCGAAACGTTTTTGAGTCTGCCAAGGGGTGTATCGGAACGAGTTCCGATACGGGTCAAAGGGGGTTTCGATACAGTCAACACCGTATCGAAACGATTTGTTTATGGTTTTAAAATGGTCAAAACCCTAGCCGCCCGTTCCGAAACGGTCTTGACCGTTCCGAAACGGCATCGCGGACTGCTTTAAATTAGGGCTTTTAATGATAAAGTTTACTTTCTATAAAACTCTAAAACCCTAAACCGCCTCCCTCTCTATAAATACCCTCTCAAACTCTTTGATTTTCACAAAATTGTGAGGGGTTTTACTCTACAACTCAAGTCTAAGCAAGTTTCATCAATCTTGTGCAAGGATTTTTATCAAATCGTCCAAAATCCCAAACTAAGGTAATTTTTCTATTTTTCTTTTTCTTTCAATTTCTGTTCGAATCTTAGGTTAGAAAATTTTATTTTTGTATAATTTATATGTTTTTGGTTGTGGGTTTTCAATATCTTGTAAAAAATTTTCCAAAACTCAAAATTTTTTATTCGAATATAAATTTTTTCAGTCGTATTTTTTTTAAACTGTTTTTTATTTTAATTTTGTTTTCAAAAACCTAAGTGGGATTTATTATTGGATTGATTTTAAATATCAATGCATACACTTAATTTTAAAACACTTGCTTAATTTTTTAGATGGCCGATCAATCTAACAAGAAGCGCAAGGCCGTTCAATCCGGTGATTCGAGCATTCGTCCGAATATCACTATGCTTTTTCAGAAATCTCTTAAAACTCCGGACGCGCGTGCTCGCTTTGCTTATGTCAAGGATTTCGCGGTTCGTAAGGAACGTGTCATTGATCTTGAGTTCCTCAATTCCGAGCGATTCCTTTTCCGTTATCTCGGTCGTTTGGATGAGTGGAATCTCATGTATTTCTTCAGCATTCCGGATGTTTGCTACAAAAACATGGTACTCCTCTTTTACTCAAATGCTCGTTTTCTTTATGATGAGACCAAAATCGAGATCATGGGAATTGAGTCATCCTTATTGGGCAAAAAGTTTTTTGTTAATGTTGATCTTTTAGAGTCTGCTCTTAAGCTTAAGGATGAGGGTCTTGAGGATGAACGCCACTTTGGCTCTTTCACCGGTAAGGCACTTTATTTGGATGTGCACGATCGAGTTCTTCACTTGATGGTTTCTTGGTTTATTCGTCCTTTCGGAGGTAAATACTCTCATATCCGTCACACTGATCATTTTTGGCTAGAGTGTTTCCGTAAGGGTGAGCGCCCAAATGTGCCTAAAATAATTTTTTCCGAGATAGTCAATAATATCAAGCTTATTGACACGAATGAGTTGAAGTCTTTTACTTATGGCATTGTCTTGAGCGCCCTATTTCATAATCTTGACATTGATTGTACCTACGACTCTCCGATCCCTCGCAAGACCAAGATTGGTGAATCATCCCTTCGAAAGTCCGGGTTCCAATATGTGAATGGTGTTTGGGAAAGAGTTGATAGAGAAGCGGATCCTGCTCCCGTTGCTCCTCCACCGCAAGTTCCAGTTGCAAACAATGAAGCCCTCACGGCTTTTCTTACCGAGTGGTTCAATGCTTTGGACACTCGGATGAATGCTTTGGACACTAGCATTGCTTCGGGCTTTGAAACAATGGGCAATCGTTTGAAGAATGTCGAGGATCGTCTTCTTTCTCTTGAGACTTCTCATTCCATTTTGGACCTTTCCTTCTCCACTCTTTATGGGCAATGGACGAAGTTTCACCGTTCTCAAGCCAAGAGCGATGATGATACTTCGGATGATGAGGACGAGGCTTAGGATTTTTATCTCATACCATATCATATTATCTATGCATTTTAGGATTAAGGTTGCATCTTTATGTTTTCTCATGTTTTAGGAACCTATGCTATTTGGCTTTTTTTATTTGGGATTTTATGTTTGAACTTAATGTTTGAATTATGTTTTGGATATTTTGATTATGAATTTATAATATGGTTGCCTATTATTGCTTATTGGTACTAATCCTTATCTTCTCTATGAGCTTTTATTGTTCTTTTTGATCTAACAAAAAGGGGGAGAATAAATTTAAGAGCCACACTTTAAACTAAAATTCGTTTTAAATTTTAAAAGGTTTTTAAAGGTTTACAACTTGGATTTCAAATCAAAAATTTATTTTAACTTTAAAAACCCATCTTAAATTAAGGGGGAGTTAGAATATTTTCAAAACTTTCAAAATTCCCAAAAATTCTAACTTTGGTTTTGTTATATCAAAAAGGGGGAGATTGTGAAACAAGTATTTTAATTTTGATATAACTAAAAACCTAAGGACTAATTTGAAAAAGTCAAAACGAATTTTAAGTCCTCAAAATATCCCCATATAGTTCTAATATTATGTCCAAGTTAAAAACAAGCCTTTCACATATTTTTTCTAAGTGTTTCAAACCAGAAACAGTGATTTTCAAGCACCCGTTCCGAAACGGCCATCAGGCGTTTCGAAACGTTTTCATCACTGTCGACCATCGTTCCGAAACGCGTATCGAAACACTTTCACTCGTTTCGAAACGGTAGCACTCGTTTCGAAACTGTTCTTCATATTTGATTTCAAAAGGCTTCAACGGTTCAAATATAAGCTGAATTTTTAAATATAAAAGGGGTGTTTCGAAACGGATCAAGGCCGTTCCGAAACGACCCTTGACAATTGCATTTTCGTTTCGAAACGGATCCACGACGTTTCGATATAGGCTTAAGATAAATTCAAAAATATGACCGTTATGTGTTTTTAACTGATTTTCTGAAAGCCGTTAAGGCGTTTCGAAACGGGCTAAGACCGTTCCGAAACGACCCTTGACAGTGGCAAAATCGTTCCGAAACGGCCCTAAGGCGTTTCGAAACGGGCTCTTAAATGCACCCCAACGGCTCTTTCTATTTTAGTCCGTTCCGAAACAGGTACCCCGTGTTCCGAAACGGGTTGGTGCAGACTGCATTTATGGTGGCAAGAGAGGGTTCCAACGGCTCCATTTATGTTCCCAACCACCCAAACGGCTAGAAATCAATGAGAAGGTATAAAAGAGACATCCAAAAGCATCAACAACAACTATTGATCCTAAAGCAAACATCCAAACATCAAATTCAAGCATTTGAGCAAAAATCCCACTTTGTGTAAAATCCCAATTTGTGTTCTTCATTCATACTTTGTAAAATTGGGTTGAGTGCTTGTATTGGGGCTATCATTTGTATTGAGAGATACCTAATTAGCCTAAAAAAAATTTTGTTCTCTTGTGTGAGGGTTGGGTTGATTTTTGGGTAGAAAAATCAACCGAAATTGTAAAGGGTTGCCTCCTTGTCCTAGAAAAGGGGAAGATCAATTTAGTGAAATTGTTGCAAATCCTTAGTGAGACTAAGGTAGTGGATGTAGAGTTCATTTGGAACTTGAACCACTCTAAATTCCTTGTTCTTCAATTTTTATTTGCCAATTTCCACCACAATCCTTTAAAATTCCAATTCACTCCCCTCTTGGTAATTATCGATCTTTCGATCCACTCAACAATGGTCCTACTAAATTTTATTTGTCTTAAAACCCGAGGCTCAAACCATTATTTTATTATTTAAAAATTAATAACCGAAACCCGAACTATTAATAAATTACTATTTTCACCCGACCCCCGAACCCGGGTGTTACAGTCTTACCCCAACATCCACCCATGTTCTTGATAGGGAGGAAGTTCTGGCGACTCCCTCAAGAAGCATAAACAAACACTCTAACATTATGAAAGCTCCCAAGCATCAAACTGTACACATCGACATATGCCCACCATTCAAATATGTCTCACAACCTCGTTGTGTCGTTCTCAAAACGACCACCACAAAAATCATGGTAAAAGGGCAACAGTCCAAACATCCTCATTACCAAAGGTTGGGTTCCCTTGAGGTCTCGAAGCCCCGATCAACAATCTCGAAATTACTGATTAGCATCGCGTTTGATTAACCAACATAATTTCTAAGGTGCAATAACTCCCAAGAAGGTAGCTCTCTAAAACCTGTAGAACGTCTAACTTCGGCCACACTCTAACGAACTAGTGGATCCCCGAATCCACTATCTCCGAGAGACGCCTCTAAGAAGGGTGATGATACTCTCTAAGTATCAACAAGACTCGCTTTTAAGTGAACAAAAGGTCATCGAACCAACATGCATCCACTAATCAATTCCGAAAGTGGTTTGTCCAAACCTGCATCACAAACGCTATTCGCACATAACATGAAGATTCCTTGCCATAACTCTCATAACGTACTCCAAAGGCCTTGGAACTTCTTCAACACGCAACGAAGACTCTATTCAAGTGGTTGGAGGAGGACACATCCTCAACTCCATTATCATTCAACTAACTCGCATCTCAACAATCTGGGGCGACCCTGCCCCCGAAATCGCTCCTAAGAGCGGCTCAACACTTAACCCGGCCATCTTGGCCACAATCGTAACCATTTTATTGTCGCAACATTGGACGCGCCATCAGGATTCCAATCTTAAGGAGTATGAACATAATTTAAGGGCTTGTATTCACTAAAGACCTTACTAAAACACAAATACCACCAGGGGTTTCTTAGAACCGACTAAACTTAAGCTCTGATACCACTTTTGTAACACCCTCGACCCGGATGTCATAATAGGGCCTCAAGCCCAACCCAAAAACCATAAAATTCTCAAATAGGGTTTAGCCCAAATAAAATGATTTTCAAAAACAATTAAAGCCAACAGTTGAAAATATAGATAAATAATTAACACGATACAAAGGAGCTCCAATTTAGATTTAAAACATTTGAGCATTCAGTTTGATTAATACAATTCAAAATAATAAGAGTTACAAACTCCACCACGTAAGGTTCTATGAATACATAGCCCACTAAACACAAGTACCGTACTCTAAAAACCTCCACATACTAGAATCTCATGTTGATAGCACTCCTCGAACCCACGATCCAACGATCAACCTACGAATGGAAACAATAATTTCGAGCATTGAGCTTACAAAGCTTAGTGGTACACATCGACTCTATTATACTTCATGCTAATAATAAACATAAGCATGCAAGCTAGTACGAGCAATAAAGATAGATAAATAAACATGTAGCACTACCACTAGTCACCTAAACACATGCTCTCAACATAACAATCATCATACATGGCCCACAAGGCCTAACTATACTCGGGATCTTACCAGATCATCCGAGCTAAAACACACAAAGCAATAACCACAAACTTGGAGTAAGACCCGATGCCACACAGCTTCGGGAACATACACTCTTTGGGTGAGACCTGGTGCCACACAACTTTAGGAATGTACATTCGACATCTCTAACCATGGTGTGGCAACACTTTCTCAAACTCTCACCGGGTATCCGAATCCCATCAAACAAGAAAACTCAACCAACACAAGTGCCTATACTTGGCACGTCACAACACACGATCCACCAAGGGTCCTTATGGTTTACTATTACAAACAAGTCACCCAAAACTCAAAGGGCAAGACCCCAAATCGAACCTACAATTTATGAAAGGTAGTTTAAGTAGTTTCCTACCATTTTTAAACCCTATTAACATTAAATTTTAGATTTACCAATAATGAAGACTGATAGGTTGTAATTATATACACTTTGTTGTGATTAATTCCTCCATATTCTAGTTATATTATTTGCTTAATTTTGGAAGTTATGCTTGTTTGATTTAGGAGGTGAAGTATGGATGCAATGGTAAAAATCAGCTCAAAAGCATGTTTTTAGCTTCCCATGCAAAAACCAAGTCGTTTGGAAGAAAGTAAAACTGGACAGAAGCACGTCTTTGATAAGGCATGACCATGCCTTGTGACTAATGTGAATCTGTTTTCTTACATGATGAACCCGACTTTTTGAATCAAATCCGAGATAAAGCCTAATTTTATGGATATTTCCATTATTTTGGAAGTATTGGACCAAGAATCAATCTTTTTTATTAATTAGGACTTTATTTATTTAGATTTCTCATTATCGTATCCTTCCTTATTAGATAAAAACTCAAGGACTCAAGCATTCAAACAACCAATCTATCAATCTTGCTACAAGGCATCACAATTATTTCAATCAATCAAACAATCATCAAATAATCATATGAGCATCTTGAACGACCCTATACAGCCTCTAAAGCCTCCACAAGTCACATCATATTCATGGCATCATCATGCATTTCATACATACAAGTCTCATACTATCGATACACAACATGCATATTTATCAGCAACCTATTTTTGCAGACACTAGCACGCAAGACAATCACATTTATCAAGTCGATATTACTAAAATCTTCATCCCAACTTTCTGAATATTCTACTTGATCCGTTATCCAATCCCAAATAATCCTCGTATACCAATTAATACCATAAACATCACATAAACACATACTTTAAAGAATTTGAAGGGTCAAAAGTGTAAAAACAGCTTATCGGGTTCGAATTTTGGCAAAACGAACTGCGCCATTGGATTCGGAACGTCGACCCCCCCCCCCCCCCCGAGTAGGGTCCCCTAGAAAAAGTCAATGACCGATCAACACAAGTCAACTGTCCTGGGAGATCTGGTGCAACGCGGCGCACCATAACAACCATGCACCCGCATGGCGCGATCTGGTGTGGCCAGATCAACATGAAATCGGTCTTGGGATCCGGTGTGGCGCGGTGTACACGATCCGTGTGCACCCACCTGGGATGGCGCACACTTACCCTCACTAATGGTGCGTGATCCCTCCTCCGGCGATCGAATGGTGGCGGCGAGTTCTTGTCCCACAGTTCTTCAGCCGTTGGTTTCGATAGTGGCCTCCGTTTGCGGCGGTGACGGCTGGAACGTCCTGAATGAGCTTCCCCCGAAACTTCCTCTTCCTCAATCTGACGAACGACAGATCCGACTGCAGCGTGGCGACCACCGTTGGACTTGTCTCGGCGAGACCTTTCCAATGATGCCGGTGATATCGTGCACGACGACTCTAGGCACCATAGATCAAGGCTCAAAGCCCTCTTCCCCCTCTTTTCTCACTTTCCCTCCTTTTACTCTCTCCCCCCCAAAATATCACATTTTCTGTTCTTCCTTCTCTCTCCCTATCAAATCACCAGCCATCTTTCACTTTAAAACTCCTTTTTCTTCTATTTTTTAAATTACTCTCCCACAATATCTCTTTAATGTATCACAAAGCCCAAATCCAATTATCCTTGATTTGAGTTTCCAAACATAAGGCTCAAATAAATTGGGTCCGAGGCCTGATTTCACAAAGCCCAAGCTTCGGGTCGTTACAGGGCAAATGACCATTAGTGGCGTTGTTTGTTGAGAAAAGAACATCAAACAAAGAAACACATATAGATTGAGCCTCATTAGGAGAAATAATTCATTGTCCCGAGTGGATATTGTCTTCAAATAAGGAATGAGAACAGGTTTAACATTTGCAACTTTTACATTTTTTAAATCTACAAAATAACAATAAAAATTTGAATTTTAAATTTTAAATCTTTTGTCGAATATTCGAATCTGTACAAATCTGAATTTGAATCCACTAAAAGTTAGATGATTAAGGTTTGAATCTCCTTGAAAGCAAACATATTCTATTTTGTAATCGTGATTCAAATAAAGGATATTTATCAGTATATGCTCCAAATCTCTAAAGGATACACTAACTTAAAAACCATCGTAATTTAATTCCCAAAATATATAAAAAGATTTGTCTAACCTATGCATACATGCATAATGTCATGTTTGAGAAAAGGCGAGGTCATTAATTCCACATCGAAAAAGAAAAGGGATGTCTTGAGATATATAAATGGTGGCACTGCGCATCCTATCAAACATGTCTTTTGGGAAGAGAGTAATGGCCCTGTGACAAGTGGTATCGAAACGACACTTTGACTGCCCGATTTCACATCGAGCGCCCATGAATGGGGTAAACATGATGGACAACCGTGACAATTGGCCAATCATGAGAGCGGAAGGTCGTAACGAGGACGTCACGAGGTTGAAAGGGAGAGAATGTCACGTCTGAGAAGAGACGAAGTCATTAATCTCACATCGAAAAAAAAAATAACCTTATGACAATAGGTTAAGGCTCATTTAAGAGGTTTAATTAAATACAATATTCTACTTGAAAAAAAAACTCAATTGTAATTACAAGTAAAAAAAATCAATCTAAGCGTCACACATACAATATTACTTAAAATGTTACTTGTAACACTCTATAGTGAAAAAGTATTACGTAAACTTATCCCACCGTGTTATTTATGATCTTTGTCAATAATTTTTTTCTTCATCTAAACATGGAGGGAGTGGTTACTAAAAATAATTTTAAATGAATTAATAACTTGAAAAAAAATGAACAACTTTACTGGAATCATAGATAACATATTAAAAAATGTTTCATAAAATAATTTCTCATGCATAACACTTGGTATGCCACTTAAAAACTTATTGCTAATGTATTTAGAATTCAGAAAAGTTGGTCTTTAATTTCCTTAAAGGCTTGAGAATGTCACATGGAAACATGTGAACTGCGCAAAGCATGGGAAAAAGAAAGCCTGGTATTATTATTCAACTTTTATTAATAAAATAAATCTGTCATTTCATTCGAACTCGGAAATAATAATTCAAATCAAAATCCAATCCAATTGAATTTGATTTGGTTATATAAAAAAACTATTCAAATTGATTTTGAAAATGATTCGAATTAGAACTAATCTAAATTCAGAATAATCATAATTTAAAATGATACGAACTTAAAATGACATAAATGAATGAATGAATGTTTAAAATAATCCAAAACCATCTCGAATTGACGAGTCTAACTAGTTTTATATTTTTCTCTCCCAATGTCTTGTTGGTCGCCAACTGGATAATGCTTACCATTAATCTCCTGGGTGCATGCCTCTTGTCTGACAATTGGTCTTATTATTACAACTTCATTGTTTGCCATTCAGTGGATGAATTTGAAAATTTAGAAAGGCATATTGGAGTGAATCTGATCTGAGATCAATATTCTAACCAATATATATATATATATATTCATAAACCTTAATTTTACTACAAATGCTGAAATCTGAACCAACAACAACATTGATTACATTTCAAGTTGTTCCAATTGACCAAATGCATGATAAAAAGTTCAGACTTGTTCAAACACTAATTAGATATTCATGTGTTTGTGTATATATACAGGGACGGACACAAAATTTTATGTTAGGGGGCGAACTTATAAAAATTTAGGGGACGAAAATAAATTTTTAATAGAAAATACATAAACAAATTCTAAAAAATTTATAAATCGTATAAAAATTTTAAATTTATAGAGGAGCCCCTCTAGCTCCCTCAATCCATCCTTGTGTGTGTATATACTCATGTAAGGTGTGCATGCCATATAAAAGAGAAGAAGATGTATACTTACATTAAGCAATATTCGTATCGAACATTAAATGAATATATTCGTATCAAACATTCACATCTAAGTCGAAGTAACATAGTTTTAGGCTATGGAGAGAGAAGAATACAGGTGATTAGTTTAAAAGCTGGGGCCGTAAACTGAAATATTTCCACAGCTCCAGCTGCGAATTAAGTTTCTCTCTCTTGTACTTATATATGCATATTTGTATAGACATTTTAGCAGATAAATACCAAACTTCCTTGGGAAAACAGCAAGAAGATTACGAATAGCCATATTCTTAAATGATCAAAAAATTTCTACCTTTTTTCTGTTTTGGTGCCCTATATATGTTCTAAAGTTAAATTTTTAAAATTTTAAGTTTTAACCTAATTTTAAAATCTTAAATTTTAAACTTTATACTTTAAAAATTAAGTTGTACACCTTAAATTTAAATCATAAACATATTTTTAAGCTTTGGGTATATATAGGGACAGAAAAAGGAGCATAGAATTTATAATGAAAATATGTCATATATAGGTGGAAATACAATTCACAGTATCAATAATGTAAACCCTAATAATTAAGCATCCTTCATGTTGACCCTACTTCTATTTTACAAGACAAAGTACAAGAACTTCTTGTAACATGGAACTACAGCCGACTAAAACAAAATTAAAAAAAAGTATGTATCAAGATCTCCGAACTCTATTAGATTATGGGTAATTATTTGATGCACCGTCAATAGAAAGTTGTTTTTTAATAAGCAAGCTTCTAAAGTTGTCTCATATATCTTTTAAGACCCTAAGGTCTAATATCTAAATTTTAAACCCTAAACCCTAAACTTTAAACAACAAAATTTGTTCTCAAGCCATAAAACCTAACCACAAACATTAAAACTCTGACTTCTAGATCCTAAAAACTAGGCGTTGATGGAAAACAAGTCTTCCGCCGCCTGTTCACCGAATATTTTAAAACTCTTCAAAGTCGCACACATATATTAGACTATCACCTGTTTTAGCAGCCTCTTCCAACAAAGAAAAAGAAGCACGAGTAGAAGAATCAGTCAAAAGATGAGAGATGTTAAAGAGAAATCATAAATACCTTTGGTATAGTTTTGTTGATGCAGCATGATCAAGAGTGAGAGTGTAGCCAATATGTTTGCTGATGCAGCATCATCAAGATTCCCATATTTGGAGAAAAAGGAGGTGCTTACCACTGAACAACCCTCCCCCTTACCCAAGCTTGTGAATCTTGATAATGCCGCATCTGCAACCACTGACTCTTTGATCAGATCTCTCCCCATGCAAACTCATAATATGTGGATAAAACCCTAACCCTCTTTAAAGGAAATCAACCTATAGTAACAGTGGTGAGCAAAAGCAAATAAAGCAAAAAACAAACCCACCCCAAGAAATCATTATGCAACTCCCAAAATTAAAAATTAAAAAACCCAGCTACAGGAGAAAGGGAAAAAATGGTGATCTATATATATATATATATATATATATATATGAGATATGATCTGTTTATACAGTTTAAGAGTTTTTAAGTTTTACACATTTTTTAGATCGTTGGATGAGTGAAATTGATGTCTGAGATCAACTCATAATCTTTATGTATCCTATTGTTAATCTCAGTCATTCATTTCACCCATCCAACGATCTAAAAAAACATATAAAACTTAAAAACTCATGCACTGTGTAAACGGATCATATATAACAAAAAAACATGGAGTTGTTGTGATGAAAATTAATGGGGTGAAGAAGGTATATATATAGAGAGGGAGGAAATTGAAGTAACTGAGATTGAGAGATATCTGGGAGATTAATACAGTAGTTATCCACTGTAATCTTGATGAAGCAGAAGAACAATATCTTTTTAGGGGAATCCATATTTAAACAAATACAGGTGTCCAATGGGGAACTGTTTCTAGTAAGCCAAGTTGAGTTGCTGAAAGAGATCAAAGATTCAAAGCTAATGGGTTTTAATTAATTTAAAAGAAAGTGATGCCGGCTTTAGTTAATCATAGAGTTAATTAGAGTATATAATGATGATTCTGCATTACACAAATAAATTATAACCTAACAGTCTGTCCCTTTATTATTATGCCCTTAAAACCAGCCTTTAATTATGTGGATTATATTATGGGAACAACAACTTTATTGGGGATTTTTCAAACAACTTTATTGGGGATTTTTCAAAAGGGATTCACTAAAATTAAAGTCTAAAATTTTGACATTATGCGTTATAATGACTAATCTAAGGAGAAGCGGATTAATCATTTAGATTTTTTGTAACATAAGCAAGAAACTAGATTTTATCATAAAAAATAAAATAAAGAAATGTACAACAAATACAACATTATGCGTGGATAAAAGGATGATGATTGTTGCCAATTATTTATTTATAATTAAATAAAATAATAATAATATAGTATTTTTTAATAATTCCTATTTAAGGAGAAGGGGGGAAAATTTGCTCTAATGATTATTAAACCCACAACCGGGGCCGAAGTCAGGAATTAAAAGTTAAAAGGTAGTGAATAAAATGTTAAGGTAACATTCCAAGAATAAAAATAAGGGTAAATTATAATAACGGTCACTCAATTATAATTAAGATTACATTTAGGTCACCCAATTATTAAAAGTTACATTTTAATCACTTAATTATCGTTAGGGTTATATTTGAGTCACTTCACTGTTTAAAGCCATTTTCTACAATAAAGAAAATGTGTGCGAGGGTATATATACCATTTTTTCTGTTATAGAGTTAATACAAGTAAAATGAAAAAGAAGAGAGAAGAAAATGAAAAGAAAAAAAAATCATGAGAAAGAAAAATATATTTATTGAAAATTTATATAACTGAGCAAAGGGAAAATAATGACCAATTTATTTTTCTTAGAAAACCTAGTTTCATGAGCATGCTTGCGCTGATTATCAACATGTTGTAAAACTTGTACATATACAATGAACTATATCATTATTTCACCTACTATAGTTTTACTAATGAAACAAACACAAATTTAGATTTTAGAAAATTTCATATGAACCCAATAGCTATAATAATAACAATAATTTAATAAATAATTTGTCATACATTTTTGCATTTAGGTATAGGTTTTAGGGTTTGGTGTTTGCGGTTAAATTTATTGAATTATTTTGAATTAAAATTAAATTGATAGAATATAAAAACTTCGAGCGACCAAAATGTAACCATAATATTAATTGAGTGACCCTAAATATAACTTTTAATAATTAAGTAATCCAAATATAACCTTGACAGTCCATAATTGAGTGATCTTTGATGTAGTTTACCCTAAAAACAAAACTAGAAATACCAATAGTAGGATTTCATCTGTTGACTTCAAGTAAAACAAATTTACTTTCGCTTACACACTATACCACTAAAGTAAGAATTATTTAATGCTAGCAAAGTAAATAAAATAAATTATAATTTAAAATATTACAGGGGCCAAATTAAAAATAATTGGATCACAATGATAAAAATATAGATCGTAAGGGTGTACCACGGGGGTCAGGCCATTGCCAGCTCCCTTGTTGCTACGCCCTTACCCACAACTAGGGGTGTTCAAAAATATTTGATCCAACTACCCGAACATAAATAATCGGGTATTTACCCAGATTTTTTTTTACCCAGGTCGGGTACCCGGCCTGCCATTTCTCGGGTCAGACCCGAGTCACGAAATTAAGAATTTTTGGGTACCTAATTACAACCAGTTACCCAAATATATTTGAAATTGATATTTTTTTTATATTGAATATACGTATTTTTATATTAAACTAATAAAAATCTTATTTTTTTTTATTTTGATAAATGCATTTTTATATTAAACTAATTAATAAGATATTTTTATATTCGGGGTACTCAAATACCTGAATTTCTAGGTATCCGCAACTTCCAGGTACCCGCAAAACCTGGGTCAGGACACGGGTCTCACTTTGAACTACCCGACGATCCGAGTACCCGAATTTGAACACCCATACCCACAACCTAGGGAAGATAGAAGAGTATTAACTGAGAACTTTTAACCAAGTATTTTAAAAATTGTGAACTAATATAATATTTTTTTAATTTAAATGATTGATATAAACTGATTCTAATAACACTATATATTATATCCAAAAAAATGTACCATTAGACAACAAACACATTGGAAGGAATATGGAAATTCAAGTGAGAGAGATAAAATCATTTTGTTTTTCTTAAATAAAAAATCCATATAACGTGTTTAAATTAATTGAAGTACTAAATCTAGTGTATGTATGGATGGAATTAAAAGTAAGATATGTAAAGATTATCACTTGGAAAAGAAAAGTAAGGAGTTAATCTCATCCATAATTAGTGTAAACTAGTTGAGTTTTACATAGTGTAAGTGAATCCTAACCATATATATTACTTGGGAGTTTAGGTAATATACAAAGCAAATCATAATTAATACATATGATAATTATAATTATAATTAATAGTCGGAAAAAAATCAGATCTATATAACTAGAAGTAAACACCGAAAGATAATCTGACCTTAATTAAACCAGAATAAATCTTTAACCTGGACCATAAGAATATGGACAAAACCCACATAATATAGAATTTGAATCTACACATTCACAAATCAACACGTAACAAAACTCAAACTTTAAACATTAAGGATTTCCTAACCTCAGTCCAATAATTTTTTAATAGTGTAAAGGTTACAAAATACTATATGTTCATAAATATTTTTAACCTTTCAATATGTATACACATTTTGTAGACATTGCGATTGAACCCGAATCTCTTATGATAAATAACATCCGATTTTCTACCACTACAAGAAAATGCATTTGTAGTGACATTGAAAATAGTCACAAAAAGTGTTAAATTTAGTCACTAAAATTTACAGTGATTATTTTTCTGAGTCGTCACCTGTCGTCACTAATAACCCCGTCACTATTATATTAGTGACAACTTTCATATATTTCGTCACAATAGTTATGTTTTTTATGACCACACTATTTGACACAAATGATTATTAATAGTGACTAAAATTTAGACACTAATGTTATTCTTACTAGTGACAAACATTCTATCACAAATACATATTTAAATAGTGTCTAAAATATGTCGTCACTGTCAATAATTAAAAATTAATTATATTTTTAGTTGTAACCATTTTATTTAGGGTTTAAACTAATCACTAATTGTCCCTGAAATTTAATGGAGCTTTTGCATTTTAGTCCGCAAACTTTTAAGTTTTCATTAGATCACTGAAATTTAATTATAGATGATGTAGCATATTCAAATATCATTTTTTAGTAAATAAATGCAATGCATGGCTACAAGAAGGATCGAACCTGGAACCATTAGGGCGAGAGTGCAATACTTATCCACTAGGCTAGGCAAGAAATTTTATACTATTTTGAAAGAAAAATAATATTTAGGTTTAATTATAATTGAAATTAATTTTATTTATTTTAAAAATATTTATTAATTATAACACATTATATTATAATAATAATTTACCTAATTTTTCTATGGTTTCTTATACGAAGTACGTATGTTGAAGAAACCATTTAGATTTTTTTTCTGTAGAAAAAACTAATCAAAATGGAATATATCTGTTAAAATTTTCAAAAAAAATTCTATCATATATTATGCTAAAATCACATGGTAGTCTTTGTACTCTAATTTGGTCACTTTAAATTTCTACACTTTTTAAATTTTGAATTTTTTATCCTGACATGAATGGTCGTATTTAAATATGTTAAGTAAATTTTTCTTTTTAGCTAATTTGTTAAACATAAGTTGCTTATTTAATTTTTTTCTTTAATTTGATCATTTTTAGTCCTTGTAATTTAGTCATATTGCCGGTGTCTCGTTAGGATTAGGATTAAAATTTTAAAATTTGAAAAATATAGGGACTAAAGTTGATCAAAAATAGATTGACTAAAACAACAATTTACACATAGTATAGACTATAGAAATATTTTACCTTTTGACAAACTAGTTTATGATAACTTTAAATTTTATAATTATAAAAATAAATTTATCATTGTGACAATGTCTAATTTGTCATTACTTTTATTTTTTTATTTGTGACAAAATTTATCACAACAAAAAGTGAAACTTTAAGTGACAATTAATTTCATTGTAACAACAAATATCAAATAATAGTGACCACTTCACATATCGTCACTATCATGTGTCAAAGTTTTAGTGACAATGAACTTTGTGTCACAATTGTATACTTATAGTGAGAATTCATTTGTGAAAAATGCAATCGTCACAATTACTACTGTTACAGTGACCAAATAAAAATATGTCACAATTACTTATACTAATTGTGTCGCACGAAAAAATTGTCACAAAAAGTTAATATTTGTGACAAAATTATTCCTAGTCACTATCAATTTGTCACTAAAAACCTATATTCTTGTAGTGTACTGAGACCACCTTGTTAGGTTCAATCTCGATCAACCCAATAATTTTGTAGAAATAGTTGCTAATGTGAATATAATATAAGAGTCGTGGATTTAATAATGGCGTCTATACGTAGGATGAGAAATCAAACCATAGATTTGGGTGAAGGTGGCAAACGTGGCAGGCAGTGTTATATAAATTACTTAAAGAAATGAATTATATTGTATGATATGAAATCTAGTCTTTACCAAACTATACTCACTGTTTAATCTGCTTCAGCCTTCAAAAAAGAAAAGGAAGTTTAACTGTCTTGTACTAATCTTAACCATTAATATTTAATAATACCATTGGGCACTGAATTCGTAGAGTGTTTCCAATGGTAAAAGATGATATATTTCATCCAAATAACCCGAATTCAAGCACCATATATACACGATTAAAAGTTTATATTTGATATTAATTTATAATAAGTATATTAATTTATTATAAACCCTTTTATATTTAAATATTTTTAAATGAACATCAATAAATAATACAGGTGAATAAGATGACCCAAATGGATAAAAGAAAGTGGAATTCTGATTTAATTAGAGCAAGTGGACGCATGCCATAAGATATGTTTAGGTTTGATATTAACTTATAATAATGCCTCTTAGTTATGATTGATTGTAATATATGGGTTACTTAGGGAGTCCCACGCGTGTGGTACGTGTAAAGTCCGTGACATATCAATCCAAAGTCACCCACAACCTTGCTTTAAAAAAAGACCAATCACATTTTATTTTATGTGTTTCCATAAGATAAATGTCGCAATTTTTTTTTTAATTTGACTGACGGTGTCTTAGTTCGTCATTAGTCACTAAAACGCCGATCGGCAATAATCATTTTTTATTTGTTGTATTTTATCTTTGCTTTTTTATTTTTATTAGGAATAACTTTGTCCTGTGACATATTTTTTTTGTCTTTTGATATATTGTTATTTTTTTCGGTCTTTTGACCAATTTTTCTTTTATTTTTAGTTTTTAGAATTGTATTTGTTGTTGTCTCGACTGATAAAATTATATTTATTTGATTATAGTGTTGGTCTTTCCTGCTTTGGACACTCGACCTGGATTTGGATACACGCTCACATAATTATTTTTAAATTCGCGTCTGAGTTGTGGTATTGACCGCTCTATCAATTGTAGAAATTCTAGGGTTTACAGATTTTGATGATTTGGGGAAATTTGGGAATCTGATGAGAGAATACGAAACAAAGGTTTTGTTTTATTAAATTGAAACAGAAAAATACAAAAGTGTCTATTTACATAGCAGGTCACTCATTTATATAGTATTTTGTAACTTAAATAACTAACTCTCAATTCTTGCCAACTCACCAAGATTTCATAACTACTTATAACAAACTCTAACAGCCCCCCTCAAGTTGGAGCATATATATTAAGTATGCCCAACTTGGATATAGCTTGAGAAAAAGATGAAGGATGTAATGCTTTTGTAAAACAATCTGCCAATTGATGCTGTGTGGAGACTGGAAGGAGTGTTATCAGCCCTTGATGAAGCTTCTCTCTAATGAGATGACAATCAATCTCAATATGTTTTGTTCTTTCATGCATCACTGGATTTTCTGCAATTCGAATAGCAGACAAATTATCACAGTATAGATTAGCAGGAGAAATATTACTAATTTGAATATCAGAAAGTAAATATTGAATCCATTGTATTTCACAAGAAACCGAAGCAAGTGTACGGTATTCTGCTTCACTAGAAGACCGTGAGATTGTCTGCTGCTTCTTTGAACGCCAGGAAATGAGAGTTGTGCCTAAAAAAATACAAAACCCAGTGACTGAACGTCTCGAATCTGGGCAGGAGGCCCAATCAGAATCACAAAAGGCATTTATTTTGATAGGATTATCACTAGAGAAGAAAATACCTTAACTAGGTGAACCTTTTAGATATCTTAAGATTCTATGTGCAGCTTGTAAATGAATATCAGTAGGTGAAGAAAGAAATTGAGAAAGATGATGCACAACAAAAGATATGTCAGGTCTGGTGTTTGTTAAATATAGCAACTTGCCTATCAATCTTCTATATGAAGTAATATCATCTAGAAGAGTGCCATCAGTTTTAGAAAGTTTAGTCTTAGCAAGTAAGGGTGTAGAAACAGGTTTGGAATGTAAAAAACCAGTTTCAGTTAATAAGTCTAAGATGTATTTCCTTTGACAAAGAAATATACCCTTATCAGACCTTGCTACCTCTAAACCTAAAAAGTATTTTAGAGGTCATAGATCTTTAATTTTAAAGCATTCATGCAGAAAAGTTTTAACAGTAGAGATTTCATTTTCATTTGGGCTAGTCAATATTATATCATCTACATACACTGCAAGAGCAATAAAATTAGACCCAGTTCCTTTAATAAAAACAGAAATATCAGCAGAGGCTTGCTTAAATCCTTGTTGAATCAAAGCTGAAACAAGTCTTTCATTCCATTGGCGACTAGCTTGTTTAAGACCATACAAGCTCTTAGTTAGTTTACAAACTAAACCTGGTTTATCAGTTTTATAGCCAGGTGGCAAATCCATATATACTTCTTCAGCAAGAAAACCATGCAAAAAAGCATTATTTATATCCAACTAGTGTAAATGCCATTTATTGGATGCAGCAACAGCTAAAAGAGTCCTTATTGTAGTTATCCTAGCTACAGGGCTAAAAGTATCAAAAAAATCTACCCCAGGCTGTTGTGTGTACCCTTTTGCTACAAGCCTAGCCTTGTAACGTTCTAGGGACCCATCAGAATTAAGTTTTGTTTTGAAAACCCATTTACAGCCTATAGTAGATTTACCAGGAGGAAGATGAACTAATTCCCAGGTTTTATTTAATTCTAATGCCTTAATTTCTTCATCCATAGCAGTTTGCCAACACTTGTGTTTACTAGCTTGAGCAAAGGTTTTTGGTTCAGCAAGGATGTCAACATTATTAATGTAATTATTGTAACTAGTAGACAAAGCATCATAAGACATCACATTATTTATAGTATGGGAAGAAGTTCTAGTTCCAGGTACATTCACCTGATAATCTCTGAACTTAGATGGCAAACAAATATTCCTTCTGGGTCTGGAAACCTCAACAGTAGGATGCTGAAGCTGTTCTGAAACTTTAGGAGCAGATATAGAAGGAGCAAAGTTCTGAATCTTATCAATATTAGAAACAGACTCAGAAACACCATTTAAACTAGTTTCAGAGTTATCATTTAAATGTTGTTCAACATTAATTTCCTCTTCAAGTTCTTCAGTATTAGCATATGTTGAAAAAACAATTGAACTAGAAGAGTTAGAGGAAATAACAGAGGTCTTATAATGAAAATGAGATTCATTAAAAAAACACATCTCTAGATATAAAAACAGATTTAGAATTTATATCAAATAATCTGAAACCTTTAACATTCCTAGGATAACCAATGAAAATGCATTTTACAGTCCTAGGATCCATTTTAGTCTTTGGCTTAGGAAGAACAGAAGCATAAGCAGTGCAACCAAAGATTTTCATGTTATCCAACTTAGGTGAAGAATTATACAAAATATGGTGAGGACTCTTATTTTGTAAAATGGGAGTTGGTGTAATATTAATCAAGTAAGCAGCATGTATCACACAGTCAAGCCAAAAACACAAAGGTAATCCTGCTTCAATTCTCAAGGACCTAGCTACTGAAAGAAGATGCTGATGTTTTCTTTCTACAATGTTATTCTGTTGAGGAGTGTAGACACAAGATTGTTGATGAACAACCCCTTTTTCTTTGAAAAAATCATTTAGTTCAAACTCTTTAGCATTGTCAGACCTCAAGCATTTTACACGTTTTGAAAACTGTGTTTCCACAAAATTAAAAAACTCAATGATCACATTTTTGACTTCAGATTTGAATTTTAAAGAAAACACCCAAACAAACCTACTTTTGTCATCTACCAAAGTCAGAAAATAAGTATGGCCATAAAGACTTTGAACAGGGAAGGGTCCCCATACATCAGCATGCAACAAATCAAAAACAGAATCAGAAGAAGACATGCTAATAGGAAAAGGCAACCGTTTCTGTTTAGCAAGATGACATGTTTCACAAATGAAATTAGTAGGAAAAGAAACATTTTTATTTATATCAAAGAATTTCATCCTTTTTACAGATGGGTGTCCTAATCTTGAATGCCAAAGAGTAAAACTCTCAACAGTAGACACACAAACATAATTGGAAACTTCAGAAGAAAAAGAAACAGAATTAGAAACAGAGTTACTTGAAACAATAGCATCAAGCTGATACAATCCATTAATGTTTCTAGCTATACCAATCATCTTCCATGTTGTTGTATCCTGTATGGAACAAAAATCAGAAGAAAAGGAACAAAACAAAAAAGATTTAGTTAGTTGAGAAACAGATATGATGTTAAAAGCAAAACCAAAAATGAAAAACACATTATTCAATGTTAAAAGATAATTAATTTTAACTTTGCCAATATGAGTAACCCTAACAACAGAGTTATTAGGCAATTTTATAAACCTATTACTAACAGAAACAAAAGAATCAAAGACTTCAAGATTGCTACAGATATGATCTGTAGCTCCTGAATCTAGAATCCAGGAAGAATTAATAGAAGCAGAAGAACAACAAATATGATTAATACTTGCCTCACCAGAAGAAATATCAAATGCAGAAGAAAGGGCATTGATCTTAGAATCAATGAGAGATGCAGTCTGAGCAGGAGGATTTGAAGTAGACAGAGATCTATCTTGCAACATGCTCATAAGATTCTCATACTGTTGCTTAGAAAAAACGATAGGAGAACCAGCATCCATATTATGCTTAACAGAATCATCATCCATAGAATTTCCTATCTGATTAACCCTACTAGACTGACTTCGAGACTTATACCCAGGTGGGAAACCATATTTCCGATAGCATTTTTCAATTGTGTGTCCGTACAAACCACAGAAGGTACATAGAGGCCTTTTAGAAGGACCAGAACTAACAAATTTCTTATTAGGAACCCTAGAATCAGATTTAGACTCAGCCATTTTCCCAGAATGCCTTTCAGCTAACAAAACATTAGACTCAAGATTAGGCACAGATCCTAAAGAACGCTCATGCTGAAGAACTAGGGCAAAAATATCACTGATTTTCGGAAATGGTTTCATCATAAGGCATTGAGACTTAGGGATCGAAAAAGAATCATTTAACCCACGAAGAAATCGAAGTAAAAAATCCTGATTTCTGTACTTAATAGAATCACAATCACATGTCTTAAAAGGCCTAAAGTTACAAATCTCATCCCAAACGACCTTAAGTTGGGTGTAATAAGCGGTTACATAATTATTACCTTGCTGTAAAGAATAGAATTCTTGAAGCAAATCTGAGACTCTCACCAGATCACCCTGATTGAATCTATCAAAAAGATCTTGCCAGAGATCGTAGGCTGTATCGAACCACAACACGCTTTGGGCTATCTCAGGAATCAAAGCACGCTGCAACCATGACAACACTAAATTGTTGCACTTGACCCAAGCCTTGTATTTGCCTGAATCTTGAACCGGTTCTTGAATCGAGCCATCGACAAAACTCCACTTATTCTTGGAGATGAGCGACATACGCATAGACCGAGCCCAGCTGTGGTAATTTCCTCCATCGAGCAAAGCAGAGGTAAGCACAAGAGCAGGGTTTTCATTGGGGTGGATATAGTATTCACTGGATGGGTTATCGGTGCGGAAGAAGAGACCGTCGGCGGAAGAACCGTCGGCCGAAGAGGAATCAACTGATACCATGTAGAAATTCTAGGGTTTACAGATTTTGATGATTTGGGGAAATTTGGGAATCTGATGAGAGAATACGAAACAAAGGTTTTGTTTTATTAAATTGAAACAGAAAAATACAAAAGTGTCTATTTACATAGCAGGTCACTCATTTATATAGTATTTTGTAACTTAAATAACTAACTCTCAATTCTTGCCAACTCACCAAGATTTCATAACTACTTATAACAAACTCTAACATCAATGTGTTTCATCATTATATGCATATTTATGTTAGTGTTAATGGTATTTTATCTTCCATCACGATTAATGATGTTATTCGTATCTCTCTTTTGTTCGAGATTTTTGGTTGAATTTTTATCTTTGTATAGTTATTTTATGATCTTAAATGACTATTTTTTGTTTTAATGATTATAAAAATAGATCCGAATTATATATTTTATTTACTCTCATAATTATAAACCTTTGTTATAATTTTAAATAATTATTTTTTTAATAAAACCACCCGTTTTTATTAAGAAAAACATAAAATAATTAAAGCCGCCTAGTCGGGGGAATCACATAAATCAATCTCAAAACCTTCGCAATAATCAAACCACTACATTCTTCTTTTCTATTTTTAAGGATTTCTTTTATTTTTTAGACAATTTTTACGGCGCGGAATGAGAAATTTATTTTTAATAGATTTTAAATTCACGACTTAAGAAAAAAATGAGAGTATTAATTAAGAACTTTAATTATTTGTTCTAGAAATTATTGACGATTTTTTTTATTTTTAAATAATAAAATATTTTTTTTGAAACAATCTAAAGTTTCTTTTATAATTAGGAAGGTAAACAGAAGTGTTAATAATCATTGGGAAAGTCGTGTTATTGACATATTACCTAAGGATATATCACAGACGTTGTCACACTTATAATATGAGTGCACATAAATAATGTGAAATAATATATTTAAAAAATTAAACCAACACATAGTCGTATATCAAATAGAAGTTTTGTTTGCAAATCTATTAGACTTGCCTTCGAATTTCAAGTAATTTTTTTATTTATTTAAACAAAAATACAATTAAAAAATTTATTACACTTTAAAATAAAGATAAGTTAATAAAATCCATTAACCGATTCAGTAATCATTAATGTTTATTTATTTTATCTTTCTGTGAGTTTGAACCTTAGTATTTACTTTGACAATATTGTTGTAACACTATTTAATATAAAATAAAGATAAGTTGATGTTTTTCCAATTGAATTGGTGTTGAGTTGGTGATGAATATAATTCTCCTTAATGTCCAATCATTCCTTCAAAGTTCCAGTAGATTTGAGCTAGTTTGCATGTGAGACCCAATAAGAATTAATCAATATTAAATATATTTTCATGTTTTACTTAATACATTTATTCTCTCATAAACTTGTTTTTTTATTGATTTTTTGTTAATTTTTCTAATTTCTATTTTTAAAATGTCATAGAAAACAACCTTAGTAAGATGGAAGAAATTTTTTTTCTTTGCAAATACGTATTTGTCGATAAAATATTAAAATTTCTTAAAAAGGAACAAGAGTCTTTAAAACCATAGGAATTTATTGTCAAACACTTCCCAGAACATGACTAATTTTCAATATAATACTTCTTCTATTTCATAAAGATTGTCTTTTATTGACTTTTTTTATCAATTCTATTCAATTTTGACTCATAATTATTTAAAATATATTATTGATAAAAATATTTTTTAAAAACTCTAATCAAGTAATTTTTAAATATATATTTTATAAAATTTAATTATTAAATTATTTAATATAAGTATAATCAAAGTTTAAAATTTTTTACTTTCAAAAAGTCAATAAAAGACAATTTTCGTGGAACGGGAATTATATAATTTAGTATTTTTCTTAAAGTCTAGAACATTATGATACGTATACTCTAACTGGTAGAAAATTGTAATTGTTGAAGCATTATTGTTTATGGGTGCTTGTAGAGTGAATTTTAGTGAGTGTTGTTAAACAATTACTACAAGACACAATCTTTGCTCGGATCTCCTTCTTTGATAACAACGGCAAGCGTCTTTTTTACGTGTTTTATTCGTCGTATTTCTGGATAAAATCATACATTTATATAATATATAAAAATCTTTGTTAATAATGGTTGTTGTTTAGAAAAATAAAAAAGACTGTCGAATTTTTTAATCTCTACCATAGTGAATTAGTGATAGATAGCATGACATTTTTATTTTGATCATGCTTTATTTAATTTTGTTCTTCCATCCAAGAAAGCTCATTTACAGTTCGACTAGGTTTGAAATGGGCCAATGTACTTCATTTCATTCGTTAGTTTGCCGTGTTGTTAACTATTTTTGTGATTGAAACAACAACTTGACAGTTTGGCCGAGTGGTCTAAGGCGCCAGATTTAGGCTCTGGTCCGAAAGGGCGTGGGTTCAAATCCCACAGCTGTCAATATTTTTTATGTTATCAGCACAGATTATATGATAGAAGAATAACAATTTTTACTCAGAAAAAAGGGAAAAAGGAATTAATAAAGCAGAAGTTCGTTTGACAATAAGCAACTCAACATCAGGGGTTCAAAATACCCATTCTTCCCAAACCAAAACGGCTTCTTCCTAGAAGGCGCTTTCACCTCCGAACTCGGGTATCCGATATGTCGGTGTCGAATCATCGCATTCCTTGTTTCACCCTCTGTTTTCAAAGTAAAAATAACAATAATAAAAAAAAAAACAGAGTCGAGGCGCAGATTAAAAATAGGGCCTCGAGAATCTGATGAGATAAAGGTTTTGAATTAGCTTTCTTCAGGATGATATGGTGAACTGAGTATATCTAATAATTTTTTTGGTGGAAGGAGAATTTTATAATTATAGTTTTTTAGTTCAAGGTTTTTAACATTATACTACTTCATGTGCTTATTAATAAAACTAATTCGATTATAGTAGTTAAAACATCGAACTAGCTGGTTCACAAATTTAACCAATTCAGATCAGATTTTATATTGTTGGGTTTATAGCACGCTTGAATCGATCACCGAAACCGTCAAGAAGGATTGTAAATGTTTGATGGTTGAATTGACTAAAATCGAAATAAAGGTAGACATGAGACACAATAATTTTAGAGTGGTTCGGTCTTCTAACAAGCACCTACATTCACTACCTTAGCACACCACTAAGGATTTCCCAATTCACACAACAATGAATTTGTCCCCTTTTCCCGGTTTAGGAGGAAACCATTACAACCCTATCTTTTGGACTTGGCTAAGATAGAACCAACTCTAATTTTTCTCTAAGGCTAAACTAGAAACTCTCATTTTACAAGGGATTTGTTTGGTAAACTTAATACCTCACAAGGTGGGTGTTTACACAAATTTAAGCTCACAAGAGTACAAGGATTTACAATAAAGCTCACTCTCTAAAGACTATGTACAAGAGAATAGTAAAATAAGGATTTAGACTCTAGTTTTCTTGACCATATTGCTTGGATGTTGTCTCTTAACTTCTTCAAGTGTTCCAGACTTTAATTTATAGTCTCAATTGAACTTGTGGTCGTTACTAGCCGTTAGGGATGTGTTGGAGCCGCTGGAGACTTTATTTCCTTCATTAAAAGAAGTTCTGCAGACGTCCGTTTCGAAACAATCGAACCTGTTTCAGAACGCCATTCTTTAGAACTAGCCGTTGGAGTCTGATGCAGCAAGTCGTTTCGAAATCCTTCTAGCCGTACCGAAACGGTTACAACCCGTTTCGGTACGAGTGACAGTTAAGCTGCAATTTAAATTACCGTTGGGAAAATAGCCATTGGGGAAGTTTTGATCGTTGGGCGTATCGAAACACCAAAGGGGTGTTTCGAAACGAAGACCCTCCGTATCGAAACGGGCAAGCCCTGTTTCGATACGAGTTTTGGCAGTTTCAAAATGTTTCGATACAAGTCTTCCTGTTTCGAAACGGTTGCTTTGAAAAACCCTAGTTTAGCTACTTAAAAACGTTTTAAACATTGCTAAAACCATTTAAAACATCCACAAATTTATTTTCAAGTTTATTGGACTTAAAAACACTTTAAATTTTTTTTCAATTTAGTCTAAAAATATTTTTCAATTATTATATTCAAACATTAATTCTTCATATATAATGTTGAATCTTAATTCAACGTAGATTAGGTCAATCACTTCAAATATTGGTTGTGGGGGACGACGAAGAAATAGGTGGTTGGTGGTTGTTGAATAGACAATCGAATGAGATAAATTTAAAAGTTTATAAATTTAAGGTTTTGGATTAGGAGATTTTTTTTAAAAAAAATAAAGATTTTAGTGTTTTTTTATAAAATCAAATATTTCAATATTTTTAAATTAAAAATTACATAAATGGATCACATGTCATATTTTAATTGGATAACGAAATTTTTTAATGTTTGTCACAAAAAAAACTTTAAAATAATTACATAATGAATCGTTAGGCAACTATTTCGTCAAAAAATGTTTTAAATGCATGTTTGAAAAATATATATAATTTCTATATATTTTACGGTTAAACCTATCTTTTAATAACTAAGTCATTTACTGTTTAAGGGTTTTTTTTCCTTCTAGAATCTCTTTTTTCTTAGTTAAATGGTATTTTTTTGGTAAAGTACACAGATTGTCACTAAACTTTGGTAAAAAAAAACAAAATGATAACCAAACTTTCAAAAATCACAAAATGTCAATTAATTAACTTTATGTTTTATAACAAAATAGTAACTAGACTTTAAATCTGTTAAGTGTCTATTATAAAATTTGGTATAATAGCACATTTAGTCCTTCATATTTATACATTCAATTAATTTAGTCCTAATTCAAAAATAATTCACTAAATTTAGCCCTCGTTATTTACGTATTCTTTCAATTTGGTCATTAAAGCAAAATTCCTAACTTTTTTTCTCTGGGTTTGTTTTTCTACAAATAATAGAATGCATGATGTAGTATTTTGCACACACAAAAAAGTATTTGAAACCATTTGGTACCTCAGTGTCGAAGCGAACAGTGCAAGCGAAAGACTTCTCATTGTCCGTCTTGATAGTCACATCTTGGTCGGGTCTTATATCGATTATTTTTCTTGGGAGATCTATGGTATAACGTTCATTACCAGTTAAGCCTGGTGTGTTTGCGTCCTCACCAGACTTGAAACAAAGTGGAATAATGCCCATCCCTACCAAATTACTTCGATAGATTCTCTCAAAACTTTTGACAATTATTGTTTTTACTCCCTGGTATGCAACAAACTTACTCAGGTGCAGGAAACAGCAACCATTCAAGTTACTCGAGTTAAGACCAAAAAGAAATTCTAAATCATCTTGTTCATTTTCGAGTCAAGGTTGAGCAGCTCAAGTATGGAGCTTATTTTTTACCAGATAAATGAGTTTAATCAAATCTAATAGAGTGAGCTCAAGCTGCTCTCTATTTTAAAAAAAAAATCTTGAATCAATTTGAAACTTTAGAAGTGAAATTTGATCAAGTTTGAATCAAGCTTCCATTCAAAATCGGCATTTATTGAAAACAAAAACTTGGTAATGGAAGTAGTACTATGAAATCAAGATGTCATTGTAATAATGTAATAATTTGGTTTAATATGAAATTGGACTTTAACATTGAAAAACTCACAATTGTTGCATCAAATACATAGAGTTTCTCTCCTGTAGGGACGTGTATGATTTTCGGGCCAACTTCCCCATTCAACAGCTTGTTAACAAGGCGAATGCTGGCAAAAGTTCCCCGAGCCATCACTTCATCGTTACAACGATGACTTCCATACGAATTGAAGTTCTTGCGATCTACCCCACAGTCAAGTAGGTATTTTGCAGCAGGACAGTCCTTATAGATGCTTCCTGCAGGAGAAATATGATTTGTTGTTAGGGGTGTGAAAAACTGACCCGACCTGGTAACCTGCCTGAAACCCGATCGAGTTAGAACCTGGTTTGACTCGAGAATTTAATGACCGAACCCGACCTGCACCCGACCGAAACGAACCCGAACCCAAATTTGACCTGTTACTGTAGAAACCGAACCCGAACTGCACCCGACCGAAGTGAACCCGAACCCGAATTTGACCTGTTACTGTAGTAACCGAACCCGACCTGCACCCGACCGAAACGAACCCGAGATTGACCTGCTAGATAACTGATTTAACCTGACTTGTTTGGACCTGACCTGTTTTGAAACCGACCTGTTTTGAACCCGACCTGTTTTGAACCCGACCTGTTTTGAACCCGACCTGTTTTGAAACCGACCTGTTTTGAACCCGACCTGTTTTGAACCCGACATGTTTTGTACCCGACCTGTTTTGAAACCGACCTGTTTTGAACCCGACCTGATATTGACATGAACTGTTATTGACCTGAATTGTTCTTGACCTGAACTAATACTATTATTTGATTTGCTGATAATGATAATTATCTGACATTTGAAGAAGTTATATTTAATGAATTTAAAATTTTAAAATTAATTTAAAATAATAAGTAATTTATTATTTTAAAATGATTTATTTATGAATTTACCCGTTTACCCACTTTCAAGTTTCAAACATTTATTGTTTGTTCTCCCACAACAAATCTTGGTTCTGTCCCTAGTTATGCCCACTCTAAAATTTTGAAAATTCATGTGTATCCTCCCTTAAAAATATTGAAACACCATAAACTTAAGATTCAAAATTTTTATCAATAATTCATTAATAAAAACTAGGGTAAAGTACACCGACGGTCACTGAACTTTGATGCAAAAAACAAAATGGTAACCAACCTTTCAAAAATCACGAAGTAGCAATTAAACTTTAAATTTTGAAACAAAATGGTAACTAGGGCGTTAAACCCCGTTAACCCTTAACGGAAATCTGACGTGTATGCCACATCCCACCCAATTTTCCACGTCATATATAAAAAATAATAAATCAATATTACACGTCATAAATAATAGAAACCCCAATTCGCTAAATCACTCTGCTTCCTTCCATCTTTTTAATCTTAAAACTTGACCTAATTTCCATCAAAACCGAAACCCCAATTCGCTAAATCACTCTGGTTTCTTCCATGACAAAAATCTAGCCTTGGTTTCATTACTTTTTCATTCACCGCAAGAAAATGAAGAGAGATCGTCGGGAAATCTCCGGAGCCGCTGACTGTAGCGGTGGGAGTGGCTCTCGGGCCGACAGTTCAAGCATTGGTAATTCCATCAAAGGAAAATTATGGGAAGAAGATCAAGACGCCGGCGACATGGACGAGCTATTGGCCGTTTTGGGTTACAAAGTTCGGTCTTCCGACATGGCCAATGTGGCTCAGAAATTGGAAATGTTGGAGATGGCTATGGAAACTGCTCAAGAAGATGGGATTTCTCATCTTTCTTCCGACACCGTTCATTATAATCCGTCGGATCTTTCTGGTTGGGTTCAAAGCATGTTGACCGAGTTAAATGGTCCACCAACCCCGAATCTCGATCCGGTTTTGCCGACTTCCGGTTCCAATTCTTCAAACCCACAAGTTTTCAACGATGATTCCGAGTACGATCTCAGGGCAATCCCGGGAGTCGCTGTTTATCCACCTCCGAAATCGGACTCGGATTTGGAAAATACCCGGAAACGGGTGAAAACTTCGATGAGTTCATCAGGATCCGATGGATATGGCCCAGACTCAACTTTTTCGTCACCACAAGAGAATGGAATTCCTGGTACTGTAACTGAGTCGTCAACTCGCCCCATCGTCTTGGTTGACTCGCAAGAAACTGGGGTTCGACTCGTTCACACGTTGATGGCCTGTGCGGAAGCTGTTCAACAAGATAATCTGAAGCTCGCCGATGCACTAGTCAAGCATATCGGCTTACTTGCGGCGTCTCAAACCGGCGCCATGAGAAAAGTGTCTACTGGTCAAACAAAATGGTATCGAAGTTCAGTGACCATTTTGTTTTATTATTTATATTAATTATGACGTGTAATATTGTTTTATTATTTTTTATATATGACGTGGAAAATTGGGTGGGATGTGGCATACACATCAGATTTCCGTTAAGGGTTAACGGGGTTTAACACCCTAGTTACCATTTTGTTTCAAAATCTAAAGTTTAATTGCTACTTCGTGATTTTTGAAAGGTTGGTTACCATTTTGTTTTTTGCATCAAAGTTCAGTGACCGTCGGTGTACTTTACCCTAAAAACTATATAATATTTGAACTTGACTTTGTGATTCAAGTTCATACTTTCAATTTTTTTGATCCAATTAGGTGTATGGACTTGAGTTATCAGTAGACGAAATGTTTTTTTGTCTGAATTTATACTTGCGATAAATGACTAATTTAAACTTAAAAACTAAGTTAATGTACCAAAAATTGAACCAAAAAATGTTTAAGTACCTGATTGAACCTCGATGTCAATTTTATATAATTAGACCAAACAAATTCTTAAATACAAAATTATACATTGAGACCAAATTCAAGTATCAAACATGTATATTTACCCTATTTTTAATACAATTACGTGTGCCAAATTAAAAGATAGTCTTTTTAATACATAGTGTGTTTTAGTCAGCAAGTCAACAGGTAGGATATTTTTAAACACCCATGCTACAAGGTGTTTGAAAGAATTTTCCCAGGCATCACGACTTACGTCTAGGAAAGCAGCTTCATGAATACAATTTTAGAATGGGCAATGTCAAGACAATTTACAGAAGCATTGAAGCGCATGCGCAAAATTGCTTGTATATCTGCCATTGAAGACTATGAATTACTGATGATGAAAAAAGAAAGCTTCATTTGGATTGATATCAACAATTTCCAAACACAGATTTGAGATGGGGAGATCAACCGAAACACAAAAGCATTCATTCCAATTCCAATAATTTACACCAACAATTGCTGAGAAAGCAAATCAAGATTGGAATTCCTAATTTCAATCATTTAATCAACTGAAAACAAAACATACTAAGCCCTTTCCCCTCTAATCCTCCTAGCAAGCTGGATATCCTTAGGCATAATCGTAACCCTCTTAGCATGAATAGCACAAAGATTTGTGTCCTCAAACAGCCCGACGAGATAAGCCTCGGCCGCTTCTTGAAGAGCGGCAACAGCGCTTCTTTGGAACCTCAGATCGGTTTTAAAATCTTGAGCGATTTCTCTCACCAGCCTCTGGAATGGAAGCTTCCTGATCAGAAGCTCGATGCTCTTCTGGTACTTTCTAATTTCCCTCAGCGCAACAGTTCCGGGCCTAAAACGGTGGGGCTTCTTCACTCCTCCGGTCGCCGGAGCTGATTTTCGAGCGGCCTTTGTGGCTAGCTGCTTACGCGAAGCCTTGCCTCCAGCTGATTTCCTTGCTGTTTGCTTAGTACGAGCCATTGGTAGGAAAGATATACCCGTTGACGTAAAGGAGTGTTTGGTTTGTGAGAAACTGAGAGAAAATTTGAAAGAAAGCTTTGATGAGTTATTGAGGAGGCGGATATATAAAGGGGATTTTGGAGAAGCGGGAAGAAGTGAAAATTTGCGCTCTTTAGAAATATTTTAAACGGGTGACTCCAAGCCGTTGATAGAACCTATAATCGACGGCTATTAAGCTATTAAAGCTCTAATCCGCGTGCAATGAGAAATAACCAATAGAATTCATCTTCTATATAGAATTATTTGAAAATGTTTTAGTTATTAAACTATAAAAATTTAAAATTCGATCACATAACTATTTAATTGGACATATTTTGACAATCAGTCGTTGAAATCTAACAAAAATGTGACGTGACTGTTAATAGAAATTTGTATAACTATACATTTGATCCTTGTTAATTACACATTCTATCAATTTAATTTAATTAAAAAAATTAATCATTCAATTAGGTGTCGACATGTGTCACTTGATTAAATGAGAAAAATAAACAAAAAAAACTTTTGACTTAGATGTAAATCAAACACATGTATATATCAATTTATGAACCCTAAACATTGATCATTAATCCCTAAACTTTAGACCTTACCGCCCACCCCTAAAAACGTTAGACCTTATATGTATATATGTATAATGTACTAATATTATGTATGTTAAATCCTAAACCCTAGTCCCTACACACATAACACAATAAACCCTAAACCCGAAGGAACCCGACCTGAAACAAAACCGACCTGAAACGAAACCGACCTGAAATGAACCCGACCTAAAATGAACCCGACCTGAAACGAAACCGACCTGAAAAGAACCCGACCTGAAACAAAACCGACCTGAAAAGAACCCGACCTGAAACAAAACCGACCTGAAAAGAACCCGACCTGAAACAAAACCGACCTGAAATGAACCCGACCTGAAACGAAACCGACCTGAAATGAACCCGACCTGAAACGAAACCGACCTGAAATCAACCTGTCAATTAACTGTTTTGGCCCGACCTGAAATGAACCGACCTGAAATGAACCCGACCCGAAATGAACCTGACCTGAATTGAACCCGACCTGAAATGAACCCGACCCGAAATGAACCCGAACCCGAACCGAATCGAGTCAAAACAAAAAATGACCTGAAATGACCTGTAACCGATTTGACCCGACCTGACAGAGCCCGACCTGAAATCCAACTGTTGACCTGTTTTTACATCCCTATCTGTTGTGATACTGTCACCAAAGTTTAGTAAGCAGTAGGCATCCTTCACACCATGGGCTCCATGAGGCTCCATGGTCATGTTCTTGAAGTATGTAGGCTCATGAATGTAGGTTGAGTTGGGGTCTCATGAGTATATGGTTAAACAACATATCCGACAAGACACTGGATTGAACAGCCTAAAATAGCATATCAGTTCAAGCTTTATTAGTTTCATGCTTAAATAGCAGATCTTTTGCTTTAAGGACCAAATTGAAAGAATGCGCAAATAACGATGGCTAAATTTAGTGAATTATTTCAAATTAGGATTAAATTGATTGAATGTATAAATATGAAGGACTAAATGTGTTATTATATCAAATTTTATAACAGATATTTAACGGGATTTAACGTCTAGTTACCATTTTGTTCTAAAACATAAAGTTTAATTGTCATTTTGTGATTTGTGAAAGTTCGGTTACCATTTTTTTACCAAAGTTTAGTGACCGTCTGTGTATTTTACCTTTTTTTTTTACAAATTTTAATCCTAATTCTACTTAGAAGAATGAAGAGGATGCTCATATGAGGTCCATAACCTATAACCTCAAAAATATAAGAGGATGTTCAAAGTTGTAAAGTTAAACTTCACTTGTTAATGAATTCAACATTTGAACAAAACCTTGAACAACGAATTTCAGGTCAGTTTGGTTAATCAGATGCGCCCTAAACCATAAGGGATGTGTAACCCTTTCGTCCCGGTCCGGACGCTTGACCGATCCGAGTGGGCTACACGGGGATAACCGAGATGAAACTCGTTAAGGCTCCACTTCGGTTACCGACCCTAGGGAAAACTTTTTCATTTTATCTTATCTAAATGCATTAATTAACTAAGCAGAAGCCCAACGACAAACAGGGCATAAGCCCAACCCTTGAAACCCTTTAGAGATGTCAAAAAGCCCAATTACTGGCCCGTGTTTCGAAACAGTCAAGCCCGTTTCGAAACACTAGCTACAGGTTAAAAAGTCAGACACCCGTTTCGAAATGCATCCACCCCGTTTCGGAACAGGGTCTCGTTTTGCCTTGCCGTTTCGATACCAGTTTCGGAACAAACAATTCCAATAGCTAAAGTGTTTCGAAACTGGTTTCGAAATAGGGGCTCACAATAGCCAAACCGTATCGATACTCATTTCGAAACGGGGCCCTGGAACCACACCCGTTCCGAAACAGGGTAACCCGTTTCGAAACACCTACTGTCTGCAATTTTCAAAAATCAGTTTTAGACAACTCCAATTGATCCCAAACGTCCGAAACAACTACACAAAGCATACAAATCATACAAACACACTCTAGAGGCACACACCCTATAGCAACCATGCACAAGATACCCAAGATATAAGATAGGCATCCAAACACAAGATCATACATAGCATTCAAGGTTCATGTTTCAAAAGGACATACACTTAGCCAATTTAAGTTGGCAAGATAGACATGGTTTACAAGCAACATGGCATCCAAAGCCAAACCAACAAAACATATAAAAGGAGTCTAGCATGCTCCTAAACAACAACATCAACATACTTAAAAAGCATCACACCACAATTACATGTCCCATTGCTTGACCATTACATCATAACTAAAATACCCATACTTGATAGCTAAGCTAGCACCACGAAGCACACTTGGAGGCCGCTTCTTGCACTAGCAACCCACGAACTAAGGATCTGCATTGTCGAACAAAAGAGAGCGTAAGCATAAAGCTTAGTGAGGGTAAGCTCTTTAAAAACAAACATCGACAATGCAGGGTCCAAGCACGAGCACAACCAAGGTAAATTCATGTTCTTACCTTCGATCCTCAAGAGCCAAAAGTATAAATGATGCATGAACATATATATACAATACTATGTCATGCTCAACAAGCCCAAACCACATCATATGTAAACTCATATAATAATCCAAATAAGAAGCCACATTCCATATCGTATTGATCACATATCAACTTATATTGGCACCTAGTTATGACTCGATACGCGGATAAACACGTTGGAACTCATATCCAGCAACAACTTTACCTCAAGGTGGGATTACACTCATCATCGTTCTCGCGGAGGGGATTCCACTCATCCTCATGCCCCGTCGATAGGATTACACTCGTCACTGACTAACATATACATAAGAAGCATTTTCGGGCGAACCCGTACTCCATCTTGATTACTACCATCATCAAGACCACGCGCGCATTTGACTCTCGTGTGCACACTAACATCCTAATGATCGATCATTTGTACCCAAGCATACTAGTGCCAACATTAAACAAAATCCACAACATCTCATAACACTTCCGTGCTTAGCACGTACTCACCATGATCACAATCATGAACAATCCACATGCATATCACAATGCATCAATATCATGCCTCAACATATATGTATAACACATTTATACACAACCATCACCAACACAATTCATCATGAGGCATAAACAACAATTAAAGGGTGCAACCAAAGTCTCTAATTAAAGCTTAAGATTACGCTACCACTCTAATCCTAACTCTAGGTGGGTCTACCAAGCCCAACCTAGTCCACATGCTTGAACCAAAACTCAAAAACCATTTTGAAAACATTAGACCACTCACCTTCACTTCCAAGCTCAACTATCAAGCCACCAACACCTTCAAGCTTCCGGATTCACTCCCGATACTTCACCAACACACGTTCGTGTCTCTAAACAACTCAACACAATCCAAACAACTTCAAATCAGCTGACACATCAATGTAGCTAACCCGGAATACTATTCAAACACAAGAATTCAAGCCACAGACAACCCCTAAAAACAACAATCTCGGGCAGCCAACAAACCTCAACCAAAACTCAAGATTCCAACACTCTTAACACTTCCAAATGACTCCAAACAACTCTCAACTATTATACTAACCTCAGCCCATAATTTCCGACACAAACCATACCCAAAACTCATCCCAAAACCCTTCAAAAACCCACATTAAACCCAAGTCCGGGAAACTTAACAAAACCCTTTAAAAATCATATATGTTGGACTTCAAGGTTCATAAACAACATATCTAACATTATTAAATCAAAACCTTAAGTTAAAAACAATAAAGATATCATTTTTATTCAAATCTTCCAAAAACTCAAATTCTAAAACTTGGACCAAAATGAAAACTAGTTGTACTTTTAAAGAGAAGAAGATGAGAGCAAGTCGGAAATGTAGTTACCTTTCAAAACCGGGCTAAAATGGAGAAGCAAAAAAATGGAATAGTGGAAATGGAGGGGGGAGTTTCTCAAGTTGGAAATTTGGGAGGTAGAAGATGATGGCAACTTTTGGGTGTTTGAAATAAGAGGGAAATGGTTTTATTTTTACAAGTCCATGTATTTACCAAAACGCCATTAATGAGATGGCCAAACTCATCTATTTGTAAATCTCATGGAGTTGGGCTTTAATATCAAAACATGTCCAACATCAGTATTTATTTTTGAATACTAGGGGTCCAAAAGATTATTTTAATTATAAACCGAGACTAAAAATATTAGGTAAATATTATTTTCTCCCGACCCCTAGTCCCGGGTGTTACAACTCTCCCCCACTTAATGAATTTCGTCCCTGAAATTGCCTGACGGAAACAAGTACAGAAACTGCTCAAGCATATCAGCTTTCCTCTCCCACGTGGCCTCTTCCACACCTCTATGTCTCCACAACACCTTGACCAACTCTATGGTCTTGCCACGCAACACTTTGCTATCAAAAGCAAGTATCTCAACAGGTTCTTCGTTATAAGAAAAATTCGGATTCAACTCTATCTCCTCAACAGGCATAACATGAGAAGGATCTGATCTATATCTCCTAAGCATCGACACATGAAACACATCATGGATCTTCTCTAACTCAAAAGGAAATCTCAAACGGTAAGCTACAGGTCCAATCTGCTTAACTATCTTATACAGACCAATAAATCTCGGACTCAACTTGCCTTTCTGGCCAAATCTCATCACCTTCTTCCATGGAGGTACTTTTAGAAACACTTTCTCACCCACTGAGAACTCAATCTCTTTTCTCTTCAAATCTGCATAAGACTTCTGGCGATCGGAAGCTGCTTTCAAACGGTCACAAATCAACTTCACTTTGTCGGTAGTCCCCTTAAGCAAATCTGACATAGGTAACAATCTCTGACCCGTCTCAGCCCAACAAATCGGAGTCCTACATCGTCTACCATACAAAGCTTCATAGGGAGCCATTTGAATACTATCATGATAACTGTTGTTGTAAGCAAACTCAACTAAAGGCAAATGCTTCTCCCAAGAACCCTGGAAGTCAATCACACAACAACGGAGCATATCCTCTAAAATCTGTATCACTCGCTCTGACTGCCCATCGGACTGAGGATGATAAGAAGTACTGAAATGCAAACGGCTACCTGGAGCACTATATAAAAGACCCTAGATCCTCGAAGTGAATCTAGGATCTCTATCTGAAACAATAGACTTTGGAACTCCATGTAGTCTCACAATCTCACGGATGTACAAGTTTACCAACTTGTCTAAAGAATTTGTAGTGTTCACTGCTAAGAAGTGAGCACACTTAGTAAGTCTATCAACAATCACCCAAACAGAATTCTTCTTCGAAGGAGACAACGGTAACCCCGATACAAAGTCCATAGTGATCCTCTCCCATTTACATTCCGGAATCTTCAAAGGTTGTAACAAACCTGAAGGAACCTGATGTTCCACATTCACTCTCTGACAAACCATACAACGGCTCACATACTCGGCTACATCCTTCTTCAAACCAACCCAGAAGTAATCATTCTTTAAGTCACGGTACATCTTAGTACTACCCGGATGCATAGAAAAAGGACTCGAATGTGCTTCACTCAGAATCAGACGTCTCAACTCGACATCTTCTGGTATTACAACTCTATCTCTAAAGTACAACACATTCTCACCACTGAAATTATACTCGGTCAGCCTACCTTCGGCTATGTTCTGAACATGAGGAACTAGAGACACATCTTGCAACTGCTTCTCTCTAATCAACTGAATCAAAGAAGGCTTCACTTGTAACTCTGTGATCAAACCACCATCATCGGATACACTCAATCTAGCAAACATGACTCTCAACTCAACTGCTACTTTTCTACTCAAAGCATCGGCTACTACATTTGCCTTACCCGGATGGTACTCTATGGTCAAACCATAATCTTTTAACAACTCAAGTCATCTTCTCTGTCTCAAGTTCAACTCTCTCTGTGACATCAAATACTTCAAGCTCTTATGATCGGTGTAAACTATACACTTCTCACCATACAAGTAATGACGCCAAATCTTCAATGCAAACACAACTGCGGCTAACTCTATATCATGAGTAGGATAGTTCTTCTCATGAACCTTCAACTGTCTCGAAGCATAAGCAACAACTCTTCTTTCTTGCATCAAAACACAACCTAGACCTATGTAGGAAGCATCACTATAGATCACAAACTCCTTACCTGAAACAGGTTGCACTAACACTGGAGCATTTGTCAAAGCTTCTTTCAATTTCTCAAAGAATTTATGTCTTGCAACTGACCACTCAAACTTAACTCCCTTTTGCAACAACTTAGTCAAAGAGCAGCTACTCTAGAGAAACCATCAACAAATCTCCTATAGTAACCGGCTAATCCTAGGACACTCCTAATCTTTGTCGCGGACTTAGGTTGTTTCTGTTGCGTGTAAAATAGTCTATCGCAATTGTAGTGCAAGTGTACACGACGCAATTAGTAAAGTGATACGAAGTATCGGATATCGTCTCCACAGGGATTGGGCTAATAGCTTCACCTTGGTTTACTGCACGAAGTAAAGGAAATAGTTGAGAAAGTTGTCACGAGAATAATAAAGTAAACGCAAATAAAAGGATAGAAATATCAAGATAGAGGGAATGGGCTGGTATTGAATTGCTCAGTAGTGCAGGTATTGTAGAGTTTAGGAAATCCAGTTCTGTCGTCGCGCTTGTCGCGGCAGCAGTCTGTTGATCGTCGCGGCAGCAAACACACCAACTCAGTACGTTCAAGTTTGGCAAGAATCCCAGATCTGCCTTGACCTATCCCTAGGTCCAAGTCTGTCGATGATCACGTCTTTGATGATACCTCCCGGCGTGAATCGAAGGATGAACACCGATGTGTATGAATTCTTCTTTAGCCACTTAACCTCGCCCTATCCCTAGGCACGAGATAGTTCAACTATAAACTAGAGAACTTGCTCTTATTTCTTTCGTATACTTAACTCTCCCGATGCTAAGTAAATGGATAACCTCACAATGCTCTCCCGATGCTCTTGCAAGATATTAATAACCAAAATAAGAGAACTTGAAGTTTATTTTATTGAACTTGAAAAATCCTAAAACAAAACAACCCTTTGCAACTACTTTACAAATCAACCCGTGGCCCTAGGGGGGTTTTAGAACATATCGACGGCGGGTAAACGGCGGAGGGTTTTTGGTTGTCGGTTAAGGGGAAATCGGCTATGGGGTTATGATCTCTCCTAGGTTAAAATACATGCCCTTATACAAGCTTTGGGATCAAGTTGTCTAATTTAACAAGGATTACAACTTTAATTAAAAGTATGATTCTAATAAAGACTAAATCTTCAAGGAATCTATTTTCCTGCTGTCTTCCTTGTTTCTTGGGATTTTCTCTCGTTGAACTTTGGGCTTGTCATATCTTTTGATCCGGGGCACGGAAAAATATGCGGTTTTCACACGACAGACGGGCTGAATTTTCTCTATCTATCGAGGTCCACTTTGCTTTTTCTCCGCAAAATTGTTGTCGTCCTCTGCTGTCACGGCAGCACCATGGCAGCATCGTCCTCTTTGTCTGCTTGTCCAGTTCAGCTCTTCTGCTTCTCTACCCAGCGCCTGCCTTCACCGTCTACGACGACAGCAACCTGCCAAAAACAACCATTTTTAGTAGATTCTGTGCCTTTTATATATTTGTGATGTTTTGCTGTAAACTAACCTAAATGCAATGAAATGATGCTCGAATGCAGCAGAAATATGGGTTAAAAAGGGTGTAAATAATAGAACTTTTACACACTCAACAGTTTCCACTCTACAATAGCCTCAATCTTCGTCGGATCAATACAGATACCCTCGGTCGAAACAACATGGCCAAGAAACACAACCTCTCTAATCCAGAACTCACACTTACTAAGCTTAGCATACAACTGGTTGTCTAACAAAGTCTGCAAAACTAGCCTCAAGTGTTGGTTGTGGTCTTCCTCGGTTCGTGAGTACACCAAAATGTCGTCTATGAAGACAACCACAAATTGGTCTAGATACTGATGGAAGATTCTATTCATCATATCCATGAAGGCAGCCGGTGCGTTAGTCAACCCAAAAGGCATGACTAAGAACTTATAGTGACCATATCTAGTTCTAAAGGCCGTCTTCGGTACATCAACCTCTCTTACCTTCAATTGGTAGTAACCGGATCTCAAATCGATCTTCGAAAAGACTGATGCCCCTCTCAACTGGTCAAACAAATCATCAATTCTCGGCAACGAATACTTGTTCTTCACCATTAACTGATTCAACTGTCTATAATCTATACACATTCTCATGCTTCCGTCTTTCTTCTTTACAAACAGAACTAGAGCGCCCCAAGGCGAAGAACTCGGTCGGATGAAGCCTCTACCTGTCAACTCTTGCAACTAAGTCTTCAACTCTTTCAGTTCTTTTGGTGCCATACGATACAGAGCAATCGAAACAGGAGCTGAATCTGAATAAGTTTCTATAGCAAACTCTACCTCTCTGTCTGGTGGTAAACCCGACAATTCTTCTGGAAACACACTTGGAAAGTCATGCATTGTCCGGATGTCCTAAGGTCTAACTGCATCCATGTTCGGATTCATCACATAGGCAAAATAAGCCTCGCAGCCCAACTCGACTAACCTCTTAGCCTCTAAAACTGAAACTACATTCGGTAAGAACTTCACATTCTCACCTACCACTACTAACTCATAATCATCCGTGAGTCTCAAGGAAATCCTCTTAGTCTCAAAATCTATCCTAGCTCTATGCTCGGTGAGCCAGTCCATACCCAAAATCACATCAAAGCCATAAAACGGTAGCTCCATCATATCCACTGGAAACACATGCCCCTGAACCATTAGCGGACATCTTCTGTACATCTTCCTAACTACTACCGTATCCCCGAAGGAACTAGTAACACTAACTCCTACCTCTAGCATCTCACAAGGCAATTTCAACAACTTTGCATGCTCACTCAGTATATATGAATGTGTAGACCCGGAGTCAATCAAAGAAAGCAAACCCAAAGACTGTATCGAAAAGTTACATGCAATCACATATGTGCCGTGATGACCCTCGCGCTGAGCGTAAACTCTGGCCTGGCCTCCGCCCTCTGGCTGGACGGCAACTACATGCGCTATGTTCCTCTGGCCATCATTCCTCGGTTGGACGTTACCTCTACCGTGCCCGCGGCCTCTCTGAAAGTCATTGGATCTAGCAGGAGCCTGAGCTATATTTTGTGCCTGTGCCGCCTGATGCGGGCACTCCCTCCTAAAGTGGTCCCTCGAACCATAGTTTCAATAAGCATGGAAGTTACCCCAACACTCACCAGAATGCTGCCTCCCACAACGTGTGCACTCGGGCAAACACCCTCCTTCTCCATGGCCCTAGTGGCCCCTACCCTGGTGGCCACCGCCACGCCTATGGTCAAACTGCTGTCTGCCACCTCTATGCCTCTTGGCATCTCTACGATCAAAGTTATTATGTCTCTTTCCAGAACTAGAACCACCAGAACGCTTGGTCAAGCCTAAATTGTGCTCTATGTCCTTGGCCCTAGCGACCAAGACATCAAAATTTGAATAGTCTGAAGCTAAGGTATACCTCTTAACTTCCTCATGAAGCCCATATCTGAAACGGTTACAACGGTCCCTCTTAGTGGGAACCAACTCTGGTGTGTACTGGCTCAAACGGACAAAACGGATCTCGTAGTCAATCACAGAAGTGTCTCCTTGAACAGAGGCTATAAACTCTCGCTTCTTCTCATCAAGATACCTCGGTCCCAAGTATCTCTTCCGGAAAGCTGACTCAAAGAAATCCCAACCTATCTCAACCTCGGGAACCCCAGAAGTGATGGTGACCCACCAAGTGTAAGCGTCACCCTGTAGCAAAGAAATCACACAGCCCAATTTTCGAGCACCCACACAACCCATCTGAGCTAAGATGCGGACGGTCTTCTCCAACCACAACTCAGACCTCTCCAGTGTAGACCCTCTAAACTCTTCAGCCCCTAGGGTACGAAGCCTCTCCAATGGTAAACTAACATCATCACCTCTAGGCTGAGCCGCAGCCTGAGTCCCGGCAACTGCGGCCTGGAATGCTCCCGCTATAGCTTGCACAAGCGAAGCCATATCTATTCCGGCCGGACCTTGGCCACCCTGAGGTCCCTCTCCTTCAGCTCCATCCTCGCCTCCAACTCTAGGCTGAGGAGGTGGCGGATGAGCTCCAACTCCAGCAGCAGGCTCCACTACATGAGCCTCAACTCCATCCACCGGCTCATTAACAGGAGCCGCAACACGTGGTTCCTGACGAACCACCCTAGGTCTACCCCTAGGCCTCGACATCGTGCTCACAAACAACAACTACACACAACAACAAAGCACAAAAAGAAAGGGTTAGCAAGACAATGGCTCCAAGTGGCTCAAGTATGTTTCCCTCACTTTAAAAAAATCCTTTTTCCGGTGTAATAGTAGCAATGGGACTCTAAACATCATGCTTCAAACAGAATAACAGACATACTTGATAAACACGCAAACATACATCAAGCCTACTTGACAAGCAAGCAACCACCGTGCATATCAATACAAAAACCTAACTTACCTCACTTACCTGCTCAAGGTCTTGGAAACCTTAGGCTCTGATACCAACAAGTGTAATCCCCTCGTCCCGGTCCGGACGCTTGACCGATCCGAGTGGGCTACACAGGGATAACCGAGATGAAACCCGTTAAGGCTCCACTTCGGTTACCGACCCTAGATAAAACTTTTTCATTTTATCTTATCTAAATGCATTAATTAATTAAGCGGAAGCCCAACGACAAACATGGCCTAAGCCCAACCCTTGAAACCCTTTGGAGAGGTCAAAAAGCCCAATTACAGGCCCGTGTTTCGAAATAGTCAAGCCCATTTCGAAACACTAGCTCCAGGTTAAAAAGTCAGACACCCGTTTCGAAACGCATCCACCACGTTTCAGAACAGGGTCTCGTTTTTCCTTGCCATTTCGATACCAGTTTCGGAACATGTAATTCCAGTAGCGAAAGTGTTTCGAAACTGGTTTCGAAACAGGGGCTCACAGTAGCCAAACCATATCGATACCCGTTTCGATACGGGGCCCTGGAACCACACCTGTTTCGAAACTGGGTAACCCGTTTCGAAACACCTGTTGTCTGCAATTTTCAAAAATCAGTTTTAGACAACTCCAATTGATCCCAAACGTCCGAAACGACTACACGAAGCATACAAATCATACAAGCACACTCTAGAGGCATACACCCTATAGCAATCATGCTCAAGATACCTAAGATATAAGATAGGCATCCAAACACAAGATCATACATAGCATTCAAGGTTCATGTTTCAAAAGGACATACATTTAGCCAATTTAAGTTGGCAAGATAGACATGGTTTACAAGCAACATGGCATCCAAAGCCAAACCAACAAAACATATAAAAGGAGTCTAGCATGCTTCTAAACAACAACATCAACATACTTCAAAAGCATCACACCACAATTACATGTCCCATTTCTTGACCATTCCATCATAACTAAAATATTCATACTTGATAGCTAAGCTAGCACCACGAAGCACACTTGGAGGCCTCTTCTTGCACTAGCAACCTACGAACTAAGGATCTGCATTGTCGAACAAAAGAGAGCGTAAGCATAAAGCTTAGTGAGGGTAAGCTCTTTAAAAACAAACCTCGACAATGCAGGGTCCAAGCACGAGCACAACCAAGGTAAATGCATGTTCTTACCTTCGATCCTCAAGAGCCAAAAGTATAAATGATGCATGAACATATATATACAATATTATGCCATGCTCAACAAGCCCAAACCACATCATATGTAAACTCATATAATAATCCAAATAGAAAGCCACATTCCATATCGTATTGATCACATATCAACTCATATTAGCACCTAGTTATGACTCGAATACGCGGATAAACACGTTGGAACTCATATCCAACAATAACTTTACCTCACGGTGGGATTACACTCATCACCATTCTCGCGGAAGGGATTCCACTCATCCTCACGCCCCGTCGATGGGATTACACTCATCACCGGCTAACATATACATAAGAAGAATTTCCGGGCGAACCCATACTACATCTTGATGACTACCATCATCAAGACCACGCGCGCATTTGAATCTCGTGTGCACAATAACATCCTAATGATCGATCATTTGTACCCAAGCATACTAGTGCCAACATTAAACAAAATCCACAACATCTCATAACACTTCCATGCTTAGGATTACGCTACCACTCTAATCCTAACTCTAGGTGGGTCTACCAAGCCCAACCTAGTCCATATGCTTGAACCAAAACTCAAAAACCATTTTGAAAACATTAGACCACTCACCTTCACTTCCAAGCTCAACTATCAAGCCATCAACACCTTCAAGCTTCCGGATTCACTCCCGATGCTTCACCAACACACGTCTTTGTCTCTAAACAATCCAAACAACTTCAAATCAGCTCACACATCAATGTAGCTAACCTGGAATACTATTCAAACATCAAACACAAGAATTCAAGCCATGGACAACTCCCAAAAACCACAATCTCGGGCAGCCAACAAACCTCAACCAAAACTCAAGATTCCAACACTTTTAACACTTCCAAATGACTCCAAAACAACCCCCAACTATTATACTAACCTCAGCCCACAATTTCCGACACAAACCATACCCAAAACTCATCCCAAAACCCTTCAAAAAACCCTATTAAACCCAAGTCCGTGAAACTTAACAAAACCCTTTAAAAATCATATATGTTGGACTTCAAGGTTCATAAACAACATATCTAACATTATTAAATCAAAACCTTAAGTTAAAAACAATAAATATATCATTTTTATTCAAATATTCCAAAAACTCAAATTCTAAAACTTGGACCAAAATGAAAACTAGTTGTACTTTTAAAGAGAGGAAGATGAGAGCAAGTCAGAAATGTAGTTACCTTTCAAAACCGGGCTAAAATGGAGAAGCAAGGAAATGGAATAGTGGAAATGGAGGGGGGGAGTTTCTCAAGTTGGAAATTTGGGAGGTAGAAGATGATGGCAACTTTTGGGTGTTTGAAATAAGAGGGAAGAGGTTTTATTTTTACAAGTCCATGTATTTACCAAAACGCCATTAATAAGATGGCCAAACTCATCTATTTGTAAATCCCATGGAGTTGGGCTTTAATATCAAAACATCTCCAACATCAATATTTGTTTTTCAAAACCCGGGGCCCAAAAAATTATTTTAATTATAAATCCGGGACTAAAAATATTAGGTAAATATTATTTTCTTCCGACCCCTAGACCCGGGTGTTACAAGATGGATCAACAATAAAGCTGTTGTGCCTGTATGTGACCTAAATTTAGGTATAGTTAGCCCATGTTTCAGATTTCAGATTTATATAGTCCACTTCGGCCCGTTACCCAAAATCAGCCCATCATTGGACTCGTTTTTTTAGAATTTCTTTATCTTTTAAATATTTTAACATGTACACGTGTTTTGATAAAATAATTAATATAATATTTGTAATTTTATAAATTATAATGTGGTGTGTAATTTAACAAAATGTTCAATATAATATTTGAACAATCATTTCATATATTATATATAATATATTTGGTTAGCACTATTAATAAATTCCAAATCATCCGATGAAAATCTGGTACGTCAAATTTTGTTTTCCAAATTAATTCTATTTTTCATTTCTTTTATGTTCATTCGAATTGTCAATCTCTCTATTATCTATCACTTCAATCCAATGAAAAAAATTGCAGTTGATTTCTAACGAATATAACCACATAGTATCCTCATATACTGTGTAAAATTTATTTTTTGGATCGTTGGATGAAGGTAAATAAATGTTTGAAATTAAGTATAAAATGAAGAGATTTTTACGAACTTAATATTCATTACCATCATCCAACATTCTAAAAGTGTAAAACTAAATGAATTTTACATGATGTAAGTGGATACTAACACAGTATATTTTAAAATTTATGTGTTCAATTTTATATTTTTATTGATTTTTATTATAAAAGTATCTGATTTTATATTTATAGTTTTTATTTTATTTATATATTATACAAACGCATTTTTTTTAAATATAGATGCTTTTTTGCACGAACCAACTTGTCTCAGTGGTTAAGGGAACGGTTGTTGTTCCTAGAGGACACGGGTTCGAGCACCAGCAGCTGCAGCAGGGTGATTGAGCGTTCATTGTCAAATGGTTGAGAGTATATTTAGAACAGATACTACTTGTAATCACCTTAGCTTTCATCAAAAAAAAAATATAGATGCTTTTTTATGATTTTTAGATATTATATGTATTAAGGAAATTATAATTTTAAGGTAATATATTTTGAATGTTTTCAAATTTGTTAATCTTTTTTTTCTACTTTTAGTTGATGATGTCCCTATAACATCATGATGATTTCATAATTGTCATGTGTTGAAATCTCATATGTACTCAATAATGTTGCAGAAAAATACCAAAACAGTCCATGTAATGATAGTTGAGTACCAACATGAGAGGGAAAAAAAAGTTCAAAAAGTACCAATTTAAGAGCTGTTAAGTACAAGGGTTAAATGGGTAATTAAGCCTTTTGTAAGTTATTACATTATAAGAAAGTGTTTAGTAAAACAAACATGTTAATATTAACTTCTTTTTTTGAAATTTTCACCAATACTTTTGGATGCATAGCAAACGTTGTATAGTAACTTTCTCATTAATTGCTTTACAACAATCACATTGTGAGGAATCATACTCCCTTTGTCCTATTTAATATATCCAATATTAAATTTTTAAAAGTCAATTTTTTTATTTTAATTATAATTATTTTAAATATTTTTATTAATTAAACTTTATAAAAATATATATTTTTAAACTACTCGTTGAAAGTTTCTAGAACATATTTTTTCAATTTTTATTAATAATAAATTTAAAGTAATAATGAGTCAAAATTAAAAAAAAATGACCCAAAAAAATTAATACTAAACATATTGAATAGGACATGGAGTATTTGATTAGGATGACAACATTAGAAAGCACCCCAAAAAACACCACATGTGTTCAAGAATAGAATTTATTTGTCCATTTTCCGTGTCCCTTTATATGTTTCAACAATGATTTTGTGTCACATGTATTATCAATAAGACATAATCAATCAATAAAATAATAGAAAAAAATAATACATGTAGGGGCGTAGCCACAAGGGGGTGGCAGAAGCCTAGCCCCCGCGGCCGACCCTTACGATTTATATTTTACCTCTATGATCTATATTTTTTATTTGGCCCTTGCAATATTTTAAATTATATTTTATTTTATTTACTATGATATCATTAAATAGTTCTTACCTTAGTGGTACAGTGTGTAAGTGAAAATAAACTTATTTTACTTAAAGTCAACAGATGAAATCCTACTATTGATATTTCTGGCCTTGTTTTTTTTCTTCGAATTTCTTTACAACTCTTACCGTAACATTTTATTTTTGATCCTTTAACTCTTACGTGAATATCAAATTTCACCACATACCACTCATAATATCTCTATACCATCTTCCCCTGCATTTCTATCACCACATATCAGTCATAATATCTACATACCATCTTCCCCTACATCTCTATCACCACATGCCGCTCATACTATTGTTATACCATCTTCCACTGCACCTCTTTCACCACCTGCCACTCATACATCACCTATCTCACCTACCATTACATCTCTATCTTTATCAACCACTTCTACTTCTCTACCCTCCATCTTAAATCCCTCAATGTCCACTGATGTTCCATTTGTTACTCCCATCACTACAAATGATTCAAATTCTCATCTCATGGTTACTCGAAGCAAGGCTGAGATATTTAAACCCAAGGTCTACCTGGTGCACAATGATGTTCAAGAATCTTCAGATGTGTATGCAGCTCTTCAAACACCTTGCTGGGGAGATGCAGTTCGTGCTGAATATTTAGCTCTCTTGAAGAATGAGACTTAGGAGTTGAAACCCTTACTTGAATCTCGAAAACCAGTGGACTGCAAGTGGCTTTTTAAGGTAAAGAAAAAACCAGATGGCTCAGTTGACAGATTCAAGGTCAGATTGGTGGCTAAAGGCTATTCTCAGACTGTGGGATGGACTATAGAAAAACTTATAGTCCTGTAGTTCGATCATCTACCATTAGGACTGTAACCCTCATAGACCCGCCTATGCGTTACAACGGATCCTAGGAAGTAACATTAGGGTCACAAGAGCGACCCACAGTAAAAATACACATAAAAACATATTTCTTCAAAACATTTATTAAACTATAAAATCAACTTTTGTTTAAAATACCATTTCGAGAAGTCATTTAAACACATAACAGAAATTTCAAAAAGTGCTTACAAATACTATCATAAAATAATACATGACATACATGCCCACTAACTATGCAGAATCGTACTCCAAAGGCAACACCGAGTCAACTCTGAACACTATTGTCAACCATTATACCATGATATATTCTTTTAACCTGCGATGGTAAAAAAATGTGAGCTTGGAAAAGCTCAGTAATACAGAACTACCAAAAGATGATATAAGCTCATGCAGATATATGGTAGGCATAACATTTTCAGGATGTTCCACGTAGTAACAGTCCTCTATTCCTTTATGTTATTTTAGGGTAACGTTATACTTGAGATTAACGGTACTTGTTCTTTATTCAATCATCGAGTAAAAGACGAGAATTTTACAAGCTGATAGATTACAAAGATGGAAACAACAAGTTTAATGTATAGTGTGTTCCAATAGGTGCATATCAAACATGAATAAATGCATACCAATCATATCATGAGAACACAATATTTATCCATTCAAATGTCTAAGTGCATGCAAGGGTTCACTAGTAACTACCCTCTAACCTTACACCAATATGCAGTCCCCCAGAACTGCATCCATAAGGACTTACCCTAGGCCCAATGGGCATAGGTGCCACCTAAGGGGATGCCTTAGGTCCATAAGGACTTACCCTAGGCCCGATGGGCATAGGTGCCACCTAAGGGGATGCCTTAGGTCCATAAGGACTTACCCTAGGCCCGATGGGCATAGGTGCCACTCAAGGGGAGACATTGAGTCCATAAGGACTTACCCTAGGCCCGATGCGCATAGGTGCCACTCAAGGGGAGACCTTGAGTCCATAAGGATTTACCAGCTTGATCAAGGCTGTACCAACAGAGACTTCATAACATAACCCAACAGTATACCCCAGATAGTAATCAGTGTTCAGATTCCAGACATGGGTAACAGAATATATGTCACATATATATTTTATTCTTAACATCAAAAACGGAAGAATTCATGCTTTTGACAGATAAATGAGCATACTATTGAGCAGAGCAGACATTTCAGCATTCATCATGCAAACAGATTGTACCATCATAGGTCAAGCAATCACATAACAAGTATACAGATTGAGCAAACATACATCAAGTAGGCAGAGAATGTCATCAAACATAATATTATTCATGATCAAAACATTATACAATTCATTCAACAGAATATAACACACATGGAACACACTAGGTGAGACAGATCATATCTTGGAGATACTTTGCATTTTCAGAATGGGGCATATTAAACTTTTGACGATTTGAACGGATTTCTGAAACGTGACCCCTATTAAAAGGGGTTCATACTAACGATTTAGCCCAGATATTCAGGAGGGGATACATCAGGATTTTGAGAGTTTAGGCATATCATGAGTGATTTAGCCATTTAAGCCTACCATGGGCATTATGGTCATTTTGACGTTCATGGACATTCTGATAATTATACCAACATTGAATAAGCAATGGTTCACAGAAATCGGGTATCCTATTTGCTCATTAGTTTTCTAACCGGACATTCAAGAATTTCTAAATTAAAGTCTTTTAAGTTATCAGATATTTTTCAGTGATGTTCCGATTATTTAGGCTATCATGGCCTTTTAGTTATTTGACTGTCGTGACAAATTTTATACTATGGCACAATCATATCAGAACGAAAATTATAATTCTCAAGGTCTCTAACAATTTATTATATCTCTAGAATTTGTTTAATGCGGCGTAACCCAGCTTGACAATACTTACCAACGTTCAGATATGAGTAATTTGTGTGCATCAGAACTTAACAATGATTGTATTATATGTCTGAACAGTCGCCCTCATACTTTACTATACGGTTTAACTTTGAACATCGATCATACAATTTATGCGGATCTTCCTACCTTACATCGATATGGTGAGCGATGGGCATACACGTGTCATATTTCTCAACACTTAAGGGAACCTTATCTATTTAAGTCTTATTAACAAATCCAGAATTTCGTCAAATACATAGTTACCGATTAACTCAATAGGGTATTTCGGTTATTCTAGACTAAGATAAATCTACCATTTCTTTCTGAATTACCATTTGGTACCTCCTTTATTCACGTACTCAAACGAGATTAAGTCGTCCTAACTCTCCGGCCCTTTACAGACGATTCATTCATTATAGAACTTGAGGGTATAACGTCATTCAAACTAATCAGACATTTCGGTGCTCGAGGGTATTACCGTCTTTTTGGTCATTACGATCATTCTCATTTAATTCACGCAATACTGTCATAAGGATCGACTTAGGGTTTCAACAATATTTCCAGAGAATTCTCATTCATGTGTTATATAGAGTTTGAGGGATTATCCAAGTTTGTTTCACACGTATTGCATAATGATGCCAAAGTCTTTCAATTAAAACCTACATCTTGGGTAGTGTAAAATGCATAATGAGGTCGAATGAAAATTTTAGGTCATTTCCTTTATTAGAGGGGTAGTTTAGTCATACTTATGCTCTAATGGCATTTTTTTAATTTCATAATTAATATCTCTCACTCCATATCCTGAGCCTCGATTCTTACACACTGTTGATTGAGTTGCGGATTAACTGAATTTAACTATTAGAACTTCTGATACTGTTAGCCCATTAGTAATCTTATTCGGATAATTTGGTCTTATTAATATCCATACTTATTGCTCGAATCTGATTCAAATTAAGCAGAATTTACAGTATATGTCATCATAAGCATGCATGCGTTAACCGAATATCAACATGTTCATAAAGCATACAAGGGGTAGTAGTGTATTACCTTAACTCCGAGCTACATCAGTCGATTCGTGATACGACATTCGAATACCCTCGAACCCGAATTCGACATTCCTCAACATTGCATCCAAGGAACCGAGAATACCTTCAATTACACAAATTTCAATATCAAACCTTACTCGCAAGCTCTTAACCAATAATTAAGTACATAAACAAGTTCGGGCTCAAGGTCAGATTCGGAGGCTTTCAGATCAGAATTTTACAAAACATGCTTCAAAAATGGACTCAGGACATCGAAAAACGTAAAATAGGAGTTTTCGGAAAATTTGACTTTTTGGTCAACGGTCAAAGTCAACGCTGACGTCAGCAGTCAAAGTCAACGCTAACGTCATTGGTTGACCGGGTTGACTCATTGGGTTGACTCGGACGAGTTGACTCATTGGGTTGACTTGATCAACGGGTTAGTCTACGGGTCGGGTCGGTCAACAAGTTGGGTCAACGGGTCGGGTCAAAATGGACGCGGGTTGGTTTGATTTGGGCCGAGAAAGACTTGGGCTTAACAGTCGGGCTTGAACCGGTTAACTGGTTGGGCCGGTTCAAACCGGTTGGGCCAATTCAACACTTACCCCAACAGTTCTGATGGTTGGACGGTCGCCGGAATGGTCGTCGGAAGCCCCAAAATGCACATGTTCTGTCGGAAAATATAGAGTATCAACCCATAAATTAACCCAAACCTCAATAATATCGAAAATACATTGGAATCACATCGATTCTTACCTAAAATACCAAGGGACGACCGGAGAATGACGTAGCTCCGACGAGGTCCTTATCGGAGTCAAACGGACGAACCACCAACTGGGTTTTGCACGGCTCGACGCAGGGAGTTCGACGGCTACACCCATGACTCGAACGGATTCCTCCATCGGCCGTAAAAAGAGGGGGACGGTTGCGATAACTTAAACGCCAGAGCTTCGAACCATTATATACGGTGAACGGCATCACAACAGCGCGCGTGCTCGGAGGCAAGGTGAACGGAGTGAGACGATCTACACGCCAGCAGCGGCGGTGTCGCGTACGGAGCGGCAGTGCGGCAGCCGTGAATTCGCCGGAAATTAGGGATGGGGAAGGTTCGAGAGAGAGTGAGAGAAAAGCCTTGGGATTCGAATTTAATTAATGTGGGTTAGGGTTACTAGCTCAAACACCAAGAGCTATCTAGCTCAAATGGTTGGGTTACTAGCCACTCAACCAAGGGGTCATGGGTTTGAATCCCACCATCCCCACTTGGTCTATATATATATATATATATGAGTGTTACAACTCTCCCCTCCTTAAAAGAAATTTCGTCCTCAAAATTTACCAAAGTCGATGAAATGCAAAAACTGCTCTCTCATTACTCTTCTTGTACTGAAACTATTCCTTCAGAGTATCATTGTTTCTCAGGACATTTAGTCGGTCATAGATCAATCTGCAATTTCCTCAGTCACTCAAACTATTCTTAGACCCATTTTCATCCCATCATACATCTCCGACAAACTAATCAGAATAAAATATTTGGATTCTTATCGAACTTCATGGTGCTAAGCAAACACTTGTCTCATAACTTTTATCATAAACGATCTTAATTAGGAATAATAAGCTTTCCCAACTATCAGAGATATCACTCATACGACCCAGAATTTTATTCATAACTAATCTAGGCTTACCATCAATTTACGGATGAAGAACTGTCCCTAAAATCCAGACGAGTACTTGAGGCTTCCAACAGAGACTTCCAAAATTAAGACGTAACACCGAATTTCAGTCATGGATGATATGTATACTATACACCATGCCACATTGTTGCAGAAATAACTTTCTCCTTAGTAATCAAACATAATCAAGGTTTTATACGGATATCACTTACCTTTAATGAAATTTTTAGACAATTGCTACCTTCGTATATTACAGAGTCACCATAGAAATTTACACTTTCGCCACATTCACAAACACATTTCTATTAAATTCATAACACTTTTATCAAATTTCTTTCAAGATATTCTCAAACATAATCATTATCACTGAATGGCATTACATGTAAATCTTATATCAATTACATCATATGATCAAACCTTCATTCTCAATCTTATTCATATCTCCAATATCACACACATTAACCATCTATGTTTCTTTATCTATATTCAAATCCATCAATTTAATCAAATTCATAAACAAACATTACCGATATTCCTTTCCCGTACAGATCAATTTATTATGGGCAGAAGGGTTAGATGCACTTAATACAGAAAAGGATTCAACATCAGAGTCTCGGCATGGAGGAGTACGGTTATGATCTAGGGGCATACACAAACTAGACACCCTATGACAGACGATCGGCCGATCTACCCAGAATGACACAACTCTAAGCTCTGATACCACTAAATGTAACCCCCCTAGACCCGCCTATGCGTTACAACGGATCCTAAGAAGTCACATTAGGGTCACAAGAGCGACCCACAGTAAAAATACACATAAAAACATATTTCTTCAAAACATTTATTAAACTGTAAAATCAACTTTTGTTTAAAATACCATTTCGAGAAGTCATTTAAACACTTAACAGAAATTTCAGAAAGTGCTTTACAAATACTATCATAAAATAATACATGACATACATGCCCACTAACTATGCAAAACCGTACTCCAAAGGCAACACCGAGTCAACTCCGAACACTGCTGTCAACCATTATACCATGATATATTCTTTTAACCTGCGACGGTAAAAACAATGTGAGCTTGGAAAAGCTCAGTAATACAAAACTACCAAAAGATGTTATAAGCTCATGTAGATATATGGTAGGCATAACATTTTCAAGATGTTCCACGTAGTAATAGTCCTCTATTCCTTTCTGTTATTTTAGGGTAACGTTATACTTGAGATTAACGGTACTTGTTCTTTATTCAATCATCGAGTAACAGACGAGAATTTTACAAGCTGGTAGATTACAAAGATGGAAACAACAAGTTTAATGTCTAGTGTGTTCCAATAGGTGCATATCAAACAGGCATAAATGCATACCAATCATATCATGAGAACACAATATTTATCCATGCAAATGTCTAAGTGCATGCAAGGGTTAACTAGTAACTACTCTCCAACCTTACACCAATATGCAGTCCCCCAGAACTGCATCCATAAGGACTTACCCTAAGCCCGATGGGCATAGGTGCCACCTAAGGGGATGCCTTAGGTCTATAAGGACTTACCCTAGGCCCAATGGGCATAGGTGCCACCTAAGGGGATGCCTTAGGTCCATAAGGACTTACCCTAGGCCCGATGGGCATATGTGCCACTCAAGGGGAGACCTTGAGTCCATAAGGACTTACCCTAGGCCCGATGGGCATAGGTGCCACTCAAGGGGAGACCTTGAGTCCATAAGGATTTACCAGCTTGATCAGGGATGTACCAACAGAGATTTCATAACATAACCCAACAGTATACTCCAGATAGTAATCAGTGTTCAGATTCCAGACATGGGTAACAGAATATATGTCACATATATATTTTATTCATAACATCAGAAACGGAAGAATTCATGCTTTTGACAGATAAATGAGCATATTATTGAGCAGAGCAGACATTTCAGCATTCATCATGCAAACAGATTGTACCATCATAGGTCAAGCAATCACATAACAAGTATACAGATTGAGCAAACATACATCAAGTAGGCAGAGAATGTCATCAAACATAATATTATTCATGATCAAAACATTATACAATCCATTCAACAAAATATAGCACACATAGAACACACTAGGTGAGACAGATCATATCTTGGAGATACTTGGCATTTTCGAAAGGAGGCATATTAAACTTTTGACGATTTGAACGGATTTCTGAAACGTGACCCCTATTAAAAGGGGTTCATACTAACGATTTAGCCCAGATATTCAGGAGGGGATACATCGGGATTTTGAGAGTTTAGGCATATCATGAGTGATTTAGCCATTTAAGCCTACTAGGGGCATTATGGTCATTTCGACGTTCATGGACATTTTGGTAATTATACCAACATTGAATAAGCAATGGTTCACAGAACTCGGGTATCCTATTTGCTCATTAGTTTTCTAACCGGACATTCAAGAATTTCTAAATTAAAGTCTTTTAAGTTATCGGATATTTTCAGTGATGTTCCGATTATTTAGGCTATCATGGCCTTTTAGTTATTTGACTGTCATGACAAATTTTATACTATGGCACAATCATATCAGAACGATAATTATAATTCTCAGGGTCTCTAACAATTTATTATATCTCCAGAATTTGTTTAATGCGGCGTAACCCAGCTTGACAATACTTACCAACGTTCAGATATGAGTAATTTGCGTGCATCAGAACTTAACAATGATTGTATTGTATGTCTGAACAGTCGCCCTCATACTTTACTATACGGTTTAACTTTGAACATCGATCATACAATTTATGCGGATCTTCCTACCTTACATCGATATGGTGAGCGATGGGCATACACGTGTCATATTTCTCAACACTTAAGGGAACCTTAGCTATTTAAGTCTTATTAACAAATCCATAATTTCATCAAATACATAGTTACCGATTAACTCAATAGGGTATTTCGGTTATTCTAGACTAAGATAAATCTACCATTTCTTTCTGAATTACCATTTGGTACCTCCATTATTCACGTACTCAAACGAGAATAAGTCGTCCTAACTCTCCGGCCCTTTATAGACGATTCATTCATTATAGAACTTGAGGGTATAACGTGATTCAAACTAATCAGACATTTCGGTGCTCGAGGGCATTACCGTCTTTTTGGTCATTACGATCATTCTCATTTAATTCACGCAATACTGTCATAAGGATCGACTTAGGGTTTCAACAATATTTCCAGAGAATTCTCATTCATGTGTTATATAGAGTTTGAGGGATTATCCTAGTTTGTTTCACACGTATTGCATAATGATGCCAAAGTCTTTCAATTAAAACCTACATCTTGGGTAGTGTAAAATGCATAATCAGGTCGAATGCAAATTTTAGGTCATTTCCTTTATTAGAGGGGTAGTTTAGTCATACTTATGCTCTAATGGCATTTTCTTACTTTCATAATTAATATCTCTCACTTCATATCCTGAGCCTCGATTCTTACACACTGTTGATTGAGTTGCAGATTAACTGAATTTAACTATTAGAACTTCTGATACTGTTAGCCCATTAGTAATCTTATTCGGATAATTTTGTCTTATTAATATCCATACTTATTGCTCGAATCTGATTCAAATTAAGCAGAATTTACAGTATACGTCATCATAAGCATGCATGCGTTAACTGAATATCAACATGTTCATAAAGCATACAAGGGGTAATAGTGTATTACCTTAACTCCGAGCTACATCAGTCGATTCATGATACGACATTCGAATACCCTCGAACCCGAATTCGACATTCCTCTACATTGCATCCAAGGAACCGAGAATACCTTCAATTACACAAATTTCAATATCAGACCTTACTCGCAAGCTCTTAACCAATAATTAAGTACATAAACAAGTTCGGGCTCAAGGTCAGATTCGGAGGCTTTCGGATCAAAATTTTACAAAACAGGCTTCAAAAATGGACTCAGGACGTCGAAAAACGTAAAATAGGAGTTTTCGAAAAATTTGACTTTTTGGTCAACAGTCAAAGTCAACGCTGACGTCAGCAATGAAAGTCAACGCTGATGTCAGCAATGAAAGTCAACGCTGACGTCACTGGTTGACCGGGTTGACTCACTGGGTTGACTCGAACGAGTTGACTTATTGGGTTGACTCAGTCAACGGGTTAGTCAACGGGTCGGGTCGGTCAACAAGTTGGGTCAACGGGTCGGGTCGAAATGGACGCGGGTTGGTTTGATTTGGGCCGAGAAAGACTTGGGCTTAACAGCCGGGCTTGAACCGGTTAACTGGTTGGGCCGGTTCAAACCGGTTGGGCCAATTCAACACTTACCCCAAAAGTTCTGGTGGTTGGACGGTCGCCGGAAGCCCAAAAATGCACATGTTCTGTCAGAAAATATAGAGTATCAACCCATAAATTAACCCAAACCTCAATAATATCGAAAATACAACGGAATCACATCGATTCTTACCTAAAATACCAAAGGACGACCGGAGAATGACGTAGCTCCAATGAGGTCCTTATCGGAGTCAAACGGATGAACCACCGACTGGGTTTTGCACGGCTTGACGTGGGGAGTTCGACAGCTACACCCATGACTCGAACGGATTCCTCCATCGGCCGTAAAAAGAGGGGGACGGTTGCGACAACTTAAACGCTGGAGCTTCGAACCGTTATATACGATGAACAACAGCACAACAGCGCGCGTTCTCGGAGGCAAGGTGACCGGAGTGAGACGATCTACACGCCAGCAGCGGCGGTGTCGCGCACGGAACGGCGGTGCGGCAGTCGTGAATTTGTCGGAAATTAGGGATGGGGAAGGTTCGAGAGAGAGTGAGAGAAAAGCCTTGGGATTCGAATTTAATTAATGTGGGTAGATGAGGGGTTTTCATAATTTCATTTAATTCCATTCAGAATTCTCAACTCTCTAAAACAAAACATAAGGGAGAATTGGTGGCTTAAACACCAAGAGCTATCTAGCTCAAATGGTTGGGTTACTAGCCACTCAACCAAGGGGTCATGGGTTCGAATCCCACCATCCCCACTTGGTCTATATATATATATATATATATATATATATATATATATATATATATATATATTTGAGTGTTACAAGGACTGTTGTTGCAAAGAAGTGGCCACTCAGACAAATTGACATCAACAATGATTTCTTAAATGGGGATTTGAATGAGGAAATATACATGTTCCAACCACCAGGTTTTGAACAATATGGTCCCAATTGAGAAGTATTGGTATGTTTCCTTCGAAAAGCTTTGTATGGACTTAAACAAGCCCCACAAGCCTGGTATGACACTTTGAAGGGTTTTCTTGTAGAAACACTTGGGTTTAAGGCTTCTAAGAGTGACACGTCATTGTTTATCAAAAACACCAGTAGTAGTTGTTTACTCTTAATGGTGTATGTTGATGACATTGTCATCACTAGAAGTGATGAGACTGAGATGAATGTTGTTGTTCAGTCTATAAACTTTGAGTTTTCCTTGAAGGACTTAGGTCAACTAGAGTTCTTCCTTGGCATAGAAGTCCAGACTCTCTCTAATGGACTTTTCTTGGGTCAGAAGAAGTATATTCTAAATCTTCTCACCAAAGTTAGTATGGTGTCTTCTCGTCCTTCTCCCACACCAATGGTTGTTGCTCACAAGTTACAACTGGATGATAATTCTGTTTTTTTCTGATATACACCTTTACAGAAGCATTGTTGGGGGCTTACAGTATATCACAGTTTATGAATGGTCCTTCCGAGAGTCATTGGCGTGCTGTTAAGAGGATCCTTCGATATCTCTGTGGTACACTTGATTATGGTTTATTTTACAAACAATCTAAGTCTCTTGAACTGGTCTGTTATGCTGATGCAAATTGGGCTTCATCTGTGGAGGATAGAAGGTCAACTTCAGGGTTTTGTATTTTCCTTGGTGGAGATCCAATTGTCTAGAGTTCGAAGAAACAAAGTGTAGTACCCAGATCTACTTCTGAAGCTGAGTATAGAAGCTTAGCTAATCCAGTCTCTGATTTGGTCTGGGTTGAGAATATTTTGTCTGAAATTGGTATTGCGATTGTAGGGAAGACAACGGTCTGGTGTGACAACACCTCTGCGGTCTCTATGGCAGCTAATCCCACTCATCATGCTAGAACAAAGCATGTAAAAATCGATGTTCATTTTGTTCGAGAGTGAGTTCTTGCAGGGCAGCTCTGTGTGAATTTTGTCCCCTCTGCTGAGCAAATAGCAGATGTTCTGACCAAACCTATTCCTCCAGCTGTGTTTGCCCAGATGCGTGCACGACTGGGTGTGGTCTCTCTTGCAGATGTTCAGGGAAGAAGAGAACCAGAAAGATATTAGAGAATAATAAGTTAAAATCTGTTAAGCCTAAAATAACATATTTTAAACTAATATTGTAACGGGCTCTTTCTGTTATTCTTTTAAGCCCAATCTGTTAAGTTGTTATGCTAACAGACTCTTTTTGTATCATCCTATAAATGTAATGCACATTGGGCCAAACCCAATTATCGTGAATATCAGATTTCTCTTATTCTCTTTAGTCTTTTCTTTTTCATTCTTTCCCTTCCGTCGTTCTAACCCTAACCTCACCGTTCGTGGATGTTTTCACGACAGTCTTCTCTTTTCTCCCTCTCACTCAATCAGATGTTCTCATCGTTCACCTCAGTCGTACCAGAATCTAACACATATGACAGAAAATCATTGATAGAGTACATAAAGAGGCAAAAAAAGACGAATTTAGTTCATGTGTGCTCAACGATCTAACCACAAATTTGTAGTAAAATGGTGCACCCTTAATATCTCGTCAGGAAATACCTAATACTACGTTTGATGAAAAAAAAATACTTTTTTTTCTTTATGTTTTAGTAAAGGAGTTAACAGTAAATTAAATTTTATTTATTTTGAAAAGTTATTTATTATTAAATAACTTTCATATTTCTAATTTGTAATCTAAATATGTTTAGGGTGTGTTTTCTGTTGTTATTGTTGTCTCCAGCGTATGCTTATCGGCCACAGAAATTTCAAACGACCACTGATTTGATTAACAACGAGCATTTACCCACTTATTTTAACGTCCAAACAGACGTTTGACCGAATTTTTTAATTTTTGACAAACCACTATTTGCCCTCAACGAGGGTTAGGAACAGCAATCCCAAAGAAAGCCCTAATCAAACGAGACATGAGTGTTAATATAAACTCAAATGATAAAGGGGCCTACCTAATTAAGACATTTGAATCATTTAAAAGAGAAAACAAAAGAATGAAGAAGAAGCAAAGGAAAAGAAAACAAAAAGGGAGAGTTCATGATTTATTGACTTATCATAGTTATCTCATGATGGGTTATTGTCAATTATTCTACAATCTAAGATGATTTGTTTGTTAGTTTCGTGCCATTATTATTTAAATAATTAGATGCCTCTGTTTTCTTACGTCAGATCCCTTTCATCCAAAAATAACAAAATGTATGTGTCGTTGTACTTTGGATTGAAATATTACTACTAACTAAACCCGTAGAGTAGTCCTAATAGTAAGAGATGGTGTATTTCATTCAGGTGATCCGAGTTCGAGCACTATATGTGCACGGTGTGTATGTTTATTAAAGGGCTAAGAAAATTACCCAAATTAAACTTGTTGGATTCCTTAAAATGGACATTATTCGATTTTCTACTACGACCACTTGTTGAGTTCCCTAATATATAAACAGTTAAAATAAATAATTCAAGATCCGCGAATTAAATGTATAGAAAGTACAATTTGGATAATGAAGGGTAGTTTTCAAGTAGAATTGCCGGGGTACAAGGCTAATGAAAGCTGGGGAACTGTTTTAGGTTAACATTCAGTTTGAACTTGGGTCACAATATGCCATCAATGGGACGTTTTAACATCCACATATAAAATTACCCAATCATCTTTATCACCTTCACTAAACACAAAGTCTTAATTTATTTTTACCAAAAAAAAATCGAAAGAGACGAAGTCATGAATGAATTCTACTGATGATTTTCAAAACTTTCATTTTTATGGCTCGTTCAAGTGATGATACGAATAATTTAGTCCGCGAAAAAAAATACGCAATATTTTCAACGGAAGGACACGAATGAGTTGTGACGGGTATATTATTTGGCAAAGCCATGTGGATGGGAAATTTTGACACATTTGTATCAATGGGACATGGTTGCTGGTTGGGAAAATGTATCATTCATCGTGAAAACTCAATTCTCTCATTTCGTTTTCCACGGGGGTCGTCTCCATCGAATGAGCCAAATATAATTTTTCCCTTTGAATTTTATGTCCCATTAATTGAATGGTCAGTTTGTGATAATAATGTGGAACTTGCAATAATGGTCCCTTTGGCTCATCTTCTAATCCACTCCTACAGTCTTCACTAAGATATTTATGAAATATCTGCACTGGTTTTAACATGTTAAAATATAAGGAACTATTAAATATTTAAACACAAAAAAAATTGATGATCAATCCTTAATTTGACTAAAATTTAAGTTGATAAGGGTTTAAAATGTTATTGTACCAAAAATAATTTGAGTCTCAAGACTCCTCCCAACCCGTCCTTGTTTTTATCACGTCAACGATGTATTCTTCAAGTCTATTTTATGGTCTATGTTTGAGATTTTAAGTTATTCGTTCTAATAATTTACTCTTTAAGAATCGAATATTCTTTTTTTTGAAAAAAAAAATATTCTTTATCATTGTACACATCACTTGTCGATAGATTATACTTTCAATTAATTTATACTAATACCATATACAAATATGAAATCAAAGACAAAATCTTCAAAAGGACATAAAAAATAGGGTTATGATCTACTTACATTGTGTAAAACTCAATTACTCTTATACTTTTTTTGGACCGTTGGATGATGATAAATGGCTAAGATTATTTTCTTATCTTTTTTACAAGTGATAATTTTCACATTTTCTACTATTAATCACATTCATCCATTTACCTTCATCCAACGGTCCAAAAAAGTGTAAGAGGATTTTTTTTATCAAAAGAGAACGAATCTCATAGTCCGAAAGAAAATTATAAAAGGGTTCTCAGGTCAGGAGGAAGAGGAACATTATAAGGCCAATCGAACAAACAAAACTTTATTTCGGTATTTTTAGCCACCAGTCAGCAGCTTTATTATAGTGCCTAGAGACATAAGAAAAGCGACAACAAAAAAAAGAAGAAGGCATGAGAAGAATATCTTCTTCAATGGTCGTTGTATCACAATGCGAGAAAGATTTTAATTCTAAACGGTTGATAACGTCATCTGATTCAAGAATGTTCTTGTTGTAACTAGCTTTGGTTGTGAGAGACGCACCAAGCCAAATTGCCTGAGCTTCAGCGACGGTAGCAGAGTGAGCTGAAAATAAAAAAGTTTCACCTCCGATAAGGGTCTAAAATGTTTTCGTACCAAAATAAGATTTGATTCTAAAGAGTGAAGACTCCTCCCAACCCGTCCTTGTTTTATCACGTCGATGATGTATTCTTCAAGTTTATTTTATAGTTTAGGTTCGGGATTTTAAGTTGTTCACTCCAATAATTTATTCTTCAATATTCGAATATACTTCCTTTTTTGGAAAAACAAACAATATTCTTTATCGTTGTACACATCACTTGTCGATAGATTATACTTTCAATTAATTTATACTAATACCATATACAAATATGAAATCAAAGACAAAATCTTCAAAAGGACATAAAAAATAGGGTTATGATATGCTTACATTGTGTAAAACTCAATTTCTCTTATACCTTTTTTGGACCGTTGGATGATAGTAATAAATGGCTAATATTATTTTCTTATCTTTTTTACAAGTGATAATTTTCACATTTTCTACTATTAATCACATTCATCCATTTATCTTCATCCAACGGTCCAAAAAAGTGTAAGATGATCTTTTTTATCAAAAGAGAACGAATCTCATAGTCCGAAAGAAAATTACAAAAGGGTTCTCAGGTTAGGAGGAAGAGGAATATTATAATGCCAATCGAACAGACAAGACTTTGTTCGAGTATTTTTAGCCACCCAGTCAGCAGCTTTATTACAGTGCCTAGGGACATAAGAAAAGCGACAACAAGAAAAGGAAGAAGGCATGAGAAGAATATCTTCTTCAATAGTCGTTGTATCCCAATGCGAGAGAGATTTTAATTTTAAACGGTTGATAACGTCATTCGATTCAAGAATAATCTTGTTATAACTAGCTTTGGCTGTGAGAGACGCGCCAAGCCAAATTGCCTGAGCTTCAGCGGCGGTAGCAGAGTGAGCTGAAAATAAAAAAGTTTCACCTCTGATAATTAAACCAGATAAATTATGAGCAAACACAAAGTTATTTTCTTTTTTTAAAAAAACGTCACAGTTCAGTTTAATAAATTTCTTAATTTACATAATGTAGAGGATTTTATCCTTAAAAAAATTCAAAATAACATGAAGATTCTTAACAAAAGTGAGTATAATGGAGTATTGGTTGGTGCAGGTTCCTCCAACTGTGCTTTAGCTAATTTACGGGCTTCATAATTTAATCACTATCCCAATGATGATACTGTAGGATCATAATTTAAAAATAAATAATCATACTCCTGATTAGGGAGATACGATCAGATAAGATTACTGGGTCCCTTTATTCTTTCAACAGTTATAATTAAGCCACGTGTACATATTCTTCCACCGAAAAGCTAGATCCCATCTACACACATGGTCCAGTATTTACCAGCCTCGTGGCATCTTGGGAACTCCACCTTTGAAAGATTTGGTAGTGGTCCCCTTTTACTCTTTTAATAGAAATTTTTTTTATTAATATGATCTTTAATTATTAAGTCAATTAATGGATCTCATTTTTTGATCAACATTTGTCACTTTTAGAACTAGTTGAGTGGTTTTAGAAGTTAAGAATGAAATATTCTTCATAAATGACTTGTATTGGAACAATGTAATTTGTAAGTATGCAATTTAAAAAAACAATTTGTAAGTATGTGTACATTTACCTAAATATAAAATCAAACTAAAATACTAGATTGTAATGAGATTAAAATATTTTAAAAAAGAAATCTAGAAAAATATTTTATCCGTTAAATGTTTTATGTTTTCTTATTAAATATAAGAGTATTACATTTTCATGTCGGGATTCGAACCCATACAAAATATGACAATATAAGCATTCTTAACAACTAAGCCAATTAGTAGATCTCTTTTGTGTTAAACTTAATCATTTGTTATTGTAATTCTAATTTATTTAGATAAGTTCGCTTAAATTGGATCAATTAGTTAAATATATAATTATTCAGTCAATACTTTGTAATTATTTCTTTCAATTTGAGCCCTAACTTATAACTTTAAAAAATATTTCTATTTTATTAATTCATTATTTAAAAAAAGTCATTTTAACTTCAAGATTTGAACTGTTATATATTTATATGTGTATCATACTTAATAAGTTAAACTAAAACATAATATTAAAAAAAACGAAATCTTGAAAAGAATAATATAGACGAATTAGTTAAGTCCTTTGGCTATCGTATGCTATTTACTTTTGTTTGGTACGAATGGTAAAAAGTTATGAGCATTGAAAAAATGTTAATTAGTTTACGGGCAGGAAGAAATTCAAATAATACACATATTTTATTAAAATTGAATTAAAAAAACGTTAATATAGTTTATATGAGTAAGCATATTTGGCTAGTGGTCAAACTACTCATATTTGTTCCCTTCATATCCATTTAGGTCATAGGTACACTCTAGGTCATAGGTACACTCCCCTTTTTTCTTCTAAAATTTTTCTTCCCCTCTCCTCTTAGTAGGATTATCATTAAATTAAAGATTTGTCAAAAAAAGTTAATTATAAAGTTAAATGGGTAACTACAACGATAATAGTTATTGAACTTTTAGGATATTTTCACTTTAGTCACTAAAACTTTCAAAATTATATACACTAAACTTTTAATTCGCTTTCATTATGATTATTGTCGTTAGTTAATATTAAGAAATACTGACGTGACATTAAATCTTCTTCTCCAAATAAAACCTTGAGGTTTTAAATTTTAAGCCTCTACAAAGGCCAAGATTTTAATGATCAGAGTGAATGTTGGTCAATCCTATTAATGGGGAAGATATGTTTGGTCATAGGCCAAAATTTAAGACATTGTTTAGTTTTAAGTTGATTTGACAGTTAATAATAGTGGATCAAAAAATTTTAGTTTTTAGTTTTAATTTAAGGTATAGAGTCTCAAACTTTAATCATTAAATTAATAATGTTTTTGTTCTTATATTTCCATTAATAACGATTAATGTTGTAGAGTGTCACTTCAAGTTTCAAGGACTTTAGCACAAGTGCGCACATGTGAAGTACAAAGTGCTTGGTACGGACGGGACCACGCAAGAAAGTAAGGGACACGCGCGGAGATGATGGTGGGTGGGAATCCAAAGGGCTAGCCAGATCGAGACGTGAAAACAAATTGAAGGAGTAAGGAGGCGGTAAAGGGATTGGAGAATGGAGACGTGCGATGGCGCACTTGCTCTTAGGAATTTGGGCAGCGCCAGGTGCACCCACGTGGACATCTTCCACAGGTGCCACGCGCGGCTTCCCTTTACTCTCTCATCTACTTTTCCTTTCTGGATTTTCTTTTTCCTATTTTTTTATTGATTAAAATTTTGGTGTCTGCCTTCCCACGCAAACCAAAAATTATTTTTTTAAAAGGCTTACGTATCATATTAGTATCTAAATTATATGTTTTTTTATTTTGGTAATTAAAATATTTTTTTTGGCAAAATAACTATTTAAAATATATATTTTGGTTAAATTAAATAATTAAAGTATATTTTTTGGTCAAAATAAGTACCTAAAATATTTTTTCGTCAGAGTAAGTACCTAAAGTATATTTTTAGTCAAAATAAATACTTAAAATATTTTTTTGTTAAAACATGCACATAATGTATTTTTTTAATTAGGGTAATTATTCTATACACAAGCGCTTATGAAAACTTTTTTACACAAGTGTCTTAGTTTTAGGGGTTAGGATTTTGTTTAGGTTTTAAAGTTTAGGGGTTTAAGTGTAATAGTTTTGAATTTAGGGGTTGTTGATAGAATTTGGGGTTTAGGGTTAAAATTTAGGGTCTATATGTTAAAATCTAAATCCCTACACATATTACCCTAAAACCTAAACCTTAACCCTAAATGCTAACCATAAACCATAAATTCTAAACCCCTACACTAAAATCCCATAAACTCTAAGCCCTAAACCCTATAATTGAAGCGCTTGTGAAAACAAAAAAGTTTTCACCTCCGGTGTATAAGATAATAATCTTTTTAATTAATGTCACATGACAATTTTTAGGAACCTATATAAAAAATATGTATACTTTAAATACTTATTTTGACCTAAATTATTTTGACCAAAAAATACAGTACCAAAATAAAAAAGTTGGTATCTTTACTAATATGATATATAAGCTTTATTTTAAAGGATTAGTATTTTGTGGTCGGTAAAGTGTGAAAGTTGTTACGTGCCGCATTATACTCTTTATCTATTTTTTAAAAGTTTAATAACTAAAAAAATACTTTAACTATATTCTTTTTCTGATATATATTTAAAGTATTTTTTAGTATAAACAAGTGTCTAACGTTTTTATTGTTATCGTTTTAAGTGTTTGGCTGTTAACGCCCGTTTAAAAAAAATTAACTAATCAAAAGATGACACATAGCTTTGGTTTTAATTTTTTGTTTTTTTATTCTTTTAATTTAATTTAAAAATCCCTAAATTTCCATAAATTCACAAAATAATCCAAAATTTCCTAAATCCCCAAATGTGGTCATTGTCGTCGTTATTCACCACGCTGTCGGCGACAAGATGAAGCCTCCTCCTCTCGTCGCAAGACATGTATGTCGTTCGTCGTCTGATCGGTCGTCGTTAGTTGTTCATCGTTTGTTTTCCTCCTCTCGTCGGTCAGCTTTATTACGACGACGTTAGGCACGTCGATTGTCAACTTTCAACGATTGAATGATTGAAGAAATGATCTTAGGGATCCGACAACTGAAGTGGTGGACATGCCGTGGTGGTGGCAACGACTGAAATCAGGATTTGGAGAATTAGAGGTTTGAAGACTATTTTGAAATTTTTTTGAATATTTTAGGATATTTTTTTGAAAATTATATTTTAAAAGAAAATAAGACAAAATAAAGCAACATGTTATGTTTCTATTGGCTAATGAATTTTTTTAAACAAACGTTAACGATAAAGCACATGAAATTGTAACGGAAAAACATTAATAACCTATTTAGACCAAAAAATATTTTAACCACTTATATGAAAAAGTGTATAGGTTGGAAATTTTTTGAACATAGAATTAAATTATGACACAACCATCAAATAGTAAGAAAAATATAGAAAATTACTTGATTGCCTATCCTTTCCCCAAAGAACTATTAATTATTAATAAATAAATAAAAATGTACAAATTGTTTTTGATAAAAAAAATACTTAAGAAATATTATAAAGTGTTTTTTTAAATAAATAGTTTTTATATTCAACCTTTTGGATGCATTATTTTTAAAACTTTTATCGAATTGGTGTTTAGATAATTCATGAAAATAGATTAAAAATTAAAATGCACTCAATTAATGCTACATATTTTCCGTAGAAATAACAAAATGTTGTTTTCAAAAATTAAATTTTAAAATATGCTAAAATTTTAATTTTTAAAAATTCATTTCCAAAAGGAATAAATATTTCATTATAATTTTAGAGTTAATTGCATAAGAAATCTTTAAATTATGATTCCCTCTTAATTCAATCCCTAAACTTTAAAATGTTTTTTATTCCTTAATTTAATACCTATTTTTTTTACATACATACTGAAATATAAATATTGCATGATTATATAATATATAAACATAAGAAATACATATATATATATATACACATACTAAATTATAATATTTATAATACCAAAAAATTAAAGCTGGTTTCTAGTATGTGTAAATAGATACCAAAGTCTTCTAAAATAAAATAATTCTCAAACAAATTTCAAGTATGATTCAGAGGTGAAACAGTTAAGGTTGTGAGCATGATTTCTAAAGCTCCTGCGTTCAAATCATAGGAGTTGAATTTTTTAAAGATTGAGGAACAGTTTAAAATGAAATCATAGTTTAAATACCTCTTCTGCAATTAGCTCTCATTTTAACGTTTTCGTAGAAATTACTATGCATTTCACATGGGACCTTTAAAATTAATATATTATATTCATAATAATAATGTGGTTCGTAAGTCAATATTGTCCGTATTCAAAATATTAATGTTTTGAACATGAAAAATTTGAAATATAATCAATCACAGGAATATGAAATATAATGAGATATTAAATTATTTTAATTATGACAAATTATGTGCTTGTATAATTTATGTATTATAATCACATTTTTAAAATATGATATATTTATATATTTTTTCTATCTAAATTGCTCATATTATATAAATCTTAACAGCTGAATATTCTCGTTAATAGAACCTACATAAAACATAGATGGATGATTATAAGCTATTATATGTATGAATATATTCGTAAACTAAAATTTAAAATAGTAAAACAGTAAATATAATAACATGTTGTTTAAATCTGAATTCGAAATTTTATATTAATAACCACCTAAACAACATTATATAATTAAGCGGTGAAGTCAGAATTTTTATATAGTAGGATCAGTCCAAAGTATAAAAAATAGAGTATTCTCATATCACTATAGTAATTATCATTGACCCCGTACCTCAACAAATTAAGTGAGGACAATTCTAACATTTCCTATAATTTTTTTTAAAAAAAATTATATATTAACTCCTTGAAAACTCTATACCCTAACAAATTAAGTGGGTTCAATTAACCCGTCAAATACTAATGTAGATTTGTCCATGATCTTCGCATGGTTCATAAATTGCCTCATTAATTTAAAGATTTTTTTGAACATTTACGGTAAAATGCATATTCTATACAGACCCCCTCTCACTCATAATGGTTCAAAGATTCAAGAGATCATATGTAATTTATAAAAAAGAGCCCTTTAATTTATAATATGAAAATGATATACGATTTTTTAAATAAAATTTCTTTAATATAAAAAAAATAGATTACTCTCTTAAGTAACATAAAAATAACTTACAAACATCTAAAAAATCTAACATTCTCACTTAAAAAGTATTGTTATTCTTGTATATTTTAAAACAAAATCGTCTTTAACTATTTTAATACCAGCTTCTTCTAAAAAGACAACTCTACGTGTTACAAGGACTTGGTGTTGAGGATTGTAGACTTAACTCTGGATTATAATATCATTCTTCGGCTCATCCCAAGGGTTTGTAATGTTGGAGTTGATTCCATAGCTAAAAGTGGTATAGGTTAAGTCCCTTAAGTGGTTAATCTTATAAGTCAATTTATTTTTTGGTTGGGTTGTATTCTATCTGGTGTATTTTTTAATGTTTTTATTAATATAAAAATTGGACACTTTTTTCTTTCTATCTAAGTTTAAAAAGAATTTAATGAGGCCATACCATCTTAAAAAAAGACAACTCTAATTCTTAAAAAAATTGTTATGTACATATAGGGTAAACTACTTGGGTGACCACTTAACTATTGAGTTTGACCTATTTTGACCATTAAACTAAAAAAATTAAAATTCGACAACCTAACTATTAAATTGGACCTATTTTGACCATCAACCGTTAAAATTTAACGGAGAGGTGACGTGACAGTTAAATTATTTTGTATAATTACGCATTTGGTCTATGTTAGTTACATATTATATCAATGTGGTCATAATTTTAATTTAGTCAAATAAAATTAATCAATCAATTGGATGACAACACATGTCATCACTTGGTTAAAAGAAAATTAAAGAGATAAGATTGTGCTTGGTGTGGTTGAACTTAGGATCTCCTAGGTAAAATACCCAAGCCATAACCACTACACCAACATATTTATATTGATACAAATTGCACCCTTTTATATATACTACTCGCAACGTCTGAGAATTTATCTATATGAACAAATCAAGCAGCTTGAAGCCGAACTCAATACTCAATTAAAATTTATTGATTCAATTATTTTTAAATTAACCTGTATGAAACTTGATATGTTTGTGTTATTCGACTTAAAAAGTTTAAATTCCAATAGCTGAATTTGCTTTCTCTTTTTCATTTTCTTGAAATGACTTGCCCTTGGCAATCGCAAACTAGTACTATTTTCATAAAAAAAAATCTAACAGTGCTTCAAAAATAATTAACAATATCACTAATCGTCTTTTAATCGTTTGAGAAGCTTGGAAGTCCAGCGCTGCACACGTCGTTTAAGAGTGTAACCCACTATGATTCCAACAACAAAGCAAATTTCATAAAGTTTTAAACATGTTAATAGCGAGACAACTTGCCTGCAATTTGAAACAAGAATTACTGTAAATAATTGGAGGTAAAGTTAATTGAAATGAAGGAAGGATACATGGGAGTCCTCTTGACTAAAATACCAACGCTATTGGAAGAGTAGGCAACAACTCCGCCTCTACCGCGAAGGTTGTAAGGAAGATTTGGCAAGAAAAAATAAGCTTTTGATTTTAGTTCATTGGAGAAGGAGCTGACCAAATTATGCAATCCCTCTATTACTGTTGTTGGAAAACCCTATACCCCTCTCTCTCTAAATTAAATTAAATTAAAATTATGACTAAATTAGTATGTAACTATTAGGGATCAAATGTGCAATTATACAAAAAAAATTAACTGCCACGCCATCCCTCATTTAAATTTTAAAAACTAGTGGTTAAAATATGTCCAATTAAATATTTGGGTGGTCGAATTTTAAATTTGTGTAGTTTGGTGGTCAAAATATGCCATACTCAATAGTTGGGTGGTCATCCAGTTAGTTTACCCGTACATATATTATAATATTTTGAGCTCTTGTGTACGTGTGTGTATATATATATATGGGAATTCATTTTGAGCTCTTGTGTGGTTACACCTATTGCACATGTTCAGAATCACTATGCATATAAATCAAAAGATATTAAATGTTGCATGCTAGATCTTACAAAAATGATAATCTAAGTATGAAACCCTACGTGTTTAGTAACAATGCAGTGGACGGAGAGTGCAACAGTCGGGGACGATATACACCACCCCGGTATTCTTGGAACTCGACACCTCGACCATTACCTTTTAGCTGTGTAAGTCCGTATAAACTATATGAAGAAACCAACTAAAAGTTAAACCCCATCGAGTAGAATAATACTAAGATTATATTATAATTTATAAAGTAAAGCCTATGTTAGGGAGAGTTGCACTCACCAAATGATTGGGTATTTGAACAATGCTCCAACGCCAACACGTACTACAAACAAACGCACTTCAGAATCAGATAGAACCAAATGTGAATCTTCAGCCGCGTGCAGGTTCATACCGGCTTTCCCAAAGCAGCAAGCCGGGGCAACCACCCGTTTGTTGACATTTGGACCCCCGCCTTTTTCCCCAACACCGCCAAACATTTAAAATGTTTATGTTACCAATACCAAAACCATTGTTGCCAAAAGTTGGGTAAAAAGGAAGCGTTTTGTAATTGTAATTGTAATTGTGCCTTCTTTTTTAGATGTTCGTCTCTGTTTTTTCTTTTGCCTAAAATAGCAAGTTTGAAGAGGGTGGGGCCCCCCTGACTCGGAGAAACTAGAAAAGAGTACAGATTGCACGAACCTGAGCTGGGACGTCGACACGTGTGAGGTCCAAGTCCCATCGGCTTCGACCACGTCTGCTGCTCTCACCCAACCCTTGGAGCCGTGACGGAGTTACGGAGCCTTTTATGGGGGTTTCAATTATTCACGCGCCGCTTCCAAAGGCCATCTCCAGTTCTCCTCATCTCATTTATTTTTCTTATTATTAAATGTTTCATTCAGGACTATCAATTTATCATAACCTTACCATAACCGTCATGTATTTTATTATTTATTTTAAATATTATTATTTGACATTTGTAGTAAAGTTTTTTTAATTAAAACAATTTTTGGTATAACCATTCATAATTTAGGGATATTCAAAAATATTCTTATCGTTGACCCGAACCTTAAATTCTTTTTATATTTTGTATTATGTATTTTTAAGCTTTAATTTTTTTAAAATATTTCTATTAATTTGTCAATATGAGATTCAAAAAATAAATCATGTTCAAGATTAATATTTTTAATGTCTTCTTTTAGCAATAAACTTTAATATATATATATATATATATATAAATATTTCCCCCTTAGAACTAATTTCTAATCACTAGTTTTGTGTTTCGATTTTGTATTAAGAACTTTTAAATTTTATATGTAACTTTTATTGAAAAAATAACTTTAAAAAATAAAAAAATGTGAATTGGGCATGCGATACTCGACTAGTAGGTACCCGATAATCACGGGCCAAGACACGACTAAAAATATGCTATCCGGTGAACCGGATACTCGATAACTCGAGATTCTAAAAGTTTAGATAACCGAATTAAAACACCCCTAACCGGCATTCAATCATGTACTGCAAGATCGGTTATAAAAACAACTATTAAAATTTAATTTACTTATTTCACAACATCATAATTTAAAAATTAACAAAACTCCTAGTGAATACGGTAATTATATATATAAACCTTGCCTCTATTTGATAGGGCTGCGAGGTAAATTTAAAAAACTCAAAACTAATTTGAGTCTTAAAATTTGATTTTATTCTAAGTTTGTTATCATTTAAATATATTTGATTTCAGTTGTGAAAACCAAATTAAAAACCGAAAATTGATTTGAATCTAAATCTGTTTTTATTCAAATATATTCTATTTCAGTTGATTTTTTATTCACAAGTTAATAATTATAATTATTCAAAATGAATAATGTTTTAATTTAACTTTTAAAGTTGATAATAGAAACTAATAATGTCATTAAAAATTAAAGTTAATAATAGAAATAAAAAAGAAAGAAAGAACTGAGGTGACGGGACCAGGAAAATACGGAATAAGGTAGGACAGATCTGCATAGAGGAAAAAACAAAAGAAAAATGAAAGATTTTAAAGCGAGGTGTTCCCAGAAATGTGGTGACGTCTGTCCTCAAACAAGCCCCCACCCTTCCCCTTCAACGTTATATAAATCCCACCCCGCCATTGATTTCTTCTTCAAGTTATTCATCCCTCTTCTATCACCATGCACCAACTACTGTTCTTCTCATTGTTGCCACCCCACACTTTTCCAGCAACTTTCACAGCTTTCTGTGCCCGCCACCACCTTCCCTTTCTGGTTACACCGATCGTGGTGGCTTTGGTGGCGGCGCTGCTGTTGTCTATTCATCAATGGCGGCATCATAAGGACAAGCGTTTGCCACCTGGTTCAATGGGTTGGCCTTATATCGGAGAAACTCTCAAGCTTTACACCGAGAATCCGAATTTCTTCTTTGCCAACCGACAGAAAAGGTTTACACTTTACAATTTATAAACGAGTAAAGAGATTATAATTTGTATAGAGATTGTAAAAACTGATTTGGTTTTTTGTTTTTGGTGTGTTTAGGTATGGAGATATATTCAAAAGTCACATATTGGGATGTCCGTGTGTGATGATTTCAAGTCCGGAGGCAGCCAAGATCGTGCTGGTGACAAAGTCTCATCTTTTTAAGCCAACTTATCCACCCAGCAAAGAGAAGATGATAGGCCCCGAGGCTATATTCTTCCACCAAGGTGCTTATCATTCCAGGCTGAAAAAACTGGTCCAGGCTTCCTTTTTACCTTCTGTAATTCGGGGCTCGGTTTCCGAGATCGAGCAGATTGTTCTCAAATATCTACCTGCTTGGGAACATACCACCATTAACACTTTGCAAGAAATGAAGAGAGTATGTCTGTTTTTTTTTCTTACCATTTTTAGCTTCCATCAATAATCTTAAATTAAACAAAGTGTGTTTTGTTTTTATAGTATGCTTTTGATGTGGCCATGATTTCTGCCTTTGGCCATAAACAAGACTCGGAAATGAATGGAATCAAGCAACTGTATCATTGCCTGGAGAAGGGTTACAATTCCATGCCTTTAGATCTCCCGGGAACTCCTTTCAACAAAGCAATGAAAGCTCGGAAGCTGTTGAATGAGACCCTGAGAAGATTGATAAAAGAAAGAAGGGAAAGTGGTGGAGGAGGGGGATTGCTGGGAGTTTTGTTGGGGGAGAAGAACCAGAAGGTCGATCAACTCAGTCGACTCAGTGATTCTCAGATTGCAGATAATGTAATCGGTGTAATCTTTGCTGCTCATGACACCACCGCAAGTGTCCTAACATGGCTCCTCAAGTACTTGCATGATAATAGAGAGTTACTCGAAGCTGTGACGGTAAGTAAAACTGTTTCCCCTCGCCTTGATGATCATCGAGTAAAGCAATAAAACATTTTCGATTCTCAATATAAATCATATGTGTTGCAGAAAGAACAAGAAGGTATTCGATGCAGAATAAACGAATCGAATCGTCGGCTTACGTGGGATGATACAAGGCACATGCCATTGACTACCAGGGTACATTAATTCTCTTCTAATGTTCATATGTTAACAATTACATGACACGCACGCGCGCGCGCACACATATTTGTGCAAAGATGTTAAGTGAAGTGTATGATTTAATCTGCAGGTGATTCAAGAGACATTAAGAACAGCAAGTGTACTCTCATTCACGTTCAGAGAAGCAGTGGAGGATGTTGAGTTTGAAGGGTATTACATCCCCAAAGGCTGGAAAGTTCTTCCTCTCTTTAGAACCATTCATCATTGTGCAGATTTCTTCCCCCAACCCGAAAAATTCGACCCTTCGAGATTCGAGGTGAGGGTCAATACGATATTTTAGATTCGGATCCATTCGAGTTATACAAGGCATTAGATAAGCAAAATCTTCTGTATTTTAGATTAGATTCGACCGATATCTAAGCATACTTTTTTCTTTTTTGTCTTGGGAATCATATGCATATGTTTGTAATTGTATGGTAAATATAAGGTTACCAATGGTTGGGCTGATATGCTGCTGTCTTTTTCATTTGTTTCACTGTGAAATATTCCATATAATCTTTCAAAGTATCACACCACGTGACTTGATTTTGTACAAATATGTTGATGTTGCAGGTACCACCGAGACCCAACACGTTTATGCCGTTTGGCAATGGGGTTCACTCTTGTCCAGGCAGTGAACTGGCTAAGCTTGAGATGCTTGTGCTCCTTCACCATCTCACCACCGGATACAGGTAATTACAGAACATAACCATCATTAATGTTTGTTTTTGTTTTTGAAAACGTAAGATGAACATAAAGCCACGTTGGTTTGTGTAAAGAGAAGATTTTGTTTTAAAGTTCTTTTGTCGACTCATTCTTGACTAAAAGCTGTAATAAAAAGTGGTCCTCTTGGAAATGGTCCTAATTAGTCCCCCAGCTTGGCTTTAGCCCCTTTCCCTCAAAATTTTCAGCTTGGGGTTTGATTCAAACTCACTGAATCAAAATGAACGAATGAAAAACAGGGGATTTATCTTTTGACCTGCCATGTTCATTGAAAATTATGTTGTTTTGGATGCAGGTGGCAAGTTGTGGGAGATGAAGATGGAATCCAGTATGGTCCATTTCCGGTGCCCAAAAGGGGGTTACCAGTAAAGGTTAGTCGTAGAAAAATAAAGGCAGGATGAAGAACAAATACACCATTTTCTCGATTTTGGACTGGATCAAGATCGAAACTTTCTTCCCCGGGGATAAAAAGCAAGTTAACCCCATTGACCCTTTTGTTTTTGTTTTTTGGGTTGTTGAATTTGTCTCTGGGAATCCATGTAATTGCTCAAAACTCAAAGGTTTTTATCCTTGGTTTGTTCAAGGTTTAAGTAACTCTATTGTATAAAAACAAAAACAATTAGCACAATGCTAAAAGGAAAATAAAATGTAATTGCAGCAATGCGTTTGAAAATATCAGGGATATCATCTGTTTTTGAATCTCTGATTGTCCTGTTGTTGGTTTTGCACCACATGTAAATCATGTTTAGCTAGCCAGTCCAGCACTTGCTAGGATTCTTAAAGCACTTGAAAATAGAAAAAAGGACAGGCAGAACAGAGCAGCACCAATGTTTTAAATATTGTCTTCAAGTGCAAGAAATGTGGAAAACATGAAAGGGCACAAAAAGAGAGTTGAGTTGGCTTGAACTTTTAAAGCAGATAGTATTGTAACCCTTTTGTGTTTCTGATTTCTGAATACATAGCAAGATACAATGTTGAATCAAAATCCAAACCCCGGGATTCCATTTCGGGCCAGCTTGTTGGCCTTGCAGCTTCCATTTACCAATCTGGATTGCCACATCAATGGTTTGAGCCAAGCGCTCCATACAAAAGAACAAATAGGTACGGGTGGATGTATGTTGCTCCCTGTGAGAATTCACACATTGTGCCGGAGAAGATGACCGGCGGTGGAGTGTAGGAAAGGTAATGAACGACGATCAGGGTTTTAGTAAATTATAGAGAAAAGGAAATTTTGATTTTTATTAAAAAATAGAAGGCTTAAATGTCAAATTAGCGCTCAACGAAAAATTAAAAAACCAATTAAGTCTTTATAATTTTTTTTACTCAATTTAACCCTCAAAATTTAAATTGCACCCACTTTAGCCCTTATGTTATGTTGACCGCGTTGATCGTCAATGCCCTCTAACGAAGAAGATAGAATGACACACTCTAGACACACCATGTCATCAAAATCTATTTTCTTTAAAAAATTATAAAAAATTGCAAAAATTAAAATATAAAAATATTAAGGCCATGTTTGGAAATTAGCGGATTACATTAGCTGATAATGGATAGCTGATAGCATTAGCTGATTTGACTAGCGGTGTAACCCTCTCGTCCCGGCCTAGCCACCGGACCGAACCGAACGGGTTACACGGGAAAATCGAAGCGAAACCCGCTAAGGCCTCACTCCGATTAGCAACCCTATTTTTTTTATTTTATTAATCTTGTCTAAATGTCACGTTTAAACCTATGTGTGAAGGCAAACATCGGAAAAGCGAACACAAATACGAATCGAGCATAGGGCATAAAGGTAACTTAACCTTACCAAGTAGTTATTAGTCAAGTTTCGTGCACACAAGGCAAAACCATCACAAAGGATATATATAAACTCATTTAGGAAACATACAAACATTAGGGACTAAAGCGTAACATTTGAAAACCTTCAAAGATGCTTTTTAACCATTTTAACTACATGCGTTTCGAAACAGGACTGCCCGTTCCGAAACGCGGGCCCTCATTCAAAAAGCAACATTAGGTCGTTCCGAAACGGCTCCCCATGGTTCCGAAATGGAAGTCTCCAGAGGCAAAATGCACCGAAACGGCACCACCCCCGTTCCGATACGGGTGCCCCAAAAGCCTGTCCATTCCGAAACAATACCAGACGTACCGAAATGCCTGGGCACAGATTGGCCCGAAAATGTATTTTGGCATCCCCAAACGTTCCTAAACTTACCCTGAAGGATCACAAACCACGTAGCAACATATTTAACAAACAAGCTAGAGACAAAACACCCTAAAGACAAGCTTCTAACATGCATATACGCAAATATGGATCTCAACCTCAAAAGCTCATAAGAACACTTAGCTCCAAAAACACCAACAAGTCAAATCACATATCAATTAACCCAAGGCCATAACAAACCTCAACATAGCATGATATAAACATTCAAAACATGTTAGCAACAAAAACAAATACAAATGAGTTTGGACACCAACTCCCAAACACAAAAGTCTAGCATTCACATTGCCTAAGTATTATTACAACCATAAAAACCATACTTTGAGCTAGTAAAGGACTCCGAGACTCCTCTCTTGCCCCGCTTGCCTTCCGTAACCACTAACGATCTGCATTGTTGGAAAAAAGAGCGTAAGCTTAAAAGCTTAGTGAACAGAGCTCAAAATCACAGCAACAACAATACAGTTCAAACATATATTTAGTTTAAAGACAAAATCGTTTAGAAAGGGAGACACGATAATCCAAAAGCACAAACAACACATGGTATGCACATGCACAACTATTTCCGGTGGGACTATACATCACCGTCCACAACAACTAGCATGATTCTGATGGGATTACACATCATCGTACTCATCTACTAGTCACTACCGGTGGAACTACACATCACCGTCCACAACAACTAGCATGATTCTGGTGGGATTACACATCACCGTACTCATCTACTAGTCACTACTGGTGAGACTACACATCATCGTAGTCAACAACATACTTTCCAATAACCATTACATGAGGCTTTGACACAACTACGACAACACAACAACATTAAAAAGGAGATAGAAACAATTGCATTTCAACCAACGTGTATAAACATATACACCAACGCTTAACGAAACAAGGCAAGAACAAATACACTTACACTTGGGTTTAGGTTGGCCCCTAAGGCTCCACCCAAACCTCAAGGAATCTTCTTTGAACATTTTAAAGCTTCGAAACCATTTTCACTCACCAGCTCAATACCAAAACAAGCCAATGGTCCTACTTCAAGCTTCCGCAACTCCCGGTGTAACGTCCGTAGAATTTAAATCGTTATCCGCTACTTCTACCCAATTCAAAACAAAGAATTAATACACCTTTCAACATTCAAATTCACAGAAATCAATTCCATTAAAATCTGATAACAACAAGAATTCGATTTCCATTAGGAACTAACCAAAACTATCCTCATTTCTACTCTTATATCAAGTCAGCCATATCCTCATCAATTTATCATCCAAACCATGTCCAAACACTCCAAAAACAACAATCTAATACCACCAAAACATTAGGAAACATTCTCCACCATTTCTAAGTCAAAAACCTAAATACCCATTAATCAAGATTACCCATTTCCCTTAAATCCGAGATTTCATGTTAAACCCATTGTCTTAACATCATTTTACACCCAAAATATGATCTACAACTCACACAAAACACTGTTTTATCAACATTCGCTTAAACCCTTCAAAAATCTCATTTTTACCCCAAATGAAGAAACTTGAGAAAATTTTAAAACCTTGAAAGGAAAATGCTAAAAATGAGATTCTCATTTTTACCCAAAATGAAGAAACTTGAGAAATCTTCAAAACCTTGAAAGGAAAATGCTAAAAACGAGATTGGAAGGAAGAGAAGAATAAAACCAAGTTGCTTACCTCTTGAAACCTCCGAAAATGGTGAAAATTGGTGAAAAAATGTTTGGTGGCTATGGCTTTGGGGAGTTTTAACGTGAATAAGGTTTTGGGAGAGAAGAAGAGGTAAGAAGTTTGAAATAATATATTTTATTTTTATTTAAAATCTATCTCTAAAAACTTATTTATTCACATTTTACTAAAAACCCCATGTTTCTTCAAAAGCTTTAGAATTTGGTCATTTAAAATGTTTTCCCCAAAATTAGTTTAACTCGAACCATATTAACTAAACCTAAGTATCTTCTGGGCCCCAAACCTGGGCGTTACAAGCGAATTGTATTAGCTGATTGTATAAAAGTGTTTGGTAAAATTGATTGATAGCAGATAGTTGTTTGATTATTTGAACAAGCAAAATGACATATAAGGACATTATTATATTTGATACATGTATGAATAATTTATTAGTTATTAACCTTTTGTATATATTAATATTAATTATATTATAAAAATTATTTTTTTAATATCATTACTGAGCATACATGATACATGAGATGTACATATTAATATAATTTGTGAAATTATTGTTTTAATATAATTTTAATAATTAGTAAATTTAAATGTAGATATTAATTTCTTATATATGAAACTATATTTTAAATATAATTTTATTAATTATTAAATTTATATTTATTTATTAATTTATATATTAATTTTTATTTATGAAATTATTTTTTAAAATTTTATTAGTTAATCAAATTTATGTTATTTAGAGAAATGTTTTACAATTATCAAGGATAAAATAGTCTTTACAAGTCTTTTATCCAAACCTCTAACTCAAAAACTCCTAAAAATGAGCTTTTTCAAAATGAGAGGTTTCACCTAAATCTGCTATTACAATCCTATATTTACCAAACATCCAAATTAGCGGATTTGACTGGTCAAACCTCTAAAAATGCTTCAAACCTCTAATTTTAGCTCAAAAAACTGTTTACCAAACATGACCTAAATTAAATTATTATTTTTATTTTCCTTTAAGTTTTTATAAAACCATAAAATAATTTTTTTTCTAAAAAACCCAAAAGTTATATTTCTTTCAAAAAAGCCCCATAAATTCCTAAATCAAGCATTAACACCGATTCAACTATCGGCCACTCTCTGTCACAGGAAAATCCCTCCCATCTTCGTTGTCCTTGCACCCATTCTCACCGTTCGACACCCATTGCATCGCCCAACCCATTCTCCCTCAACATTTCTTCTCACCAGCACCGTTGTCTGCCACAGTTAAGGGTGTTCAAAAATACCCGGCCCGAACTACCCGACCCGCCGACACGATTAAAATTTTCTGGGTATTTATATTAAAATACCTGAATTTTTCGGGCCGAGTACCCGACCCGTAATTTTTTCTGGGTAGTTGGGCCAAGTTATGGCCGAAATTTTTTTATAACCGGGGTACCCGACCTGACCCGCTAATTTTAATATTTATATATTTTATATTTTAAATTCGATTTTCATTTTATGTTTCTTATTACTTTTCCCTAAAATTAATTTTAAATCCCTAACTTCCTTTTATACTTGTATTATATACTTTTAAGTTTAAAATTTTTCAAAAATATTTATATTAATTTGTTAATATGAGAGTCGAAAGAAAAATCATGATCGAGATTAATTTTGTTAATACCTTCTTTTGTCATAAACTCTAATATATATATATATATATATATATATATATATATATATATATCCAAATATTTCTCTCTTAAAACTAACCTCAAATCAATAATTTTTGTGTTTGAATTATATATCATGAAATTTTATGTGTTTTCTATGTATTTTTTAAAAATATATTTAAAAAATATATAAAAAAGTAAATTGGGTACCCGAATTTTGCGGGTACCCGAGTTGCGGGTACTCGGTTCTTATGGGCCGGGTTACGGGCCGACTTTTAAATACCCGAAAATTTTGGGTACCCAAAATTTAGGGTACCCGAATATGATCACCCCTAGCCACAATTAGGGCTGTAAATGATACGAGACAGATCGCAAGCTACTCGAGATCGACACGGTCAAAGCTCGACTCGATTGGACTCGACTCGAACTCGACTCGAGTTCTTAACGAGCCGAGTTGAGCTACTCGATACTCGACTCGAAAAGCTCATGAGCTACTCGAAAAATAATATTTAAATATATATTTTTTATTTTTAAAAATAATTGATTAATAAAATTTAGTTTTAAGTTATTTAATTTTTTTAAAAAAATATTCTAGTAATAATAGACATAATATTTGAGATTTTCAATAACTAAAATTAAATATATATAATAATCTCCACTCTTTAAAATTTTACTTCAATAAGATGATATTTCTAATAAAAAATAACTAACAAATTAAATGGGTGAGATTTAAAAGACAATCTTTACCATTGATTTAAAATTTAAACCAAAAAATTAAATCTAACTCACTCATTCTCCGTATCTATCTGATCGTATTTTCCCCCCTTTCTCACTTTTCTTTGAACCCTAACCTCTATGTTTTTTCAGAAAGTGGACACCTTTGATTCTGGGAACACAAATTTAATTTTTTCGGATTAAACAAGAATTACCCATTATTCATTACAATCCAAACTTTGTTTCTACCCCCTCCCCCCTCTTCTTTCTGTTGATTTTATGTTTCTTGAATATTTGTTGATGTAGCATCTGAATTCCGGATGAATGTGTAGTTTAAGTCTTTTATTTTGTCTTGGCTTTTTGACAAACAATTTAGCTTGTAGTAGATTTGGAAGGTTATCGATTCAATTTAATATATACTTAAGAGTCAGAGTTTTTGTTGTGATCTGGTTATAAAGAGTTAAGTTTGTTGTTGGCATCTCCAGTAGGTGAGCAATATGATGATCTTTTAATAATATTGAAAACTTAGATTGGAAAAAGATGATGGTTTTGTGGGCGCAAGCATTAACAAAAATCCACTTTAAGCGGTTTGGAATTATTCTAGTTGTATTGTGGCTTCTTAAAGCTGCTTTTAGGAGAATATTCTTGATATAAAATTAGCATCTAAACTCAGTAACCTTAAAAAAACAAAAAGAGTTTTGATTCCTGACCGCACTTCTTGTAATTTTAATGGTTAAGAAGAGTTTTGAATCTGGGGTATATTCATGTGATGATACTTGAAGTTAATTTATATGTATTATTTTAATTGTTTAACAGATGTCTACTGGACATCAAAGTTCTTTGATGCCCATTGGTGTTTCAAGAGTTGAGAAATTACTTGTGAATGATGATGACGTTATTATCGGAGAAGAAGAATGTAATCTAGAAGCTTCTAATCCTCTAGTTGACACCAACACAAAAGAAGATGAAGTTGAAAATCCTTTTCAAGCCTTTAAGAAACCAAGAAGATCAAAGGTGTGGGATGATTACTTAGAACCTGAACTCATAAACAAGCAATGGAAAGTAAGGTGTAAGTATTGCAAGCATCCTCTCTCTGTTTTAAAATCTAAGAGTACTTCTCATTTGAAACGACACTTAGAAGGTTGCATCCAGAAATCAAAATTTTATAAGCAACAAAAATTAATTAACTTCTTACCATCTGAGTCGAGCACTGGTACTGGTCAACCTGAATTTGTTAGTGCTTTACATGATGGTAAATTTGACATGTTGATGATGAGAGAGGCTAAGGCTCATTGGATTACGATGCATGAACATCCTTTTAGCATTGTGAAAGAAGAAGGATTTAATTTGATGATGAAACGAGAAATGGCACAATGGACAAGTGTTTCTCGAGTTACTATAAGAAATGACTCCTTCAAAGTTTATGAGTTTGAGAAGAAGGAGTTGAAAGCTTTGTTGAAAAAAGTGGATAGAATCAGTTTGACTACAGATTTGTGAAAATCTAAACCACAAAAAATTGAATATATGGTTCTTACAGCCCATTTTGTGGATTTTGATTGGAAGCTTCAAAAGCGGGTGCTCAACTTTGTTCATTTACCACCTCCAAGAAGAAGTGCTCATATTACTGATTCTATTTTATCATGTTTAAAGGAATGGGAAATTGAAGACAAAGTAAGTGTGTTTTTATTTTTTTTTCTTTTGATATACTTATTAATTATTAGTATTTATCTTTTTTTTTATAAATATAGAATATTTAAATATTTTTATTTGATTATTTTGTAGGTCTTTACAATTTCAGCGGATAATGCATCTGCAAATGATTCTTGTATTGAGATATTGAAGGAGAATTTCGCAACAAATAGAAGACTTCTTTGCAATGGAAAATTATTTCATGTTCTGTAACACCCACAAAAAAGGTATAATTATAAAATTAGAAATGTGAAGAAAAAAAAGGAGACGTGTTGCCATGGGGTTTTGAACCCATGGCCTATGGTTGGTAAACTCAAACCTTAGCCATCTCAGCCAAGGTTCTTTTCTGATATTTTCCTCACCGTTTTAATTTTAATCTTTATTTTTTTGTATGAACCAATATTAGACAAGTCTGACTCCTCACCTGCCATTTTTGGAAAATGGAAAAATCCAGAGAGATTCTAGAGTTCTCTCATACCGTTACCTCAGCCACCACCGTTCGACCTCTCCGATCTCACTCACCGGGCCGTCGTGGACACCACCGCCACCATTTTCGTGTGCGCCGTCCCACCCTGTTCTGTTCGCCACCAGTCACGTGCGCCACCGAGCCGTTCATCGCCAGCGGAAACTCGTTTGAAGGTTCGACCTAACCACCCATCGCCGCCCCTGTTTTTCTGTGTTTCCAGCCATCCTCACCACATGTTCGTGTCACGGCCACCAGATCTGGATTCCCCACGTCACGACGGATAAAACCCAGTCAACCGATCATCCGTTCGACGTCGGTAGGATGCTCATCGGAGCTTCAAGCTTTCCGACGAGATTTTTGGCATTTTCGGTAATTTCTGACATGATTCCGGCCTATTTTATGTTTCTGATGTATGGGTTTTGTTTCTGGGCCTGATAAACGCTCTTTTCTGGCAGTTTCGACGCAAACCAGCGTCTCCGGCGACTATCTTAGGTGACCGACCGACGAAGCAAATTCGAATGGTAAGTGGACTGGTCTGAACCGGCTAGACCGGTCGGCCCGTGAACCAGACCCGAACCGGCCAACCCGAGTCTGACCCAAACCGTACCCGAACCTGACCCGTTAACCCAACCCGTTTGCCCGATCCGAAAATTTGAACCGAGTCAACCCGAGTCAGTCGAGTCAACTCGGCCAAGTCAGCCGAGTCAACTCGTCCGAGTCAGCCGAGCCAACTCATCCGAGTCAACTCAGTTGACCCTTATCAGTTGACCTGCTGACGTCCGCGTTGACTTTGACCGTTGACCAAAAAGTCAAATTTTCGGAAAACTCCTATTTTATATTTTTCGACGTCCCGAGTCCGTTTTTGAAGTCCGTTTCGCAAAATTCTGACCTGAAAGCCACCAAATATGATCTTGAACCCAAAAATGCTTATGAGTTTCTTGTTCAGTTTAAAGACAGCATGATTAAGGATTAATTGTAGATTTTGTTTATTTGAAGGCATCTGTACATCTTTATATCCGTGTGGTTGTGGGATGTTGAATCCGAGTTCAAGAGTATTCGAATGTCGTATCATGAATCGACTGATGTAGCTCGGAGTTAAAGGTAATACATTACTACCCCTTGTATGCTTTATGTACATGTCGATATCCGGTTAACGCATGCATGCTTATGATGAAGTGTTTTGCAAACTCTGCTTAAGCCGAATTAGATGCGAGAAATAAGTATGAAAATTATTAAAACTAAAATATTCAAATAAGAATACCAATAGACCAGAAGTATCGAAAGTTAATAATAATACATAATGCAGTTAAATATGCAACTCGATCAATGATGTCTAAGATTCAATGCCGATAATATGGAGTAAAGGATATTGGATATGAGATTTTAGAAATACCCTTGAGGTATAAGAATGACTAAACTGCCCCTAATAAAGGAAGTGATACGAAATCTGCATTCGAATTGATTGAAAAATCACCCCACCTAAGATGTATGTTCTATTGGAAAGGACTTCGACATTAATATTGAAATGCGTGTGATACTAAAAGAAACTTAGATTTTCCCCCAGCTCTATATAACACATGAAGGTGATTTTACTGGAAATATCGTTGTATTCCTGAGCTGATCCGTACGACAGTAATGAATGAATTAATCGAAATGATCGTAATGACCAAAAAAGACTGTAATGCCTTCGAGCATCGAAATTCTTAATTAATCGAAATGACAATCTTACCCTTAAGTTCTAAAATGAGTAAACCGTCTGCAAGGGCCGAAGAGATCAAAACGACTTAATCTCTACTGAATACATAATCGATGAAGGTGCTAAATAGTAAAATTTGACAAAAGTGGTGGATTTATTCCAATGTCCAAAATGACCGAAAAGCCTTTTTGAGTTAAATATGCAGTTATGCATTTGATGAAAGTCTGGATTTCTAATAAGACTTTAAGGGCTAAAGTGCCCCTACGTGTTAGGAAGCACACTCATGTATGTTAATCACTCAAGATATTAATATAAGGTTAGAAGTCTTCCGCACAAAATATAAGTTCGGCTATTTTGTGGCAATTCATGTGGTGAATTATGAAAGCAATCGTCCAAATATATATTAAATATTGTAAATCATCATTTTATTATTTTTGGGCTAAATTACAAAACCACCCCTGATAATTAAAAGACTAAAATGCCCTCGTTGGCCAAAGCAATTTAGATAGCCCTGAATGTATCCAATATCGTGACAGACCTTGACATAGAAATCTCTGAATGCCTGATTGGAAGCCTAGTAAGCAAATAGAATTTTCTAAGCAATTGTTTATGCTTTGTTGGTATAAATTACCAAAATGTCCATATGTGATAAAATGACCATAATGCCCTTGTAGGCTTAAATGACTAAATAACTCATGATGCGTCTAAACTCTCAAAGATCTTGATGTATCACATTTTGAATATCTGGGTTAAACCGTTAGTATGAACCCCTACTAATAGGGGCCAGGTTTCAGAAATCCGTTTAAGTTGTCAAAAGTTCAATTTGTCCCATTCCGTAAATGCCAAGTATCTCCAATGAATGATCTGTCTCACCTAGTGTGTTCCATTTGTGATATATTCCGTTGAATGGATTGTATAATTATTTAATCATGAATAATATTATGTTTGATGAACATTTCAATTGTTATTGAGATTGCATCACTATGTTAGAAAATGAGATAAAATGATGAACTTGATATATGATGACATTCTCTGCCTACCTGATATATGTCTGCTCAATCTGTATACTTGGTATGTGATCGTTTGATCTGTGATGGTATTGTCTGACTGTTTGATGAATTTGTTAGCATGATCTGTTAGTTTGACATATGATGGGACAATCTGTTTGCATGATGAATGCTGAAAATGTTTGCTCTGCTCAATAGTATGCTCATTTATCTGTCAAAAGCATGAACTTCTGTTTCTGATATTCTGAATAGAATATGTCTGTTACATGTATTATGTTACTCATGTCTAGAATCTGAACACCGATTACTATCTGGGTATATTGTTAGGTTATGTTATGAAGTCTCTATTGGTACAGCCCTGATCAAGCTGGTAAATCCTTATGGACTCAAGGTCTCCCCTTGAGTGGCACCTATGCCCATCGGGCCTAGGGTAAGTCCTTATGGACCTAAGGCATCCCCTTAGGTGGCACCTATGCTAATCGGGCCTAGGGTAAGTCCTTATGGATGCAGTTTTGGGGGACTGCATATTAGTGTAAGGTTGGAGGGTAGTTCTTGTAAACTTCTGTATGAACATTGAACATTTGTATTTAATTTGTTATGTGCTCATATTATATGATGTTAAGTACTTATGTATGTTTGATCTACAACTTATTAAAACACACTAGGTTTCGTGGTTTAACTTCTCCAACCCGCCACTCTGTTGATTCTCTAAACAATAAGCTCTCTTTTAATACTCAGTAACATAGAAAGAACAAACCTTGTTGTCCTCAAGAATAGTGCTTCACTAAATTAGCGAAACATAAATGGAGACAAGTATTGCCTGAAATATCATAAAAATGTTATTCCTACCATATATATGCATGAGCTTATAGCATCTTTTGGTAGTTATGTATTACTGAGCTTTTCCAAGCTCACGTTGTTTTTACCATCGCAGGTTCAAAGAAAATAGCATGACCGAATGTTTGAAATCAGTGTTCGGAGTTCCATCGGTGTTGCCTCTAGAGTACGGTACTGTATAGTTAGTGGGCATGTATGTCATGTATGTCACGTATAGTTTTGTGATAGAGTCTGTAAAGTACTTTCTGAAATTTCTTGTTATGTGTTTAAATGATTTTCTGAAATAGTATTTTAAACAGAAGTTGATTTTACAGTTTAATAAGTGTTTTGAGAAAGAAAAAATATTTTCATGTGTATTTTACTGTGGGTCGCTCTTGTAACCCTAATGTGACTTCCTAGGATCCGTTGTAACGCATTGGCGGGTCTAGGGGGTTACATGTTCGTTGTTATGCGCATATTCTTAACATAATGGTGCAACATGGTCTTCAACAAGTGCAACATATCATTGAGAAGGTCCATGACACGATGGACTTCTTGAATGCAAGTGAGGCGCAACTCAAACGATTTGGTGAGCTTGTTAGTCAATACAATTTGCAAGAGCGATAATTGATCCTTGAGTGCAAGACACGTTGGAATTCAACATATGACATGATAGATTGTGCTATCAAGCTCAAAAAGGTATTTTCTAGGTATGCTTTGGATGAGCCTTCTTACAAATGTTGTCTTGATGATGATAAGTGGAAAAAAAATTGAAAAATTACTTGAAATTTTGAAAGTGTTTAAAGCCACTACTAATATTATATCAGGCTCTGAATATCCAACTGCTAACTTGTTTCTTGGAGAGGTGCAAAGAATTAAAGTGTTGTTGGATGCAAAATCTGAATCTCTTGATGATTTTGTTAGAAGTATGGTAGAAAACATGAAAGAGAGATTCAACAAGTATTGGGGTGAATGTAATTTGCTAATGGCAATATGTTCAGTGATGAATCCTAGATTGAAAATGAGGGCGGTAGATATTACATTTCCTAAAATGTTTCCGTCACATTTAGTTAAAGAGAACATTGGTAAAGTTAAAGATATCATGTATCAACTTTTTGAAGAGTATGTGAGGATGCATTCTTCATCTTGTAATGTGGAAGAAAGTGGAGAATGTGCATTTCCTACAGATGTTCATAGAGATGTTACTTCAAGTGGTTTGTCTGAACTTTTGCAAAATGTTTTTAGCGGAGAAACTTCTGTGCCTCGTGTAAAATCTGAACTTGAATCATATTTGGATGAGGGGTGCGTCTTTAGTCAAGATGCTAGTTTTGATGCCATAACTTGGTGGAGGGAAAAGTCGAACAAGTTTCGCATTTTATCTAGGATGGCGGTAACTATATTGGCTGTTCCTATTACTACTGTGGCCTCTGAAGCCACGTTTAGTGCTGGAGGTCGTGTAATTGATCCTTATAGGGCTTCTCTTGCTCCCGAAACAATGCAAATGTTGATGTGCACATGTGATTGGTGTATATCCTTTCATGGACTGAAAAGGAAGAACAAGGTAAATATATACTTTTATGATAAAGTCTGTTTTTTTAAATATATGTGAACTTATTTAGGTTTTTAAATTATTGCAGAATGATGACAAGCAACCGAAGGAAATTATTATACCAATACCGTCGAAGGAATCAACAGCTTAACAAATTAAGAGGTTTAGTATTTAAACTTAAGAGATTAAATTTATATATTTTTTACTTTATGTTTATAATTATTTCATAATTTTTTATAGAATAATTTATCATTAACTATTATCCTTTACTCTTTTTTACAGGCATTATTGGTGGAATTTTGGCTTATAAATATGTTATCGGTTTAATTATGCTAAATTTCTTGTAATGTTACTTTTATTTTCTTGCAGAACTTTTATATGACTCGAGACATTTTTATCACAATATTTGTATTACAATGTGATGTTGGTTTATTAGAGTGAAAAAACATTTATATGTTGTGTTTTTAAAAATATAGTATTAAGTCTTCATGCACTTAAGGTTCATGTTCGAGTTTAATCTTGAATCGAGCTCCTACATAAGTTTGAGAATATTTCGAGTTCGAGCTTTTGGAATTCGAGCCTTTCGATTTTTCGAGTTCGAGCTTTTCGAGTTCGAGTTTCATTTTTGATTTCGAGTTCGAGCTTGAGCTCAATAATTTTGAGCTCGCGAGCTTTCGAGTCGAGTCGAGTCGAGCTCAGCTTCGAACTTTTTGAGCTCGAGTCGAGCTCAGCACTACTCGAGCTTGACTTGGCTCATTTACACCCCTAGCCACAATACTAACAATGTCCATTGTCGATTAAATTGATTTGAGGATTTAGGAATGTAGGGTTAGGGATTTGAAAATTTTGGTCATTTTGAAAAAAATTTAAATTTTGGGTTTTATAATTAAAAAATATTTAAAAATGATAAATTTTTTTTAATATTATTGCATTATAAATATTTATATATTTTATAATAATTATTACAATTTTTTTATATTTTTCAATTTTAAGTAAAAAAACATTGTTATAATTTTATACATAATTTTAATTTTTTGCACAGCTAAACATCTTTTAGATTTTTCTTGAATTTTTTAAATAATTTTTATTTTTATAATTTTTTCATTATAAATAACGATCGACGAAAAAAATGAACGATAACGGGATGCATAAAACTTTGATCGGATCCATATATTAAAATGTTTACATTAGACTTATTTGATAGTTCCATCTTAATTTGAAAACAATGAAATTGAATTGTTTTTTTTTTCGGGTCGAATTAGACTGATTGATTGGCTATTTGGCTTCTACGACTTGTTTGCCGATAAAAGAAACTTAAGAAACTAACCCAGTGCAATTGCTGACCACAATACAACACAAAATTCGTTAACATCGCCGCCCAAACACGGCCTATTTATCATATCATCTTCGTTTTCCACCCAAATTCGAATAAGCTTTTTTCCCATCTAAGACCCCTGCCATAAAATCTTCGTGATTCAGCCTGCATTTAGTAATGATTGCCACAAATTTTAGATTAAAAGTTATATTTTTTACTGGATAAAATGTTTTGATTATTAATTTAAAATTATCCAGTGACGGATTCAAAAATATATTTGAGGGTGGATACAAATAGAATTTTAAAATTTTAGGGTAGACACAAATTATAAATATTACAAGAAGTTAAGAACTAATTCATAAACATTAAGAAAATTGAAGGTAGATGTTTTACTTTAAAAAATTCGGGATAAGCACAGGCTCATCGCATTCTACATATAGATCCACCATTACATTCATCAATCTATAAATATTTTTAATATATATTTCTTAAATTATTCATTAGTCGCCCTCAATTTTCCAAATAATTGAATGGGGGAGTACTGGCTTTTTTTTTACAACAACTAGATCATTGTTGTTGAAGTTTTTTATTTTAAAATTTGAGGTGTTTCTTTAAAAAAAAAATTATGATCAAGGGTGATTACGTTTAAACCATATTTTTTGGGTAAACTATACCGTTGACCATCATACTTTAGTTAAAGTATTAAAATGATCACCTTAAAAAAATCGAGTCAATTGACCACCCAAACTATTAAAATAGATCAATGTGACCACCAGCTGTTAATGGGCTAATGGAAGGTGACGTGCAGTTAAAAAATTAAAAGTATAATTACACATTTGGTCCTTACTATTTACACATTCTTTCAATTTAGTCTTAATTTTAATGTAATAAAATAAATTAATTAGGTGGTGACACGTGTCAACACCTTATTGGAGGAATTTAATTATTTATATTTAATTTAGGGTAAAGTACAAAGACAGTCACTGAACTTTGGTAAAAAAACAAAATGGTAACCAAACTTTCAAAAATCACAAAATGGCAATTAAACTTTATGTTTTATAACAAAGTGGTAACTAAACGTTAAATGTCGTTAAGTGACTGTTATAAAATTTGGTATAATAACACATTTAGTCCTTCATATTTACATATTCAATCAATTTAGTCATAATTCGAAACAATTCACTAAATTTAGCCCTCGTTATTTATGTATTCTTTCAATTTGGTCCTTAAAGCAAAATTTCAAAGTATGGTAACATGATAAATAATTACAATTAATTTTTTATAGGAACTCGAAAACTCGAATCGAATCGAAAAAATTTCAAATAAAGTTTGAGTTGTAAAATATGACGCGTCAACTCGAATAACTTGAATTTTTTGACTCGACTCGATCGAACGCTCATATCTATCTTAAGATATGACGCGCCAACTCGAATAACTCGAAATATTCGAATATTTTAAATCATTTTTCCTTTTAAATCGAGTATTTTTTAAAATAGAATATTTAATATTTTCATATTTAAATCACATCGAATATTTAATAACTACTTTAAATATTCAATTTAATTTAAAAATATCCGATTTAAAAGAAAAAATAATTTAAAATATTTGAATATTTAATAACTATTTTAAACATTTTTCTTTTAAATATTCGAATATTTAATAACTAATTTAGATATTCAAATATTTTAAATCAATTTTTTCTGGTAAATCGAATATTTTTAAATTAAATCGAATATTTAAAGTAGTTATTAAATATTCGATGTGATTTAAAAGAAAAAATGATTTAAAACATTCGAATATTTTGAGTTTTTCAAGTTGACGCATCATATCTTAAGATAGAGGTGAGCGTTCGATCAAGTCGAGTAAAAAAAATTTGAGTTATTCGAGCTGACGCGTCATATTTTATAACTCAAACTTTATTTAAATTTTTTCGATTCGAGTCGAGTTTTCGAGTTCCTATAAAAATTTAATTAAATATTTGAATATTTTAAATCAATTGTTTTCTTTTAAATTGAATATTTTTAAATTAAATTGAATATTTAAAGTAGTTATTAAATATTCGATGTGATTTAAATATGAAAATATTAAATATTCTATTTTAAAAAAATATTCGATTTAAAAGAAAAAAATTATTTAAAATATTCGAATATTTTGAGTTATTCGAGTGGACGCGTCATATCTTAAGATAGAGGTGAGTGTTCGATCGAGTCGAGTAAAAAATTTTCAAGTTATTCGAGTTGACGCGTCATATTTTACAACTCAAACTTTATTTGAAATTTTTTCGATTCGAGTCGAGTCGAGTTTTCGAGTTCATATAAAAATTTAATTGTAATTATTTATCATGTTACTATACTTTGGAATTTTGCTTTAAGGACCAAATTGAAAGAATGCATAAATAACGAGGGCTAAATTTAGTGAATTGTTTCGAATTAAGGCTAAATTGATTGAATGTATAAATATGAATGACTAAATGTGTTATTATACCAAATTTTATAACAGTCACCTAATGACATTTAACGTCTAATTTACATTTTGTTATAAAACATAAAGTTTAATTGTCATTTTGTGATTTTTAAAAGTTTGGTTACCATTTTATTTTATTTTTACCAAAGTTCAGTGACCGTCTGTGTACTTTACCCTTTAATTTAATAAATTTATTTTCATCCCCAATCAGGTGGTGACACGTGTCACCTGATTGGGGATGAAAATAAATGGAACATTTGCACCCATCATGAATCAAACCTAGGTAACCTGGGCAAGACACAGTATGACAAAGCCACTGGGCTAAAGCCATTTTTTGTGATACAAAGTGCAAATAATTAATATAATTCATACTTGGTACCACCGGATTGAAGGATGAAAATAAATCGAACAAAACAAGGTATTTGCTCTTAGCGTGAATCAAACTTGGGTAACCTGGGGAATAAACCGCATGGCAAAGCCACTGGGCCAAAGCCATTTTTGTGATATAAAGTGCAAATAATTAATATAAGTCATACTTGGTTCTTTATGCCAAGGAAAAGTAAATAAATATGGATTAACGAGATTCGAACATGGCACGCTTATAATGCATAAAAACATCTATTAAATTAAATATAAATAATTAAATTCCTCTAATAAGGTGTTGACACGTGTCACCACCTAATTAATTTATTTTATTAGATTAAAATTAGGACTAAATTGAAAGAATGTGTAAATAGTAAGGACCAAATGTGTAATTATACCTTTAATTTTTTAACTGTCACGTCACCTTCCATTAGCCCATTAACGGCTGGTGGTCACATTGATCCCATTTTAATAGCTTGGGTGGTCAATTGACTCGGTTTTTTTTTTAAAGTGGTCATTTTAATACTTTAACTAAAGTATGGTGGTCAACGGTATAGTTTACCTATGTTTTTTTTACCACACTTGTTGCATTGCACCCACGCGAACGTTTTGCTTTCTTTGGGTACCCTACCCAGAAGATCAAACCTTTGCTTTAAAAACCATATTTTTGTCTACTTTGAACTTGAATTTTCATCGTCAAAACGATGATTTTGTATAAGCTAGGTCGATCATATTCCCGGTATTCTCTTTCAAGAGTAAGTTTTTCTTTTCGCTAGTACAAACTTTCTCAGTTAAAGTTCTTACTTTTCAAGCTTATCTATTTACTCTTTAAACAGGATTTGTTGCGTCGTGGCGGAGGGTGGTCGGCGAGTTCGCCACGTTGGAGCGGAAATGTAGGTGGAGCAAATGGGGAATCAGGGTTTTTCAGAGGATATTTAGCTTCAATGGGAGCTGGAAAGGAGTTTACTTCAAAGCCCTATTTTTCATATTCAAATTTCCTTGTTGCTAACAATGGAATCCATCGTTGTATCTCCACTGAAGTCCCCAAGATGAAAAGTAAAGCCAAATATAAAATTTACCCTTTTCTTTCATCAATTTTCAACATAATGATGTTTCCTTTATTTGTTTTTGTTAACAAACTTCATGTTTTTCTAATAATGAGGGAGTGAAATGGAGTAAAGTATTTATTTTTACTGTCTTAGACAAAATGGGTTCTTCTTAAGTGCTAAGCAAGTTTAGAGTTTAGCATTTTGTATATTTTCCTTCACTTGAATTCTTTTTTAAATGGTGTTTTGCAGATCATGAGAACTCTTACCCAAAGGAAAAGAAGGAAATTCCAAAGCAAAATGACAAAAAATCTGACTCCAAAGGTGAGTACTTAATACATATCTCCCCTTCTCTTCATTTGAAATTTTTTAAATCAATTTCTGAAGATTCTACGAATATATGGATTTCTTTAATAACTTAAATCATGACATAGATTAATTAGGATAAAACAAAGTTTTTCAAATGCTAAGTTCATGCAGCTCTCATAATGGAAGCTTTTTATTTCAATAACATACATATTTATTAACTTATATATGATATATATGTATATAATATAAAAGTAAAATGATATTAGAAAATCAATAGCAATTTATTCACTTAAGCAGCTGATGGATAGACTCGGTGGATATAGCCATGTTTGATGCTTATTCCTTCCAATTGCAAGAGTTTGGAATGAGGAAAGTGAAGTGTGGTACCATTTTCTTAAAAGCTATAGGTGATAATTGAATAATCTTTCAAGACTTAGTCACATGTTGTCTTTCTTGTTTTTACAGTAATATGATGTGAGAAACTATGACATATGTGATCAAAATGATCTTTCTAGGATGGTTTATCTTACATTATCCAAAGAAAGAAAAATGATCTTTGTCAGCCCTGCAGATTTTTTGCTATGTTGAGGTTGCTTATAATACTGTGCTGGGACAACCCCTCTCTCTCTCTCTTTCTCTTCATTTTTTGGGATGTTTTCGTGTTTTCTATGAATCTACTCTTATGTTGCCTGCAAGTGATAGCTTATACAAAAATTAACTATTTTCTACTTTTTTTAATGATTTCAGAGGATTCCAACACAAATGACCAGTGGGATTTTTGGGAAACTTTCATGAAGTTTCTTAAAAATCTGATCCCTTTTGTGTTAGTACTTGCAACATTTGTTTTCATACCTCCCTTTTTCATCGAGGATCAACTGGTAAGCATTCTCCAAATTATTTCAGCTTTTTGATGCTTGCTTATTTAAGTGGCTTAGTTTTTATAACTTGATGCGATGCTGATCGTGCCAATGCCTTGAGACTCTGCATATTTTGTTTTTAGAAAATAGATTGTCGTGGAATATTGAATCATATGTCCAAACGTCATAAGCATATGGTAAAAAGACCTCTTGGTTTTCTTTGTACTAACTATGCAATATTTTGCTGCATTTATGCTTTCTCTTAGGTATTAAGTGAATAAAAGTTTGCAGCTACTGAGGGCTGAGTTGAATGTCACTTACATGAGTTAACTCAATGATGGGATAGGGAACCTTTTCAAGTTTAATGGTTGAGCCTCATTTTCTCCTTAATCAGACCGAACTCTTTTGATTTACACAAGCTGCATCATGGTGGCAGTTTTTTTTTTTGACATTTCTAAAGAAATAGAGAAGCTTTATTAGGAAAGATAACTCATTTTCTACCTATCTGTGGTAAAGCTACTTGCCATTGTGTTTCTCTAATGTCTACAACTATTTGAGTGGCCATAAATTCATTGCTGCGTTTATGAAGTGAAGCCGAATGCTTCATTGGTTTGCGCTTTGCACCTTTTTTTGTGTGGATCATATTAGATTTCTCATACTCACATGAAACACCCCATGGATGTTTGTTGTGTTACTTAAGAACCTTTTAAATGCGCCGTTCTATGTTAATCATGTCAAAATGCATATAGAACCAGTAGCCTACGTGGAAATTTTGTTTATTCTTCCACTTCAAGTTGATATTTAAATATAAGCAAAGTTAATCTATCCTTAATTATGTTGGTATGCTATGGAACTCTTTCCTACAGATTAGCTTCCAAGATTTCAAAAAAACGCTTCTGGAACCAGGTTTAGTTGACCATATTGTTGTTTCTAATAAGTCAGTTGCAAAAGTCTATTTGAGGAGCACACCACACGATCAAACCAACGATGGTGTGTTCCGGGGTCGTGCTAGTGGTACTTATGTCAGAGGAATTGGAGATGAGATCAAGTACTACTACTTCACCATCGGACGTCTTGAGTCTTTTGAGGAGAAGCTGGAAGAAGCCCAAGAAGCATTAGGGATTGACCCACATGATTATGTTCCTGTGACATATGACTCTGATATGAAGATGTGGTTGTACCAGGAGTACCCAAAGTTTTTGCCGACAGTGTTAATTATTGAATTATTACTTATTGGATTCCTACTTTATACAGGCCGGAGACTTCGACATGCATCGGGTGTTGGTGGTGGTAAGGGTGATTGTGGAATTTCCGACATAGGAAAAGTCCATGTAACCAAAGTGGATAAAAATTCCATGAAGGTAATATATTTGCTTATAAAGAAAAACCATGGTCCTGGTGGTGTTTTATGTTGCTAGAATATGGAAACGTACTCGGGTGTTATATTCTTCTCTTTTCTGTTTCTGGTCAGTCCAGGTCTATTTCAAAGATGTTGCTGGCTGTGATGAGGCAAAACAAGAGATCATGGAGTTTGTGCACTTTCTTGAGAATCCGAAGAAATATGAGGAACTAGGTGCTAAAATTCCGAAAGGTGCTCTTTTGATGGGTCCTCCAGGTACAGGGAAGACCCTCCTAGCAGAGGCAACTGCTGATGAGTCATGTGTGCCTTTTCTATCAATATCAGGTTCTGATTTCATTCAGATGATTGGTGGTGTTGGACCATCTACGGTGAGGAGCTTGTTTCAAGAAGCAAGGAAGCATGCACCATGTATACTATTTATTGATGAGATTGACGCAATTGGTCGAGCAAGAGGCTGTGGAGGTTGGTCAGTTTTTAATGAGGAACGTGAGAATACACTTAATCAGTTGCTAGTGGAAATGGATGGATTCGGAACCACTTCGGGAGTAGTTGTGCTTGCCGCTACTAATAGGCCTGATATTTTAGACAAAGCTCTACTGAGGCCAGGGAGATTCGATCGTCAAATTTTAATCGATAAACCTGATATCAAAGGCCGTGAACAGATATTTCAGATCTACTTGAGAAAGATAAAGCTTGATCATGAGCCATCATTTTACTCTCAAAGACTTGCAGCTCTCACTCCTGGCTTTGCTGGAGCAGACATTGCAAATGTGTGTAATGAAGCTGCTCTAATTGCCGCAAGAAATGACGGGGCACAAGTCACAATGGAACATTTTGAGGCTGCTATAGACAGGATCATTGGTGGCCTGGAGAAGAAAAACAGTGTAATTCTCTCTTGTCAATGTGATCCTTGTAGCAGTTTTCTGTGTTTGTGTTTCTATTGATGGCAGTAAAATATCTATTACCATTAATCCATTCAATTAAACATTACCATTTCGGGGGTCATTAATTTAGACATTGATTAGTTCATTGCATGTTATGTCCAGTGATATGATTTAAATAACTTTGCATCACTGTTTTATGTTTTCAATGTAAAGCAGGTAGTAAGTAAACTCGAACGGAAGACTGTTGCTTATCATGAATCAGGTCATGCCATTGCAGGCTGGTTCTTGGAACATGCTGAACCCGTCTTGAAAGTGACAATCGTTCCTCGTGGTACAGCAGCACTTGGATTTGCCCAGTATGTTCCAAATGAAAACCTTCTCTTCACAAAGGAGCAGTTTTTTGATATGACATGCATGGCCCTTGGTGGTCGAGCAGCCGAACAGGTAAATTTGAAATTTTCTGTTCCATGTGACTATGGTGTGGGTGCAAATAAGCACCAAGAACCTGGTCACAAAAGAACCACATTTAGTTTTTGAATTGTGTTTGTATACTGAGGTATTTTCTTCTTTTAATTCATGGTTCAGGTTTTGCTAGGGAGTATATCAACAGGAGCACAAAACGACCTGGAAAACGTGACGAAGATGACCTATGCGCAGGTGGCAGTTTACGGTTTTAGTGACAAGGTAGGCCTGCTTTCTTTCCCTCAAAGGGAAAGAAAACAGTGCAACTCATAGAGGAACATGAAGAACAAGTAGCTCAGATTGCGGAATTGTTGCTTGAAAAGGAAGTTATCTACCAAAACGATCTGGTTCGAGTTTTGGGTGAAAGACCATTTGAATCGAGCGAAATTAGGAACTACGACAGATTCAAGCAAGGGTTTCAAGGGTGGAACTGTGGAAGATGATGATGGATACTCAACCCTTGCTCCTAAGGTTGTCCCAACTTGATCATTCAGGTTAATAGTAAGTGTACATTTTGAGATCAACATATATGTTTTCCCGTTTCAATATCATAAGCTAAAGAAGTGTGAATACTAACCCAAAGTGGAAAAGAATATTGATTTAAATTTGTGAACATTAGCTAACTAACATTTTGAATGTTGATTGAAAAACAAAACAATATCTTTAAAATTTTCTGAACTGCATCTGCTGGATCTTAAACTACCACGTTGTTCTGGTTTTAATACTATGAAACAATTGCACGTGATGGAACACCTTTGTCATTAATTGCCATTTCATTTTTTATACAATTAAGATGGACCGAATAATAGAAAATGAGCAATTTCATGTGACATTGTCCAAGCCATTATGCCAATAAATAATGATATATATTATCAGGGACTTCCCATAGTCCACGTTAGGGGTGAGCTCGACTGAAAAAACTGAAATTTTCTACTCATCTTGACTTGACTCGAAATTTTATAAACTTGACTCGAAAAAACTTCAAATAAAGTTTGAGTTGTAAAATAAAAATTCGAGTAACTCGAATAACTCGAAATTTTTAGTAATTAGTGGATTTATTTTTAAGTTTAAGTCCCTCAATTTTTTGATATGTACCGATATAAAAAGATATGAAGAAATATATGTCAGACATGAAAAATATATGAAGAAATATATATATATATATATGTATATGCATATCTTATATGATTACAGAAAGTCGTTTAAATTAAAATAAAAATGTACCATAACATGATAAATAATTACAATTAAATTTGTATCAGAATTTGAAAACTCGACTTGACTCGAATAAAAAAATTCAAATATAGTTTGAATTGTGAAATATAACGCGTCAACTTGAATAACTTGAAACTTTTCTACTTAACTCGATCGACGCTCACCCGTAGTCCATGTAGAAGGGCATTTAAAAACTTTAACCCAAATATTCATGTAGAAGGGCATTTAAAAACTTTAACCCAAATCTTGAAGATTTAGGGAGCAGCCAAAGAAAATTCAAAAGGTGAGTTACTGATTCAACCAAAAACGAAAGTCATTATACCAATAAATAATGATGTTGCGTAGCATTTAAATAAGGGAAACTAACTCAATGACCACCTAATTATTGGGTCTGGCTTGTTCTGACCACTGAACTAAACAAATTTTAAATTTGACCACCCAACCATTTAAATGGACCTATTTTGACCACCGACCGTTAAAATTTAATAGAAAAGTGATGCGTCAGTTAAAGTGAAATTTGTATAATTATATTTTTAGTTTTTAGTCCTTGTTAATTACCTATTATATTAATTATTTATAATTTTAATTTTAATTAATTAAATAAAATAAAAATGATGAATATGACCATGGAGGGGTTTGAACCATTAACCTTTAGGTGAAAAAAGTCAAGACTTAAACAATACACCAACTACTTCTTTATAATGTAAACTGCACCATTTTATATATATCTTATAATGAAATAAGTGCTAGAAAAAAATAAAAATGTTTGAGAAGAGACTCGAATATGAGTCACATGAAATATATAAAAACAGACATATCACTAAAGTCAAGCCTCTTTTACACAATTTTAATAACTTCATACATATATATATAATATTAAATCAAATTATTTTAATTTAATTAATATTTTTAATTTTTTATTAAATATCGTAATTCAATGATTATATTAAAAAATATAATTTTAATAATTAATAAGTTTAATTTTTTATCCGATATGTGTTGATAATTTTCTTAAAAAATATTTTATAAACTATATGTTTCTTTAAAAAAATAGATCATTGTTGGTAAAATTATCAGGATAATGTATATATATTCATTTTAAAATTTTCTTTAACTATACTTTAAATATAATTAAAAAGTTTTCACTTTTAATTTAACTATTTGAATTGATTTAGTGATATATATCTCATGTGACCTATGTTGAAGTCTCATCTCAAACATTTTTATTTCTTTTTTCCCTAGCACTTACTTCATTATAATATATATATATATATATATATATATATATATATAATATGATGCAATTTACATTATTCAGGAGTAATTGGTGTAGTGGTTAAGTCTTGACATTTTCACTTAGAGGCCACACGTTCAAACCCTACCATGGCCATGTTTCATTACCTTGAATTTTCTTTCAATCAGGTGGTGACATATGTTATTATTTGATTAATTTTATTTAATTAAATTAAAATTAGGATCAAATTGATATAATATGTATTAACAGGGACTAAAATGTAATTATATAAATTTTACTTTAACTTTCATGTCACTTTTCCGTTAGATTTTAACGACTCGTGGTCAAAATAGATCCATTTAAATAATTAAATAGTCAAATTTTTAATTTTTTTTAATTTAGTGGTCAAAATAGATCAGACCCAATTATTGGTCACCGAATTAGTTTTCCTTTAAATAAATTCAAAGACAGCCCGCGTAATGTTTTTTTATACATATCAGAAAGAAACTAGATAATGTATCAAAAGTCATATTTTCTTTCTTTTTTGGGGTTTTTTTTACTATTTTTATTGATCACGATGAAGTCAATATGAAGCTTTAAATAATATGGTCCTTTGTATAAGGTATGCAGGGTAGAGTCAGGATTATGCGGTGGGTAGGGGTGAACAAGATTCGATTCGACTCGAGATGAATTAACTCGATTTGTTGTGATTCAACTCGGAATTTCATAAATTCGACTCGACTTAAGAAAATTTCAAATAAAGTTTAAGTTGTAAAATGAAAACTCGAATAACTCGAAATTTTTAGTAGTTAGTGAGTTTATTTTTAAGTTTGATCGAGTCCCTCAATTTTTCTAGATATATATATATATATACATATATATTTGATTAGAGAAAGTTGTTTGAATTGGAATCAAACTGTACTATAACATGATAAATAATTACAATTAAATTTGCATAAAAACTCGAAAACTCGACTCAAATCAAAAAAAATTCAAATAAAGTTTAAGTTGTAAAATATGACGTGTCAAATCAAATAACTCGAAATTTTTTTACTCGACTTGATCGAACGCTCACTCCAAGTGGTGGGAGGGAAAAAAATAGGGACGGAGTCATGTATTGGCTAAGCGAGTTGTTATATATCCTTCTTTATTCTTAGATTTAAAGCTTTAATTGATTTTATTCTTTACAATGTTTGATTTTAACTCTGTCCCATAGACAAAGTCGTCTAAATTCAAAAATAACAAAATCTAATAAATATTAACTTAAAATTTAGGAGATACAAGATTTAATTTTATAAGTACTTAAATTGATAGAAACTAAAAGTCTAAAACTACCACTAGTCGAAAATTGAAAGTACAAATTCTTTTCATTTAACCACCGTGACCCTTTCAGTCTAATTTATTTTATTCATAACGTTAGGATTTAAATTTTTAATCTTACTTAAAAAATTTAGTGTTTCATCTCACAAGACCAATTAAAATGTTAGTAAATATTTTTATATCTGTAATAACTCTGTTCCTAGTGACATAGAGTCTATTCTAAATAAAAGTTTAGCAAAAAAAAAATGGAATGTATCTTCTTAATTAAGCCATGACTAATTTTCTATTTTATGCCTCAATTATTATTACTTAGAAATGGATCCTCCTTTTAAAATAACATGCTTCGATGACATCTTTTATTCGAAATTCTTTAAACAAAGAAAGAAAATCACATTATCAACGTGTGATGATTTCATATTTCGATATTGATTTTTATTGTAGATTAATCATTTAAAGCCAAACAAAAGCTATATGTAAAGTAATTCACGCGTTATTATGCTTGAAAAGATGTTTTAGGTCAAATTGTGGTTTGAATCCCTCTACTTTTATATTGTTTTCTATGACTAAATTGATAACACAGTTAGTTATTGTTAATGTGATGACACAATTTATTATTATTATTATTATTCCAAGATAAACTACATGTTTAGTCATCCAATTTTCGATGTGTTTTTGTTGTAGGAACTTAACAGTAAAAATATTAATTTGATTGCTAAACTTTCAAATTGTACACGGTTTATGTCACTTGGACGTTAAGTCTTTAATGCCAACACCGAAGCTTTGCGTTTTGTGCCTTTTATTTCTAAAATTTTTAACTTTCTTCATTACCAACATCTTTCACTGCCGTTCGACCATCATTGATAGTCATATGCGTAGTACTTGGTTCCAACACGTTTCCTTTTCTCAATTGTTTGTTCTTCTCAGTTTGATTTTCCTCGAGATTCTCTTGAAAACGACAAAACTCAAATCAAAGTTTTAACCTTATCTTGGTTTGATTTGCAATTTTCATCATCTGATTAATGTGGACTCAGAATATATTACTTTTCTCATTCTTCTCGACTTTCCCACCTTTTAAATTTGTAAAAATATCCAGTGGAATCAAAGGAAATCCAAAATTTTGGGCTTAAATGGAAACTTTTTAGGGTTTTTTGCATAAATTTACCAAAAACATTTCGAGCAACATTAAAGAATTTACAAATGCGTGATCTAAACAAGTGAAACCCTAAAGTTTTGTGTCAAATTGAAAATTTTTATAGTTAAGTGACAAAAACAAAAATCTCAGCGAGGTGATTAAACATGTAGTTTACCCATTATTCTATTACAAAGTCGGGCCACGTGAAGCTCTAGTAAATAAATCAAGTTTAATTAGAAAAGTCAACAAAACATGTTCAACTCTATTATGCCAAATTAAAGTAGATTATCCAACAAAAACATGTTTAAATCATTGTAGATAATCTATTTTAGTGTAATAACAAGACACATTATTCTCTAAAAACAGAAAACGTAAATTCAAATTTTAAAGACGACATAATTAAAAAAGAAAGCCAAATATTTCGAATATAAACCACAAAATGAACAAATACATGCTAAAAATATCTAAATTTCAAGACAACAGAGGCATTAAAACCATGATTATGTATGAGCATAGAAATGGTTGTACCTAACCTACTGCTTTAAAGAAAAGATCAAAGAATCTTTAAATTTTAATGGCCTCTTTCAACTGTCATCGTCCTTAAAGTTTGGTCGTGGCAGGCTCATTGGTCAAACTGATGTTGCCAGTTACTGTTCTCAAATTCGTTTTCATACTTTACGAATTATGACCCAACCAAAAAGCAACATTCACACCATTTTTTCCTCTCACTTTCCTCACAAATCGATGCTTCTATTTCCATGGCTTCCCCTATATAAACTACCTTCTTCAACCTTTTCATATATCTTTCTCTTGTAGCTTTACCCTTCTCAGTTTCTTATTCATATATTCTTGCTGATATAATGGAGTACGAAAATCAGTTTCAGCATGTTGCAGAATCAAAATATGATTGCCTTCTCTTTGGTATGTCTTTTCTTCTGTGTATCAGATCATTGGAGTTCTGCAAAAACTGGATATGTCACTAACATGTATGAATATGTTCCATTTTCAGATGTGGACGATACCCTTTATTCTCTGAGTTCTGGTTTATCCAAAGCATGCACCAGAAACATTGAAGGTATACTAAATTCCAGATGTGTTTGCAGAATTAGGTTATCTTTTTAGACATATAACATGGTGTTTGATGCAGATTTTATGGTTCAAAAGCTTGGTATTGAAGCAAACAAAGTCTCGGAGACTAATAGTGTGCTGTACAGAAACTATGGGACATCAATGGCTGGTCTCAGGGTAAATTCTTTGATTCTTTCTTTTGGTTTATTGTTTGTGGTTCTGAAACTATGGTGATTGAATTTTAATGTGATTGTGGTTTTGAATGATGATTTGCAGGCTATTGGCTACAGCTTTGACTATGATGAATACCACAGCTTTGTTCATGGGAGATTGCCTTATGAGAACCTGAAACCTGATCATGTTTTGAGGAATCTTTTGCTTAGCTTGCCAATTCGCAAAGTTGTAAGTTTTCTTCTTCTTATTTCGGATTTAAATCGAGTATCGCAGTTTCAGACGGTGCCAACATAATCATTTTACCTGGGAACTTTCTTATGATTTATATTGCCATGTTGAAACAGATATTCTCAAATGGGGACAAGGTCCATGTGGCTAAAGTTTTAAGGAAGCTAGGCTTGGAGGACTGTTTTGAAAGGGTTATAAGCTTTGAGACCCTTAATCCCACTAATGGAACCAATGGTTCAGATGATGAAGACAGCTCCGAGTTGAGAGAATCAAGGGCTGAGATTCTTGATGCATCCCAATCAGTACTTCCGGAGACTCCAATTATCTGCAAACCATTTAAAAATGCATTTGAACAAGCCTTCAACATTGCTAACATCAACCCTCAGAAAACAGTAAGTCCATAAATTTATCAATTTGGACTTAAAAGTAGAGGGACTAAAACTAGAATTAAACCCTTTTGCATGCACTATTCATCTTTGTTCTAACAACTCTTTCTTGTTCACGGCAGCTCTTCTTTGACGACAGCATCCGCAACATACAATCCGGAAAAGAAATAGGCCTCCACACTGTGTTGGTAAGTTGACATTAATTGAAAAATTGCAGAAAAAGGAGTTGTGTTTTTGTGATTATTGCAGAACAGGGCTTGATATTTGGGTGATGTCCAATGTAGGTGGGCACTTCCCATAGAACAAATGGAGCAGAGTATGCATTGGAGAGCATACACAACATCAGGGAAGCACTGCCGGAGCTGTGGGAATCAGACACTAAGAAAGCAGAAGGTGTTGTTGTCTATTCTGGGAAGCTTGCAATTCAGACATCAGTTATGGCTTAGCTGATGATGAACATAGATCACTCAACAACAATAGCCAAAAGAAAGAAGAAAAAAAAACCCAGATTTTATAATTTCACAATTCATCTGACAGATTGTGCTTTTAATTTAATCATCTATCAATAAAAAAATCGTTTATTCTTTTATCAAGTGTTTGCGATTTGGTCTTTGATAACGTTTGTTTATACCTTTATTAGCTTACATGGACTTGGTCCAATTTTTTTTTTTGTTTATATGAGAATTTTAAATTTCTAAGGATGCGAATACCTCTAGTACTTCTCGGTCCATCTTCAATTCCAATTTTCTCTCATTCCATCCTTGCTTAATGTCGGCTAGCCTTATCAAATTTGACCTGAGTTCGAAATTGGTTTATCCGACATGATATAGGTTCGAATATGATTGTCTAAACTTGACTTGAACCCGAAGTAAATCGAATTGAATTTTAGTTAAACCAAAATTAATCCGAATCGAAGGTAACCATAACAAAAAAAATAACCCAAATTGAAATTAACCCGAACCTAAAACAACTTGAATTTAATTTGCTCAAATATGTATGTTTTATTCTCATTTTGTATTAGATTACTAACTAACAACCACCTTTAGTAATACTCTTTAATGGTTTAATATCATTTTTCTCATTTAAAAGATCACCTTCATATATTGATTCAAATTGAAAACTAATAGATCCGATATTGACTCGACCAAAAAAAAACAATTGATATGATATTGGCCTGAATCGAAAATCGACCGATCTAATATTAACCCGACCCGAAATAACATAAACCAGAACTAATCTGAATTAAACCTGAATCGAGCCTAAACCGTAAATAACCCAAATCAAAATGACTCGACCTGAATCCATTCTGAACGACTCGATTGTCATCTCTAATACCAACTTCATACAAAGTATCATCCGCAAAGTCCTATTCTCGATCAACTTTTTTTGTCGTCCACTCATTTTTGGTGTTGCATTGCATATAGGTAAAGAGACATCGTGAGATATTCAAGTTCAATTCGGTCAACACTTGATTCGATTGGATTGGATTCGAGCTCGAACTTGGCTTGAGTTCTTAAAGAGCCGAATCGAGCTACTTGATACCCGACTCAAAAAGTTCATGAGCTACTTGAAAATATAATATACTCAATTTTTTAAATTTAAAATCTAAATTCCTAAACCTAAAACCCTAAAACATAAGTCCTAAATCCTAAACTCTAAATCCAACAACATCTAAACCGTAAAATTAACAAGCTTGTGTAAAACAACTTGTGTATCAAAGTTTTATTTTCTAATAGGGCTTTAAATGAGACGAGACAAATCACGAGCTACTTGAGTCTGACACGGTCAACACTCGACTCGATTGAACTCGACTTAAACTCGAACTCGGCTCGAGCTCTTAACGAGCTGAGTCGAGCTCAGATTATTCAGGCTCGTAAAAAACTGCTCAAGCTCGAACTTGACTCGAATTCTTAACGAGCCGAGTCGAGCTTAGCACTACTCGAGCTCGACTTGACTCGTTTACACCCCTTTGCACATCCCCATTTTGGGGGGAAATACTAAGGTGCGGCACCTTAGGGTGAGGCTAAAATAGAGGTAAGAATTTATGTGGGACTAAGTAAGAATTTAGGTATATCTGAAATTTTTACTAACTGGGTAAGAATTTATATAACTACATAAATTTTTATCAAATGATTGTGTAAATTTTGACTTACGTAAGAATTTCTGTAACTTATATTATAACCTAAATTATTACCCCAAATGATAAGTTGTGTAGTTACACAAATTCTTACCAATTGAGTAAAAATTGTCTAGGTCAGTCTCATTTTAGTTGCACTTTAAGGGTGTCTCACTTTAGCACTACCTTATTTTTGGCCTGATTTTTATAACCAAAGTAAAAACAGTCTACTGTAGTCTGCAGATAGGGGTGTGTATTTCGAATATTCGATTTGATCAGAAATTTTTGAATAGGCAATTTAGTGATTCGTATTCGATCCAAAAAATTGGATATTCGAAATTTTCGGACTGAATATTTAGATATCCAAATTTATAACTTGATTTAATTATTTTTTAAATTTGACGATCATATCCATGAAAATTTTAGATTTTCGATATAATAATCAGTAGGGGATTTTGGACATGTGCGAAATGAGCGACTGCACATGGCCCTAAGAAAAAAAGACCCCAATTGAATTGAATTAAATGTTTATATAGGGAAACATTTAGTTTAAAAAATAAAAATAAAAAATAACTTTAACGGGTCCTATAATATATTTTTTAGTATAATAAAAATATTTTTTTAAAAACACTTTATATATTTTTGGATTATAAATTAAAGATTTTCGTTTTAATAAATTACACAAAACCTCGTAAATTTTTAAATTGCCCTGATAACAATCAACAAATTATTGAATATAACAAGATTTGTATCCATAAAAATTTTAAATTTTCATATATAACACGTAAAAATATTGAATATAACAAGATATATATATATATATAAATTTAAATTTTCAAATATTAATCTGAAATTTTCGGATATCCAATTCAAAATATCCAAAAAAAATAAAAAATAGATCAAATATTCAAAATTTTAGATCAAATCAATCGAATTTTTGTACACACCCCTATGCCCTAACTGCAGATACCAGAGAAGATCCACATGTAGGTGAATTTATGTGGCAAATAGGGTTCCATTCATTCAAAACCTGTCCCCATTAACGCATCTTTATTTCGACCTTTTCTTCTTCAACTCGTGCCTTTACTTTTTGGCTTCAGTTCTTTCTAGATCCTCATTTTTCCCTTCTCCAGAAGCCATCCCCCCTAAGCCCCAAACCACTTCCACACCTACTCAGCTACTCTATTTAACTCCCCTTCTTAAACATCGTTTTCTTACATCCCTTTTTCTTGGTTACTTTCAATCTGGTAATGTTCTATTCTTTTACATGTTTTGTTCTTCATTTCATTTTGTTTGTTTGATGTTTCAATGTATATTTTCCCTCTGGATATTCTTAAAAACTAGGAACAGAATCTGTCTGAATCTGGGTCAAAATATTCCTTTTTGGGGTCTCTCTATATTTTCTGAATCTTCCTTTTGCATTATACTTGAACTGATAGAAAATTTTGACAACTTTGTGAAGATAAAGATGGAATATGAAGACCAGATCAACCAGACCATTGACCCAAAATATGAATGTCTCTTATTTGGTAAAGTTCCCACCTTTCTCTTTAAACAAATGTCTCTTAATATATTCCAAATGTAAACTCTTTAATTTCTTCATTTTGCTTTTCTGAAAACTTGCAGATCTAGATGACACTCTTTATCCACTCACTTCTGGTATTTCAAGTGAAGTTACCAAGAACATTCAAGGTATATATTCTCATTGTTTCATTGAAGGGTCTTCCATATTTTGACAAAATTTTAGCTTCTCTTTTCAAAATCATTACATTTTTGGTACACTTTTATTCTAGAATATATGATTAAGAAGCTTGGAATAGAGGAGGCAAAAGTTCCTGGATTATGTGGTTCACTGTACAAGTATTATGGCACAACAATGGCTGGTTTAAAGGTAAAAACTGTCATAACATTCTTTTACTTTTGGAAATGTTTATATCTTACTAATTCTTTCTTTCCTTTTCTCTCCAGGCTCTTGGTTATAACTTTGATTATGATGATTTTCATGGGTACTAATTTTTCTCCATTTTTTCATGTGTGTATGTGTGTGTGTATATATATATATATTCTGTTCATGGTTCTCATTTGTTTACTTCACAGTTTTGTTCATGGAAGACTACCCTACACAATGCTAAAACCTGACCCCATTTTAAGGAATCTTTTGCTCAGCCTACCAGTCCGGAAAGTTGTAAGATTGTTGTTCTTATGAAGTTTCCATTTTTGATCATTTTGAGCACTGTTTATAAACCTTTTCTGGTTTTGCATACAGATTTTCACCAATGCTGATAAGAACCATGCTGCCAGGGTGCTCAACAGGTTGGGATTGGAGGACTGCTTTGAAGGGATTATATGTTTTGAGACTCTGAATCCCATAAACAAAGACAACTCTTCTGCTGCTGATGATCTCAAATCGAACACTACAATTTTCAACATCGATAGTTACGGCAGTGCTGTTCTTGATTCTGAGCTTAAACTTCCAAGTACTCCAGTTATCTGCAAACCATTTGAGAACGCATTTGAGCAAGTTTTCAAGATTGCCAACATCAACCCCCAGAAAACGGTAACTAAAACCATTGAATCTATTGATTTACTGTTGGTTTCAAATTACTTATATTGTTGTTATGGGTGCTTTTGCAGTTGTTCTTTGATGACAGCATCCGCAATCTACAAACTGGCAAAAACATGGGACTTCACACTGTGTGGGTAAGCTAAGTATTCTAACATGCTGATATTTTGTATTTGGTTTTGCCTTCTATTCGTTTAAGAATGTTTGGCTCATTAGTTTCCTCTCATGATATGCATACAGGTCGGGACGTCTCACCGGACAGGTGGTGTAGATTATGCACTAGAGAGCATTCACAATATCAGGGAAGCATTGCCTGAGCTCTGGGAAGCAGCCAATGAGAAGGATGAGAACTTCCGGCAGTCCGGAAAGGTTTCCGTTGAGACAACGGTTAGAGCATAGTTCGTTTATACCAAGTCTAGAGCTAAGCTCTTTAAGACTCACTAGTCTTTTACAGTCTCCAGTCCATTTTGTAGCATGTAAGACGATGGATCTTAGAAATAGAATTTTATTGTCTTATTTTAATAAAAAATCTCATGTTCTTATCTTTTGATTCTACAATTAACTTCATATTCCCTTTTTTCTCTTTGTTTTCAAAAGTATCTTTTATTCATTATTTTGCAAACACCAACTCTTACAAGTTTAATTTGCAAAAGCTAAAGCAGACAGGGACACAACACAAGATTCATTATTCAATCTACATGTAATAAAACATTTATCATCGAATCCCATGTGGTCTGTCTTGGAGCTCAGTTGCATGGTCCCTGGGCATAGCAAAACCCTGCGAGGCATCCGCAAGGCTCACAGCAACCAGTCGGGTTCCACCCGCACCACAAACCTTTAGAGATGCAGTTTCTGGGACTGTTATACGCCTCAAAAACCATGGCCAAAGGGTTTCTGATGTTACTAACTCGATTATTTGGTTCAGCTTCGACAGAGTAAGTCAAGATAACCTCGCTACGAGTTGCAAACGCTGCTGGGGGCACTGTGGCAAGAAGAACCAGCGCCGTTGCAACGATAATAAAAACAAGCTTCTTGTGGAACTCCATTTCTTGCAGTAAGAGTAAACTGATTTCTTTCACGTTATGGTGTGTGAAATGGTGTAAGTGGAGGGTTCCTTTATATAGGAAGGATTTATGGCTCAGACAAGTAGGTTGCTCATGAGATTTTAATTCTTTAGGATTCATGGTTTTCTCATGGTTAGGAACATCATTAAAAGCACCTTTCAAATTTCTTTTATTTAAATGTCATTGTAAGAATACATATATTAAAGCTCAGATTATATATAGTCATCATATCAGTGAATACTTTTTCCCGGTGAAGGCTTGAGTTGGCTCTTTTTCTTTGCCTCGTTCTTGACTGTTCTTCATGGCAACCTACAGTAAGAGTTCCAAAGATACTTTTAAAATATGTATAATCGGAATGAGATGAGTAACTTTGAACCATTAAACTAGTATATCATAACATACCTTTGCTGTTTCATCTTGGGACCGATTCCCGTTCGAACCAAATACGAGCTTCCTACCACGTTGACTCGAAATAGAGCTTGGTGATTTGGAAGCAACAGTTTCACAGCCAACATCTGAATGGTGTTGTTTAAGAAACGGAGAGCCGTGCACTGCAGCTGGTTTTCCGTCCAAGCACCTTGCCGAACCACGGAAAGGGATGAACTCGGCTTTTCTCGGCAGCTCTTCTTCAACTGAAATAATCAGAGTGGTCATTTGTTGCATGCAACCATAAAAGTAGATTCAGCAATCAAATTCAACCATGTCATTATTTTTTTTCCTCCTAGAAACTAATAAACAAAAAGAAGAATTACCTTTACCTTTACGCTTCTTGTTTGATAGTAGAGAAGGAGCCGGCTTTTCAATTTCTTTATAATCAAGAGGAGGAGCAAAGTCCACTTCACAATCGGTTTCAATTATACTGACTGCAGGAGAGGGTTTTGTTTCAACTATATTGATGTAGTAATCCTTATTGTTGTAGGGGACCATGATCGTGTCGCCAACAGTTAAGCAAGAGTAGTTCCTCAGTGTAGTTTCCAAGCTGCAAACAAACACGAAAAGGAATTCAAGAAAACAAATGCAGATCGTAGAATTTCGATATATTCGAAAGAAGATTGCTAACACTGCTTTGGGGTTGGAGATGTTCAAGAAGTCCAAAGTATGCGGTTGCAGCTTGACATAGGTTGCCTTTGCTAAGCTAGCACTCTTCACCAGCACAAGATCTCCCTCTTCAAGGTGCATGTTCTGCATCATCTGAAAACAAGAATGCAGCACAAAGTCAATGAAACACCGTCTCGAAATCGCAATGTTGAAAGAATAAAAGAACATTCAGAACCATACCCAGTATGGTAAGTATATCATGCCCTCATCTGCAATAAACTCTAGAACCCCACAGTGAGAAACTCGCCCCGCAATAGCATTAGTCAACTCGAATAACATCGGGTACTCAATGTTCAAGTATGCTGGAAAGCAAGAGTGTTGTTGAATATTAGGATTAAACAACGTTTTCATTCGTTAACAGAGATACAAAGAAGGAAGCCGAGTACTGAGTACACTCACCGAGACGACAAAGAGCAGAGACAGGCATAATAACTGGAAACAAAATGCAGTCATGATATTTAGTCAATTGCCATGAAAACAAAACTTAGAAAAGGACATTAGAGTGATGGTGAAAGATCAAACTAACCTTTATCTCCTTTATCCAGATGTGCCTGCAAAGATTTAAACGAATTAGAATCAAAGTGGAACGAAAACTTATGGAACAAGAAACCCTCTAACCTTATCAATGAAAGAGACAGGGTAACATCGATAATGCTGTTCGAATGTCGAATTGCCAAAGTCCTGCAATGAAGCAAACCAGAGGGAACAATATCAAGAACTCCACATAAACATTATTAACCTAAGCCAAAACGTCAACACATTCGTAGAAACAGCTTTTCAAAAGGGTCATGGTTCCATCAATAGTAATCAAACCAAATAGCCATTAACATTAAAACCAAAAGGAAGAAGTTGGAATCGTTAAACGTACCATGTCCATGATCACAGAGTTGGAGTCCAAATAGTTCTTACCAGAAACTAAAGAAATCTAATAAAAACAAAGGAAAAAGAAGTCATTAAATCTAGAAGAAAAGTGATATTAATGAAGCAATAAACAAAACCCTGGTTCCAAGAACAAGTAGCTGTACAATGAAACCAAAACTACCTTTGTGTGAGCTTTGACAAGGAATTGCTGAATTTTGTGTGATAGGGTAAAGCTTTTTTAATCTTGTTGATGAGGAGGGCACCTTATATAGGTTTTTCTATGTAAGTCGGTTTTAGGGTGTTACCTCTTTTAATGCACCTAACGGTAAGATCTTGATTAATTCCAAATAAGGCCATCTTTATTTTTTAAATCCAAATTGGTTCGTTTAGATTCGGCCTCATTGAGCTAAAGTACCAACTTTTAAATTCAAGTTAGCCCAAGAATGAGCTATTGGATTTCCTAAATTAAAGTATTACTCCGTAAGTTAACAATAAATTAATTTTATTTTTAACCATTTGTATACTTAATTTTTTCAGGGTAATAAATAATAATAATAAAATAATTTATTTGATAAATTAAAGATATATTTGATTTTCACTAACTGCTGAGTGCATTGGTAAGGCACATTGTACTCTCAACGAGAGGATGAGACGACATTGTTGGGAGAGACAGCCTGCACCCCGAACATAAACAGTAAGACAGACATTCATATTACCAAAAAAAGGCCTATTGAATTTTCCATTGTTTTTATCTATTTTTTAAAATGGGATTTGACGTTGTCTATCTACCATTGGTTTGGACCTTGGGATTGATTTTCTCCTATTAATAGACGCTTACCATTGCTAACAATAGGTCGCAGTTGAGTTGCGGTAAAGTCAATTTTGTTGACGTGCAATCATTGTTATATGTATGTTTATGTTAGTGTTGATAATATTTATCATTCACAGATGACAATCGTGTTTAATTATTATTTTTTTAGTTGTTTGATTAAGTTTTAACTCTTTTCTTGTATGATTTCATTTTATGCTTTAGTGGCTACCATTGACTTTAAGAGAAATCATTGAATAATGTGATTAATCTACTCTATTGTATTTCATTTTTGTTCAAGTAAACTGACTACTATTATTTTTAAAAGTTAAATACAAGTAAAACCTCTCTTCCAAACTTAAGTTTTCTCTTAATATTTTTTGTGTTGTTTTTCTTTGTTTAGTCGGCGACGACACTAATTTTAATATTGGTCGCCGATCACTAATGTTTATTAGTTTTTTATTTCAGTTTTGAATAAAAAATTTATCTTCATGACACGTTTTTTCTGCTCTTGTGGCACGCATTCTCTTTTGTCTTGTGACACGATCTTTATAATTTTTGGTATGTTTTTCGCATACCTTTGCGGTCATTTTGATGGTAGCACAAAGACACTCACGACATTTGTTTTCTAATTAGTTTATCGGTGGTCGTGTATAACCAGTCAATTCCCCTCTCTAGTAAAAGGTTATTTGTTGATATAATCAGAATTGTGTAGCGAAACAACCTACCAGATAGTTTGGTTCGCTCACCACTCCTTTGTCCCTTCGTAGTGCGTTTCATTTGACAGAGACAAAAAAATTACGAAGGTTACTGGATTCTTTTGATGTTGGACGTCACTCTCAAGGGAAATTTTGATTTTTCTTCATTTTTTTGGGTATAATATTGTTGTTTTATGTATGAGTTTTTTAGTGACTATTATCCCCAATTTTCTCTCTATGTTTGAGTGCGTGGTAATTCTAATTCCTTATATTATTTTTAGTAATGAAATTCAGTTATCATTGTTCAAAAATTATTATTATTATTATTATTATTATTATTATTATTATTTTCTAAAATATTACTAATCATCTTAATTTCAAGTTTAAATTTAAGGTAAACTACTCAAACGATCACTTAACTATAGGGTTAGAGTTGATATGATCACTATTCTTTCAGTTTTGATAATAAGACCACATAACTATTTAAATGGTATCAATTAAGTCACATGCCGTTAAAACCTAACGGAGAGGCTGACGTGGTAGTTAAAAGAAATTTGTATAATTACATATTTAGTCTATTATTTACACATTTTATCAATTTGGTCCTAGTTTTAATTTAATAAAATAAATTAATTATCAAGTTAAGTGGTGACACGTGTCACTACCTCATTAGAGGACTTTAACTATTTATATTTGAATTAATAATTTTATTTTCCTCCTTTAATCAGGGTGTGCCTGGACAAAGAGACACTGGTTTATCACTGTGCCAAGTGCACTTTTGTAATCTAGAGTATGCAATTTATTATAGGATAAATATTTTATACACAGGCGGTGGAAACTAAAAGTTTCCACAAGCGCCTTAGTTTTAGGGTATAGGGAGTTAGTTTAGAGTATAGGGTTTAGGTGTAGGGGTTAGAATTTAGGGATAGTTGTTTCAATTTAAGGTTTAGGGTTATAATTTAGGGTTTATAGGTTAAAACATAAATCCTCACTATATTACTCTAAAAACTAAATCATAACATATAAACCCTAAATTATAACCCTAAACCTTAAATTGAAATAATTATCCCTAAATTCTAAACCCATGCACCTAAACTCATAAACCAACTCCCTATACCCTAAAACTAAGGCGCTTGTGGAAACTTTCAGTTTCCACCGCACATGTGTAAGATATTAACCCTTTATTATATGTCTTCATTTGTTGTTAATGACAAGAAAAAAAAAATATAAAATATGGATTAAAATTCGAACATGACACACTTGTGATGCATAAAAACATCTAAACCACCGAAATAAATCTAATAGTTAAACTAAAATTGATAAAGTTATATGTATTTTTAAATTATGGTTAATACATGATTTAAAATAAAAATTGTTTTAAGATTTTTTTTTATATTTTTAAACTAAGTTTAATATATTTTTTATTTTTCACATTTATTTTTATAAGTTCACATATATAATCAATGAATAGATTTTTAACTTAATTAATAATTTTAATATTTATTAAAAATAATTTTATTATTATTATTATTATTATTATTATATATAATTTTAAAATAATGTCAATTTATTTAAATTATATTCATGAGTTTAGATTCACTAAATGAATATCTAATAAATTTTTAATTTTTAATATAATTTAACGTATATAATAATTTAATTAAATTTTTAATAAAATATAAAATATTATTTAAGTTAAAAATAATTCAATGGTTATTTACATGAAATTATAAAAAAATAATTGTGAAAAGAAATATATATATATATATATTAAATTTAGTTTAAAAATACAAGTGTGTCAACTTTAATTTAATCATTAGATTTATTTCAGTGATTTAGATGTTTTTATGCATCACAAGTGTCTCATGTTTAAAAATTTTTAATCTATATTTATTTCTTTTTTCCTATCATTAACAATAAATAAAGACAGATAATAAATGTCATACTTTAGAACACAATTTTGTATTTGGCACAGTGGTAAACTAGCGCCTCTTTGTCCAAGCACACCTTGGTTCAAATCTTGTTCGAGGCATTGGCATTTTCTTTCTTTTCCACCTCCAATGAGGTGGTGATACGATAAAATTATTAAATCAAATATAAATAGTTAAAGTCTTCAAATCCACCTAATTGAATAATTAATTTTATTAAATTAAAATTAGGACTAAATTGATCAAATGTGTAAATAGTGGAGACTAAATATATAATTATACAAATTTCTTTTAACTGTCACATCAACATCTCCGTTAAGTTTTAACGGTAAGTAGCTTAATTGATACCATTTAAATAATTATGCGGTCTTATTGACATAATTGAAAGTATAGTGGTTATATCGATATCAACCCTATTGTAGTTCATTTCGAAGTTCCAATCCTTGGATTGATGCGAGTAATGAGTATAAATTATAAAGGTCAAGTGACCTATGAATTTTTCTCCTATGACTATTTACCTTCTGTCCTTCATGCACTGCTTCTGCTCTCATAACAATTAACAAAGCCTTGTCTTGTGTTATTGCTCTTGTAAGTAATCTCCTCGAAGTTCAATCAAAAAGAAAAATAAATAATCTTGAAAGGAAAGTCCCAACTCTTTGTACCACTAATGGCATTGAATGTTAGAAATATGGGCATGTTGAGATAGAAATGCTGAGATTTTCGTAATATCTTTGCTTCAGATTGTAGTCTGTAGGGTAAGTTGAACTGAACACATGTTTTGCACAAAATGGCATGGTTTATCTGACCTTTTGGGACAGTGAAAATGGATCTGTTCCTCAGAAGCATTCCAAAATGGTCCCGGCGAGGCTCGAACTCGCGACCTTCGGCTCATAAGACCAACACTCTAACCAACTGAGCTACGGGACCAACACATTATTTGTTCCTTGAATGATCTTCCAGCTGTATAATGCTTGTGCTGAATTTGGTCTCTTGTGAACACCTATATGCTTCTTCAAAACAATAAATACTGTAAATTATTTGTGGTGCTAGTATAATATGCCTTCAGTCCAATACATGTTCTACATTGAAGTTTTTCTGTAACTGCAACATTGTGCCATCCTATATCATGCGGGGAGCTCGATACCGAACCGCCATATGACCTAAACTAATCTGAATGCAATCGAATTCATTCGAAATGGTATATTGGCTGTAATGAGCTTTAACAATCAACACACATGAAGTCATTGCTTCTAGGACTCTATATTCACAACAAATGGGGTAGTGACTAGTGAGTGTAATGAAAACTAATCTGCAATTTATTTCCTAACAGGTTTCCAACATGAAAGGCCAATAACAACTCTCCCCTTCCACCCCTGCAGCATCCAGCGGCCATCGACATCGACAATGAAGTCCCTATGATAATTGGATTGCACCAGATTCTTCACTTTCTTCACCAGCACCTCATCCAATGGAATTGGCTTGAACCCTGCCCTCATAGTCCTAGCCTGCCATTGCTTATACGTCTCCGGCCTTTCGACCCTCTCGGTTCCCTCGCACGCAACAACATTCATTATGTCCCTCCCGAGTATCTCCCTCTCGTACATCATCCTTTGTGGATCTTCCCGAGACACATTCGCTTCGAATATATCGAACTGAGCTGAGAAATGGAAGAGTGCTTCCCGGAACCTTGTGACAAAAAAGGGAGCATTATATGTCCCATTTGCAACCCCATGGATGAAAAGGTCGGGGTTGATGCTTCTAATCAGTTTCAGGACAGTGTCCCTTGAACTGGTCGACGACAATGTGTCGTCGGGGAGGTTCTTTAACCGATACAAGCAGTTTACAACGACAACTTCATCTTTGTTGATCTTTAGTTCTTCGAGTTCGATGGTTTCCCATTTCTTTGCTATCACGTTGTACTCGAACGGGACATTGAATCTCTCACAATACCTTTTCAAGCGACGCCCTGTCTCTTCAACCCTTTCAGCCGGTCGTAATCCTGGTTGAGGGAACTCAACGCCGGTGATTCGAAGCTTGGGAGGTCCACCAGCTCTTGCCGAGAGACGCTGTATGAGGCAAGGCCATTGAAAACCGTAACAAATGCCGAAATCAACGATGTGGAGTGTGGTTGCCTTCTCTGCAACTTCCATTATCTTCTTATTTGCATAGAAATTAACCATTTTCTTGAAAGGGCAAGCTAAAACATATACTCCGTAAGCTTTAAGGATATCAGCAGCCGAAGTCCGATTGCTTACCAACGGCGAATACGACGGTGCCCCTTTGCCAGCCAAACGAGTCTTGAGTGCATCAGCAAAGTAATGGGCCAATCTTTGGGTTCCATCACCGGTTTCAGAAACATTCCGACTTATCTGTTTCAACACCTCGTGTGCAGTCCTTTGGTCATTAATGGCGACAGCTTGTGCACATTGAGTGAGCAGACTCCACAAATCCACCACTTCACTTCTCTTCCCGTTCTTCTTCCTGCGCGTCGTCCCGCAATTGGAAGACCCTTTTAGCTTCCCGTTTTGCTTCGGAGTGTCGTCGTTTTCGCCTTTGCAAAGCAACACTTGATCGAACATCTCCGATTGTTCCGAATCTTCAAGGGAAACAGCAGATTGTTTGCTGCTCCTACAATCTTCCAGTTCATCACAACCGTCACGCTGGTAATTCTTCCTTCCCTTCGATACCGGTGAGTTGCTTTCCGGACCGGAAAGCCCCGGATATTGGTGGCCAAGAGCTTCATAGAATGATTTCTCGGCGGCTTGGAGAGCTAAACAATCTTGCAACATACACGTCTTTTCTTCCATGTCTTCTTCCATTAACATCTCGTTTATGTAGTTGAGCATTTCATTGGCAAAAGGGACGTTATCAAGAGGGTGTCCCTCTGGACTCGCCGTCGTCGTCCCCGACGGTGAAGCTGACTCAACAGGTGAGTCCGGACTCGGACTCGGACTCTGTTTAAACTCATTCACAAGGTTGTGATTTGAGTAGATTGGGACTGGGATTCCCCCATGATCGAATTCGAATCCGTACATGGAGCTGGGAAAATCTTGGAAAAGGGAATCCATAGAAAACTATCTGAAACTGGGTTGCAAAAATCTATGGCGGAGAAATTAAAGAGATAAAGAAAAGGAGGAGTCAAAGTATAAGGTAAACAGAGTGGCAGGAGAGTTCAGTGGTTTGGTCTAAACTTATAAAGGGTCAGGCTTCTTGAAACTGTTGCGGTGTCCAACTGAACCTTCTTGGAAACTACAGTTATGACAGAACAGCCGCCACTAGAACTCGCCGTTTTTAAGACAGATTTTGAGTGTCTCCCCCGACTCGAGGAGGAAACTTCTAGACTCCTTTCTGGACGCCGGCTGGGATTAAATTATTAATTAAGGTCAAATGTTGATTTTTGTTCTTCTATAGTTCTATTACCGTTAAACTTATTTTCTTTTATTAAGTTGTATTATAATAATATTTTTAAAATAAATATTAAAATTCGAATTTATAAAAAATTAAATGAATGAGCATTTATTGGCCTATGTCGTGAATCTCATTTATTTGTTTGAATATAAACGGTCAAATAAAGGATTGACTTTTTATAATTTACTCAAATAAAGCCTAACTTTTCAAAATGGTCAAATAAATACTTAATGTTTTCAAATATACTTAAATAAAGATACTCCTGACAAGTCTTTATTTAAGCATATTAAAAAACATTAGGCCTTATTCGACTATTTTAAAAGGTTTTTTTTGAAAAATAAGTACCTTATAAAAAAAATTCTCTACATTCTAATAGGGGAAAGAGTATCCGATTTGATTAATTAACCAAGTTTACATAATGTTAAAATCAAACCGTAAAAGATTATTTCTTTATTTGAGCATATTCAAAACATTACACTCCAATCTAGGTAGTTTTGAAAACATAAAATTTTATTCGACTGTTTGAAAAGTTAGATTCTTATTTGAGCATGTACCCTTATTTTCATAAGATTAGTAGTTAGTCTAAATAGCTAACATATTTAACTATTTAAATTAAATTATTAATGTTATTTTCTCTTCACAATATCCTTTTTTAAACAAAAAATAATGTTAGTATGAGCTAAAAGTAATACTTAAAAAATCAGTATTAGACCAACTATTAATGTTATGTTTCTTAAGCAAAGTTTAGAGTTCAAATCCTCACGTTGTAAATGAATAAAACTAGGTTAGATAGTCTCCCTCATAATGAGTTTTGCAAAATTTTTTAAAAAAATCAATATTGAGGTTTTAATCAAAATAATTAAAGTAGAAATATTAAATTACAATAAAGACCAAAACTAGAACTTAAGAAATAATAAATATGTGTTGGGTGAATTGGTAAGACACATTGTACTGATAAAAAGAAGACGTGAGTTCAAACCTCAAAGACGACATTGTTGGGAAAGACAACTTCGCACCCCGAACATAGATCATAAGACAAACAACATATAACAAAAAAAAAAAGTTACTTCCTGCGCAAGACATTCTGGGACTCAGCTTTGAACAAAGTGGGAACGCCTTTACATCGTGAGCGTGGGCCAGGGTTCCCCCGTTCCGATAATGACCCAAATCCAACTTTCAAGATTGTTCCCTTTTCTGTTTTGTTTTTTGCAGCTTGAAAAATCAATGAAAAGAACTCTCGTGATATACTCAATCGTATCTGTTTGGTTTCTGATATTTTCTCGAGAAAATTATTCTAGCAATCAATCATTCATTCACCCAATTCTCCTTTGTTAACCAATCACCAGAAACCACCTGTTCCCTGTCTTTAGTCCTTGTTCGGAATCTTGGGTTGGGATCCTTTTCTTCCCTTTACAGTTCAGATTGGGATTCTCTCTCTAATGCCTACTTATTTGGTAGGTACCCTACCTTGCTCATCAAGATTTATATCGATCGGCTTAGATATTGAAATTTAATTCGATTGATTCATACAATTATGTTTAAAATTTGATATGCATAGACATGAAAGTCGGTCCATTCGGACTTTTGCAACCGGGACCGATGATAAAAATGGAGGCATAGTGGCTGATTTACAGAAATGTGGGCAAAAAGAAGCCAGCCATAGTTTTGGATGTGTAAGAATAAATTCTTGTTGTTCAAGTTTGCTAAACAAGCTAACCTTCTGTTGATGCTTAAAATTAAACTCGATTTAATCTATCTTGATTATAAAAAACAATTTAAATATGTCCGGTTCGAACTAATATAAACCTAAGTTTGATTTAAACTTAGAATGATCTATCTAATAACTCCTAAATAATCTAAGCTTGAAGCAATCAGAATGTGAAAATGATGTACAGTCGTGATAATTCAAATAGAAAAACCCGAGATTCAAATATAAAACAATATGAATACTAAATGGATAATTATTTTAAAGATTAAATTTTAAACATGTCACGTAACTCTTTTAGTAGTCTAAACCCCAACCCATAAATTCTAAACCATAAATCTATTATCAAACCTTAAATAGAATCACACTCACACACACTAAAATCCTAACCCTAACCTCTGATGCACAGAATATTTCTCATACCAAATTATTTAAATTTGAAAAAATATATAATTTTGTGTTTATATAAACATACAATTCTAACTTTTAAATAAATAAAGAATTTTTCCAACTTATGTCACAAGACATACCGTAAAAATAAGGAACATTTAATAACTTCATCCAAGAAGATTCCTTAATTACTTAACTCATTCCCTAAAAACAATATACCGTAGAACCTAAATATTAAAACCTTAAATCTTAAAACCCTACCTCCTAAACCATTGAGTACTCTAATCCTTTACTTGCACTATTTATTTTATCCACATAAATTATAAACTCATAAACTATAAATTTTAAAAAATTAAATCTTAAACCTTGAATTATCTTAAATTTAAACTATAAGCTCTAAACAATAAACCCTAAAACTTAAATTCTAAACATTAAGAGTAAAACTCCTAAACCCCATAAAATTCTAAATTATAAACTTTAAACTTCTAAACCCTAAAATCCTAAACATTAAACCATCATATATTAGAATCATAAATCATAAACTTTAAACCATAAATCATAAGCTCTTCAAATAATGTGAGAAAAAAATATTATTAAATGAGTTGAGTAACCAAAGAAATCCTCTCAATTGTTTTTTTATAAATGCTCAATACTAAAATAAGTGCTCAAATTATCACAGTCTTTTAGATGCCTATTTTTTTAGGTGCTCAAATTATATGGCTAAACTTTTTTTTGCCCCTTTAGGTGCCCAAACTATCATTTTTTGGTCAAAGTAGGTGTCAAAACTATCATTTTTTTTGTCAAAGTAAGTGCCTCAGTTTGACCTTAAAAGGTGTAAAAAAAGATAGCTTGGGCACCTAAAATGGGTAAAAAGAGTTTAGGCACCTAAAAATGAAAACCGAAATAGTTTGGGCACCTAAACTGGACAAAAAAATTAAACACTTAAAAGAATAAAAAAAATTAGATAGTTTAAACACTTATTTTGACTTTAAGAATTTTATAAAATGCTTCTTATTCTATGTCTTGTGGCATAGTTTTGATGAGGCCATAAATAAATTTTAAATTTATTATTATTATTATTATTATTATTATTATTATTATTATTTGATAAATTTTAATTCTAACTTTAATCATAATCCTACTTAGAGGGGAGGAGAAGGGATATTTTTAGTGGGGCTAGAACTCATGACCTAAGAAAATTGATGGAACAAAGATGAGCAGCTTGGCCAACCAACCAAATATCCTTGCTCTAAATTTATTAATTATTTGTTTTGTTTAATAATTTTATAATAAATTACGTATTCATGAAATGGATAATTTTATTAAATTGGATCATTAATATTCCTAAATTCAAAATATGTATACCAATGTGAAAAGGAGAAAATTTTATATACCTAGCTGATGTGGTAGGTTGGGTGGAAGATAATAAATTATGTATTTATTAATTTTTATATAAATAACCATAAATGTACTAAATGAATCATTTAAACATATTCAACTTTCATTTATTATTTTTCTCTCTAGATTTTTACATGATTTTAATGCAATAATATAGATATAAATGATAAATTTTAACATGTTAAAATGAATTAATTTTACTATTTATCTATGTTTTTACAGATAAATTGCGTATGTAATAAATTAAATTTACATATTTGGATCATGATTTTAATATTTTAATTTTATATTTTTAAAAAATTATTTAAGTTGAGATATTTGTTAAACATTGAGATTTTAATCAACGTTAAGATTTTAGTATTTTATTTTTCTTTGGATATTGTTCAATTTAATAAACGATAATATGTTTCTCATTTTCTTGAATTTAAATTTTTTAATTTTTTCAGCTCTTCAATAACCCAATAAACAAACCACAAAGTTACTATTATTTTTAATCAAATTAAAAATAAAACATCATATATAAATCATGAGTTTTTAAGCTTTTCGCACCTCACTTTCTATGAAAAAACAACCTCTTAGACTACTTATGGTTGTACAGTGTTAAAAGGGGGAATGAAGTAATTCAGTTGTACAATGATAATATTATGATTTTCAAAAAAAAAATAAAAATGATTATTTTAAGGGCTGAATAAAAAAATAAGTGCTCAAACTATACATTTTTTAACTGTAGGTGTCTAAATTATTTTTTAGTTTTTATATTTTTTGGATGTGTTAAAAAAACTTTTTTTTTGTTAAAAACACGTGCCTAAAGTTTCATTTCGTTAATTTTAGGTGATTGGCCGTTAACGACCATTAAAAATATTCATTACGCAATCAAAACATGACATATGACATGTTTTTATATTTTTTTTAAAAATAAAAATAAATTTATTTTAAAACTATCCAAAATCATTAACTCTAAATCTCAAAACTATCATCGTTACCACTGTCGATAACCTTGTCGACGGTGGCAACGATGACAATTTTAAAGATTTGTAGTTAAAGATTTAGGACTATTTTGAAGGATTTTGAGATTTTTTAAATTATTTTATTTTAATTTTTTTAAAAGGAAAAAAATAAAAATAAAAATAAATACAACGTGTCTAAATCTGATTGAGTGATAAATTTCTTTAACAGCACAACCTTAAAACAATAATTGATTGAAACTTTGGGCATCTGAAATTAAAAAAAATGAAACGTTAGATAACTATTTTTATCAAAAAATAGTTTAGGCACCTAAAGTTAAAAATATGTATAGTTTAGACACTTATTTGTAAATCACGCATATTTTAAATTATACTAATATTTTTTATTAATATTTTATTTGTTGTAATTAATTATAGGCTTAATACAAAAATAAATACCTAAAATATACCTTTTTGAACTTTAGGTGCTGCCTAAAGTTTTTTTTATATAAAAATAAGTGCTTAAAGTTCCAACCATTACAATTTTAAATGTCTGGCCGTTTAAAAAAATTTAATACCTAATAAGAATGTGACACGTTACATATTTATTTATTTTTATTTTAAATATTAAATATATAGATTTAAAAAAAAAACTCAAAATTTCCAAAAGAGTCCTATATCCCTAATACCCAAAACAATAAATTCTTCAAATTATCGTCGTTGCCGCCACCGTTGTCGTCTTTGGACACAACCAATACCGTCGCCAAATCCCACCCCAACCACCTAACGTCAGTAACCAACATGAGGCGTGCCAATTGGACGGTGAACGCGTATGGTTCTATTTGAACGTCATCCGATTGACACACTTATCGGATGCTATCGGCGTTGGGTGGTTGAAGGAAATCGGCGGTGTGATTCGACGACCGCAATGGTGGTGTCCGACGATGGCGACAGCGGTGGCAATTTAAAATTTTTGTGATTTTGGGTATTAGCGATTTGGGATTTTTTGAAAATTTGAAAATTTTGAATTTTTTTAAATTATATTCCTTTTAAATTCTTAATATAATAATAAATAAACACGTTACGTGTCACGTTCTTATCATGTAACGATTTTTTTAAATGTTCGAGCACTTAAAATTGTAACAGTTAAAACTTTAGGCACCTATTTTTAGCAAAAAAATACTTTAGGCGCCTAAAGTTTAAAAATTATATAGTTTGGACACTTATTTTTCATTTAAGCCTTAATTCTATAATTGAATATATTTTTTAAAAAATATTTATGGGTAAAAGATGTATTAATTGCATTACATTTATAATTTTAAAAATTATTTATTGATAAAAGATATTTTAATTTTTTCTTCAATTATATTCATTTTAGCTACCATGTCATGTGCTACTTTAACTAGATAAATGACCCAATGAAAGAGGTGGCATTTAACATCTGAAAATCTTCATAATGATAATAACTTATGGGAAAAGAAAAGGGTAATCTTCACTAATGGTCACTTTTGTTTTGGGTTTGTTTTACTTTAGTCACCGGAATTCAAAATACATCAAACTCACCACGTACGTTTCAAATCGTTACTGTTTTGGTCACTGGACCGTTAACCCTCCGTTAATTAAAAATAAAAGTTTCTAATTTGACCCCTAAACTTTCAAAACTTAATTTTTTACCATCAGTGAAGATTACCCTAATAATAATAATAATAATAATAATAATAATAATAATAAACTCGTCTACTTTCAGCCCCGCCAAACGCCAACTGCACCGCCTTCGACCACCGCGTTCTTCCACTCTTCCGCCCAGCTCATTCACCTCTCTTCATTTCCATAATCATAATATTGAATTTTACCCTAATTTCGAACCCGAATGGCGGCTTTTGATTTCTCAGCTTCATCTTTGTTCCGTTCGAGAATTAGCGAACCAGTGACCTTTATCTCCTCGAAACCGCCGTCCATGTAAGCTTCTTATCCAGCATAATGTCAATAATCCCTATGAATAAAGGAAGTTGTTCAAAGTACCTTTTTTGCAGGTTGAACTTCAAAAAAACTCCACTCATTAAAATCTCATGTGATTACTCTTGCTTGGAAGTAAGTTCCCCCCCCCTTCTTTTTAATTGAATTTAAATTCTCTCTAATTTAAAAGTTTTTTATGATTTTAAGGAATTAACGGTTCTTTTTTTCTTTCTTTCTGTTTTACTCTCTTTTTTCCCACTTTTTATTTGATAAAAAATTCCATTTTATCCGTTTTATTTAGCAAGTGGATGCTTTTATTTTATTTTTGTGTTGTTATTAATGGGGTTTGCTTGTTTTGATCGAATGGTAATATTGAAATTGATGGACTTTGCTGAAACAATGTAATCTTCTTGGTTGATGCTCTTTTGGGGTACTTACACTGGTATAACACTTCTCATTTCAAGGTTAAGGATGTTCATTATCAACCTCCAGGGACACAGATTAACCTTTTGAATGGAGTTAGCTTTTCGCTTCAGGAGAAAAGGTAAATGCTTGTAAATAATAGAAAATTACTTTTTTAAAATTAATGTTGCATAGGGAATACTGGTATGAACATTAGGCGATTTAATTATCAGCTGATCTGATGTAAGCTCTTGAAAAAGACAAAGAGAATGGTCATAAGACATTGGAATATCGTGTCAACCTTCTACTCTATTGAAGCAGATCTAAAGTTGTCTCATAGAATGCATGGTTTGAAGCTGACCTTTTGTTTTTGTAGTAAATGGTTTGTGTGAATTGCTGCAGCTTTGGCTTAATTTTCGGACAGAGTGGAAGTGGAAAAACTACCCTCTTGCAGGTCTGTCATATATGTTTATGTGTATTTTTGATCATTCACTTTATATACCTTGAATCTCCTTTCAGCTACTTGCAGGGTTGAGCAAACCAACTTCAGGTTCTATTCATATTCAGAAAACAATGATACGTTTTCTCTTTGCTTAGAAAGACCAAACCAGAATGAAGTTGTGGGGAAGATGGTAAAAAATGAAGTTTTGAAAGTTTGGGGGTCAAATTAGAAACTTTTATTTTTAATTAACGGAGGGTTAACGGTCCAGTGACCAAAACAGTAACGATTTGAAACGTACGTGGTGAATTTGATGTATTTTGAATTCCGGTGACTAAAGTAAAACAAACCCAAAACGAAAGTGACCATCAGTGAAGATTACCCAAAAGAAAATTCAATTCCGGGTCAATTCAGTGAATCCGATTCACATTTATTAAATAGATGTTTTATATAGGCCAGATTCATCCAGTCCCACATGAAGTGGAACTTTCTCTTGCATTGCCTTGCATGCTGGGACCTTTCGTTATCTATACTATTATTTAAAAGTAACTTTGATTTTTAATTGATTAATTCTAATTATATACTTAAAAATTTATTATAAAAATAATTTTTAATCAAATTTGCTCTATTCATAATATTAAAATTTAAATTATTGGCTTTGCTTGTAACACCCCGTTCCGGTCCGGACGTTTGACCGGTCCGAGTAGGCTACACGGGGAAAATCGATGTGAAACTCGTTAAGGTCCCACCTCGGTTAGCAACCCTAGGAAAACTTTTTCATTTATTATCTTATCTAGATGCGTTAATTAAACCTAAGCGTAAAACGACAGCGCAAACAAGGCTCACGAGAAACCCAACAACAAACAGGGCCTAAGCCCAACCCTTGAAACCCTTTGGAGATGTCAAAAAGCCCAAATTACAGGCATGTGTTTCGAAACAGTCAAAGCCCGTTTCGAAACACGAACTCCAGTTTTAAAAGCCAGACACCCGTTTCGAAACACATCCACCCCGTTTTGGAACAGGGTCTCATTTTGCCTAGCCGTTTCGATACCCGTTTCGAAACAGACAATTTCAATAGCCAAAGTGTTTCGAAACAGGGGCTAACAGTAGCCAAAATGTATCGAAACGAGTTTTGATACGGGGCTCTGGAACCACACCTGTTTCGAAACAGGGTAACCCGTTTCGAAACACCTGCACTCTGTAAATTCCAAAACTCAGCTTTAAACATCTCCAATTGATTCCAAACGTCCGTAACGACCCCAAAAAGCATACAAAGCATTCAAACACACTATAGAGGCATGCACCCTATTGCAAGAATACTCAAGATTCATAAGGATATAAAATAGGGGCATCAAATCAGCATAGGAATCATACGTAGCAATTAAGATTCACATGCTTAGACAAACATACATAAGCACATCCATAAAAGGCACAAGACCAACATACACATAAGCATTTAAGATAAGCATTTAGACATGGTTTCCAAAACAAGATGTGGCATTCACGAGCCAAACCAACATCAGCACAACTCCAAAGCATTTAAATCCCATTGCTTGACTATTACAATCTTTCAATTTAAAATTCATACTTGAGCTAACCAAAGCGACACTTGGAGGCCCCTCCTTGCCCATGCCACCCACAAGCTACAGATCTGCATTGTCGAACAAAAAGAAGCGTAAGCATAAAAGCTTAGTGAGGGTAAGCCCATAAAACAAACCTCGACAATGCAAGGTCCAAGCACGAGCATACAACCAAGGTAGAATGCATGAGTTCTTACCTTCGAACCACAAGAGCCAAAATAAAAGATGATGCATGAACATATTATCCAACCATGTCATGCTTAACAAGTCCATAACCACCACATATGGAAACATAAATATATTCAACATATAAGCAACTTAGTTCACAATCCGTATTGGCACCTAGCTATGACTCGAATACGTGGATAACCGTTGGAACTCACATCCAACAACACAATCATTACCTTACGGTGGGATTACACTCATCACCGTTCATGCGGAGGGGATTCCACTCATCCTCACGCCTCGTTTCACGCGGAGGGGATTCTACTCATCCTCACGCCTCGTTTCACGCGGAGGGGATTCTACTCATCTTCACGCCCGTCGATGGGATTCCATTCATCACCGACTAATATATATAAGAAGATTTTTGGGCGAACTCGTACTCCATCTTGATGACTACCATCATCAAGACCACGCGCGCATTTTGACTCACGTGTGCACACTAAACATCCTAATGATCGATCATTTGTACCCAAGCATACTAGTGTCAATACTAATGCATTTCACAACCTTTCACAACACCATTTCATATCAATTTCCGTGCTTAGCACGTACTCACCATGACTTACCGTCATGCACAAACCACATTTCCATGCCTAACATGTACTCACCATGATCCTCGGATCACGCAACCACCTCATAATATCAATTCACATGTCAACACTACATGTATATAATTAATACAAATATCACATCATATTTCATACATATGTATATCCCCATCATACCTATCATCAACATGCATATAACAATGCATTAAGCCATGCCTCAACATACACATATAACAACATATACATAACCACCATAAACACGATTAAACATGAGGCATAAATCAACACTTTAAAGATCAACCAAGGTCTCTAACTAAAGCTTGGGATTAGACTATCACTCTAATGCCAACTCTAGGTGGGTCTACCAAGCCCAACCTAGTCCACATGCTCGAACCAACACTTGAAAACCATTTAAAAATATTTAACCACTCACCGACAATTCCAAGCTCAACCACACTAGCCGATCAAGCTTCCGAGGATTCCAGATTTGTTCCCGAGGCTTCACCAATACGAAATATTGCTTCTAATCATCTCAACACAATCAAAACAACCTCAAATCAATTCACAAGTCAATGTAGCAAACCCGGAACACTAATCAAGCACAAAACACATGTTTTCAAGCTATGAACAAGTCCAAAATCCTCATTCCCGAGCAGCCATGAAAAACAGTCCAAAACTCAAGATTTCAACCTCTTTAACACACTTAAATGCTTCCAAAACGATCCCTAACCAACATACAACCAATAGCCCTCAATTTTCAACATTAAACACACCTAAAATCAACCTTTAAACCCTTCAAAAACCTCATTAAAACCCAAATTCGGGAATCATTGTAAAACTCTTTAAAAATCACATATGTTGGACCTTATGGTTCCTAAACAACTTATCTATCAACATTAAACCAAAAGCTTTGGTAAAGAATCATAAAGCTCCAACCTTTAACCAAAACTTTCAAAAACCCAAATTACAAAATACATAGTTTTAGTAAATCTAAAGATACCAAAATGAAGAAGAGACCATGGCCAAGTCAAAAATGTCATTACCTCTTGAAAAGCACTAAGGATGAAGTTGAAAAGTGATGGAATAGTAACTAGATAGAAGCTCTCTCTTCTTGTCGTGAGATAGCAAAAATGGGGGAGTGGGGAAGATGACAAAGGCTCATTTTAATTAAAAAGGGGTTTTAAATGAAAGTTGGTTTATTTACAGTTTTTCCATTAATGAGATGGAAATCTTATTTGTTTGTAAATTCCATAGAAAATGAAAAACAATTCAATTTAGTCCAACACAAAAATGTTAGCTTTGAAATCACAAGGTCCAAATAGTATATATTGTTATTTTAATTATAAAACCGAGACTCAAAATATTATTTGAATATTATTTTCACCCGACCCCCAAACCCGGGTGTTATAACTCTCCCCCACTTAAGGAAATTTCATCCCCGAAATTTATCGGACATGAAGAGTCACTGAAACATGCTCCTCCACACTTTCTTTCTGACCACAACATACTCACTAACTCGGTAGACTTACCACACAATCATTAGCTATCTGATGCTAAGATCCTAATTGGTTCCCCAATTGCATGCCAATTTTAAACTCAACTCAATCTCTTTGCAAACATAGCATGAGACAGACCTGACTCACATTTCCGAATCATAGATACCTAAAACACCTTACAAATCCCTTTCTAACTCTGGTGGTAACCACAACAAATAAACAACAAAACTAGCCTGATTCACAATCTCATACATCACCGTTTGAATACTTGACCGATAACTTTCTCTGACTGACCATCTAACTTCAACCGGTATCCAAGCACTACGTAGATGTCCTCAAAAATCTAGTTGAAATCTCGAATCTCTACAGGCCACTATCGAATTCAAGACACTATACAACTCACACTCTTGCTAAGGCACGACTCCGCCATCTCACACAAGGTACAAGTAACGTGAACATGCATAAAACGAGCACACTCAGAGCAACTATCATTGTTTACTAAGCTAAGTTCTCTCGGAGGAATTCAAAGGCGAACCAGACACAAAGTCTCTTGGATCTATTACCCACTTTCCTTATGAATCTTCCACGGATGTAACAAACTAGAAGAAAACTAACACTCGGCATCGACACGCTGGCAAATTTACACACTTACTCTCATACTGAACCTCATCATTCTTCAACTCAATCCAGAAGTACTCGTCTTTGACCCAAAATAAGTCTTCATAATACTCAGATGCAATACAATGAACTGCCGTGTGCTTCGATCAAAACAATACGTCTCAGGACACTATGTCATTCGACACAACTATTCTGTCTCTAAAAATGCAAACTCTATCATCTTTGAAACTGTAAACTGAAGGTCTTCCTTCTACTATGTCTTGCACGTGAGGTGCCAAGAACCTGTCTTGCAACTGTTTCTCTTCAAGTATTCTTACTCAATGTAGGCTTAACATAAAACTCGGCCACAAAACTACTATCATTTGATAAACTGAATCCAGCAAATATAGCTCGCAACTCAACTGCCAATGTAACAACAAATATAACTCGAAGCATCGGTTACTGCGTTGACTCCCTTCGGATGGTACTCAATCTTGAGATTACGGTACTCAAGCAATTCTAACAAATTATGTTGTTCAAGTTTCAACCCTTCCTAAGTCGTCAAATATTTTCAAGCTCTGATGATAAATATATATATTGTGCATTTCTTACTATACATGCTTTGTTTCTAAGTCTTCGAAGCAAATACAACTGTAATTAACTATATGTCTCGTGTCGGATAATTCTTTTCATGTACTTCCTACTGCCTCGACGAATAAGCCACAAATCTTCTGTCTTGTACAAGCACACAACCTAACCCTACATGTAATGCATCACTATGGTTCACAAATTCTTCTCTAGTATCGGCCGGATCAAGGTCGAAGCTTTCATCAAAGTTTCTTTCGGTTTCTCAAGGGTTCGTTGTCTCGCATATGTCCACACAAAATTAACATTGTTCTGTAGCAACTTGTCAAAGGAGCAGCTATCTTCGAAAGGCTATTTACAAACCTCTGATAGTAACAATGCTAAACCTAGGAACTATAGATACATGTCACTGTCTTCGGTTTCTTCCAATTCACATCTTCTCCTGCCTACTTAGGATTTTCTCTAATACACTCGGCTGATCTACATGTCCTAGGAGAACATCTTTCTTGACTCGGAGTTCATGTTTGCTCAACTTGGCATACAACTGATTCTCTAACAAGATCTACAACACTAACTCCAAAGCTTGTCATGATCTTCCTCGGCACGTGAATATACCCATGTATCATCTATGAGAACTACTACAAACTGATCAAGGAGCTCAGGAAATATTCTGCTCAACATCTCTATAAAAGTAACTAACACACTAGTCAAACAAAACGACATAACTCAGAGTGACCATATCTTGCCCCAAAAGCTGTCTTCAGTACGTCAACCTCTCTCACTTTCAACTGGTAGTAATCGGATCTCAAATTAATCTTCGAAAGAACTGAAGTACCCCTCAACTGATCAACAAACTACTGATGCTCGGAAATGGATACTAATTGTAGAAAAATAAAAAAGAGTATTTTGAGCAGTTATCAATTTGATTCACTGTTTTACCTTGAATTGATATGAAGAGTATATACAAGCCAACTATATATAGATTTAGTACAATGAGTTCTAATAAAACTCAAACTAGTCTAGATAGAATTTAATCCTATAAAATATAAGAGATAAAGGTTATCTAAACTACTTAATAGATAAGAGTTATATGCTATCTAAACTACCTTAAGAGATTAGAGTTATAGTATATCTAAATTACTTAGATATTTACAAAGGAATTAACTCTATTTACATGATAATTATCTACACTCCCCCTCAAGCTGGTGAATACATATTGTAGATACCCAGCTTGGATTTAAGATCGTCAAAAACTACTCTTGGAAGAGCCTTGGTGAGAATATCTGCTAACTGTTGCTTTGTAGGAACATAACCGAGTTTGATAACTCCATTGCTAATTTTTTCAGAGATAAAGTGTCTATCTATCTCCACATGTTTGGTACGGTTGTGTTGGACAGAATTTTTTGCAATACTAATAGCAGATTGACTATCAGTTTGCAACTCAAATTGCTTGAAGTGATCTAATCTCATTTCAGTCAGCATTCTTTGTAACCACATGCCTTCACAAATCCCAAGTGCTAGTGCTTGATACTCGGCTTCTGCACTACTCCTAGACACCACAGCTTGCTTTTTACTCCTCCAAGTGACCAAGTTTCCCCATACGAAAGCACAATATCCACTAGTTGATCTTCTATCAGTTAACTCACCAGCCCAACTTGAATCAGTAAAAATTCATACCGACCTTTCTTCGCTTTTCTTAAATAACAAGCCATGTCCCGGAGTCATTTTAAGATACCGTAAAATTTTGTATACGGCATCAAGATGCTCTTCTCTTGGATCATTCATGTACTGGCTAACAATACTAACATAAAAAGCAATGTCAGGCCTCGTAAGAGATAAATAAATTAGCTTACCAACCAATCGCTGGTATTGCTCTTTGCTTACTGGAACACCTCCATCATCTTTTCTGAACTTTAAGTTGGGCTCCATTGGGGTTTCGGCTGGTTTACAACCGAGCATGCCAATTTCTGTCAAAAGATCAAGGATGTACTTCCTCTGACAGATAACTATACCGGTTTTTGATGTTGCCACTTCCATTCCAAGAAAGTACCTAAGACTACCGAGGTCTTTGGTTTCAAACTCCTTGGCTAGTGAATCTTTTAGCCTCTTTAATTCTTCAATATCATCCCTAGTGATTATTATATCATCCACATAAACAATTAAAATTGTTCTTTTACCATTTTTATTTACCTTAATAATCAAGGTATGGTCAGTTTGACATTGTTTATAACCACTCCCAATAATTACCTTGGCAAATCTGTCGAAGCAGGCCCTTGGGGACTGCTTTAGGCCATACAAGGATTTTCGCAATTTGCATACTTTGTGAATTGTTGGATCTCTCTTGATGCCTTCCGGAATTTCCATATACATTTCCTTTGTCAAATTGCCATTCAAGAAGGCATTTTTGATGTCTAATTGATGAAGTGGCCAATCTTGGTTCACCACAAGAGACAATAAAACTCTTACCGTGTTTAATTTTGCAACTAGAACAAAGGTTTCTTGGTAATCTATACCATAAGACTGTGTGAACCCCTTAGCCACTAACCTGACTTTGAATCTTTCAATGCTGCCATCTGAGTTGTACTTCACTGTGAAAACCCATTTGCACCCCACTAGCTTCTTTCCTTGTGGTAGGTCTGTTAGAGTCCAAGTCTCATTTTTCTCGAGGGCATTTATTTCTTCCTCGACTTCCTTCTTCCACCTAGGATCATTCAAAGCCTCCTTTATTGTTCTCGGAATTTGAATGTCATTAATTTTCATCGTGAATGCCTTGAATGGTGGCATTAAACGACTATAAGCAACATACTTTTCTATTGGATGAGCAATACACTTCCTCACACCTTTCCTTTGAGCAATCGGCAAATCATCAGTATTAACAAAAGGAATAGGATTTTCATTAAGAGGAGATTCCATACCTTCCAAGTTTTCCATGGTAATTGGACTCAGTTCCAATTCTTGACAGCGTCTAGGTTACAAGGTGGACTTCTCTCTCCTTTTGTAGACGCTAAGTTCTCTCCCTTCTGGTTGGGTCTTTTGAGGGGTTTTGGAAGGTAATGGATGGGTTCTTTCTGGAGTTCTAACAGGGCTAGAATTTTTTCTAGTAGGAGAAGAATGTAAAGATGGTTGTAAAGGAGATGAAAGCACGGGCTGTGGGATAAAAGTGGATTGTGAATTAAAAGCAGGTTGTGATGAGAAACTTGACAAATTCTGAAAGCTATCAAAAAATTGAAATTGAAATTCATCTTGAATCTCCCCCTGAATTTTAGTTTTAGAGAAATAAGGTTTATTTTCAAGGAAGGTAACATCCATAGTAACATAGGTCTTTTTTTGTAATTGGGGAATAACATTTGTAACCCTTCTTAGTGGATGAGTAACCTAAGAAAATACACTTAAGTGACCTTGGATCCAACTTAGACCTATGTTGTTGATAAACATGAACAAAAGTCGAACAACCGAAAATCTTTAATGGAAGATCACATGACATAGGTTTGAACCAAGGGAATTTTTTAAGGAGGACATTTTTAGGTGACTGAAACTTTAGAGTTCGACTAGGCATCCTATTAATAAGGCGAGTGACAGTTAGGAAAGCTTCCCCCAAAAAATATTTAGGAACATTGGAAGAGAATAAAAGAGACCTAGCTACTTCCAAAAGATGCCCATTTTTTCTCTCGACAGCCCCATTTTGGTGAGGACTATCAGCACAAGAACTAATATTAACAATGCCCTTTTCTTTAAAATAGGATCCTAGACTCTTTGAGAAATATTCACTCCCATTATCAGTTTTAAAAATGTGAACTTTACTTTGAAATTGATTTTCAACCATATTGTGAAAGGTTTTAAAAATTTCACTAACTTCAGATTTCTCCCTCATAAGAAAGGTCCAAGTAGTCCTACTATGGTCATCTATAAAGGTTACAAACCATCTAGCTCCACTAACATTTTTAACTCTGGAAGAACCCCAAATATCACTATGGACGATGGAAAAAAGGTGAGAAGGTTTATAGGTGGATGGAGGGTAGGTGGTTCTTTGATGTTTGGCAAATTGACAGATGTCACAATGAAAGGATTTGATCTTTTTATTGGTGAACAAATTTGGGTACATCTTGGCCAAATAAAAGAAATTGAGGTGTCCTAGTCTAAAGTGTAGTAACATAATTTTACCGGAAATAGGGTATGATGTGGAAATAGATTCGGAGATGCAACTGGAATAGGCTTGTTTTGGTGAAGGCAAAGAACCTTGAAGAATGTAGAGTCCACAGTGCAACCTAGCATTGCCAATTATCTTCCCTGAATCCAGTACCTGAAATTTACAACCATGTAAATCAAATTTAGTATAACAGCCCAAGTCACGAGACAATTTACTAACGGGCAACAAGTTGCAAGCTAATTTTGGAACATAAAGCACCGAGTTCAATTCAATATCCTGATTTACTCGAATTGTTCCACTTCCTTCAATAACTGCTAAGGAACCATCTGTTGTCTTTACATTCGATTGGGCATCAAGCTTAATGAATTCGGTAAATAAGCTCAGATCTCCTGTCATGTGGTCAGAAGCTCCACTATCGACAATCCAAGTAGTGAAATTTGTGTTGTCAACCGTATTTGCAAAAGAAAGATTACCTTCATGTTGCTTGCAAAATTGGTCACTAGCATTTTTTTACTGAAGTGACCCAATGTGGTTGATTGTCCCTACGTGGTTGTGGGGATGGACTAGCCTTTGCGCTAATCTCGAATATTTTTCCGCCAACCATGAACTAAGGTTTTTTATTTTTGAGAAAGGATCTGAAAAACCTAGATTGATACCATGTAGAAAAATAAAGAAAAGTATTTTGAGCAGTGATCAATTTGATTCACTGTTTTACCTTAAATTGATATGAAGAGTATATACAAGCCAACTATATATAGATTTAGTACAAGGAGTTCTAATAAAACTCAAACTAGTCTAGATAGAATTTAATCCTATAAAATATAAGAGATAAAGGTTATCAAAACTACTTAATAGATAAGAGTTATATGCTATCTAAACTACCTTAAGAGATTAGAGTTATAGTATATCTAAATTACTTAGATATTTACAAAGGAATTAACTCTATTTACATGATAATTATCTACACTAATTACTCACTGTCAATTGTTTCAACTGTCTGTAATCTAAACACATCCTCGTATTGTCATCTCTCTTCTTCACAACTTGCACTGTCATACTCTAAGATCATGTACTAGGCCTAATGGATCTACGGTCTAACAAATCTCGTAGTTGATTCTTCAACACTCTCAGTTCTTTCGGAAACCATAGGATACAGAGCAACAAAGTAGGAACAAACTCGAAGACGACCTCAATAACAAACTCTTCTTCCCTATCAAGAGACAAACCGGCAATTCTTCCAAACACTTTTAGGAAAAACACAAACTATGCTAACATTTTGCAGTCTAATCTTCATTCAAAAATCAAATCCATCACATTTGATAGGCAATCCTGTCAACTAAACTCAATCAATATTTGACCTCTAAGCTGGAGCAACATTCGATAAGAAGTTCACATTCTCACTCACCACTACAATCTCATAGTAATCTGCAACTTCAAGGCAATTGTCCCTTTGTCTCAAAGTATACCCTAGCTTTGTGCTCTACAAGCCAAACCATGCACAATGTTACATCGAAACTGTAAAAAGACAACTACTTCACATCTACTGGAAACACGTAACCCTGAACTATCAGCAAACATCTTTCGTACATCTTTTTGACCACCACTACCTCACTAAAAGGTCTAGTCACATGCGTCCCTACGTCTAAGATCTCAACAGGTATATCAAATTTCTTTGCATGCTCACACAAAAGGACGAATCCGCAGAAATTGCAACTTCACATGTATACAGCTGATAGTTTTTGGTTCTCTTGTCTTCAGGCTGGTCCTTCCAACATAACCTAACTCTTCAAAACCGTTCTTAGAGCATCTCGAAACTTCAAAATTCGGTTCTGATTCACACATAACAATTATGCTGGAACTTGTTCTATAACATCGGTCCTGACGACTCCAAACATCCCACTACCAAACAATCTGGAGTTAAAGCTCAAGACTTCCTTTTCGGCTCGACTATATCGGAAGCGACTTCATCTCTCCTTCTTGCTGGAAGACAACTCAGACGCACATTGGCTCAATCACACAAATCGATTCCCACTCACAGATACTGATTGGCTGCCTTGTATTAAAACCATAGGTCGAACCCCAACGATCACCCACTAACATTTTAGAGTTTCAGATTACTTACACGAGACCCTTACCCTGATCTCGCCAAAAGAACTAAGGTACTCGTACCTACCTCTAACACTTCACCGGGCACATTCAACTTTGCATGCTTGCTAACAACATACAGAAGTACAAATTTAGAATCAACCGAAGGGAACAAACTCAAAACTGCACCAAGGGCTTATCTAATAAAACATCGATACCACTCTGACTCCCACTCATAGGTCTTCACCTCCTTTACCAACTAATACCAGAATTGATCACATCGCTCCCTATCAATAGAAACCAACCCACATACACACGGACTCAAACAAACAAATTGTACCTCAACTCTAGTACAACCGTACTTCCCTAACTATAGCAATGAACTCCATCGACATCATCCACATTTTCAGAAACCACAACTTCTACTTGCCGATTCATGGCCCACACCTTGGCCTCAAACTTACCAAAAAGCAATAAATCAACAACAACAACACATTAACATACAAATTGGGTTAGCAAAGAAAAGGGTCCAAGTGGCTCAAGTATGATTCCCTCACTTAAAAATCTCTTTTTCCGATGTAATAGAAGCAATGGGACTCTACTCAACATGCTTCAAGCAACACAAACGCACGATCAAACAACATACACCAAACATACTTGATAAACAAGCAAACATGCTTACATGGCAAGCAAACACCGTGCAATTACAATACAAAAAATCAAACTTACCTCACTTACCTGCCCAAGGTCTCGGAAACCTTAGGCTCTGATACAAACAAATGTAACCCCCTTGTCCCGGTTCGGATGTTTGACCGGTCCGAGTATGCACACAAGGAAAACCGATGTGAAACCCGTTAAGGTCCCACCTCAGTTAGCAACCCTAGGAAAACTTTTTCATTTATTATCTTATCTAGATGCGTTAATTAAACCTAAGCGTGAAATGACAGCGAAAACAAGGCTCACGAGAAGCCCAACAACAAACAGGGCCTAAGCCCAACCCTTGAAACCCTTTGGAGATGTCAAAAAGCCCAATTACAGGCCTGTGTTTCGAAACAGTCAAAGCCCGTTTCGAAACACGAGCTTCAGTTTTAAAAGCCAGACACCCGTTTCGAAACGCATCCACCCCGTTTCGGAACATGGTCTCATTTTGCCTAGCCGGTTCGATACCCGTTTCGAAACAGGAAATTCCAGTAGCCAAAGTGTTTCGAAACTGATTTCGAAACAGGGGCTCACAGTAGCCAAAACGTATCGAAACGAGTTTCAATACGGGGCCCTAGAACCACAACCGTTTCGAAACACCTGCACTCTTTAAATTCCAAAACACGGCTTTAAACATCTCCAATTGATTCCAAACGTCCGTAACGACCCCAAGAAGCATACATGGCATTCAAACACACTCTAGAGGCATGCACCCTATTACAAGCATACTCAAGATTCATAAGGATATAAGATAGGGGCATCAAATCAGCATAAGAATCATACGTAGCAATCAAGATTCGCATGCTTAGACAAACATACATAAGCATATCTATAAAAGGCACAAGAACAACATACACATAAGCATTCAAGATAAGCATTTAGACATGGTTTACAAAACAAGACGTGTCATTCACGAGCCAAACCAACATCAGCACAACTCCAAAGCATTTAAATCCTCATAGCTTGACTATTACAATCTTTCAATTTAAAATTCATACTTGAGCTAACCAAAGCGACACTTGGAGGCCCCTCCTTGCCCATGTCACCCATTAGCTAAAGATCTGCATTGTCGAACAAAAAGAAGCGTAAGCATAAAAGCTTAGTGGGGGTAAGCCCATAAAACAAACCTCGACAATGCAGAGTCCAAGCACGAGCATACAACCAAGGTAGAATGCATGAGTTCTTACCATCGAACTACAATAGCCAAAATAAAAGATGATGTATGAACATATTATCCAAACCATGTCATGCTCAACAAGTCCATAACCACCACATATGGAAACATAAATATATTCAACTTATAAGTACCTTAGTTCACAATCCGTATTGGCACCTAGCTATGACTCGAATACACGGGTAACCGTTGGAACTCACATCCAACAACACAACCATTACCTTACTGTAGGATTACACTCATCACCGTTCACGCGGAGGGGATTCCACTCATCCTCGCGCCTCGTTTCACGCGGAGGAGATTATGGGATTCCACTCATCACCGACTAATATATATAAGAAGATTTCCGGGCGAACCCGTACTCCATCTTGATGACTACCATCATCAAGACCACGCACGCATTTTGATTTACGTGTGCACACTAAACATCCTAATGATCGATCATTTGTACCCAAGCATACTAGTGCCAATACTAATACATTTCACAACCTTTCACAACACCATTTCATATCAATTTTCGTGCTTAGCACATACTCACCATGACTTACCGTCATGCACAAACCACATTTCCATGCTTAACATGTACTCACCATGATCCTCGAATCATGCAACCACCTCATAATATCAATTCACATGTCAACACTACATGTATATCATTAATACAAATATCAGATCATATTTCATACATATGTATATCCCCATCATACCTATCATCAACATGCATATAACAATGCATTAAGCCATGCCTCAACATACATGTATAACAACATATACATAATCACCATAAACACGATTAAACATGAGGCATAAATCAACACTTTAAAGATCAACTAAGGTCTCTAACTAAATCTTGGGATTAGGCTACCACTCTAATCCCAACTCTAGGTGGGTCTACCAAGCCCAACCTAGTCCACATGCTCGAACCAACACTTGAAAACCATTTAAAAACATTTAACCACTATCCGACAATTCCAAGCTCAACCACACTAGCCGATCAAGCTTCCAACGATTTCGGATTTGTTCCCGAGGCTTCACCAACACGAAATCTTGCTTCTAATCATCTCAACACAATCAAAACAACCTCAAATCAATTCACAAATCAATGTAGCAAACCCGGAACACTAATCAAGCACAAAACACATGTTTTTAAGCTAAGAACAACTCCAAAATCCTCATTCCCGAGCAGCCATGAAAAATAGTTCAAAACTCAAGATTTCAACCTCTTTAACACACTTAAATACTTCCAAAACGATCCCTAACCAACATACAACCAATAGCTCTCAATTTTCAACATTAAACACACCCAAAATCAACCTTTAAACCCTTCAAAAACCCCATTAAAACCCAAATTCGGGAATCATTGTAAAACTCTTTAAAAATCACATATGTTGGATCTTATGGTTCCTAAACAACTTATCTATCAAGATTAAACCAAAAGCTTTGATAAAGAATCATAAAGCTCCAACCTTTAACCAAAACTTTCAAAAACCCAAATTACAAAATGCATAATTTTAGTGAAATCTAAAGATACCAAAATGAAGAAGAGACCAAGGCCAAGTTAAAAATGTCATTACCTCTTGAAAAGCACTAAGGATGAAGTTGAAAAATGATGGAATAGTAACTAGAGAGAAGCTCTCTCTTCTTGTCGTGAGATAGCAAAAATGGGGGAGTGGGGAAGATGACAAAGGCTCCTTTTAATTAAAAAGGGGTTTTAAATGAAAGTTGGTTTATTTACAGTTTTGCCATTAATGAGATGAAAATCTTATTTGTTTGTAAATTCCATAGAAAATGAAAAACAATTCAATTTAGTCCAACACAAAAATGTTTGCTTTGAAATCACAAGGTCCAAATAGTATATATTATTATTTTAATTATAAAACCGAGACTCAAAATATTATTTGAATATTATTTTCACCCGACCCCCAAACCCGAGTGTTACATTGCTTGAAGAAATTTGTAACGATCATGTTATCGTTTATATCACATCATAATTAATACGTGTTTTTATAAGTGTTTTCTCAACCTAAACTTCTGAACAATTCAATTTCATTCTTAAATTATTGTATATATCACTTCATATTATTATATAACACACATTAATGATTATACGATGATTAATAATTTTTATAATGATCTTATTAACATGTGATATAATTAGCATATACTAATAATTAGGGGTGTTAGTGGGACGAATTTTGTAGGAATTCATCCTACTTCTTACCCAATTGAGCGGAGATGGATACAAATTTTGCGGGTAGTGAGATGAAAAATAGGGACAAAAATTAGACACGACCTAGGTGATGGAGCAAGTGTGGATATGACCTTGTACCAACCCAACCCACCCCGTCCCCACTCACTTCGCCTCATTCATGTCCTTTAATAGACATAATAAGCATATTTTTAAAAAATTAAAAACACTAATTTTAATAATATTCAACTCACATTCGTTGCTACATATTTTTTAAAAGACAACACTCACATAATTACAGTTTCTCTATTATCACTCGTTTAAAGGATTGTGACGACTTATTATTTTTTTTGATGAAAGCTAAAGTGGTTACAAGTAGTATATGTTCTAAATATACTCTCAGCCATTTAACAATGAACGCTCAATCACCCTACTGCAACTGTTGGTGCTCGAACCCGTGACCTCTAGGAACAACAACCGTTCCCTTAACCACTGAGGCAAGTTGGTTCATGCACTTATTATTATTTTTAATAATGATATATAGTTAAAATAATATAACATGTATGGTGGGAGTCCAAAGGACAAATATTTTATATCTTTTCATAAAAAAATTATTTATTTAACTGTTACTTATAAATATATTATATGAACTGGATTATAGAGCGGGTATAACAAAAGTTAGATGGGTCTTCGGGCCCACGTGAGTGGTGGGGGTAAGATTCAAGAACGGTTCTAGTCTTGCAGATTGCGAAGCAGAGATACTTTTTGAATTTTGTACCCATAGCGAGGTCGCAGAGCGGGATGAGGAAGAAAATTCATGGAGGGGATGAAAGTGGTGGGAGCACCCGTCGCACCTGTCTCGTTCAATTGACATTCTTAATCAATAATTATATATGGATTGAATTAAAATAACTAAAAGTTTGAGGATTAATTTAGAATGATATGTATAGTTTGGGGGTGAATTGGAATATTGAAAAGTTTAGGAATCAATTTAAATTGAAAATTATAGTTTGAAGAAGAAATTAGAACATTCAAAATTTTGAGAACTAATTTAAAATAATAATTATAGTTTGAAGATGTGTAGTGCAATTAACTCTTATAAATTTAATATCTTTTATATATAGTTTTGAATCTTTGACAACCTTCACAATTGTCTTTTTCTCTTTTTGATATATGATAATATTTTTTTCTGAAAGGAAATAAAATATAATCTTTAATAGAATTGTGATATTTTTCTTAAAAAAGGTAATTTCATAATCTTCTTTATGATTTTAATCATTTCAATAACCATAAGTTTTTACAATCTTGAATGCCATTTTAATGACCATTGACAATTTGACAATCTCTATATAAATTTTGTAGTTTTCAATATAATCTTTACAGTATCGATAGAATTTTGATAACCCTATCTTACAATATTACTCTTTAATGTGATTATGTCATTTTAATAAATATTGTAATAATTTTGGTAATCACTATACAACTTTTGGTAACTTTTGGATTTGTTTCTTTTTAATAATATTATAAGATAATATGTGTTTATATTTTTAATTTGAATTATATATTCTTTGTTATAATTTTTTTTAACAAACATTGACATAATTTTGATAACCTCTATATATACGATTAGATATATTTTTTAACAAGAATAAAAAAATAAATTTTATTAGAAGCAAAAAAATGTACAACAAATATAACACACCTCAATTATTAAGAGAGCATTGGAGATCAAGTCTTCAAAGAAAACTCGTGAAAAAAGAAGAAAAAAATTATGTAAACTCAAAAGGAGTGAACAAGAAAAGAAAAAAAAAATTAAATCTTCCCTTGTAAGCGTCTTTAATCTTTCATTAGAAGTCGACAAACATCATCAAAATCTTTTAGTATCCATCCAATTAGAAGTTATATAAACGTATAAGTAGAGATCTTAAAAATAAATCTTGCATATTATTTCGTTAACCGTTCTAACAACATCTGTAAACTATCAAACAAAAAAATCAACTATACTTGATTGTTAACCTTTCTTGATAAGAAGGTACACCGTAATGATCGCTATATAAACGTCAAACTATCATAAAGATAGAAGAAAATTGTGTCAAAACGCAAATAAAAATCATACTACATAGACAGATGAACAAGCGCAATAACAAGTGCGAAAAGAGGAATCTAAAATAGAGAAAATTCTTATTTGAAATTAAAAACAAAATAAAAAAAGAAAAAGAAAAGGCCAGGCGATAACAGTAAGACCTTGTTTGGTACAGAGAGATTTGAGCAAAAAATTAGAGATTTGAGCTAAAATTAAAAGTTTGACCGGTCAAATCCGTTAATTTGGATTTTTGGTAAAGAACATATTGAAATAACGGATTGGGGTGAAACCTCTAGTTTTGAAAAAGCTGCTAATAAGAACTTTTTGAAATTAGAAGTTTTGACATAAGAGTTATAAAGATCCTTAACAATTATAAAAAATCTCCAAATAACCTAAATTTAACCATTTCTATTTTAATTCTTCAACCTCACGTATTTACATTGTGACAATTGTAAAATAATACTTTTTGTTTTCTTCTTTTTATTCTCACACATTTATATTCGTATTTAATTAAATAATTAATTAAATTGTATTAAAAATAATTATATAAATAGTAAATTAATATATAGATCCTTCAAATATGCTTAGTAATATTATATTAAAAATTGTTTTTTATAATCTAATTAATATTAATAGATATAAAAATTGATAACTAATAAAGTATTCAAATAAGTATCGAATGTAATCATGTTCTTATATGTCATTTTGCCTGTTTAAATAATCAAACAACTATTGGCTATCATTTAATTTTATCAAATACTTTTATACAATTAACTAATATAATACGCTTGTTAAATCTGCTAATGTAATCAACTATTAGTCAATGTATTCTGCTAATTTCCAAACAAAGTCTAAGACTTTTATAGAAAGTGACACTCTTAAAAAAACTAAACAAACACTTTAAAGAAAAAAAAAGATTTTTTTAACTAATTGATATAATATTAATAACATTTAATATGATCCATTGAATTAATCGGATTAACCAAAATTCTTATATACTATATTAAATATTACATATATTTACTTGTGGTCACTAAATTTTAAAATTTTATAAAATGGTCATTAAATTTTTTTGATATATTATAAAACCGTCATTGAACTTTATCAATCATTAAATTTATTAAATTATTACAAAACTGTTATTAATGTTTCTAAAATTTATCAATAATTTATAACGTGCAATAAGTCAATAACTATTTTGTAATAGTTCGATAAGTTTAATGATTGTTTTGTAACTTCTATAAATTCAGTGAATAAAAAGGTCATTTTAGCATAGTTTAGTGATCATATGTAATTTACCCAAATTTTTATAACAATTTTAATTAATTCAAAAACTGACATAATTAACCAAATTGTTTTCAGTTCGATTAAAAATATTTTGATTCGATTAACAGTTTGTAAAACTAAGTGTTTTGATATAATATTTAAAAAATATTTTGGACTAAATTGAAAAAAAATTTAAAATATGTTTTTAGTCAAAAACAACTTGAAAATATGTTTAAGGGTTTTACAAGGCTTTGGAATGATTTAAAGTAGTCAAAAATGTGCTTTTCAAGTACCCGTACCGATACGGTAGGGTACCGTATCGATATGCCCTAGGGTTTCAACTACAATGATTTTTTAGTAGCCAAAACCCGTACCGATGCGCTTTACCGTATAGATATGGTTTGCTTTAAAATGCCCAACGTCTAGTTCGCGTACCGATACAGTTGTATCGCGTACCAATACGCCAAACTACCCCCAACGGTCATTTTCTCAACGGTCTTTTAAATTGCAGGACTGTACCGATACGCTAGCCAAGCGTATCGGTATGCACCAGCTGAAGTGCTCAACGACTACTTCCTTATCGGGACCGTATCTATACGGTTTGAGGGGTATCGATATGCCAAGATACAGAACTGCATTTATGGTTGAAAATAAAGACTTCAATGGCTCCAAAACAACCCCAACGGTCCTTAACGACTATAAACTCAATTGAGAGTAAAAGGGACCTCCAAGCATCAAAAGATAAAAAAATGCTTCAATTGTCAACAGCTATATGATGTCAAAATTGTCTTAGAGCTTATTTGTACATTTTCTTGTATAAACAACACTTGTGAGCTTAATTGTCAAATTTGCTCAAGTGTATAGGTTTTGGGTGAGAGCTTAAGATTGCAAACAAATACCTATTAGAGGTAGTTCAAGTTTGTTTAGAATTTCTCTTGTAAGAGAGTGTTTGATTAAACTAAGGGTAGTTAGCTTAATCGTTGTAACGCTTTTTCTCTTAAGCCGAGAAAAGAAGACAAAATTCAAAGAGCAAATTAGTTGAAATCTTTAATGTGAAGTTAAGGTAGTGGATGTAGATACTTGTTAAAAAGTCGAATCACTATAAATTTTTGTGTCTTTTGTCTATTTTTTACTTCCTATAAATTCACCCAATTATTCAACTTCTCCACACTTGACAAGCTAGAATGGTTAAAAAAAATCAAACACCTAAAAACCCAACACAGTTAAGAGTAAAAAATCTCGACTAATAAATTTTAAATAGTTTAATTTAATTGGTTAAATGAACTAACCGATTGAACCCTCTTAATTTTAAGGTCATATTAATTAAAAAAAATTAAAAGAAACTAAAATCAAAATCACATCCTAAGTAATGATCGAGTATCGAACTTTTTAACAGATTAACATTAAAACAATAACGAAATAAACAGTATACACTTAAAAAAAAAAAAAAAAAAAACTTTAATCGCTTCAAACAAAATAAATGAAAAACAAAAGGGGAAATAGTCGGTTTTCCATTGCTTTTTGGTTTGAAAATAGAAAAAAAAAAGTATAGAAAGAGTTCTCTTTGCTGCATATCTTTCCTGCGTGCATATCAAAAACCTATTCAGAATTATCACCGATGAAGCAGAAAGCAACACTCTTGTTTCCCGACCATTGCCGCAAGGTCGAAACTGAAGAATCATACAAATATCTTTACCTAATGCAATGCACTACAAAAAGCTGGGATGCCTCGCATGGATGATGGATCAGCAAGCATGTATGTATACGTATTCCGGAAGGAATATCTTGGTCACAATCTCGGATCTTGCCGATATCCCAGTCAAGGCTCCTATGCAGGTACCCAACACGAAGAACCATAAAGAATCCTGCCCTTCCATCCCTGCAACATCCAGTTGTTGTCTTCATCGATTATGAAATCTTTGTGATACCAAACCTTCAACTTATTCCCAACTATCTTCATCAGTTCCTGGTCCAACAAAAGCGGCTTGAATCCTGCCCTTATCGTACGATTCTGCCATTGTTTGTATGTTTCCGGCCTCTGAACCCTTGTCGAGCCCTCGCATGCTATAACATTCATTGCTTCTCGCCCGAAAAACTCCCTCTCAAATATCAACCTTGCTGGTTCTTCACGAGGTAAAGTGTTTTCGAATACATCAAACATAGCAGAGAAATGGAATAGAGCCTCCTTGAACCTTGTAACAAAGAAGGGAGCATTGTAAGCTCCATTCACTATGTTGTGAACAAAAATATTTGGGTTCATTTTCCTGATCAAATTTAACACAGCATTCCTTGGACAGTTCACATCTGCAGTCTCATCGAGTAGATTCTGAAACCGGAAAAGAGAATTCACGGCAAGTATCTCATTGCTATTGATCTTGATGTCCTCGATCCGGATGGTTTCCCAGTTTTCAACTGCTACAGGGTTGTACTCGAATGGAACACCAAAGCGCTGGCAATACTTTGCCAAGTGACGACCTGTCTCTTCAATTCTTTCGGCTGGGCGGAAACCGCGTATGGGAATCTCTATTCCGGTTATGCGCAGTTTAGGAGGCCCACCGGGTCTCTCTGAGAGATGCTGGATAAGAATGGGCCATTGGAAACCATACAGGATACCAAAATCTACAATATGAAGGACACTTGCTTTCTGAGACACACGGCAAATGGTTTTGTTCGCAAAGACCATTGCTAGCTTCGCAAACGGACAAGCACAAAGGTAAGCTTTATAAGCTTTCAAGGTATCAGCAGCTTTTGTCTTCTTGGAAGCTAGAGAAGCATAGAAATTGTGAATTAGAGCTCCACTGCCATCCAAACGTGCCTCAAGGCCATCTGCAAAGATATAGGCCAACCTCTGAGTTCCATCTCCGTGAGGAGAAGAGTGCTCTTTGATCTGCTTTAGCAATTCACCTGCCGTCCTACGATCATCAGCAGAAACAGCCTGTGCACAGAGAATCAGAAGAGTCCTCAAATCCACAGTTTCTTTCTTCTTCCCCGTTTTCTTAGAACGTGTTTTTCCAACACCGGATCCATTCGACTGCTCTTTCTTCTGCAAGGCATCGGCTTCTCCATGCCGCACAGTTTCATTGATACCACACATAGATTTTCCTTCAGTACAAAGAAACATCTTATCAAATACTTCAGACAAATCACTTTCTTCCGCATAAGTTGCAGATTGCTTGGTACTCCTCTCATCTTCCAATTCCTGATCATCGCGTTCATGATTCTTCCTACCAATCAACACATCGGAAGGACTCTCCCTCTCGTCCTTCTCCACCTTGACTACAACTTTCGGTGTATCTCCCTTTTCCCGCATGGGAAATGTGTTGCTCTCTAGGTCAATATCTAATTGTTTATTACTAGGGATGAACTTACTCGCTTCCTCAAACCCTTTTTGGAACTGCAACATAGATTCCTTATCACTAAAGATGTTCTTAACAAGAAGCTCACTAACCGAAGATTCCATCAACCCGTTATTGATATTACTCAAGCTATTAACCGAGTTTACAGAAAAGTGCGAACCAGACCATTCCGAAGTGGGCTGCAAAGAGTAAGGAGCTTGTGACAAGGAAAGAGCAGGCCCTTCAACATCACCAACACCACGATGATCAACATAATTACTAATCTCACTACCGGTGCTAATACTAGTATTCGAATGGCCATTACTACCAGAAAGATTACCATTAGGACTCTCCATTTGCATATTCGGATGATATTTCTCACCACCAATGACTTCATATAACGATTTCTCGGTGTCTTCGAGAGCCAAATAATCATTAAACATATAAGGCTCATCTTCCACGTTCTCTTCCATAAGCATCTGGCTTATGTACCTGAGAACTGGATCCGTGGAGTCACTGTCATTGGGAGGTGAATAAGACTCCCCCATTGGAGTCCAGTCCGAGGAAGCCGAAAAAGAGCTGCCATCTGAACTTATTGTAATGGATGGAACAAGAATACCGGGGTCGGGCTCGGGAGGTAAAACAGGAGGAAGATTCATGTTCATAAAGTTAAGATCTGGAGATGGGATATCAAACTGAAATCCATTTTGGAATGAATCTTCAACTTTGAAACCGTTTATGTAATCAACTGTTTCAGTGGAATTTGGATCCATGGTCATCTAAAAACCCCAAATTCTACAACCCACAAAAGAAACAAAAAAGTCAAAAACACTTAAAAAAACCAATGGATTGCACTAAGAAAAGATATACTAAAAACCCAGAAAAAAGCTTGGGAATTGATAAAACAAAAGATAAAGTAAACATCAAAGGAGAAAGCTTTATGGTGATTTCTAGAGTATACCATTTGAAGATTCAAACTTTCTGAGATTTAAACAAATATGACCACAAAAAAAACAGAGAAACAATGAATCATACAAAAGGGAAGCAAATACAAGAAGATAAAGACCCAATTCAATAGAAGTGGAGAAGAAACAACAAGAAACAAGAGTTAACGTACCTTAAAAAGACAGCCTTGAAAGGTAGAAGCTTTGGTGGAAGATGAGAGGTGGTGATGTGTTGAGTTAAAAAAAGGGGAACTTTCGTGGAGGGGGTTGAACTTGAAGAAACTCAAAATATGTTGCGAACATATGGTCGACAGCTGATAGAGAATTGGGAGTTGGGACTCTGTTTATTTCAGATGTTATTGGCTTGTAAAGTAACCGAACCAATACGAACAAGGGTATATTTGTTTGTTTAATTTTAACTGAATAAATGAACGAACACAAACAATTAAAGGAACATATTTTTTGTTCGCTACATTGAGTATTTTCTTAATTTTTTTATTTCATATTTTTAATAAATGTTTTTAATTTTTTTTAAATATAATAATTTTGTTATAAAAATAATAAATATAAATAAACATATGTGAATAAATTTAAACGAACGTAAACAAACGGATTATCAAATATTTACAAATGTAAATGAACGAACAAGTCATTTGTTTGTGTTCGCTCATTTAATTAAACAAATAAAAAATCTTGTTCATATTCGTTCGTTTAATAAATAAACGAACATAAATAAATTTTTCGTAACGGTTCGATAAACGTTTAATTTGTTTACGGCTCTAAGAAGAATAGTTAATAGTGTTGTTTAAAAGATTGATTTTCTCGCTCATATTTTCTTTATTTAATTGGATAGATGTTAAGAAATTTTGATGAATATTGTTGTGTTTTTACAAAAAGTGAAAGATATTTTAAGAGAATATTTTGGTTCTTTACATTATTAGAGTTTAATCTTCTTAGTGAACATAAGCTTAATTTGCGCTTGTTTTTAAAAAAAGGCACAAGCTGTGTAAATTTTTTTTACACATTCCTTTTATAAAATTTAAAATCTAAATCACAAACCCTAGCAACCTAAAACCTAAGCCCTAAATCTTAAACTCTAAATTCTAAATTCTACCCATAAACCTTAAATTATATACCCTACATACTAAACCCCTAAACCCTAACCTAAAACCCTAAACCCTAAACCCTAAAATTAATGTATGCATAATGTACAATAAATTATAATTAAATAATAAAAATAAAAAAGTAATTTTATTTTCAAACTAGCTTTTCTATCCGAGAAGTTATAAAATTTAGCTTTTTAGTTTATGTGAAAAAACTAGTTTTAAAAGCAACTAAAAAACAAGTGAAAGCACTTAAAAAGCTCGTTTGGGTTGCCAAACGCAACCACAAACGAGGCCATAGTCTATAAAATTCTCTTTTATGAGTATGTTGTGCTTTCTTCGAAGGCCAATAGTAATGGGCCAGTGGGAGTCTTTAACCCTGAAAATTTTGAATTTTTAATATTTTTAATTTTGAAAAAAAGTTAATTTTAAACTCTTAGAAAATTAAAATATTAAATTTTTGTATAAAATTGTCAGATGTTTTAAACAGAAAAATTAAAAAATGTGATAAAATTGAAAATTTGTATAACTTTGAGATCAAAATAAAAATACACAAAAATTAGATTACTAAGCATGTAGTTTAACCTACAATATATTATGGGGCCCTGTTTTCCATATATGACGTCGAAATTGAATCAACAATTGAAAAATCGGCATGTGGCAATACGTGTCAACCTGAGATGGGGCCATAATCACACGCGTTCAGCTTTCCATTAGCTCATTTACGTGTGTGGGTAAGAGACTATTGATTGAGTTAGTGGAGTTAATAAGTCATATTTTATCATTTTAATTTTTTAATTAAATTTGTAAAATTCAAGTTGGTCGTTTTGAATTATTCGAATTTATTTTTAAATTTAATTTTAAATATTTATAATTTTATGTTAACGATTAATTTTAATTTAAATGATTTCTATAGTCATGTACGATATAATATAGGGTAAACTACTTAAATGGCCACCTTATTTTACAAAAAGTAGCGATACGACCACATTACTTTTTTCTGAGCAATTAAACCACCAAACTATTTAAATGGTATGAATTTGACCACTAGCCGTTAGAGACTAACGGCAGGGTGACGTGACCAGTTAAAAAATGGGTAAAATTGCATATTTAATTCCTGCTATTTACACATTTCTTTCAATTTAGTCCTACTTTTAAATTAATAAAATAAATAAATTATTTAATTAAGTGGTGACACGTGTCAACACCTTATTGGATGACTTTAATTATTTATATTTAATTTTATTAATTTATTTTCCTCCTCCAATCAGGTGGTGACACGTGGCACCACCTATTTAAAGAAGAAAAACAAAATTCAAGCTTTTACTTGAGAGGGGATTCGAACCTGCATGTTGATAGAAGAAAGACAATGTCTTAGCCACTACACTAAGCACATCATTGTGCTTTAATTTTCCAAATTAAATATATGTGCCTTACATTTTCTACATATTCTTTTAATTTAACATATATAATTATCGAATTAATTTCACATATATAACCCTAAATGTTAAACTTTAAACCCTGAACACTAAACCCTAGATATTTTAAATTAATTTCACATATATAAACCTTAAACCCTAACCCTAGACCCTAAATATTTCAAATTAATTTAACTTATATAAACCTTAAACCCTAAATATTTCAAATTAATTTAACATATAAAATCATCGAATTAATTTCACATATATAACCCTAAACCTTAAACCCTAAATCTTGAACCCTAGATATTTTAAATTAATTTCACATATATAAACCTTAATCCCTAGCCCTAGACCCTAAATATTTTAAATTAATTTCATATATAAACCTTAAACACTGAACACTAAACCCTAAATATTTTAAATTAATTTGAAATATTTAGGGTTTAGAGTTTATATATGTGAAATTAATTTGAAATATTTACTGTGAAATTAATTTGAAATGTTTAGGGTTTAGGGTTTATATATTTTAAATTAATTTGAAATATATAGTTTGAAATTAATTTGAAATATTTAAGGTTTAGGGTTTATATATTTTAAATTAATTTGAAATATTTAGGGTTTAGGGTTATAAATTAGTGAACTTAATGTTGAGGGTTTGGGCTTTAAGCTTATAGATGTAAAAACCAATAAGAGATATAGAAAAGGTCTGATGATTTAAAACATAAAGATGTGCCTGGTATAGTGGCTAAGCCATTATCTTTCTTCTATAAGGACGCAAGTTCGAATCCCCTCTCAAGTAAAAGCTTGAATTTCGTTTTTCTCCTTCAAACAGGTGTTGACACGTGTCAACACTTAATTAAATAATTTATTTATTTTATTAATTTAAAAGTAGGATTAAATTGAAAGAATGTGTAAATAGTAGGGATTAAATATGTAATTATACCCCTTTTTTAACTAGCCACGTCACCCTACCGTTAGTCCCTAACGGCTAGTGGTCAAATTAATACCATTTAAATAATTTGATGGTTTAATTGCTTCGAAAAAAGTAAAGTGGTCGTATCGCTACTTTTTGCAAAGTAAGGTGGCCATTTAAGTAATTTACCCTATAATATATTTATTCATATTTTGTTTTTAAAATTGTGAGTAAAATTTGTATTGTTATTTAAAAAATCAAACATCATCTTAAATTATATAATATATTTATAATATTATTTTTTAAAATAAAAGATTTTGAGGAAAAAAATATATCGATGTGAGCATGTAGTAGTCAAATAATTGATTGAAAGAAAGAATTTGCAATGAGTTGCAATTATATGATTAAATTGAATAAAATAAAAAATTGAGAGGCTAAATTAAAAAAAGAGAAAATTTATTTTTTAAAAATGGAATTGAGATTATATAATTATATATTAATTCTATAATGGTAGAGCGAACATGTGGTTCAAATTTGATTAAAAAAATTCAATTGAATTATAAATTAAAGAAATAAAAAATCATTTAAAATTAGGAGACTTAATCCAAAATTAATAAACTAATTACTATTTTTTGAGTCATTCGAATTGAGAAATTCTATTTAATTATTTAAATTTTATTTAAAAAATTCGAGTCAAATTCATAAAATTTAAATGTTAAATTTTTTAAATCGAATCGAATTTTGCTACCATTCGTGTGGGTACATATAACATTATCACCACAATCATTTAACGGCAAAATTGGGCTAATAAGCCAATTTGGAGAGAAATTTTTGGGGAATAGGGTGCTTTGGCCGAAATTTGGCAAAATAGGCCAAAAACTACAGTGGCACAGTGACCACGCCACCTGCTGCCGACGAGGTCTGGACAACGCCACCTGCTACTGGCGAGGTTCCTGGTGACCGGCTGGGAGAGCCAATGGCAGCTGCTGCAGGCGAGCTGTGGCTGGTGCGGACTGGCTGGGCGGCTTCACGTGGGCTGGCCTACCTCGCCTTCTCCTTATGGCGAGGTGCAGGCTGGCAGGCCTGCTGCTCACGGGCTGCAGCAGGTGTTGCCCAATTAAAATTTTTTTACATTATTTTATTTGTGTGTATATATATAGTTAGGGTGGTGTGTGAGTTGGCTAATTGAGAAGAGAAGAAGAGAAAAAAATTGTGAAGGTGAAGAATTTGGCAAAGTTGTGATTGTCGTTTCGAACAAAAGAAGCTAGTTTTTAGAATTTTGAATCTGGTAAGGGCATGTATTTTTTGTAATCTGATTTTTTAAAGTTAGTTTATTAGCTGTATATATTCGAAATGTTGAAGTTAATATATTTTTTTGTATATATTCGAATGCTAATTGTTTTTTAGCTGTAGAAATAGATAATGGCATCTGAAGGAGTTTTGTTGTACCGTGACCATGAACACATTTCGTCTAATATTCACGAAGAGCAAGTAAGTAAATGTTTTGTAATTTAAAATTTCATATTTACTATGTAATTATTATAACTCAAAATTATAATGAATTAATTATAGGATGTAGAGCATATGATACGCCGTCGAGGAATGAAGATAAAGGAACCTGATGAGCGTTTAGTGTATTACTTACAACGAGCTGGTTTTTATAATGCCACTTTTTTCCGTGGGTTTAAGATAATCCCCGGGTTGATTACTGCATTGATTGAACGGTGGAGACCAGAGACCCACACATTTCATTTTCCATTTGGTGAATGTACAATAACCCTGGAGGATGTTGCGGTACAACTTGGTATTCCAACAAATGGGACACCATTGGTTGGACAAAATAATTACAATACATATGAGCTTTGCATGCAGTACCTGGGCAAAACTCCTCCTCAGAGCTGTGTGGACGGGCTAGGCGTCAGAGTATCATGGTTGCAGCAGGAATTTATTGTGACCGATGAATCTGGTCATCAAGAACTTGAGTGTGCAGCTCGAGCTTATATACTGCAACTTATTGGTGGTGTGTTGATGCCAGATACATCTGGTAATATGGTTCACACACAATACCTGCAGTTCTTGGGTAATTTGGACACAGCTGCTACATATAGTTGGGGGTCAGCAGTATTAGCATTTTTGTACCATGAAATGTGCAAGGTCACAATTATGCATGGTGAAAAGGCAAATTCAGATATGGGTGGATGTCAAGTATTACTGCAGTCATGGGCGTGGTACAGGCTACCTTATCTAACGCCCATTTTTTCTGTACCGGTAGATATGGAGTTTCCGCTTGCTGGAAGGTAATAATGTGATTGCAGTTGTATATAAACATTTATTGATATAAAATTTATATCCAATGACTTCGAAATATAATTTCAATATATCTTTGCAGATGGAGCCATCCGTTGAAGAATGCGGGAGTGGTTCACAACACTGTCAGAGAGACGAGATTAAAGATCCAAACAATAAGAAAAGATCTGGTATCTGAATCAATTTATTTTAATATATTAATTGTTCTTATTTAATATAATTTAATTTATTATTTGTTCTTATTTTGTATATTGTATATTTTAATTTTGAAAGAAAAATTGTATATTTCATTGTGAATGAATTCATATTAATAATTTTTTTTACAGTTTATTTGGCAGCCGTACGCGAATGACGACGCCAGGGCTTTCCTACCACCTACTGTGCTTGAATGTGCAGGATTCTGGGGTGCGATTGTGCCTTTGATCCATTTTTCTATTGTTGAGTTTCAATGTGCTGACAGAGTGTTGAGGCAGTTTAACTTCCATCAACCCATTCCAAGAGCTCCACGAGAAAAAATTCACACCATTCATAGAGGTAGATTCAATGAGAATTGGATTGTGAAGCAAGCCGATTTCATTGAATTGTGGGAGGAAAGATGGGAGCGGTGGGCTAATGATTTGAGTTCAATTCAAGCCAGCGATTTTAAATTTAATACAGAATACTATTCATGATTTTCGACAAATGGGAAACCGTTTATAGCATCTGTCGAAGATGCAAATAGATGGCTTAAAAACCCGCATTGCTCAAGACAGGTTCGCCTCTCAACTGAGTTTGGTCAGAGCTCTCAGCAATCAACAGACGAACTAAACTTGGAAGGAATTTCGGGAGCAACCAACCGATGTTGGACTTCTTCGTGGGCGCGATCTGACTCCCCCCCGAGACATGTAAGCAGTAATCTTTGGGAGCAGCCACCATTTGGTAATGTTTCGGAACAAACCTCATTTCAACAAAGTCATCAAACATTTGAATTTGGTCATGTTCTGCAGCAATCACCTTTTAATTTTGCAACCGGTGGTAGCTCATCTTCTCAGCCGGCTTACAATGATGATGAAGGATACGTACCACAATTTTAGTATCCTCAATCATCTGTATATGGGGAAGGTTTTGGTGTTGGTAGCATGGCATCTATGTTGTCAACAACTACCATTAGCAGCCCATCATTTGCAAATGGCGAGGTCCTGTTCACCTGCATGTCCCCTACATACTGGCAAGTCAGGCAAGTGTATGTAGGGTAAATTAAATAGGGTTTAGGCACGTCCGTCTATTAAAGGGTAAATAGGGTTCTAGGTACGGGCTAGATTTATTAAAACACCTGCTATTAAAGGGTAAAATTAAATAGGGTTCGATGGATATTTTAATTTTAAAATTAAATTAGGGTGTGCAAAATTGGGTTCGACTAACCATTTGTAAATTGTTCCGGTCAATCGGTAAGTTCGGGTCACTCAAATCTCGACCCTATATAGTAACCATTCAACCAGTTAACAGTTTATTCGGTTAACCGAAATATTCGGTACAATCTGAATTCAATGATTTTTTTTACTTTGTTTATTAAAAAAATTAAATTTTAATAATATGTTAAATATATATATATAATTTTCAAATACGACCCCCATCTTAGTATCTTTTTTAAAACATTTGAAAATATTTACAATATTTTCAAATACTATATAAAAATCATATTATAACCAACTACTAAACCCTATACCCTAAACCCATCCCTATCTCTGACCCTAAAGCCAACCCTATCTGCAAATGCATGGCACATGCACATGGATAAAGCCTGACGTGCCTGCATGGCACAAGCATGAACAACACCTCGCCATTTGCAGCACGTCAGGGAGAAGCATGCAGCTGAGGAGCTGAGCCGCCCACGCTGCCAAGCCTACCTCCAACAGGACCTCGCCAGCAGGAGGTGGCGTTGTCCAGACCTCGCCGGCAGCAGGTGGCGTGGTCACAGTGTCACTGTAATTTTTGGCCTATTTTGTCAAATTTCGGTCAAAGCACCCTATTCCCCAAAAATTTCTCTCCAAATTGGCTTATTAGCCCAATTTTGCCATCATTTAACTACAAACATTGCTTGGAAATCAAAGACTTTTGGTTTATAGTTTCCAGAAAGTCAAAGCTTTCTTTTTCTTTTTTCTATTATACTAAACTTGAGAAACAAGAATCTCCAACATAGGGAGATCAGACAAAAACATCTAACAAAAATAATGTTAGACAGTCTCTTGTTTGCATCCATGACCAAGGACAAAATAATTGTATTTTATACATTAAATATATATGCTGCAAATTTAAAGGTGTAAAAGTATGCCATTAAAAAAAAGTGTAAAAGTAAGAAAATTTTGTATTTCTTGTCACCATATTTTTATAATATTATTAGTCAATTCAGATAGTTAACATTATTTTTTTTCATTTTTTTTTCTGATCGGAAGTGACACTAGTTCTAGTGATGGTCACTGATTGCCAGTGATTTATTTTTTTTTTGTTTATAGTTGATTCTATTTGTTTTGTTTTTATTTTCTTCTTATATTTTGTTGTGCTTTCTTCCACGTATGTGATACGTTTTATTTGTTTTTATGGCACGTTTCTGTGGTTACTTTTGCGGATGTTTGGTGTTTGTACGATAATTCCCACGACACTTATTTTTTATTCGTGTTTGTCGGTGGTCATAAATAATTTAATTCCCTTTCGAGTTGTTTGTCGGTGTAATCAGTAACAGATCGTTGCCCTTTATAGTAGATGTGAAAGATCTAAAACCATAATTCAACCTACATTTTCTATAATAAAAAAACTCCGACAAAATATTGTACCATAATGTCATAAAATCAACCTATGTTACTCCAAATATAAATCAAGTATGAAAAAGGTTTTAATAAGAATTTGTTCGGACTTAGACTATATGGTTCCAAAACTTTGCATAAACAATATCAATAAAAGAAATAAAATATATACTTATTAATTCGATGATTATAGTGTACTAAACTCTATTGTTTAGGTGCAACAACACATCACTACAATTTATTGTATAATAACCATGTTTTCTATGCATCGTGTTTTAAATAATAAATTCCTTTATACCATTTTGCATGATTAAATGATTCTACGAAAATAGAAAATCTCATTGAAAATTTGAAACAATGATTGTTTCATTTTGACTTAAATAAAAAATCAATTCTTAAGGTATATCTTTTGATTGCTTTTAGTCTCTAAATTATTTTTTTTTGTAAAAGTAAGTTTTTAAATTATTATGTCTGGTTATTTTAAGTTCGGTAGTTATCTAAGTCAAAAATAATTATTTCAACGAATAAGATGTTGACTCATCATAAAAAAATTGACCAATAAATAGTTTAAGAATTAAAAGGAAAAAAATGACATAGTTTAAGTACTTATTTTGATCAAAAAATAGTTTATGGACTTAAAGTGACCGGAAATGATAGTTTAGGGACTTGTTTTGACCAAAAAAATAATTTAAAAGCTAAAAGCAAACAGAAAACATAGTTTAAGAGCTAATTTTTCATTTAAGCTTTATTTTTTTTTTGTTTAACTATCGGTTTCTATCCATTGGTTGACTAAACTGGATCAGGTACTAATTCTTTAAACCTAATATGGAGTAATCATTTCTCCATTCACAATATCAAAATTCGAACTCGTGACTTTGTTTAAGGATCTAGTACCTCAACCTACTTAGACTAGTTTTATTTTGAGGCCTAGGGCGATATATATGTATATGCATGTATGTGTACCTTAACCTAGAAGCTTGCTTTCTGTTCTTGATATTGATAGGATCAACACTGGAATCTGATACTACTTTTGTCATCAGGTTAATATGCTTTAATTCCCATTAAAGCACATGAACATATTTCCATTGTTTATAAAGCATATATTGCTTTAAGAAAAGGATGTGGAAATAGCCTTTCTTCCTCCACTGTAATATCCTTTTTTTACTGATAATAACTTTGAAACGATGCTTTCTTTTAAGTAAAAGATGTGCTAATAACCCCCACAGATTAAAAATTATTCATATCAGATCCATTTCTTAGCTGTAAGAACAAAGGGCAGGGATTATGGAGAAACGATAGTACTGTATCATCTTCATCTATGAAGTTATACTAACTAAACTAGGGTACAACACTAGGTCAAAGGCGCCAAAGTACAAAGCTATTCATTTCTAAGATCGATGTCAATTCCTGGCATGAACAACGATGGCCCCGAGCTTTGTCTCCAAGACCGGAGAGATCTCCAGTGGTTGCGCTCTGCATGTAGTCAGAGTCTTACGCAGGTATCCACGCCGATGATGCATAGATGATTCTACCCTTCCATCCCTGCAACATCCACCGACCATCCACTCCGGTCATAAAATCACTGTGGTAGCGCTGCTTCACCTTAGTTTGCACTCTCTTCATAAGTTCAGCGTCTAGTGGAAGCTGCATAAACCCAGCTCTCGTGTTACGAACCTGCCACTGCTTATATGACTCGGGTCTCTCTACTCTTTCTGTGCCTTCACAAGCTACAATGTTCATAATTTCCCGTCCATAAAACTTTTGTTCCACCATCGACCTCATATGATCTTCACGAGGGATATTTGTTTCACACATGTCAAATAGTGCAGAGAAATGGAAGAGTGCCTCCCGGAATCTTGTGACGAAAAAGGGGGCGTTGTAGGATCCATTAACAACACTATGAACAAAAACATCTGGATTTATTTTCCGAATCAATTTTAGAACACTATCCCTTGGACTGTTCAACACCACTGTCTCATCAAGTAGGTTCTTAAACCGAAACAGACTAGTAACAGCAACGACTTCATCGGAATCAATTTTGAGGTCCTCAGTTCGGATGGTTTCCCATTTCTGTGCTATTGAATGGTACTCAAATGGAACACGGTACCGTTCACAATACTTTGCCAAGCGACGCCCCGTCTCCTGGACTGCCTCAGCAGGCCGGAAGCCACGTTGGGGGAACTCTATTCCTGTAATCCGTAATTTTGGGGGACCACCAGGTCTGTTTGCAAGGCGGTGGATTAAAGCAGGCCACTGAAAACCATAAAAGATACCAAAGTCTATAATATGGAGCTTTGTTGCTTTCTCGGCTACCTTGAAAATATTGTTGTTCGCAAAGATAATTGCCACCTTCACGAATGGGCAGACTGAAAAGTAAACTTGGTAAGCTTTCAACATATCAGCAGCTGACGTTCTTTTAGCACCCAGAGTGGTATAAATCTGTGTTCCAGTGCCAGCTAAACGTGCTTCAAGGGCATCTACGAAGCAACGAGCTAATCTCTGAGACCCATCACCAGAAGGCGAAGAATGCTGCTTAATCTGTTTTATCAGTTCCTTAGCAGTCGCATTGTCATTGGAAGAGATGGCTTGTGCACATAAAATCAGGAGAGTCCTCAAATCCACTACTTCTTTCTTCTTACCGTTTTTCTTGCCACGAGCCTTCGCACCACTGGATCCATTTGCATGCTCATTCGACTGCAACGTCTTGCTAGGTCTATTCTGCAAAGTCTCATCAGCAGTGCAAGAGGGAGACTGCCCTCTTCTCCCACAACAAATCAATACCTTATCGAACATGTCTGATAGCTCGCTCTCGTCCCCTAAAATTGCCGAGTGTTTGTTGTTCCTCTCCTCTTCTAAATCTTCATCTTCTCGCTCATGGTTCTTCTTTCCGATCAACCGAGGTGGTGAGTACTCCTTAGTATCACTCTCCACTTTGACTACCGTGTTAGGAGACTTATGCTTCAACTCTGACGTCAATGCATTGCTCTTGAAATCAATAGTCAGCTGATTACCTTTGGGTAGGAACTTGCTAGCTTCCTCAAAACCCCTTTTGAATTGCAATGCCAATTCACTCTGACTAAAATAATTCGGAACCAAAACCTCACTCAAAGATGATCCCAACGATCCATTCCCATTATTAGCGCTACCATTTTGAGAACGAGCTGAAGACCGTGAACCTGGATTCACGGTAGACTGAAAGATGAAGTTTTCAGGAATACTTGTTTGTAACAAAGATGGTCTGTTGTAGTAGTTTTCACCAAAATCACCATTCCATTGAGATTCAATCGAATAGCTAGTACATGAACTAGAACCACTATGAACGCTATGATCACTAGAAGTACCAAAAGAACAGTTCTCCGGGCTCTCAATACTTCGATCAACAGAAACAGGAGCTTGATTGCGTGGAGGATAGCTTTCACCGAGAACATCATAAAGAGATTTCTCTGCAGCTTGCAGAGCCAATGAGTCATGGTACATGCAAGGCTTCTCTTCCATGTCCTCTTCCAAAAGCACCTGACTTATGTACTTGAGAACAGTGTCCGAGACGTCGGTGTCGTCGGTGGGAGAAAAAGTTTCTCCCTCTTTGTCCATGCTCAAAATTGAAGAAAAGCTAGAATCATCCAAACCTAAAGAAGGTAAAAATGGCAAACCCAGAGAGCTGAAATCTAAAGATCTGTCATTTAATCCAACCCCATCAGGAATCCCAAATTTTGGGTATACATTTGAATTAGGCAAAACAAACCCATCATCAATCTTGAAGCCATGAACTGAGTGAGGATATCCATTGAAATGTGAACCCATAATTTCCTCTATTATTTCACAACCTAAACTTACAACAGCATAACAAAACAGGGTTTTCTCTCTATATGAAGAATTCACAGACCAGGAAACAAAAAACCCATATAGAGAAACCTGCAAATTTGGAGATTACCAATCAAAAATCAAAACTTTCCCCATAATCTAACACAACTAAAGAAACCCAAATATTCTAGAAACTTGCAACAAATATTAGAAAGAAAGAAAAAAGAAAGCTAAAAAGTTTAACAGAAAAGAAGAGGAAGTTCAACATACCTGAGAAAACAGAAGAGAAAAACCTAGGATCCAGAGCAAGCACAACAAAGCAGATAGCTTTATTTATTTAATTTATTCTTTATGAAAGGGGAGAAGAACTGAAGGGGAAAAAAGAAGGTGTCTTTATCAATACAGGGCACGGGAATCTTGAAAGTTCCCCGGCATAAAAAAACAAACTTTTTTTGGGAAATAAATAAATAAATGGGTTTGTGTGAAAATACTAGGGACGCAAGTGGCAGTTTCACCGCACCGGCCAGCCACGAGCTTGACATTGGTGGGTTCCTTTTGGGCGTGTGATTGGCTTGTGGTTTCGTGTTATCCAATGGAGGGTGTGGGGAGTGCCGGACGGATCAATCAACCACTACTCCGCTCTCATAGTCATACCATGTTAGTCAACAATGTAGGACATAATTTTACGCGGAAATATCCCCTCGATTTCGAGGTTTAATTTTTTCGAGTTGAGTTAAAATTTAAAATTATTTTTTAAATTTTTTAACAACGTGTATTTACTTTATAGATGAAGTAATTTAAATATGAGTCTTTTAAAAAAAATATTATTCGTTTTTGACCGAGACACTTATTAGATTCAAATACAGATATTTTAGTAGAAGTAAAGATTAAACGTGTATGATTGAGAAGTAATATGGCTGGTGTGAAAAGCTTCATCCAAAAATGATCTTATCTGGGGTCAAAGTCATCAATGCCGAGAATTGGAAACTTAACAGATAAGCCATGTTCTAGAACATGATTAAGTCTTTAGTCTTTCACTGTCCACTATAACTGGCAAATTATTAAGCTAACTTAGATTTTTTCTGTAGAAGTAATATGTTCGAGTTGTGAGATTGTTTCTCTTAATATAATTGTTTTTAAAGTTTGAACTCACGTCTTTTATATAAGAGTTCAACATATCTTTCTAGTGCACCAATACTTATTGGTGAATTGCTCAGTTATTTAGTAAAAGCTGTTAATTTACTTGGACAAATTAATCCTCATAAAGTTTCTCTACTACTTACATATGAATATTAATATATTAAGGATAAGTCGTATTCTAGCCTTTGAATTTGTCTACTTTTTTTTTTATATATATTGGTATCTAATTTTTGTCCACATTAATACTTGGACTTCCGCTTTCCTCACGTTGAACTTATCTACTTCTTTTTCACATTAGTACCTAAATTGTTTTGTTTATATTGGTACTTGAATTTTTCATATCAATATTTTTGTCACGATTTTAATTTTTATATTTTATAAATTTTACAAATTCTAAAATTTTAATATTATGTTTTCAATAATTACTTACAATTTTTTATTCTCGAGTGATGATGGGATACAATCTCAGCATGTCACCTCTTTTTAACATACTAATAAACATATCAATGTGAGAAATGTAGACAAATTTAAGTGTCACCGCGATTAAAAATATTTTTTTTACAAATAATAACTAATTTTATTGAATAAGAAGAAAATAATATAAAGTTACAAGAAAAGTCTACAAAATTAGAGTAGACTAATCATATTAATTAGTGATTTCTCTTAAAACTATTAAAGCCTTGAAACTAGCTACTAAAGCATAAAAATAGGACCATACAAGGAAAGAATTAAAACATAACCAACAACTCGGTAAATGATAAATAAACAAACATAATTCTCGGTGAATGATAACCACAATCAACACTAACTTAAAAATGCATATAACGATGATAGCATGCTCACAAAATTAACTTTACAACAACCCAACTATAGTCTATCTTTGTTGATTGCCAATGCCTAACAATTCAAGACAATCAATATGATGGTCTAAATCATAAGTAGATCAACATGATAATCAAATGATCGTGAATGTAGAAACAACGTAAAATTCAACTATGAAAAAAAAAACTAGAGCAAAGAAAACGTGATATAATGACCAAAAAAATCATCAACTATTTTCATTAAAAAAGACTTATTAAACCAAAATACATAAATTTTAATATATGAAAATAAAAACTAAAAAATGAAAAAGAAATTAAGATAAGCACAACAAAATATAGGTAATAACCGTTTGGCCAAATGCCAATGACATCACCCTCCTAAACCACAAAAGAAAAGAAAAAAAGAGATGGCTAGGCTTTTTTAACTTATTCTTTAGTCTATTATCCGCAGATAAAAAGTATTTAGGTATTAATCTAGGGAAAGTAAACAAAAAGACTAAAATCAGTGACAAACCTAAGTAGCTATTGGGAGTAGGGATGACTATTTGAGTTATATCTAATATATATTCGATTCGACTAAATATTATAAGGTCCGGTTTTTAAAGTATATTTCAGGTTTAGATTTGGTTTTTTATGATAAGGGCGGGTCAAGTTGGGTTTGAGTTTAAGGTGAAAAATATTTTACCCAACCGACCCGAAATAATAGTTTAATTTTATTTTAGATATTTAGGTATAATTGTCACAATACCCTTCTCTTTATATATATATTTCAATTATCTCTCTATTTTGTCTAATAAAAATGGAATAATTATTATAGTGCTCTCTCTTTATTTGTATTTTTTAATTAGCTCTCTATTTTATCGAATAATAATGAAAATGATAATTTTTATTTATGTTGGGTTCGAATTTTTACTCTAGAATTCGGGTTTAGATCGAGTGAAACATCATAAAATATCAGGTCAGATTGAATTTAAATAAAAATGTTAAATTTTTGAGTGATCGGCCAAAATCCACCCAACCCAAACAATGGCTATCCCTAAGTGGAAGGGGTTCTTGCCTCCACGTGTTAGGAAAATATTTTACATCTTTATTCTAATATAATTTAAAAAAAACATTTAATTAATTAATAATTTTTTAATAAATTAATTAATTATGAATTTATTCATATACTTTTTTAATATTTATGTTTTTTTTTCTTCCAACCCCTAATCAAAATTTCATCCATGACTAAATTGTGACTAGAGATAATCTAAATTAATCATTTGTTTTTTTTTTCTGAAGAGCTGAATTTCAACTTTCATCTTCGATACATGAAGGAAAATGGTTTACAATTTTCCATTTTCAATTTTTTAGTGCATTAGTACCAACAATTGTCTTGGCTTGATAATAAAATATTCATTCTGAAACAAAACCTATTAGTCAAATTTGTTTAGGTTAATGTTTGAAAGCAACAAACTATTAGTTCGTGTATTTGGTCACATCAATAACATGTCTTCATGTTACTATTAATTAATTAATTCTTAAATTCTAAAGCCTTTTTATTTTGATAATTAAATTGCAACCTTTTATAATTGCTTTGAAAATCATTCAAAATTAACGACTCCTCTACCCCTGGCAAGTGAGATAATTGAAGGAGGTGCAGCGAGATGAAACAGGTTAAGTCGTTAATTAGAGTTTTCTTTAATAATTTTAAGGTAATTATTATAAAATAATATTGATTCATATTTTTAATTAAGGGACCATGGCATTATATAATTTTTGTAAAAAATTATTTACAACTGTTTTTAACTGCTTTTTTAAGCGGCCGTTTTTTAGAATTTTCCACAAGCAACTATGTGCATGAAATAACATAAATCAATGGCCGTTTTGCCACCAAGTACTAGCATGTTGCAACTGATGTAAAAGAAAGCATTTTAGAAAACACAATGAGATAAAGAGAAAATGAGTGATCAAAGCTCCAATAAATTAGTTTAGAGTGTTATTTTGTGCGCTCAAAAACCCCAGAGACGGAGATAACAAGCAAGAATGACAGGATGGGAACAAAACGTGATGCAAGTCAAATCTTGAAATCAAATTTCATCCCAAAGAACTCGGTTTAAGGCAGGAAGGGACCGAGATTAAAGGGTTTAGGAACAAACATAAATATTTAAAGGGTAAAGTACAAAAATAATGACTCAACTTTTGCCTCTCTCCTATTTTACTCACTCATCTTTAAATTGAATCGATTTAATGACTCAACTTTTATCGTTGGGTTTTTATCATCACCCAACCGTTATATTATGGATGCCGTTAGTGACGTGGCATTTTTTTTATTGATTTGACCCCAGTGTAGCAATCCCTCCAGCAGACCTGTAAATTTCATGACGAAATGAGCAAAACCAGAGCAAATGTATCATTGTTTCAATAGGAAAAAAAGCAAATATGCATACCTTTGAGAAGATGGGTAGATGCAAGATCCATAACCTGCAAAACCATGATGAAATGAGCAAACACCCAATCGTAAAAATCATTCAAAAAATGAAAGAAAGTTGAAGGTTTTTAAAGAACAAATTGGGGCCAGTTTTGGCAACAGTGCCAGTGCCAGCAAAGTCGCAAGAACCGGGCGCCATTGCTCGACGCTGGTAATAGCTATTGAAAGCATAAGAAGCATGAGCCTGGATGGTATTCGAGAGAAAACAAAGCTCGTCGGACTGGACTGTAAAGGGTTGCAGTCAGCACCGGAGCCGCATGCATAGTCTAGCGCAGTTTTTTTTCTCTCCATATCTTCATCAGCATCCAACTTCAAAACCGCCCAAGAAGCTGCGGAAGACGAAGCTGTGGAAGCCGAAGAGGAACTTGCAATGGCCTTGACAGGTGCCGGAGTCGATGTAACCCCCTCGTCCCGGTCTGGCCGGATGACCGGTCCGAGTGGGCCACACGGGGAAAACCGAGTGAAAACTCCCAAGGGAATTCCCCCTCGGTTAGCAACCCTATTTTTTTTCATTTTAAATCTTGTCTGGATGAGTATTTAATCCTACGTGATCAAACAACGGAACAACATTCACGAGGCAAGCCAACGAACTCAGCCCAACATCTTACAGCCCAATTTTTAAGCTTTAACTACAGGCGGTATCGATACCCTTAAGGGGTGTATCGATACCCCTTGACTAGGTTTAAGCTTTAACTGCAGGCGGTATCGATACCCTTAAGGGGTGTATCGATACCCCCTTGACTAGGTCAACTGGTCAAAGTCAACCCGTAGAGACCGTATCGATACACCCAAGGAGTGTATCGATACCCTCCCCAACGGTTGACCTCCCACGGTCAACGCTAAGATGACGGTATCGATACACCTGAGGCCGGTATCGATACCGAATTGGACAGTAGCTCTAGTGACCAAAATGGTATCGATACACCTCTCAAGTGTATCGATACACTAAGCCTGAAACAAGAAGGTGGTATCGATACCGTACCAACCGTATCGATACCCTTGCTACGAACTTGCAGGTTTGAGCTGATTTAAGGCACAAGGAGGCCCTTAAATCCCTCTAAAACCCCAACCAACACACTAACATCAATCCTATGCCAAATCAAACATAAAAGCATGCTTTAACTTGAAATCAAAGGCACAATCCAACACAAGATGATACACAAACTATACAAGCAACATAAGCTTTCAAGCATAGCATTCCAACAAAAGGCATTTCATCATTTAAGGTCATACAAGGAACTCAAAGCCATGAAGGCACAAGATAAGCATATAAGAGGTTTGCACTTTAACAAGGCAACCTAAACGTCTATAGACATACCACCACACACAAGCATACATCAAAGCATAACATATTTTACAAACCAAGGCCAAATCAAATCATCAACATTCACCCAAACTCAAACAACAATACCTATCCCATTGCTTAACTATTACATTCTATCACTTAAAATTCATACATTGAGCTCACCAAAGCAACACTTGGAGATCTTTCCTTGCCCTTGCCACCCACAAGCTACTTATCTGCATTGTCGAACAAAAGAGAGCGTAAGCATAAAAGCTTAGTGAGGGTAAGCTCGTAAAACAAACCTCCACAATGCAGGGTCCAGGCACGAGCTACAACCAAGATAAAATGCATGTTCTTACCTCCGATCCACACGAGCCATAATCTTAAATGATGCATACACATATATTCAATATCATGTCATGCTCAACATGTTTAAATCCACAACATATGAATTCACATATATTAAACCATGTTAGCAACACATCCCAAATCACATTGGCTCACAATTAATTACATATTGGCAACATAAACCACAATCCGTATTGGCACCTAGCTATGACTCGAATACACGGATAACCGTTGGAACTCACATCCAACAACACAACCATTACCTGACGGTGGGATTACACTCATCACCGTTCACGCGGAGGGGATTCCACTCATCCTCATGCCTCATTTCTTGCGGAGGGGATTCCACTCATCCTCACGCCCCGTCGATGGGATTCCACTCATCATCGACTAATATAAATACAATTTCCGGGCGTACCCGTACCCCTCCTTGGTGACTCAACGCCACCAAGGCCACACACGAATTTAGACTCATGTGTGCACACTAACATCCTAATGATCGATCATTTGTACCCAAGCATACTAGTGCCAATACTACACATTTCAATAATCTTTCACAATATCATTTCCTAATAACTTCCGTGCTTAGCACGTACTCACCATGACTCACCGTCATGCACAAACCACATTTCCATGCCTAGCATGTACTCACCATGATCCTCGGATCATACAATCACCTCATAACATCATTACACATGTCAACACTACATGCATCTCAATAACACAAATATCACCTCATATTTCATACATATGTATATCTCTATCACATTTATCATCAACATGCATGTAACAATACATTAAGACATGCCTCCACATACATGTATAACAACATAAGCATAACCACCATAAGCATGATTAAACATGAGGCATAATTCAACACTTTAAAGATCAACCAAGGTCTCTAACTAAAGTTTGGGATTAGGCCACCACCCTAATCTCAACTCTAGGTGGGTCTACCAATCCCAACCTAGTTCACATGCTTGAACCAACACTTGAAAACCATTTAAAAATATTTAACCACTCACCTCTACCTCCAAGCTCATCTACCAAGCAACTATGGTCTTCAATTTCCGGATTTGTTCCCAAGGCCTCACCAACACAAATTCTCGCTTCCAAACAACCTCAAACACAATTCAAACAATCCCAAATCAGCCCAACATCAAAAGACCAACCCGGAATACAATTCAATCACAATTTACAATGTTGCAAACCATGACCAAACCCCATACTTTGCAATCTCGGACAGCCCACATACCCCTTCCAAAATCCATGTTTCCAACACCCATTGCACCCACAAATGATCCCAAATCAACCCCTAACCATAGTACTACCATTGGGCTATCAATTCCCACCTAAAACAACCCCCAAAATTCACCCAAAACCCTTCAAAAAACCCATTTATACCCAAATTCGGGATTCAACAAAAAACTATGTAAAAATTAACTATGTTGGATCTTATAGGTAGTAAACAACATATACAACTTCAACAAATCGAAAGCTCAAATTAAAGACATTAAAGTTTGCATTTTTAACCTAAAAACCCAAAACCCTAAATTTCAAAATCCATGAGCTTTATGAAAATTAAAGGTACCATCTTAAAGAGGAAGAGGAGAACAAGTTAGAAACGGTTTTACCTTTAAAAAATCACCAACAAAGAGCATGGGGATGAAGGAATGGAGATTTGGAGAGGGAGGGGGTTTTTGACGTGAAGGAGAGGAAAGAAGAAGATGAAGATAGGAATTAAAGTGGTCTTTTAAATTAAAGGGGTTTTAAAAATAGGAGACCTTTTAATTACATCTTTGCCATTAATGAGATGGCATATCTCATCCATGTTTAAAATCCATGAAATTGGTTCCAAAACAACTTAAGTCCAACATAAAATAATTCGTTTTGAAAATACGAAGCCCAAATATTAATTTATTATTTTAATTATAAAAACCAAAACCCGAAACAATATTTTAATATTATTTTCTCCCGGCCCCCAAACCCAGGTGTTACAGTCGACGAAGAAGAAGACGACAGCGACATGCAAGGGAAATCAGGTAGCGGAGAGAAATCGGCATAGAAAATCGAAGCATCGTTAACATCGAGCAACTCGTCATCTTGTTGCTGCCTACTATCAAACCAGATCTCTCTTTCTTCACCACCACCTTCAAAACCCCAATGGTTTCCTTCGTTTGCACCGCATGCATGCAGATCTTCCCCGAGCATCTCTTGCCGCTGCTTTCAAAACCCGAACGGTTTCCTTCGTTTTCCTATGTACGGATAAGTGTAAATGGGGGAAAATATATATCAAAACATTGTATCTGATTAAGGAAGCAAACGAGTGAAAAAGGGCCCGCTTTTGCAATCAAAAAAGAAAAGAAAACCTCAACAGATGGAAGCAACAAGCAACAGAAACATCTACTTCCTTCCATGGATTCCATCGAATAAAATAAACAATTCTTTACAACAACAAACACACCCACATATAGTTCCACAGAACCCAGAACACATATATCATATAGAAGCAAAAAAGAAAAAGATAACTCTAATCGGAGCTTGTGTTGAAGATGAGGCCATTTTAGAAAACACCCACATGCGTAGAACCTCAGAAAGTTGAAGCACCCATGTGTGTTTTTCTGGTGAAACTTTGAATTTGTTACATATGTCTGAAATCCTCAGAAGAATACTAGCTTTGAGGCTGATATTGCCATAGAGGAGAGAGCTAAGTTGGTAAAGCAAGAGAGAAACTAAAGAAAAAGAGAAAGGAAAGAGAGGGAATGGGAGCAGCTCTTCCTTTTCTTTTCTTTTTTCAGTTTTTTTTTATATTTATCTGTTTTTTAACACGTGTGTGCTTACGTGACAGTTAAATCAATAAAAAATGCCACGTCATTAACGGTATCCATAATATAACGGTTGGGTGATGATAAAAACCCAATGTTAAAAGTTGAGTCATTAAATCGACTCAATTTAAAGATGAGTGAGTAAAATAGGAGAGAGGCAAAAGTTGAGTCATTATTTTTGTATTTTACCCATATTTAAAAAGTGAGGGGAGCAAATGTATAATTAATTTTTTTTTCGACCAATAAGATATTAACACATCACAAAATTTTTAACTAATAGATAATTTAGGGACTAAAAGAAAAAATGACATAGTTTAGAGACTTATTTTGACATGGAAATAATTTAAGTACTTAAAGTGACCAAAAATAATAGTTTAAAGATTATTTTGACAAAAAAATAATTTAAGGGCTAAAAGCAAACAAGAGAGATAGTTTAAAAGTTGATTATTAATTTAAGCCAAAAGAGATAACTACATATTTAGTACTCTACCTATTCTCGCATTCCTATTTTAGTACCCCGCCTATTTTTTCTGACAAAATGATATCTAACGTTATGTTTCGTTTCTAAATTAATACATCTGTCATTTAAAACTAACAGCAAAGCTGACGTCGCATTTATTATTATTATTTTTCTCTTTCTTCTCTCATGGTCAACGATCAATGTGGTATTTTTATAATGTTTTTTCCAACTAATGTGTCACCACCTCATTAAACGGATAAAAACAAGGATTGAAATTTTCTTGTGCCTGCAGGGATTCAATCCCACGACTTTCAAAAGGAAGGACAAGCACAAAGACAGCCAACCAACACTACTTAATATATTTCTACAAATATCTATATTTAACTTATATAATGTTCTGACCACATATTAAAAAAAGCTTTTATAAGAATTCGAAACAGAGACTTTCTATTAAAACAATAAGATATTGTGTCACTGAGCTAACTATAATTTTATTTTGAATTCTACCAACATTGATATTTACTTTATTTTTCGCTAAACCAAATATCAAGCTAAAATTATTTTTCTCTTTTTTTGAGAATAAAATTAAATATTTATATATTTTCATAAAATTAATATTAAATCATAAAAAAAATCAAATTTATAATGATAGAATATACTTTTAAATTATTTATAAATTAAATAAATTTTATAAAATCAAATTTAAATTTTATAGATATAAAATTAATATTAAATTATTATCTACAAAATTATGTTTTTATTTAATTTATAAATAATATTTATTTAGTTATAAATTATTTAATTTATAAAATTTAAATTTTATATTTTTATAAATTATTTATTTTATATTTGTAATATTTATTTGTAATGATTTAATATTAATTTTATGAAAATATAAAAATATTTATTTAAATGTTTATACAATATGAATACTTGTGGAAATATATGAAGTATTGTTGGTTTGTATGGTAGTTCAATACCACCTTTTGCTTCCAAAAGTAGTTGAAATCAAATCTTAGCATTTGCAAGCCTTTGTTTTCAATTTGTTGTGGGTTTAAGGGACAAGTTAAATATATATTTAGTGAAAATATATCAATTGGAATTGGTTGGCTTGGTGATTTTGTGCTTGTCTTTCCCTTTGAAGGTCATGGGATCAAATCTTACAAGTGTAAGAGATTTCAATTCTTGTTTTTATTGGTTTTGAAAAAAAAACATTATAAGAAAAAAATCATAATGATTTTTATTGCTTGCTTGAGAAAAATGGAACGCGCTTTCACGCGCCCCCTGGTTTTCTCTCCTAACCTTAGCACGGAGCCTCGGTTTTTACTGCGATCTTCTAATTCGGATCTGTGTTGCTTGACCTTAGTGACGAGAGGTTACTCTCGTCGACGGGTCACCGGACAGCCGGCTGTAGTGGACGAAAAGGACTGGTGGTTTGCTCCTGGAACCAAGGTAACGGAGAAGAGAAGGAGGGTTGGTTTCGCAAGCTGGGTTCCGGGACGAGGGCGCTGTTCGTCGAAGCTTTGTCCTCGATGCTTTTGGACGGGCCGTCGATCGACGGTGGCCTACCGCTACTCTGTTATTGTCTCCCCGTTTCCAGGGCCAGTCGTTGTTCGCTGGGAGCACCGAATTTCTTTCTGGGCGTCGGCAGAAGGCGCAAGAAGAAACCTCAACCGCGCTGGCCACAGTGGCTTTTGCTCATCGGTCAGTCCGGGGGAGGCCTCTGGTGCAAAGAAAAGGTATAGTTGTTTTGATGAAGGATTTATATCGGTTTACTGTGAAAAAATGGAGGGAGTTCTTTGCCCCTTTCCCAAACTCCTTCCGGCGAGCCCAAGTGTTATGGACCTCGGCGGTCCGGCCGGCGTTCTCAAGTATGCTACCTCAACCAAGATTTCTTTAAACGGCGGTATTTGGCTCGGTAACCTTGTATGGATGATTGGATGGTTTGTAAACTTAACCCTTATGAAATCTGTGTTATTATTGCTTAACGATCCGTCATCCGGGCCTTCGACCAACCCGCCGGAAATCCTACGACGTCCTCTTTTGGGCCTTCCTATATTTTGCAGATCGCTGCCGGAAAAGGCTCAGAAACCGGCTTCATCGCTGCCGGAGTGGAAGGAAGTTTTCGATCTGTGACAGTTGGCTTTGGTTCCGTTTTTGGGCAAACCAAGAGGGAGTTCATCTGGATACGTATTTCCTTTTTTAGGATTTACAGGCTGGATTTTTGTTTGGCAGCTGCCCATAAAGTCAACTTTTGGTGTCTGTCCATGGAGTTCTGGGGCCCACCTCACTTTCTTCATTTGGGATTCAAGACTCTGCCTTATACCTTTATTAGGCGTGCTTTGAAAAGGGCAAGATGGCCCTTAACCATCCTGAGTATTTCTGCCACTTATGAGATGTATTTTCCCAGTCATATTCATTTCTTTTTTCAGCACAGCATATACGGATTTGGTGGGATTCGACTCAATTCTTCCTCTTTTAAGTTATATCTTGCCATGGCTTTCGGATCTGTGGAAGGATTTGGTCAGTGGAGAGCTGCCGACTTAAGAAAATCCATTGCCACAAGGTTTAGATGGGATCCAGGTGGCGCCTTTAAATTGGTTCAGTCCCGATTTTATCGGTTAACAGATTCTATTTTGATTACGGATCCAGGCGGATTTTATCTTTCAGAAGGGATTCGGTTGATGTGGTTCAGTGTATCAGGTTTTATTGTTTTATTGTTTTGCGGTTTCATCGGATTTACTGTGCAGGAGGAAGATCCTGGATTCTCAGTTTCCCCTCACCGGCGATGTCCTGTTGTCGACGCCTTGATAAGGACCGATATTCCATCGGAAGCCTGCCTCTGGATAGAGCTCTCAGGCGCAATGGCGATAGCCCAATGTCGTTCGAGGCCGGCGAGAATCCGTTTTGGTTTTTCCCAGGGATGTCCAGTTTTCCGTTGGTTGTTAACTCCTACCACAGCCCAGATGCTGGAGGAGTCTTATGTGTCTCCTTGTAGAGAGACTTTGGTTTCGTTCGTCCTAGTTGTTCCCTTGTGGACTCGATTGTCGGCTTGTTTTGATCCGCAGGATCTGTTTACCGGAGCTTTGCATGTCTGTAATGCAGCTCAGGATGGTTTTTACGTGTTTTTTGCATGGTTTGGTTCTTCTTTCCTTTTGCTTTGGTGCATGGCCCCTGCACGGTTGTGGGGCCCTCCTTGTGTTTTTTCTTTTTTCTAATCTATGGAAGTCTATTTGATCAAAAAAAAACATTATAAAAGTACCACATGTACCACAACTCGAAGAGAGAAAAAAGAAAAAAAAAATAAAAAATACAATGTCAGCTTTGCGATTAGTTTTAAGGATAAATATCCTATACACAGGCGGTGGAAACTGAAAGTTTCTACACACGCCTTAGTTTTTAGGGTATAGTGATTTAGTTTAGGGTTTAGAGTCTATGGGTTTAGGTGTAAGTGTTTATAATTTAGGGGTAGTGGTTTAAATTGAAGGTTTAAGTTTTTAATTTGGGTTTATAGGTTAAAACCTAAATTCTCACCATATTACCCTAAAAACTAAACCCTAACCTTTAAACCCTAAATTACAACCTTAAATCTTAAATTTAAACAACTATCCCTAAATTCTAAACCCTTACACCTAAACCCCTAAACTCTAAATCCTAAACTAAATCTCTATACCCTAAAACTAAGGCGCTTGTGGAAACTATAAGTTTCCACTGCCAATGTGTAGGATATTTATCCTAGTTTTAAACAGTAAAATTACCAATTTGAAAACGAAATGTTACATAATTAAGAAAAAAATAATAGTAAGGGCGAAGTACATATAACAACCAAACCAGCTATGACTGAGTTGGCAAAATTTTATTGATATGTGAAAATAATATTAGATGAGATCATTATTTATATGGTAAGAATTATTTATCTAATAAATCGAAATAGATTTAAATATATAATTGATACTTAAACATTAGTGTATGAAATATAAATTCCAATTAAAATTGCCAAAATAAAAGGCAATAATATTAGCAGTAATTATTGCATCACGTGCAATGCTCTAAAACAAGTAATCACACACTTTAAAGAAAAAAAAAATACACTTCGAAGAAAACTAATAAATTGTCTTTTTCTTCGTCCTCTTCAGATATTCCACTGCCTTTCGATCTGCATCAAAAGCATTTTAAACAGTTTTTTATGTTCTTCCCCGTCCAAAACCCTAATCAAACTTTAGCATCTGATCAAAATTCTATCTTTTATTCGTCACTTTCAATTAAATCTTTCGAAAATTCAACCAAAATCAACTATGAAAGAAGCGAAATCAGTTAAACTGAGTGCACAGCAACATCAGCAACACGAAAATGGTCACTTTTCCCCGTTCAAATTCGCCAAGTTATTAGATCCGGAAGCTTCTTGGGACAAAGTAAGTCTTTTTATCTTCCCCCCATTAATTTAACTGGCTTTATTTGAAAGTTGTATTATTGATTACAGGGAAATAGTACCCGGAATTGTACTAGTCATTTTTCCAGAGATGATGCTCTTTATTGAGTTAATTCAGTTTTAGAAGTAGTTTGATTATTGGATTTTTTCACTGTTAAATGGGGTCTAAATAGGATGATAATGAATGCAACTGAATTGGGCATTTTCCATAAAGGAAAATTGATGATGGGTTTTGGTTGATTTTCGGAGCAGGATCAATTAGGAGATGTATTGCATTGGATTCGACAAGTTGTGGCTCTTTTTTGTGGGTTATTATGGGGGGCAATCCCTGTGGTTGGAGGCATTTGGATCTTCATGTAAGTTCTCATTTTTCATGTTGCTTGTATTTGCAAATTTCAGATTCATATTGGATTCTTGAATCTTTTCCAAATCTGGTGACTCACTAGCTTTTAGATGCCATATTGTGATCTGAGCCTTATGAATATGCTTTTATGCTAGTTCTAAACATGAAGGGTTTTGGGAATTTACTCTGCTGTAACTGAATGGAACTGTGGTTTCGACATAAGGTGCTCAAGTTTGATAAAATCATAATTGGCTGATTGTTAGTTACCGATAATTCTTAGCAATCCGTTGTGCACAAAGAATTGCATTCCAGCATTTTCTTAGGCTAGGATTATGGCATTATGAATTTATGCAAAAAAAAGAAAACTATACCAGAGTGTGTGTGGTAGTCACTTAGATAATTGTTGGGTTTCTGGAACCACATTTTATCTTCAAATGCAGGAGCTATTTTTCTACATGAACTGTACCTTTAATCCATAGAGTTAGGCTGCATATGTCCGTATGTATGTGCATGCCCCTGGTTCTTTGAATTTAATTTTGTAGGCTCTATAGACGATTTTGAGTATACTATCAATTGCTGGTGTTTTGGAATGGACAAGTTAAATCCATATTTATTGAGCATGAAATGCATATGTCACCGTCCCTTTTTTGTATGTCTTGTCTTGATATCCAGCTGTTGCTTGGGAAGAATTCATTCAATAAGCAAATAATTGCAGTATTTCTGTATTTCTTTACTGATACATTTCTAATCTTTGAGAAAGCTTTTGTTAATCCCTTGATGTTGATATTTGTGTTCTTCAGTTTTCTAGCCATATCCACTGCAATCATATATGGTTATTATGCTATGATACTAAAGATCGACGAAGAAGATTTTGGTGGCCATGGAGCCCTTCTTCAAGAAGGTCTTTTTGCTTCAATAACTCTCTTTTTGGTACTGAAACAACTTTTAATTATTTCTTTCATGTCCAAATGCCAACATTACAAAATATTCGAAACGGGAGCTTTTCCCATGTTTATGGCTAACAAAAACCTCGTTTTTTCTGTTCAGTTGGCGTGGGTTCTGGTATACAGCTTGGCCCACTTCTGATATGCTTTGTATCATCAACCGGCTGCCCCCGGTGTCTGTCCAACACATTTCAAGGATTTGATTCTGCTAGATGAGGAACCATTCATTATTCCCAGAAAACAATTAGAAACTTTCTTACTTGAGAAATGCCATTAGGGATTGCTTTTGACGTTTCAATGTGCAAACATTTCGATATTGCAAATCATGAAGGTAGATTTTTGTCTTCACTTCCATTTCCAGCAAACTTTTCTGGTTGATATCATAACAATGCCAAATTTGAGTGGTTTTGGACTTTTGGCAACTTCATATCATTGTGTTGTATGGAGTATTATTTTACTTAGAGGGTTGGATTTCTAATATTCTATTTTATCCTTCAAAAGAGAGTGAAAACCAAACATGAAAGGGTCGTATGCAATAAAAAAAATGACAACCAAACTTGATGTGTAACTTAAATAATTCAAAATTTAAATATATAAAATTGCATCAGCCGGGAGTCGAACCCGGATCTATTGCTTGGAAGGCAATTATCCTCACCGTTGGACTACTGATGCTCGCTTGAGGATTTATATAAATTGTAAATTATAATTTTTCGTTTAATAAAAAAATTTATAAAGTTGCGAGTTTTCACGTGGAATTGTTTTCTAATTTGCTTGAGGGACTTTTTTTTATTGAAACAGCAACAGACAAATAACGTCTAGATTAAAGTTTGTTGTTGCTTAAGTGCAATAATCTGTTTTGAGTTTGCAATCGTTTTAATTTATTTAGTTTGATTAGTGTTATTACTGTTATAAGTTATAACATCTTAAAAATTATCTGATTAAAGTGAAATGAAAATGGCATTCAAGCATATAAATCAACTGCAAAACTTAAAACCATAAACCTGTCACCCCTAACAAGCTGTATTCTTCCAAACCAAGCACAGTTAAAATTAGGATAGCATCCACCATTAAAGCTCCATAGAAAAGAAAAAGAAGACACAACTACAAGGCAGGTTTTTGCATGAAAGTTTTATTCATAATTCAATTACATTCCAATGTTATGAAACATCGTCAACTCATTCAGAAAACCAAGCCTTCTTTGTATTGCTTGATCTCTAAACTTTGAAAGAAAATCACCCAGAAGTTTACCTTTTCTTTTTTCTGTTTTGTATTTTCCATTTGGGGATGGATTCCAAGATTGAAATCAAGGTGACCAATCCAAAGAAAGTAGATACCACAGGGCATTCGGCGGGACCAGGTCATTCCTCGTCACCGCCACCAGCGTCACAGACGTCGCATGGACACTGGCCTAGGCACAGGGAAGGACGACAAGAAGGATGGATGGTTGATTTTAAGCCATTTAAAAAGTGGGTGCCTTGGTTGATTCCAAGCTTTGTTTTGGTTAACATATTCATGTTTATAATGACCATGTATATTAATGATTGTCCCAAGACCTCGAACAATTGCGTGGCGACATTCTTGGGCAGGTTCTCTTTTCAGCCTTTCTATGAGAACCCCCTGCTTGGCCCTTCTTCTTCTACGTAAGTCTCCCTCCCAATGCATCAAATTATATGGTTGACCCGGGTCTGATGTTTTCTTTTTCTCTTCAGATTAGAGAAAATGGGAGCTTTAGAAGTGGATAAAGTTGTCAAAAAGCATCAGGCATGGCGCCTGATTTCTTGTATATGGCTGCATGCTGGTGTTTTCCACTTGCTTGCAAACATGTTGAGTCTTTTATTCATTGGAATTCGACTCGAGCAGGAATTCGGTTTCGGTATGCATCTTATCCCCAGCTTGAACTTTGTTACCATTGATGATATGAACACTTACTTGTTACCTACGGCATCATTTTGGGATAGTATTGACCTTCAGGGCATTACTGCAGTAATGAATTAGAAACTTCCTTGGTGCTTTCGAAAATTCTTCGAATTTACCGACATACAAGTTATTGTTCTGGTTTATAGGAATTCAATCCTAATTCTTCTTTGGTATTCTCTGCAGTGAGAATCGGGTTGCTTTATCTAATTTCCGGTTTCGGTGGGAGTTTGATGTCGTCTCTGTTTATTCGGAGTGGCATACACATATCGGTTGGTGCCTCCGGTGCACTTTTTGGCTTACTAGGAAGCATGCTCTCAGAACTAATCACAAACTGGACCATTTATGCAAACAAGGCACGTAAGATTGTGCCGATGTTACATTCTTCATAGTCCGTTGCATTCGCGAGCAGATTATCTTACAATTTCAGTTTTCTACATGCAGTTTGCAGCTCTGTTAACTCTTGTTTTAGTTATCATAATAAATCTAGCGACGGGAGTCCTCCCACACGTCGATAACTTTGCTCACATCGGGGGATTCATCTCCGGGTTTCTCCTCGGTTTCGTGCTTCTAATCCGTCCCCAGTTTGGATATATTAGCCAGAAAAACATTCCTCCCGGATACACCACACCTCGCAAACCTAAACACAAGACGTACCAGTACGTCTTGTGGATCATCTCATTGATACTACTGATTGCTCTGTAAGGAATCCTTTTTCTGTTTGAATTCAATAAACTTTGTACACGATTTCGATAACTCGATTATCCATACTCTCACTGATACCATACGTATGTTTCGAAACATTTCCCCAGATTCGCCACCGTCTTAGTTTATCTCATTCGGGGGGTTAACATGAACGATCGATGTTCTTGGTGTCATTATATGAGTTGCATCCCGACGCCGTTGTGGAGCTGCGACCAACAACAAGTGTACTGTCAGGTACAATTATGTTAATATGTTGCGAGTCCATTGAAGTGAAAATGGCTTAATATTAATGGTTGATTCTTGTTGCAGTCGACCAAATTCGGGAACTCATTGAACTTGACATGCATAAGCAATGGGAAGAGCGAAATGTTTGCATTAACAGAGGAAACCTCTTCCCAGGTTCAACAACTATGTTCCAAGCTTTGTAGCTGATGCAGGATCTTGTATAGGAGAAGGGTTTTCCATTTACTTTTCTTTTTTAAAACAATTTGAATTTGGTGTAGTTGTTCATTTCGAATGTATTATCCCTTGAGTTTCACTATATTAGATGAAAATATTTTCCCAGTTACAATTGTCCTTGTATTAGAGTATTTGTTAATCGTCAACTTTGATAGAGTCGATTAGCAGTGGCCGAACTTGGTGTAAGAATTTGGAATAATTTAAATTTTTAAAAAGTTTAGAGGCTTAAACTAAAATTTTTAAAAACTTTAAGGGTTTAATAAGACCTTTTAAAAATTATGAGAGAGATTAATTAAAAATATTTCAAATTAAAATGTTTTAAAATTATAGGGTTCAATTTCTAGTTTCTTAAAATTGGGGGGCATGACCCCCTAGTCCCTTACATGTTTCGCCATTGTGGATGAGACATTAGGTGTTTTAAACAAAGTATTGTGTTTACAAAGTCGTTATCACTAGTAAATTAAATTATTTTAAAATTGTGAGAGAGATTAATTAAAAATATTTTAAATTAAAATGTTTCGCCACAAAGTATTGTGGATGAGATATTAGGTCTGGTAAACGAAGTAAATTAAATTGAAAATATTATTTTTAGAGTATACTTTTATAGTACTTAATTCAATTAACCGGTCAATAAATTTATTTAAAAAGTTGTTATTATTAATCGTTCTTTATCATGTTAGGCACTCATCGTTAAATAATTAACATCATCTTAGTTAATATGTCCACATATTATTTTTTAATAAATTAATGACATACAATAAGATAATGATGTAACGGTATTTTAATCTAATTTTTTTAAGACAACTGTACTTTTAAAATAAATACTAAATAATTTTGAAACCCTACATTTGTACTACCACACCATCAAAACAAATTTGTCATCAACATGGCAAGACAATTGGTGATAACGGTTTATATGGAAGTAGATAGTGACCACAAATGTAAAATTTAACGGTTTTATTAATTAATGCCGGTCATAGGGCAAGATTGATGCAATTCAAGAGTTTGAGAACTAAATTGATAGAATTAAAAGGAAATGATAAAATTATTCATTTGAAATTATTAAATTAGCAAAATTACCCCTTAAATCAAAATATAAAGATAACTTAAAAAATATAAAACTAATTAATTTAACATAAATAAAAGTTAGACCAGAAAATTGGAAACATGTAAATTTAGATCTGATTTAATTTGTATTTTAAATTTTTAAGTAAATTCTGCATAAGTAAACAGAGTTGGATTGAATTTAAATTCGAATAAATCGGAGTGAACCTTCCTCCACTGATTACCCATAGCTCCAAAGTTTAAAGGTTGAAAAGAGACAAATGTGAAGCGTAGAAATGATGAGTAATTAAGTAGGCAACTCCGTGAACCCAATAATTGTTTCAGTAAAAAATAGATAATATTTATCTTAGGAGATACAAATTTAAATTATTTTATCTACAGAAATATATATTTATTATTAAATAATTAAAAATATGTATGAACAAATAATATCGTCTAAAGATTATTAAAAAAAAAAAAAGTAGGCACCTCCCCACCTAAACTATCAAAGGAGCAAAGCGAAGATAATGAATTATTCCCATTTTTGCTTGCTAATTGAGAAACATTTAAAAGCTTCTTTATCCATGGAGATTGCTTTAAGCTGAAATGGAAACTAACCCCTCAAAGCATGCAGTGTTTCATCAAAAGCACAATGCATGATTTAGGGATGGTCCCTAAATATCCAACCAATGGCTTCATAAAGGGCAGGCAGCCCTCTTGATGATGCCTTCGCATGCAGCTTTAGAAACTAGAAATTAGTGTCGGATCTAAAAATATTTTTGTAGATAAGAATATATATATATACTACATATGGATCTAAATATCTCAGGTGGTTATAGTCAGACTCAGTGACGGATCCACATACGTGCTCACCCTGAAATCTGATTTTTTTATATTAGTTATCTATTTTATTGATGGTGCTCACCTTGAAATTTTATTTATCCCTCTCACATATAAATTATAATAAAATAATAACTAAAGATGTTCATAAGTAATAACTCATTCTTTCTTAGGAGTCCACAAATAATTTATTTTAGCTTAAAGCTCAAAAAATAATAACCTATCATAAGAGAAGAAAAAGCTCACTAAAAAATAAAAATTCTTCTGGTTGTGCAACTTCTACTTATAAGAAGAAACTCATTAAAAAGTAATTTTTTGGATTCTGTAATTTTTACTTCTACTTTTGACGTTTTCTTCCTCAAACATAAAATTCTTAATATTTTAAATTCAAGATACTCAAAATCTCTCAAGACTAAAGGTATGTAATTTATTGTTTTTAAACTCTTCATTTATCTAACATATAAAAATATATTTTAATTATTATTTAAATTTTATAATTGGCGTGAATGGTATGCTTTCCTCCCCTTTATTATGTACGACTGCACTCAATCCCATGGAATGGAGAAGCAAATTTTTGCATAAAGTTGTCCACATGATTAAAATGTTATATATGTTCGTCTTTGTAAGTTGTAAAAAAACATTGTTTTCTACCTTTTACTTAAACCTTAAATTATACACGTTTTAACCATAGTGGCGGATACACCATATAGTTAGGATGAGTAAGTTTTTTACACCGTTGTTTTTCGATTTAGTAATGTTTGCATTGATAACTTATTTACATTGCTGTAAATAAGCATCATTAACTTATTTACACATAGTCGCTCATGTTCGCAAACGCTAAACGAATATGTTCGCAAACACTAGACGAACATGTTTGTAAAAGTTAAAAGAACCGAGTCCAAACATATTAAATAATAAATGAACCAGTTTGAACATGATATTAATATTAAGGGTGTTCATATCCGGGTACTCAAATTTTCGGGTACCTAAAAGTCGGCCTGTGACCCGGCCCATATAAATCAGGTACCCGCAATCGATTTACATTTTTATATATTTTTTAAATCTATTTTAAAAAAATACATAGGAAAATCATAAAATTTCATGATATATATTTTAAACACAAAAATTATTGATTTGAGGTTAGTTTTAAGAGAGAAATATTTGGATATATATATATATATATTAAAGTTTATCGACAAAAGAAAGTATTAACAATATTAATCTCGATCATAAATTTTCTATCGATTCTCATATTGACAAATTAATGTAAATATTTTTGAAAAAAATTTAAACTTAAAAGTATATAATACAAGTATAAAAAGAAGTAAGAGATTTAAAATTAATTTTAAGGAAAAATGATAAGAAACATAAAATGAAAATAGAATTTAAAATATAAAATATATAAATATTAAAATTAGCTGGTCAGGTCGGGTACCCCAGTTATAAAATTAGCTGGTTAGGTCGGGTACCCTGCCCGAAAAATTCAGGTATTTTAATATAAATACCCGGAAAATTTTAATTAGGTAGACGGATCGGCAGGTCGGGTAGTTCAGGTCGAGTATTTTTTAACACCACTAGTTAATATATGTGTGCCCACCTTTAAAAATACTTCTATGTCCGTCACTGATTACAATCGGTAAAATAGATAACTAACGTATGAAAATTTAAATTTTATGATGCATACAATTAATAAAACGAATAACTAACCAAAAGAATTTCAGATTCGAGGGTGTACAATAAACTACACATGAATCCACTACGGTTGGAAACACTAGTAAGGGTGCAGCAATAGCCAAAAGCTTAAACAACAACAGCAATGGAGCTCTGATCCTGCACCCTCAACCATTTTTCAACTAGAAGGTCACTGTTTATCATTTCTCTTTGGCTAAAAGGGTACTTTTGCCCCTGAGTTCGACCCAAAAATGTAATTTCGCCCCTCGTCGAAAAGTGCACTCAATGTGGCCCTCCAGTCCATGAAATCGATCAAATTGGTCCTTTGACCGACGTTGACCGTTACGGTGCTGACGTGGCAGCTAACGGTGATGACGTGGCAGTCCATGATGCTGACGTGGTGGTCAACGATGTTGACGTGGCAGTACACGTGGGATAATGACGTGGCTGGAGGGGCTGAATTGATTATTTTAACCGAATTCAAGGGCATAATTGATTTTTTTCCCTGAGTTTAAGGGCATAATTAAAAGTTCGATAACTTATTTAATCTTTAAGCTAAAAAAATAAAAACTATTAATATTTAAATAATATTTAAATATTTATAAAATGTTAAAAAAATAAAAACACCATAATTAATTAAATATAAGTAAAAACATTAAAGTTATAAATATAAAAAATTAAAAAATATTTATAAATCATTAGAGAATCTTTCGATTGTTTCTCGTTATGCTACGCGTACTAATGTTCCTTGAACATATTTTCAATTGAGACATCCTTATATTAAAGTATTAATAAAGCCAAAATTCTCTTTCATTTCTGTACATCAAATATTAACGAGCATCAATTTGATGTAAAAAAACGAGAAAAAAATGAATTCTATTGTTATTCTAGTACAATGTTGATTCCACTAAAAAAAATCTAACGAATAGTAATACTCAAAATGACGAAGTCGAATTTTTTCGATAAAAGTGTTTAATTTTTTAATAATTTATAAAAAAAATTATTAAGTTTTTAGATTAAAATTTCTTTTTTTAATTCATAATATATTTTAATTTTTTATATAATTTTTATTTTCAGTAATTTTTAGAATATTTTCTTTATTTTTATTAACTTTATGAATTTTTATAAAATAAATTAAAGAATATTTTGATCTTCTGTAAGAGTCTTCACTTTGTTTTTTTTTAATTATTCTCACTTAATAAATTTATTTATCTAGTTTTAATATTTTAAAATTTTAATAATTTCATAAATTCTTATTTTTCAACTTAAATATTAAATAAGTTATCGAACATTTAATTAAAATCAATTATGCCCCTAAACTCAGGAAAAAAATCAATTATGCCCTCGAATTCAGTTAAAATAATCAATTTAGCCCCTCCTGCCACGTCATCATCCCACGTGTACTGCCACATCAGCATCGTTGACCGCCACGTCAGCATCATGGATTACCACGTCATCACCGTTAACTGCCACGTCAGCACCGTAACGGTCAACGTCGATCAAAGGGTCAATTTGATCGATTTCATGAACCGGAGGGCCACATTGAGTGCACTTTTCGGCGAGGGGCGAAATTGCATTTTTGGGTCGAACTCAGGGGCAAAAGTACCCCTTTAGCCTTTCTCTTTTTACCCAATTCCCCAGCCCCAAAAAATAAAATAATATATTAATTTCAATATCCCATCAGCATGAAAAAAATATGTTTTTGACAATTAACGGGTTGCATTAGCTGATAGTTGATTTGATTAGTTGATTGTATTAGTCGATTGTATAAAAGTATTTGGTAAGATTAACTGATAGCTGATAGCTATTTGATTATTTAAACAAGTAAAATGACATATAAGGACATGATTATATTTTATACTTGTTTGAATAGTTTATTCTTTTGGTAATATGCATGTCCGTCTTACGGTCCATGTTCGGGGTGCGTGGCTGCTAGGGGTGAGGGTTCGATCGAGTTGAGTCAAGTCAAAAAATTTCGAGTTATTCGAATTGACGCATCCTATTTTACAACTCAAACTTTATTTGATTTTTTTTCAATTCGAGTTGAGTTGAATTTTCGAGTTCCTATACAAATTTAAATGTAATTATTTATCAATGTTATAGTATAGTTTGATTCCAATTTAAACGACATTTTCTAATCATATAAGATATGCATGTATATTTCATAAATTTTTTTATATTGGTACATATATATCAGGAAAAATTGAGGGACTCGACTCGAACTTAAAAATCAACCACTATACTAAAAATTTCAAGTTATTCAAATTTTCACTTTACAACTCAAACTTTATTTGAAATTTATCGAGTCGAAAATTTCAATTTATTCGAATCAAGTCGAGTTGTTCTCACCCCTAATGGCTGCATATCTCAATAATGTTGTCTTTAAGGTTTGAACTTGCATCATCTCCTTAGGAGTACATGTGACTTACCAATGCATTCAACACTTGTTACTTGTTTGAATAGTTCATTAGTTATAAACATTTTGTATCTATTAATATCAAGTAGATTATGAAAAATAATTTTTTAATATAATATTACTAACCATATTTGAAGGATCTATATATTAACTTATTATCTATATAATTATTTTTGATACAATTTAATCAATTATTAAATTTAAATACAAATATAAATGTGTGAAAACAAAAAGAAAAAAAAGAAAAAAGTATAAGTTTACAAATGTCGCAATATAAATACGTGATGGCAAAGAATTAAAATAAAAAAAAAGTTAAATTAAGGTTATTTGGAGATTTTTTATAATTGTTAAAGATAAAAGAGTCTTTATAACTCTTATGTCAAAACCTTTTATTTCAAAAAGTTCATATTAACAATTTTGTAACACCCTAAAAACCTATGCAAAAAGAAAAAGATAGGGATGTCGGCCAAGGGGTTTGAGCTTGTTAACCCTTGGCTTAGCAATCATAAACCTTAACCATTTGGGCTAAGGTATTACACCCATTTTCTAATAATTTATGACTGATAGTTTGACCAAAAACAAATAATCTAAACCAGACCCACCTACCTTAATTAATGCACTAGTTAGATCTAAAAATCGAGATTCCCCCCTCTTCATTCGACCTTTCCCATTCCCCCATCGACCGTCCTCCTTTGATCTACACCACCGCCGTGATGTGTCGTACACTGTCGTTGTAGTCTGAACTGTCATCCTTTCCTGGTTCCGTCTTTGGCCACCACTCGCAGTGAAACGTCTTCGTTCGTCGTGAATGATGATATGAAGGTTTGACGAGAACCAAATCCCTCGCCCCTCAGTTCTCTTCTATTTCCGGCCACCACAATCATCCATTTGAGACGTGGGACTGGCAAGCGAACTCCTCTCATCGAGCTGAGCATAACGCAATCGGTTGATTTCTCATTCAACTCTGGAAAATGCCTCATCGGAGTAACGTACATTTTCGGCCGCTTTGTTCGTTTTGGAATCGAGCATTTTGGTGCCTCCGACGACATTTTCGGCGATCGTCTGATGACCTGGAATTTAAGGTATTCACATATCTTCGTATATGAGATGTCGAGGGACGTTGAATTCAGGTTTAACATAGTGATCAAATGGGGTATCATGGATCGACTGATGTAGCTCTAAGCCGAGGTAATACATTACTACCTCTTGTATGCTTTATGAAACATAATGGTAGTCAGTTAATGCATGCACAATTAACATGAAGTGTACTGTTATTTTGCTTAAGTTAAATTAGATATGAAATAAGTATGATAATCTAGATAAGATCGAACTATTCAAAAGACAAGTTTAATAGACCAAAAGGACCCTGAGTATAGTAAATGATTAATAAGACATATAATCTCTCGGTCTGATTAATAGAGATAAAAGATTTGTTATTTGAATTATTTCGTTAAGAAATGACAATAATACCATTGAGAAGTAAGAATGACTTAAATACCCATTACAAAGGAAATAACCGGAAATTTTACACTCGATCTGATAAAATGATTACCTTATTTGAAATCTATGTTCTATTGGGAAAAGATTTTGGTATCAAGATGCAACTATGTGTGGTAATAAAACACTTGGATTTTTCCCAAACTCTGGATAAATAACTGAAGATAAATTTATTGGAGTTTCTTAGTATTTCAGAACTGATCAAAATGACAATAAAGAATGAATTAATCAGAATGATTGAAATGACCGAAATAACCTCAGGTGCTGAAATTACCAAAATAACTGAAACGATGGATATACTCTTGAGTTCTAAAATGAATGAATTGTTTGAAAGTACCTGAATGACTGAAACACCATCGAGTACTTATATGACTGAAATACCAGTGTGGCTTGAGATAAGTGAAAGCTTGAAAAATCCTAAAATTTGCGATAAATTGCAAATGACTGTAATGCCCTTATGGTTTGAAGCTTGAATTATATAAATCAGTCATTCTTAATAATGTTACAATAATGGAAGAAAACCTCATAAATACATGTTCAACCATTTGTGGCTCGTTTAAGGATAATTTGTGACGGTGAAGTGTACCTATTTGAATATTTGGAAAGTATGGCATTGATGAGACATGATTAATAGAATAGACCTGGAAGCCTGACAAGCCATTAGCAATCTTCAGCACCGGAAATTATTGACTTACCCTATCAGAGTTAAATTACGAAATTACCCCTGACTGTTAAAATGACCAAAATGCCCTTTTGAGCAAAGTTGACAAGAACTCTCCTAATATATCAAGAATCTTGTTTGATCCTTATCTACCCGAGTTCCCAAAATCTGTCCTTATATATCTGAATTCATGCATAGTCTTGATATGTCGAAAGTATTGAATGATCTTGATGTATAATTTCTGAATATCGGGATGAAGTTTATATTTATCAAATTCATCACTTGGTGCCATCTAGTGTGTCCCATGCTTAGATGAATAATCTCCCTGATTATAAACCAGTCTATTCATTTCTGATCCTAAGTGATCTTGTTATCTAAAGTAAAAACACGACCTCTGATTCTTGATGTCTGATACAAGTATACTCGATTTATGGGTCGCTGGCATTGGGCTCTTCTCACTAGTTGTTGTCATTTCAGCAGTAGGTTGTTAGCACAACTTTTCTTTTATTTCTTGATCTCTTTCCTAAAATAAAATAAATAACATCAAATTAAAATAACACCTTATTCATAAACAAAGATTAAAGACGTGGAAAATAAAATAAAAATGAAATTAAAAAAATTAAGACACTAAAGGAGTGCATAGGGATGCATCTCCTAAAGTGATCACTTCCTTGTCCCTTATAACATGTGTTCCATTGTAGTGCTTCAGTCTCTACCCATTCACTTTGAATTCGTGAGCATATTTGGTGGATTTGATTGTCAGGGCACTATGAGGAAATACTTTGACCACTTCAAACGGTCTAGACCATCTTGATTAGAGTTTTCCAGGGAATAGCTTTAGTCTAGAATTGAAGAAGAGCACTAAATGCCTGAGCAGGAACTGTCGCGACAGTAGCTTGCTATCGTGCAAGCGATTCGTTTTCTCCTTATAGATTCTTGTGTTGTCGTACGCCAAGGCTCGGAACTCTTCTAATTCATTGAGGTCTAGGAGTCGTTTCTGTCTAGCATTTTCCCAATCCATATTCACCGTCGTGATTGCCCAATATACCTTATGCTTGATCTCAACTAGTAGATGACAAGTTTTTTCCATACACAAGTCTATATGGGGACATTCAAAATGGGTTTTGAATGTTGTTCGATATGCCCACAGTGCATCATCAAGTCGAAGGGACCAATCTTTTCGAGATGGGTTAACCACCTTTTCTAGAATTATCTTCAACTCTCTATTCGATATCTCGGCCTGCCCATTGGTGTGAGGGTGATATTCCATGGCAATCTTATGTGTGACACCAAATTTCTTCAATGCCTCGGTAATGAGCTTGTTGTCGAAGTGTTTTCCCTCATCACTGATGATAGCTCTAGGTACTCGAAATCGTGTAAATATGTATTTTTGCAAGAATTTTTGTACGGTTTTGGAGTCATTGTTTGGGGAGGCAATGGATTCGACCCACTTGGACACATAGTCAACGACCAGAAGTATGTAGAGATTCCCACATGTGGATAGAAAAGGCCCCATGAAATCAATTCCCCAAACATCGAACAATTCGACTTCAATGATGTTCTACAAAGGCATCTCATTTCGTCTCGAAATATTACCGGTCCGCTGACATCAGTCACATTGCTTATAGAATGCCTGGACGTCTTTGTAAAGTATCGGCCAATAAAATCCTGATTGTAGTACCTTGGTCGCGGTTCTGGTTCCTCCAAAGTGTCTTCCATATGGTGAAGAATGGCATCGTTAAAACACCTCTCCTTGTTCTTTCTTCAGGGATACGTCTTCTTTTAACCTGATCTGCACATTGTTTAAACAAAAGAGGTTCGTCGCAAAAATAATGCTTAGCATCATGTTGGAACTTTTTCTTCCCTTGATGGTTAAGGTTATAAGGTAATACACCACTAACTAAAAAATAAACAAGATCAGCATACCAGGGTGTTGTAGAGGCGAACATCACTGTTAGGGGTGTTGCCGAGAGTCCGAGACAATGCAGTCCAAAATTGCCGAGACAATGTTGTCAGTCACTGCCACAACAATAGTTTCCTTCACTGTTGTGGCAATCAAGAGATGCTCATCTGGGAATGCATCTTTTATTTCGGTGCTTGTGGTGTCTTCGTTTCTTTTCTCCACTCGTGGCAGGTGATCGACAACTTGATTTTCTGTTCCTTTTATGTCCTTGATATCGACATCGAATTCTTGTAGCAAAAGAACCCATCGAATCAATCTAGGCTTTGCATCTGTCTTGGAAAACAAGTATTTGATCGTCGAATGGTCTGCGTGAATAGTCACCTTGGTTCCGATTAGGTATGATCAAAATTTGTCAAAGACAAAGACTACGACTAACAACTCCTTTTCAGTGGTAGTGTAGTTGAATTGGGCCTCATTAAGTGTTTTACTAGCATAGTAGATCACATGGAAGATTTTGTCTTTCCTTTGACCAAGGACTACCCCGGCGACATGATCACTTGCGTCGCACATGAGTTCAAAGGGCAATGTCCAATCTAGTGGGACTACAATGGGTGCGGTCACAAGTTTTTGTTTCAATATCTCGAATGCTTTAGTGCATGCGTCATTGAAGTCAAAGGCCTTATCCTGTTCAAGCAAGTGACACAAAGGTTTAGTAATTTTAGAAAAATTTGCAATAAATATCCGATAAAAACCTGCGTGTCCCAAGAAGCTCCAAATTCCTTTGACTGTAGTTGGTGGAGGTAGTTTCTCGATCACATCTATTTTTTCCTTGTCTACATCAGCATGTTTCATCGCTTGGAGAACATTCAACTTAATCTCTTGATCATTTACTCGCATGGTGAGTTCTCCTTTCTCCACATCAATCAGTGATCTTCCCGTGGTTAAGAAGGGTCGCCCAAGGATGATTGGTGCGTTTTCGTCTGTCTCACAATCTAAAACAAGAAAGTCAGCAGGAAAAATAAACTTATCCACTCTTACCAGAATATCTTCAATTTTTCCTTCGGGATGTACGTAAGAGCGGTCTGCTAGTTGCAGAGTTACTGTCGTGGGCCGCGCCTTTCCAATACCTAATTTCTGAAAAACAGACTTTGGCATTAAATTAACACTAGCACCAAGATCACAAAGTGCCTTACCCACAAATTTATTTCCGATTACGCAAGGTATGATGAAGCTCCCCGGATCCTTCTTTTTCTGGGGTGTCTGCCGGTGAAGAATACTCATGCAACCTTCTGTCATCTTTACCGTTTCAAATTCCCGAAGTTTAGATTTTTTTGACATAACATCCTTGAGAAATTTAGCATAACCGGGCATCTCCCTAACGACATCTAACAGCGGAATATTAATATGAACCTGCTTAAAAATATCATAAATCTTTTTAAGTTGACATTCTTGCTTAGCTTACTGTATCCGTTGGGGAAAAGGAGGTGGGGGATGGTAGTCAACAATATGTCCTTCCCACTGCATACGAATCTGAGGACGAATATCATCGTTTTTCTCCTCTGTCGCTTCTGCTGTCGTGACAGGCTCATCGGAAGTAGTCTATTTATCACTTGTCGGGGCAGCTTCCTCGGCAGGTTTATCCAAGGCAGGTTCCTTAACTGTTTCAGCTTCTTTTTCCGGCCCTGGTAATTTCTTCCCACTCCTAGTAGTAATAGCTTTACACTGCTCATGTGTGGGCTGCCTATCATTTTCAGTATTACTAGGAAATCCTCCAGTCTGCCTCGGCTTAATATGTTGAGAAACCTGACCCATTTGTGTCTCCAGAGATTTTAGAGTGGCTTCATGATTTGTCATCCTAATCTCTGTTGTATCCATGAAATTCTCTGTCTTCTTGACAAACTGATTCATATTCTCAATATAGGTGCCTGTCTGAGACATAAAAGTTGCCAGAGTCTGTTCCAGTATACTGCTCGTGGCGGCTGGTTGCTGCTGTTGCTGCTGCGGCGGCAGTTGCTGTCGCGTCAGCAATCTAGGTCCTCCATGATTCTGATTGTGTGCTTGCGGATTCAGGGCATTATTAGGATTACTCCAGGAAAACTTGGGATCCTTCCTCCAATTGGGATTATAATTGTTGGAATTGTAATTCGCCTTGTAGTTTCTAACATATTTTCCCTCTTCTACTTGTATTGGGCACTCATCCCGACTATGATTTCCCTCACAGATGTCACATACTTCCTCAACAGCAAATCCATGTAGTCCATCATCATTCAATAACCTTTTCATTACTTTAGTAAGGAATGCTACATGTGATTTCATCGTGCTGTCGGCTTCATAATCCTTGACAGCAAGTACTCGTTTACCCCCTCTTCTTGCAGTCGGAAACTGTTCCTCATTCTTGGCCATATTTTTCAAAACTTGTAATGCTTCGTCCGGATCTTTATCCAATAATAGTCCATTTGCTGCAGAATCAATTCGAATACGAGTTTTTAAGTTAGCAGCATTATAAAACTTAGTTACCTGATTCCAGACGGGGAATCCATGCATTGGGCAGTTCCGTAGAAGAGTAGTAAACCTGTCCCAGGCCTCGTGCATCAGCTCGTCATCTTCCTGTTGAAAAGTAGCAATTTCATTACGTAATCGCTCAGATAAATGCTAAGGATTAAAACGAGATAAAAATTCACGAGATAAATCTGCCCAAGTTCTAATTGAACCCGGCGTAAGTTTATTCCACCAAGTTTTAGCTCTGTCCCTCAATGAATGGGGAAATAACCGAAGCCTCAGTATCTCCGGATTAACTCCTGGCAGTCTAAACGAACCACAGATCTCCTGGAACGTTTTGAGATGCTCCCTAGCATCCTCTGTAACAGCACCACTAAACTGCTCGGCATTGTTGATCATACTAAACATGACAGGTTTAAGCTCGAAGTTGTCAACATCAATATCCGGCAGCGTGGTCTCCAACTCTACATGATCGTTCAACATGTAGTCACGGCAGGACCATTGTCCTTCAGCGGCAGGCGGGTCACCGACAGGCGGTATACCACCTCCAGCAAGTGGGTCATGGGCCATCTTCTCTAGTTGTTCCTCAATGTACTCGTTCCTGGCTAAAAGGTGACGAAGTTGTTTCTTGATATTGAAAGAACGTTCAATTTTCGGATCTAATGGATACTCAGGATCTTCACCTCTTTTAGATCTGCGCATAAACAAGAAAACCCCGTGAAAAGCAAGAGTTGAAAGCACCAACAAAAAATAGAAAAAGAAAAACAAAAACAAAAACGAAAAGTGCAATAAAAGAAAGGTAGAGTTATGTTGCCAGTCCCCGGCAACGACGCCAAAAACTTGTTGCGTGTAAAATAGTCTATCGCAATGGTAGTGCAAGTGTACACGACGCAAGTAGTAAAGTGATACGAAGTATCGGATATCGTCTCCACAGGGATTGGGCTAATAGCTTCACCTTAGTTTACTGCACAAAAGTAAAGAAAATAGTTGAGAAAGTTGTCACGAGAATAGTAAAGTAAACGTAAATAAAAGAGTAGAAATATCAAGAGAGAGAGAATGGGCTGGTATTGAATTGCTCAGTAGTGCAGGTATTGTAGAGTTTAGGAAATCCAGTTCTGTCGCGGCAGCACCTGTCGCGCCTGTCGTGGCAGCACCTGTCGCGGCAGCAGTCCGTTGATCGTCGCGGAAGCAAACACACCAACTCAATACTTCAAGTTTGACAAGAATCCCAGATCTGCCTTGGCCTATCCCTAGGTCCAAGTCTGTCAATGATCACGTCTTTGATGATACCTCCCGACGTGAATCGAAGGATGAACACCGATGTGTATGAATTCTTCCTTAGCCACTTAACCTCGCCCTATCCCTAGGCACGAGATAGTTCAACTATAAACTAGAGAACTTGCTCTTATTTCTTTCGTATACTTAACTCTCCCGATGCTAAGTAAATAGATAACCTCACAATGCTCTCCCGATGCTCTTGCAAGATATTAATAACCAAAATCAGAGAACTTGAAGTTTATTTTATTGAACTGAAAATTCCTAAAACAAAACAACCCTTGCAACTACTTTACAAATCAACCCGTGGCCCTAGGGGGTTTTAGAACATATCGACGGCGGGTAAACGGCGGAGGGTTTTTGGTTGTCGGTTTAAGAGGAAATCGGCTATGGGTTATGAGATGTATCCCCTAGGTTAAAATACATGCCCTTATATAAGCTTTGGGCTCAACTTTATCTAAGTTAACAAGGATTACAACTTTAATTAAAAGTATGATTCTAATAAAGACTTAATCTTCAAGGATCCTACTGTTCAGTCGCCCTCCTTGTTTCTTGGGATTTTCTCTCCTTGAGCTTTGGGCTTGACATATCTTTTGATCCGGGGCTTGGAAAAATATTTGGTTTTCACACGACATACGAGCAGAATTTTCTCTATCTATCGAGGTCCACTTTGTTTTTTCTCCACTAACTTGCTGTCGTCCTCTGCTGTCACGGCAGCACCATGGCAGCATCGTCCTCTTTGTCTGCTTGTTCAGTTCAGCTCTTCGGTTTCTCTGCCCTGCGCCTGCCTTCACCATCTACAACGGCGACAACCTACCAAAAACAGCCATTTTTAGTAGAATCCGTGCCTTTTATATATTTGTGATGTTTTGCTGTAAACTAACCTAAATGCAATGAAATGATGCTCGAATGCAGTAGAAATATGGGTTAAAAAGGGTGGAAATAATAGAACTTTTACACACTCAACACGAGGCATTTGTCAAAGTCATCACCGAATACTGAGAAATCGTCCATGAAGATCTCTAGGAAATCTTCCATAATGTCAGAGAAAATTGCCATCATGCATCTTTGGAGGGTTGCCAGGGCATTGCAAAGCCCGAATGACATCATTCTAAATGTACATATGTCGTATGGGCATGTAAAGGTGGTCTTTTCTTGGTCATCCAATGCTATGACAATCTGATTGTAACCTAAGTAACCATCAAGAAAACAATAAAATGGTTTACCTGCAAGTCGATGAAGCATTTGGTCAATAAAGGGTAAAGGAAAATGATCTTTTCTAGTAGCTTTATTCAACTTGCGATAATCTATAAAAACCCTCCAACCGGTCACAGTCCTGGTTGGGATTAACTCATTGTTCTCATTGGTTATCATGGTCATTGTAAAACCCCAATTTTGGGCTTGGAAGTTTAGGGTTTGAACCAGACCGGTTTAAATTGCGGTTCGAATATAAAAGGTGATTTTAGGGAAAGCCTAGTCCGGGATGCATTAAAAATATGAAAAAATATCTAAAAATCCTCTTTTATTATATATAAGAGAGTGGTGAAATCAATTTTACAAAATGGGGTTTGGAAGTATGACATTTCAAGTTAGTGACTAAAATGTAATTTTTGAAAAGTTGGTGATTGTTTTAAAAGGATTGAAACTTTGAATATTTAAGGAGCTAATTTACCCAAGGGAGAGTTTCTCCAGATTTTTCTTAAATATTAATGATTTATTTAATGCTATTTAATAAAAGGAAAGGAGGGAAAATACATATTTTGGTTTTATAACTAACTTTTGTCAAAATTTTCCTAATTCTTTTTCTCTCAATTTTCCCTCAGCCAAACACATTTCTCCAGCCACTTTTCCTCTGATTTTCACATCTAAAGTTGAGATTCCAATCTCTAAATGATTTCTAATCATTTCTACACCAAATCCTCATCATTTGCTTATTGAATTTTCAAGAATTTTGGCTCTAAACAATGAGAAATCCACATTTAGAGGTATGAACGTCCTTCTCCTCTAAATACTCAGTTCTTTACTAAAATTCCCAAGTTCCCAATCCTTAAATTGAGTTTTATTAAAGGTTTTAGTGTTGTGTTCTTGATCTTGGCTTAAAATGCAAGATTTGGATTTAATTTTGAAGAAATTCGTAATAAATGATTGGGTTCTGTTTTGAGATGTCTTTTTGATGTATTTTGGATGTCTAAATGATGTGTAATTGAGGTTTAATCAATGCAATCCCGAATAGGTTGATTTTCCTAAGTTTTTACTTGAGTTAATGGTGGTTTTTGGGGTGATTTTGATGATCTGCTATAGCTGGAGGTATAAGGACGTGATTAGGTCCTTTTTTGATGTTAATTGATGTCTAAGAATGGTTGGAATTGATGGATCTTGGCTGGGTAACGTTGTGGAGATGTTTGGATGTGATTTCGGTTGTGTTTGGTAGCCGAAATGTGAGTGTTGATGAGAGTAGGGAGTTTAGGTGTCTTGGTTGAAGATATTAATGCATGATGATGCATTAATCCTCTACTTTGATGTGTTTAAAACAGGGGAGACATCTTCAGATCCTTGTGGTGTTGATCCAGAGGCTTGATCGGCGTTTCGGCAAGCTTGCGAAACGGAATCGGTGAGTAAAGTTTGGTTTTCAGCTTTGAAACCAATGTTTGAAGGTTATGGGAGCTTAGTTTAAGTCTAAACAACTTAGCTAAGCTCAAGAGTAAGTTTTCGGAGAACTCTCTTTTTGATGAACCATGAAATGGTTGAATGCAATGTGTTTATTTTGCATGTTTTAAATTCTGTTTTGAAAGCATATTTTAGCATGTTTAATGCTGGTTTTGTAAGCCATGTGTTGAAGGATGCTCAAGGTAAGAGATCCTTGATTTAAACATTGATAAATGTGGTTTGATGCATTGTGATGCATGATTATTTAATGGCTTTGTTAAATGCTTTAAAACAGTGGATTTATGATGGTAAGTGATGTGTATTGGCAAGTGATGTGTTGGTTTAAAAGTACTTGAATCGGATATAGTTAGCCGGCTATAGGATTGGGTGCACCGTGAATAAAGTCGCCTTGGATTTGAGGGGTTGTGATTGTACCGTAAACTCCATCCAAGTACACTAACGAGATGGTTAAGATCACAATGGTAGTTAAAAGTCCATGTGTGGATCTTGTGTTGTGTGTCCCGTGTTCTCGTTAGTGATGTTATACAACTACCAACTAGTGATGTGGAGGGGTTGTGATTGTACCGTAGACTCCATCACGAGTGTTGAGGGGTTGTGATTGTACCGGTAAACTCCACCTTGAGTGTTGGTAGTGTGTATGAAGCGTATGGGACAACGCTTGTAATCCGCGTATCCGATTGTGTTTTGAGTTGTAAAATGGTTATGGATTATCACTTGAAAGCCAATATGACATATTGTTGAATTGAAGCATGATATGCTTGGTTTGTATGCATAAATGCATGATAAATGTTGTTTTGAGACTAAAGGCCTTGAAAAGGTGTTTTTACAAATGCATTTTTGTGATGTTTAAATTGAGCATTCCTCACTAAGCATATGTGCTTACGCTCTCTCTTTCTTAAACTAAAAATGCAGAGCATTGAGGTACTTAAAGGGTAGCAAGGAGGTCAAGGATCCAAGTGAAAGTCTAAGCTCATGTATGGTGACTATTTTCACAACACTATTAGCTTTTTGGTATTTGGCAATGGGAACCTAGGTTGTGTTTTTGGGAGATGTTTTGGACTCCCTAAGTATGGTTTAATGTCTTTGATGATGATGGAACATATAAATGGTCATTTGGTTTTGGTTTGGTGATTTGATGATTGCATGGTTTCTTTTATAGGATGCATGCCTATAGATTTGGGATTTTCATTAAGTGATGCCATGATTGAGTTTTGATGATGCTTAAATGTTCCTTTAATGTTTTATGACTTGTCGGTATGTTATAGATGTCATATGAATGTGTTGTTGGGTCAAAAGGATGTTAAACCAGAAAAATTCTGCATTTCTGGGCAGCCCGTATCGGAACGGGTGCTACTGTTTCGGAACAGATGGCTTGAAATGGCCATGGCGTTTCGAAACGAGTAGAGTCGTTCCGAAACGAATTTGCTACTGTCAAGCCCTGTTCCGCAACAAGTTTTGGAACGATCCCGCGTTTCGGAACGGTCCTTCCCCGTTTCGGAACACTCGACCGTTGGGCTCTGAATCTGATGGCTATATGTTTTGAAATTCTCACGTTTTAGTCATGAACCTTGCTTATGCAATTGATTGAGTTTGTGATGTCCGTTTGAGATGAAATTTGGCAGAGAATCATGAAATATGACTAATTTCATAATGGTAACTTTAAATTGGGTAAAGTCCTCGTAATTTCCAGAATTTACAATTTGGTCCCTAAATTCATATATTGTGCAATTGAGTCCCTAAAAGTTTTCCGTTTGCGGTGATTTTTGAGTATGCTTACCTCAAGAGTATGATTAGGGTTAATATGCATTTAGACAAGTTTAAAAATAAAAAAAGGGTCGTTAATCAAGGTTGACTTTGGTTTTCCCCGTGTAATCTCCGTAGTTCGGGTCAACCGTCTAGGTCGGGCTAAGGGGGTTACAGTCATTCCACCTTTCTTTGGTACACATTGTACCGGGCTTACCCACGTGTTGTCTGAGATAGGGTAGATGATTCTGGTGTCAAGCCATTTGATGATTTCTTTTCTCACTACCTCTTTCATATCATGGTTAACCCTCTATTGAGCCTCAATGGTAGATTTGTGATCATCTTTCAAAAGGATTTTGTGCATGCATACCACTGGGCTTATTCCCTTCAAATCAAGAATTGTCCACCCTATTGCCCGCTTGTGCTATCGCAACATGTTGATCAAACTTTATTCTTGTTTGGGCTGCAACTTAGAAGAGATGATTACGAGCAATGTGACATTGGTTCCCAAATAAACATATTTTAACTATTCAAGCAATTGTTTTAATTCAAGAACCGGTGTTTTCTTGAAATACTTACTTGGACGAGTTGTTGTCCAGTAGGCTTCTTCATGTTCCTCAATCTCTGTCTCTTCGGCTTCTTTCGATTCAGACAAGTCACTACCAAGGCAGGTGTTAGGGAGGTTGTCGAGATAATTGTCGAGGCAATCGTCACAGTGATTGCTGAGGCAGTAACCAGGATCATTGTCGAGGCAGTGCTTTCCCAAGCATGATGCATCTTTTTCAAAGTTGAATTCAGCAGTTGCTTGAATCATTTGCCATTCTTCTTGATCTTCAGCATGTTTAAAGGTCTGGAACACGTTGAGTTTGACTTGTTGATCGTTTACCCTCATGGTTAGATCTCATTTTTCCACTTCGATCAAGGTTCTCCCGGTGGCTAGGAATGGTCTCCCGAGTATGATAGGGGCATGATCATCTACCTCACAGTCTAGAACAAGTAAGTCAGCAGGAAAAATAAACTTATCGACTCTTACCAGTATGCCTTCGATTTTTCCTTCTAGTTGCACATATGAACGATCAGCCAACTAGAGCATGACTGTGGTGAGTCTAGCCTTTCTAATTCCCAATTTCTTGAAAACGCATTTGGGCATCAAATTTATTCTTGCTCCTAAGTCACACAACGCCTTCCCCACATAGTGATTCCCGATTGCACATGGTATTGTGAAGATCTCAAGATCTTTAAGTTTAGGTGGTGTTCAATTGTTTAGCATTGCCATACATCCTTCTGTTGCGACAAATTTCTCAAATCCCCAATTCTTGTTCGTTTAGAGACAATGTCTTTAAGGAACTTGATATAGTTTGGCATTTGCTCTATTGCTTCTACCAAAGGTATGTTGATGTGGACCTACTTCAAGATGTTTAAGAACTTCTTGAATTGGTACTCTTGCTTTTGCTGTTTTAGCCTCTGTAGGAATGGTGGTGGGAGTTGAATGTCTTCGATCCGTTCCTTGCAGGGAAATTTGATCTAGGGCATCTGATCTGGTTGTTCAACAGCCTTTTGATTTTTCTTCGTGTCTTTTCCAGGCTCTGCCGCGGCAATGTGGTCAGGTTCTGCCGAGGCCATTGATTTCAAGCATTGTCGAGGCAATGTTGTCAGGCTTTGCTGCGGCAGTGGACTCCTTTGGTTTAGTTTCTTCATTTTCTTTATTTCAGGGATCCTTTAGTTGTTTGCCACTCCTTGTGTTGATTGCTTTGCACTATTCATGAGTTATTCCCTTAACGACTTTAGTATCGCTTGGAAATCCTCCTAATGGTCTAAAATTGAGGATTTGTGTGAATTGTTTAACTTGTGTCTCCAACGACTTTAGGGTTATCTCGTGGGTCTGTATCCTCATCTCAGTCCTGTCCATAAAAGCATCAGTTTTCTTTATGAATTTATCAGTGTTAGCCATGTATGCACTAGTTTGAGACATAAAAGCATTGAGAGAGTTTTCCAAAGAACTAGATTACATATGTTGATATTGCGGCATCGATTGATGTGGCAATTATTGTTGCGGCATTGATTGTCGAGGCATGGTCTGTTGGAATCCCAATGCGGGAGCATTTTGATTATTCTGATTGAGTGCGTTGTTGGGGTTGCTCCATGAGAAGTTCAGATGTTTCTTCCAGGTCGAGTTATAGGTGTTGGACATCGCATTGTTGTTTCGGTTGTAGTTTCCAACATAAAAGCTCGACTCTGGATTTTGTGGATGTTCCGAAGAAACATGGTTACCCCCACAGTTTTCACAAAATAAATCCATTACCTTGACCTCCTGGTGATTATTTTGCTTTTGCATGTCCATGACCAACTTGGTCAAGGTGGCGATTTGGGTTGAAATTGAGTTTGAGGACTCTAGTTCATTGACTATGGGTTGGCGTTTGATTCCTCCTCTTCCGGTTGTTGGGAATTGATAGTCGATTTTAGCTAGCCTATTTAGGATCTTAATTTCTTCCTTTGGAGGCTTGTCAAGGAGAATGTCGTTTTTCGAGGCATCAAGCATCATCCTCGTTGGCGTGTTTACAACATTGTAGAACATCGTCACATGTGTCCACAATGGGAATCCATGTAAGGGGCATTTATGTAACAGCTCTCTGTATCGCTCCCATGCCTCGTACATGGATTCATCATCAGCCTGCCGAAAAGAAGTGATTTCATTACGCAATTTATCAGTTAAATTCATAGGATTAAATCTAGCAAGGAAATCACAACATAAGTCACTCCAAGATCCCATTGACCCTGTTAGAATGCTATTTAACCAGGTTTTTGCCATACCCCTCAGTGAATAGGGAAACAATTTCAGCCTCAAAATGTCCTCGTGAACTCCCTGTATTTTGAATGAGTTGCAAATCTGCATAAAGGATTTGAGGTGTTGTCTAGCATCTTCGGTTGCTGAGCCGCCAAATTGTCCCATGGTATTGATCATGTTGAACATTACGGGCTTTAGTTCAAAGTGGGCAGCTTCTATTTAAAGTGTGAAAACTCCTGAATTTAGTCCATTTAGATCTTCTTCTAAGTAATCTTGGACGGTTGGGTTTCGTACTGGAGCAAATTGTAGTGGAGAAATTACTCTATCTCTTGCCGTGACATTTTGATTGCCATCGACATTCTAATTATGTGCTATTTCTTCTCTTATCCTTCGTTTGAGCCTTTGGCAAGTACGGTCGATCTTTGGATCAAGTTCGTATAATGGATTCTTTGGTTTCGCCCTGGTTATACACCAATGCAAAACCAAAGTTGATTAGCGCTTGAAAAACTAAAAATAAAAAGTGCAAGAAAATAAAATTAAAAGTTGCTATTTCCAATCCCCGACAATGACGTCAAAAACTTGTTACGCATGTAAAGTGCCCCGCAATTGTGCAAGTATACACGCTCAAGTAATAAAGTGATGAGTACTGAGTATTGTCTCCACAGGGATTGGTGAAACCTTCAATGTTATCGTCTCACACTGAAAAGGAAACAAAAGTAAAGAACACAGGTAATTGATTTAGTTTTGAGAATAATCTAAAGAACACAAAGTAAAATAAGCAGTAAATAAAAGAGTTGAGAAATCAAGATGAGAGAATGGGCCGGATTATATTGCGTCGTAGTTTGGAAACCAATTGGAATTGTCTCAACTTTTGAATGCAATGGACACCGAACTGCCTCGGTAGAGAACAAAGTCATTGTCGCGACAATGGGTTAAGTACTACCTCGGTAATCCCTTGCTTGGGCAGCAACGAACAACGTCAAGGTTCGGCAAAGCGTCCTTCAGTGGCTTCTTCTTATCCCTAAGTCAAAACATTGTTGATGAGCAGACCTTGATAATACCTCCCAGTGTGAACCAAGGATGAACACCAACCAGTCTTACACTTCTTTTAGCCAATGAAACTCGCACTTATCCCTAAGCTGAGTTAGTTTTCACCGATTGGGATGAAAATCATGCTTATTCGTTTCTGAGTCTAACTCTTCCGATATTAGACAAATAGATGCTCGCAATCTTCTCTTCCAATTTAATTGCAATAAATATAAAGTACTAAAAATAGGCAAACTTTGAACTAAAATTGCATTAACAAAAACTTAAACAAAATCTAACCGTTTTCTAACAACTACTAAACAATACAATCCTAACCCTAAGAAGAATTTAGAACATAATGAGCTTGCTACACGTCTCTCTCTCTCGATCTCGATCTAGCTAAAAGTTCTCCAATTGGTTTCCTTGGCCTTCTTTATATAGGAGTAGGTGCAGGGCAAAGTATTTCTTGAGGAACAAGATAAGTTGAAGCATGACATATCTTCATTAAAGAGGTGAATCTCTTTAATATATTACTTTTATCCACTTTGGTCGGTTCTCCTCCTTAACTTTCTCTTCATGTTTTCAAGGCCTTCCCGTACTCCGATCATCATGCAAAGTATGTGGAAAAATCCAGCTTTTCATGCTCTTCAAGTCGTCTATCACTTTGCATACTTTCTCCTTCGACCATCTTGTCAGTGCACTGCCTCGGCAGAAGCTAAGCTATTGCCTCAGCAGTAGCCTATCTATCCTTTTTGCTCAGCAAGGCTCTATCTCCTAGTTCAGCTTCCTTCAGTAGAAACTAATGTCCACGACTGACTCGATCTGGATCTTCGAGAGATGGTTCTGTACCGGTTCTTTCTTTCCTTCACTACCGCTGTAGTGTTTGCCCGGGCAGTGAGTAACAAAATCTGTACAAGCACCAAACACACATTAAAACAATACTTTTTCATTAAATAAGCCAAACAGAAGGATCAAGATTGAGATTAGTGTGATTGATGCATAGAGGGCTGCAATGTGACTAAAATGAGTGTATATTTAGCAATAATTGTCATAGAATAATGGTAAAATCATAATACTTTTACACACTTAAGAGGTCCCGATACTCTGATTCCACTGGTTAAATATTGTCATGCACTTTGATTCATGATATACTACTATTAAATTTTGATATAACAGTTACCGTTAAAGATTGTTTTACTGGGGTACTTCTAGGATAACATGAGAAGTTTCTGATAAGTACCGGTGCGCATAGACCTTCGGTCAGGTTCTAACGCCTTCTGTCATGCTCTAACACCTTCTGTTAGGCTCTTACGCCACCTAAGGCTTAAGGTAATCCCCTAGGTTGGTACCTACGCCCATTGAGCCTAGGTTAACGCTTGTATAGATGCAGTTTTGGAGAAGTGCATAGTGAAGTTCAGTTGGAGGGTAGTTAGGTTGATACTAAAATGTCCCTACCTCTCCCTTTGCCTCTGTCTAAAATCCTCTGTTGTTTGAAACTTTCTCCTTATCTTTCTCGATCTACGCTTATTGGGACACACCGTACCCCTGGCTCAATCCCTCTAAAATATCCTTCCTTTCTAATTCTTCGAGATTGTAGAATGCCCGACTGATATTAAAAAGTTCACGTATTTAACAACTAGGTTGCCTTTAAGTATTGCGTAATACGAGATTCTCTGCCGTAAAGGGGACTAGTTGATGCAATGATCTTTATGTTTGTTCTATGCTTTACCCTATACCTTCATGTTGCCTATAGCATCTTTTGGTAATTCTGTATTACTGAGCTTTTCTAAGCTCACGTTGTTCTTATCACCGCAGGTTAGAAGAAATCTATCATGGTATAGTGAACGACATAAGTGTTGGAGTTGTCTCGGTGTTGCTTTCGGAGTATGGTATTGGTATAGTTAGTGGGCATGCACATCGTGTATTGTTTTATGTAAGAGTGTAATATGTTTTATGAGATTCTGTTATATGTTTAGATGATTTCTTGAAATGGTATTTTAACTAGAAGTTTATTTTTTTCGGTTTAATATGGTTAAAGAAAAAATATTTTTATGTGGATTTTTACTGTGGGTCGCTCTTGTGACCCTAATGTGACCTCCTATAATTCGATGTAACCCATAAAGGGTTTAGGGGGTTACAAGTTTTTTCAAAATTAGAGGTTTTATCCCAATCCGCTATTCACCAAACATCCAAATTAGTATATTTGACTGGTTAATCCTCTAACTTTAGCTCAAACCTCTAATTTTAGCTCAAATTGTTGTTTACCAACCAGGGTCATATATCTCATTATTGCAAACACCCGTTTGGTGTCTTACAATTAGGTTCCGAGTCGTGTGAATTGCATTTCTCTACCCCCAAAATTATAAGCTTGTCGTAGTAGTACCCAAAAAAAACATGCCCTATTAACTTTTTTTCATAACCACTATAGTGAATTGAAGTGAATGTGTTGGTTTGGTTATTAACTTATTATTTGTGTTAATTTTACTAATATCATAATTACTTATTATTATTTATTTTATCTTTTTAGATTTTGCATAATAGTAGCAGTTTAGTTCATTGTTGTGTTGAGTAGATTTAGTTGTAGTCCAAGGGTAGTTTGACCCTTTAATATATTTATGTTCAATATTGTTTTTATATAAAGGGATAACCCCTGAATTTACATAAAATTTCATTTAATATGTAACGAGACACATGAATTTTAATTTGGTGAAATTATACAAATAAACTTTTTCTTTATTTAATTGTACGTATGAAATTTTAATTTAACTATACAATTCTTTTAGAAAATAAATATATCAATATATTTTTATAATAGACAAGTGTAATATATAAATATAAAATTTAAATTTTATATTCGGCTTCACATCAAACTTTAAATGAAAAGCGTTATTCTTTGGTGACTCTCTGCGACCCTCTATGAATATCCAGGTGTAATTACTTGTAGTATATGTTCTTACTCTTAGACTTTTAAAACAACATACATCGTGCATATTGTCACGGGGCTAGGTCTAGGCCGGTCTAGCCTCGTGCGGCCTTGGTCGTGAAGCACTCGAAAGGGGCTTGAAAACGGCCAAGTCAGCCTTACTCACTAAGCTCGGAAGGCTTAGTCTCGGATGCGGAAGCTCTCTTGGGAAAATGAAAAGGGTGATGGCTCAAAGTAAGACAAGGAAGGGGATGCACACTCTCGGTTAAGAAAGCTAAGGCCTCGTTAAAAACTCCCCCTAAGCCTAGATGGGGAGAAAAGAGTGCCAAAGCTTCTTTATTAACAAAGAAGAGAAAGCTTTACAAAAGATAGAAAATGAGGGAACGTGGAATGAGTAAGATGGATGGAGGAGGGCTCTATTTATAGCCTAATCCCCCTCGATCCAATGGCTAGCAATGACTTCATCCAAGGGCCATGGATGAGTCTCAACAAAGAATTTCCTATTCAAGGCAAGTTTGTCATATTCATATTGACTTGCCTTGATTACAATCACTATTGCCCTAAGTACATAGCCTATGACATCATTGGTGTGTTGTCTTGAAATACTTTCCCCATGGATGGCTTGCTTTCCATAAGTATTTCTCCAAGGATGACAACTTGGCAAAGGATTTGGATGCTTGGGCGGATTGGGCTTCTCATGGTCCAATCTTGGTGTCCAAAGTCCTCTCTCTTGGATGTCTTTGGCTGAAACGGGCCCTAGGGGTGTGGGCAATTCGGATGGGCAACCCCTAGGCCTGTTTGCGCGCACATCGGGTGCGGGCTTGGCTCCTTGGGCGTGCACGTCGGGTGCAGGCTCGGGCTCCATGCTTTGGCCGGCATGGAGGGTGCATGGCAAAGGCCCCTCGGGTGCTTGTGTTGGGCCCCCTCGGGTGCAAGACTCACGGGCAGCACATGGGGTGCTAGACAAGGCCCCATGGTGCGGACGAACTAGCCCAGGACGGATCTCTTGGGCGCGGACACCACCAAGGGCGTTGGGCATGGCCCCTTGGTGCGTGGCATGGGCAGCTACTCGGGCCCCTCGGTTGGGAGAAAGGCATTGTGCGCAAGGGTCAGCACCTATGGGTGCGGATGGCTCGGTCGCAAAAAGTTCCCCTGTGACATTCTTCCCCACTAAATCTATCGACGCCCTCGTCGATAGGCTTTGAAGAATCTCGGTCGTCTCTTTCTCGAACGGCCTCGGCTCGTCATCGTGTTCCCTTTTGGCTAAGGAAACTCTCGTCGGATGGGCAAGGCTCTCATGCCTTGACTCACGATCTTTTTCGAACGGTTGCCACTCCTTGGCAAGTTCTCGATCACCCTCGGATTTGGGATGATCCGTCAAAAGTACAAGGCTTTTGTGCCTTGATGCTTGGCCCGTCTCGATGCTTGGTGTCTCCTTCTCATAGGAGATGCTCGCCTTGCTTTGTGCTTGGCTTGGTCCCTCGCTCGATCGCATCGGCGGCCTGAAAACAAAACCAAAGTAAGTTAGTCTTAAGTTTTCACAATAACTAAACTTACTCACCTTGGACACAAAGTCCTTGTTGGCTTGGGTCACTTCGCCTTGTCGATACTCAAGGCAAGTGATGATGGCGGGGTCTTGGAAAAGCCCCTCTTCGGTGCACTCTTGCACTCGCTCGGATGGCAACTCATCTTGGTAGGCCGTCGTGCCTACTTGCTCCATGGAATGGCTTTGTTCTTCGCACGTTCTCGTCGGCGATCTATAAACAAAACCAAAGTGAGTTAGTCCCAAATCGGATTGAAAAACGGACTCACTTACCTCGGACTCAAGGTCCGCGTTGTCTTGATCCACTTTGCCTTGTCGATACCCAAGGCAAGTGTTGGCATGGTTTCGCCCCTCATCATTGGGCTTGGGCACCTCGGTGCTTTGACTCGCTTCCATGGACTCATGCCACTCGTCCATGAAACTCGACCACTCGTCGAATTCGGCTTGCAACTCTTCGCAAAAGGTTGCTAGCTCCTCTCCATCGGCTTGATCTTCTTCACCAAACTCGGATGGATTTTGCCTCACTTCTTCAAACTCGGATGGCTCGGATGGGCACTCCATCTCTTCGACCAACTCACTCTTTGGCGTTGTTGGCAACTCCAAAGGCTTCTCCTCGTCTTTGATCTCTTCAAAGACACGTCCCATTGTGGTGGAACTTTCCATGGACTCTTCCATGGCAACTTCATCATTGGCTATCTCGGACTCGCACACTTGGTTGCCTTCATCTTGGCTTGACAACTCGCCATTGCTTTGTTGCAAACCTGCATCATACTCACCCTCGGCTTCTAGCAAAACAAGTGCGTTAATCTGCTCTAAGCAAGATAAGCCAATAATAACATCATCATCAAGACAATTGTGAGAAATTACCTTGATGTTGGTTGTGTCGCACCATTCTCCGATGCGAACTCTCACGTTCCATGCAACTCCATCGATGGGTTCTTCGTTGAAGTTGATGAACTCGATCTCTTCATGAACCGTCTCCACTTGAAGGTTCAACCACTCGGCAATTTGATCGGAGATGATCAAAGATGTTGCGCTAGAGTCCACTAGCGCCTCCAACTCTACGTTGGCAATCACGATCTTAGCAAACTCGCGCTCCTCCTCGTTGTGGCCACTCTTGGTTAGAGTTGGGCAGATTTGCTCCTCAACGTCTTGTCGGTGTGGATCTGCAACACACCTATCTTCGGCTTCGGACAAGACAAGTGCATCAATTTGTTCTAAAGAAGATGCACCAATAACAATTTCATATACATCAAGAAATTCACAAGAGATTACCTTGATGTTCGTTGTGCCTCGGAATTCGCCGATTTTATGGAACACGTCCTTCGCGATTCTCACAACTTTCTCGTCTCTAAAGTTGGCTGTCGCAACTTGTTGTTTAACCCTCCGAAATTGAAGGTTTAACCGCTCGGCTGTTTGCAAGGACACGAGCACTCCTTGTGCACTTGGATCAACTAGTGCACTCAATGTCACCTCACGGAACACTATGTCATACATAGGCCCCTCTTCCTCGTAGTCACTCTCGACTACACTTGACTCCCAATCTGACACGTCGTCGTCGCTGAAACCCCCCACATAACCTGGCTTCTCCCATGGTTGTGTGGCCTCGTTGCACTCTTGCAACCTTTCCCTTACTTCACTCTTGAAGTTGGACGCCCCAACCATCATCCTCGCTGATGATTGTTCCCCGAACAAGGAATCTAGCTTCATGGCCTCGGTCTCATCGGGCAAGCTTCGCTCCTCGAACGCCTCTACCATCCTCACTGGTAGCACAGTGCACCTCGCATCAAGCTTCGAAGCCTCGGTCTCGTCGGGCTCGTCCTGTACCTTGGACTGCTTGAAATGGTGCGGGCATCGGAAAGACTCGTGTGGCTCTCCACACTTCCAACACTTTGACGGTCTCCTCTTTGGAAAGTCAGATTCGCTCACCTCGCTTTCATGCGAGACGCCTTGTGATTCCACTGTCTTCTTTGCTGCAACGTTCCTTCTTCTTTGCGCCATCTATTGACTCGGTAGGATGCGGAAAATAGCTCTGATACCACTTGTCACGGGGCTAGGTCTAGGCCGGTCTAGCCTCGTGCGGCCTTGGTCGTGAAGCACTCGAAAGGGGCTTGAAAACGGCCAAGTCAGCCTTACTCACTAAGCTCGGAAGGCTTAGTCTCGGATGCGGAAGCTCTCTTGGGAAAATGAAAAGGGTGATGGCTCAAAGTAAGACAAGGAAGGGGATGCACACTCTCGGTTAAGAAAGCTAAGGCCTCGTTAAAAACTCCCCTTAAGCCTAGATGGGGAGAAAAGAGTGCCAAAGCTTCTTTATTAACAAAGAAGAGAAAGCTTTACAAAAGATAGAAAATGAGGGAATGTGGAATGAGTAAGATGGATGGAGGAGGGCTCTATTTATAGCCTAATCCCCCTCGATCCAATGGCTAGCAATGACTTCATCCAAGGGCCATGGATGAGTCTCAACAAAGAATTTCCTATTCAAGGCAAGTTTGTCATATTCATATTGACTTGCCTTGATTACAATCACTATTGCCCTAAGTACATAGCCTATGACATCATTGGTGTGTTGTCTTGAAATACTTTCCCCATGGATGGCTTGCTTTCCATAAGTATTTCTCCAAGGATGACAACTTGGCAAAGGATTTGGATGCTTGGGCGGATTGGGCTTCTCATGGTCCAATCTTGGTATCCAAAGTCCTCTCTCTTGGATGTCTTTGGCTGAAACGGGCCCTAGGGGTGTGGGCAATTCGGATGGGCAACCCCTAGGCCTGTTTGCGCGCACATCGGGTGCGGGCTTGGCTCCTTGGGCGTGCACGTCGGGTGCAGGCTCGGGCTCCATGCTTTGGCCGGCATGGAGGGTGCATGGCAAAGGCCCCTCGGGTGCTTGTGTTGGGCCCCCTCGGGTGCAAGACTCACGGGCAGCACATGGGGTGCTAGACAAGGCCCCATGGTGCGGACGAACTAGCCCAGGACGGATCTCTTGGGCGCGGATACCACCAAGGGCGTTGGGCATGGCCCCTTGGTGCGTGGCATGGGCAGCTACTCGGGCCCCTCGGTTGGGAGAAAGGCATTGTGCGCAAGGGTCAGCACCTATGGGTGCGGATGGCTCGGTCGCAAAAAGTTCCCCTGTGACAATATTATGTAGCTCAAACTCAAGTCACCTAAAATGAACATTGATATTCTTTACCACTGGAACTACTCAATGAGTTCGACAAACTTATAGATTAAACGAATACAAATTTAAAGAATTGTTATATATTGTTTGATTCCAAAGGGAATATGAGTTGTTTCTAGTTGGAAAGAAAGGAGGTGTTCTTTAGGGATGGGCATTTTACCCGACCCGGTTCGATCGGTCCGAATTTTTTCATAGAAAATTCGGGGTCGGGTCGGCCGAATTTTTTAAAGGGTAAAGCTGGGCCGGGTTCAGGTTTAGGGTGGAAAAAATCTGATCCGGTCCGGGACTAATAGTGTATTTTTTTCCTTAAATTTTTTAAGGATGTTAACAATAATACTCACTCTTTATATTTTTTTACAATGAGGCCATTAAAATTACTTTTTTATAATTAGGTCCCTAAACTTTATTTTTTTACAATTAGGTCCTTAATTTTTTTTTACAATTAAGTCTCTAAAATTTATTATTTTTTAATAGCTCGGGTCGAGTCCGGATTTGAAGTATATATTTTCGGGTAGGGTTCGAGTGGGCCAAAAACCCGACCCGTGCCTATCTCTAGTGTTCTTAGTGAGTATAAAATATATAACGGCATGACCTAAAGGAATACGAGGGAATAAAAATGAACAGTTTAACCAACCAAATATATTTTTTTAAGCGTCGATATATAATTCAATGTCAATGTAAATCTATACACCGTTAGTTACAAACCCTAAATATTAACCCAGCTAATATATTAAATTGTGTTAGTTAACAGTTTGGACCCAGCTGACCTAAAACTTTAATGTTTTCCTACTCAACAAAGTGGCTATTTGCTTCTTCAAATTCTCATATTTATTATTTAGTTAATATAAGTCCACTTTTGTAACATTAATTTCAAATATTACAGAAAATTACTAGCTTTGATCATCAAGGCATAAATAAATAAATTTGGAAATATGCTTGAAACCGAAGATTTTGCATACCCTTGGTAGAGTTTCTTTAGATAAAAGAGTAAATTACACCATTGGTCACCAAATTATAAAAGAAAACAACACATAAACATAAATATAAATTTAGAAATAAATAAATAAATAAATTGGTTTCAAACAAAAGCAAAATTAATGATGATTTGTTTGAATTTTCCTAATAATGGGCCCTCAAACCCTCCTTCAAGAGATAGCCCCTCCTCTTTAAGTACCCCCTCCCTTCACTATCATCCCCAAAACAGAGCTGAGTTTTTAGACTGTAAATCATAGCTTGGAAGAAATAAAATGGCAATGGCGAGTTTAGTATGCATTTTGATGTTCATCTCTTCAATGTGGATGATGGGTGAAGCTAGAATTCCAGGAGTTTACTCCGGCGGCGCATGGCAAAATGCCCATGCCACCTTCTACGGCGGTGCTGATGCTTCCGGTACCATGGGTACGTATCCCTCTAGCCTCCCATTTCCCCCTCAAAAGCTTCTACTTTTTTCTTATACTCTAATACTAATAATTTGTTGCAGGAGGAGCTTGTGGGTATGGGAACTTGTACAGCCAAGGGTACGGAGTTAACACGGCGGCGTTGAGCACCGCATTGTTCAACAATGGGTTGAGCTGCGGTGCTTGCTTCGAGATCAAGTGTGCGAGTGATCCCAAGTGGTGCCATTCGGGGAGCCCTTCCATTTTAATCACTGCGACCAACTTTTGCCCGCCGAACTATGCTCTTCCGAGCGACAATGGCGGGTGGTGCAACCCTCCCCGCCCTCACTTTGACCTGGCCATGCCCGTGTTCCTCAAGATTGCGGAGTACCGTGCCGGCATTGTCCCCGTTTCATACCGCCGGTTTGTGCTCTGTTTCTTGTTTTACTCACTTCATTAGTTTTATTAATTCTGTTTATTTCGTTAATCTCTGTTTTAGATTAGATGTGGGTCGTGTTTCTGATGCAAGCTCTCGTGAGGTCTGTGTTACTGTCAGAACAGAGGAGTTATTATCTTTGGTCTTTTTAGTTTTACCAAAATACCCTTATTCTTTTTCCTCATTTACTAACAAACCCAAAAAGTTAGACTTAAACAAAAATCAGCACTTAAACTGATATTTTTTTTCCTGTTTTTAATCCTCAAATTTTTTTTTTTATCAAAATACCCTTATTTAGGGATGATCATCTGTTAGGTTTTTGGTCAATCCGCACCCTACTTAAATATTTAATATTTTCATCTAAACTTACCTGTTATTTTATAATGTTCTACCCGACCTAAACCTAAATTTTAGAGTAAAAATCTAAACTTAACTCGACATGACCTGATATAAATAAAAAATATCACTTTTTATTATTATTTGATAAAATAAAGGGCTAATTGAAAATATATATATATATATATATATAAATAGGGAGTATTATAATAATTATTTTATTTTTATTAGTCAAAATAGGAAAATAATTGAAATATATATATATATATAAAGTGGGACATTATAGTAATTATATCTAAATATTTAGAAAAAAAATAAACTATATTATTTTTGGTCGGGTAAAATTTTTTTTACCTTAAACCTAAACTTGACCCAATATTATTCTCAAAAAATTAAAACCTAACCCAAAATTCTTTATAAAACCCAATCTTATAAAATTATGTCGGGTCAAAACTTATCAATTATAAGTCAATTGGTCATTCCTAGCCTTATTCTTTTTCCTCATTTAAGAATATTTTTGTATTAATTAAGATTACAATATCAAAAAGAAGGGACTTAATCGTAAAACACGAAACCCCAAGGACAGGAGACACGACAGCCCAGCACAGTCCCCAATGTCCTTGAAGACTAATTTTCCCAACACTAATTCTTGTCTTTGTGTTGACCAATATCTTTGTTCCACGCCAACAATCACGGCTCCATGTTTCATGCTATCAAAAAATAAAGGGCCTCACTGTTATTGTTTAATTACGCAGGGTGCCATGCCGGAAGAAGGGTGGGATACGGTTCACGATCAACGGATTCCGTTACTTCAACCTGGTGTTGATCTCTAACGTGGCGGGCGCAGGGGATATCGTGAAGGTGAGCGTGAAAGGAGCTCGGACCGGTTGGATGAGCATGAGCCGGAACTGGGGTCAGAACTGGCAGTCAAACGCCGCCCTCGTCGGTCAGTCGCTGTCTTTCAGGGTGACAGGCAGCGACAGGCGGACTTCCACCTCTTGGAACATCGTTCCCGCGCATTGGCAGTTCGGTCAAACATTCACCGGCAAGAATTTCAGGGTTTAAAAACATTACGAAACCAAGAAGAGGAATTACTAACCCCCGTAATAACTTGTTTTCCTACGTACTAATACTAAATATTCTGATTATGTTAATCCAGTCTTAGATTAGTTGACTTCTACTTAAAATTATAGATTTGTGTGATTTTAATTGTAATTGTCTCTGTTTTAAAGGTTTGGAGAAATTACGGACTAATTTAAGTATTTATTTTATCTTAATTTTAAGATTTCTTACTTTAATTTCTTCTTTTCGATTGAATGAAGATTTGATAAAAGAAAATTAAGAGCTTAGAAAAATTCAAAGTGAGCCAACATACTAAAACCCAATCCTAAAGAGTTCTCGATTTAATCTTTGTTCTGCCTTCGTAACGAAGAAACTTTTTTAGGTGGTGTTAAATTAAATATTTGTATAAAGTTCAAGAGTCAATTTAAAAACTTATCATTTTTTAACGTGTCACATTATATAACATAAGTTGACGATTTATAAATTATACACCAAAATAAAAGGAAACTTAAATAAAAGTGGCCTCGAATGTAATTTACCCTATTATTTTAGGCATAAAATTAAAAAATACCCTATATTTAATTGAAATAATTTAACAGAACGATAAGTCATCAAAAAATTATTGTTAGAAAACTAACGATAAACCGTTTGAAATAATTTAACAGAACGATAAGTCATCAAAAAATTAGTTTATATTTTATATAATTTTATAAAATTACTTTTTAACTGATGTTACATTTTTTAAGCCAACACATTTGTATATATGATATTGTCATATCAATTGTCAGCGTGCACTGCCATACAGATTTGTCACGTCATTTTAAGTCATTTATTGTTAGTTGACTAATAATTTTTATCTATAAAAAAATTATTTTAACCCAAAATAAAACGATAATAATTAAATTGCTAAAAAAACCAAAATAACTATATATATACACATGCTTTGTGCTTTTATTTTTGGCTTAAACGTCAGATAGGTGCCCAAACTATACCCTTTTTTCCAGTTAGGTGTCTAACGTTTGTTTCAGGCCACTTAGGTGCCTAACGTTTCATTGCGTAACTCATTTAAGGTTTTAGCCGTGACGGACGTTAAAAATTTCCGTTAAGGGACACGTGGCACATTTTTAGTGCTTCTGATATTAAAAATAATAAAATAAATGAATTAAATTAATTAAAAATTAATTAATTAATTAATTAAATTAATTAATTAATTAATTAAATTAATTAAAAACAAATTAATTAAACTTTCCATTAACCCATCTTCTTCCCCATCACCATCCCCCTTCTTCCCCTTCAGTTTAATGCTAGGTCAAAAAACTCAGAAACAAATTTTCCAGTTGATTCCTCCACGGCCTTGATTTGTCTTGTTTAGGGTTTTTAGTGCCTGTGTTTTGGTCAAAGAAGAAGGCACCGACCTTCAAAGATCTAAAAAAGAATTTACAGGTCCGTTTCTTGTTCTGAATTGTGTTATCTAGTGTGATAAAGAAGGCACCGACCTTTGTTACCTTCCCCCCATTTAGCCCCAAATTTTATGGTTGGATTTTCATCTGAATTGTGTTCTCTAGTGTGATAAAGAATCAACTTTGTGGAAGAGGAAAAAGGGTATTGTAATAACGAAGATCAAGAGGCGGAGGAGGAGGAAGTGGTGGTGGTAAGAGAAATTTCAAGCAACCTCATGTTTTCCCCTTCTTCTTCGTCGTCTGTTTTTTCCAAGTACAAGGACATCGTTCAATTATCGCTTGGAACCTTGATTCTCGACAGCCTTGTTTCAATTCCAACAAAAAACTAGAGCTGGTGGACTTGTCACTTGGAAACAAAAACGACGACGGAGAATCAAACGTTGTCGGAAGCTGTAGAGGCGGCGATGGTGGTGATGATGGCAGTAGGTCTATTAAGAAAGAACACATTAATTAATTAAAAATTATCAGTATTAAACTGAAGGGGGAAGAGGGGGATGATGATGGGGAAGAAGATGGGTTAAGGGAAAGTTTAATTAATTTATTTTTAATTAATTTAATTAATTTATTTAAGTAATTAATTAATTTTTAATTAATTTAATTAATTAATTTAATTATTTTTAATATCACAAGCAATAAAAATGTGCCACGTGTCCCTTAACGGAAAGTTTTAACGTCCGTCACGGCTAAAATCTTAAATGGGTTACGAAATGAAACGTTAGGCACCTAAGTGGCCCGAAACAAACGTTAGGCACCTAACTAAAAAAAAGATATAGTTTGGGCACCTATCTGACGTTTAAGCCTTTATTTTTCTCTAACCTTTTCGTTAAAATTTAGTAGTTAAAAAGGTAACAAAATCTTTCCCATAAATCCATAATCCGTAGTCTGTTGGGAGGTCACATCCGAATAAGGGTCCCAACACCTATGCTTTTGCCTAAATTTATTCCACAAACCAACTCACATGGGGTGGGACCTTCCTATCCCCGGTGGGTACATATGCGATGCGGGCTAGATTTGAAAAATATTTTTCTAATATTTTTTAGTGATAAATTTTATTTATTTTTGTTGTCTTTTCAATTCTCTAAAACTTTACTTTGATTAATTAAAAAAGTGTTTTTGCCGTAAAAACTTTTTACATACAAATAATGTAATGTTACTTATCATATGGACCAAACTTCTTTGATATTTTTATTTTTTTAAATAACATATATGTTAATATATTCCATTATAAATATTAAATATAAATTTATTATCATATACTAGATTGACTATTTCCAATTAAACCACCATAAAGGCATTAGGTAGTAAAATTATATTTTTTTTTGTTGGATATGAAGGATAAAGATCTTTGGATTCCTTATTTTACATCCAAAAGGCCTTTGGATTCCTTTTGTGCCAATAAACATTGTTAGGATTAGGGCAAGAGATTAAACACCATTTCCTTTAATGATATGGTACTATGGGCATTATACCAAGATTAAAGATTCTAGATAGGAAAATTCTACATCGCTTGACGGGCATCGACGAGCACCACTATTGACGAGCACCGATAAATTATTTTATAAAATTTTAAATTTAAAGTACTTAATGCGTAATTATATTTTTTTTAAAAATTAAAAGTGTAATTTAATTAAAATATATTTTCTTAATTTTAATTTTGTTTTAAACATTATTAATCAAAATAATCTATCCCCAAATCAAAGAATCCTAGGTATCTTCATTAAATTGCATTTTAATTTTTAAAAATATAATTACGCATTAAGTACTTTAGATTTAAATTTTTTATAAAATAGTTTATCGGTGCTCATCGGTACTCGTCAATAATAGTACTCGTCAAAGCTCGTCGAGCGTAGAAGAACTATCATTCTAAATATCACCTCACCTCGTTATTTTATTAAAATGAAATTGTAATTGAAGTCAAAATCTGGGATCATTCGCTTCTTGCTCTTCTTATTTTAAAAACAAACCTTAAACGTTCAATATTTTATATGTAAAGATTATGAATAGGTTTAGAAATTATTGTTGTTATTTGTTCAAACTATTTTGTCAGCAATTATGAGATTTAGGTGAATTGTTAAGGGTATTTTCTATCCTAATCAATGGTCGATGAACTAATTGTCGTCTTGGACATGAAATAATTTAAAATTTGTAGTCAACACAATGACACCTACCCTTACAAAGACTAACGAAACTTGAAGGATTAATCAACAGTCTTATTTTGATGTATATCTCGTGATACAAAAAAAAGCTTATATCACATATTAGTGCTTAAAGTATACAATTTTTCTTTTATCTAAGTACTAAAGTATATTCATGGGCGTAGGGACAGAGCCTAGATTTGAGGGTAAGGATCAAAATATAAATGTTTAAAGTGGGGGACAAATTTAGAAATAAACCAATTTTTAAAACAATTTATATAGGAAAGTCAAAGTAAAAAAATAAAATTTTTCGGGGTGGGGGCAATTGCCCCTCCCACCCCTTAATAGCTCTGTCGGGCTGAGATAATATGAAAATAGAGGGTGTAGTTGACCCCAATTGTTGGGGTATGAATTTTCAAGGAGCTAGGGATGGGCACGGAACCCGGACCCGACGGGTTCCGACCCGACCCGGCCCGATCGGGTCGGGTATTTTTATGAAAAAATCGGGTTCGGGTCGGGTTTTTGTGTAGGGTGAGGTCGGGTTCGGGTTTTAGGGTGAAAAAATCCTACCCGACCCGGGACTAATAGTGTAATTTTCCCCTAAATTTTTTAGGAATATTTGTAATAATACTCCTTTTTTATATATTTTTTTATAATTAGGTCCTTAAAATTGATTTTTTATTTACACTTTAGTCCTTAAATTTATTATTTTTTATAATTAAGTCTCTTAAAATTATTTTTTTTACAATTTAGTCCCTAAAATTGATTTTTTTATATAGGTCGGGTCGGAGTCGGAGTCGGGTTTAAGGTATTTGTTTTCGGGTTGGGTTGGGTCGGGTTTTTTAAAATATATGGTCGGGTCGGGTTCGGGTTTAAGGTTAATATTTTCGGGTCGGGTTCGGGTGGGCCAAAAACCCGGCCCGACCCGACCCGTGCCCATCTCTACAAGGAGCTAATATAGAACTTTTCATAAGAAATATTAAATTTGACCCCATTTAATTTGTTGAGATACGGGGGCAACAATACTTATTTTAATGATATGAGAATTCTACCTACCTCGTACCTCACTATATGAAAATCTCGGATCTGCCAATGAGTATACTTTTGTATCAGAATAAGTATCAAAAATATTTTTTTTTATCAAAATAGGTACCTAAAAGATTTTAAAATTTGACATGTGATATCAGCTAAAATATACTTTAGATAACTAGATAAAAAATGATATATTTTGAGTGCCTATTTTGAATTGATAAAAAATCTATGGGTATGCTGAAACCGTAGAAATGAATCTGAATTGTGAACAAGGAAACGGATGTCCATTTCCGCCTGCTTTTACTCCAATCCAAACACAGGGTATGGCCGAGCATAGGGCTGACTTGGTTTTCAACGCCATTGCTACTGCTAGTAATTCCATTTCTTGCTACTCAATCCTTACAAATGCAAATTAGCCTATACTTGACTTCCATCTTTATCCTTATCCCACACGATACGATGAGTAGAGATCGATTGTACAATTTTTTTCCCTCTATTTATGTTCTAATATTAAATAAAGTTAAGTTTTGGGTTCATGATTAGGATTTAGAGTTAGTGTTTAGGATTAAGGTTTAGAGTATTGGGTGTATGGTGTATTTTTTTAAGGTTTGAGGTTTAAAATTTATAATTTAGGGTTAAAGGTTTAATTTTTTAGTATTGAGACATAAAAAGAGACACCAAAAAAGAGCATAGAAATTTTATTCCCCATACGATTATCAAATTTTAATAAATCGAAATTTGTTAAATCTGATCTTGAAAATGACCTAAACTTGAATTGAATCGGACTAAAATTACAGTAACAGGCAGGGGTGTGCATTTCAGATATCTGATCCGATCTGAAAATTTCGGATATACAATTTTCGAATAGGCAATTTAGTGATCCATATTCAATCCGAAAATTTTAGATATTTGAATATTCGAATTTATAACTTGATTTAATTATTTTTTAAATTTGGCGGTCCTATCCATAAAAAATTTAAGTTTTCGAATATAACAATCAACAAATTATTGAATATAACAAGATTTGTATCCATGAATTTTTCAATTTTTTATATATAAAAAATAAAAGTATCGAATATAACAAGATTCATATATATATATATATAATTGAATTTTCAAATATCGGATATTCGATCCAAATGTAAAATAACTATATGTATCTAATTCAAATTATCCGAAAAATAAAAAACAGATCGCATAAATCCAAAATTTTAGATTGAATCAACGAATAAACAGATCGAATTGAATTTTTTACACACCCCTAGTTACAAGTAATTTAAAATGACATGAACCTACGATAACTCGACTTGAAAATTCATGACTCAAACTGAAACAAGAAAACAAGAATCCGAAATGACACCAAACTTTTAAATCCCAAATTAGACTTATCAATTTTACTCGAAGCTAAAAAAAACTAAAAAAAAAAACTAATCCGACTAACTTCGAATCTGAACCCACCCAATCCAAATAAAAAAAATATATTTTAAAAAAATAAAATTTAAAATAACTCGAACCTGAATGGATCAAACTCAAACCAATCCGACTAGACTATTTTACATGTGTAAAAGCACCCATCAAAATTTATATGATAAGAATAATTAATATTTGGGTAAACAACATCATTGATCACTAAAGTATTCATGATTTCTCGTTTTAGTCACTAAACTATTATTTATGGCTAAATCATCACTAACGTTACGTTTCATTTCCTATTTTGGTCACATGCCATTAAAAATCTCACGAAAAATTAATAGTTTGGTGACCAAAACAGGAAAGAAGCAATATATTGGTGACTAAAACAAGTAACATTAGAGACCAAAATAAGAAAAAAAATGTAATATTACTGACGATTTTGCCAAAAATAATAATTTAGTGACCAAACAAAAAATAGAAATAGCTTAGTGATCGATGGTGTTGTTTGGATGACGTAATTTTTTTAACAGTCATTGACGAAAAAACCTTATTTGAGTAAAAAAATGAAACACTAGGCACTAATTTGGCCTGAAACAAAGTTTAAGCACCAAGCTGAAAAAAATAGTACAATTTAGACATCTTTCTGACGTTTAAGTCTTTTTTAACAATACGTAACACCTAGGAGAGAGGAAAGAGAAAAATGCCCTTGCTGAATGTTAAACTCAGAACTTAAGGAATGAAGAGGATGTCAACACGAGGCTTAACCACTTACTCCAACATTAAGAATTCTAAGTATCTTAATTAAGATAATATTAAAACTTTGAATATCCTTACTTGGGAGTTCTCTAAGGACGTAATGAATGAAACTAGGGATGAATACAAACTTTGTGTCAGTCAAGGGGTAAACGGTGATAAATTGGGTCTACTTTAGGGGCAAAAGTGACCTTTTAGCCTATTACATATACACATCATTGTTTATATGGTAATTAGCAATTTTATACCGAATATATTAACATAGGATATGATTAACATTTGCTAATAATTTGAGTATAAAAGTATAACGTTCAAAAGTTTGAGGACCAATTTAAAATGAGTGTCATAGTTTAAAGATAAAACTGAAATGTTTTAAAATTTAAAAACTAATTTAAAATTAGAGTGCCTCATTAAAGAAAACACATTTCATAACTGATTTGAATCGAAACTTAATTCAGATTGTTTGACTAGCTCTTTTGAATAGGCCGCCAACAAATGCTAAAACACCAAGGAAACAAAAGAACGAACACAACTAGCACTCTACCACAAAACCAGAACGCCTTCGCAGCCATTAAGATACGTCAATACAAAATTATAAAGCTTAAAGGGTAATTTTATCTATGTATTAATCCCAATAAATAATTTTATCTTTTTTTATTTCATCAATTTAGCCCTTTTAGTTGTCCAAAATCAATAATATTATCTATCGTTTTTAATTTCATCAATTTAGCCATTGGTTCTCCGAATTGCATCAATCTCACTTTTTTATTGTCATTTATAACATAGTTGTTATCATCCATCATCCTTTGTCATCTTAGACACCTCATTGTTAAATAATTAATTTCTTCTAAATTACTATGTTGACATATTATTTTCTTTAATAAATTAATGACATCCAATAAGATGTTGATGTGTCCGTTTTGATGACGCAACTGTAGATTTGACGTGATTTTAAAAAATGTAATTTTAAAATAATTAATTAATTCTGAAACCTTGCATTTGTATTACCAAGTCAACAAAATTGACATGTCATCATCAACATGGCAAGACAATAGGTGATAATGGTTTATATGAAAGTAGATAGTGACCAAATGCAAAAAAAAAAAAATAACGACTCTATTAATCAACAACGATCGAAGGGCGAGATTGATGCAATTTAAGAGTTCGGGGGATAAATTGATGAATTTAAAAAATGAGAGGCAACATTGTTAATTTTGAAAGATTACGAGGACTAAATTAAAAAGAAATGACAAATTTGTTGATATGAGATTATTACCCTGGCAAAAATATTCTTTAAACCAAATTATAAAAATAACTTAAAAATATATATAACTAATTAATTCAACATAAATAATAGTTGGACCAGTCGAGCAAATATATTTGGCCGATTCGTTAAGCTACTTATCTTTGTTCCCTCGTATTCTCTTATACCACGACCATGGGTTTTATATTTACTGAGAGTACCTCTCTTCCTTCCCCTTAGAATTCTCTTCCCTTCCCCCTAAATAGAATTAAAATGAGAAATAAGATGTCAAAGATGGTTTAGAGTTTAGACTAGACAATTAGAACATTAAGTTAATTTTGAATCGTGTAAAATATATTAAACTCAGTTGAGTCAGATTTGAGGCAGCTAAAAACTCGACCCGCCTTGTTATCATTCCTAGATGATGATGCCCATTTTTGCTTGCTAATTGAGAAACATTTAAAAGCTTATTTGTCCATGGAGATTGCTTAAAGCTGGAACGGAAACTAAGCCCTGAAAGCATGCAGTGAATCATCAAAAAAGAGAATGCATGATTTAGGGATGGTCCCTAAATATCCAACCAATGGTTTCATAAAGGGCAGGCAGCCCTCTCGATGATGCCTTTGCATGCCAGCTTTGAAAACACTAGTAAGGGAGCTCAGATCCTGCCCCTTCAATCATTTTTTTACTAGAAGGTCATTGTTCATCATTTCTCGTTTTGACCCAATTCCCCCAGCCCCCCAAAAATAAAATAATATTGTAATTTCAATATCTCATCAGTGTGAACAAAATGAAAAATAATGTATCTCTTTATTGCAAACACTAGTTTGGTGGGTTAGTTTAACATTATTTTTGAAAAGTGTATTGAAAATGATATTAAAAAGTGCTTTCGAAAAGTGTTATATATGATATAAAATATGAGCGTTTGATATTATTGTTAGAAAGTGTTTTTAAGTAGATAAAATGTCTATATTAGACATTATTTTTAAAAATTTAAAAGATTCGGTAATATAAAGAGTATAAATGAATGCTTATACTCAAAACTGTTTTAGAAAAGCTAAAAGTTCGAAATTTTAACTTTTGAAAAAACATTTAGTTCTTTGTTTTAAACTAAAATTGAAAAATCGTAATTCTAATCTTAATTTTAATCTTACCTTGAGGAAAAAAGAAAGGGAATTTTAAGAGAAGGAAGGGAGTGCTCCTACTAAGCCTAGAATTCATGACTGAAAAAAATACGAGGGAACAAAGATAAATAGTTTGATCAATCCATCAAATGTGCTTGATTGATTTTCAAACTTTATATTTTGTAGATATAATGGGGCTGCAATTCCTTAGTGGTGCCGATTCCTGCTGGTGTAATATTGTCCTTTAGGCGTGTACTATTTTTTTGTAGTTTTTCTACTTTTGAGTTAGTTTGTGTTTGGCCTTGCGCCATTCCAAATGACAACCTCGGATGAAGTTCTCCATTTTATAAATAAATTTTATCAGTTTAGTGAAAAAATATTATATAAATAATATTTTAATACATAAATTGTAATGACTAGAATATTAGGTTAGAAAAGTCTTGAACCCAAGTTATGGGCCATTACTTTTGGAGTTTAAGTTTCGGGCCTTATGGTTGGGAGCCCAAATCTAAATGGTGGGTTTATGCTTTATAATAAATGGATAAATAAAATAAAAAAAAGGTTAAAATAAAGGTGTTGGTGATTTGATGGAGAGAGAGAAGGAAGAAAAGAAAAAAGATATTTTGGGAAAGAGAGAAAAAGCAAGGGGAAAATTTTGAGCCTCGATCTACGATAGTCGGAGTCGCCGTTCATGACACCGCCAACGTCATTGAAAAGGTCTTACTGAGAGGAGTCCAACGGCGGTCGTCTCGTTGCAATTCGCTGGAGTGAAGAGAAAGAAGAATTGAAAGAAGCTTGTTCAGCACGTTCCAGTCGTCAACGTCGCAAACTGAGGCTACTATTGGAACCAGCGGCTGAAGAACAGCAGGGCTAGAGCTCGCCGCCACCGTCAGACCACCGCAGGGCCTTCCACGCACCTCCGGCGAGAGTGGGTGTGTGTTGTAACCCCTTAGACCCGCCTATACGTTAATACGGATCTTAGGAAGTCACATTAGGGTCACCGAAGCGACTCACGCTAAAAATTCAAATAAACAAAGTGCTAAACCATTTAAAATCGTAAATCAAGTTTTGAATTAAAATACAATTTCAGAAACGTTCAGATAATGAAACAAAAAATGTGACAAAAGTTGTTAATACAAGTTTCATACTCGAATATAAAACAACATGTGACATATATGCCCCTGATTACATAGGTGCCGTACTCCGCAAGCAAAGCCGAAGAAGCTCCCATACCGACGTTGATAGCTACAACATGGTAGATCCTTAACCTGTGATGGTAAAACAACGTGAGCTTCGAAAAGCTCAGTAATACAAACTACCAAGAGATGCTAAAGGTACAAGTAGGTATATGACAACTTAACATCGTCGTGAAGAATTAGGCAACAATAAACTCAAATACGATTCGATAAATCAGTGAAGCATTAATAGGAGGTCACAGAGTTGTTCTTTATTTGATCACCCGAACCGTAAGAGGTGAGTCTAAAGCTAGAGATTCAAAAGAGATTCAGATTTCAGAAGTTGAATCAAGGAGTACAGAGTGGTCCATTAAACGTGAATTGTAAGTTTACTGAGGGTTCAACATTGATACATTAATTTAGTAGAGTATATTTCAGAGGAGGTCAGAAAGTTTTATTAATTTACTTAACTATCCTTAGTAGAGTATATTTCAGAAGAGGTCAGAAAGTTTTATTAATTTACTTAACTATCCCAACCGAACACCAAAATGCAGTCCCCCTGAACTGCATACAGAAGGTCTTACCCTAGGCCTGAGGCGTAGGAGCCTACCTAAGGGGATGCCTTAGGTCCAGAAAGACTTACCCTAGACCCGTGGGCGTAGGAGCTTAACAGAAAGGCTTACCCTAGGCCCATTGGGCGTAGGAGCTTAGGTCCAGAAGGACTTACCAACGCTGAGCCTACAGATCATTATTCATATCCTAGATAATATACTCCAGATGATTTCAATTTATTTTCAGAAGACAGTGTTACAGAAAATAGCTAACAAATCTATTTTTATACCAGAAGTTAGATATCAAATTTATTTATCATCATTATTATTATTATTTCGTATTCAATGTCATATATCAGATATATTTTTCATATCAGAGGTCAGAAATCAGAGAATTATTTTCCTTTCGTATTACAGTATCATAGTTTTAAATTTCAAGCATAGTGTCTCGGTTTAGAACAGAAAGTATTTACAGATACATGGTACGCGCTTTATGGCCTAATTCAATTCTTAGAGGTACTTGATAAATATCAGAAAGATGACATTTGGCGAATTTAGACTTATTTCAGAATGAGGTCCCTACGAATAGGGGAGTTCGGTAAGACGGGTTGAATTAACATAGAAAGTTGAGGCATCAGAAACATTGGGATTTCAGATATATCGAGAGTGATTCGATCGCTAAAGCTTACGAGGGCATTGATGGTCATTCCGGCCTTTGGAGGATAATTTGGTAAACTGAACCAACAAGGTATAAATGGTGGTGTACAGAATTTAGGAATTTTAATTGCTCAATAAGCTTCCGAGCCCCTTTGACTAGTTGAAACCCATTAACACAGTATTTAATATCTCACCGAATGGTACACCTCAACCATTCATTTCTCAGAATTGACTACCGAGTAAAACAACAATAGTTCGCCTTCACCAATCGTTCACTGAACTTATTACCAAAAATCAAGCATATATTCGAGCGGTATTTTACAAGTGTTCAAACATGTGCATTGTACCTGAACTCATCCCAAAACATCAAATATTACTTAGGAGAACAGATCACTTACATTATTAACTATGTACTTTCCCCAAATAAATTGCACATGCATTCACATGGTATTTTCCCTCTATCATCATAGTGTCTTAATCGACCAACTGACATGAGTCGTATTTTACCACTTTTGGAGTCATTGCATCTATTTGTCTTTATTGAGATTTCTAAACTTCCATGTCTTAGAAATATTCTCCGACATTTTAGTATTTGAGGGTATTTCAGACATTACGATGCTCGAAAACGTTTTAATTATTCAGAGTTTCTCGGTTCTTCCATCTATTCATTCGTTTCAGACATCGAGGAAATATCACATATGTCGGTCGAATGATAATTGATGCCCGAAGAAAAATATCAGTCTCTAGGTCATTGTGACCCATCTCAGTCTTATTAGTACATCAAATCTTTTTTAGTCATTTCAATCAATTCAATCTTTTTCGCCCCATTGCTCAATTCATACATACGAATATTTTTCCATACATTTAACGTCATTGAATTATTCAAAATTCTTGCAACTCAAGCAATTTACAATATCGAGGGTTTAAGTCTTATTACCGTGACATTTCAATAGTTTGAGGTTTTCAAGTGTATTAGATGTCTTATCGAACCAAGTATAGCTTCTCGGGTTGTGATTATAGTTAGGGGGTATTTTTGTCATTTGCCAATCAGATATGTCCGACATTTATATTTTTAATAAAAGAGATAATTAGACTTAAAAATTTACTGTCTCAATAATCGTGTACTAAACTAGAAATCCTCTTCGATTTATCAAACCACTTATTCGAGTATTTTTACCTTGGCCATTATTATTCTTATTTCACAATTGATCGATATAGGCAGAGATAATCATATGCTTAAACATGGTCGTGCAAACATAGCCGAATACCAACATGTTTCAAAAGCATGCAGAGGGTAGTAATGTATTACCTTGGCTCCAAGCTACATCGGTCGATCCGTGAACGACGTTCAAACATTCGAACCCGAATTTGACGTCCCTCGACAATTCGTATTCAAGGAACTGTGAGTACCTTCAATTACACAAATTTACAATTCAGTCCTTATTCACAGTACCCCTAACTGAAAAAATTAGATACATATATAAGTTCGGGTTCAAGGTCGATTCGAAGGCTTTCGGGTCAGAATTTTGCGGAACGGGCTTCAAAAACGGACTCAGGACGTCGAAAAACATAAGATAAGGCTTTTCGGAAAAATTTGACTTTTTGGTCTAAGTCAACGCTGATGTTAGCGGGTCAATGCTGACATCAGCAGGTCAACTGTGTCAGGGTCAACGCTGACGTCAACGGGTCAACGGGCAAAGGTCAACTGAGTTGACTCAGCTGACTCACTGAGCTAACTCGGACTGAGTTGACTCGGCAAACGGGTTGGGCTCGGATACGAGTCGGGTTATCGGGTCGGGTCAGATGGGTCAGGCACGGGTTCGAGTTTGGGCTCAGACCGGGTTAAACCGGTTCAGACCGGGTTTTACCTTTCGATAAGGCCTCGTCGGCCGATCGCCAGAAAAAGGTCGCTGGAGACACTTCTCGCATCGATTCTGCCGGAAAACATATGTACATCAAATCCACATTTCAAGCACACGATAATAGCACAAAAATAAGCCGAAAATGAGCCGAAAACTTACCTGAAATGAGAACATTGCGCCGGAAAAATACGAAGCTCCGACGAGATCCTTGCCGTCGTCGGACGGATGATTTCCCGGTAGGGTTTTGCTCGGCTCGGTTCCCTGAGAACAATGGTGGCTTCCGATTCACGCCACGACGCCGAATCACGGCGGAAAACACAGAAAACCGAGACAAGATTTTGGGCGAACCTTCAACTAGTTTTTTCCCGACGAACGGTGGCTGCTCGCCGCGAGTGGCGGCTAGGGCGAGGTCAAGGCAGGATGACAATTCTGATGGCATCGGCGGTGACAACCACGGACCGCTGGTGAGGTAGATCGGACGGCTAACAAGAAAAAATAAACCTCTCTCTCTCTCTCTTGATGGTGAAGACAAAGGTAAAGCAAAAAGACGGTAGGTGAACGGTCAATTCGAATATTAAATATGTTTTAACATACTTCTCAAACTTAATTCAAATGTCTTTCAAAGCAGCACTTAACAGATACGAGCACTTGGCTCAATGGTTAAAGCTCTAGTATCTCATCCCAAAGGTCATGGGTTCAAACCCCCGTGACACTAATACTATTTCTTTTTTTTGTTCTCAATTCGTTTTATCTCATTAAACCCTTTTTTTGTGTTACATGTGCCTAGCCCGGCGGGTGCACTCTGCTTGTGTGCATCGCACCGTACGGAATAACTGTCTACGGGTGCACCTTACCTCTCGTGCACTCGCCCACACCAGATCCCCCACCTAGGGGTGTACATTGCTTATATGTGTCTGACTGCACTAGATCACCAAGGTTGACCACAGTTGATCGAGTTGTTGACCGGCCGTTGACTTTTTTCGGGGCCCTACTCTAGGATTTCTGGACGTTCCAAATCTATTGACGCAGTCTGTTTCACCAAATTCAAACCCGATAAGCTATTTTTTACGTATTTGACCTTGTGAATTGAATAGGAAATGCATGAATTAATATAATTTTGTATTCATTGGCTTTCGAGGTTTATTCGGGATTGGATATCGGGTCAAGTAGAATTTTTGAGAAGCTTGCATGAGAATTTTAGCGATATCAGCATAAGGTTAGTACACCTTGAACTCTCGTTGCTTCATGAGCATCATAAGTGTAATTGTCTTGCTTGTTAGTGGTTGCAAAATAGGTTGATGATAGATAAGCATGAGTAGAGACTAGTATTATGAGGTTCGATAATTATAAAATGTATGATGATGCCGTGATTATGATATGATTCATGGATATTTCAGAGAGATCGTGTAGAGTCGTTCGTGATGCTCATATGATTAATTGTTGATTGTTTGGTTGATTGAGATGATTGTGTTTCCTTGTATGTTTATTCGAATAAATTGATGGGATTTGATGAGAATCATGCTTAAGGGTTAATTATTCGAATAAATAAAAATGAAGTCGGAAATTAATATTAATTGATTAAATGTGGTAGTAAACCAACTTTAATGACTCTCGTAAGCTTTAGGGATCGAGTAAGCTTTGTAAGCTTGTAATGCAAGTTAAGGATGAAAACTGGTGTGAATATTAACAATGGAATGATACTTTGATTAAATGTGATAACATGGATTAATGGTACTAATGAATGAGATTAATTATATATGAGCCTAATGAGTAATAAATCGGTAAACATTGAGTGACTTGATTGTAATAGCAATCATAGGGGTCTTTGATTGGGTTGTGTGTTGTTACGTGCCAGGTATGGGCACTTGTGTGTGGTTGAGTCACCGTTGATTGATGAGTAATATAGTAATGGAAATTATGCCTTGACAAATGAGATGATGAAGATTAATGGAGGTAAGAAATGATATTAACATATGTATTGCTCCATGTATTAACAACTTAGTAAGGTGAACAAAGTGAGAATAAAACGAGAATAAAATGAGTTTAAGTCTTGTGGAAACTACGTGATGGTAAAGCCAAATGTAATGGTTATGTTTTGTTATTAAATCAATGTAAATATTGTTGATGGGATTCGGATACCCAATGTGTGATCCGAGGCTATGTGATTCCGGATCATATGTGTTTTGGGGTGCTTGATCTGAGGCTTAGTGATTTTCGGACCACACCTGAGTGTGTTGGGAGTTCGATTTGAGGCTTAGTGATGATCGGATCACACCTAAGTGTGTTGGGAGTTTGATCTGAGGCTTAGTGATGATCGGGTCTCTCCCGATTGTGAGTTCCAAGCTAGGTGACACTGGGCCACACTTAAAGTGATGATATGTGAAATATTGATATGTTGATTGTTAACTGAGTCATGAACTCGTTTAATGCCATGTGTTTAGGCTAATAGTGATAGCGCCACGTGTTTATTTATCTATTCTTATTGCTCATACTAGCTTGCATGCTTATGTTTATGATTAGCATGAAGTATAGTAGAGTATATGTGTACCACTGAGCTTTGTAAGCTTAGCGCTCGGAATCGTTGGATCGTGGGTTCGAAGAGGACTATCGGTTTGAGATTCCAGCATGTAGAGGCTTTCAGAGTACAATATTTGTGTTTAGTGGGATATGTATTCATAGGGCCTTACGTGGTTGAGTATGTATTTTTTATTTTGAAATGGTATAAATCAAATCAACGGCTTGAAATGTTTTAAATTAAATTAGAGCTCCTTTGTATTATTTTGATTATTTAACTATATTTTAATTGTGGACTTTAAATGTTTTGGAAATAACTTGTTTGGGTTAAATTAATTTAAAATTTTTATGGATTTGAGTTGGGTTTAAGACCCAAAAATAACATCCGGATCGAGAGTGTTACATAAATTATGTAAAATAAGATGTCAATCTGAGAATTTTTTAATTACTTACCCTAAAAATCGTTGATTTAAAAATATGTAAACTAAAATTTATATCAATTTTTTCTTTTGTTATATATAATTTGATTCCAGAGAGAATGAGTTGTTACGTCTGCCTTTAACGAGGAATGTAACAATTAATGCACCACAAGAGAGAGAGGATGGCAATTGGCAATACTAACCCAGGACCAAGGGCACCCCATATTTCCAGCAGCCCATATATCAAAATATTTATTTACAAAGTTAAATGTTTTTGTAATTTAAAAAATTTAGGAAAGTGTCTATGTATAAAATCTATACACTATTAGTTACAAACCCTAAATATTAACCCAGCTAATATATTAATTGTTTTAGTTAACAGTTTCAGTTTGGACCCAGCTGACCTAGAACTTTAATGTTTTCCTACTCAACAAGATGGATCTGTTTAGGTTGCGTTGGTTGTTTTATGTTTTTGCCGTTATTGATGGGTTTATCCCTTGTAATTGACATTTTTTTATTGTTGTGTATACTCTTTTCTTCAAACTAAGTTTAAAAAAGTTTTTAATGAGGTACGTAATGATATCCTTGGTTATTAAAAAAATTGCTAGCTTGCATTATCAAAGCATAAATAAATAAATTTGGAAATATGCTTGAAATTGAAGATTTTGCATACCCCTTGGTCGAGTTTCTTTTGATAAAAAGAATAAATTACACTATTAGTCAGCCAAATTATTATTATTTTTACTTTGGTCATCAAACTATTTTCTCACAATTTTGATCACTATCATTGATTTTATGAAGGGTAAACAACATGTTTAATCGCCCTAAAGGTTCCAAGTTCAATCCTCCTTAAAGTCATGCATTGTATTTATTCTTTAAAAATTAGCATTTGAATGTGCTACATCATCTATAATTAAATTTCAATGACCCAATGAAAAGTCAAAAGTTTGCTGACAAAAATGTAAGAGCCCCGTTAAATTTCAGGGACAATTAGTAATTAGTTTAAATTCTATATAAAATGGCTACAATTAAAAATATAATTAAATTTTTATTATTGAGAGTGACATTATTTTTTAGACACTATTTAAATATATATTTGTGATAAAATGTTTATCACTAATAAGAATAACATTAACGTTCCCCTTGTAAAAACCTAATTTGCTTTCTCTCAAAAATACAGCCGCGACTCTCTCTTGTTTTTATTTTTCTTTAAACACCGACGGCGGTACCGGTTTTAATACTAGTCGCTGCCGCCGGGATTTATCGTTTTGTTTGTTTTATTTTTTAGTTTTCAATAAATTACTCTACTCTTGTGGCACGATCTATTCTACCGTATGGTACGTTTTTCTTTTTGTTTTGTTTTCACTAGGGTTGGATCTGACGACGCTACGATTGATCAAGATGGCGCTTTTTCATAATCATGATGATCTTCCCTACTCTGGACCCTCAATTTAAATTTGGATATGTGGTTTGCGCTCGTGGATAGTTCCTCGCGACGCTCGGCTCTAATTTGTGGTTCTCGGTGGTCTTTCAATAGCTTAATCCCCTTTTGTGGTTTGTTTGTCGATACAGTTAGATTTGTTCGTGTCTATTTTTCGATCAAGTCTTTTGGATGGGTTTTTAACATTTCATGTTTGGTCCTTGTATGATCTTAAGTGGCTAGTTTTAGGAAAATGTCCAAATTATGTTTTTAGTTTACAATGATAGTTGTAAACAATTATTGTAATTTTGAGTATTTTTCTCGTTTAATAAAATTAGCGACTTCTATTAAAAAATGACATTAGTGTCTAAATTTTAGTCACTATTAATAATCGTTTGTGTAAAAAAAGGTAGTCATAAAAAGTAGAACTAATTGTGACAAAATGCACGAAAGTAGTCACTAATATAATAGTGACGGAGTTATTAGTGACAACTCGAAAAAATGATCATTGTAAATTTTAGTGGCTAAATGTAACACTCTTTGTGACCATTTTCAATGTCACTAGTGTATTAGTTCGTTTCTGTTTTTGTCATGGAACTCTTTTTCTAACAACTATGTTACTAACTAATATTATGTTTTTCTTTTCTAAGTCAGGTTTTTAAAAATATATATTTTATCTCAATAGAATTACGCAAAGAATTTAATAAAGTAGGCCTTTTGTTTTTTTTTTTTTTAAATCATAATAAAATCATCTAAAAGATAGGATTACAAAGTTTAGAAATTTACATGAACAACTTTCGTTAAGACCTATGACACAATGAGATACCTTGTTCGAATCAAAGGTCGAACTAAAAATCTAAGAAAGTAGGATTTCCTACTGTCCGAAACAACAAACAAACACTTGAACGAAGGTTGAAACATATTAAATTTGAAACCAAACAAACAACAAAACAACCCATAACACATAAATATAAAAGAAAACGCAACGATTCAGCAAATTTCACTTCAATCTACGCATGAAAACTATGGCATGTATGATTGATCTGTATGGGAGGGCTAACCGATTAGATAAAGCTCTGGCATTTATGAAAACTATTCCAGTAGAGCAGGTTGCACGGGCCATTTGCTACCATGTTTCAGCTTTGGGATGGTTTGAGAAAACGAAGATGATGAAGGAGAAAAATTAGTTAAATTTATTATTTTTTTAATTAGGATTAAATTAATTGAATTTATAAATATAGAGGATTAAATATATCATTATCCATTTTTTTTATAATTACAGCGTTACCCATTACCGGCCTTTAACGAAGTTTAGTGAACATTTTAATACTTTGCCCTATTTGCTACTCATCATATATTAGATTGACTATTTCCAATGAAACCGCCAAAAAGGCATTAGGTAGTAAAATTATATACATCTTTTTGTTGGTTTTGAGGGATAAAGATTAGGTTAACTGTAATATTTAACGTAAACGGTTGGTTAATTGTTATAGTAATTTTTAAATCGTAATTTAATCATTAAGAATTGGTTAACCATTAAATTTTTAAACGGTTAACTATTGTTAGGGGTGAGCAAAACTCAACTCGAGGAAAAAAATTGAAACTTTTTACTCAATTTGAGGCGGAAAAACTCGACTTGTTCTGAATCGACTCAAAATTACATAAACTCGACTCAAAAAAATTTTAAATAAAGTTTGAGTTGTAATATAGAAATCCGAATAACTCAAAATTTTAGTAATTAGTGGATTGATTTTTAAGTTTGAGTCAAATTCCTCAATTTTTCCTAATATATATACCAATTTAAAAATTATGAAGAAATATATGTCATATATGAAAAAACATATGAAATATATATGCATATCTTATATGACTAGAGAAAATTGTTTAAATTAGAATCAAAGTGCACTATAACATGATAAATAATTACAATTAAACTTGTATAGGAACTAGAAAACTTGACTCGACTCGAATTTCATAAACACAGCTCGAATAAAAAAATTCAAATAAAGTTTGAGTTGTAAAATATGATACATCAACTCGAATAACTTGAAATTTTTTGACTCAACTCGATGGAATGCTCACCCTAACCATTATAGCGATTAACCGCTATTATAATTTTTTCAAATGTTCACTAATTCTTTTGAGAATAATGAAATTATCTCTTCGATAATTATTGTATTAAAATTTTCAAAAAAAAAATTAAATAAAAAAAATTTAATCACAAACTTCATTTTATGTATAAATAATTTCATAACGGTTAACCATTGACCATCATTATTAATGGTTGATTAACTATAATCATTTAAACTTTAACGGTAAATTAATTAACCGATAAAATTTAACAATTATACAAGTTAATAGTTACAATTAATCGTTACGATTTATTTTACACACCCTTAATGAAGATATTAGAATTCCTTAAGTATGTATTTTAACACCCTTTCCTCTAATTTATTTTTTTAATCCATGCTTCATGTAAACTTTTAGAAACATTTAATTACATACTTTGACAAAAAAAATATTTTAAGTATGTATTTTAATAAAAAAAAATTATAGTTTAAGTACTTATTTTGACCAAAAAATACTTTAGGTAATTAGATGATAAAAGTGATATATTTTAGATACTTATATATGATATATGCTTCTTCTTTTTTTGTTTCACAACGTATGCATCAAAGTAAGACTATTGATAATCTTTTGAGTTATGTTAGTCTATATAGGGGTAGGTGTTGATGTGTTGACTACAAATTTTAAAAATATTTCATATCCAAAACGGTGATCAGTTCTTCAACCATTGACGAAAGTAGGAGATATCCTTAACAACTCACATAAATCTCATAATTTTTTACGTAACGGTTCGAACCAATAACAACAACTATTTCTAAACTTATTCATAATCTTTACATATAAAATATTGAACGTTTAAGGTTTGTTTTTAAGATAAGAATAGCAAGAAGAGATTGAACCCATAATTTAGCTTCAATTACAACTTCATTTTAATAAAACAATGAGGTGGGATTATAGGAGCATCGATTAAAAATATATTTTAAATACATATTTTGATGAAAATATATTTTAGATACTTAAATAAAAAGGTTAATATATTTTAAATATTTATTTGTGACATAAAGAAAAAAACAATTAGATAAAAGATTATTATCCTATACAACGGCGGTGAAATTTTTTTGTTTCTACAAGCGCCTCAATTATAGGGTTTAGGGTTAGGTTTTAGTGTATATGTTTAGAATTTAGGGTTTGTGTTTAGAATTTAGGATTTAGGGTTAAAATTTAATGTTTATGATTAGGGTTTAAGTTTTAGGTAATATAGGTAGGGATTTAGGTTTTAACCTATAAACTCTAAAATTTAACCCTAAACCCAAAATTATATCAACAACCCCTAAATTTAAAACTGCTGCACTTATACCCCTAAACTTTAAACCTTAAACAAAATTCTTAAATCCTAAAACTAAGACGTTTGTATAAAAAAAATTCCACAAGCGCTTGTGTATATAATAATTACCCTTAGATAAAATGGGTAAACTCCAAAGTAATATAGCAATCGGAGAGCCCAAAAGTTTTGAAACGTACAAAGCCTATCCACAGCAAATCGGAGAGCCCAAATTCAATTTGAATTGATAAGAAATCTATGGGTATGCTGAAACTGTAGAAATCAATCTGAATTCCATTTCTTTCATTTTCCACTGCTTGACTCCAATCCAAACATAGGGTATGGCCGACCTGGTTTTCAACTCTTATGCTTGACTTGACACAGTCCTACAAACTGCCTAAGACCAGGATTTAGACTGGATTTTCAACAAATGCGGCTTACAAGTGCTGTGTTGGTTGCAAAGGAACAATTCATACCCATCATCATGGATGTACCCTGAGTGGGGTTGAAGCGGCAGTCGCTCTTCTAAAAATTTAAAATTTATGTATAATCTAAAAAAATTTATGAATTTTCTATTGAAAATCTACTTTCGCCCTCTCAAAATATTATAAGTTTACCCCTTAAAATTTTATAAATTCGCACATCTTAATATAAAATTATGCTTTCGTTTCTGCCAACCATTAATGATCTCGAAAACCATCATGAAAGAGATTGAATATTCCAAGGAGTTGGTTTTGAATTTTGATGGAGGGTCCATTATCTGGAATCTTTGATGTAACTCATCATCAACTTCAAGTGCTGCTATATTGAAACCCCAATATAAGGGTCGACTTGGGGAAAAAATGGATTTGAATATGTCAACCCTTACAAATGCAAAATAGCCTAAACTTGAGTTCCAACTTTATCCTTATCCCATACTATTATCATAACTTAAAAACTCGAATTCGTTAAATCCAATCTCGAAAAGTATCTAAACTTAAGTTGACTCGGGCTAAAAACTCTTTTATCTTCGATAATATACAAAAGTATTCAAATAATTTAAATGGATTATATATACACGGACAATGGAAACAATTTTTTTTACAAACGTATTAGTTTTATGGATTAAGAATTTAGTTTAAAGGTCGTGGTTAAAATTTAGGGTTTAAGTTCAGAATAATATGATTAGAGATTTAAATTTAAACCTATAAACCCTAAATTCTAACCAAAATCCTTAAATTCTAAACCCCTAAACTTTAAATCTTAAACCTTATAACTGAGGTGCATGTGAAAACTTTTTATTTTCACCGTCCGTGTAGGAAATAATTACTCAACTTAAATATGCTTTTGAAGTAAAACATATTCATATATAAATTTAAATAATATTTTTTCTTCAAAATATATGAGATTAATACATATGTTTCAAATATTATTTAAATTTAATAATTAGTCAAATTGTATTAAAAAATTATATAAATGTATATATATACCTTAAATAAGCTCAATAATGTTATATTAAAAAATTAATTTTCATAATGTAAATAATATCAATAGATACAAAATATTGGCAATTAATAATCTAATAAAAAATATTGGATATAATTCAATAAAAATATTGAATATAATTATGTCTTTATATACAATTTTGCTTGTTCAAATAACCAAACAACTATCAAATAATTACCAAACAGGGCTTTAATCCGACTAGGGGTGATAACGAGCTCAAGTTTGGGCAAGCTCGGCTTGGGCTCGAAGCTCGTCGAGCTTGAAATTTTAGGCTCGAACTTGAACTCGAATTGGAAAATTTGAGCTTAGCTCAGCTCGAGCTTAGCTTGTTGTTTTCCTCAAATTGCTTTTAAATATTTTTATTGAAATTTTAAAAATAACATGTGAAAACCTGTTTGAGAAAAAATAATATTTATTTTTAAAGTCTACAAATAACATAGTGCATTTTCTAAATCCACTTGCTTTTAAAGCTTTACTTGGGCCGGCTTAGCTCGGCTTGTTAAGGTTTCAAGCTGAAAGCCAGCTCGAGTCGAGCTCACTCGAACCGAATTTTAACTAAGTCGAGCCCAAATAGCTTGCGAGCCAATCAGACTCATTATAACCCAATTTAACCACAAAAGTTAAACCCAGCCAATCCAAATAAAAAAAGAACCCATACTTCAAAAAATATCCAAATAAAAAAAGAACCCATACTTCAAAAAATTAGAATTTAAAATAACTCGAACCTGAATTGATCAAAACTCAAACCAATCCGACTAGACTAATTTACATGTCTAAATGCACCCATCAAAATTTATATGATAGGAATAGTAAATATTTCATGACTTTTATGAGAACATATAGCACCAAAGAATTTTCAGGTCTTAAACATGCAACCTCAGCTGTTCAAAATTCTCTTTGATCATTCTCAATCTCAAAAGCAAAAAGTTACATCTGAAAATAAATAATCAAAAAAATGAAAAAGTGACTATAATTTCAACAAATCCTCACTGGAAAAAGAAAAAAAGACCTTAATAATCGTGGTTGTAGAAAAGCAATTGCACCGTTTTCCAACGCAGGATATCAAAAAGTAATACATAGTTGCATATACATTAGCCTGCAATTTTGTAGACAATATTGGTTTTGACTTTTGAGTACATTACCTAATGTATTAACTGTACAGTCACTAGGCACGTATAGAAAAAGTGATCGCCTGAGTTCCGGAGACGACCAACCGGGTAGGTCAGCAGCTTTTGGCTTTTGTTCCGGGCCTCGATTCCGTCATCAGTCATAAAGCGGAGAAGCAGATGGGCGAGGGTATGCAGTCGCACTCCTTCCCCCGTTGGCATCATCTGCGCTTTGCCTACGTCTCCGAGGCATGCTGTTAGTATTGTTCTGATTTCTTCCGGAATCATTAGAATCCAGGAGCTGCTGCAATGCGGTTACAACCTCATTCATGCTCGGTCTGAACCTGGAATCGATGGAAAGGCATCGCAAAGCAAGGGTAGCAGCCTTAAAGACTCCTTCCATTGAATACTGGCCTTGGAGGCGATTATCTAGGACACGTAATACTTTCCGTTTGTTGGCCAGGTAAGGTTTGGACCATTCCACCAGTTTTTGTTCTCCAGACGGTCGATTCTTGTCAATTACTCTTCGGCCAGATAACATCTCCAGCAGCACAACTCCGAAACTATAGACATCACTCCTGGCAGACAGGTGACCTACAGTTGGAGAAAAACCGGAATGATTTGTTGATTACAAGAGCATAAACTTACATATACTCGGTTGACCGCTGATAAGTACCTGTGGCAAGATATTCTGGAGCAGCATATCCATAGGTCCCCATGACCCTCGTAGAAACATGGCTCTTATCACCAGTTGGACCATCTTTGGCCAATCCAAAATCCGAAAGCTTTGCATTGTAGTTCTGCAATGACATCGGAACGAAATGGTTCTCATAGAGAATATGATGCAATACTTACTATAGACATTGTCAAACAAAACCATATAAGGGAAGCGGAAGGAATGCTGGCTTAACAAATCACATACTGAATCAAGCAAGATGTTGGAAGTCTTGAAGTCTCGATATATGACTTTCGTTTCCGCGCTGTGAAGGAAGGCAAGCCCTTTTGCAGCACCGAGAGCAACCTTCAAGCGGAGACTCCAAGAAAGAGGCTGGAAATAAGAACCTCCTGGTACACACAATTCAAGTGTTGCAATTAAACAATATGGCATTTCAAGCAAATTTTTGATGGATGACACAGAGACAGACCGAAAGAACTTACTCATAAACAGATGATTCTCCAAGCTGCCACGAGGCATGAATTCATACACCAAAAGACGGTGTTCATCCTCCAAGCAATATCCAATCAATTTCACAAGATGAGGATGATAAAACTGTCCCAGATAATTCACTTCAGCCTAAGAGATTGAGAACGAACACAAGTGAATCTACGCACTAAGATCTCGAATACATAATGTAAAAATAAACCAAAAAACTTCACAGATAAACATCTTAAGCAAGCAATTTGAACACATTGGCTATCAATACAACTATATCTTAAACTTTAAATGTTGTTAAGAAATGCAACATGGGACTCACCAGCCACTCCCTGTGACCTTGGAATCCATCCTGCTTAAGCCTTTTGACAGCAATTATAATGCCAGATCCAGGCTTAGTAGCGGCGCAGGAATTTTCATCGATCCAACCCTTGAACACGGAGCCGAAACCGCCTTCTCCTATCACACTATCGGGACGAAAATTCCTCGTGGCCATCTTGAGATCGGCAAAACTGAAGCTTTTCAAATTGGGGGACTGTAAAATCTCACCCTCACTCCGAGGTGTCATAGGTGCCGAAAATGATGAAACTTTGCTGCCGCTGCTTTCACTGCTCATGTCTTTCCTCTCACCACTATCATACTTTGAACCCAGCCCTGTTTCAAACATGTATGTGACTCATTCATTTGTTAATTGAGATCTGTTGAATGAGCAAAACAGGGCCATCTTGTGACTAATTAAGATAAAGATCACCATAAACTACACTAGCAAGAGGGTGGAAATTGTACTTAAAACCCCCAAAATTCCTAAACTGCTTAATTAAGAAAATGAGTCCATGGGAAATGGGAATTAGCAGATATATTAGTATGGAGCTCAATAAAGAGAAAACAAAATGGTTGCTTTAGAAAATTGAAGTACCTGTGTTATTGGGGCACTCAGCTTTAATTCTGGCACTAAAGCAAACCCCCATTGAATCAAGTACCTGAAAACAAGCCACCATCTTCAACCCTTCTTCTGCAGATAGTAAAAAACACGTCCAAAAAATCAAACTTTGATCCAGAATTCAAACAAAGAAAAGGAGATCTATGTTTTATAAACAAAGCTTCCCAAAACCATCACTTTTTATTACAAAATCAAATCTTTTTCTTATAAACAAAAAAGGAAACACTTGAAAGAATACCCAATAAACTAAACCACCCAAAAACAAATCTTTTTCTCTGTAAACTAAGCAGAAGGCAAGGACCTAAAAGAGATAAAAAAGTTGAGAGAAAGAGAGGGGGTTACCAGATTATATCAAAAAGCTTGAATTTTTCTTGTATAGTACTAGGAATTGCATTAATGGCGGGATGGAGCCGACCATTAAGTGTAGCGTAATATGCTTATGTCTTTCTCTTTATTCTCAGTAGTTATATAGAGAGTCAAGTCAGAGATGGTTAGCCCCTTGCTTGCACAGCATTACCATCTCATCTGAGCCGTTGGATTCACTGTTACAAAACCATGGTGGCTTCACAGCTGGCTCCTTTGTAAACGATATTAAAAATAGAAACTTTTTTCTATCCTGAAGTAAAAAAATGGATATTTTTAATGGATAATTGTAGAGAATTGGCAAGCAAAGTCCCTACATTTTTCAAGATGTAGTTTTCAGGTTTTAGCTTTAAAAAACCGCCCCTACGGAAACCTCCTCTCCTGTCCTGATCATTGATCAATCTCCTCAGTCCTCTCACTATTTCTTCGCTTTTTATCATTTAAAGGATTGGAATTTACTGGTTTGTTTTTTGTTCAAAATTTGGAATTTACTGGTTCACTTGCTTTTGGACGCCTTTTTTGATGTGACAGAAGTTGAAAGATTTTGCCTTTGTGCCCATTGTTAAGATGGGTTAGGGTTACTTCTCGAGTATCACATGTATAGAGTGCGACTAAAAGATAATAAATTTTAAATTTTATTTTTAAATTAAAAATGTTTAACTTATTGATAATAATTTTTGTTGATTTTTTTTATTTTTTATTATACAAATATCGATATTTATTTTATAAGTATTGATATTTATTTTATTTTTTTAATAAATATTCAGTTTGGACAAAGTTGAAATTTATATCAATACTTAACAAAAAAAAAACTCAAAAAACTAATCAAAAATGTTAAAACATGCCGTCGGTTAGACTTACCTCATTACAGTGTTCTTGGTTTGAAAACAGACATTTGGTGAAGACAAAACCTTAATTTCACTTTGGGATTGTGATTGTTTTATTGTATAAATTTTTAGCCACTTAATTGAAATATTATTACAAACAAGTCATTGAGCTTTTAAATATTAGATAAAATAATGATGTAATTTGGTATAATAACAGTTTGTCTCAAATATCTTTTATATTAAAAATTTCATCATGTTAATACTTGTCCTTCTCTCAAAGATATTATATTGTTTTTTATGCTTAAAATAATTTAGTTTTCGTTGCAAAGTTAAATGATACACTTTTCATGTTTTGTTGCCACTTTCGAAACACCGAGTGCATGTCCTATCTCATACTTTGGGTCATATATTTTGTTACACATGTTCTTGTAAGGTTGCAAGTCGAGCTTGTTCAACTATGTAATTGGTCGATATTCATTGATGAGGCTTTTATCAGTAATTTATTGTTGCTTTATAGTTGCGTTGTAATTATTTAACTGTTGTTTTAATTCGATGGACTCACAGGGCTTGATAGTATCACAATAAGATATTAAATTGATAGAATTTTTAAATATAATGTTAACTTTAATAAATTATTTAAATTATGACAAAATTGATGGAATATATAAGTTTCAGGGACTAAAACTATAATTGTTCCAAGCAACATTAGAGTTTCGTTCATTTTTAACGGATGAATAATATGTTTGTAACAATATTTTAATTGAGTCACAAATGTAACATCCCTACTCGGTCTAGAAGAAAATCGGATCGAAAGTGTCACCGAAAATCAAAACAGAGAATCATATAGATAAATTTTAACAAATCATTTAAAATAAATATGAAACATACATGACATCAGAGTACATTATCAATAATCAAAGTTCATAAGTCAAACAATCTTGATTTTTTATTATCAGGGACCAATTTGCAAAGTTTTCACAGCATGAGGATTAAGGTGTAAATATTTCAAAATTCAAAGACTTATCTAAAATCATCTTCTAGTTTTTCTCTTACTGAATTTGTCTTATTATAACATAATCAGGGTAATTATTGACATATGGGTCTTGGTTAACCTTTAGTGACTATACAATTAAGTTTCAAAAGTTAGGGACCCATTTTTAAATTTCTAAAAGTTTTGAGAATCTTTCAAAATATTCAATTTACTGTCTAAATATACTCTTAAACATACATTCTTACAAAATTATAAATTTTAAAAGAAACAAAGATCAATTCTGACATATATTCAATTTAAAGGGATCGATTTTTTTATGCGAGAATCAATCATTTTATACTAAATTTCTTAAAGATAATTTTAATTGGCTACTAAAACCCAAAGGATCGATCCGTTTTCTAAATCTATATTTCATAAAACAAACAATTAATTCATAAATAAACTAATAATTAAACGAATTGAATTGTATTTTAATTTCTATTTTGTAAATAATAGTATTGATAAAAAGATTCTAGAGCCAAATGACTCAGTGCAGATTAGACTTTCTGACTTTGAAAGGATGTTTCTGGTTCAATTCCAAACCTTGTATTAAAAATTAGATTATGTAGCTTTGTTGCTGTTCCTTCCTTAAATAAACATTAATTTTGTTGCATTATTGATTATCTTTCCTTAAATAAACATTAATTTTGTTGCATTATTGATTATATTTCCTTAAATAAACGTCAATGTCTTAATTTGATCTTATCAAACGTGATTTTGATCATGTTTTGATCTACTTCATGTCATGACCAATTAAATCCTCACTTCGTGGAGGATTGTTTTAATTCGAACGTTACATTTTAATGGTATAATAAAATGTCTACTATGATATATATATATATATATATATTTTAAAAATGTTTAATGTGTTGCTCATCCCTTTGTGTCCTGATGGCAAAGGTTGATGTTTATCATCCCTTGGGATTCGGGTTCGAGCACCAGTTATGCCATGCTGTGTGTGCCGTCTTTGAAAAGACTAAGAAAGTTGAACAGATGCTACTATTGCATCGCACCAGCATATTCAAAAAAAAAGTTTAATGTGTTACTTGTATTTTGACAAATCAATGTATTACTTAAACTATTATTTTGTGTATTATTATAATATTTGAAAAAAATTTGTCACTGGACAAGTACATTTGGCCGGTTGATCAAACTGTTCATCTTTATTTTCTTATATTTTCTTGAGTCATGGGTTCTAGACCCATTAGGAATAATCTCATTTCCTTTTCCTTTAAATAAGATTGTGATTATATTTAAAATTTGTCAAAAAAAATCTGTCACTGATGGTGTTAATCTATGCATCATGAAAATGAAAAGAAAATGATAGTTCAAGTATGACACTTACCAACGATATTAATCTTTGTACAATAATAATACACGAAATGATAATTTAAGAATCATATTAAACATTTTGACAAAATATTTGTATCATATTAAACATTTTAACAATACATGTGTTACATTGGACATTTATCAAAATATATGTACTATAATAAACTTTTTAAAAATAACATGCAACGCAATGAATCAACAAACTTAATATAATAACACTTTCGGTCCCCACAAACTTATACAGTTTATTAAATTGTCATAATTTAAAACAATTGAATAAATTTAACCTATATTTAAAATTTTATCAATTTATTTTTTTTCACTGAAAAACAAACGTATTTGCTCAATTCACAAACGTCGAATTCTTTTCCATCAGGACCACAACCATCTACGGTCATCGGAAACACATAGCCTGCCCTTACCTATGAATTAATCGGATAAGTTTGACCTCTTCATCTTAGGTGGGACCCTTTAAGCAACTATCTACACATCCTTATCTACTCCGCGGATCGAGTTCATGCTAAATTAAATTAAGGTTAATTATCACTAAACTATATCTAAAAATATAAAATATCATTAAATTTTTAAATGTTACAGAACGAGTATTAAATTTTAATTTTTGTTATAAAATACACACTGAACCGTTAAATGCCGTTAATTGGGTGACGTGACAGTTAAAAAAATTTTAATAATATAACATTTAATCTTCCATATTGACTCATTTAATCAATTTATTCATAATTTAACCCTCATTATTGATGTCTAAAATCTAAAATGATTGAATGTGTAAATATTGAGGATTAAATATATCATTACACAAATTTTCGTAACAGCATGTCTCCCAGTTAACGGTCCAGTGATCATTTTATAATAAAAACTAAATTTTAATGAGGAATATATAATTTTTAAAAATTTCGTGACCATTTTATATTTTTAAGGATAGTTTAATGACCATTTGTGCATTTTACGCTTTAAATTACTATACATCTTGAAAAGTAGTTATTAGAAAAATAAATTGTATTATTATTAGATGATTCGATTTAAATAGTTTGTTTGTACGATGTGTGTTTTATTAATAAAATTTATTTCGTAATTACATCAGACAATTTAAAAAAAATATTATAATTCATTTTAGAATAAAATTATTATAATTGTAATTTATTTTGAGTTTCGCATTCAACTTAAAAAGTTTTGATTAATTTTTTAATAGTCTAAAGTTAATTACAATGTAATATTTGTTTATACAAATTTTTAATCTTTTGACAATGCAAATACGATATGAATTGAGTGAATTGAACCTGAGTCTTATAAAATGAACAACATCCTCTTTTCTAATAAGATTTAGGACCACAAGTTTATTTTGATTAGTTTTAATTTAAATTAAAGTAAATACAAATCAATTTGAATAATCATTTTTAATAATCAAATAAATAAATTTAAAGATACACTTAATTACTATTAAAAATCAACTTAATTAATAATAAAAAAAGTCACATGGAAATAAATTAAGTTTTGGTTGAAGTTTTTTAGTAAAGAATAAAGAATTGCCAAATGGGGTGTCATAATTTGTGGACTACTAAACAAATAAACGAGATTGACGCCTTGACGTGGCATACAAGATTTTTTAAATTAATAAATACACCACTTTCTTTTTTTAACGAGAAAAATATGTATGCAGGGATACCAAAAGCCAGTACCTGTAAAAGATAATATTTTTTATTGCTTAAAGGTAATTACAGGATAATATTTGTTTAACACGAACCAACTTGCTTCAGTGGTGAGATCACTTGTTAAGTTATTTTTGTTTAAATTTTTTTATCTTCTAATGATTCGTAAATATTTATTTTATATACAGTTTAATATCATCATTTAAATTGATTGACTATTGATTTTGGATTCAACTAACATGTTCGGTCCAATTCAAAAATAGGTAAAATTTTGATACACAGGCCGTGTAAAACTAATTTCACACAAGCCTGCATATTTATGCTATAAAACTCAAATCTTAAATTCTTAACTCTGATCCTAAAACCTAAACCCTATACCATAAATTTTAAACACCAACCTTAAATTCTAAACCTCAGAACCCAAACTCCTAAACTTTAAATCCTAAACTAAAAATATAACCCCTAAAATTAAAAGCAGCGTGTAAAAGTTATATATGAAATGAATATTAGGTTTATGTACTCTCGTTTATCTATGATAATTAAATGAATATTTAAAAGATCAAATTTGAAAAAGTGTGGATTTTTAGTTAGATCACCAAATACTAGCAATAGGAGAAAGGGTTTGTAACAACTCAATTCCTAAAAGTGCTATATATTGGTCAAATTGTGCTTTTAATCCATGCATTATATTTAATTTGAAAATTTGGTTCCATTACTTTAATATGATATGATTTAGTTATCATGTTACTGTTTATGTATGGGTTCAAATCACTATTACTATTAAAAAATAATAAAAAAATATTGCATGCACCGATGGTGGACAATTTGTTTTACAAGTGAATCTAATTTATAGTTTAAAGATTTAGTTTGGGGATTTAAGTTGTATGAATTAAATTTTAAAATTTAATGTTTATGGTAAGAATTTAATGTTTAGCAGTTACATGTTAGTGTTTATGTTTTAAATTATAGATTTAGATTTTAACTTCTAGAGTGAAATTATATATGTTTGTGAAATATTTTTTCTATTGCCAGTGCATAAAATAATAATAACTGTAAAATTATTATGTATTTATAAAAAAGTATTTCATACACTAATGGTGAAAACTTTTAATTTTGACAAGTGCCTTAAAATTAGGACTTAGAGATTTAATTTAGAGTTTAAATTGCTGAATACATAACTCATTTGATGATCAAATTGGAAGACTAAAAATAAAAAAATTCTAAAAAACAACCGCTTAAAATTTCGGTACATGTACAAAATCCTTACAAAAATCGTGAAACTTAAGGTATGTACAAAAATACTTATAGCTTTTGTAAGAATTTCGGTATGTACATAAAAGTAATAAGCAATTATGTATATACCGAATTTCTTGCTATTTTTATAACAATTTCGGTATATGTACATAAATCTTTAATTTTTTTTTTGTAAAAATTTTTGCACACACCTTTTTTTTAATTTTTTTAACAGGTTGTTTTCTAAAACTTCCCCTAAAAATCTGTGTCAACACCAGAGGAATTTGTAGCCTTAAATGAAAAGAATCTTTACAAGGACTGAAAGTCAAACAAAATGATCCACCAAATGGTATTTATTTATTTATTTAATTTTTATGCGAAGGGATGGTGGCAATAATATTTTCTTTGATTTCGTGGGATTCAGTATTTCAAAGCCTTAGAAAGTCAAAAGGAAAAGAATTCCATTAAAAATATCCTATTTTATATAATTATCAATAATAAATTTTATTACATCTTCCATTAAAAAGAATCTCTCTATTAGAAACTTTACTTGTTTACGTTGACTTGAATTCGTTTGCTCATATATTATAAAATAGTTTTAATTAAAACTTTACTTAAATATTTTATAAATAATAAATCAAAATGAATTATTTAAAAAATTGGTCAAACTTATCTGATAAAAATTCTAGTGTTAAATGATATTTTAGTATCTGAAATTATATATTACTATCATTTTGGTATCTGAAGTTCTTTTAATTTAACTTGATTCTCTGAAATTTTAAACCGTGATACATATCATCTTTATCATATGGCGCTTTAGGAACTTGCTACATGGTACATGACATATGTTAATTTAAAAAAAAACTAAAGTTTAAGATTTAAATATTTAGGTCGTAGGGTTTAAAATTTAAGGTTTAAGCTTCCCAACAGTCGCGAAGAACATGAGATGCATCATCGACGCTAGCTCTGTGCTCATAATTATCGACTAAATTGTAGGATGGCCACTTTGATGCCAAAACATGATCACACACTAAGAATGGTTAGAAATCTCATGAACTTGTAAAACACAAATCCACTGAAACTCCAACATCAAGATCTTTTATACGTCTCAAACCAACATAAACAAGGTCCAATTTGGCTTATTACACACCCTGAAAATTGTGATACCAGGTTCTTCCACTAATACAAAATTAAACATTAACCCAAAAGGTTATTTATGTTTTTAGCCTATGATTCCAGGCTGCAAACTTCAATTCTTTTTCACGGTTGCGGACTTGATGATGTCGACAAACTCGGGCTGATGGAGGGAAAGCAGAACACAAAAAGTGATAGTAAGCATAACAGGAACAAGTTGAAGAAAAGACGCCAAATAAATGAATCATCAATGGCACAAGAAAAGCAAGAAGGAAAGTTACTAACCTTCAGAGAAGCTCCACCAACCAAAAAGCCATCCACATCAGGCTGTCCAGCTAATTCCTGGCAGTTTGCTCCATTTACGGAACCTACATTAATTTGCAATGAATACAAAATCAGATTCAATCCGGTTTACGGGATAGGTTTAATGCGAGAATCGGAAATTAATGGAGAACAAAGCGAAGTTTAAATTGTTTTGAATGGAATTCTGAAATAGCAAACATAAATGGTTAAGTACTATTTGGAAGTTGGGATGGAGCATGTAGATTCTAGATTTTTAAAGTTATATCACATTTACATTCTAACATAGGCTATGGTCGATTTCCTTAAAAGCACTTCGATAAGACAAATCCTACCAAGTGCAAAGAAAATTGGATGGAAAATCAAAGGGTAGAAAAGTGGAAACATGTAAAAATATATTTTCTATTGGTGTGCTTGGTAGGAAAGAAGGAAATTTTGGGAAAAAATATTTGTTTCCATTCGTTGTTGGTAGAGTTGAAAAATGAAAGGAAATAAATGAAGTTTTGAAAGTGATATAATTTTGATCTAACTTATATTTGTCTCGCATTTTCTCTCCTCTTCTCATTTCAAATTGAAATGATTTTTCTTCGGAAAAAATTAAAATGATTTGATTTTATACATGATGATGGAAAATGATTACCCCTCCTTTTATTTTCTTTCCATTTTTCGACTCAACAAAGTACAGCCTTAGGAAATAAAGAAAAATACCTCCATATATAATTCTAGTTGATGCAGCAATATCAGCACCAACATTTTCGCTAAGCCATTTCCTCAATTCGCAATGAACCTGGACAACACAATCACACATTTATATGTAAAATGAAATAGGGAATGATTTCTCATAGGAACGAACTAGCAAACAATGGATTAGATGCAAACAAAAGCTTTGATAGATTGCCCTAAAATAATTTATATAATAGAACTAGGCATTTATGGGAGAACCAAGATATTAAAACCGGTGAAATGCAAAAGTGAAGGATCCTTTAAAATGATATTAATATGCACTAAACTCAAACTTACTTCCTGAGCCTGAGCAGGGGTTGCGACCTTCCCAGTACCAATGGCCCAAACAGGTTCATAAGCCAAAACAACATTATCCCAATTTGTTATTTTCTCTGCAAACGAGCAACAGTAGTTTAAAAGAAACGAAACGGGCTAATGAAACATGGCTAAATAAATAACTATAGAGACCACAGTCATAAACTTCAACCAGGGTAGCAATTACACCAACGGTACCATATCTTAGAAAACAAACAAGTGCTTCAGTTTTTTTATACTTTAAAAGCAAGTACCAGCAATTGCTTTGGTTTGTGCAGCAACAACAGACATAGTAGACCCTGATTCTCGTTGTTCGAGTGTCTCTCCAACGCAAGCAATCACTTTCAGACCTTGAGAAAGTGCATACGCTACCTTATCTCCAACAAACTGCAGAGACAAACATTCAGAAAAAGACAACAATACTAAGAATCAATAATAAGAACAATTTGATTCATTTGAGATACAACAAACAAGGCTAGAAGTTCCCTAAGTAGATTAGGAAGTAAGCGGAATCTAATTATATTACTTACCTCATTAGACTCATTTAAGAGAGCCCTTCGCTCAGAGTGACCGATAATAACCCATGGAACCCCCAAATTAACAAGCATCTCCGCACTGTTTAAAGAGAAAACGAAGTTAATCCAGAGAACCTCCTAAACAACTTTACATATAGCCCGTCATAAAATTGATATACAAAGCAGTAGCAGATGATAACAGACAAAGATTATATACCTAACTTCTCCGGTAAAAGCACCGCCTTTGCGAACCCAGCAATTCTGAGCAGCAACATGAAAATCGGACCGCAACAGGCTTTTGACAAGGGTAAGGAACACAAATGGAGGGCTAACAACCACCTCTGCCACAACATAGATAAACTTTGTAATGATTCAAAGTAAATTTTAAAAATTTCAAATAATTATCAAAACGGGCACAAAATCACTTACCCACAACATCATGAGAAGGAACTTCAGCTTGATTCAATGTGGTAACAATCTTCTTGACCTCCTCAGTTGTCCCATTCTACAACAAAATCATTACCCCTATTTTGAGTAAATATTATATAATTCATGTATAAAACATGTAATAATCAAAACAGGACTACGAATCCGATCTCAAAACCTAAGGGAGCTATTTAAATTGCCGATCAACTACGGTTTAGTTCAATATCGAATATTTAACACAAAACATAGTTTCACGCGATGCTGGAGATAATATGGGATCAAAAAACAATAGATCAAAATTTTGAATTGAAAAAAAAAACAATCAATTAAAAGCAGTAAAGAAGAAGAAACATACACATTTCCAGTTGCCGCCGACGAAGAATTTCCGAGCCATGAAGCTTTGAGTTTGGGTTTTTTTTTTCTTTCCAACGATGAAAACGAGAATTAAGAGATTAACAAGAAATCCCAAAGCTGAAAAAAGCTCACTGTAATATAATACGAGTGGCGAAATTAACTGTGGGTTGTCCGTCGCCAATTGTTTCCTTAATCCTTAGTGCCAGGTGGACGGCAGAGAGAACTTTTAACATAATTATTAAAATGCCATTTTATTCAATTTTCCCTTTTACAAAACGGGTAAACTACATAAATGGTCACCGAACGTTTATGGAAGATTCATTTTGGTCACTGTACTTTTAAAATATATGATAAGATCATCAAACTTTTAGTTCAATTTTAATATAGTCACCGAACTTTTAGTTTGCTTTCAATATGGTTCCTCTCATTACTTTTCGTTAAAAGTTAACGTTAGTTTTTGTTTTTCCTTAATAAAAAATTGGTAAACTACATCGATCATCGCTCAACATTCTTCTCACTCTCATTTTAGTCACTAAGGTTAAAAAAATTAAATTTAATAACTTAAAATCGTTCATATTTTGGTCATTCTCAAATGACATGATTATACATATAGAAATAGAACCGAGTATTACATTCCATTGCTAGTTGTTTCAGGTTTGAGCTCATTAACCGCTTTAACCAACGAATCCAAATCCTTGTCTGAGCTTCCACATTTAACTGCATTCAGGGCTGCTTCCATCAACATCTTAGCTCGAGCCTTCTCTGTTCTGCACCCATCTACTGACTCAACCAGCACTCGAGCCAACGTGCTCGACTCTGGTATATTTTGAGTCGACTCACCCACTCGTATTCCCACCCCCAATTGATCGACCAATAACTTCATATTCGTAAACTGGTCCGCGCCCATCGGCCATGTCAACATAACCACCCCGGCGCTGATACCTTCCAATGTCGAATTCCAGCCGCAATGCGTCAAAAACACGCCCACGGCTCGGTGTTGGAGAATCGCCACCTGCGGCGCCCACCCTCTTATCAAAAACCCTTTCCCCGCCACACGATCCTCAAATCTCTCAGGAATCACGCCATCATCGCACGAGACCCGCCAGGCTTCGGGTTCCCTGATGCACCAAACGAAGTTGACCCCGCTTTCCTCTAGCGCCGCCGCCAGCTCATCCATTTGCTTACGTGTCAGCACAATGCGACTCCCGAAGCAAACATAGACCACGGAATTCTCTTCGCGCGAGTCCAACCAAGCCGTCAGCTCATTAAACGCCACCGTACTGGACCCTCCGCGGTTCGTTGCGTCCAATCCGTTGTTTTCCGATGGCATCATCACGGGTCCAACCGCCCAAACCCGATTGTGACCCATGATTTCTTTCTTCAAGTGATCAATGTAGATGCTCTCTAAATCGGAGAAAGTGTTGAAAACAATTCCCCAACTCTCAAAGTTCTCGAACCAATTTCTTCTATAGAATTCCATGTCTGGATCGCCATCTTTGTACGATCTGAAAAGAGGGTTGATTTGATATAAAGAGTATTTGGGAGAATTAGGGAGCTTCGGAAATGACACCGTCTGGTTCACGTCCTGCGGATCCATCCTTAGTGGTTCTAAACACAACGAAATGTTCAACGCGTAATTGAAGGAACCCGAGGGCGAGAACACGACCCGTCGCACGCCTAACTCGGAAGCTAGACTCTGAGTCCAACCAAGGAAGAAATCGGAGAAAATAGCAACCGGAGGAGAAGTTAAGGACTGAAACCACTGGAGCAGTGCAGGATAGTGAAGCTCGCGCAAGCAGCGCATTCTAGCTAGGAGGTCGGGTGTTGTCGACGGGTCAGGGTCGGGGAGAAGCATGTGACGGAGAGAAGAGGAAGCATGGCGGGTCCGGAGCGGGTCGAGGAGATGGAGATTTTTGGGTGTGACCAATATGGTCACAATTAGGCCGCGATTGAGTAACCGGTGAGTAAGGTCGATGAAAGGGATGATGTGACCTGCCGTCGGAAACGGATAAACCAGAATATGCTGGCCGCCGGTGGACATTCTGTACTCTTTTATACTCTCTTTTTTGTTGTTGAAAAATCTCTTACAGATTTTCAAAGCGCGAGGAATGGGCTAATATTTGATCGCATCAAACCTGTTTTTATGCCAGTGGTAAGCTAAAGGCCATCATTCAGCGATTACGTCATGCCTTACGAATGAGATTCTGCAAATTTTTTAGGTAATCGACCGAATTTAATAACGAACAGAGCGAAATAATTAAGTGAAGGGTAGTGACTAGTGAGGCAATTTTGGGTGAAAAACCCCTTTTAAAATATTATTTTTAATAATGGCTCCCAAAAACATTTATTTGGCAAAATGGCCCCCTTTCTTGCCAGGTCGGCAGACCTCGCGTTTTGTAGAACGCGAGGTACGATATCGCGTTGTACAGAACGCGAGGTCTGTCGACGTGGCGGTCCAGTCCGTTTTAACGGTTTAACAGTACCTCGCGTTCTGCAGAACGCGAGGTCCCCGAGAAATTGAAAAGGCGGCTTGGAATATATCGGACGGACCTCGCGTTCTGTAGGACGCGAGGTCTGCCCAATTCCAGCCTAAACCGCAAGCAAAAACATGCTTAAGTAGGCCTGTTCGAACCCAATTTCGAGCGTGTAAATGGTATATTTTTAGCGATCATCGAGTTTGGGGTCGTTGTACTGAAAATTGTCTATCGTATGATACCAACATGGTTAATTTCCGTCCATTCTACAATGGTTTAAAATGGCTTCGAAAACCCTATGCTAGCATACTTTTTTTGATTGAAGTTGTATTTCAACTAATGTCGATTTTCGGTTTTTTAATCCTATTAAATTTATTAAAAACAAAAATTAAATAAACGTTATAAAGTTTAATTATAATATGCAAACAAAATTATAATTCATAAACAAAATTAGAATACGACATTATAAAATTTAAATGTGTTTTACATAAATATTAAAAACATAAGTAGAAAACAACAAAAAAAAACTAAAAATGCCTATGTCCACCCGTTCCGCAGTCGGGTGGATGACGCTGGCGATCCGGATTCCTCCTCGGTCCATCGTGTGGTGGTCCCTGGTCCCTATCATCCTGACCATCGTGCGCGATCTGCGGATCTGTGCTGGGCCTAGGCGGGGAGTAAAACAAACTACCTATCGGCGTATTCTCCACCATCTGAAACTCATACTGAGGTGGATAATCGATAAGTAGAAGGTCAGTCGTGGGCGTCTGGGGGCGATAGGCATCAGTGGAGCCGAACTGGGGTGGAGGCATCGTCTGCTGGAAAGTCGATGGACCGCTATGCAATGGTGGGGCAGAAGATGATGCCCCTGGAGTGTCGTATCGTGGTCTCGGACCGCGCTGCGTCGACTGCCTCTGGGTCTGCCTCTGGGGCTGGGACTGGCTCTGGGTCTGGCTCGCTCGCCCGCTCCCGCGTGGGCGGTTTTGGGGTCGCTGGGGAAGCCCGGCTTGCAGCTCCTCCGGAGTAAGGATATGTCGCATCCCATTGTCCCTATACCACTGGCCATAATTGAAAGTGACCGAAGGACCCCCTTCTATAATTGGTTGGAGAAAATGTGGGCGTCTGAGAAATCGTTGACCCCAAAGCGCTATCCAGACAGCGTGGTGCTCGGCCCAGTCAGTCTCCGTCTTCCTCTGACGCGTAAGATGGTGGAACTCGTCCATATTTTGCGGAGGGCGTGGAACATCTTGGATGTACCTGAACTGTCGGAGTACCCGATCCGCAGAATGCCACACGCAAACTTCGTAGTTCAGCAGCGGAACTACGGAAATCCAGAGGTCTCGCTGTCGCTGTTCCACAATAGCTGCTGGAGTAATGTTGCGAATCTCCTCTGAATCGTAGGGCGTCCACACGAACTAAAAAGAATGAAAAAAGTTAGTAAAATTTCTATATGAAATATTATTGGAAAAAATAGTATGGAAAAAACCAAAATAATTGTTGAATTACCTCGTCCTCCGTCAAGCCATCGAATCTATATCTGTATGCTTTCTGGGAGTCCGGTAGGCCGACGTGAGATAGGTTGGCGGTCCACCTTTAAATAATGAAAAAGATCGTTAAATAAAATAATTGAATAAAAAAATATAGTAGATTATGTAGTACCTCCGTATAAGCGAAAATGACAGAGGACTGAGAATCCGAAGCTGTGGTGCCAAAGTAGGGATCCGAAGCCAAACCCAAGCCTGCAGGAATAAACAGCATCCTCCCATCGATGCTTTAGAGGCGTCAACGTTTCTGCAGAGGTCTCTGATAAGAAACGCCAAGACAGCCGACCCCCAAGATTTTTGTCCAGACTCGGCTAAATTTGTGAGATGATGAAGCCACATAACGTGCACTTTGTTGCGAGTTTTGTCGGGCATTAATATCCCGCCAATAATGCGCAAGATGTGGGCTCGCGCATACCGCTGTGAAAATATAAATTAATAAAGGCATCCTAATTAAAAAAATTGTAAGTTCATCCTAAATAATAAAATTGTAAGTATCCTAAATATTTAATGTAGGCAACCTAAATATTTAATAAAGTATCCTAAATAATTACTGAATTCATCCTAAAAATTTATCATAAAAAATTGTAAGTATCCTAAATATTTAATGTAGGCAACCTAAATATTTAATAAAGTATCCTAAGTATCCTATTCATCATAAAAAATTCCCTAAACGCTAATGTGCAAATAAATAATTTTAATTTAATAATAAATGTAATAAAAGCATACTAAATATAATAAAAAATACCTCAAGTGTAACATCATCCGCATCGGGGGGAGGGGTTCCAAAGTTCTCCTCCAAGTACATTAGAGAAATTTTCCCTCCGTCCCACGCTCTATCATGGGGCATCACCCCAATTTGTTCAGCAAATAGGAGTGGCCAATGTCCCATCGCTACACCAGTAATAACGCTGCCATCTATAGGCAACCCGAGAATGTAGGCAACATCCTGCAACGTAATTGTTGCCTCGCCAAATGGAAGATGGAATGTGTGCGTCTCGGGTCTCCACCGTTCTATCAGCGCGCTGATCAACGACGGTCTAACCTTCACCCCCCTATATAGCGAGCTATGTACCCAAAACCAGCCCGCTCAATCAATTGGGCAACAACAGGAATGGGTGCGACGGTGATACGGTGAACGTAACATTATAAGTTACGTTCGTATCCCTGAAAAAAATAAAATAAAATAGTTAGTAAAAATAAAAGAATAAAATTTAATTAAATATTTTTTTTTAGAAATTAATAGGGAAAAAATAATACCTCTGGAGTGGTTCGCCAATATTCACTGCAGTGACTGGCTCGGTTGCGTAGCAAGGGCTCCATATGATCAAACGATATATAAAAATTACTGACAAATTTTTGTGAAACTTCTATAGAAATCGCGTTCTGTGGAGGATTTTAGGAAAAAACCCTCCAATTTATAGAGGACCTCGCGGCGCTTGGGATGCGAGGTTAATGAACCTCGCGTTCTATAGAACGCGATATTCATGTACCTCGCGTCCTATAGAACGCGAGGTTCACTGAAAAGGCGCGTCAGTGATCAGACACGTTATCTGAACGGTCAAAAAGGAACCTCGCGTTCTATAGAGCGCGAGGTTCTAAAGACATCGCGTTCTACAGAACGCGAGGTCGTGGGGTTTTTTAAATTTGAGTTTTTAAAGCGGGAAACTCATTTAATATACATTAATAACAAAATTTATTTACAATAACAATAAAAATTAAAATTAAAATTAAAATAATAATAATATTACTAATAATAATAACAACACTAATATTAAGAACAATAATATTAGAGTTTTTAAAGCGGGAAACTCATTTAATATACAATAATAACAAAATTTATTTACAATTACAATAAAAATAATAACAATAAAAATAAAAAGAAAAAATATAATAATAATAATAATAATAACAACAATAATAATAAATGATACTAACAATAAAAATTATTAGTATGATAGTAATTATAATAACAATAATAATAAGAACAATAATAATAATAACAACAATGAATCATACTAAATACGCGTTATATTTTCAGTAGTAACTAAAAATAACGACATAGCGCAATATTTTGGAAGTTAAATTAAAACAAAAATTCCAAAATATGCGCTATGTTGCCATTAGTAGCTTCAAGCGAAAACTACGTACGTGAATATGATGAAAAATTTATCTCGGTGCTCCTTGCCACTCCAGTTTGCTATTTATAGAGGTGAATGACGTGGCAACCTCGCGTTCTGTAGGACGCGAGGTCACCCTTACCTCGCGTTGTATAGAACGCGAGGTCTATGTGTATATATATATATATATATATATGCAGGGAGATGGATTTTTGTAAGCAGTTAAGTTTAGTTTAGGTCAGTTGAATATGAGTTCGTGTAATGCTGAGTTTTTTCCGTTGCAATTTTTATGTCCGAAATATTGTTCCTTTATGATAGTTGGAGTTCACTTAAAGATTTGTGTTCATCAGGGGTACATACCTTAATATTTACCGACATAACGCAATATTTTGGAGGTTGTATGCTGCAGTAGTGGCTTCAATGGCTGCTTCTATAGCCGCCGTCGAGAGGATCCCCGGCTACAGTTTTGAAAAGAAAGGAGTTTTAGGAAGCGGGGGCGGATTCAGATCGACATTTTCAGATGCGGCGGAGTGCCGATTACATTTGTTAATGTGAATCAAAGCTGCTACCATTTACTCATTTCAGATGTGGCGTGGCAATCAACATTTACATTGGATTTCGCTCTCTGCTTCTTTTAGTCGGGACCTCCGATCAAATTTGCCCGCCGGAGCTACTGAATTAATTGTTTCGAATTTTATAGATAATTTATGTAGTTGTCTCTAGTTACTTATTAAAGAATACATGTTGAAAGTTTTGTTAAGTGAAATTCGACTTAAATTTATTTATGTGGTATTTTTCCTTTCCTATAAATACCCACGAATTCCACCATCATTTACTCATTCCAAATTCTCTCTAAACACCCAATCCTTGCTCACCTTATGGTAAAATTTAAGGCAACATTTTATTTTCTCGATACTTATTTTGAGTCAACAATCACCGGCAAAATGTCACTGAAAGATTTAATACATGTAACCCCCTCGTCCCGGTCTGGCCGGATGACCGGTCCGAGTGAGCTACACGGGGAAAACCGAGTGAAAACTCCCTAAGGAACTCTCCCTCGGTTAGCAACCCTATATTTTTTTTTCATTTTAATCTTGTCTAGATGAAAATTACATCCTAAGTGATCATACAGCGGAACGATATTTACGAAGCAGTCAAACGAACCCAAACTAACATTTAAAATCCCATTTTTAAAGTTAAACTGCAGGCGGTATCGATACCCTTAAGGAGGTATCGATACCCCTTGACTAGGTCAACAGGGTTTGGTCAACCTGAGGAGACAGTATCGATACCCCCAATGAGGGTATCGATACCCTCCCCTAAAGTTGACTTCCCACGGTCAAAGCTAAGACAACGGTATCGATACCCTAGAGGCCAGTATCGATACCGAAATCGACAGTGGCTCCAGTGGCCAAAAAGGTATCGATACTCTCCCTCGAGTATCGATACACGAGGCCTGAAACCAAAGGGCAGTATCGATACCAGACCAACGGTATCGATACCCCAGCTACGAATCTGCAGGTTTGAGCTGATTTAGAGCACAAGGAGGCCCCTAAATCCCTCTAACACTTAACCAATCACACTAACATCAATCCCTAAGGCAAACCAACCATAAAACATACTTCCACAAGAACCAAGGGCATTAAACAACACGAAGAGGCACACATATAATCCAGCAACTTTAGCAATCTAACACCATCTAAGCATCCATACAATGCCCCAAAACACCAACAAACTACCAAGCAACTTTAAGGCAAGACATCCTAAGGTATGACACCTATACTAGCATGCTTCAACAATATTTAGACATGTCTAAAACCAAGGTCACAACCCAAATACATGCATTTGATCGAACATCATTCAAGCACAAGTATAAGCTCTTAAAGCATAGACCAACATGTCAAGCAAGCAAAAGACATAAGTTAACAAACACCATGGCAAGACATCCTCACGCCCCGTCGATGGGATTCCACTCATCACCGACTATATTTAAATACCATTTCCGGGCGTACCCGTACTCCTCCTTGGTGACTCAACGCCACCAAGGCCACACGCGACTTTAGACTCATGTGTACACACTAACATCCTAATGATCGATCATTTGTATTTAAGTATACTAGTGCCAATATTTTACTCATTCCACAACATACATTTCAATCATTTCCGTGCTTAGCACGTACTCACCATGGACACAACCATGAACCATCACCATGCATGCTTTAAGCAATACAATCCATGCCACCACTCACATGTATAAAACAATATACATAAACATTCATATCACATGGCATACGAGGCATATACATTCACACAATTGAGTTTATCCAAAGGCCTAGATCAAGCTTAGGATTAGGCTACCACCCTAACCCTAACTCTAGGAGGGTCTACCAAGCCCAACCTAGTCCACATACTCGAACCAACCAATTTAAAATCATTCAAGGAAATCAACCACTCACCTAAGCTTCCAAGCACAAGACCAAGCAAGCCACAACCTTCAACTCTCCGGATTCACTTCCGATGCTTCACCGATGCCCAAGCTCGATTCTAATCATCTCAAACACAACCAAAACGTTCGAATCAATAACACATCATTGGAAACAACCCAGATTATCATTAACAAGCATTTAACACCCCAAACAAAGTCACAAAACAGAATTTTCGAGTAGCCTCTATAGCCCACTGATTTCTTCCATTTCAAGCACCCAAACAAGCCTCAATTTCATCCAAAATGATCCTCATATATCATACTACCTACAGCCCTCAAGAACCAACCTCAAACAACCCCAAAACCCACTTTAAAACCCTCCAAAAACCCTCTCAAAACCCAATTCCGAAAATTGTTCAAAACCCTTTGAAATTCACATATATCATACCATTTGACTTCTATATAACTTATCTAAACATACAAATTCAACACATTTACTTTAACAACATAAAGCTCCCATTTTTATTCAAACTTCCATAAATTTCCATTTTCTAAAACCCTCATGAAAATGAAAATAGAAAGTACTTTTAAGGAGGGAAAGATGAGGACAACTCAAAAACGTCATTACCTTTCAAAAATCTTCAAAGATGAAGAAAGGAGATGATGGAATAGTAACCATCCATGGTGGGGAGAAGACACCGTGAGTTTTGAAAGAGAGAAAGGGGAGGAAGATGTGGGAAAAGTGAAGTTTTATGTGTTTTGTTTTATTTTAAAAGCCAAAAGTCCTTTGTACCCTTAATGAGATGGGGTATTCTCAATAGTATAAAAACCATGGTCTATTGGGGTTTAAATCTTAAAACATGATCAACCCAATTTATAATTTTGAAACAAAACCCGAAACATTATTTGGAGTGTAAAACCGAGCCCAAACTAATATTAAAATATTATTTTTGCCTAACCCCTAAACCCGGGTGTTACAATACAGTTGACAACAATCGAGGTTAGTAAACACACCGACAAAGAAATTGAGGCCATGGAATGTCGAATCCCATCACCGTCAGCTAATGAAACGCACTACGTTATGAAGCTTACGAACGAAACAGACGTTCGTAACATGTATGACTGGCTCAATGCCGTCGGAGCTAGAGACGTCGATTTCAATGTTAAGTTTGTCAACGCCGGCGAAGGTAGTACGTCTGCACCCGTAGAACCTGCTCCGAACACTGAACACGCACCGTCTTCACTGGATGTTGATGCGGCTGTGGAGGAGCTGCAACTTTTTATGTACAGGCGTAGACAAAGAAAACAACAGATGATCGAAGAACTAAACCTTAGTTCAGACGTGTCCACTGACTACGATGATTCAGATTAACCATTAACTTATGAAATGATCTTCCAATTATGTTATATGACGTCTTATTTCATCCTTTATGAATGTTAAACGGACTTCAAATTATGTAAAATTAGTAGCACTCAATTACATACATTATAAGCACCAGTAGTAGTTGACAACAATACTACAATTGTCTCAAATTCTCGAACATGTTCTCAATTACAGAAACAAACAAATAGTGAATAGTACGGTTATTATAACTTCTGACGGAATGAGTGTCTGAAACAAAGCATTTTGGCCTACTCTGTCGAGACAACGAAGTTGGTGCATCATCATCTGCTCCTCCAAGGTAGTCCTGCGTAGCTAGTATCGGGTTCGACCTCAACCAACCCCCAAACGATGAATTCGATGCACCAACAAATGCATCGTACAGTCCATACGATCCATACAATCCTTATAGTTTTGGGGGGAAGGAACGTCGGCTCCTTACGTTACGCACGACCATGAAGCATCATATGGCCGGCACTCAATGTATGTCTCTGGCACCGACTACGGTCAACCATCTATAGGGAGACATTCTTCTTTTGGGGGTGAGGGAGCGTCGTCTTCTTACGCTATGTACGACCATGATTCATCATATGGACGACACTCAACGTATGTCCCTAGCACGGAGTACGTTCAACCATCTATAGGGAGACATTCTTCTTTTGGGGGTGAGGGAGCGTCGTCTTCTTACGCTATGTACGACCATGATTCATCATATGGACGACACTCAACGTATGTCCCTAGCACGGAGTATGTTCAACCATCAATGGGAATAAATTCTTCTTATGGTGATCTTGATTTTGGTCTTGGAAATGAGGTTCCTGAGCGATCTCGTGAGAGGTCTCCCGCTCCTCGACCCCAATCCTCGCCTCAAAGGGTAGTGATTCCAGAAGCTCTACTATTCCAGCTCCCGGAGGATGCTTCTGACGAAGAACCGATTAGAGAACCCGGGCCAGACGGAGACGAGCTGGGGCCATTCTATCCGGAACCAGAAGACTTGACAGAGTTACCAGAAGACGCAGAAGACACTGCCGTTCCACCACCAGATTTGGGCGAAGAACCGACTACCACCAACTTTCCTGTAGACGCAAGACCAATTTCTATGTTCCAGCCACCATCCCACTTCACAACGGTTGATATGGATGCAATGGACGTCCCTGATTTTCCCCATGACGACACAATAGATGGCCGAGTCCACCGTTCTGATGGTGAACTAAGAATTGGTATGGCGTTCGCGAACAAGGAAATTGCGGTGGCGGCAGTTAAGCAGTACAACCTTCGTCATAATGTTGAGACGACGGTGAAGAAAACCCAAGCCAAATACTACAAGGCTGAGTGCGTCCAAAAGGATCAAGGCTGTAAATGGAAAATCCGTATATCAGACTTGAAGAGGGCAGGCAACCGTTGGAAAATAACAAAACTTGAGGGGCCCCATACATGCACCGTTGGTAGCCTCAACCAATATCACAAGAACCTGGATGCAAAGTTCCTCGCGGACATCTTTTCCACACTGGTGAAAACAAATCCCACTGTGTCGGTCCCCACATGTCAGGCTGCAGCTCTAGCTGTCACCGGCTTCCGTCCAGGTTATTCGAAAGGATGGTATGCAAGGAAAAAGGCCAAAGAGGAATTGTATGGCCGATGGGAGGAATCTTACATAGAGTTGCGCCCGTGGCTTAATCTCCTGCAGAAACACATCCCCAGAATGGTTGTCAAACTTGATACGGTTCTGGCATACGAAAATGATCGTGTCGTCCGAGGTGTTTGTCAATTCCACCGGTTATTTTGGACTTTCCCCCAGTGCATCCACGCATTCAAGCACTGTAAACCGATGGTCCAAATCGACGGCACATGGTTGTACGGAAAATATACACAGATCCTACTTCTAGCTATAGCACAGGACGGCAATCGCAAATGCGTTCCTGTTGCATTCGCAATCGTCCCGAAGGAGGATTTGGAGTCTTGGACGTTCTTCCTTACGAACCTACGAAAATATGTCCTTGATCCTGTAATACGAAGAAGAAGTGATGAAGGGGTGTGTGTTATTTCTGACAGAGGCACAGCGTTGCTGTGGGCGATACAAAATTTGGGTGATTATTGGAAGCCTCCATACATTCACCACCGTTTTTGCTTGCGGCACATAGCCGCAAACTACCTGCTGAAATACAAGAATCGTGATGAACGTCAAATGGTGCTCGATATGGGTACGTCATTTATGTCATTTTCATTTACTATATTACTTGTTACTCGTTTCAATTTACGACCCTTTTTCATGTGTTTTTCGACCATAACTATTCAACTGTCATCCCGTAGGCAACTCGCACTACAAACAAGAGGTGGCTGAACTGCTCGAGGAACTGAGAGCGAGAAACAAAAAGGGCGCTGAATACCTTGAAAATATCCCAAAGGAAAAATGGCTTCGATCGTATGACGAGGGTAAACGTTATGGTCACATGACAACGAACTTGGCTGAGGCAGTGAACTCATCACTGAAGGGAGTTCGGCAGTTGCCTATCACTTCCATTGTCAAAGCGACCTATTATCGTTTAGCTACCCTTTTTGCAACCTTGGGCAAGCAAGCAACTGAGTACATGGCAGGTGGACACAAAGTCCATCCAGATTTCCGCGACAGACTGCATATTCAAGTGGCCCAATCAAGACAGGTGCAAGCAACCCTCTTCTCGCGAGAAGGACACTTGTTTCGTATTGCGGAATTTTCCAGGCGGTTAGAAGGCATTCAACACAACGCTTACATTGTAAATCTGAGGGCAAAAACCTGCGAGTGCGGAATATTCCAAACTTTCAAATACCCGTGCGCACACGCCATTGCTGCTTGCACTAACCAACGAATAGAATACATGCGTATGGTTGATCCGGTATACTTACTCAAAACGGTGCTTAAAGTTTACGAAAAAGAGTTTCCTCCAATCGGAAATGAGGTTGATCCAAATGCTGTGGACACTGAACCGATCATACGCCCAGATCCAGCACTACTACGAGCCAAAGGACGTCCACCTTCTACAAGAATATATTGTGCCGAGGATTTGGTCGAACATCGAGAGAAAACCGGACAAAAGAAGCATTGTTCTATATGTCGAAATACTGGGCACACAGCTCCTAAGTGTCCTAATCGCTCAGCCCCTCGTATTAATTAATTATTTTTAATTTGTATATGCGAGTTCGCACATGACAATCTAATCAATAAAGTCAGTTTACTTCTATTTATACAGTACGCCATCTTATATTTTCAATCATTCAAAAAAATATTTTATGATAGTGTTTTCGAAGCAACGATAAGTCGGTGTACAATTGACGAAAATTGACCGTGTCAGTGTCATACGATAGAGAATTTCCAGTACTACAACCCCATACTCGATGTTACCTAAAAATTTAAAATTTATACGTATGAAATTATGCTCGAACATGCCTATCGACATTAGTTGAAATACAACTTCAATCGAAAAAAGTATGCTAGCATAGGGTTTCCGAAGCCATTTTAAACCATTGTAGAATGGACGGAAATTAATCATGTTGGTGTCATACGATAGACAATTTTCAGTACTACGACCCCAAACTCGATGATCGCTAAAAATATACCATTTACACGCTCGAAATTGGGTTCGAACAGGCCTACTTACGCATGTTTTTGCTTGCGGTTTAGTCTGGAATTGGACAGACCTCGCGTCCTACAGAACGCGAGGTCCGTCCGATACATTCCAAGCCGCCTTTTCAATTTCTCGGGGACCTCGCGTTCTGCAAAACGTGAGGTACTGTTAAACCGTTAAAACGGACTGGACCGCCACATCGACAGACCTCGCGTTCTGTACAACGCGATATCGTACCTCGCGTTCTACAAAACGCGAGGTCTGCCGACCTGGCAAGAAAGGGGGCCATTTTGCCAAATAAATTTTTTTGGGAGCCATTATTAAAAATAATATTTTAAAAGGGGTTTTTCACCCAAAATTGCCGACTAGTGAGTCAAAAAATGTGTAGGGTACAAACACTAGTATTTTAATTTTGAGAATGTTTGTATTTTGATCATGGCTTAATACATAAATAAGTGTATAAATTATATTTTTTAACTTGTGTTTAAATTATTATTATTTTTTAAAATAAGTCTTAAACGTTCATATTGTTATATTTTTAAGTGTTTAATTTTTATATCATTACAATTATGAGAATTCAGCCATTGACGCCATCAATCGCTAGACCTGGCAAACTTGACCCGAGACCCCCGAACCGAAACCCGATTTTGACCCGAACATGATGATTCGAAATTGACCCGAAACCCGAACCGAATCGAACCGAACCGAAATTTTTTGTTGAACCGTGTTGAGTAGATCGCAAGATGGATATTGACCAAGAGGGGGTGAATTGGAAATTTAGAGTTTTATGGTGGAAATTGCAAATTAAAAATGATGGACAAGGGATTTAGAGTGGTTCAAGTTCCAAATGAACTCTACATCCACTACCTTAGCTTCACTAAGGATTTGCAACAATTCCACTAATTGATCTTCCCCTTTTCTAGGACAAGGAGGCAACCCTTTACAATTTTGGTTGATTTTTCTACCCAAAAATCAACCCAATTCTCACACAAGTGAACAAAGAAATTTAATGGCTAATTAGATATCTCTCAATACAAATAATAGCCCAATTACAAGCACTCAACCCAATTGAACAAGATATGAATGAAAATTACAATTGGGGTTTTAGACAAAATGGGATTTTTGCACAATAGCTTGGATTTGATGTTTGGATGTTTGCTTTAGGATCAATAGTTGTTGCTGGTGCTTTTAGAAGTCTCTTTTATACCTTCTCATTGATTTCTAGACGTTGTGGTTGTTGCACTCATCAATAGAGCCGTTGGGGATGTTATCTCACCACCATAAATGCAGTCTGCAACAACCCGTTTCGAAACGCGGGGTACCTATTTCGGAACGGACTAAAATAGAAAGAGCCGTTGGGGTGCATTTAAGAGCCCGTTTCGAAACGCCTTAGGGCCGTTTCGGAACACTTTTGCCACTGTCAAGGGTCGTTTCGAAACGGTCTTAGCCCGTTTCGAAACACCTTAACGGTTTTTAGAAAATTAGTTAAAAACATCTTCAACGGTCTTATTTTCAAATTAAACTTATGACCAGTTTCGAAACGATTTGGATCCGTTTCGAAACGGATTTGCTACTGTCAAGGGTCGTTTCGGAATGATCTTAGCCCGTTTCGAAACATCCTTTTTATCTTTAAATATTCAGCAAATATTTCAACCGTTGTGCCTTTTTAAATCAAATATGAAGAACAATTTCGAAACGTGAGATACCGTTTCGAAACGGGGTCAAGTGTTTCGATATACGTTTCGGAACGGTGGTTGACAGTGATGAAAACATTTCGAAATGCCTGAGGGCCGTTTCGAAACAGGAGCTTGAAAATCACTGTTTTAGCTTGAAACACTTAGAAAAATATTTGGAAAACTTTGTTTTTAACTTGGGCATAATCTTAAAATTATATGGGGATATTTTGAGGACTTAAAATTCGTTTTGACATTTTCAATTTAGTCCTTAGGTTTTTAGTTATATCAAAATTAAAATATTTGTTTCACAATCTCCCCCTTTTTGATATAACAAAACCAAAGTTAGAATTTTTAAGAATTTTTAAATTTTTGAAAATATTCTAACTCCCCCTTAATTTAAGATAGGTTTTTAAAGTTAAAAGAAATTTTTGATTTGAAATCCAAGTTGTAAAGCTTCAAAAAACCTTTTAAAATTTAAAACGAATTTTGGTTTTTGGCTCTTAAATTTCTTCTCCCCTTTTTGTTAGATCAAAAAGAATAATGAATGCTCATAGAGAAGACAAAAGATTAGTACCAATAAGCATTAATAAGCAACAATAATATTAATTCATAATATTTAAAAATATCCAAAACATAAATCAACATTAAGTTCAACATAAAACCCCAAAGAAAAAGTCAAAGGCATAGGTTCCTAAAACATAATAAAACATAAAGATGCAATCTTAATCCTAAAATGCGTAGATAATATGATATGATATGATATGAAGATCATAGGCCTCGGCATCATCATCCGAAGTGTCATCATCGCTCTTGGCTTGAGAACGGTGAAACTTCGTCCATTGCCCATAGAGCGTAGAGAAGGACAAATCCAAGTTTGAATGGGAAGTCTCAAGAGTGTGAAGGCGATCCTCGACATTCTTCAAACGAGTGTCTATGGCAGAAAAACCCGAAGCAACGCTAGTATCCAAAGAATTGAACCGCTCGGTAATAAGAGCCGTGAGGGCTTCATTGTTTGCAACTTGAACTTGCGGTGGAGGAGCAACGGGAGGGGGAACAGCTTCTCTATCAATTCTTTCCCAAACATCATTCACATATGTAAACCCGAACTTGCGAAGGGATGACTCACCAATCTTGGTCTTGCGAGGTTCCGGAGAGTCGTAGGTACAATCGATACCAAGATCATGAAAGATGTAGCTCAAGAGTATGCCATAGGTAAAAGACTTCAACTCATTTGTGTCAATAAGCTTAATATTATTGACTATCTCGGCAAAAATTATTTTAGGCACATTTGGGCGCTCACCCTTACGGAAACACTCAAGCAAAAAATGATTAGTTTGACGGATATGAGAGTATTTACCTCCTGAAGGTCGAATGAACCAAGAAACCATCAAGTGAAGAACGCGATCGTGCACATCCAAAGTAAGTGCCCGACCGGTGAAAGTGCCAAAGTGGCGTTTATCCTCAAGACCCTCATCCTTAAGTTTAAAAATAGACTCCAAGAGAGCAACATTAACAACAAACTTTTTGCCCAATAAGGATGATTCAATTCCTATAATCTCGGTTTTGGTCTCATCATAAATAAAACGAGCATTAGAGTAGAAAAGGAGTACCATATGTTTGTAGCGAATATCCGGAATGCTCAAGAACAAGATAAGATTTCACTCACTTAAACGGTCGAGATAACGGAATAGGAATCACTCAAAATTGAGGAAATCAAGATCAATGACCCGTTCTTTGCGAATTTCGAAATCCTTAACATAAGAGAAGCGAGCACGCATCTCCGAAGTTTTAAGGGATTTCTGAAAAAGCAGAGGAAGATTCGGACGAACGCTCGAATCACCGGTTTGAACGGCCTTACGCTTTTTGTTAGCTTGATCCGCCATCTAAAAACATTAAGCAAGTATATTTTAAAATTAAGTGTATGCATTGATATTTAAAATCAATCCAATAATAAATCCCACTTAGGTTTTTGAAACAAAATAAAAAAAATAAAAAAAAAACAGTAAAGAAAAAAGACGACTGAAAAATTTTATATTCGAATCAAAAATTTTGAGATTTTGAATTTTTTTTACAAGATATGGAAAACCCACAAAGGAAAACATATAAATTATACAAAAATAAAATTTTCTAACCTAAGATTCGAACATTAATTGAAAGAAAAAGAAAAGAGAAAAAAATTACCTTAGTTTGAGATTTTGGAGATTTGATTAAAATCCTTGCACAATGTTGATGAAACTTGCTTAGACTTGAGTTTTAGAGTAAAACCCCTCACAATTTTGTGAAAAACAATGAGTTTGAGAGGGTATTTATAGAGAGGGAGGCGGTTTAGGGTTTTAAGAGTTTGATAAAAAGTAAACTTTATCATTAAAAGCCCTAAATAAAGCAGTCCGCGATGTCGTTTCGGAACGGTCAAGACCGTTACGAAACGTGACGACTAGGGTTTGACCGTTTTGAGACCATAGGCTGACCGTTTCGATACGGTGTTGACCGTATCGAATCCCTGTTGACCCGTATCGAAACACATTTCGATACACCCCTTGGCAGTAGCAAAAACGTTTCGAAACGCATTGGAGGCGTTTCGAAACGCCCTTCTCTCAGAACTGGATTTAAGGTATCCGTATGGAAACTGGGTCACCCGTTTCGATACACCTGGGCCTGGAAGTGCAGATGAGGCTCTAAAAGTGCAGAAAAATGAAGTTTTAATAGGCCTAACATGCATAAATGTCATGAATGAGCAGGCAAAACATATTCAAGCATAAACATACTCCCCCTAACTATAGGCATGGATGAAATTAGGAGTTTAAACATATAAACATGACATTTCACAAAATCAAGCATATTTAAGCACAAAAGAGGTCCAAAAAGGTCAAGATAGGCTAGCTAGACCTAACTCTCTCCTAAGGGACCAAAAACGCTCTTTGTCTAAGGGTTTTGTAAATATGTCCGCTAATTGATTCAAGGTGTCTACGTACTCTATAACCACATCTTCCTTAAGGACATGATCTCTAATGAAATGATGCCTTATTTCTATATGTTTGGTTCTAGAGTGTTGGATGGGATTTTTAGTTAAACATATTGCACTAGTGTTATCACATTTTAGGGGTATGGTTTCAACTTTAATTCTATAATCTAAGAGTTGTTGCTTCATCCAAAGGACTTAAGCACAACAACTCCCTAAGGATATGTACTCGGCTTCGGTGGTAGATAAGGCTACACTATTTTGTTTCTTAGAGAACCAAGATATGAGCATACTACCTAAGAATTGACAAGTTCCCGAAGTACTTTTCCTATCAATTTTACAACCCCCATAATCCGCATCTGAGTAAGCATGAAGGTTGAAGGTAGAGTCTCTAGGATACCAAAGGCCTAAACAAGGAGTGTCTCTAAGGTATCTAAAGATTCTCTTAATGGCTATAAGGTGAGACTCTCTAGGACTAGCTTGAAACTTAGCACACAAGCAAACACTAAACAAGATATCTGGTCTACTTGCGGTAAGGTAAAGCAAAGATCCAATCATAGAACGATAAAGCTTAGAGTCAACACACTTACCTCCTTCATCTTTGTCAAGCTTTGTAGATGAGCTCATAGGAGTGGCTTGAGGCTTTGCATTCTCCAAGCCAAACTTCTTGAGCATATCCTTTATGTATTTTGCTTGGTTGATGAAGGTGCCATCCTTCTTTTGCTTGATTTGGAGTCCCAAAAAGAATGAGAGCTCCCCTATCATGCTCATCTCAAATTCACCTTGCATTAACTTAGCAAACTCTTGACAATGACATTCATTAGTAGACCTAAAAATAATATCATCAACATAAATTTGAACTACTAAGATGTCATTTTTATACATTTTTATAAAGAGTGTAGTGTCCACCTTACCTTTTTCAAATCCTTTTTCAATCAAAAAATTTGAAAGCCTTTCATACCAAGCTCTAGGAGCTTGTTTTAAACCATAAAGAGCTTTGGTAAGTTTGAAAACATGATTTGGAAATTTTGAATCTTCAAAACCCGGTGGTTGTTCCACATACACTTCTTCATTTATAAAACCATTTAAAAATGCGCTTTTAACATCCATTTGAAAAAGCTTGAAATTATGATAACATGCATATGCAAGCAACATCCTAATGGCTTCCATTCTAGCTACGGGTGCATAGGATTCATCAAAATATATTCCCTCTTCTTGAGTGTAACCTTGTGCTACAAGTCTAACTTTATTTCTCACAATGTTACCACTCTCATCTAGTTTGTTCCTAAAGACCCATTTAGTTCCTATTATAGATTGATTACTAGGCCTATCAACTAATGTCCAAACATTACTTCTCTCAAATTGATTTAACTCTTCTTGCATAGCTATAATCCAAAAGTCATCTTTCAATGCCTCTTTTATATTTTTAGGCTCTATGCATGAGATAAATGCAACATGGTTCATTAATCTAAGAGAAGAACGAGTGGTTTCCCCCTTGGATGGATCACCCAAGATTTCACCATCTTTGACATAGTTCAACTCCCTTGGGTAGCTCACTTCTTTTTCCTCAATAGCCAAGTCCTTCAAGGCTTCAAGAGGTGGATCTTGTGAGTCCTCTTCCTTTGTTGGAATCTCATCCTCCTTTGAAGTTTGACCTCCATCAAAGGCATTTATGATCCCTACATCATCATTATCACAAGAATCCTTCATAGGAAAGAGGTTATCATCGAATACAACATGAATAGATTCTTCTACTACTAAAGTTCTTTTGTTAAATACTCGATAGGCTTTAGAGGTTAAAGAGTAACCTATAAAAATGGCTTCATCACTTTTTGCATCAAATTTACTTAAGTTGCCTTTTCCATTATTTAAAACAAAACACTTGTACCCAAAAGGGTGGAAATAGCTAATGTTAAGCTTTTTGGATTTTAAAATCTCATAAGGTGTTTTCTTTAAAATTGGCCTAATCATTACTCGATTTACAATATAACAAGTGGTGTTTGTGGCTTCCGCCCAAAAATATTTAGGTAAATTGTTTTCACAAAGCATAGTTCTAGCCATTTCTTGTAAAGTTCTATTTTTCCTCTCAACTACCCCATTTTGTTGAGGAGTTCGAGGAGCCGAAAAATTATGGCTAATACCATTTTCATTTAAAAAATCTTCAAACCCTAAATTTTGAAACTCGGTTCAATGATCACTTCTAATATGTGAAATTCTAAGTTCAAGATCATTTTGGGTTAATTTTGAAAATGTGATGAATTTTTCCAAAGCCTCATCCTTAGTACTTAAAAAGAGAACCCAAGTAAATCTAGAAAAATCATCAACTAGCACAAAAGCATAAGATTTACCACTCAAGATCATAGTCCTAATTGGTCCAAATAAATCCATGTGAATTAGTTGTAAACATCTACTAGTAGAAACATCATTAATGGATTTAAAGGAAGACCTATGTTGTTTACCCTTTGAGCATGCATCACAAATTTTATCATTTGAAAATTTTATCTTGGGTAAACTTCTAACTAGATTTAGAGAGACTAGTTTTTCTAAAACACTTATGCTAGCATGTCCTAGCTTCCTATGCCACAACCATGCATCATTTTCATTTTGAGCAACTAAGCATGCATGAGATGTATGTATGTCATCTAAATGCACCATGTATATGTTTCCTATGCGATGACATATGAGTATAATATTATTAGATTTAATGTCTACAATTTTGCATCCATTTTTATCAAATAAAACATTAAATCCTTTATCACACAATTGACTTATGCTCAATAAATTGTGTTTAAGACCATCGACATATAAGACATTTTCTATGAGAATGGTAGAGTAATTACCTATGGAGCCAATACCTTTAATGCGGCCTTTGGAGTTGTCACCAAATGTTACTACTCCTCCACTTTTCGGCTTTAGATCCATGAATCGACTCTTGTCTCCGGTCATGTGCCTCAAGCATCCACTATCAAGGTACCATGAGTTTTGACTTTGTGCCTTGGCCTTGTAGCAATGCTCCCCCTACAAACAAAGATATTAAACTTTGGTTTTTGGTACCCAAATCATTTTGGGTCCATGAGTGTTAGCTCCCAAAACTTTGGTTCCCTTAGGAATCCAAGATGACATAGCAATAATATTATTAGATTTAACAAGTTCCTTAGGAACCCATACACTTCTAATTCTTTTAGCTCTACTATATCTAGGATAGCTACTTTGTTTGTAGTAGTTAGTCTTTTTCTTAGGTTGGTGTGTTCTAGATGATTCTCCTACTTCAAGCTTGACACTACCAACATTTTTTAAAGACTTCTTGAGCTCATTTAGCTCACCCAACACCTTTTGGTGTTCACAATTACATTGAGATAAAAGATTATTAAGATCAACATTTTCATCTTGAAAAAATTTAAGTTCATCTTTTAATCCAAATAACTTTTTCTCAAATTTAGAATTAGCTTGAGTAAGTGAGTCATTTTTCTCATTTAGTTCTAGAATAATCTTTTTATTCCTAATGATCGACTCCTTATATTTCTCAACTAATTCATCATATACCTCTTGTAACTCATCATTTGCATCATTTAATTCTTCATATGAAAAATCTAAAGTAGATGAGCTAGAGGTTACCAAGGAGGAATCTTCCTCAAGTGCCATGAGGCAAAGATTAGCCACTTCTTGTTCGTCATCCTCCGATGACTCCTCATCACTCCAAGTAGCAATCTTGGCTTTGAGTCTCTTCTTCTTCTCAAAGCCCTTCTTCTTGAGTTGAGGGCACTCCGAACGTATGTGGCCGTGTTGTTTGCACTCAAAGCAAATGATAGGATCATTTCCTTCTTCTTTGTTCTTGCCTTTGAAGTCCATCTTCCTTTGGATTTTTCTTCCCCGGTTGGACCTCATGAAACGTGAGAACCGTTTGGCTATCATAGCCAATTCTTCAAGTTCATCCTCCTCACAAGATGAGCTCTCATCATGTTGTGAAGCTTTAGCCTCGAGAGCTATTTCCATCTTCTTCTTCTTCTCAACCTCAAGCTTCTCTACCCTTTTCTCTTCTTTCTTCTTCTCATCTTCCCTTCCTTGCTTCATGATCTCATGAGTAAGGAAAGAACCCACAAGCTCATCAAGCTTCAATGTCTTCAAGTTCTTTGCTTCGATGATAGCGGTTCTCTTCCCATCCCAAGACTCTGGAAGTGAATAGAGTAGCTGTAACCCCCTAAACCCGGCCTAGAAGAAAAGACCGAATTTAGGAAGTTACGTTTGAAAACTTTTCCCTTAAGAAAACCAATTTTAAAAAGATATACTTTAAATTAAAATAAAATAACATAAATTGAATAATAAATAAAAAGAAAAATATCATAATAGATATTCGAATAATTATATAAAATCTTTGAATTAAAATAACAGTAGATTAATGCTAAAAATAATTTCAAAATATAAATGGTCTAAAATTACATCCATGTCCCAAAATAATAAATATTCATCTGATTAAACTAAAATAATTTTGTACTAAATAATAAAATAACCGGATAAAATTGAGATCCTCCAAGTACCACGTCTCCTAAAGCCCAAAGATATCTGTAAGAGAAAACTATGGGGGAGTAAGCTAAAGAGCTTAGTGTGTCTCTAAAGTGCAAGAAAATCATAGTCGTAAAAAAAATTATAGTAATATTTTCTTAAAATTCTTTAAAAACATGATACAATGTCACAAGCGTAATGCAATGCACCCAACTACGTCCGCCATAAATGAGGAAGGTTCCCATAACCTCCTCCCTACGTCCGCCAATCCGAAGTGGAATTCAGCCCGAAGGGTGAAACCACTGAACTTCCTCCTTACAAATCCCAACCCATGCTCATACACATATGGTGTTTAAAATTCAAAACCAATTCCATAAATCCGATATTCCATAAACATAATTCATAAATCATAGTCCATAAATCCATAAATCATAGTTTCATAAATTTGATGTTTCATAAATCATACTTAAAACACATTCTTAAATCATATGCATGCGATGTCAACCATACAAACCATAACGCATCAACACAAAGAAAATATGTAGCACAGTAAGAAAACACACCTTAGCCAAGCTATACTCAACCTACAGAATGATGTGATTTTCCATGATCAGAACTATTGGATCCAACTGTATCGGTATCGAACTAAACTTGGGGTTGAAGAGATTAACGAACAAGAAGGGGTATAGAGCGGTGGAGGTAAAAAAAAAAAATAAGAATTTAACAGATCAATAAGGCATTTTGGCTACATGAAACTATATAAAAAAATAGGGTTCTTGGGGTGATCTTATTTGAACTATGTGTGTGTATATTTATAGGGAGAATAAACCTAATTTAAGTAAAATAATGAACGTGATATAAGATAGAAAAGAATAAAAAAATAAATAAAATAATTAAAAAGAAAACGAATGGATTAGAATTCCATTTAATATAGTTCTTTAATAATAATAAATAATAATAAACTTACGGTAGAAACCAAATGAATTGAAATTCAATTTCATAAAAACGGTTATTTATATAATCAATCCTTAACTTTTCATGAATTTCAAATTAATTTTTAAGTTTCATAAAAATTCTTATTTAATCCCTTCAAAAAAAAATAGGGTTTTTGAATTAAAATTCCCAAATAATTAGGGTTTTCAATTAGGGATTTCAAAATTATGTTTCTAAATTAGGGATTTTTTTCAAATCTAGGTTTACAAATTGAGCGTAATTTTTGGGGTGTTACAATTCTCCCACCCTTAAAAGAAATTTTGTCCTCAAAATTTTCAGACTAACGACATACTTTAAAAAAAAATTGATATCAATTTTAAAAAGACATTTTAGATCAAGACACAAATGAAAACACAGGGCTTTCAGATAGACTTTGATCTCAATTTCATAAGAACGAGTATGGTCACGATCGGCCGCTAAACTAGAGCTCATACGAGGTGGCATAGTAATCTATCAACAAAAGAAATTAATCCTAAAGTTAGAGTTGGTACTTGGAGTCTCTATTCAAAATAGATCTTTAATTTTTTAAAAAAAATAATAAATTTATCAGAAAATCCCAATTTGCCCCAAAACATTTAATATGCATGCAAAAATCACTTTCGGCTTAAAATTTTATGTGAGCCACACAATCCGAGGGTTGAACTTAGCTCTGATACCACTAAATGTAACCCCCTAAACCCGGCCTAGAAGAAAAGACCGAATTTAGGAAGTTACGTTTGAAAACTTTTCCCTTAAGAAAACCAATTTTAAAAAGATATACTTTAAATTAAAATAAAATAACATAAATTGAATAATAAATAAAAAGAAAAATATCATAATAGATATTCGAATAATTATATAAAATCTTTGAATTAAAATAACAGTAGATTAATGCTAAAAATAATTTCAAAATATAAATGGTCTAAAATTACATCCATGTCCCAAAATAATAAATATTCATCTGATTAAACTAAAATAATTTTGTACTAAATAATAAAATAACCGGATAAAATTGAGATCCTCCAAGTACCACGTCTCCTAAAGCCCAAAGATATCTGTAAGAGAAAACTATGGGGGAGTAAGCTAAAGAGCTTAGTGTGTCTCTAAAGTGCAAGAAAATCATAGTCGTAAAAAAATTATAGTAATATTTTCTTAAAATTCTTTAAAAACATGATACAATGTCACAAGCGTAATGCAATGCACCCAACTACGTCCGCCATAAATGAGGAAGGTTCTCATAACCTCCTCCCTACGTCCGCCAATCCGAAGTGGAATTCAGCCCGAAGGGTGAAACCACTGAACTTCCTCCTTACAAATCCCAACCCATGCTCATACACATATGGTGTTTAAAATTCAAAACCAATTCCATAAATCCGATATTCCATAAACATAATTCATAAATCATAGTCCATAAATCCATAAATCATAGTTTCGTAAATTCGATGTTTCATAAATCATACTTAAAACACATTCTTAAATCATATGCATGCGATGTCAACCATACAAACCATAACGCATCAACACAAAGAAAATATGTAGCACAGTAAGAAAACACACCTTAGCCAAGCTATACTCAACCTACAGAATGATGTGATTTTCCATGATCAGAAGTATTGGATCCAACTGTATCGGTATCGAACTAAACTTGGGGTTGAAGAGATTAACGAACAAGAAGGGGTATAGAGCGGTGGAGGTAAAAAAATAAGAATTTAACAGATCAATAAGGCATTTTGGCTACATGGAACTATATAAAAAATAGGGTTCTTGGGGTGATCTTATTTGAACTATGGTGTGTATATTTATAGGGAGAGTAAACCTAATTTAAGTAAAATAATGAATGTGATATAAGATAGAAAAGAATAAAAAAATAAATAAAATAATTAAAAAGAAAACGAATGGATTAAAATTTCATTTAATATAGTTCTTTAATAATAATAAATAATAATAATAAACTTACGGTAGAAACCAAATGAATTGAAATTCAATTTCATAAAAACGGTTATTTATATAATCAATCCTTAACTTTTCATAAATTTCAAATTAATTTTTAAGTTTCATAAAAATTCTTATTTAATCCCTTCAAAAAAAATTAGGGTTCTTGAATTAAAATTCCCAAATAATTAGGGTTTTCAATTAGGGATTTCAAAATTATGTTTCTAAATTAGGGATTTTTTTCAAATCTAGGTTTACAAATTGAGCGTAATTTTTGGGGTGTTACAGTAGCTTCCGGACAAGCTTGTCTTCCGGTATGATCTCTCCAAAGCCCTTTAGACCATTGACAATCGTAGAGAAACGATCAAACATCTTTGACACCGTCTCATCGGGCTCCATATTGAAATTTTCATAGCTAAGATTGAGAAGTCCAATCTTAGTTTCTTTAACATTATTGGTGCCTTCATAAGTGGTCTCAAGAGTGTCCCGCACTTCTTTGGCACTCTCATCATGTTGTGAAGCTTTAGCCTTGAGTGCTATTCCCATCTTCTTCTTCTTCTCAACCTCAAGCTTCTCTACCCTTTTCTCTTCTTTCTTCTTCTTATCTTCCCTTCCTTGCTTCATGATCTCATGAGTAAGGAAAGAACCCACAAGCTCATCAAGCTTCAATGTCTTCAAGTTCTTTGCTTCGATGATAGCGGTTCTCTTCCCATCCCAAGACTCGGGAAGTGAATAGAGTAGCTTCCGGACAAGCTTGTCTTCCGATATAATCTCTCCAAAGCCCTTTAGACCATTGACAATCGTGGAGAAACGATTAAACATCTTTGACACCGTCTCATCGGGCTCCATCTTGAAATTTTCATAGCTAAGATTGAGAAGTCCAATCTTAGTTTCTTTAACATCATTGGTGCCTTCATAAATGGTCTCAAGAGTGTCCCGCACTTCTTTGGCACTTTCAATAGATGAGACCTTTGAGTAGATGTCCGGACCGAAAGCACAAAATAACATGTGGAGAGCTTTATCATTGACTTGAATCTTTTTCCTCTCCTCTTCACTCATCTCCACTTTCTTCTTTAGCACCATTTTGTCTTCACCATCTTGCTTCAATGGAATATATGGCCCATCCTCAATAGTTATCACCGTTGAAGAAGGGAGGCTTTGTAGTGGATTGTGACTCGTACATGCCGAAACCGGAGGTTGAAGTCATCTCTTGATATTTTGATGATCACACTCTTCCAAGGAACTCCTCTTGTGGTTGTTAATCCCCCAAAGAGTTAGGCTCTGATACCAATTGTTGAGTGAATCGCAAGATCGATATTGACCAAGAGTGGGTGAATTGGAAATTTAGAGTTTTATGGTGAAAATTGCAAATTAAAAATGATGGACAATGGATTTAGAGTGGTTCAAGTTCCAAATGAACTCTACATCCACTACCTTAGCTTCACTAAGGATTTGCAACAATTCCACTAATTGATCTTCCCCTTTTCTAGGACAAGGAGGCAACCCTTTATAATTTCGGTTGATTTTTCTACCCAAAAATCAAGCCAATCCTCACACAAGTGAACAAAGAAATTTAATGGCTAATTAGATATCTCTCAATACAAATAATAGCCCAATTACAAGTACTCAACCTAATTGAACAAGATATGAATGAAAATTACAATTAGGGTTTTAGACAAAATGGGATTTTTGCACAATAGCTTGGATTTGATGTTTGGATGTTTGCTTTAGGATCAATAGTTGTTGCTGGTGCTTTTAGAAGTCTCTTTTATACCTTCTCATTGATTTCTAGCCGTTGTGGTTGTTGCACTCATCAATAGAGCCGTTGGGGATGTTATCTCACTACCATAAATGCAGTCTGCAACAACCCGTTTCGAAACGCGGGGTACCTGTTTCGGAACGGACTAAAATAGAAAGAGCCGTTGGGGTGCATTTAAGAGCCCGTTTCGAAACGCCTTAGGGCCGTTTCGGAACACTTTTGCCACTGTCAAGGGTCGTTTCGAAACGGTCTTAGCCCGTTTCGAAACACCTTAACGATTTTCAGAAAATCAGTTAAAAACATCTTCAACGGTCTTATTTTCAAATTAAACTTATGACAAGTTTCGAAACGATTTGGATCCGTTTCGAAACGGATTTGCTACTTTCAAGGGTCGTTTCGGAACGGCCTTAGCCCGTTTTGAAACATCCTTTTTATCTTTAAATATTCAGCAAATATTTCAACCGTTGTGCCTTTTTAAATCAAATATGAAGAACAGTTTTGAAACGTGAGATACCGTTTCGAAATGGGGTCAAGTGTTTCGATACACGTTTCGGAACGGTGGTTGACAGTGATGAAAACGTTTCGAAATGCCTGAGGGCGGTTTTGAAACAGGAGCTTGAAAATCACTGTTTTAGCTTGAAACACTTAGAAAAATATTTGGAAAACTTTGTTTTTAACTTGGGCATACTCTTAAAATTATATGGGGATATTTTGAGGACTTAAAATTCGTTTTGACATTTTCAATTTAGTCCTTAGGTTTTTAGTTATATCAAACTTAAAATATTTGTTTCACAAACCGAAATGGACCCAAACCGAAATAGACCCGAACCGAATAGACCCGAACTGAATGGACCCGAACCGAATGCTACCCGAACCGAAAGCTGAACCGAATATTGACCCGATTTTAACCCAAATATATATTGTTAACAATATAATAAATAATAAAATGAAGTATAGAAATTTGAGATCTTGGTGACCAATTTTGTAATTTCATCATAAAATATAGCATAAAATTGAAATTGTAGACTAAATGACAATTTGGAAGTGGAGAAATTTGAGAGTCCAATGATCAATTTTGTAATTATACCATATAAATAAATAGGGGTCAATTTTGACTAAAAATTAAATCTTTGAAATTAAAATGAACGAAAATATCAATACATTAAATTAATAGACTAAATTACAAAGATTAGTTAATTTCAACTAAAAGTAAATTTTTTGAGACTAAATATCACTACGGGGAGGAGATTTCTATATCTGAAGTCCAAACCGTGGGAATACTTGTGACTAAATTAAATTAAACTAAAACTTAAAGTTGACTAAAATGTAACATTTTAAATGCAACATGACCTAAAAAGTAATTAATCTTTAGCTTAAAAAATTGGTGGCTTATTTCCCTCCAAAATTTTGTCTTTTCTCTCTCTATTTTTTCCAATTGTCTTTTTCTTTTTTTCAATCTAGCTTAAAAAATTGGTGGCTTATTTCCCTCCAAAATTTTGTTTTTTCCCTCTCTATTTTTACCAATTGTCTTTCTATTTTTCTTGATTTAATTGAGTTTCAATTTAGATTAACTTAATTTAAATTTCACATTTAGTTTTAAAATTATTTTAATTATGTCCGTGATTTATGCTTTTAGATTTTAGTTAATTCAATTAGATCCTAAGTTTAATAAATTAATTAATTTCAGACATTATTATTATTATTATTATTATAAACTTTGATTCAATATAATTATACAAAAATAATTATATGGATACATGAAGCTTTGATTTAAATATTTAATCAAATTCAAATGCATAGATTGACAAGTTGAATTAGAATTAATCTCATACACCAATAACTCTAAAATAAACCATAAATACTAAACCTCAAACCTTTAACCCAACTCAAATCAAATTGACCCGAAAATTTAAATGTTGACCCGACCCGAAATTGACTCGATTTTAACCCGAACCGAAAGCGACCCGAACGGCCCGATTTTGACCCGAACCGAAAGCGACCGATCCGATATTGACCCGACCCGAAAACAACCGATCCGATTTTGACCCGATCCAATACCTGAACCGAATCCGACTCATCACAGACCCGAATTAGACCCGAACTCGAACCGAATCTAAACTGATTTTAGATAGACCCAAAATGACCTGAACCGAAACGACCCGAACCCGAATCGAATGACCCGATTGCCACCTCTATCAATCGCTACACCATGAGTCCGTGACCCACTAATTTTGTCGGGAGACCTACACGATCGTTTACCCCATTATTCTATCGTCTGAAATCGACGAACGACGACCCAATCAAACATCAAATGTAAAACTTCATTCGAAGGATTAAAGACGAATGACGCCCGAAAGAATAAGAAATAGTGTGTAGATTGTGCAACAAGAGGAGACTTTATTCCGACAACATCGACTGTTTTAAAATTTTAATTAGAATTTTTGAAATTTATGGTACTTTTGTGAAATTTGATAAAGTTGATTTTTTTTAAATGTAGTTAAAAGTAATTAAAAATTATTATATGTCTCATTTTAATTGGAAAATCAATTTTTTATCGATAGTTGACTGTCGGATACTTAAAATTAATAAAAGAAAATGTTAGACACTTACTTTTTTACTATAAATAGTTTAGGTATCTAAAGTTAAAAAGAGATATAATTTAGTCACTTATTTTTATATTAGTCCATGATTATTAAATTTTTAAAACTTATAAGATAATTATCAATTTTTTTAATTTGATTATTACAATACCAGTTCCAGTTGCCTTTCAAAAAATTTGATGTGATATGTTAGGGTAATTTATATTTTAGATCATTGAATTAACTTCGCTCTCAATAAGTAAGTATATTTGACCGGTTGATCAAACTGATCATTTTTGTCCATCATATTCACTTAAGTCATGAATTCTAAACCTATTAGGAGTATCCTCTTCCTTCTCCTCTCCTCTAGGTGTGATTAAAATTTGGATTTCTCAAAAAAAACTTTCACTTTCATTTAGATTCTAAACTTTTAATTTAATTAAATTACATCATCTATTTTTATTATTAATAAAATAAGTCACGTAAACGAACATTTTTAAATAGTTCTAACAAAAAAATTAAAACTACCACTTTTACTTAGCATATTCTTTGCATATCATCGTCAAATAATATTTAATTAATCATTTATTTAAATATTTTTCTAATTTTTCTCAAATATTTCATTAAATAAATTCAAGTGAAAATAATTAATTTTCTATAAAATTCTAACAAAAAGTATTTAAAGTGTCAATTAAATATTAATTGATGATAATATGCATGTATATATATATGTGTGTTAAATAAAAGTATTTATTAATAACATAAGTTAAATGATATAATTTGATTAATTTAAAATTTTGTAATTTAAATGAAAGTTGAAACTAAATTTGGTGATCTAAAATGCAAATTACCTATTATATTACTTTTTTGTTATCTTTTCCTTTCCCGTTCTCCTATTTTTTTCCTTCGCGATTAAGCTTTCTTATTCGAATTCCAAACACGCCATGCAATTTAGGATGGGTGAAATTAGATTCGACTAAAAAAATTGAATTTTTTAACTCGACTCGAGATGAAAAATTCGACTCGTTTTGACTTGACTCGAAATCTCATAAACCCGACACGACTCGAAAAAAAATCAAATAAAGTTTGAGCTGTAAAATGAAAATTTGAATAACTCAAAATTTTAATAATTACTATATTGATTTTTAAGTTCGAGTCGAGTTTCTCAATTTTCCCAATATATATATATCATGATAAATTGAAATCAAACCCTATATAACATGATAAAAATTACAATTAAATTTATATAGGAATTTGAAAACTCAACTCGAATTTCATAAACTCGACTATAACATGATAAATAATTACATTTAAATTTATATAGGAATTTAAAAACTCAACTCGAATTTTATAAACTCACTTGAATAAATAAAATTTGGGTTGTAAAATATGGCGCGCCAACTCGAATAATTTAAAATTCTTTATTCGAATTATCGAATTCTCACCCATACACGCAATACCTCACCATCTCTTAGGCCATAATGCTATTTCGCAGGAATAATATAATATTATACAATCATGTCTAAGGAACGTAGACTGTTAAAGAGTTATATTATAATATTGTTAAAAAGGAGTTATATTAGAAATTTAAAGAGTACAAAATTATTAAATTTTAAAAGATATGAAATTATATCATCAATAAAAAATATAAAAAAAATACATAAACCATACGAAAGTTTAAAATTTTTAGTAATACGATTTCTTCTTTTAACATCCCCTCAATCCATCCTTGGTCATACCGAAAAAGAATCGAGCTTTGATCGACCAACCCCAAGTGACTCCACGCATGGAAGAGTCCAATAAAGGTTATCCCACTAGGTATCATCCCATCTCATTCACCATTGAGAAAATTCTATTGTGTTTGGATGTGTGGTGGGAGAATTGATTTTAAATCATCGTAATTTTAAGAATTGATTTTAAAGTAACGTGATTTATGTTTGAGAGTTTTTTTTAAAAAAATCACGATTGTGTAAAAATATAGTGTAAAAATCACGATGAAACGCAAAAGCTACTATCCTGTAACTTTTCTCAAAATCACGTTTGGTGCCCAAAATTAATTTTAGATTTTTACATATAAACATGTAAGCACAACGTTCAAGACACAAAATACCAATTAAATGAGAGTTTGACACTCCCACCGCAGAAACAAACACGCCATCAACCACATTTCATAAACATATCAATCAAAGTGTTCAAAACTATACCTTAAGTTTAAACATTGTAAAAAGAAAAGGCAATGAAACTAAACAAAAGTGGAATAAAGCTTGAAAAAGGAAAACTTTTTCTTCACTTTCTAAAAAGACCATCGGTCTCATTAAAATCTAGATTTTGGGTGGAAATGAAGGTTTACTTCCAATTTTGTATTCACATTACTAAAGTTAAATTTTATATGTTAATTATTTATTATATATAGGGTAATTATTTGATATATATTAATAAAAAATAGTTTTACGAGCATTAATATAACTAGGGGTGGGAATTGTCGGGTACCCGGTTCGTCCGGGTACCTCTTTAAACGGCCCGTGTCCCGGCTCATTAAATTCGGGTACCCGGGATTCGGGTACCCGGTTCATATTTTTTTATTTTTTTTTATTTTAAAATTAAAAAAATCATAGGTTAAACACAAAAATATTTTTAAAAAAAATTAAACTTAAAACTTAAAAAAATATAATACAAACATAGAAAAAATATAGGGATTTAAACTTAATTTTAGAGTGAAAATATTAAGAAACATAAAATAAAAATATAATTTTAAATATAAAAAAATATATATTAAATTTTATCGGGTCGGGTCGGGTACCCGGTAAGGGAAAAGTCTCGGCCCGTGTCCCGGGAAATTTACCGGGTCGGGTACCCGGCCCGGCCGGGTAATTTTTTTCGGGAATTACCCGGTATTTTTGTTTCGGGTAGTCGGGTTTTCGGGTCGGGTCAATCGGGTCGGGTATTTTCTCCCACCCCTAAATATAACGATAACAAGTGGTTCGTGATGACTCTAACCACCTCGATTATCAACTAAAGAAAGTGGTCAGAGTCATCACCAACCGAAGAAGGTGGTTGGTTAGTGGGCGGCGGTGTGAACTAAAAGAGAGATTAAGGAAACTTAGAGGTTAAATTGATATTTTGTCTAAAGTTTAGACTAATAGGAATTAACGGTTCAATGACCAAAACATAATAAATATATAATGTAAGTGACTGAAATATAAATTTTTCAAAATTAATGACCAAAACACTCAAACAGACAAAAAACATAACTGTCTCCATCATTGTTTACCCTTCAAAATAAACAATGACAAATGTTTTTTCATCATCATTTTTAGGGTAAAATACCAAAAACGGTCACTCAAGTATTACCCTACTTCTATTTCGGTCAACGAACAAAAAGTTGTTCCTATTTTAGTCACTAATGTTATAAAAGTGATCAATTTGATTACTCACCGTTAAATTATTAATGATAGAGATGACATGACTTATTTTTTAATTGGTGTAAAACGATTCAATAAATTTGACCTCGACATTTACAATTCTATCAATTTAATCCACAGACACCAAATGACCAAAATCCATATTACCTTCATCAACCTTATCCCCTTCCTAACAGCTCCATCAAACATTAACTATCATCACTGTGTTCAACTTCAAACAACTCCTAAAACAACCGGAAATAGCATATTACAGAGAAAGAGTATGCTAAAAAAAGGTTATGAGAATGAGATGGAAAAGAACACAAACACAAACACAAACACGGCAACATGTTTTTAAAAGACAAGAAAACACACAACTAACTTATTGCATAGAGATAAGAAGCGACTAAACACATTCACTTGGCAAACAGCTGACATAACAGAAACAAAGGAAGAAGACGGGAAGAAAACTGAAACCCTGAGCTGACATAATATGGATTTAGGTGAACACATATTATCGGGTGTATACGATTTGTTTTTTTTTTCTTTCCAAAGAAAAAATATATCAAAAGTTCAATCTACAGGTTCGATCATTACTTTCATTTGCATCATTCAGACTTTAAATGTGCTGTTAGCCTTGTATCTGCAATATGGGAACTAAAGGGCTATAATAATATCATCAACCAATCAATATAGATCATCTTTTAAACAACAATGAAGCTGAATGAACAGTTAATGGGAAAAGTGGTCGAAGCTTACAAAGAAATGAATCGAAATCCCCAGACCTGACTGCTTCGACATCTCTGCTCTCCCCCTCCGTAAACGGTAGCCTTCGAGCTTATCAGTTTTGGTGAACCAACAAACCTCACTTTATTTACACCATCCTGCATTTCCTTTTCCTTTTGAACACCACGTATTCCTTCACACAATGAAAGTTCAGTGTTATCAATTTAAGCCATCAGGCATCCACATTTAGCTTAATCTGTGCTAGAAATCTTCGACGACGTATTGTGTTTGGTTTTAGAGATTAAATTATGTATGGAAACTGAAGGTTTAAATCCAGACTCGATCATCTCATTCACTAAAGCCTCCGCCTCTTGCCATTTCCCATCATTGCAGAGAACTCCAATGGTAGAACTGTAGCTAGCCACATTAGGAACCAGCCCTTTCTCCCCCATTTCTTGAAGCAGCCTCAGGGCTCTAAACGCGCTACCCTGTTTGCAATACCCGTGAATCATCATGTTGTATATAACATCATTAGGCTTCAACTGCATTTCATCCATTGATTCGAATAGTTTCCATGCATCCTTCATGTTACCCTTTACGCACAACCCATGAATCAAGACACCATAGGTGTAAACATCCGGAACCAAACCGGCTTTCTTCTGCATGAACAAATACAACTCGAATGCTTTCTCTGTGTTTTCTGATCTAATCAATGCATCCATTACGATTGTATATGTTACTTTAGAAGGCCTTATGCCTCTCTCCTCCATTTCCTTCACCAAATTAGCAACAGCAATCGAATCTTCAGCTCTAGAGACTCCCGAAATAAGAATGTTATAAGTCACCAAAGATGGAGACTGACCCTTGGTTTTCATTTGATCAAATAAAAACATAGCCTTCTCCAACTCCCCACCATTACAAAAACCATCGATCAGCGAATTATACGTAATCAAATTTGGACTGATACCAACCCTTTCCATTTGATCCACCAATTTCTCAGCCTCCCATAACCTTTTCTCCCTACACAACCCACCGATCAATATATTGTACGTAACAGCATTACACGCTACTCCTCTTTCACGCATTTCATCAAACATCTCGAATGCTTTACCTACTTTTCCCTCGTCGCAGTATTCTTTCAACACAGAATTGTAAGTATATAAACTCGGAACCACCCCTTTGCGCTGCATCTTCTCGTAAAGCACCAACCCATCTTTCCTAAGTCCCTTTCTAAACAACCCATTGATTAAAACCGTGTATGTATACTCATTAGGAACCAAACCAAGCTCCTCCATTTTGGCAAACAACATTTTCGCCTTCTCCAAGTCGCCATTTTTACAGCACCCATCGATCAAAGTGGTATATATGACAACATTTGGAGAGAACCCCAACTCTTCTATCTGATCTAAAAGCTCAAAACTTTTGCCTAAATCACCCGCCTCGCAACACCCTTTGATCAAAATCCCAAAACTATACACATCCAACTTAACCTTCTCCTTACAGTCTTTAAAAAGGGTCCAAGCTTTCTCGAAAGAATCAAACTTTATAAGGAAACTGAGTATGTTATTAAAAGTATTGGGTCCAACCACAAGGTTTTTGTCTACCATTTGATTGAAATAATGAATGGCTTCATCGGGTAGCTGGGATTGAACATGAGCGTTGATAATGGATTCGTACATAAGGATTTGATTCATCGAACTGGGACTAAAACTGGGTTGAGTTAAGTATTGGAATAGAGACAAAGGAGTGAAGAAAGGGGAGGAGATTCTGCCGGTGATAACCTGGAGAAGAAGGGACTGGGAATGTAAGAGCATGTTGGAAGAAAGAAGAATGTGTAGAGTGAAGGCTATTGATTCATGGGAGTGTTGCAGGCCTTGGAGGATTGAAGAGTTGAAGAGTGAGAGGGCTTTGAGAGGCGGGTTCTTCACCATTTTTGGAATGAGTGTTAGTGTTTGAGGAGCTTGAAGCAACATTGTTCAGCTAAGGGATTGTTTGGGATGAATTAACCGATTAATTCATACCATTTTTGGAATGAGTGTTAGTGTTTGAGGAGCTTGAAGCAACATTGTTCAGCTAAGGGATTGTTTGGGATGAATTAACCGATTAATTCATATCGGATATTGCAAACACTATGCTTAGGTGCTGTAAATGAGATAAAATATATTGCAAGCAATTCGAGTTAGACAGTCAAAGCTCGACTTGAGCTCGAACTCACCTTGAGTTTTTAACAATCCGAGACGAACTACTCAATACTCCACTTGAAAATATAATACTATATTATATTACATTGGTTAATTAGTGTTTAATTTTGGGGTTGGGATTAATTCATGGTTTAGAGCTTGGTTTGAGATTTAGGGTTAGGTTAGGTTAATAATGGCCGATAGGTTTTTGGGAACTAAGGTTAGCAAACTAGGGTTTAGTTCGAGTTTGAGCCCCGATTTTTTTTAGTTCGATTCAAACTTGATAACTAAGGTTAACAAATTAGGCTTGAACATTTCGAGTTCGAGTCAAGTTTAATAATACTCGTTTACACCGTTAGTTATCACATTGTTACGAGTGTGCAATGACTGGTTTTAAGGTAGTGGTACGAGAAATGTCTTTTGTTTCTTTTGCTGGGTTTTTTCCTTTTGGAGAATGATTAATCAAATAATCTCTCATATCTATGGAGAAATTGCAGAGTTTTGAGTGGTGAAATTCTATTCTTCAAAATCACTGAGACGGATCTCAAACTAAGAATTGGGGTTTATCTCTGCAGATTTTATTTGCTTCTTGAGCTCCAAAGAAAATCAACTGAAAGGATTTACTACTATAAATCCAGAAAAAGTTTTCACCATCTCATCAACAATCATGGTGAATGAACCATCTAGCAATTAGCATAACGAATATCTATTCAATTTCTTATGAGGAAACCAACATTAACAAGTCCTATGATTAACAACAACTGTCAATCCCCAACAACATATTGCCTTTCATCTGAGGAAGAAGCACCCAATTTATGCCGAAAAGAAATTTTCATGTGATAAAGCAAAAAGCATTTTAAGCAACACTCAGGGTTGTTTATTAGCTTTTAATCTTGTGTTGCAGCCTGGGAGTTCAGCTCAGCAAACCTCAGTCCTACACGCATCGAGTGCTTCAAGAACTTCTCGGCACATCTCGCGACACAGGTCTCCTCTTGCTTCTGCAGAGTCTTGCGAGTGAAGTTGTCCACACAGTCATTGAAGCATCTCTCCACAAGTGAATTATACATCCTCAGACTGCACATTAAATATAAAAAAACAAAATAAGGTAACACAGAGATTCAAACCCACCAAGCAATCAAACCAGGATACAATACAAATCCCTTTTGGTTGGCTAAATGGAATCGGCATTCGGCTCTTTAAGCAGTACATAGAGAAAACCATGGAGAAGATTGTACATGGAAATATGGACATTGCACAAAACCTCCCAAACCCAGGCAACAGCCTCAGCCAATAAGTTTATGCAAATAACAATGCCATAACCATCAATTATCCCCCAAAATCACAGGTAGGCATTATAAACACACAAAACCATTGTGGCATTACAGGTCCCATCAGGAAAAATCAGCATATACAAAATTGAACACTTCATTTTATGCAAGAAAAAAGTAATACTAATTTAAGGATCTAAAGATTCAAGGCAAGTTAACACAAAAGGAAGATGAAAAAGAACAGATTTTTATAATCCAAGTGAAAAGTGTATCAGAAAGCAAATAAAAACATCATTAAGAATGGGTTCATAATTCATATTGTAGAAATGTAGTTCCCAAAACGTCCAGAGGCAACATAAAAAGGCTGCACTGGTTTTGAGGAGAACATCTCTTTAGCTTCTCATCATACACAGAGCAACAAAACAAAACCCTGCATTTTCCACAATCTGAGAAGCTAAACATAAACAAAACAGACCAAACATAACAATTAAAAGAACCCCAGAAATTGTATACCCAAAACAAGCTGAACCCATTTCCTAAAACTTCATTATTCATCAAATTCAAATGTGAGGGCTGAAAAAGAGGGTTAAAAACCTGTCACGAAGCTGAAGATGGTCGATCATGGCGGACATTCGGTTCTTATCTTCTTCAGGGAGACCCTCGAGCCCAGCTAACATGTTCTTGTCCATACTGGATCTTGCCTCTTCCGATGTAATTTCTTGTTAGGAACAGGATTTGGCTTAGGGTTTACAAGTTTTTGCCTTTTAGTTTCCGTTCATTTAAGAGAAAAACCCTAGGGATCGTGATACTAAACGGCGTCGCTTAATGGGGACTTTGAGTTTTCTTGTTTAGAATTTTCTAGTCCATTACGTCAAAGAGTGTTGTGCGTATATTCATAATTCTAATTATTTTTATTTAATTATACATTTTTATTTCATGTAATTAATATAAGTAATTACTATTGATAATATAAATAATTAATTAAAACATTTTATGATAAAATAGTATTTATCTATAGAATTGGTTTAAATTATAATTGTTTTTTATTTATTTAATGATATATTTTTATTTCATTTTATATAAATTTATTAAAATATTTTATAGTAAAATATTACTTATTTATAAATTTCAATAGTTTATATTAAAACTAAAAAATAATTCAAATTATAAAGAAAATGTAATTAAATACGAGTAGTAATATAAGGTGTATTTCAAAATCTCTTAGACATAGGGGTGAGGAATTTGAAAATCGTAAGGTTTCGAACCGACGAGATTGGGAATAATTGAAATTTTTACTCATGGGATGAGGACGGGAGAAGTTTCATCACCGAAACTCAAATGAGGATGGGGACATGGATTGTTTTATCTCAACCGTAAGGATAACCGAACTGTAGCCTTATAAATGACCGTGGGGATCTCAAACAATTTCCGCAAAGATCATGATATTTTACAAAATTTTTAAAAAATATATTGTTATCATGTATAAATAACCGTAACCGCAAGTGTTGGGAGTAGGGGTATAAACGAGTCGAGTCGAGCTCGAGTAGTGCTAAGCTCGGCTCGACTTGTTAAAAATTCGAGTCAAGTTTGAGCTTGACTCGAGCTTGAGTATGTTGAGCTCGACTCGGCTCGTTAAGAATTTAAACCGGGGTCGAGTCTAATCGAGTCGAATATTGATCGAACTTTGACCGAGTCGGGCTCGAGTAGCTCGTGATCTGTCTCGTTTCATTTACAACATTATTATTATTATTATTATTATTATTATTATTATTATTATTATTATTATTATTATTATTATTATTATTATTATTATTATTATTATTATTATTGCATGATTTTATCTACAATAAAATCATACAAAAAAAATATTTTCATGTGACTTATTAAAAATCCCCTAATCTCAGTAGGAGAAAAAAATACACATGAAAATATAAATAAAGTTAAACTAAAAATTAAACTATAATAACATAACAACCAAAAAGACCCAACCTATATTTTAGTTCACTTTAATTTTAAATTTTTAAAAATAGTTTATTATACCTTTGAGTAGCTCGTGAGCTATGACCGAGTCGAGCTCGAGTGGCTCGCAATCTGTCTAGTGTCATTTACAGCCCTAATTAGGAGGGAGTGAAGAATGCAAAACAGTCTCCGCCCCCATCTGATTCCCTCACCTACTACTACTACACTTTATGAATCTAAATATTTTATTTAGTCTTAATGTGATATTAAAAATATGTTTAATTTATACCGACAATTAATTGGGCTAAAAGAATAAAATTCTAGGTCTTTTAAGCACGGTAAAAAGTTTGAATTTTGACTTAAATAAAGTTAAAAGTTTAAATTCTAACCTTATGAATGGAAAAATTGAATTAATAAAGTTGTGAATCTTAATATAATTAATATAGTAAAATATGGTACCTCTATTGACTTGGCATTATGCAATCTTGTAATCTTGTTTATTACTATGAACATGAATTCATATACATGAGAAAAGGAAAAGTGTAAGAAAAATCTACAAACAAAGTTCATCTAAAATCTCATCGAAAACCAATTCTTCAAGCTCAAGTGCCACAAATTCAGTTTGGAGTTGAAAGACGATCCAACCATCTGTCTCCAAATCCCGACCCACAATATCATCCACCGACTCATCATGTTCCAGTTGGAACCCCAGGTTCCTACTAACTTTTCGCCACACCTCTCGAACAACAATGTTTCCCTTGAACATCAAACTAATTCCACAGCTAAAGGGCTTGGGGAAATAAATAGATGTTTTTTCACCCATCTCGACGAGTACTTCGTTAACTAGATCGAAAACCAGCCTGCGATTATCATCGCAGTTGGTTCCGAGCTCATCAATGTAGGAGCATTCAAATGTCTCCAATTCCTTGAACAATGAAGGGCTCAATGGTTGGTCGGGTGAGTACCATGAATGGAGACATTTGTTCTGTAGGAAACCTGATAGCTCAAGAATATCTCTGACATAATTGTAACTGGGATCAACCTCTTTGTCTGATTCAAACAACATGGCAGGCTTTTTTTAAGCTAAAACAACTTTGATACACCAGAACAACTAAACAAGTAATATATTCATATTGAAAAAAGTAGAAAATTTTACCTTCTGAAGTTGGTCCAGTGCCAAAAGCACTCTCTTTGTCACACGGTTTAGCAATGTCTTCACCATTTAAATCTATTGATAAATTAATTGAACTCGAATCACGGTTGCTTCCTTCTTGCATCTTCTCCTGCAATTCTGCTTCTATAACAGCTTCTACTAGTTCGAACTTATCGATACCTTCATGAACATTGATTGTTTTTGGTTCATTATGTTCATCATTTTCCTTGTTTTTATGATAATTTAGGAGACTCCCAATTGGCACCTCCACAGAAAGAGCATCCCGAGACACCGCGTGTAGGAGGGAACGGAAGGAATCAATATCAGATAGAGATGAAAATGAAATGCTCTTGAAATTTTTCGGACCATGAAGCTCCCTTGATGGAGCTTGATCTTCTATGCTTATTCTCAAGCTCTTAGAGTGATGCAAATCAGCCTCTTTGTTTACACTGTGCTCAAACAACTTTGTATATCGATCCAGTGACTCGTTTATCGACTTTGTTCTTCTCATCCTATGGAGTCCACTACTATCTACATTATGACATTTGTTATTGACATCTTTTATGGAGACTTGCTTGAGGGTCTGCTTAATTCTCTGCTTAAAATCTTTGAGTCGACTCAGAACTATTCGATGCCACCTTTGAGAATCAGGTCCCCGGGACAGTTGAGTACCAACAACTGATTTTTCTCCTTGTCTGAATGACCAAACTTCCTTCTGCTTATGCTCAAGGGTACTAAATCGAACATACCGAGTGCAAGGCAAACCGGATACCGGAAATGATCCGGATCTCGTTAATTTCACTGCCTTGGAAGATTGTTTTCTGGGAAAGTGCTGTGAAATACCAACTCCCGGATCTTGAAGAATATCTAGGAAAACATCTTTGTTTATCTTGAATACCTCCAAATCATCCCGGCCTTGCTTAACTTGACTATATGAAACTTTTTTGCTGACCTTCTTAGCATGCTGGCCAGAATTCATTCTGTCATGAATTTCATACTTTTTACTCCTCATAGTGTCAGCCCGAGACGAAGCCGAGCTCGAATACGAGATGTGAGCCCTCTTGTTGATGAGAATAATTGGATTCATCCAACCAAAACCGAAACCGAAACCTGAATGTTCAAAATGATGGATTGAATGTGAAGTATGAACTACATAATTCTAGTATGAATTTATATGAGATTTTGAAGCTTTTACTTACATCTGCCATGTATTCCCCTGTTGTTCTTTCTGTGTGGGAATATGGCCCCCATGCAACCATGATCATAACTCCCGAGTCCAACATCATCAGCTTGTTCATGAAATTCCTTTCCCATATTCTATAAAAATATATGAACAATAGGTACTTGGCCTAAAAACCAGAAGAAAAATAGTGTGAAGGCTCACAGTCACAGTTTACCCGCCAAGACTGGTCCAGTCCCAGAGTTTTGGTTTTAGGCAAAGATTAGTCCAAATTTAAGTTAACATGGCCAAAATGGTCAAATCTATGAAGTAAGCAAGGTGATAACAATTAACATTAGCTGAACAACCAACAGTAGATAAAGTTAAACACCCACTTTCCTGCAGATTACCAACTTTTCTTACCTTCAAATATTGTTTTACTTTTTGTAACAAAACATGCATGCATGATGTGTTTAGTATGAAGATTACATATACATGATGTTTTGAGTGGTTGAGAATTAAAAATAAAGATGGTAATTGCTGTGAACTTATTAGGGGCAAGAGTGAGTAGTGAGTCATATGTCATTGAATTCAATTCTTGCTTGTTTTTAGATAGAGTTAATGAGATAAAAATGGGAATCTAATCCAGGATTCTTACTTCAATTTTCGATTGGAGTTTTCTTTTAACTTAGTTGTACTGAAGTTAGAATTGGAGACGAATGTTGACCGCACCTCATTTGGGTTAATTAGGGTACTTTCTGGGTGAGAAATAGGACCATATTTATAAAATATTTCCACTCATCGCACCTAATATTAATTATATATATGTATGAAAAATTATTCCACGAGTAGTATGGGTAATATTTGTTCTTGTTTTTTTAATATAATTAAAGGATTATTATCATATACATTAGCGGTAGAACTGAAAATTTCTACAAGCGCCTTAATTTTAAAATTTAGAGTCTTAATTTAGGGTGTATGGTTTAGTGGTTTAGAATTTAGGGATAGTGGTTAGAATTAGAGTTTAGGGTTATAATTCAAGGTTTATAAGTTAAAACCTAAATGCTAACCATATTGCCCTAAAAACAAAACTCCAACCTCTAAACCTTAAATTCTAAACTTAAACCTTAAATTCTAACTACCATCCATAAAGTCTAAACTCCTACACCCTAAACTAAGAACCTAAATCTTAAAACTAAGACGCCACTGTATTAGACATAAATTCATATTTAATAAATGACATCTGATAAGCATACAACCTCACTTGTGTAATAATTTTTTCCGCCAGTACACAAAATAATTATCTAATATATAGTATTAATAAAATCCTTGATCAAGTTAGTATATCGATTCAACTAGACACCAACTCAATTTGAAAATATCAAAAACTGTTCTTGCTTTAACAAAGAATAATACTTTAATGAGAAACACTCTAAAACCCTAACGTTTAGTAGAAAGAATGGAGAGAATTCATATTTTCATTTCTGCTTTTCAATGATTACAAAGGTCCATATATATAGGAGAGTAAAGAATAGACTAGAAGAAGAGAAAAACAAATTCTGTTGAGGATGAAGGAAGAGAGAGAGAGAGAGTAACAGAATTCGTCTAGCTGTGATAGCACCAGCTGCATGGTGATGAGCTGTTATAACAGCTTTTCCCGCGTATATGAATGTTCAATATGCTCCCTGCTATTTGGGTTGTTGAAGTTCTTCAATCGATAGAACACCAAGCTTTTGTCGAAACATTTGAAAGTAGCTTTTCGTGAGGGGTTTTGTGAGGCCATCAGCTACTTGATCGGATGCAGGAACGTAGTTAACTTTGAGTTCATCTGCAGCTACTTTCTCTCTGATGAAGTGCACATCTAACTCAACGTGTTTGCTTTTCGAGTGGTAAACAAGGTTAGCACTCATGGCTATAGCTCCTGAATTGTCGCACCAAATGGTGGGTGTGGATGCTACATGAACCTTCATTTCTTGAAGGAGAGTATTCAACCAAATTACCTCTGAAGCAACGTCTGCCAGGCTCCTATATTCAGCTTCTGTAGTCGATCTTGAGACAGTTTTCTATTTTCTAGAGCTCCACTGAACCAAGTTTCCTCCAAGGTAGACACAATTTCCAGATATTGATCGTCTGTCATCAGTGTTTCCAGCCCAGTCAGCATCGGAGAAGGCCACTATTTGACAAGGTTCTGATGAATGCGTGTAAACCAGTCCATGATCTAGCGTCCCATTTAAGTATCGCAATACGCGTCTTACTGCAGAGAGGTGTAGTTCACATGGATTATGCATGAATTGAGCCAACTTACTGACACTGAATGCAATATCAGGTCTAGTGTGGCAAACATACAGAAGAGACCCTACCAAACTCCTGTATTCATGTGCATTGTCTAAGGGTTTCCCTACATCTTTTGTAAGCTTCAATGATGTAACTATAGGCGTAGGCATTGTTTTCGAGTTTGTCATCTGAGCTTTGTTCAAGATTTCCAAGATGAATTTCTTCTGACTCATCATCACTGCATCTTTAGTTCGAACAATCTCAATTCCAAGAAAGTAGCTCAATTCGCCAAGATCTTTTAATGAGAAGGAGGTGCCAAGTTGTTGAACAACTTTGTTGATTTCATTTACTGAGGATCCAGTGACTATAATGTCATCAACATATACAAGGACATATGTGATGAAGTCATTTTGATGTTGAATGAATAAGGAAGTATCTGCTTGAGAGCTCGTGAACCCATTGTCAAGAAGATGCTGTTTGAGTTTGGAGTACCAATTTCTTGGAGCCTGTCGAAGACCATACAGGGCCCTTTGAAGTTTGCAAACCAGTTGAGAACCATCAGATGCTACCTCTTCAAACCCTGGAGGTTGATGCATGAAGACTTCTTCATGTAATTCCCCATTTAAGAACGCATTGTTCACATCGACCTGTCTTAGGGGCCATTTGTTGCTTACGGCCAAGCTGATAACAACATTTATTGTAGAGGGTTTTACAACGGGACTGAATGTGTGTTGGAAATCTTTTCCAGGAACTTGGGAGAACCCCTTGGCCACGAGCCTTGCCTTGTATCGTTGGACAGATCCATCAGAGTTCTTCTTTATGCGGAATAACCATTTGCACCCAACAATTGATCTGCCTGGTGGAAGAGGAACAAGAGACCATGTGTTGTTGTTTCGAAGAGCATTGAATTCTGTTAAGACATCCTCCTTCCATTTAGGTTGTGCAAGAGCTTCTTGAATTGTAGTAGGTTCTCCATCTATACATTAAAGATTTGTAATGTATAACTTGGGCTTGAATATGCCCAATTTGCTCCTAGTAATCATATGATGCCCTTCAGTCTGTGTTGGAACTAAGGTTGTGGGAAGAGGTACATCATCAGCATGGCAACAAGTATCTGTAGGGTTGATAATTTGAGGACCAGAGGTATGAGAGGAAGTATCAATGGGGATAATGGCAGAATCATCAGACTGAGATGGAAGGACAGTGATAGGTGGTGTAGAATGGGTGGTAACTGGGGTGGAAGTTAAAGGATGAGGTTCTGTAGTGGCAGTTGGGACAAGACGTGGTGTAGCAATTTCTTGAGAATTTGATCGAGGGGTAGGAGAAGGAGAGTCATGTACTGTGGGACTGTCAGGGTTAATAGGTGTATGAGGAGACTGATGTGTAGGGGGACAAGTTTCATCAGTTTGTATGAAAGAGTCAACAGGAGGTGATGTAGGTGTTGTTTGTGGAACTGGGAAGGAAATTGGGCTTCGAGAAACTGAGTTACTAGGAGCTTGAGAGGTAGTGTCACCTGCATACAAGAAACGATCCTCATCAAATATCACATGCCTGGAAATATAGATATGACCATCTTTTGCCATGCAAACATAGCCCTTGTGCTGAGTGCTATACCCCAGAAATGTACAAGCCTGAGATCTGAAACTGAGCTTATGATGCTGATAGGGTCTTAGGTGGGGATAACAGCAGCAACCAAACACTCGTAAAAAATGATAATCTGGTGGCTTGTTGTATAACTTTTCAAAAGGAGAATAACCATCCAACACACGTGTAGGAAGACGATTGATTAGATGAACCGCAGTGCTAACTGCATATGACCAGAATCGAAAGGGGAGTGATGCCTGAGCTAACAGAACGAGGGCAAGCTCGACAATGTGTCGATGCTTGCGTTCCACCACACCGTTCTGTTCTGAGGTGTGTGGACAGGTAAGACGATGCTTGATGCCCAAGGAACTCAGAATTGTAGAGAGGGTTCTAAATTCACCTCCCCAGTCACTTTGCACCTCTCTAATGGTTGCACCAAACTGAGTCTGAACATGCTTTTCAAATAACTGAAATGCCAAACAAGCTTGATCTTTAGTTTTAAGTAAGTAGAGCCAATAGTGTCTCGTGGTAGAATCCACAAACGATACATAGTAACGATAGCCATTGGATGTCACTTGGGCAGGTCCCCATAGATCAGTGAAGATAAGAGTGAAAGGAGTAGGGTAAATGGTAGTGGAATCAAGAAATGGCAACTTATGGCTCTTGCCCATTCTGCAAGCCTCACAAATAGTAGGAAACAGTGTGTTATTTCTTTTCAAAGGCAGTACAATATTGAGTTGATTACAGATTTGCACTAAAGTAGAATGAGCTGGATGCCCAAGTCTCTTGTGCCATAGCTCAGCTTGCTGAATCGACTTGTAAGCAATATTGACTTCACCCTTTGAATGACCAATTGTATCTCCTTCTTTAAACTGATATAAACCACCATCTTCTTCACCTTCCAGCAGAATTTCACCACTTGCTTCATCCCGAACGAGACAATATGATGCATGGAACTCAAAATAAACCTGATTATCTCTAGCAAGCTTGGACACGGATAACAGATTCTTAGTTACAGAAGGCACAAGAAGCAGATTATTTATCAACAAAGCTCTAGATGAAGTCTGAATAAAAGATGAACCAGTCTTGTGAATGTGTAAATTGTTGCCATTACCAACCACTAACGTACCTAGGCCTGTGAAGTCAGAGCCTTGTGCAAGTTTGGTAGTATCATGTGTGACGTGATGAGTCGCCCCAGAGTCGACAACCCATGAATCAGATTCAGCTGGAGAAGAGGGAGCAGGAGGATGTGTGCAATTGAGACATGAAGCAGATGTATCCATGACAGTCACCAGGGCATTCGATGTATCTTTGGGAGGAGCTGAAGTAGATGAACTGCCAAATGCTTGATCAAAACGATGCCAGCAACGATCAGCTGAATGGCCTGGCTTACCACATATTTGACAGTGAAGTCGAGGTTGGCCTCTTCCTCGAGCACCATTTATGCCTCCTTGATATGGTTGAGAGCGTCCAGATCGCGAGCCAGGTGAGGATGGGTAGACAGAATTGTCCTGATATCGTGCAACATTAACACTGATGGGCAATTGCAATTGATTGTGAAAACCTTTGATTTGTGTCTCAGCATCAACAAGCACTGTCTTGACACCATCAAGTGTGTAAGGATCCTTGCTAGCAGTAATGACCGCCATGAATGGCTGATACTCAGGAGGGAGGCCATTGAGTATCGTCGCAATTTGTTCCATCTCCGAGATGGAACTGCCACACGCAGCTAAGGCGTCAGTGACTTCTTTGATCTGAGTGAGATACGACCTCATGGATTCATCACCCTTACGCAAGGAACGGAGTTTACAGTGAAGACTCATGGCTGAGGTGGTGGATCTGTTTGCAAAGAACTGCACCACCGTGGACCAAACCTCAGACGCAGACTCAGCCCCAACAAATTGAGGAAGGAGGTTAGAGCTGATTGTGGAGAGGAGCCAAGACGCCAGGGCACTGTCCTGAGCGACAAAATCTTCATACTCCTCATTGAGGATCATCTGTCCAGTGGAGTCAGGAACAGTTTCTGGAGGAGCTTTAACTTTGCCAGTAAGGAGGCGTTCGAGACGGTGGCTTCGCACAGTAAGAAGCACCTGTTGCTTCCAAAGGAGGAAGTTCATCTCGTCCAGAACAATGTTTACTTTCTTGTTGGTGAAGGTCTTGCCATTCTTTGACAATCCCACCGCGTCAGATTGTGCAGCGTCAGAATCTCCAGGCATGGTGATGATGAAAAACAGCTTAAAGAGGAACCAGGGAACCGGCGAATGATACCATAATGAGAAACACTCTAAAACCCTAACGTTTAGTAGAAAGAATGGAGAGAATTCATATTTTCATTTCTGCTTTTCAATGATTACAAAGGTCCATATATATAGGAGAGTAAGGAATAGACTAGAAGAAGAGAAAAATAAATTCTGTTGAGGATGAAGAAAGAGAGAGAGAGAGTAACAGAATTCGTCCAGCTGTGATAGCACCAGCTGCATGGTGATGAGCTGTTATAACAGCTTTTCCCGCGTATATAAATGTTCAATATACTTTAATAAAAATATTTATCGTTTTGTACTAATACATAATCATTAAATAAAACAGTTAAAATAAATACAAAGGGTTTTTCTTCTCCATTATTGTTTTCCTTAGTTTTTTTGTGTGTAATTGTCGACATCACTAGGTTTGTATTGGTTGTTGATCATCGATAATCTTTTTATTTTGGTAATTTTTACACTACAACAATATAGGTTTTTAGTGACAAATTGATAGTGAGTAGGAATAATTTTGTCACAAATATTAATTTTTTGTGACAATTTTTTTGTACGACACTATTAATATAAGTAATTGTAACATCTTTTTATTTGGTCATTGTAACAATAGTAATTTTGACGATTACACTTTTCACAAATGAATTCTCACTATAAGTATACAATTGTGACACAAAGTTCATTGTCACTAAAACTTTGACACATGATAGTGACGATATGTGAAGTGGTCACTATTATTTGATATTTGTTGTTACAATGAAATTATTTGTCACTTAAAGTTTCACTTTTGTTGTGATAAATTTTGTCACCAATAAAAAAATAAAAGTAATGACAAATTAGACATTGTCAGACTCACAATGATAAATTTAATTTTATAATTATAAAAATTAAAGTTATCATAAACTAGTTGTCAAAAGGTAAAATATTTCAATAGTCTATACTATGTGTAAATTGTTGTTTTAGTCAATCTATTTTGATCAACTTTAGTCTCTATATTTTTCAAATTTTAAAATTTTAATCCTAATCCTCACGGGCACCGGCAATATGACTAAATTACGAGGACTAAAAATGATCAAATTAAAGAACAAATACTAAATAAGCAACTTATGTATAACAAATTAGCTAAAATGAAAATTTTACTTAACATATTTAAATACTACAATTCATGTCAGGATCGAAAATTCAAAATTTAAAAAGTATAGAAATTTAAAGTGATCAAATTAGAGTACATAGACTACTATGTGATTTTAGCATAATCTATTATAGAATTTTTTTTGAAAATTTTAAAAGATATATTCTATTTTGATTAGTTTTTTCTTCAAAAAAATCTAAATAGTTTCTTCAACATACGTACTTCATATAAGAAACCATAGAAAAATTATATAAATTATTATTATAATAATTAATGTTATAATTAATAAATATTTTTAAAATAAATAAAATTAACTTCAATTACAATTAAACCTAAATATTATTTTTCTTTCAAAATAGTATTAAATTTCTTGCCTAGCCTAGTGGATAAGTATTACACTCTTGCCCTAAAGGTTTCAGGTTCGATCCTTCTTGAAGCCAAGCATTGCATTTATTTACTAAAATTTGATATCTGAATATGCTACATATTTTGGACACTATTTAAATATGTATTTGTGATAGAATGTTTGTCACTAATAAGAATAACATTAGTGTCTAAATTTTAGTCATTATTAATAATCTTTTGTGTCAAATAGTGTGGTCATAAAAAATATAACTATTGTGACGAAATCATGAAAGTTGTCACTAATATAATAGTGACGGAGTTATTAGTGACGACTGGTGACGACTTAGAAAAATAGTCATTGTAAATTTCAGTTACTAAATTTAACACCTTTTGTGACTATTTTCAATGTCACTAAAAATGCATTTTCTTGTAGTGTTAGTTTTAGTTTCTATTTTAGCGGTGAGTAAAATTCAATTCGAAAAAATTGAAATTTTGACTCAACTCGAGGCAAAAAACTCGCCTCGTTTTAACTTGACTCAAAATTACATAAATTCGACTAAATTTTTTTTAGATAAAGTTTGAGTTGTAAAATGGAAATTTGAATAACTTGAATAACTTGAGAGTTTTAGTAATTAGTGGGTTGATTTTTATGTTTGAGTCGAGTCCCTCGTATAGGAACTCGAAAACTCGACTCGACTTGAACTCAACTCGAATTTCATAAACTCCACTCGAATCGAAAAAAATTTAAATATAGTTTGAGTTGTAAAATATGACGCACCAACTCGAATAACACAAATTTTTTTGACTCCACTCGATCGAACGCTCACCCCTAATTCTAATAAGAATTTTTTTTTTGTCTTAAATTCCTCCTTTTCGTACATTTTGTTGTGTTTGTTTCATCTGCCTTTATGACATGATTGTCTCTGCCTTGTGGCATGATTCTCATCTATTTTCTTTGTGGTAGTTTTATGTTGTGTAGCTATCATCCTCGTGCGAGTTCCTAATTAAGAAATGTCGACGGTCTACTATGATTACATCTCATTTTGTGACAGGTTGTCGATGTAAAACGGAGTATATCTGCAAGATTACTTATGTCGATCACCTTTTTATACTACTTTATAAGTCTCTAGTTGAATAAAAATAATGAGATTTTGAGAATGATTGTTGGGTTTCTAAAAGAATTGAAGGTATTGTTATTCTTCACTCTCTTTAGGTGGTTATGCTTTATTTTTATTAATAATTTTTTTGTGGACATAATCATTATGTATGAGTGTATACTGTATATTTTGGTGTAACTTATCAAGCTCTTATTTTAAAAGAAATAAATACTAAGGACTCAATTCTAAGATCAACTTTTTTATAAAACCTTTTTATCATTCTCCCTATATTCGTTTATTGATTTTATATTTCAAAAATTTATATGTTCCATTGTAAAAGTATTGTTCATACATGCATGTGATCAAATATTGGTATTATTAAATTGTTTTGATTATATTTGATGTCATTTTACTTAATTATATTAATGTAATTGTAAAAGTATGTTTGGTTATCGACTGTTGAGATTTATCGTTTCTTTTTTTTTTTTGTCGTTTGTCTTATTTTTTTAGTTTTGAATAAATAATTATGTCCTTGTGACACGTTTTACTCTACCTTTTGATATATTTTTCTTTTCTTTTTGGCACACTTTTCTTTCTTTTTCTTTATTAGTCTTTTGACTGTTCTTTTATTTGATTTTCTATCATGGTTAGATCGGATGTCATCACGATCAAGATGACGCTTTTTTGGTTATCCTATTTATCTCCCTGTTTTGGACCCTCAAACTAGATTTGGATACGTGCTCACAATCACCTTTCTTGTTTGCAATTGAGTTGTGGTAATAACTGTGTTGCCAACGTGTCTTATTGTATATGTATTTTTATGTTGTTTGTTGATGATTTTACCTTTAATCGTCGTTCTTTGGTGATGTTAGTATATATCTTTGTCTCGAGTCTTTGAGTTGGGTTTTTACATTTTTCTTGTATAGTCTTGTTATGATCTCGAAACGCTAATTTCTTGTTTGAATGGTTGTAAAAATATGTTCATATTAGATGTTTTTATTTACTCAAATGTAAACTTGCACTATTTTAACTTTGGACCTATCCTCATTGAATAAAAGTGATTTCAATTAAAAAAATTGTGAAAGTATGTAAAATCAAGTATGAAATAAACAGGTATAAATTTAAACTATTTTGTTTTAACTAAATTATTTAAAGTATAAATTAAAAATTATATATTTACAAGATCAGGTATATAGAAAATTGGGAGAAGAAAAAAAAAGCATCACTTCCTAATTGGAAAAAACCAAAACTTTTTATCCGGTAGCGATGGACATGGGCTTGTTTGGCATTATAATAATATGGTTTTTTTTTTGTTATAAAGATTTAGGGAATATTTTATGTGATGTTTGCATGTGCATATGGTGGAGTGGAGCCAAGTATCTTCAAATAGAAATTTCGTGAATGGTTCCATGCTAATCCAAAAACCAAAGTAAGATAAAGAAAACCCTTTAATCTTTATTTAAATCAATAATCGTTGGTTTGATTTTCGTTTTGAGTATAGAACAAATTAAAAGGTTTGTGTTCATCGACTAACAGAACACAAATAATTAGTCGTTGAGCTTGATATAATTATATATTTATAAGATTAGGTATATATAAAATTAGAAGAAGAAAAAAAACATCACTTCCTAATTGGAAAAAACCAAAACTTTTTTAAAGTTTAAATATAAAACTTGACTAAATTAGAGTATAAATACTAAATTTACAATTACGCGTTATAGAAAAAGTAATGACAAAATTTCACACAATTTTATTTACTTATTGAAAACATCTATGTGCTTTTTAACCTATAATTTACATCCGATTTTTATATTAATTTGAAAATTGATCATGGTCGTTTCAATGTGTTTGTGTGTTTTCAATAGGGCTTTCTCAAAAATGGCTTTAAATAATTAATAGGTTCATGTATTTTTAAATTAAATAATTTAATATCTTTCAATATTTGATCATGATTCTGTCACTAACTCACAGAGTGTAATTACATCATAATTGTCTACATCATGTTTGGTTGTACAAATTTTAATTACACAATTATATGAATTTAAACTATAATAATTATAATTATAAAATTATCAATAATACTTGAAAACTTTTTCTAAATATTTAATATTCAACAATAAAACTACTAACAAAAAGAGCAAAACAAATAAACATTTTATGCAATTCTATCTAATAGCTCTAGCATTCTAAATCTTTTGGGTTATTTCATTTTCGACATTAAACATATGTATTATAATCAAGATTTTTTTCATAGTTTTATTCTCTACCATATTCTTACATTATGCGAAACAAACACATCATAATCTCCCAAATCTGTTGGATTTTAATTCGATTTGATTTTTTAAGAACAAAGTTTTATGGAGAAAAAAAAACAGGGTTCAAGATAAATCTATAATCATCTTTATATTTATTAAGTATGGGTTTTCTCAATTTCTTATAAGATCTTACAATGCATATTATATAATAATATCTAAAAAATAAAATATTTTAGACGGGTCAAATTGAAGTGGAGAATTGTTATTTAGTAATATTAATATTTGAAATATAAAATAATATAGAAATTAAAGTAACGGTGGAAGGACACGTGACATTAACATAATCCAGAGGCGTCTGTCTGTCTGAAGTTATAACATTGATCAAGCTCTGATTAGGATATTGAACTTGTACACTAATCTTCCCTTTTAGTACTAATATGCATTTCTTAAACCACTTAAGCTAATAAGCGCACGTGTGTTCAGTCGCAGTAGAGCCGCGAGTGAGCATACAGCTAACAAAAACAAAAAAGTAGCTGGATTTTATTATAGAAATGGAAATAACAAGTATTTTAGTTTTGATGATAATTGGGGAATAATTAAAGCAGAATAAATTTGATACAAAATAATTGTTTAATTACAGACTGGAATTCTTGCATCAAAATCAAATCAGACTCTCACTCTCTTCACACTCTCCACCCTTTCCTTTTCTTTCTTTCTTTCTTTCTTTCTTCCACTCAAACTCTGCAAAAGAGGGAGAGAGCTCTAAAGGCATGGCAGTTTCACTCCTTATTTACCATATTACCCCTCTCTCATTCTTTTATTTCCTCCTCTTCTCCTCCGCCTCCGCCTCCGCACCCACCGCCGTTACGGATCTCAACATAACCTCCATCCTCTCCTCTTTCCAAAACCTGACCTCCTTCACCTCCCTCCTCAGCTCAACTTCCGTTGCCTCTGACCTCACGCGCCGCCAAGATCCCATCACTCTGCTCGCCGTCCCAAACCCCTACCTCTCCATTCCTCCTTCATCTGACCTCACTCGCCGCCTCCCACCGTCCTCAGTCGGCGACATCCTCCGCTACCACATCCTCCTACAATACTTCTCCTGGACCGACCTCCTCAAGATCCCGCCCTCCGGCGTCCTCGTGACCACCCTCCTCCAAACAACCGGTCGGGTCCCTGCCAACTTCGGCGCCGTCAACATCACGCGCAACCCGTTAACCAACGCCATTACAATCCAATCACCCGATCCTAACTCCGATTCAAACGCTACCGTTCTGTCCCTGATCAAGACGCTGCCATACAACATCACGATCCTCGCCGTTAATTCCCTCCTCGTCCCGTACGACTTCAACTTAATGGCTTCCGAAAGCCGCCCTCCCCCCGGCCTCAACATTACCAAAGCCTTGATCGATGGCCACAATTTCAACGTCGCCGCCGCAATGTTAGCCGCTTCTGGCGTCGTTGATGAATTCGAAGCCGACGAAGGTGGTGCTGGGATCACTCTCTTTGTCCCCACCGACGGTGCTTTCGGTGATCTGCCGGGAAACGTGAGATTGCAGTCACTTCCGGCTGATAAGAAATCAGTGGTTCTAAAATTCCACGTGCTCCATTCTTATTACCCATTGGGTTCTCTGGAATCGATCGTGAACCCGGTTCAACCCACACTAGCGACTGAGGATAACGGCGCGGGTAGCTTCACTCTCAACATATCCAGAGTCAACGGATCTGTTGCGATCGATACGGGAATCGTTCAAGCGTCGGTTACCCAAACGGTTTTCGACCAAAACCCCGTTTCCATTTTCGGGGTTTCCAGGGTTTTGTTGCCCAGAGAGATTTTCGGGAAAGATTCGGCGGGTGTAATTCCGACGCCGGGGAATTCCGTGGTGGGGACAGCTGTTCAGTCGCCGGAATCATCTCCGTCACCAGATCATTCAGCTTGGTTAAGTAGCCCAGCTTCATCGCCGGAGAGGTTTGATGAGATAAAATCAGACGGTCAGATATTCCGAGCGCAAAGCTGCATGGTTGCTCTCTATTGTATAGTATTGTATCTATTGGTATGAGCTTGAATCCTTTTTTTCTTCTTCTTTTTACTCCATTTTTTTGGATTTCATTTTAATTTATTTATTTTCTCTTACACATGAGTTGAATTAGTAATGGCTGCAAAAGAAGCCATTTTTCTGGAATTTTAGAGAGAAAGCTGCTAAATTGTTAATCTGTGCATGTGGTAATAATGCTTTATATTAAAAATGCATAATTTTTGCTGCACTTTCTCTTGTTGTATAAAAATGTAAAGCCTTTTGGTTTTATGAAATAGAGTATCTTGCTTTGTTTTAATTGGATAATTAGTGGAATTTTCAACAACATTCCTGCACCTTAAGCTTCATTTTATGCATGAATTTGTTATTTTAAGCTTAAACAACTCTTTTATATTTTTAAAAATAACACTTGAAATAAGGATATAAAATAATTTAATTGATTGGAGTTTGATTTTATCTTGAATTAAAATCTTAGTTTATGCAGTAGAATTTCATTTTCCATTATAGACTTATGAGCACCATAGCTTTTCTTAGTTGCTTTAAGTTGGTGACAAATATTAATTGGGTATTAATTCAGTTAACTCAACTAAATATTTGATTAAATTATTCATCTCTTAAATTGTAACCAGTATTATTGTAGTTCTGTTTTTATTTTTTTTTATATTGTTATATAGTCTTTAAATTGAACAATTAAAAGCCATTACTTAAAACTAAAACATAAAGCTTATGAATATTTTAATATGTAGTAACTAGATTTAAATTGAAGAGAAACAATACAATATTTATTTAAATACCAACTTCCCTCTCTAGTCTCTACCATAAATCAAAGGATAATACATATTTAAGTGCATTTCAATTATGTTTTCTTGTAGGCTACAATAGTAGCAGTATAAATTAGGCTAAGAATTAGCGAAAAATAATGAATCGAATTTAATAGGATTAAAATTATTATTATTAAGGTTTAAATGTCAAATAAGTGTTCAAAATGCTTAAAATATTTTTCATTTCAAATAGGTGTCTAACATTTTTACTGTTATTATTTTAGGTGGTTGTCTGTTAACGGTCGTTTTAAAAAAAATCTATTAGCCAATCAAAACATGACAAATGACTTTGATTTTAATTTATTTTTTTATTTCCTCTAAGTTAATTTTTTAAAAAAATCTCTAAATAACCTAAAATTTAAAAATTAAACCCAAAATCTCTATATCCCCAAATCCGACCACTGTCGTGGTCGTTCATCATGTTGTCGGCGACGGAATAAAGCCTCATTTGGTCACTGCAAGACCCACACATTGTTTGTCGTTTGATCGGCCATTGTTTGTTGTAGGGGTGAGCGTTCGATCGGGTCGAGTAAAAAAATTCCGAGTTATTTGAGTTGACGAATCTAATTTTATCATTCGAAAATTTTTCAAGTCGGTTCGAGTTGAAGAAATTCGAGTCGAGTCGAGTTTTTGAGTTTATATAAAAATTTAATTGTAATTATTCATCATGTACGGTTTGATTCCAATTTAAATGTCTTTCTCTAATCATATAAGATATGCATATATATTTATTCGTATTTTTTCATATGTGGCATTATTTCTTCATATTTTTATATATCGATATGTATATAACAATAAAAAATTGAGAGACTCGTCTTGAACTTAAAATAAATCCATTAATTACTAGAAATTTCGAGTTATTCAAATTTCTATTTTACAACTTAAATTTTATTTGAAATTTTTTCAAGTTGAGTCTATGAAATTTTGAGTCGAGTCAAGAAGAGTCGAGTATTTTCTCCTCGAGTCGAGTTATTCTATTTTTTTGAGTCGAGTTTTGATCACCCCTAGTTTACTGCCTATTGTTTCTTTTTCCTCCTCTTGTTGTTCGACTTTGTTTTATTGTTAGACGCATCAATCGTCGAGTTTCAGCGACGGGAGGACGAAAAAATGATCTTGAGGATTCAATGACGGAAGTGGTCGGCACGTCGTTGGCGATTGACAGTGACAACGAGTGCATGTGGATTTTGAACTTATGGGTTTAGGGATTATTTTAGGAAAACTGAGAATTTTAAGATATTTTTAAAAATTTTAAATTTATTTTTAAAAAAGAAAATATGTCATATGCCATGTTTTGATTGACTAATAAAATTTTTTTGAACGTTTGTTAACAATCAAACACCTAAAATAATAACGGTGAAAATATTAGACATCTACGTAGTTCGAAAATACTTGGTACACCTATCACTATTCACTAGTATAAGATTGTGGGTCCAGCGGGGGGTAATGCAGAGGTGTAGGCATGGGATATTTGAATTAATTAATATCACAGGGCATTGCAATTGCATAGCTGTAAGGGCAATACTGAAGAGAGCAAAGAGCCAAAGAGACAGTGGATGACAGAAGGCAGGCTGGTCCCATCACTTTTGTACGGTCCAGATGGAGTTTGAGTTTAAGAGGAGGCGTATTAGCCGTTGGATAATGCAGGGGAGGAATCATCTTCCACTTGAGTGTTGATTACTAATTGGTTGGTCCCATGATGTTATGGTAAATGTAAAGGTAAAGATTAGGGTTTAGGAATTAGGAATGTGGTGCTCCAACTTGTCTCATTTTCTAACAAAGGGAGCCCCACCACACTATAATTCCTTTTTTCTAACTTTAATAAAGCCATTTACTTTTGTTTTCCTCTTTAATCAATCCCAAATTCTAGAATTATAATGTTGGTCTTATGAGTTTGAGAGGAAATATAATGTTGTATTTGTGATATTTTATAGTTTTTTAATATAAATTCAGTGACTATTAATAAGAAAAGAAATGTAGAATGATTCTATGTCGATAATAGTGTCAATGGCATATAAATATTGAATCTCAATAAAAATAATTTGTAACCAATAAGATATGATGTGATAGTTGTTTGTCTCGTCCATTAATCACTTAGTCATAAATTATACTCTATTTGTAAAAATTGAGTACATTTCATGGCCTCCTCGTCGAGACAACACTTGCACTAAAGGATTAATTATTGTTACCGGTGCTGACTACCATGTTTCGACAAAAAAAAGTGCATTAGGTTAAAATTATAGTGTAATTTTAGGAAAGATTTTTAATAGCGATGTATATTTGATCGGTTCAGTTTTTATATATCAATAATTGAATAAATCAAATTGTTTTTATTGTCAAAATTAAATTAATCGAATTGATATTTTTTATCTAAAGGTTTATTTATTAAATAAAATTGTAAAAGTAAACTTTTATAGGAAATTAATTACTTTATTGGATTGAGTTATTTCATATTTAGATTAAAATAATTAAAATACAAAAACAATTTATTAACTAAAAAAGTTTATCAACTTGGACTTACTTATAACATTATAAAAGTGAGGGGGTCAAGTTATGTCAAATTAAAAATAAAGATAGTAAATCTCAAAATTTAGAATAGAGTAGAGACTAAAATTATAATTAGACTCGGGGCGGAACTAAAAATTTGTAAGAGATCATAACGAGATTAGAAATTTTGAGGGGAATCATAATAAAATTTTAAAAAGAGAAAATATTATAGAACTAATTTTATTTTATTTTTCTAAAAATTATTCTATTATCATTAAAAGAAAAAATAAATTGGCAGGGCTCACGTCACGCCCCAAAACTCCTTATGTTCCGCCCATAATCATACTTATGTTTTAAATATATCTTAGACATGGATTATGTTACTAATCTCCTTTGTAAACTCTACAAACGAATTTTTAGTTAACTTTTGATTTATATAACTAACAAAGCTATTTGGGAATATGAGACGAAAAATTACTTCTCCGTCCTATGTTTTTCTAAAAAAGGTTAAGTGTCCGTTTGTTTATAAAAATATTATTTTCTGTTTTTGGTTTCAATTTTTATTTTCAGAAAATAATTTTTATTTTTATTTAAAAAAATAAAAAATATGCTTGGTTAATAGGGATGAAAATTTATTTTAAAAAATAAAAATAGTAAAAATTGCTTGATACCTAACTTTTTAAAATAGAAATAAAGATAATTATTAAATAATCAAAATAAAATATAGTTAGAAATTACTACAATAATAAATAAGTAAATAAAATAGGAGAAAATAAACTAAAATTTTAAAAAATGACATTAGATGGATTTGAACTCGAGTTAAACTAAAGTTAAAATTAAGACTTAATATCAAAATAAGTGTCCAAACTATCATGTTTTTTCTTTTAGGCGCCTAAACTATTTTGACCATTTTAGGTACCTAAAATATATCGTTTTCCTTTTTATGTATTAATTTTTTTCACCTTTTAGGTGCTCAAACTATCATTTTAGGTTAAAATAGGTGCACAAACTATCATTTTTTTTATTTAAGTAGATGTCTCAGTTTGACCTTAAAAAGAACAAAAAATGATAGTAGGAGTACCTAAAAGAGAAAAACTGGATGGTTTGGGCACTATTTAACATTAAGGCTTCGTTCAGTGACACTTATGGGACGACGTTTTAACGCCAAACGAAAAACGCTACTGAACATGCCACCAAGTGAGCGTTAGCTCTTGTTTTTTCACCGAATTTAACTCTTAAACGGGCGTTCTGCTAAACTTGAAAAAATTCAGCTTATGTTCCCAATCGACCATTTGCTCTCATCGAGCATTTAAAAATTTCTGTTGAACGGGGCCTAACTTAAAATTAAAAAACGATTGTTTTCATATTTTTCACATTCTCAAAACATTTTTAATGAAAACAATAAATACATATTTTTTATGTTTTTGAATTTCCACTTATATTAGTTTTCATTTTCTAAAAGTTATTTTCTTATTTTACAACCAAACTGTTATGAATATTTATTTATGTGGATGTCTATCATGATTAGAACTTTATCAAAGGAGTTTGATTTATTTATTATTAGGAATGTTATCTCTATGAATTAGAGTTTAATGTATTATGTACTTCTTATGCCTATAAATAGATGATTCATTGAAGGCATTGTATATAAGTCTATATTTGAGAATAATACAAATCTCTCTCTTTCTCTCATCTCTTTGTTCTTCTTGTTGTTCTTTATTTTATTCACAACACGTTATCAGCACGAGACTCTAATCAACTGAGGTCTTCATCGTTATAATTCAAAAGAAGTTACCGGGAAGAATTCGATTATAGAATAAACCAAAGATAAGTTTTTTTCTCCTTATTTTTTTTAGTTATCGATTTTCTTTCTTTTTATATTTTAATTTTGTTTTAATTTTTGAAAATTTTGGAAGTATGTTTGATTTTATTTGAACATTGGAAAGAGATAAATTTGTGGCTTCTCACAAACCAAAAGACGAATCGACAGAGACGAATATGTTGCGTTTGATGTAAATTACGTGTGTTTTCTCTGGTTCCTAAAAGGGTTAATTAGCGGTATGCTTATTCATACTTTTACTTATATGATTATATTTGATATTTTTTATATTATTATTTATGTCATTTTATTTGGTAAAAGTTAATATTTTTAACCGTGTTTTGAGTTTTACATGATATACTTAAATGGCTTGGAAAGAGATGTGATACAAAGGGACCATGAGAAGCTATCTCGGTCATATGCTATGTCTCCATTGTCCACGAGAGAAAAATCAATATCGGTAAATTTTAGTTTTATTTTTATTCTTTATATTATTATTTTAAAGTGCGATAAATCATGATGATTTTGAATTTACAAGAAGATTATTGTAAAGTCTATATTTGCTCGAAAGCAATCTTTTTTCTTCGTTGAAAAACTTGACCATAGACTTCTCCCAATTTTATGTTACGAAAATTTTTCTTGATCCAAAAAGTTTTATGGGAGGCATTCCTTGAAGTGAATGCAAAGCATGATGTTTATTCCATGCGATTATCAATGATATCAATGATGGACATTCCCTGAAGTGAATGCAAGCATGATGTTTATTCCATGCGATTATTGGACATGTTTCATTCCTTGAAGTGAATGCAAACATGGTAAATCATTATTCAATTAGAGACATAATTTCGATATAATCCAAGTATAATTGGCTGGACATCTCGTTCTGCGAGGCTACTGGTCTCAAAGGAGGTTTTTAAATGTAACACCCTAAGTTTTGTGTGTAAAAAAAATGGGTATCATGTGGTTTGAACCCGTGACCTTTGGGTTGGTGTACAAGAGGCTTAACCATATGAGCTAAGCCTTTATTTTCGTTTCAGTTTCGCTCAATTTTTTTTATAATTTATGTTTCTCGGATTGGACCAAAAAATAAAATAATTCGAACCAACCTCAACCAATTATGGCACCTGCATTTGAAGAGACAAAAAAAATCTGAAGCTTCTCCAAACTTTCCAACTTCCCCAAAAATTCGTCCGGCCACCGATCTTGGCCACCGTCGGCCCGTGGCGTGCACCGCCACCGCCATCGTTTTCTTTGTCTCTCTGCGACCAAAACCCGATGAGCCACTCGCGATAAGCAGCGACCGTTCACCGTAAAGAATCGGGTAAAGGTCCGACGGAAGCCTTTTGCGATGCCTCTGTTCCTTGTATTTTTCGGCCGCCTCAGCCGTCCGTTCGCGATGCCGACAACAGATTTGGGCTCCTAACGTGGCGGCTAGCAAAACCCTACCGGTAAATCGTCCGTCCGACGACGGCAAGGCTCTCGTCAGAGCTTCGAATTTTTTCGGCGCAACGTTCGCATTTTAGGTAAATTCCGGTTGAATTCTTGCATGCTTGACTGAGTTTTGGAACAATATGATATGGGTTCGATAATCTCATGATTTTCGGCAAAATCGATACAAAAAGGGCATCTCCGGCGACTTTTCCGACGGTCGTCCGGTGACCGGAAATTTTGGGTGAGTAAACCGGGTTGAACCAGTCCAACCCGGTCTGAACTGGCCCAAACCCAAACCGAGCCCAAAACCCGACCCGTTGACCGACCCGTCAACCTAAGTCCAACCCGACCCGTCAACCCGAGTCAACTCGTCCGAGTCAGCCGAGTCAACTCGTCCGAGTCAGCCCGAGTCAACTCGTCCGAGTCAGCCCGAGTCAACTCAGTTGACCCCTGTTGACTACTGACGTCATACTGACATCATCATTGACTTTGACCAGTTGACTCTGACCCCGTTGACCGTTGACCTGCTGACGTCCGTGTTGACCTGCTGACGTCAGCGTTGACTTTGACCGTTGACCAAAAAGTCAAATTTTCCGAAAACTCATATTTTTTGTTTTTCGACGTCCTGAGTCCGTTTTTTAAGCCCGTTTTGCAAAATTCTGACCCGAAGGCCTCTGAATCTGACTTTGAACCCGAAAGTGTTTGTGTGTGTAATTTTGTTAAGAGCTCTTTGGTTAAGGACTGAAATGTGAATCTATGTTGTTGAAGGTATCAAAGTATCCTTGAATTCGAGATGTTGGGAGCCGTCAAATCTTGGGATCGAGTGTGATCGAAGGAGGTGTCATGAATCAACCATTGTAGCTCGGAACTAAGGTAATACACTACTACCCCTTGTATGCTTTATGAACGTGTTGATATTCGGTTAACGCATGCATGCTTATGATGACGTATATTGTAAATTCTGCTTAAATTGAATCAGATTCGAGTAATAAGTATGGATATTAATAAGACCAAATTATCCGAATAAGATTACTAATGGGCTAACAGTATCAGAAGTTCTAATAATTAAATCCAGTTAATCCGCAACTCAATCATCAGTGCGTAAGAATCGAGGCCCAGGATACGGAGTGAGAGATATTGATTATGAAATTACGAAAATGCCCTTAGAGCATAAGTATGACTAAACTACCCCTCTGATAAAGGAAATGACCTAAAATCTGCATTCGACATGATTATGCAAATTACACTACCCAAGATGTATGTTCTTTTGGAAAAGACTTCGGCATCATTATTCAAATGTGTGTGATACTAAAAGAAACTTGAATTTCCTCCGAGCTCTGTATAACACATGAAGGTAAAACGCCTAAAGGTAAAATTACTAGAATTATTGTTGTATTCTTAAGCTGATCCATGCGACAGTAAGGAATGAATTAATCGAAATGATCGTAATGACCAAAAAGACTGTAGTGCCTTTGAGCACCGAAATTCTTAATTAATCAGAATAGCAACTTTACCCTTAAGTTCTAAAATGAGTAAATCGTCTGTAAGGGCCGAAGGAATTAAAATGACTTAATATCTACCGAGTACGTAAATGATAGAGGTGCTAAATAGTAAGATTTGACAAAAACGGTGAATTTATCCCAATTTCCAAAATGACTGAAATGCTCTCTTGAGTAAAATATACAATTATGCATTTGATGAAACTCTGAGAATTCTAAAGAGACTTTAAGGGCTAAACTGCCCCTAAGTGTTAGGAAGCACGCTCATGTCTGTTAATCACTCTTGATATTAATATAAGAGTTGGTTAGTACTGCAAGGTAGGAATATGTTAGTTCGAACAGTTGGAGGCTTGAAAAACTTCTGGAAATATTAACTATTGTAAATCGTCATTTTAGCATTACTGGGCTAAACTATAAAATCACCTCTGATAGTTAAATGACCAAAACGCCCTTGTTGGCCATTGTGACCAGAACAACCCTGGATGTATCTGATATCGCAAAAGATCTTATCATAGAAATCTCTGAATGCATGACTGGAAAAGTGATGAGTAAATAGAATTTCCTGAGCGACTATTTATGTCTCGTTGGTATAAATCACCAAAATGCCCATGTATGATAAAATGACCATAATGCCCTTATAAGCTTAAATGACTAAAGTACTCATGATATATCCAAACTTTCTAAGATCTTGATATACCAATTCTTGAATACATAATATGAATCGTTTTACGAACCCCTTTCTAATAGGAACCTCGTTCTGGAAATTCGTCTAAATTGTCAAAAGTTTAATGCGTCCCCTTCTGTAAATGCCGAGTATCTTCAGGAAATAAAATATTCCATCTAGTGTGTTCTATGTGTGATATATTTTGTTGAATGAATTGTATAATTATTTGATCATGAATAATATTATGTTTGATGAACTTGATATATGATGACATTCTCTGCCTACCTAATATATGTCTGCTCGATCTGTATACTTGGTATGTGATCGTTTGATCTGTGATGGTATTGTCTGACTGTTTGATGAATTTGTTAGTATGGTATATTAGTTTGACCTATGATGGTACAATCTGTTTGCATGATGAATGCTAAAAATGTCTGCTCTGCTCGATAGTATGCCCATTCATTTGTCAAAATCATGAACTTCTGTTTCTGATACTTTGAATAAAATATGTCTGTTACATGTATTATGTTACTCATGTCTGGAATCTGAACACCGATTACTATTTGGGGTATACTGTTGGGTTATGTTATGAAGTTTCTGTTGGTACAGCCCTAATCAAGCTGGTAAATCCTTATGGACTCAAGGTCTCCCCATGAGTGGCACCTACGCCCATCGGGCCTAAGGTAAGTCCTTATGGACTCAAGGTCTCCCCTTGAGTGGCACCTACGCCCATCGGGCCTAGGGTAAGTCCTTATGGACTCAAGGTCTCCCCTTGAGTGGCACCTACGCCCATCGGGCCTAGGGTAAGTCCTTATGGACTCAAGGTCTCCCCTTGAGTGGCACCTACGCCCATCGGGTCTAGGGTAAGTCCTTATGGACTCAAGGTTTCCCCTTGAGTGGCACCTACGCCCATCGGGCCTAGGGTAAGTCCTTATGGACTCAAAGTCTCCCCTTGAGTGGAACCTACGCCCATCGGGCCTAGGGTAAGTCCTTATGGACTCAAGGTCTCCCCTTGAGTGGCACATACGCCCATTGGGCCTAGGGTAAGTCCTTATGGACTCAAGGTCTTCCCTTGAGTGGCACCTACGCCCATCGGGCCTAGGGTATGTCCTTATGGACCTAAGGCATCCCCTTAGGTGGCACCTATGCCTATCGGGCATAGGGTAAGTCCTTATGGATGTAGTTCTGGGGGACTACATATTGGTGTAAGGTTGGAGGGAAGTTCTTGTAAACTTCTGTATGATCATTGAACATTTGCATTTAATATGTTATGTACTCATATAATATGATCTTAAGTACTTATGTATGTTTATCTGCACTTATTGGAACACACTAGACGTCAAACTCTCTGATTCCTACCTCGTATGTTACCAGCCTATATAATTTCCGTCTAATTCTCAAGGTCTAATTAAAGAACAAATACCATTATTCTTGAGTATGATGTAACCTCGAAATAGTAGAACAGAAATAGAGGACTATCACTGCTTGAAACATCATGAAAATGTTATACCTACCATATGTCTACATGAGCTTATAGCATCTTTTGGTAGTTCTATATTACTGAGCTTTCCCAAGCTCACGTTGTTTTTACCATCGCAGGTTAAAAGAAAATATCATGACCTAATGTTTGACATCAGTGTTCGGAGTTCTTTCAGCGTTGCCTCTGGAGTACGGTATTGTATAGTTAGGGGGCATGTATGTTATGTATGGTTTCATGTCAGTGTCTGTAAAATACTTTCTGAAATTTTTTTATGTGTTTAAATGATTTCCTGAAATTGCATTTTAAACAGAAGTTGATTTTACAGTTTAATAAGTGTTTTGAGAGAAAAAAAATGTTTTCACGTGTATTTTTACTGTGGGTCGCTCTTGTGACCCTAATGTGACTTCCTAGGATCCGTTGTAACGCATAGGCGGGTCTAGGGGGTTACATTAAAGGACTTTGTGGACAGGTTTAACAATGCCGCGTACGAGGATTAAATCTTTGTTCTCTATGATAATTATATGTGAAAAAGGTTTTAAAGGCCCACTGGCTCTACTCCATTCCCTGAAGTGAATGTGATATTATATTATGGAAGGAATAAAAAAGATCACATTAAAAGTTGTGGTCGTGGTCGAGGCTATGAATATACACATGAAAATATAGTCGTTTTAAGAATACTTCTACTCGCTGGTAGCGAAGTTATAAGGATGACAAGAGTGATAAAGATCATTCTAAGGAAGTGAAATCATTTTACCAATGTGATGTTATAAACCATTGGTTTTATACTTGTCAAACGCCAAAGTATTATGGACTTTATCTATAATAATGAATGATAAATGAAATAAAATATAAACAAAATTTGTTTATGGCGAAAATAATTATGGCGTTATTGGTCCAACTCAATTGGATATTGTTAATTTTCTCATCACCCTTGAAGGGGATAATTTACCATTTATTTTATTTCGCTTATAATCTCTAACATGAATAATTGGTTTTTTTATTTTTTTTATGTTAATTCGTTTTATTTATTATTTATTTATGTTAGTTTGCTTTATGTTTATTTATTTCACATATTATTTATTTACGTTTTATGTTAATTTATTATTTGAAGAATATGATTACTTCCAGAATAAAATATACAATGAATTGTGGCTATTTATGCCTAGAATTGTGGCTATTTATGCCTAGCAGATAATGCAAGTACTCATATTGTACTTAAGCATAAGAAATATTTTTCCCATTTAAATGCAAGGGGAAATATGAGTAGTATTTCTCAAAGTACTAAAATATCAATACTTCGGAAGAGCACTTGAAAGTTTATCTCTGATAAATAATCGACTTGATATGATGTACTATATTTTATATTTTTCATTCCTCGAAGGGAATGATACAAAGTACATATTTTCATTACCTGAAGTAAATGAAATAAAACACATTTTGAAATGTGCACAATTATGCATTTCTCGATTAAAATGCAAGGGAATAATGTGAGTACTATATCCGGAAGTACTGATATCACAAAAGGCTCTGGTTGAGCAAATATGTTATTGTCAAATGGAACTTTATTCCATATTCACAGTACGTTATACTCGTCAAAGTCATAAAGAGAGCAATATGATTTCGCAAACTATCCATTTGAGAATTATATATAACATATGTTATCAATTGGCATTTGAAATAAGCCAATATCGATATAAGTTTTGGTAGCCAAAAAGTCAGTTGAAAGCTCTAGAAGAGCTATATATTGCTACCAAAAGATAATTTCAATTGAAAGCTCCGAAAGAGCTAAATATATTCCTATTTAAAGGAACAATTTTGATGGTCGTACTAGACATGTACGAGTAAGATTGCATTACATGTTATGGTAAACAATAAATTTACAAATTCAGAGATATATACACATATATATAGTTGGCATGATCGGTTAGACCACCCTGATCAATAATGGTGCAAAAATTATTGAGATTTACATGCACATGTATTAAAAGAACATGTAGTTCTTGTGGTGCTTATTCTCAAAGGAATGAATTAAATTCCACTTATTAAAGAACGTGAAGTTCTTGTGTTGCTTAAAGGAATTGATTAAATTCCACTTATTAAAAGAACATGAAGTTCTTGTGTTGTTTGTTCTCAAAGAATATAGATGATCCCACTTACCAAAAGAATTAGAACTTAAAGTTTTTGTACTGAAGTTAAGACTGCATGTCTTTCATATCTGAACAAAATATGGGCCCATATATCCACAAATGTGGAAAGTTTTATATGATTTTAGTAGATGCATTTACATTGTTTTATCGACTTACAACCAGAAGTTTGTGAGATTGATTTTAAAAAGATTCAGATTATACAGTTAGGCTATTCGTCTTGAAAAGTTAGTGGGTTTATGTTTTAGGCTATATCAGTTGTTACAAAGCCTATTTATTATGAAAAATATAGTTTAGCAAAATTTCAATTGGATGCCTCCTATTTAATAGCTAAACTATAAGAACAAAAGAGTTATTATTTATATGGTGTTTCCATATAGCAACAATTATACGCATCAAGCCAACGAGTTATAATAAACTCCCCGTTATGATTGGTTTTTGGTCAGAAACCATACATTTTCCATTTTATGATTTTTGAATGTGCGATATGAATTGCTCCACCACAACGCACAAAATGGGTAAATAAAAAGGGTTGAGAATATATATTGAGTACGAGTCTTCTTTTATGCTTAAATTCTTAAACATTAATTGGAGAATCATTTATGACATGGTTTTTCTCAACATCAGGGGGAGATAATAATCAGTTGGATAGAGGAAAATGAATTATCATTATCTAGATCCTCGTATATGATCTAGAAGTTCATAAGATAATTCATGTTATTACATGTCAACTGCCAGACATATTTACTGACCCAATTAGAGTAATTAAGTCTCATATACGAGCTGAAATGCTCTAACTTTAAATTACATGTTAGAGCGAGAGAATGTAAATCATGCCTGAAGCATGATAGTTGAAATGGTTCCAATGATCAAAATTCTCGTAAATAGAAAGTAATATGAGATGGTTATATATTGGAGGCGGGTGCTCCTGAAGAGACCCAAGACATAACAAATAATAAAACTCTATAAGAGTTTCAGGTACCTGAAATAAAGATTGAAATCTTGAAGAGATCTCGATGAGTTATGTCATTACGAGAATGGAACCAGAAAATTGGAAAGTTGTCGACAACGATTTTACAAACAATTTTACATAAAATACTTCCATAGAAGTAAAGAAAGAAATCGAGGATCTTGTATAAAATCTATCCAGAAGTATAGATATTGAATTGGCCAATGTTGAAAGACGCTTTGAACTTCTAAAATAGAAGTATTTGGACCAACAGTCCAAACACCTAAAGGTGTAATGCAAGTGAGGCACAAATAAGTAGTCGTAAATACGACTTGAACTATGATTTATGAAAAGTTTTAATTACTTCATGGTGGATGCAATTACTTTAGCAGTTTTGAAAATTTTACATGCGTCTAATTATTTGTGGATCCATATTTATTCTTGAAGGGTCTAAAATGCTATAAGGATTTGGAAATTTCTGAGGAAATTTATTTAGACATGTCTCATGAATATTTTGGCGCATTTGGTATAATCGCCTTAGTGAATACTAATTGAGAAAATACTATAAGAATGATCAGATTTTCTCATGTATTTTATAAAGGAGTTTGGATCAAGATCCATTCTGATAATTTTAGAACTCCTAAAGAGCTTCAAATTGGAAACTCGTGAAGTACTTTCAATACAAGTACTTGAATCTTGACATCAAGTTTATCTCGACCTGAAGATCGATCATTTTTATATATTTCTTTTGTCTATGAATAGACATAAGCTGAAAGAATCTTAAAGAATATTCAATATGAATAAATCATATCTAATGAGTATCCCAATAGTTGTAAGATTATTGGATGTGAATAAAGATAATTATATCTTTTCTTGGTCTTGAAGCACTATATATTAGTTGGTCAAGAAATATCTATGAATATACAAAAATCATTACATTTAGATCTTCAAACATTCGTTGATGTCTCCTCAAATGTCGTAGAAATAATTGTTATGCATGAGGCAAGCCAAAAAATGTGTTTGATTAAGACTATTGACCCAACATATCCAAAAGATATGTGGATTTACTTTTACAAGATATGATAAAAGCTATCTTGTGTGAAGATAACACAAGATGTATATCTCAGTTTGAAAGTGGATACATCATGAAACATATTACTCCAAAGTTTCATCCCTCACGATCTTTAGAAAAATGATATTCAAGATTAAATTATAAAGATTCAAAGATCTTCTGTGATGTTTGCATGAGGGGGGTAAATACGCGTTGCACTCTTTTTCCCTTAACCGAGGTTTTGTCCCAATGGGTTTTCCTGGTAAGGTTTTTAATGAGGCAATATGTTATGCGTATCAAATATGTGTGTACTCTTTTTCCTTCACTAAAGAATTTTTTTTCCCACTGGGTTTTTATCTTAGTAAGGTTTTAACGAGGCACATTATCTTCATAGACATCCAAGGGGGTGTTATGAATATTTATCTATGTAGATGTCTATCATGATTAGAACTTTATCAAAGGAGTTTGATTTATTTATTATTAAGAATATTATCTCTATGAATTAGAGTTTAATGTATTATGTACTTCTTATGCCTATAAATAGATGATTCATTGAAGACTTTGTATATAAGTTTATATTTGAGAATAATACAAATCTCTCTCTTTCTCTCATCTCTTTGTTTTTCTTGTTCTTATTTTTGTTCTTCTTTATTTTATTCACAACACAAACATATTTTTTATATTGTTCTTCATTTTTCAAAATAAAAATAAAAATGGACTATATCCTCTAAAACCAAATGGAGAGTTTGGATTGCAGACGAGAACGGCTTCGACACCGATCTTTGACTTTATTGACGTTTCTCTTATTGCGGACTAATCTTCCACTCATTCCTTCGACGTTGTTTGCCTTCAGTTATCGACGATTTTTTATCTGGACGCGTTGATTCTTTTTTATTTTCTCGCTGCATCAAAATCAATATTTCTATCATTTTGTGACCCCAGAAGTACTCATGTAGTTTACAGAACGATTGTTGGCAATTGGCATGGTGTTCATCTATTTTGCTGCATGTTGTTTCTGATTTCGTCTTCTTTGTTTTCATGTCTGTTTGTTCTCTTTCTCCTCCTCCCTTTGTATCGCGTGTTTTTGTTATGAATGTCAATCTTTGCTTAAAAAAAGCAGTTTGAAACTGCTACAAATACAAATGATTTAGCCAAAAATAAAATAAATTGGCCACACCATGTTGAAACAGCATGGAATTGGTTTCTGGGCCTTTCACTTTACTTGGTCCAATCATGATTTGCCCATTTTACAATTCCAACTCAAACGGGATTTCATTCCTTTCAACTCAATACCCAGAAATAAAATAATGCCACCCACATAACTTGGTCAATTCAATTTGAAATGTTACTTTGAATGAATTGGTCATAACCAAAGAAAACACTTTTGGGTCAATCAAAACATATTAATTTAAGCTAGAAGGGTCGCACTCATAATAGATTTTTACAATATTTGATCCGAATTAGTCAGTTAATAAGTTGGATACTGATGGTTAAAAAAACAAATTAATTCCAAGATGTTGATATTTTACTGGTAAATTTTATGGAATACTAATAGAACAAGAGAAAGTTGAAGAAAACTATATATATAAAAAATACACATTTAACCAAAATGTCAAAGCAATTGAGTTCTGGTTGAAATTCACCAACATTGACAGGATCAAAACATGTTGGATTCAATTTTATTTATGGTTTGGAAATAGTAAGTCAAACCCAACCCTTTATTTATTTATTTTATATTATATTTATATTATGGTTATGATGGATGGTGGCACAAATAAGACAAGATGTAACCCCAAGGGTGCATGTGGTTGGACTTGAGAGGCCTAAGCCTAACATCAGTTTAGGCTGAGACAGACAAGATGCCACTTGAGTGGTCGCGTGCTTCCCTTTCTCCTCATATTTTTATTTTAATTAAAAAAACATCTTACTATTACATTCTAAACTAAAATAACCGATTAATTTAGCAGGACGAAACACTAAATTTTTTTAAGTAAAATTTGAGTTTAAATTTTAACGTTATAAATAAAAAAAATAGACTCGAATGATTATAATGAGAAATGGGGAACACTGAGGAGTTACAGAAATAGCAACCAATATGTAGTTGTTATGAAATATGGCAAATATAAGAAGAAAAGATTTCAAAACGAATAGTGATAGTATTAATATGCCCTATTAGTATTCTCACACTAGTGGTAGACTTTGATGGTGCTGGTGGACAAGGACGAATCTATATACATGGCCTCAATTGCCCCCGGGTTAATTATATTTTAGGTCATAATAATTTTAAAATCATAATAATTAAATTTGTCTTTTTTTTTCTTTCTAAAATTTTATGATTTATTATATTTTTAGTACCGTGTAATCTAAAATTAATAAATTTAAAGTTTCTCTTATTTTTCTGATTTAATTATTTTTAAGACCTTTCAATTTTGAAACTTGTAGAATTAAACCTGAATTTTTTTAATTTTTACAATTTAATTATTTTTTTAAAATTATATTCATTTCAAAATTAATTGGTCTATTTCTCGTTGTTCAATTCTGACTCCGTCCCAACAGCATACGGGTGGATGTTGATAGCTGATGACAATGACGATGGTGCTGCGTCTCCATTTTTCTTCTTCATTAAATTGATATTTAGTCTCCAGGGTCAAACTCTCTCTGGATTGTGTGTTTACTCAGTGGCCACCATTCTCTCTTTTTGAAAAATATCTTTCTTTTCAAGACTCACACACCAAATTTTCATATCCTTGTGAATTAAGTTAACCTTTTTTTTCTTATCAAAACTTCAACATTCTTTCTCTACTTTTTACACCTAATTTCTTCTATTAGTAATAAAAAGATTAGTACAAAATTATGATGGGATAAAATACACGGTTCATCACCCAACTATTTTTTCACTCATATTTTGGTCACTCAACTTTTAAACCTTTTAATTTACTAACTAAATTTTCGAGTTGGTCCTTTTTTGTCACTTTGAAATATTTTTTTTATTATTTTTGAATTTTTATTGTTACTAAATATAAAAATAATTTAAAATAAATAATAAAACTATATTTTATTATTATTAAATTTAAAAATATAAAAAAATCACTATCACCATCAACCACTGTCGACCACCGTTGGTCTTAGAATCGATGACAGTTTGATCCCAAATTACACCGCTAGACTCATTTTGACATGCCGAGTCCGAATTTGGTGTTTGTTTCGTCGAAAAATATCCTAAAATCAGCAAATCACATTTGAAACTTTTTGGTTTTTTCACTTTTGATCTCTTTTTTTGGGACTTCAGAGCACTTTCCAGTAAAATAGATGTCAAATTTGGACTTAGAGGCCGAAACAAAGCATTTGGTGAAATTTAGGGCTGAACGACCACCACAACTGTCGGCGGTGGCGTCTGACAACGGCAATGGTGAGCAAAGAACCATTGGATTTTATTTTATATTTTAAATTATTTTTATATCAAATAATAATAATAAGCCAAAATTTGAAAACAATAATAAAATAATTGAGAGTGGCCAAAACATGAGCAATCTAAATTTTCAATTAATAAATTGAGAATTTTGAAAGTTGAGTGACCAAAAAAAAAAGATAGTTGAGTGATAATCTATTTATTTTATCCATTATGACGTCACACGAGAATGGGAAGGTCTCCCTCTAAAAAATACTTTGAATGGTTTCAAGAATTATTTTATAAAATATTATGGGAATTTTAGTTAAGTCTTCATGTAATTTTGTCAAATCATCTTTTATCATATTTATTTTTCGTTTAATGAGTTTGAAGTTAACATATAAATTATTCTTACAAAGAACATCAATAACACCAAGTAAAAAGATAGAGCTTTAGCTACCAAGACACTTGATATCGGTAATGTAACATCAATATTGTCAAGTTGTATTCCAATAGTTTTACATATTTTTCCGCTTATATCATAAATAAGTATTTAAAATATATTATTTTTTTCATTTAGATATCTAAAATATTTTTTCGTTAAAGTATATACTAAAAGTATTTTTTTGTCTAAATAGGCACCTAAAATATTTTTAATCAATTTCACATGTCAAATTTTAGGAATAAGATAAAAAGATATATACTTTAGGTATATGTTTTTATTAAAAAATACTTTAAGTACTTAAATGAAAAAGGTAATATACTTTAAGTATTTATTTGTATCATAAGCCTTGTTTTTAAGTAACTTGTTGGTATTCCACCTAAGTGACATTTTTCAAATTATTTAACACAGTTAAAATACATTAATATAATAAAGAATTAATTTATCATGCATCTTCAAATTATGACACTCTTATTTTAAATTTGTTTTTAAACTTTTAAATTTTATCCTCAAACAATGACTCTTGTTCTAAATTGGTCCCCAAATAATAAATCATAAAGTTAATTTTAAAATCTCTCTAAAATTTGGGGTTATAGATAAGCATAAACAAAATGAATCTGCAAAACCCTAGAAAGATTAGTGGAAGGGAAGGGATTATGCCAAATAGAAAGGAGAGAAGAGACAATGAAGCAGACAGCAGTATGAGTCAGCAAAGCATCTCTCTCAATTTGTATATTAATTTGTCAAAGTACAAATTATGCCATCAATTTGGTTTAATTATTTCTTAAAAAAACAAAACAAAAAGTCCACCACCACCAAGGTAATAAAAGAAAAAACAATCACTAATCACGAAACCAAAACAAACAGACAATCGGAATTAATATTAAACAATCGAACCTAATTATCAAATGTTCTTTCCTTCCTTCTCCATAGCCTAATACCTATGTCTATTATTATATATTTAAAGTCAAAATTTTAGGCACCCAAAACTACAATGTGTATGTAATATTATTTATATTTGTTTAATTCTCCAGCTTGTTTGCTGAATCAATGAATCAGGCCACTCTATTTCTTCTAGAAACTTCACAAAACATGCTCTAAAAATTAAGGTTGATGAATTACTCATTATACATGATAGACAACCATTAGACGTTTCTTGGGATTCACTATTATTTTTTTCAACTTAAATCACCATCAAGAAAGGATTTTAGTCCGAATAAGCACATTTAGTCGATTAGTAAAGTTGGTTATTTGTGTTCTCTCATATTCTCTTAAGTCATAAGTTTTAGACTCATTAGATACACTTTTTTTCCAGTAGAATCTCCCTTCCCCTTTTCAAGGTAGGATTATGATTTGTCAAAAAAAAATTTGGTCCAAAATTTATAATTCTTTCCAGTTGGTATTAGTTCTGAATTTAATCTATAAACAACTTCTACTTTATTATGAACAATGGCGGAACTTGGAGTAAAAGTTTGAGGGGGCCAACTTGAATTTTTTTAAAAAAATTTGAGGATTGAACGAAAATTTTCAAAAAAAATTGATGGTTTAACTAAAATATTTAATAATTTAAAGTGATTTAACAAAAAAATTAAAAATTTGAGAGAGAATTTAATTAAAAATATTCAAAGTTTTGAAGTTTAATATGAATTTAAAAAAAAAATTGAGGGGGTCAAATTAAAAAATTTTAAAAATTTAAGAGCAAAATTCAAATTGTCGGGGTCGTGGCCCTACTGGTCCCTTACAGCTTCCGCCACTGATTATGAATTTTTTTAATTTTTATATCATGTAAGTAAATTTTAATCAATATATATAGAGATATGGAGGGTAAAGAAAAAAAGGTAAGGTTTGGGTTGATAATCAAATTAGATTAATTATAGTCTTGAATACCATGATTATGCAAGGCACTAAGCAAGTTTAAAATGATCAAATATAACAGTAACAATTAAAGTATGAAAGCTATGCCAAAAGTTTTATCAGTCGGAAATATTTATACATACAGTCTACTAATTTTATGATGCAAATAATGAAAGTACATCATTTATTGCCCGATTGAGAGAAAAATGATTTGATAAAACATATTTTATTTTTGGTTTGGGGAAAGTGCAAATTGTATGAATTGAAAATGTATAGCCATCTGTATTATTAATGATATAAACTTGGTCAAACTAAAGAGTTGAGGAGATTTGATGATAATAAATTAGATTGATTTTCATAAGATATAGAAAATATAATCGTGGTGTATATTTGACTAAATATGTTTTGAATTATTTAATTGTATGTTCTAGAAATATTCAATAAAGAAGGCAAAAAAAAAAACATGTCACCATGGATTCAATTGAGACTTTGCTAATTGGAATTAATCTTTGAGACAGAAGCTTAAGATTTCAATTACTCCAAGGTTTGAATAGTTTGAGAATAATGTAATTAGAATATGATAAATTAGGTAGGGTTTGTTTAAGCAAGTTTAAAAATTTGGTGTGATTATAAGGTAGTATTTGTTTAATTTTTTAGCCCTTGTAATAACGTACACACATCGCTGGTGTTCGAACCTAGGTCACCTTGATGAAATACATCATCCTTTACTATTGGGACCAGTCTACATGTTCAAATTTTTTTAATATACTGGTGTGATTACATAGTAGTAGATGTTCATATTTTTAACCATTCGATGATGCACACGCACGTGCTTAAACTCTAATCCTTTAAAATGAACATCACTATATTTTCTACTAGAGTCACCCTGATTCGAATTTAATAAAGTTTTAGAAGTGATAAAATAAGGGATTAAGGTTAAGGAGGTGGTGGTGGGATTAAATTAAGGGGATAGTGGGTTTAGCATTTTGGCCGAGGTTTACTCCACTTTCAATTACTGAAATGATGACTATGCCTTTGAATTCTTGGGTGTGGGGAAGTGGGAAATCAAGCTTTCTCATTCTTTATTTTATTTAATCATTTAACAATAATCTATGTCTTTTTACACTACCAATTTATATACAAAATTACTAACGTATTCGTAAAGATATTCATTCTTAAAAAGCTGAAAACATATTATTTTAAAGAGGATAAGATTTATGTAAATAATATAAAAATATAAAAATTCACATTAATTTTGGACCATTGTACTCTTTTAATGATACAAAAAAACAATATAAAACTAAAAGAAATACATTGTATAGCTAGATCATATGTCTATTTTAAATAAATAGTGAAATATTATTAAGGGTCGGTACATATATCTTGATTTATATAAATTTCAACGTTCTATTTCTGTAATGTCATTTGTTAATAGTTAATTATTAAATTTAACTAATAAAAACAAGTTGATCTAATGATGTAATGTATTAGATCATTCTAGTAAGGTCAAAGGATTAAATTTTGACGTTGTGAATTGAAAAAATTAATTTGAAAGAATTGTTTCCATAATAGGCCTCTGCAAAGCTTGATATAGATTATTCGAACAGTAAATCGAACAAAATAATTAAAAAACGGTATACTAAATTCCGTCTAATTTATAATATATCGGTTAAATCCTGAATAGATAAAACTAAAACTATAATTTGACATATAATTATTAATTTAATTTTATGTATATGGGGCTAAGCACTTCGTCTCCATCCAACTGTGTTGTGGAGGTGTTGGCCTCAATCATTCAAGTACCTAAAAACCATTTAACTTTGTATTCTGATAATGCATATATATGATTTTTGTTGTTGATGTCAAGTGCCAAACATTTTTCTTGCACGTGTCCGTTTACCAAAATACATAAACCTAAGAATTTTTCATATATAGTATACTTTAAAAAAAATATAAAGCCAACTCAACTTTTTAAAAAAATTTCATATATATTTGTGATAAGGAGTTTTTGTTTATGATTGTTGTGTTTTTATTAATCATATTTTTTTTAAAAATTCACTCTATCTTTTGTGCGTTGGCAACTCTCGTAATTTTTTATCGTTCAATTGAACCTTCGCTTATTCATTTGGACAACAGTCAGAACATTATTTATCGACCTGACTGGTTTTTTTCCTCTTCTCAGTTTTCTTTATTTCTTTAGAGTTTGTTATGAATTATTTTTGTTTAAAATTCTTTTGTTTGACTCTTTTTTAAGTAATAAAAATTATCCGATATATATATTTTTTTCAATTTTATTACATTAATTGAAGAGAGCTCCCTCTACTTTCTTCTTTTGGTTCTCGTAGTTTAATTGCGACCACTAGATTTTGATCCGATGGTCTGTTAATGGTTGTCTCTCCACATTTTTCCATATGGTTCTATTCTTCTGCATTGACATATTTTTGTTTGTCTTTTTTGATTGCAGATCATGTTTTTGATTTTCTTGTTTATGTTCTCTATGAGTTGGTTTCAGACCCTTCTCTTTGTGTAATTTCTATGAATGTCGACTTTTCTATTCAAAAAAATAACATTTAATATATGTATATATTAAAAATATATTGTAATTTTTTTTTTACTTTTTACAACATATTATTATAAGTGAAGTGGTAAAATAATTATGAGTCTATCACGTGCGACGAACACCGCTGAATACCATTAAATTAATTAATAAAGATTTAAAATTTTAAGTACCCATCAAATAATTAATAATTGTTATAAAAATTTCAATTAAATTATTATATATATATATTAGAATTTTATTTTTTAATAAGGGTAAACTGTATATTTAGTACCTCACCTATTTTTGTATTTCTATTGAACCTTCATTATTTAAATATTATTTTAATTTGACCCTATTTTTTATAAAAAATAATTTAACCCTAAACCCTAAAACCATAAACTATTAAACCTTAAACCTTAAATCCTTTGACTCTTAAACATATACACAAGAATTTTAAGGGTTTAAAAATAAAAAAATTATGCTTGAAATTAAGAGTTTAGAGTTTAGGGGCATGATTTATTGCAATAGAATCAAGGATTTAGATTTTAACCTTGAATAATAAATTCTACCCAAAATTTACGGTCTTGAACTTTAAAGTATCAATTAAATCTTGAACTCCTAGATATTTAATATTTGACCGAGTGATTAAAGATATTGATTTTATCTCATCTTGTACAAATTCGAATAGCGATATAAGAATATAATATCTCTCTATTCAATAATTTTTTTCCACATGTACATAAAATAATTACTCTTTTATTATTATTGAAGGTTTAATAACGCTTGTTTAGTAATACTAGTATGTTTTTGTAGAAAGTAGCTTGTTATTATTCTGGCTTAAATGAAAAATTAGCCCTTAAATTATTCTTAGTCAAAATAAGTCTATAAATTATCATTTTTTGTCACTTTAAGCCCCTAAACTATTTTTTGTCAAAATAAATACTTAAATTATGGTATTTTTTCTTTTAGTCTCTAAATTATCTATTAGTCAAATAATCTTTGTAATGTGTTAACATCTTATTGACCGAAATAATTTTTTACGGGCTTCAAGTGATTAAAAATGATAGTTTAGAGATTAATTTTGACCAAAAATAATTTAAGGCCCAAAGAAAATAAAAGGCATAGTTTAGGGGTTTATTTTTTTATTTAAGCCTATTATTTTTGAACTAAAAGTAATAAATAAAACCATCTGTCGTAATATGTAGTTGAATTAGTTAATAAGAAATAAATGAGCAAAAAAGTCAAGCAGAGCTGCGGGTTGTACTCGGGAAACCTGGCGTTGACAAAAGGGAGAATCTGAAGTCAAATAATGAGGTGCCAGGTGTCAGTCAATCCTTGTTTATTTAGCGATCCAACGGTGGTGGCGGCACGCTTTTCCGGGCATAATTAAGGAGTGTTTTTCTTGTGGGTGCCTCTTTGACTCTTTTAAGTTTTAACTATTTAATCCTCTCTCTATTTTTTCACCCCAAATCCTCTACATTGGCGCGTGGGATTAACTCTCTAAAAATTCAATTTAACAAGTATAATAAAAACAAAAGATTTTAATACGTGACATTTCATTATTGGTTTAGATCTTAATTTCATCTCAAACTCAAGACTATATTTTTTATTAAACAAAGATATTATATTTTTATATTAAAATTATAATTTGTACAAAATGGGATAATATGAGATTTTTGTCACTAAATTAATTATTGGATTTTGAAAAAATTATTTTTGATTGATTATAATTTAATCATTATACTACATGTAAACTGGTAAGTTATTTCCTACAAGTTAACACAATAATTTTAAATTGTTTATTTATTTTTATTAGTTGTGATTTAACGGCAATTAGATAAAAGCTTAACAAACTAAAATAGAGGCCTACTAGGGGTGATAATGAGCCTAACCGGCTCATGAGCTACTCGAACTCGGCTCGAGACCTTAACAAGCCGAGTTGAGCCGATCCAAGTTCGATTTGAAAAATTCGTGAACAGACTCGGAATAATTATATATATATATATTATATACAACATATGCACTAAAAGTAATCTATTTAGCAAAAGAGAAGTAATAAAATAAATTAGGGAAAATCTATTAAAAGCAAATTATCTAAAATAAATTGGGCATTTTCGTTAGTTGGTTGTTGTTTGACTGTATTTTATTTGATTATGTGTTTGTATTGTAAGAATATTTCTTGGTTATTTGAATTAATCTAATTTTTGGGCACTCTTTTTTTCTTTTCCGACATTGAATTTCGTTTTAGTGTTGCTTATGAAATGGCCTTTTAACGAGTCCCCATATATGTATAACTATAGCAAAATTATCCGAGCCGAGCCGAGTTGAGCCCGACGAGCTTCGAGCCCGTTAATATTATTTATGAGCCGAGCTCAAGCCTAAAATTTCAAGCTCGGCGAGCCTCGAGCCTAGGGATGGGCACGTGCGGGGTGGGCCGGTTTTTTGGCCGCCCCGACCCGTCCCCGAATAAAATATTAGTTTACATGCCCCGCTCGATATACCAACTCTTAAACCCGACCTCGAACCGACCCGACCCGAAAATTGAAAAAAATTCTTAATCTCCGACAACGATAAAAGTTAGATCCAATCAATCAACCATTACGGCCACAAAATTTAGTTTCAAAAGACTTTAAACTTATATAAAAATAAAGTAAAAAACTAATTTTAAATTACACACATGAAAAATTATATATTTAATAAATAAACTTGAACCATTGACCGTCAGAATCAGATATGTTAAAACTTGAACAACATTTAATTATTTTTTACGATAAGCACAAACAAAAAAAATAGCTTAACAACCATAAAATTGTTTATATATAGTGGTATATATATATACCAGGGTGGGGCGGAGAATTTTTAGCATATACATGAACCCGCCCCACCCTGACTCAACATTATAAATAACCCGCCTCGATCTCCAAAATTTAAGATTAAAAATCCAATCGGATCAGATCGGGGCACACCGAATCAGTTCAAGTTCGAATTATTTAGCCATCCCTACTAAAGCCGAGCCCAATAATATTATTTCCGAGCGCTGACTAATACCATGTCTAAACTCACTACATATTTCCATATCCCTTATAGTCTCGGATTAAATTTAAAATTTGTAAAAAATCATCTACATTATATATATATGGCCAAAGATATCATCTTAAATATATACTGAAATGTTATTTCGGTTTAAATATTTCTTTAAATTAAATCCTACCAGTTAGGTTTTCCTCTAAAAAAAAGTATTTCTTTTCTATTTTTTTTTGTCTATGATGGCTTTCTTAGTGCCTTCGACTAGCTTTTTCTCTATTAAAATTTTTGTTTTAGAAAATAATTTTATGTTTTGAGTTTTTTTTCTCGCACATTTTATTGTGATTGTTCGTGTGTCTTTTTGGAACGATTATATCTATTTTGTGGTACGGTTTTTTATCTGCTTTGGTGATAGTTTGACGTTTGTGTAATAATCATCATGGCGTATCCTTTGATCAAAAAAGTTTAGAGATTTAGTATGGTTAGATCTCCATTTTTAGTAGTTTATCAATTTAATTAAAACTGGTAGCAAAGTTGTATGTACGATAAATTTTCTCAACAACGTCTCCTTCGCCACTACTTTTACATCTAATTTGATAGAAACAATAAGTTTTTTTATAATGATTTTTTGGTTTTTATGAAATATAAAAACATTTTTAAAGGAATAATATATATATATATTACACCTTTTGAATTTACATATTTTCATGAGTTAAGTTATTTTTATGATTAAATTGTGTGTTTGTTAGCATCTTTCTTTATACTACAATGTTATTAACTGTTGTGTATATGTAAATGGTTACAAGTTTTATTATATTTTGAATATATACCGAACATGTTATAATGTGTAAAAACAATAATATTCAAATATTAGATTTTTTAATAATTTAATTATATTCTAATGTTTTAACTATTTTTAGAAAAATATATTTAAATAGCATAATTTGTTTACCTCGATGTTGTCTTCTAAAAAACGGATGATTTGATTCTAATGTTTTAACATTGATGAACACCACTAACGATGAATACCGATGAACACCATTATTTTTTTTAAAAAAAATAAAAAATTTAAAGGACTAAAATTATAATTAAAATTATATCTTAAAAAAATCAAATTTAATAGTTACTTTATAATATATTCTTTGATAGGTTAGAATCAAATTTAATAGACACGACAACCATGTGAACATGCGGCTATATTTGATTCTAATCTATTAAAATATTATAAACTGATTTCTATTTTTTTTAAGAGATTGATTTTGTTAGGGTTTAAGAGAATTGAATATATTTGATTCTAATCTATTAAAAATTATTATAAAGTAACTATTAAATTTGATTTTTATTTTTTAAGAGATAATTTTAATTATAATTTTAGTCCTTTAGATTTTTAATTTTTTTTAAAAATAATGGTGTTCATCGTTAGTGATGTTTAATAATGTTCGTCGCACGTTGTAGAATTTTTTTAAAAAAAAAAAACCACGAAAACTATCGCACTCGATGAAGGGATCTATCAAAATTCAAAGCTTACAATGATATTTGTCAACTTGTCCAAAAGCGTGAAACCCACGCGCTCAAAATCCGAAACTCGATTAAGAGCTGCAACGAACCTTCTTAAAACACCACTGGCATTATAAAACTTCCAAAACTTAATTTTGGGGATAATTATTGTGATTTTTTAAACATATTTTATTTTTTTAATATTTATATTAAAAAATATGTATAATTTTTTTGAAGAGTTAAAAATATGTATATGAAACCAATGATTGTTGGGTGTATTGATAACACACATTGCACACCCAAGGAGAGAACGTGAATTCGAACATTGAAGACGACATTATTTGGAGAAGCAGCCTCGCACCCCAAATATGAACCTTAAGACGGATATGCATATAACCAAAAGGAATGATAAAAATCTCTGTCACTTTTTTGTGCCCCTTTTTATGCCCCAACACTAAAAAACATTAAAAAAATAAATTACAAGCCCTTACCTTAAATCCTATAACATATACTCTAAAAATAAACCCTACCATAAATTCTCTAAACCCTAAATTTATCTTTTAGTGTCAGAAATATATAAGAGCACAGAAAATAGCCTATAATTTCTATTCCAAAAGAAAACATGTATATTAATACTTGAGATTCAGTATGTTTAAATTTTCAAAATCCACTTATTTATTAAAGAAAAAGATTTTAGTAATATACTTTTATATTAGAATAATATATTTAAAATATTTTTTTTTAAAACCCAAGATTAATTATAAATTTCACTCCAGTTTATAAATTTTAAAAAGTTAATTTCTTATTTAAATTTGATTTTTAATTCTGGAAATTTAAATATCATTCTGATTGAATGATACTATATTTTTTTATCAAAGCTATTGAATTATATGCAAATAATTATAATAAATAATAAAATAATAATTTATATGCGACAAATTAACCACACTTTTTATTAAGTAAGAGATATTTATATTTCTTGTTAAAAAATATATTTATATTTCCGAGCAAGTACATTTGGCCGGTTGACCATGCTGCTCATCTTTGTTTCCTCAAATTTCTTTAGGTCATGGGTTCTATATGCACTAGGAGCATTCTCTTTCCTTCCTTTAGAGTCTTCCATTTACCTCCCCTCTATGTAAGATTATAATTAGATTTAAGATTTGTCAAAAGATATTTATATTTCCAAGGTTAATGTCGGGATTCAAACTCTTATAAGATAAGATAGCATGAGCGTCCTTAATGTCTCGTCTTGTATGAATTTAAATTTTGACATTTATGTTGAGAATGTACATATTTATTACTAAATAAAAAAAATATGTGGTTAATTTTTCATACATAAATTATTAAATTATTAACCACACATTTTTATACAGTAGATCATATTTTGATATGTTAATTTTTTTGAAAAGAGCTCAACTATTTATTTTAAAACAGTAAAATTCATATTTAGACCTTAAAATGTAAATAAAAGTATATTATATATTACGAATAATTTAATGAACAACTAATTCAATCGCCCTGTCTATAAAATGTGTTATATTGTTAAAAAGATTATTATTTTATACACTGACAATAGAAATTAAAAATTTCTACAAGCACTTTAATTTTAGGGTCTTAGTTTAGGGTGTATAGTTTAGGGTGTATAGTTTAGGCGTTTGGGTGTAGGGATTTAGAATTTAAGGATATTGATAAGAATTTATAGTTTAGAGTTATAATTCAGACTTTATAAGTTAAAGCATAATTCATAATCATATTACCTTAAAATAAAACCTCAACCTCTAAACTCTAAATTCTAAAGCCCTAAACCTTACACCCCAAATTAAGACCTTAAACCTTAAACTAAGATGTTTATAGAAACTTTTAATTTCAACCACCAATGTATAGTACTATATAAATCTTTGTTAAAATATTAGGAATATATATAAATAAATATTATTGTAAGAAAAGTTGTAACTAAAATACAATTATTTTTCTTTAAACTGCTTTCTTAGTCAACTCCCCACCACTCAATGATCGTAAATAAATACATAATAAAAGCATAAAACATTAATAAAATGGAACCCAGAAAAGTGAGTTTCTTCGTTTTGAAAAGCCTCTCACTTTCCTTTCCCCAAAGTCAACGCCCCTCTTCTCCTTTCTTATCTTCTTTCTCATTTCCCTGAAAATTGAAGAGCAAAAATTTAGAGATAAAAACAAATCCTTTAATCTTTTATTTTTTTTAAACTTTTTTTGGGTTATGGGTAACGGTTTCTGCAAGTTAAGCGTGTGTTTCACCGGCGGCGGTGGATATGCCGGTGAAGAAGCTCGTCGCAGAAAGGAAATCTCCATGTTACTATCGGATCCCCTCGACGAAGGCCTTGGTCATTCCTTCTGCTACGTTAGACCCGACCCTACTCGAGTCTCTTCATCCAAGGTCCATTCCGAGGAATCCACCACGACTTTCCGTACGATCTCCGGCGCCTCCGTCAGCGCCAATACCTACACGCCGCTTTCGACTTCTCTGGTGGACCCGTACGTCAGCTACAGCAACGGCTGCTTCGATAGGGCGGCGGCTTTCGAGAGCACGACGTCGTTTTCCTCGATCCCGCTTCAGCCGATTCCGAAGAGCTTGATAAACTCTTCGGGTCCGATGTCGGGTAGTCTAGTTCCGGGTTCGGGTCCTTTGGAAAGAGGGTTCATGTCGGGTCCGATCGAGAGGGGATTCATGTCGGGTCCTCTTGATAATATTAATAACGATTATAGTCGCGGGTTATTTTCGGGTCCACTCGAAAAAGGCTTTTCCGATCAGTTTCAAAGAAGCTTTTCCCATGGAACTTTTGCTTTTAAACCCAGATCGAGAAAAGGGTCTCTAATTCGGGTCCTCCAAAGAGCAATCTCGAAAACCGTTTCTCGCGGCCAAAACTCCATCGTGGCTCCGATTAAAGGTGTAGTTTCAGTTAAAGAACCCGAATGGATAGTTGGGTCCGATAAGAACCCGAATCATCACCACAACGAGAATTTGACAGTCAGTAGCTTGAATCTGAGCAGTGAATGCAGCTTAGACGATAACGAATCAATGGAAAGTCAAAATCTTCAATGGGCACAAGGGAAAGCCGGCGAGGATCGGGTGCATGTCGTCGTTTCGGAGGAACACGAATGGGTTTTCGTTGGGATTTATGATGGATTCAACGGCCCTGATGCTCCTGATTATTTGTTATCAAATCTATACTCCAATGTTCATAAAGAACTCAAGGGTTTATTGTGGGATGATGGTTTCGAACTAGCCCCTGCAAATTCCCCTGAAGACGAAGAACAGAGCAGGGAATCGGGTTTAGAGCAAGAGAATCATTCTGGTGAAAAAGAAGATGTCTATAAGAATTCAGGTTCGAAACCGAAAAAAGGAAGGAATTCCAAGGCAAAGTATAAAGGTGCGGCGATGAGGTGGGAAGAGAATCAGAGGAGATGGAAGTGTGAATGGGATAGGGAAAGATTAGAACTTGATAGGAAATTAAAAGAGCAGCTGAGTAGAAACAAGTCCGATGGATCGAGATCGGTGCCGATAAACCATGGTGATGTTTTGAATGCTTTGTCCCAGGCTTTGAAGAAAACAGAGGAGTCTTATTTGGATATAGCTGATAAGATGTTGATGGAGAACCCAGAGCTGGCTTTGATGGGTTCTTGTGTGCTTGCTATGTTGATGAAAGGTGAGGATGTTTATGTGATGAATGTTGGGGATAGTAGGGCAGTTTTGGCTCAAAAAACCGAGCCCGATTACGGGTTGGGCAAGACTAGTCAAGATTTGGAAAGGATCAATGAAGAAACATTGCATGATCTTGAAGGTTTTGATGGAGATACATCTGGTGTAATCCGTGACTTAACTGCTTTTCAGCTTAGTGTAGATCACAGCACCAGTGTTGAAGAGGTAAAATTTTCATACACCGATCTTTTTAGTACACGAAAAGATGATTTAGATACCCTTTTTTACCATTGATGGATTGAGCTTGATGCTTTATTTCATTGCAGGAAGTTCAAAGAATACTAAACGAACATCCCGATGATGCTTATGCGTTGATGAATGACCGAGTTAAAGGTTCTTTGAAGGTCACTCGAGCTTTCGGGGCTGGTTTTCTCAAACAGGTAATTCTTTGTCCAAGTTTTAAGATAAAAACATATGAGATTAGATTTTGGTTCATTGGTGGTTTGAGAAATGAACATTTTTGGTAAACTTTTACTCTTGTAGCCTTTGATACTTTAAGGTTTGCCTTTTTTAAGGAATATTGTCCCAAATTTGTCTTGTTTAAAGTTGATTCTTGGAGCATCATGTTGAGAACTACAATCACATGTGAAACTTTAGTATTTGTTATAGTCATGGATCTAAATGAGACGCATCAGAAAATAAAAGGAGCAGTTGTTGTGGTACTAAGAACCATTGTTACAAATTGGTCAAGTTAAAGCTGCCTGTCCAAAGAATATGGCTTTTCAAAAAAGAAGAGCCAAATGACATTTTATGCAAATGGATGAATAGCATACACATAAATAGATCTTTCGTCCCCCTTTTCTCGTAAAAAAAAATGGGCGATGGACGACGGTCATGATCATTTTGCTTTATATAGAGGGGGTCCTTTATTCTATTGAAATCAACTGTTTCCATTTTCAAGGGTTGTGCTCTTGGAAACACTCCCTTTCTACAATGTAGTGGACCATAGGAACTTAGGGCAAAGGTTTGCTTTGTATGTTGCAGTTTGCCTTTTGAACATTTGTTGGATTATATTCGAAAGTTTCCGAATTAATTCTATACCTAACGACTCTCATTTCGGTTTTCAACTTTTCCAGCCTAAATGGAATGATGCATTGCTAGAGATGTTCAGAATAGATTACAAAGGAACTTCTCCATATATGACTTGTGCTCCATCTCTCCACCACCACAAATTAGGTCCCAAAGACAGATTTTTGATATTATCATCCGACGGCCTCTATCAATACTTAACAAACGAGGAAGCCGTATCCGAAGTCGAACTTTTCATCACAATGCAACCCGAAGGAGATCCTGCTCAACATCTTGTTGAGGAAGTGTTGTTCCGAGCAGCAAAGCATGCAGGTAATATCCAAATACCAATCTCGTTTTTAATCTTCGTTCCTCATTTATACATCATACCAAAAAAAACACAAACAAACTAATATCCAACATACTTGGTGCTGCTTATTGCAGGCATGGACTTTCACGAGCTACTCGAAATACCACAAGGGGATAGACGGCGGTACCATGATGACGTTTCCATTATAGTTATTTCGTTAGAAGGGAGAATATGGAGATCTTGTGTATAAGTAGAGAAAACAACAGATAGTAGATAAAGAGACATCAAGCTGGTTCATGTTCATTATATAAACTGTCATAAAAAATGTAATTTTTCTACTAATAAATGACAAAGTCCTTATGAAAATAGAAAAAGGCACATTTTGCTTCTTCTTCTTCTTTTCATCCCCACACAATCACTTTCTATGGTGTTTAGAGCATCTGAAAGTTCTTTGCTTCACTTCTTTCAGTAAACAATCAAAAGTGAACTATTTCTGTGGTCTACATATTCCTTCTGCTGGATATCAAACACATTTTTTCCTGGGGAATCTGAGAAAAAACATTGAAACATCAAAAATCTTCAAATCTTTGGGATTCACTTTTGGTGGCATATAACAAATCTGGGTCTATTTTGTTAAAAAACAATCTCCTTTTGTAACATTAACACAAAGATCATTTCAAATCAGAGGCTGCTGGTGCTGCTGCAGATGATCATCATTATTTTGATATTCAGAAGTCTGTAGAAAATATAGAAATTAAATGAAGTTTGAATTTAATGATAGTGAAGATAGGTGAAAGTCATAAATGAAACCTACCCAGCCAAACCCACAACAAAACACACTCCCCATTAAATGAAGTTATAACTCTTATTTTCCTGCAGAGAAAAGAGGAGGAAGAAGAATGGAAAACCCTCTCCATTAAGCATATTTTTTTCTATGTTAATGGGTTAGTCCACGTAGTACAGGGATGAGTTGCGTGTGCTATAGGACCCTACTTCACTAAAATTTTTGCCCCATAAATTTCTCACAACTGCGAACCACTTTGGAATTCCAGAGTAAATGCATTGTCGTTGGGGAGATGCAAATGCAATGCTTCATCAGCCATTCAAAACCAGACGCTTCTTTCTTTTTCATATCAAGTTTCCGGTTTTTACCATGCGCAGTCTCGAGAGTTATGTATAAAAACTAACAAATTTTTATATTATGCTCAATCACCTGCTATAGTTGCTGGTGTTCGAACTCGTGATCTCGAGGAACAACAACCGTTCCCTTACATGTTTTAAATATGGCTTAATACTTAAATAGGTGACCAAACTATGCTTGTGGATCACTTTTGGTGTCTAAAGTATTTTTAGCTCTAAATAGGTGCTTAACGTTTCAATTTTGGTAATTTTAAGTGTCTAACCGTTAATAAAAAACCGTTAGCCAATTAAATTGTGACAAGTGGCATGTTTTAATTTTTAAATAAAATTTTAATTTTCTAAAAAAATTAACAGTTTTAAATATTTACAAAACAGTCCCAAATTCCTAACCTAAAACCCCAATCCCCAAATTAGCATCGTTGTCACCGTTTACTACCTCACCGGAGGCCACCACTACCGCCACCGGACCACCACGACCGTTTTCCCCAACCACCCATCGCCGATAACCGACGATAGGTGTGCCGACGACTTTCTTTCGCGATTTTGGCTTCTTTCGACGTTAGGAAGCCGATCGACACACCTACTGCCGTTTACCGGTGATGGGTGGCTGGAGAAACAATCTTGATAGTCCGGCGGCGGATATGGGGGCGGCGGAGAAACTATTGGCGGCGGGTTTGGTTGGGAAACTTAGGGATTTCGAAATTTGGGGCGATTTTGTGAGTTTTGAGAAATTTAGGGGTTTTTATAAAAAAATTAAGTTAAAAAAATCAAATCAAAAAATAAATAAAATAAAATTATTTTTTCAATAAAAATAACGGTAGTTAACGGTTAGGCACCTAAAATGATCAAAATTGAAACGTTGAGCATCTATTTAGAGCTAAAAATAGTTTAGACACTAAAAGTGATCCACAAGCATAATTTGGGCACCTATTTGGGTATTAAACCTTAAAGTATTAACTAAATCTCAGCAGGTTTAAATTAGTGGAATAATTTTTTATAGAGTATTAATTATGTCTACAATTAATTATATATTAAACGTTGAAAGAGAAATAAATATTAATTATAAAAATACACTATTTTTTTTTTTATGTAAAACCCAGCAAAACTCAAAATTTCTAAACCGAATATTTCAGTTTGATTTTTTGGGTTTCTTATTGGAACAAAGATTATATTCATGTTGGGCCGATCATACTTGTATTTTCCACTTGGCACCAAAAGAAATGCTACCAACACTATTGTGCAAATATTAAAGTAGCGCTGTTAGAATAGTAAAGCTGTTGTATATTGACATTTTTTACACTATTTTTATTTGAATTATTTCAAATACTCCCTCCATCCTATAAAAAATATCTCTTATTGACTTTTTGAAAGTCAAAATTTTTAAACTTTGATTATTATTATATTGAATATTTTAAATAATTAATTTTTATAAAATATATATTTGAAAACTACTCGATTAGATGTTTTTAAAATATATTTTTTCATATTTTTATCAATGATACATTTTAAATAATTATGAGTCAAAGTTAAAAAAAATTGACAAAAAAAAGTCAATAAGGGACAAAAATTATGGGACGGAAGGAGTAACATTTTTCAATAATGAAATAAATTATTTGAGAATTAATTTAAATTTAATTGGTTTGAATTATCATTTAAGGTGTGTTTGGACACCACAATGTAGTTGTATGAAAATATAATTAATACCCTAATAACTGCATTGTGATTCTCTAAATTATTTTGAAATGTTTGCAAATCAAACTGAAATTATTTTGAAATGTTTATTTTGTTCATTTAAATTTTAAATATTATAAAATATTTTTAATTTTTCTTACTATGATCATTAAACTATTAATTATCGTTAAAGGGTGACATAACATTTAACAAAATTAGTATAATAATATATAAGTGAAAAAAAGAATTTGTTTTAGATGGATCCAAACTTGGGACTTGTGGATTGAATGAGTACACTTAACCGCTTAACTAAAATTAATATTTAGTTAATAGTAGACAACAACTTATTTTACTTTTTTTTAAGTGCTCTTGCATGAAAGTTTCAATTTACAAACATTAAAATCAACGAGTATTTATTCTTAGTTTGTTTATGTGTATTTTCTCTTCGAGTGAAAGTATATTCTTAAGATTTTGAGGTTAAATCTTAACGGGGTTTGTAAGAGTACATATTATATTCAAACGTTGATCAAATTAATGAATTGGGAATTCTTAGTGTGGATATGTAAAATAGTAGATGTAAATTTTATTTAGAAAATTGAATCATTCTAAATTTATATTATTTCAATTCTAGTTTAAGCTTCTACAAATATTTAAATTGTCAATTCACCGTCTCTTGATAATTTTCGGTTGATTAATTGTCTCAACAATATATTATTAATTATATTATTTATAAAAAACATTTTAATAGTTTCTTAATTAAGTTGATATGCGATTGATTGATGACACCAACTCAATAAAGAGATTAATAATAGTACTGAATTTTGTCACTCCCATGATTTGGTAAAAAAAATCCTTACATTCTTTAAATTTATTTAATAATGACAGCAGATAGAGTGGTAAAGCATTTATACATATCATCTTATTGAACACAGGTTCGATCCTCAAATGATTGATTTTAAATTTATTTATTTAAAGATTATTTACGAGTGTAAAAAGCTTTTAAATTTTACATATTTTTTAGATTGTTGGATGAGTGAAATGAATGATTGAAATTGACAATAAAATATGTGAAGATTACCATTTAAATAAGGAGTTAACCCCATCCATCTATTTTTTTATCTAACGATAAAAAATATTTAAAACTAAAAAAAATACATTGTAATCCTAACCTTTATAAAAAAATATATTATAATCAGTTCCCAACAGGTTTACTGACACACCAACTCAGTGAAAAGTTTAATAATAGTATAAATATATAATTCAATTTTAACCTCGGTAAAATGCGCAAATAGTCCCTTTAAGTATAGATATTTTCTTGGCTAAGTCTCCCAACTATAAAAAAACAACAGATCATATGAAATTAATAAAATTCAGAATAGTAAAAAATTCAACCCCTACATTTATATTTTATTTTAATTCTAAAAGTTTAAGGATTATTATTCTATACATTGGCGCTCCACAAGCGCTTTAGTTTTAGGATTTAGGGGTTTAGTTTAGGGTGTAGGGTTTAAAAGTTTAGGTGCAAGGATTTAGAATTTAAGGATAGTGGTTAGAATTTAGAGTTTATAGTTATAATTTAAGGATAGTGGTTAGAGATTTTAATCTATAAACTTTAAATTATAAATTCAAACCAATATCCCTAAATTCAAAACTCGTATACTTAAATCCATACACTCTAATCTAAGTCTCTAAACCGTAAAACTATAGTGCTTCTGAAACTACAAGTTTCTGCCGCCGGTGTATCAAATAATTACCCAAAGTTTAATCCGTAATGTTCTACTAATTTAAGTGTCGATTTTTATATTTCTTCAAACCGGCCACAAAATGGAAGGTGAGGTGAGTGGTACCGGTGGCGGCAATGGCAGTAGCCTCGTGGCAGGCGATGTGGGATCGACACAATATACAAAAATGCCGACATTTTCAACTTCTCCTAATCCTATTACTTTAAACAGACAAAGGAACGTAAGATTAGATGTCGTGGTTTACGATATTATTACAATACTAATCTTATTTATCAGTTCCCACGTCGTTTTGCGGTATGACATTTTCTTCACCAAAATCAATAAGCTCCTAATTAAATATGATAATTACGTAATAACCAAACCTACTACACTTATCCTAATAGACTTAACTGCCGCTTCAGACAAACATTAAGACCCATTCACATGTATTACCGTCTGATTAGAGGATTAATTATGTTAAATTAAATTAAAATTAAGACAAAATTTGATAGAGTACGAAAGTAATATAAATTAAATGTGTAATTATACAATTTCTTTTGTTAACCATCATCTCATCTTCTTCGTTATTAGTTAATATCATTTATATAGTTAAATGACTTAATTGGCAAAATTAATAAATCGATAGTCAAATTAAAAATTACCCTATAATTAGGCGGTCATTCATAATTTACCACATGTGGAACTCGAACTTGGCCAATACTATCAAATAATTAAAATTACTTCAATAACTTAGGTGTTTTTATACATTAAGTGTCTTAAGTTCGAATCACTTTAATCATTTTTAGTTCATTTTTTCTGGCATCACCTGCAATTAAAATATAGCAAATGTTGAAAACTATAACCAAATGTGACATTTGGCCTAGTGGTAAAGACAAGTCTTTTTCCCATGAATTGATCATGTTTCAGTCCTACATATGTTATCATTTAATTGTGAATTAAATTTATTAAATCATAAGACCAAAACGATAAAATAGATAACTAATAGAGAGATCAAATGTATAATTATACAAACTTTAGCTAACCATTATATCGTCTTCTCCATTTAATTTTAGTGAAAATGCGTTAATTGTTATCGTTTAAATAATTAAGTAAATTAATTATAAAATTAATAGATTAATGATTAAATTAGAACGTACTCCGTACTTGAAACGATCATTCATGTAGTTTACGAATAAAAATCTTCTACCCCTTTTCGGTGCTTCTACTTATACCCAACACTAAAAAATATTATAAAATTAAATTCTAAATCCTAACTCTAAATTCTAAATCCTAAACCCTACACCCTATACCTTAAAAATACACCCTACCCAAAATTTTCTAAACCCTAAACATAAACCTTAAATTTTAAACCCCAAATCTAATTTTAAACGTATAGACATAAATAAGGGTACCAAAAAATGCCTGAAAATTTCTATCCGTAGTTTACCCAAAGAAAAATAAATTGCATACTTTACTAACTTTATCAGTTTCTTTCTCAATTTTCCCAAGTCCCAAGTCCCAAATTCAAATTCAAAACTAAGCACCCGCTGCCCAACAGCATGTGGACGTTGACTCTACCTCCATTCTCTAATAATGCTAAACTTCACATTTACATTTTTTTCTTCTAAATCCCAAGACAATTCAAAACCCATAATATTATTACAAATCAATGAAACCAGCTTTGAAATCTTCTCCCCCTTTCTACCCCAGAATTTCCTTTCTTTTCATATTGTTGGCCATATATATCAGGTGTAATTTTTGACTGTTTCTTGGGTTTCTTCATCAAAGATATCGCTCTACAGTTTGTTTAATCTACTGATTCAGAGCTCTGCCACATCTTCCAAAGCCTTAGATCATGTCTACCTTAAGCAAGAATCCCAGCAACATGGGTTCTCCTCTCTTCCATGAATTCAAGAAACAAGCTTCCTTCTTCCTCAAGGAGAAGATCAAAACTGCCCGTCTAGCTTTAACTGATGTTACCCCCGCTCAGCTGTATGATTCTCCTTCTATTTTTGATTCATAGTTATGTGGTGAATCTTAAGTGAAAAAGGGTGTTGTTGTTTATGATCCTGCAGGTTGACTGAGGAAGCTACAAATGGGAATACATGGGCACCAAACACCCAGACCCTGGGTTCCATTTCAAGGGCTGCTTTTGAATTGGATGATTACTGGAGAATTGTTGAAATTCTGCATAAAAAGTATGTTTTTACGAAAACCCTTTTGTTTTTTTCTTTTTAAGTTTGATGGGATTTTGATTTGTTTGATGTTATGCTTGTGTGAACCAGATTGGGCAGATTTGAAAGAAATACATGGCGAATCTCTTACAATTCCCTGATAGTTCTTGAACATTTGTTGACACATGGACCCGAGAGTACGGCCGAGGAATTCCAGGCCGATCAAGATGCTATTCTAAAGATGCAAAGCTTTCAATACATAGACGAGAAAGGGTTTGTTTTTTATCGACTTCGCCATTCATTTAATTCGATCTAGCTCGAACATTTAAATCTATTCGATCCGAACTCGAAATGATTCAATTTTAACTGCAGATTCAACTGGGGATTAGCTGTTAGAAAGAAATCAGAGAGAGTGGTGAAGCTGCTGGAGAAAGGGCCTGTTTTGAAAGAAGAGAGGAACCGAGCTCGGAAGCTAAGCAGAGGGATCAAAGGCTTCGGGAGTTTCTCGCAGAGGTCAGCCTCTTCAACACAAGGCATTCTACAAGAATCATCGAATTCGACATACGGAAGAACCAATTCGGATTACGTCGATCACGAGAATCAGCTCCCACTTACGAACAAAGTCGATAAACCGGAGTCGTGGAGCAATGAGACTGCAGCAGCAGATGAGAAGCCCCAAGTGGAAACAAGTTTGAAAGAAAACATGGGTCCAATGAAGGAGGAAGTTCATACCTGGACTGAAACCGGGGAGTGTAATCCACTTCTGGGGAGTGAAAATAATGAACCCCGGACCGGAGTTTCGATCGAAGACGATCATCCTTTCAACATCAATGAGAGTGGAGCTTCTTCTTCAATGCTTCTTTCCAGAGATGGCATTCTTCAAGGATGTTGAGAGAGATCAACGCAGATTCTCAAGTCTATGGTTTGATTTTGCTCATCGTATTGTTCTCAAGTAAACAACTTAATTACTTGTTATTGAAGCTAGATGTGTCAAGACATTTGTATGTTTAATCCATCGATCTACTCCACAAATATGGCCATATTATATGGTACGGGTTTGAGTCCCTGCATAAGAACGTAATACCTCTAATACCTCTCTGTTGTTCTTTGAGTTCTTTACTTATTTTTGAAAATTATACATAACAAGAAAAAAAAAAGCTGGAATGGAATTGAAAAGAAGTGGCACAATAAATAAAAAATCAAATGAAATTAAATCTACCATTATAGTTCATACATAGCTCCGACAAAATGATCATCAAGGAAATGAGAGAAATATAATGAAATAAGGGGAAAAGAAAAGAAGAGGAACAATAATAATAATAATAATAATAATGCCTGGATTTGATAAGCCAAAAAACCCAACACATTAGTTACTTTTAGGCCTTTCTTGAATTCTGAGGAATTAGAAGCATTTCCTGTGCACGATAGATGGACCAGATTCATCATACTCTGCCTTGGCAATCCACATCTGCATTACATACATATCACAATCTGTCAAGACACATTTGAGTTCTTCGAGTCGAGTTATTATAGGCTTAAGTTCGGATTATTTAAGTTCGGTTGATTAAGTTGAGTTTCAGGTTTGGATGTTACGGTTGATCAAGTTAATAATACCTGCTGGAAAGTACTAAGAGATGCCAAGATGGAGCCTCCAATCCAGACACTGTATTTCCTTTCAGGTGGAGCAACCACCTTAATTTTCATGCTGCTCGGGGCCAATGCAGTGATTTCCTTGCTCATTCGGTCGGCAATTCCCGGGAACATGGTCGTTCCGCCGCTGAGAACGATGTTTCCATACAAATCCTTCCTGATATCCACATCGCACTTCATGATAGAATTGTATGTCGTTTCGTGAATGCCTGCAGCTTCCATCCCAATCATCGAAGGCTGGAAAAGGACTTCGGGGCAACGGAAACGCTCGGCACCAATCGTGATCACCTGGCCATCAGGCAACTCATAGCTCTTCTCAACGGAAGAACTAGTCTTGGAAGTTTCCAGCTCTTGCTCGAAATCAAGTGCGATATACGCCAGCTTCTCTTTCACATCCCTCACAATTTCACGCTCAGCCGTAGTGGTAAACGAATAACCACGCTCGGTCAAGATTTTCATAAGCGCATCAGTAAGGTCACGCCCTGCAAGGTCAAGTCTGAGGATGGCGTGCGGAAGGGCATACCCTTCATAGATGGGGACAGTGTGGCTCACACCATCGCCAGAGTCCAGAACAATGCCTACATAAAGTATGTTATGCATGTCAAACCGAGTGCAAAATTGACATTGAGAATTGAGATTGTTTCAAACAGGCGGTACGCTTACCGGTTGTTCGACCACTGGCATAGAGTGAGAGAACAGCCTGAATAGCAACATACATGGCGGGAGCATTGAAGGTCTCGAACATGATTTGCGTCATTTTCTCGCGATTAGCTTTCGGGTTGAGAGGTGCCTCGGTGAGAAGAACCGGGTGTTCTTCCGGAGCCACACGGAGTTCATTGTAGAAGGTGTGGTGCCAAATCTTTTCCATATCATCCCAATTGTTAACAATACCATGTTCAATTGGATATTTAAGAGTAAGAATACCTCGCTTGGATTGAGCCTCGTCCCCAACATATGCATCTTTCTGACCCATTCCAACCATCACACCGGTGTGACGCGGACGACCAACGATACTAGGGAACACAGCCCTTGGTGCATCATCACCAGCAAATCCAGCCTAAAAAGATATCAAAATGCATCACTAGGAAAAGATCCTACATGAAGCTATTGGTGAAAGTTTTAGAACCAATGTTACTCGAACTCCGAGGGCGAGTGTTGGATACGAGTATATATCTAAAACCGATGTGGTTACACCTTTCTAAGATTTACTTCAAAAAGTTAAAAAGTTGGAGCACCATACCATTCACAAGTACGAAGACAATGAACCCTAAATTCATACCATACCTTAACCATTCCAGTTCCATTATCGCACACAAGTGGTTGAATATCTTCACCCTCAGCCATGTTTGTATAATCAGCTGAAACGAAACATCAAATTTAGGTCAACACCAACAGTCATAATTCCTACGAAATATACACAATGCTAAATGAAAACCCGATCAAATCCAATAATATATGAATAACATGATAGAACAGGAATCTTGAAAGATTCCTTTATTTATTCTTCTTTTATTTCCCCTCTATTTTCGCATGAAACAAACAGAGAATCACCTGCGCAAAAGCAAAAGGTAAATTCGTAGAGAGGTGATGTTCCAAAAAAGAACTGGCAAGTGAAAAATGATTAAAACTTTTTGAAATTTAAAACGGATACGCAGAACTTTGTGCTTGTTTTTTTCTAAGTTTTTACCGTGTCCTTCGGTCGTATTAGGAGCGCTTCATCCGCGCTCTAATGCCGTGTAACCGGTAGTATCCATCAATCCATATTTTCTTTAAGAAAAATGAGAGATTTATTTAGTCTTCGAATTGGTACTTAAAGAATTTTTCTTCCACGTTATACCTAAATTATATATTTTCTCTCAATTTGACACTTAAATTTTTTTTCTCTCAAATTAGAATTAAATCTTATACATTTTATTAATTTAGTCCCAATTTGAAACAATTCAATAAATTTAACTCTTTATATTTAAAATTTCTATCAATTTAATCTTTGTTATTCACCTAAATTGTTTGTTCTTCTCCTAAAAATGATATATTACTTTCTTGGTATAATAAAAGTTTAAATGTAACTTGTTGATTTATGGTGGAATTTAGTTATCTAATTGTTGCTTTGATCCGATAGACTCACTTGGTTTGACACTATAACAAAATGATTAAATTGATGAAAATTTTAGAGGGAAATAAGCCACCAATTTTTTAAGCTAGAGATTAATTACTTTTTAGGTCATGTTGCAATTAAAATGTTACATTTTAGTACTAATATACAATTTTAAGTTTTAGTTTAATTTAATTTAGTCACAAGTATCCTCACGATTTAGACTTTGGATATAGAAATCCCCTCCCCGTAGTGATATTTAGTCTCTAAAAATTTACTTTTAGTTAAAATTAACTAATTATTGTAATTTAGTCTATTAATTTAATATAATGATATTTTTGTTCATTTTAATTTCTAAGATTTAATTTTTAGCCAAAATTGACCTCTATTTATTTATATAGTATAATTATGAAATTGGTCATTGGAATCTCAAATTTCTCCACTTCCAAATGTCAATTTAGTCCACAATTTCAGTTTTATGCTATATTTTATGGTGAAATTATAAAATTGGTCACCAAGCTCTCAAATTTCTCTACTTTCAAATTGTCTAGTTGGTCTCTAATTCTGGTTTTAGCAATATTTTATGGTAAGATTGTAAAAATTGTCTCTAATTTCAGTTTATGATTTAGGCCTTAGTGTTAATGGTTTAGGGTTATTGATTTTAGATTAATTTCTATGGCTTAAGGTTAACAGTTTATGTTTTTAGGGCTTAGTGTTAATGATTTAGGGTTTATGGTTTAGTTTAAGGTTATTGGTTCATGAGATTAATTTCTATGGCTTAAGGTTTATTGTTTAGGATTTATGGCTTAAGATTAAATATTGGGAGAGAAAATAGTACATTAAAATTTTAAATTTAAAAATTAGTAGGGATAAAAATTTTATTTAATTAATATTTAAACGTAAAATGACATAAAATGTTATTATACCACAACTTTGACAAGAACAACAGTCTCTTTCATGGTATAGTACAAAAAGATAATAAACATACTTCATTTTATTATTTATTATATTATTAAAATAGATAATATTAAAAATAAATTATTCATTTATTTTACATTAATTTTCGGGTTAAAATCGAGTTGATATTCTGTTCAGCTTTCAGTTCGGGTCAAATCGGTTATGGTCTATTCGGTTTAACAAAAATTTTCGGTTCGATTCGATTTATTTCGATTTCGATTCAACTTCAGATCATCATGTTCGGGTCAAAATCAAGTCTTGATTCAGGTAATTCAATTCGAATTTTGGGTCTTGGGTCAAGTTTGTCAGGTCTAGTTATAAGTTAACTGCCGTTTGGTCTTTGGTTTGGACATTAACTGCCTCCCCCACCCTCCCAGCGAAAGCTAATTAAAGCCCAACCCATTTCTGGATCCGAGTCAACGTTATTCTCTAAATCGAATGAGGGTATGCTCATGTTCGTTTATTTAATTTTAACCGAATAAATGAACGGACATGAACAACTAAACATACATAATTTTTGTTCGTGTTCGTTCGATAAGGAATGTAGTTTGTTCGTGTGCGTTTTCATGTTCGTTCGTTAAAATGATAAACAAACGTAAACAAACACAAACGAGTGCAAACGAACATTGAGTATTGTTTAATTTTTTTCTTAAGAAGTCTGAAGTCTCGTACATTGAGTATTGTTTATTTTTTATTTTAATATATGCTTTAATTTTTTAAAATATAATATAATAAAATAAATATAAATGGATATATGTAAATAAATTTAAATGAACATAAACAAACGGATTACCACCCATAAGGTTCACGAATGGTTCGGTTCGTTTACCACCCATGGGATTGATAACGTGAATCTGAACAAATCTTCAACAGATTGCATCACCTAATGTGACCAACGAACCAGACAAAGGAAGATCTGGCACCTAACGACCATCCTTTCTAATACAAACCACCTCTAAGTTGCACCACTTTTCACACCTAGGATCTTCCGATCATTGAGGCTCTGCTTCTTCAACTTCCCTTTCTCTTTATTACTAAATTAGCCTGCATCTAGCCTTATCCAAAAAAATAACAAAGTTAATGAAATTTCACAAAGTCATGTATGCGGTGAATACCTCGTTTAGCCATGTTATCCGCCATAGTATTTCCTTCTTTATGAATGAATCTGATGCTCCAGTCAAATCCACTCCCACAACTCCTTATTGACTTGATTGAATCTCTGAAATTCATTGTTGATCCAATGAACAACGTTACAGTTGTCGCATTCAATGATTAGCTTATGAGATTGAACCCAGTGAGAGGTCTTAAATATTGCAATAGCTTTTTTATGACTAGGAGTTCCGCTGAAGCAACGTCCGTCGTTCTAACATTCTTCGAGAAAGTGCACAACATTTTGCTATTGTGATTTCTTAGATATAATTATATAAAGTCAGACGGTTGTTTTAATCAAAATTAGTCATCATCATCTAATTCATTGATGGTGCATCAAATATAAATCACATTCTTATATTTTTGACCTACTTACACATTTAAGTAATTAACTACCCACATTTTTTCTACAATTTATATTGCATTTTTGCTCATTTTTAAATACTGAGTGTACATAATTTTAATTAAAATTTTAGATACATGATACGATCAGAATAATCTCAACCATCCAGTTCACTCATCAAACAATCTAAAAATGTGTAAAGCTATGAGTTTTACATTCTATGTAAGTGAATTATATCCCATATATATATAATATTTATGTATGTATGTATATAATGTGTGTGCAATGAATATTTCAAAGGACCTACAAAATATTGGCAAATTTGTTTCTTTCGGCTTGAGAGTGGCATAATAGATATAAGAATATAAAGCATAAATTCATGATGTCTATATGCGGGCCACAAACTGTGTTCATGGTTTAAAAATGACCTTAAATTAACTAGGGAAAACTACATATTTAGTACTTTAACTATGTCTGTGTTATTGTTTTGGCACCCCAACTATTATTTTTGACAAAATAGTATCTAATGTTACGTTTTTGTTCTGTTTTGGCACCCCGCCTATTAAAATAAATGGAAATGGTGATGTGGCTTGGGTTAATAATAGTTTTAGTACAAAAATTTATACAATCTATCTATTTAGTCTAAAATTGTATCAATTTAAACATTGTTTTTAATTTTTGGATTGAAATTGTAAATTCCTCATTTTTCTTCTTCTTCTTCCAGTTGAATACTTTTTTGGGTTTTAGAGTTAAAAAACACGCTAGAGATAATCAAAACTTTAAGATTTGGGGATCAATAGGGGGTTAATGCGGAGTCCATTGGAGGACCCAAACTCCACGGTAGGGATACCGACGAGAATACGAGGGGTGGGAAAGGGATGAGACAAAATTCAATCAAAATTAAGATGATGTTTTACACCCCAAAATAAAGATGATGATTTAAATTGATGAATTTTGGACTAAATTGATAATATGTATAAGTTTTTGGACTAAAGTTATGATTACACCAAGCCACGTCATAATATTTGTTAGTTTTTAACGGCCGGGTACCAAAACAGAACAAAAACGTAACGTTAAGCACCATTTCACCAAAAATAATAGTTGAGGTACCAAAATAGTAACACAAGTATAGTTGGGGTACTAAATATGTAATTTTCCCAATTAATTATTTGCTTACAAATGCCTACATTTTTAATCGTCAACAGGACTGCAGCCGGAAAAATATTTTAGGGATAAAAGTAAATTATAAATTTCGAAAGGTTAAAATATAATCTTATCATTCTTTAACTCACATTTATATTTTTTAAGCAGTTTAAACTAATTACTTTTTAATCATTTTTAAAGGGCCAAAAGTGAAGAAAAAAATTGATTTAAAAAGTGAAATTTTACCATGCCTTAGCTTTGAAACGTTAAATTTAGAAGTAGATGGGTATGTCTATGGTGTGGTATAGTCGCGGTATAGCTACGGTGCAATGTAATCGAAAATATTACAAAACACGAAACGTGAAACTGAAAATATTACACCTTTTGATAATATTTTAGATTGGTGCCTCGCGACAATATCAATATTTAAAGACAAATTTCGATATTTACAGAAACCTAAATTGTTATCAGAAGCGATAAGTATTGATAGTTGAAGTTAAGTTTCAGTATTTAATTACCAACCGAAAATACTATCAGAAAGTGTAACATTTTTAGTTCCGTATTCCGTGTCTTATAACGTTTTTAGTTGAAACCGTATAATAATCGCACCATAGTAGAATACATTACGTTAGACTCACCCTCGTAAAGATGATATTTATCTTTGTTTCCTGACTGGGTGCTATAATATTAAGGATTAATATTTGATACACTGCCAGTGTAAAAAAAGTTTACACAAGCATGCCTATTTTTAAGTCTAAATCTAAAATTTAAAATTTTAACCTTAAAACCCTAAAAATCTAACCCCAAACCCTAAGCCTTAAAACCTAAATTCTAATCATGAATCCTAAATTCTAAACCCTACAACCTAAACCCCTAACCTCTAAACCCTAAACCCCTAAATAGCCCCGCTTATAGAAACTTTATTTTCTACCACCCAGGGACGGAGCTAAAGGGAGAGTGGGAGGGGCAATTGCCCCACCCAACTTTAAATGGTTTAATTATTTTTAGGCCATTGATAGTTTTAAAAGCTTTGCAATTAAGTCCTTGCCCCTCCCAAAAAATTTTGGTTTATTATTTTTAAGAGCCTTTAAGTTAAAATTAATGAAATTAAGCCATGACCCCTCATTTTTTCTGGTTTAATCACTTTTTAAGACCCTTCAATTTTAAAATTAGTGAAATTAAACCTTAATTCCCTTACTTTTGTATGATTTAATTATACTTTTTAGAACCCTATTGATTTCGAAGTTAGTTAACTTGCCCCCCTCATGGTTCAATCCTGACTCCGTCCCTGCTACCACCAGTGTATAGGATATTAATCCTTATATTAATTCGATGGATGTGGGAGAAAATTAAAGAAACATGAAATGAATGAATGGCGGGAAAAAAGGAAATGAAGAAGAAGGAGAGTGGGGACATTATGATCGGAGATGGGAAGCAAAATCATTAAGCATGAGATGCTCCAATTATATATTTGCCATTACACCCACATTCTCTGTTTATGCTTGTTTTCACTTTCTCTATGCTTATATATAATTATATCGTATAGCTAATAAGGGTAAACTACAACTGAGGCCACTAAATTATAGGTAAGATTACATTTGGGTCACTCAATTATGAGTAAAGTTATATTTGGGTGACCTTTCATATTTTAAATATATATATATATATATAGTATTTTTTTTTCCGAATCACTTGTTAACACTAGTTACCGCTGCCGCACAATTTTCTACAAAAGTTCAGATTTTAGTTACTGCTACCAAATAAATTACTGAATTTTTATTATAGAACATATTTCTTAAGTTACCTGAAAGTCTTTTTTTATAATAAAAAGTCGCTGCTACAAAAATTATTGCAAAAATTATATTTTTAATGAACAAACATACACTTGCAGTGAACTTAAAAAATTCATTTTATAATAAAAATGACTAAATAGATAGAATATAAAAGCTTCTAGGACTAAAATTGTCATTATACCCAATTCTACATTTAACGGTTGAGTGACCCAAATATAACTTTTAATAATTGGGTGACCCAAATGTAACCTTACCCATAATTGAGTGACCTTTATTGTATTTTACCTTAATAAATTATTATTATTATTTTTATTATTATTAGGGATACAATCCAGTTACACTGTTTTTTCTCAAGTTTTATATTTTTTTGGATCGTTGGATGAGTGAAACGGATGTATGAAATTAACAGTAGAATACGTGAAGATTATTACTTGGGAAAAAAGTAAGAAGTTAATTTTAGCCATTCATTTCCCTCATCCAACGATCCAGAAAACGTGTAAAACTTAAAGAGTTTTATAATGTGTAAGTGAATCCTATTATTATTATTATTATTATTATTATTATTATTATTGCCGAAAGTTTTTTTTTTTTAATCTAAACAAGATTTAATTAGTCCCTCGTTCTTTTTTTGACAAATTTTAAATCTAATATTAATCCTGTCTAAAGGGGAGAGAAAGGAATAAAATTACTCTTAGTGGGTCTAAAACCCATAACGTAAGAAAATATAAGAAAAAAAAGATAAGCGGCTTGATCAAACGGCCAAATATACTCGTTCAATTAGTCCCTCATTCTTAATACGGTAATACCAAGTTCTTTTACATGGGGAAGGGTTGTCTGAAATTAAACTTGTGACCTAATGTCAATAAAAACTAAAGTGGCTCTTGTGTCAGTACATCACATATTTAGTTAATAAATACCATATTTTTAATATTGTTTGATATTTTATAAAAATAATAACTCATGTATAGATATTATATTTTTTAAAAAATAATAAATGTAATCATCAACATTTACAATTTTTATGAATTTGACCTTCATTCCTTTTTTTTAACTAAATTTGAGCATCAACCTTTAAAGCTTGGCCTCTCAAAAATAATCAAAATCAGTTTACATGTTGCTAAAAAGTATTATCTATCTTTTAAAACGGGATATATTTGTGTACCAAAAACAAAAGGTCAATGTCCAAGTAAAAAAGAAAATGTGTAAAGGCCGTTTTCTATATTAGCGTGGTGCGGTGAAATCCAAGCAATCTAATTGGGTCCCCCAACCGTCAACGCTTTCGCTTCAAGATTTTGTATTTGTTACACCTACTGTTCTTCGTTTGTTCATTCAAATGGAATTACAAAATTTATAGTAAAAAACAAAATTTACCATCTTATCAAAAGGGGACAAAACCTTTACCTGTCTCCCTGATGATATACAATTTTTCTATAGTAATATAAACCTTAATTACACAAATTTAGAAAATATAAAACAAAGAATTGGGTGAATATAGTAATAATTTATGGATTTATATTTAATATACTGGCGTAAAAACTAAAAGTTCTCATAAGTGTTTTAGTTGTAGGGTTCAGAGTTTAGAATTTAAGAATAATGGTTAGAATTTAAGATTTAGAGTTAAAATTTAGGGTTTAATTATTAGAATATAATAATAATTTTATTGAAAATATGAATGAATGGGAATAGTGGAGGAGCATGCATGCATCTTCATCGCAGTCTCCTCCATATTCAGCGCATTAAGGAATCCTAAGGCTAAAGCTTAGACATGGCCTGAAGTGGAAGGGACCCATGTGGAAACATGCAATCAAGGCAGGCAGGCATATTTGTAAAATGTAAATGCAAAGATTTCTTTTGCAAACAACAGGCTGGACGAGTATAACGTACAACAAATTTAGAGTACGGTTAAAAACTGATAAATTTAAATACTTGTATATTTTAAGTTTTTGAACAAGTTTTGAAACTTACCGTCTTTTAAGTTTTGAAACCTACCAAAAAGGCTTCCTTTGAATTATTATACTATATTAGAGCATATGATGGGATCTGTGGGTTTTGTTTCTTGGGAATCTTTGCACATTCTTAATTTCCTTTCTTCTTTTGAAATCAATTATTACTGTAATTACTTTTAAAAGGGTATGTATAATCATGCTATTTTAATATTCATTTATATCTAATATACAGAGAATAACATGACTATATTCATTTATATCTATTTTAATATTCTTTTGAAATCAATTATTACTGTAATTAATATTCATTTATATCAATTAACCATAGCATGACACTCCATTGGCGAGGGAATAACAATTAACTACTAAAAAGGTATTGGTTGATACTTGATTTAAGCAAAATATTAGAGATGCTGTACAAAAAATAAGGTTAAATGGATAATTTTACTCTTGTAATATTATCAAATTAGTAATGTTGTCCCTCTTTTTTAACTGTATTAGTTTAGGTACTGTAGTCTTCCAAAATCAACCATGTTGCCCTTCTTTACAATTTTATCAATTTTGCCATTAAACTTCTAAATTGTATCAATCTCGCCCTTTGACAATACTTAACTGAGAGGACTGTTATCACCGATCGCCTTTTCGCAAGTCAGACACTCCGTCGTTAAATAATTAACAATGTCTGAGTTAACATGTCAGCATGACCTTTTTTTTAATAAATCAATATCTTCTAATAAGATGATGACATGTCAATTTTGATGACATGACAATACAATTGATGTGGATTTTTAAAAAAATTGTAATTTTAAAACAATTAATTGATTTTAAAACTTTCAATTTGTACGCGTCATCAAAACTAACCCGTCATCATAGACACGACAAGAAAGTTGACGATAACGACCGACGTGGAAACAAATAGTGACCACATGCACAGATTTTAACGGCTCTGTCAATTAACGAAAGTCAAAGGGCGATATTGACACAATTCATGAGTTCGGCGGCTAAATTGATGAAATTAAAAAAGAGAGACAATCTTGCTGGTTTTGAAAGAATACGGGAGCTAAATTGATGAAATTAAAAAATATAGACAACATTAATGATTTAGAATTACTACACAGACAAAAATACTCATTTAAGTCAAAAATTAGGAGAAACAATATTGACTAAACATCATGATTTAGGCTTTCCCATTTTGTCAAACAATCTATTAGTGAGGGATCAAAACATAAACTCATGCTTATATATGTATAAATCTTATAAGTATGCATTCAATAATGATTAACGATAAACAGATAAGGGCATTAATTTGTAAAGCAAGGGCAATGATATTGGTGGAGAAAAAATTGCAGGTTTCCTCGACAATGATTTAGAAGCCACCGATCCTTGGCATCTAATGTCAAAGGGAGATGGCCTACACAGCCTAAACCATGCACCCGACAATGTCTCCTTGGTTGCCCCCATTGCAAGCGACCCCATGAACTTGGTTTTCCCTCTCTAAAATTTACAGCACGGAAACATGCAGCCTGCGGGTGAGTCTTTTTCCTTTTTACTTTTCTTAGAAAACAAACAAGCAATGATGAGGAATCATGGAAAAATCTCGCGAGATGGATAAATCATGAAGTGGGAGTTGTAAACCACGTGATTTGATGCATCAAAGTTCGTAGACATCAGGGAAAAGCGATTGCTTAAACCAGATTTTATTTACTTTGTTTAATGGGTGAAAGAGAGTGAGAGAGACTTCACCCTATTGTGAAAATAAAATGTCAAATTCTGGTTTTCATCCCTATACTATACTCATGTTATGGATTTCGTATGTCTACTAACATATATATGCTTTTACATTCTAAAGGTAAATATTAAGACTTGAACTCATATAAGACTTGAACTCATATAAAATGGGATAATATAAGGATCATTCACCATTCAAGCAGTTAATGGATCTCATAATTTGACATTATTTGGACACTTTGCTTTTAGCTTAAATAATTAAAAAAAGCTAATTTATCTTTATTAAAATATTGATATCAACTTTTTTATACAATTTTTATATTAAAATTTAACTAAATATTGATATCAGTTTATCCTTTTACAAGTTTTAATATTTATTTCAGTTTTTTGACGACGCGGAGAAAAATAAATAACATCAACATTTCAATAGGGATAAAATAACATCATTGTTCCACCATGTTAGGACGTGTGTTTTTAAGAAGAAGAAAAATTCCATAATTTGACTGAAACAATTAATTGTGTTATTTGTCTGAACTAACAATTGAGATTATACAAATAAAGGACCAAATTATTCCAAATTAAATTAAGCATAGTAGAGGGACCAAAACCCAATTTGACCAAAATAATAAAGAGATGGCTAAGCTGTAGAAAGAGAACTTTTAAAGAGTGAGTGACAGCGAGAAAGATTTGTGTGTTTTTGTTTATATATGCTGCATTGGATCCTACGCCAAACTGGGTTCTCAATTCTCATACCCTCTCTCTCTCTCTCTCTTCCTATCTTTTTCTTACATGTTTCAGAACTAAATTCCAAGAAAAAACATCAAGGGAGATGGTGATGTGAAGAATTAAAAACCCTTTTTTCTTGTTTTTCTAGGCTTCTCATTCCCCAGTGTTCATGCTGCTCTACTTGTCTTTTCTCCTGCAGTTTGCATTGGCTGATCCTTTCTCTCTTCTGTTATCCTAGGTTAGTTTTAGACTTTGGGGTTCGTTAACTTCAACATTTGTCTTGTTTTCTTCATGTACGTGTGTCTGAAATTCTGAGATGTTTAAAGATCTGAGCAGTGGCATGGAACTCGGGTTCTTGGTTAGGCCTCCTTTAGAATTCCATGAAGATCAGATTCAGTGTCAAACTGCACCCAGTTTTCAAGATGCTGAGATTACACAGCAGCAAAAGGAAGAGTTCGGGCTACAAAAAGATGGAGAAGAAAGCGAGTTAAAACCGCCATCTTCGGGAGATGAAGACGACGACGGGTTCAAGACTCCAACTTCTTTGGATCATAAAATTCCAGGCATCCTCAAGTGTCCACCTGCACCGAGAAAACCGAAATCTCTCCCAATTTTATCAGCAAAGCGGAAAGCGTTTCGCCGGAGAATCCTACTTGATTTTACGAAAGAGATGGAGTGTTTATTCCCGCCGGCTCTTCTTGCAGATCTAGGGAACAAGATTAAGAAAGTCAGACAAGGAAGTGACTTCAAATGATATGATACATATAGTTATGTACTTATGTGAATAATTCTCATTATGTTTTTCTTTTCTTTTCATTATCTAAGATAAATACTACTGTTATGATCAATGATATATTAATTCAGCTTCATTTATGTTCTTGTTCTGGTGTTTTTCTCACAGAACCCAGATCTAAAACCATACAAAAACTTTGCCAAAAAAATCAAAGCAAGTGCTTGTAAGTTGTAAGTGATGAATGAAGATCATGGATTTGCATTGACTTTGTAAAATGTGATGAGAAAATGGGGTGACTGGCATTGACTTTACCTAGGGAAGCAAACATTCATATTCAGATATTGCCTTGGTTTTACCAGAGGGTGAGAAAACCCAAGTGGGATATTCCTCCCCTCAGTAAATGGTAGAGAGCAGAGGAAGATGCTGTCATAAATTCAAGCTACTTTTTGCCCCCCTCATCTGCCTCTTTGCCAAGTACACCCCACGTTTCCAGTTTCCAATATACATATTAATTGCATTCCCCATTTTTTTTATGGCTTTTGATCTCAGATAGCTCAAATATGGCAGATTCTGTTCAGGAGATATGTCAATGGGATGGATTTTTTTGTCCTTAAATATTGATTTTCCCCCTATTGTTTTATAGTTATGTTTTAAATGTGATTTCTCTGATATTAAATACATAACTAGTTGGTTTAGCGTCAACAACATCTAGAGCAAGTGGTTAAAAACTTTCGGTTGACATTTTTCCTCCTCTTAAGTTGTAAGTTCTAGACTTTTAATATGAACAATTTTCCCTTTCCCCTCTTCTAAGTAGGAATTGTTCAAAAAAAGATTAATTGGTTTAGCCAAATGATACGTTAGATCTTGTAAGTAAAGTCAAAGATTCAAATCTTGATGTTGTGAACACATAAAACTGGATTGAGACGATCGTCATTATATTGGACTTCTACAAAACTCAATTCGGATTAGTTGGCCAATAAATCGAATACAATACTCTTAAGGTGATTACAAAGGGTATGATATGTTCATACAAAGTGATTTGAACTCGAGTATCTTAGAATGAACAACATATTGTTAGTTCATACAATTCGTGACTCCTCCTCACAACAATATTTTCTCTAAGCTGATCTCAAAACTTATAATTGTCAAGATCTGTATCATTAAAAAATATTTTGAACTAATAAGTGTTGAGTGCAATGACAAGACACATTGCTCTTTAAAAGAGAAGAATTTGGTTCAAACTTTAGAAAAAACATTGTTGCGAGTAAGAACTTTGGTTCACACTTTAAAAAATATATATTATTGTGAGTAAGAGCCACGAATTCGGACATAAAATAGACATGCACCGAAAAAAAAATATTTTAACTAACATGGAATTGACCTTAGCTAACCTGATCTCAAGAGAAAGTCAAACTTCAAATATTGTTCATTCCACTTTTCCACATTTTTGTAATAAATTAGGATTTTTTTTTTCATTTGAATGGTACATTGTTAAAATATCTTGAATTTGTTAGTAGCATTTGAATTGACTGATCCTTTAAGCATCAAGTTTTAGAATGTTGGTAATAGCCACACATACAATGTTGAACAAAACAAATGGAAGATTGAAGCAGTTTGATTTCCAATTTCCGGTTCAACCGATTGGAATGGTAATTGAACTGAATTTTTTTTTTTGTTCTATATATATTCTTGGCTTTTTGTTTGTTTAACTTTTAATAGGGTAAAATACATAAATCATCACTGAACTTTGTTGTCTAACTTATTTTGGTCACTAAAGTTTTAAAATATTCAATTTACTTACTGAATTTTATACATTGATTTTTTCCATCACTCTTTCGTTAACCCTTTTAACATCCTTATGATGTAGAATAAATAATAATAATTGATGAGTAAAATATGTAAATTATCATTGAATTTCACTCTCTAGCATATTTTGATCACTGAAATTTTACATGTTATGGTCCACGTCAAAACGGTGTTAGAGGGTTAATAGAGGAGTGATGAAAAAATCAATGTATAAAGTTTAATAAGTACATTGAATGTTTTAAAGTTTCAGTGACCAAAATAAATCTAAAAATAAAATTCAGTGATAATTTACATATTTTTTTTTATATCACCTCAGGTCCATAAAGTGCATCGTTAGTTTACAAATTAAACCCAATCTTAATTTGGCCCAATAACTTATCTATCTCTGTCCAACAATTGAGCACATTAACTCAAAGTTTAAGGCATTTTTCTTAGGCTTATAACACAAAACGGCCCCAAATTTTGTTTGATGGTCAAATTGGTCCCCAAGCTTTTTTTTGGGTTAAATTGGCGCCAAAACTTGACAACTTAGTCAAATTAGTTCTTGAACTTTTGGAGGTTTAATTGGCCCTTGAACTTGACAACTTTAGTCAAATTGACACATACTTTTTGGGACAAATTTACCCATGACCTTATAAGTTGCTAACAAAAGTCCATGAGTCAATTCGACCAAAATTGTCGAGCCCAGGAGCTAATTTGACCCAAAAAAAATTAAGGGTCAATTTGATCAAACTTGTCAAATCTAGCGATCATTTTGTGCTTAAGCTTGTTTTTTTTTCGCGCTTGACTTGTCGACGCTTGTCATCTTTCTTTCACTCTCTAACTTCTACACTAAATAAAATTAGCTTTCAATGTGTACACATCGATCCATTGGTTCTAATTTTGAAAAGTTTAACCCTAAAACTTTTCATGTTGTATCAATTTAATCACAATTTTTTAAAAATCTAAACAAACTAAAATATGATGAATAACATGGGAATAATGAAAGCCAAAGTCCCAAATTTTATCTAAATAACATGGTAATGTCATTTTAAAAGTTATGGAACTTCTACACGAGCATTATAGTTATCTCATAACTTGTGTTAACTTTTTTTCTTTTCTTTCTTGGATATAACCTTGACCATTCCTTTCACTCCTTACCAGTACTTGCATGAGTTTATTGATGAATAGATCCTCGTGTTTATGAATTTTCAAAGTAGTATAAATTTATATAAATTTTATTACATTAATAATCATATTATATAATCTTTTTTGAATTAGGATTAAATGGACACAATGTGTAAAGTTTGAAAGTTAGTTTTTTTTTTTCAAATCAGGACCAAATTGACCTATGTGTAAACATTGTATGTTAATTTTTTTTATCATACCAATTTTGGAAGTTGCCACATCTCGATTGAATTTGGGCCAAGTGAATCCAAGCGTGAAACAGTGAGATGAATGATGTCGGGCCGAGTCTTGAAGGGGCATGGGTTTGTGGAGGAGGCAGACTCTAGGAAGTGGTTAGGCCTAATTTTGAAGGACCTGCCCCAAGCTTTCAAGAAAGGGGTTTTCATTTTCTATTATCTCCTTTTTTTCTATTTTTTCAACTTTCTCTTTTTCACAAGATTCAACTTTAAGTATATAAACATGTTATTATAATTTTTTTATTTTTATATACTTTTTAAAATTTAAAAATTATTTTATATTTATCATATCTTTATCATACTGATGCTCTATAATTTTAAAAAATATTATTTTTCGTCCCTATTTCATACTCGTACATGTATGTATATGTATCCATGCAACATAGGTGGTAAGACAATGGTAAATTCAAAAACTTTTTGAAGGGTGAGATAAACATATTAATAATATATTTTTTGTTGTTGTAAATGAGCACAAATAAAATCTGATAATCAATTAACAGAGCGCTCTATGAAGAAAATAAAAATTTTTATTGTTAGATCTTGACATACTAGCAAAATCACAAAAGAAAATTATTAGATCATAGAACACCAGATGAACATAAAAGCATATGGATGAACATAAAAACAGACAAAAAAATAACAAAAAATGCATGTGATATGAATCTGTCAAAGCAAAACAAAGAACAAGAAAATAAACTTGAAAATAAAACATTCATCAATGAAGATGTTGTCTTATCTTATTAATCAAATACAAGCCGAAAAATGATAGGTTTCTCTTCATGGCAAGTATATTTTTAGGATATAAGGTTGTAAAGTTCAAAATATAAAATTTAAGATTAAAATTTATAATTTAATTTTTTTTAAAATATTTTTTTAGTGTTGTGACATAAAATTTAAGATTATAATTTATAATTTAATTTAAGATATAAAATTTAAGATTAAATTTTTTTTAATGATAGGTTTCTCCTCATGCATACTATTTTTATAGTAAGTTCGTCCGACATACATGACGATTTTTATCATTTTTTTTAAATAATTAAAAAAAAAACTCGTCAGAATTGCATGGTAAATTCTATTTTTATAGTTTTCCTTAGCATCTAAAGGTTCCATTTTTTACAGTTAAAATATCACATATGTAGTAAGAGTCCAAATAACAGATATTTCATACATGTGCGGGACAAAAATAAAGATTAAAACTCTTGATAGAGATAAGTGTGAAAGAGTACCATTCACACTCTTTCCACTCACTAAATATAGAGTAGCATTAATCGGAATGTAGTGGTGTGCGTAACCCTGGGCAGTGGCAAATCTCTTGTGTTCTGCTTAGGGCTTTAAACACCACCAAATTTGTTTTGTTTCTTTAGGAGTTGATTGCTATCACTAAAGCATATAATATAAAATGCTTTGTGCATATCATACACCCAACTCCTTACACATTGCTAAATTTACAATCAAATATTCGATGCTCACAGCCATCTTTATCATCTTTTTAATAATTAATTTAATATTTTATTAATAAATCATTAAAACTATTGTTTTGTTAAAAAAATACTTTATCACTAACCTACAAAATTATCGCTCGAAAAATTACTGAAGCTGTGAAGGCAGAATGTAAGGGCCATGTGTGGGTGCTCATGTTGCTCCTCCTCCGAGACGGTGGTCTTGATTATGATGAACAAACTTTAATGAAAGAGCAGCTTGATTGAGCAAAGGGAAGTGTTTCGTCTATTGAGAGCAGTTGCTTAAATAGGTTTGAAATGCTTCTTTAATTCAGCCTTATTATCAGGAAAGGATCAAAGTTTGTTAGTTAATAATTTTATCTTAATCCTAACTTTAAAGATTTGCTACCTAATTCTCCTCATCTTTAGCTGTTTTGTTGACTCTAACTCTATCTAAAATTTGTTCAGAAACATGAAGATAAATCTTATAAAATGCTAACGTTCATCAAATAAATAAACATAGCCTTGTTACTTTTGCAGAAACTGAATCATCCTACTCAAATACCAAATCTTCTTTCCAATAAAAAAAAGGGTTAACTTTTGCTGTAAAGTCTTAGGTGGACCTTGAAATTATCTGGTGAAGACCACAATTTCTGGTTTTTCAATTAGATCACCAGATCATGAGAATTAAACATGGAAGATTTGGGTTTTTCCTTTTGAGTCATAACACTGAAGAAACAGTGAAAAAACAGCAGTTCTTGTGGGTCCTAAGAACTTAAAAGCTTGGGCTAACAATGGTGTTCTCTGGACCAAATGTAAAGGTATCATATTTCTTAAAATCTCGGAACTTTGCTCTCTGTTAATCTTCTCAGCAATCTAAATGGCTATTTAGTTTCAGTATCCAGTTGTTTTCACAAAGATCCAACTTCAAAAGTACAAGGCCAGACACATCGTAATACATGGCTCAACAGGTAATGCTCGTCCTCTCTCTCTTGTTCCTTTGGATTATTCTCTCGTGGGTTGTTTCCCGGATTCCTTTTACGTTTTATAATTGCGGGTCTATGTTTTTTTCTTATAATTTCCCCTGATAATGTATATGCCTACTTTCTGTTTGTCATATTGCCTTTGTTTCCAATGACAGTACAGCCATGATAAGTTTTCCCTTTCTTTTTTCCTTTGAATTTGTTCAATCTATTGTCCATGATGTTGATTGTTTGAAGGGTACACTGAAATCATGTTTCACAATTGATTTGATTGTAGGAAGATGGTTGGCCCCTGGGACTGCAGCGAGTTAGGGTAGCTAGGCCTAGCAGCAGCAACCATGATCACTCTGGCTCAGTTTCATTCAATACTCTACTCACTGCCTCTCCATCTTCCTCTTCAGATTTAGACACAGAGGTCAGTCACTGGCTCAATGGAGAACAAGTTTTGGTTAAAATATTTTGCTTAGATTGCTACATTTTCATTGGATCCTTGTCCTGCTTCTTGTTTCCAGGGTTGCTTTTCACTTTTCACTTTTCAGCTTTCATATCCACATGCATGACCCTTGAATCTTGATTGTACTGCCTTTTTGGTCTCTTTCACTTGTTTTCACTTTTACCAGAATACAATGGCTTTTGTTACCTAGGGTGGTTAAGTTTAGGAGTGAAATGCTCTTTTTACAGCTCTGCTTTTGGGGATTGGGGTTGTGATCTTGAGCCTGATTTCATGCATTTTCCCACCATAAGTCTTTAATAATGGAGGGTGGAGTGTGCTGCTGCCTGCTTGGATGCTTTTTTCCCTTCACAGTGAGGTGTTCAAGTGTTAAAAACAGCAGCAGCACTCAATAATTGCAACAAAACAATTGATGCCGGCATCACTTTTGTAATGTCCTGCACACACTGAACATTACTGCTCCTGGATCAGAGATTCCAGGAGGAGGACATATTTGATTAAAAATGTCATAGATTCCTTTTTATGAAAATTAAACTGTAGATTTCAAACTCCAGAATGACATTGATATTATCTTAATTTCCTGACCAAAAGGTGCCCTTTCTGCTGCACTTGATGTCATATAATTTAGCAGTAACAGTGTTAAGATAAAAGTAAAGATTGTTGCTTGCTTTGATTGCAGTTAACAGGGTCTTGTTCCCATGACAATAGCATTACATTTGGGAGCTTAATTGGTGTTTCCAGCATCTTGGAGCTGTCTAAAAGATCTGTAAGAGGGAAGAAAGCCGAGGCAACAAAACAAAACCGAATCAACAACAACAACAAGAGGTCGAAAGTTTGGGTCTTTTCCTTATGTTCGAGGGATAATGTCGATGTTGAGAGTGATAACATGATCGATGTACCGTCATCGCTCGGTCACTTTCTCGCGGTGGAAAGAAGAGCTGCTAGCGGATGTAGAAGGAACCACAGTCCTAATCAGGTCCAAAACCTTAGATCATCTATGTGAACAAAATGTTATTAAGTATGCCATTACAGGCAGCCAAGGTTTTGGTCTCATAATTTCTGATTAAGTTCCTTATATTTTAGCAGTGGAATAATCTATATCTATTTTCCTTTGTGATTCCTCTTTTGTTTTACTTGTTTTGTTTTCTTCGCTTTTTCTATTGTCGTGTTCCTTGAAACTTAGCAATTGCATTGAATCACAAAGTAGTTGATTATTTGATGATGGTTCGTTTAAGCAGGCCAACAACATTATCTGCTTAGGCAGAGCCCGCCCAAAATACATTTTGATTTATGCTTGTTCAGATTCGAAAGAAAATATATACATGCCATAGTATTAAATTGCGGCCGCAACGCAGTGTAACGGCCGCATCGTAATAGTTATAGTTTTGGAGGTCGCCGCGACAGTACAAACCGTACCCGCAGTAAAAATTATAGTTATTTTTCAGTGAAAAATCACGCCGCAACATTCACAATCACGACTGCAATTTAATACTATGATACATGTACTTTCAATAGGAAAATATTATTTTTTTTAATACACAAATTGCCCCTAACATTTACTTGTTTTCCATTTTGATAATGTCTTTTTGTCATTAGTACCCCTAAAGCATCAAATGTTACTTTTTCACTTCAAAACTGTTAACTTTGTTAAAAAAAATTGTGAGCCAATAAAAACGTGACACGTAACATTTTAATCAGGTTCAATTTTAATAAAAAGTAAATAACATGTCAAGACTCCTATTTTTTTGTTTAGTTTAGTTTTTAAAATTTTTAATTAACTCTAAATTTTACTTATTTGTTTTTAAATTTTATAATTTAATTTCATATTTTTAATATTATAATGTTTTTTTTGTTTTTATTTAATAGATTAATACAAAAAAATTGAATTGCATTAAGAGAAAATTGAACTTGAGTCTCTAAAGAAAAAAGCTCGACACCTAATTAATAGATCAAGCTTAAAAATTGTTTTATCGTTGAAAAAAAAACAATATTTATATTAAATTGAGATTGAAATTTATCATATTAAATATATAGTTTTTATAGTTTATGTTATAATTAATATATTTTCATACATATAAATGTAATTAATTGCAATCCTCATTTAACTTAAATATTATATTTTTTCAACAATATAGCAACTTCTAAGTTTAGCGTAGTGATTAAGATCAGTGCGTCTCTTTTTCTAAGAGACATGATTGATTCTCGTCACTTGCATTTTAGATTTTTCTTATTTTTTCACTAATAAGATAATAACACGTGTCATAATTCTATTAAATCATATTAATACACTATAAATAAATAAATAAATAATATTAAAAAATGGGACAAACTAAAATTTAAAAAGAAACAAGGTCAATTTAAAATTAAATAAAAATTTTAAAGACTAAACTAAAAATCTAGAAATTTAACATGTCATATCCTTTTAGTTAACGTCAAACGTGGTCAAATTGTTATGTGTCATGTTTCTATTGACGCGCAGTTGGTTTTGAATGATTTAGACGATGTTTAATAATCTAGGGGCACTAATGACCAAAAAAACATAAAGTATCAACATGGAAAAATAAGTAATTGTTAGGAAGCAATTTGTTTATGAAGTTTTTTAAGATCATATTTTGATACACAAATTTTTTATAAAATTTAAAACGTAAATCTCAAATTCTAGCACCTTAAACTTTAAACTCTAAATTCTAATTATAAATCTTAAATTCTACACCCTACACACTAAATCCTAATCTAAAATCCTAAAATTGAAAGATTTGTGTTAAACTAAAATTTACACAAGCTTGTGTATCAAAGTATTTTCCTTATATATATAGAGAGAGAGAGGGGTGGGGGAGAAAATTCTACGGCGCTTGACGAACACCGATAAGTACCACTAATGATGAGCACTATTAATTTAATTTATAAATATTAAAAATCTAAAGGACTCGTCGGACAAATATAAATTATATAAAAATTAAAAGATAAATTAATTAAAATATATTATTTTATTTTTAAATTTATTTTAAAAATAATTAAATCAAAAAACATACCCCTAAATTACAAAAACCACGTGTCATCGGCCACAGTACTCTTGCCGCCCTGCCGTCGTATATCCGAGGAAGAATCAGACCATATATCTGATTATCATCAACATTGGTGAAGTTCCAATGTTCCAAGGAGCTTCGAAGACAATGGTCTAGGGAGTTCCAATGTTTCCGATTATCATCTATAATCGGATATATGGTCCGATTCCTCCTTGGATATACGACGGCAGTACAGCGAGAGTGTGACCGGCAATAGGAGGCAGCATGTGGCTGGCGGCGGCGGTTTAATTTTAAAGGGAAGAAAATTAAGATTTTGTAATTTAGAGGTATGTTTTTGATCTAATTATGTTTAAAATAAATTAAAAATAAAAGATTTTGTATTTAATAAATCCTTTAGATTTTTAATTTTTATAAATTAAATTAATAGTACTTATTGTTAGTGGTGTTCATCGATACTCGTCGAGCGTAACAGACTCATCACTCAAACTATTTAATTTGATTTAATTGTAAAACATCATAAATCTATAAAAAAAATTCAAAATAATTAAAAAATTAAGCAAATAATGCAAAATAATTTCTAAACTAAAAGAACCGACAACAAACTCAGATTAACAAAACCGATATAAAAAAATAATCTAAAAATCGCAAATCTTGACCTAATTACCTAAATCAATTCAATGCATACACACTTTTAGAGCACTACATTAATTTTTGTATTTATTACTACCTTTCAACATTTTAATATTTAAAAATAGGTAGGATTTCAACGTTTATTACGTCCCAAAAGTTTTAAAATAAAAAATAAAACAAAATATTATTGGAAAACGTGTCGGTTAATTGTTTATTTTAGTCTCTCGAACACGAACCCCTCCAACCAAACACAAGCCAAACTCATTTACGTATGAAAAGCTGTTTTGTCTTCTTTATTTATGGTAATTATTTAAAAAAGTAATTTAGATACCTAATTTTAATTCTAATTCTAATTCTAAAGAGGGGTATAATTTAAGGATTTCTTAGGAAAACAGCCGGTTCAGATAATTTTAAATGATATTTTTACGCGTGATTTCATGCTTTTCAGCGTTGGCTTATTCTGGTTTTAACTGTATTCCGCCCACCTGTTAATTCTTAAATGACTTGTTTTATTTTTCAGGTAGATATTTTCCCTACGAAACCCTGTGCATGCATTGATGGAAAAAAACATCAAACGGTTCATATTTGACCGCTACTACTCTCTATTTGCTTATTAATTATTCTATTGATTATAGCCGCCGCAAGTTTTTTGGTAAACTATATCAGTTACCACTGAATTAATTAAGGTATTTATTTTGATAATTAAATTATTAAACTCGTCAATTAGACCACTAAATTTATTAAATTAACCTATTTTAACCACTGTTATTAAAAAATTAATGGATGAGTGACGTGGCAGTTAACAAAAATTTGTAAAATTATACATCTAATCCATGTTATTTACCTATTTTTATCAATTTGGTCCTAATTTTAATTTAATTTAATAGATTTAATCAACCAATCAAATTTTGACACCATCTGATTGGCCGTAAAAAATGAGGAAAAATAAAATGAAAGGAAAATTACTCCCATGAGGATTTGACCCCAAGCCAATCACATGGAAAACTCATGTTCCAGCTGATGAGTCAAGTTCCCTGATTTAATATAGGATACCAACATATTTTATTAAACAATTACTTTGTTGGTGAAAACTAAAGGAAATTTAAAGAAGAAAGAAAAAATGGAACGAGAGGTTTGAACCTGGGACCAAGGCGGGTAATTCCCATGCCTTTACTACTACACGAAACTACTCTTATTGATATATATTGCACACTTTTATATACATGTCTTATAATGCAGTTAAGGAAAAAAAGTAAAAATGGTTGAAAGGAGACTCAACCTAAATCAATTGGGATTTGTATAATCACACAAACATTTGATTTAATTTAAATCTAAAAATTATTAAACATTCGATTTAAAAAATATTTGATTTAAAATAATTGAATATTTTTTCATATTTAAATTAAATCGAATATTTATTAAAATATTAAATATTCAATTTAAAAAATATTTGATTTAAAAGAAAAGGAATTTGATTTTAAAAAATATTCAAATATTTTAAATCGAACTTAAAATACTTAAAATATTCAATTTAATTTAAATATTCGATTTAATATTTTAAATCATTTTTTTCTTTTAAATCAAATATTTTTTAAAATTGAATATTTTTTAAATCAAATATTTAATATTTTAATAAATATTTGTTTTAATTTAAATATGAAAAAAAAATTTGAATATTTTAAATCGAATATTTTTTAAATCAAATATTTAATAATTTTTAAATTTAAATTAAATCGAATGTTTGTGTGATTATACACATCCCAAGTAATCTACATTCGAGCCCATTTTCAACCATTTATACTTATTTTTTCCTAACTGCATTATAAGATATGTATATACAAGTGTGCAATATATATTATTAAAAGTAGTTTGGTGTAATAGTAAAGGCATGAGAATTACTTGCCTTGGTTCTACGTTTAAACCCTCCCTTACCATTCTTTCTTTCTTCTTTAAATTTCTTTTAGTTTTCACCAACAAAATAATTGTTTAATAAAATATGTTATTATTTTATATCAGATCAGGGAACTTAGCTTAGCAGCTTGAGCATGAGTTTTTCATGTAGTTGGCGTAGGATCAAATTTTCATAGGAGCAATTTCCCTTCTATTTTATTTCTTCTTATTTTTTACGGCCAATCAGATGGTGACACGTGTCACCATCTAATTGATTGATTCAATTTATTAAATTAAATTAATTAAAACTTAAAAATAGATGTCATTTGGTTGGTTGGTTAATTTTATTTAATTAAATTAGAATTAGAACCAAATTGATATAATAGGTAAATAACATGGACTGAATGTGTAAGTTTGTAATTTTTTTGTTAATTGCCACGTCACTCATCCGTTAGTTTTTTAATGGCGGTGGTCAAAATAGGTTAATTTTATAAGTTTGATGGTCTGATTGACGAGTTCGATAGTTCGGTGGTCAAAATAAGTATCCCAATTAGTTCGGTGGTCACTGTTGTGATTTACCCTTTTTTATCATCTCTTTTTACTTAACCAATAGCTACAATTAATTTTAATACTGATTATCAACCACTAATGTTCATTATTTTTTTGTTTTTTTCTATATTTTAATAAAAAAAATTCTTTTGTGGCACGCGTTTTCTCTATCTTTGTGGCACACTTTTCATTAGTTTTTATGGTTCTTTTGTATGTCGTTTGACATGATTTTAGCATACTTTAGCGGTCGTTTAATGCACACATAGAGATCCTCACAGCGCTAGCTTTCTAATTTGATTCTGTCGATGATCATAGAAAAGATTGATCCCCGCTCGTTTGATGGTTTGTTAGTCGATGTAATTAGAACTGTAGCAGAGTAATTTATCTGATAGTTTAGCTAGAGACAATGAGATTTATGAAGGGGTCTGAGTTTTGATGGTATGCTAATCTCTATAGAAGAGTTTATTTTTCTTTACACTTTTGTATGAAATTTTTAGTGAACTAATCGTTTTTATCTTTTTTTTGATGCATTGTACTTGTAATTTCTTCTAGGGTTTAATAAAATCCAAATGTCACTCATCAAAAAAATATTTTCATCGATTTATTTCTATTTAAAGTCTTCAATTTTATATTCGAAAAACTTTTGAATTTTATTTTTTCTATTATATTTTTTGAACGAATTTCTTCTATTATATTTTTTATTGAATACACCTTGTAGACAAAGTGATTTAAACTCATGTATCATCGAATATATATTTTACTGATGTTTAGATGAAAATTTTAGACACTTAATGAAATCTAAAATGATATTAACAAATAAGAAAGTGAGACATGATCACATTAAAAAACAACATCCAAACATGATTTCATCCCATATAATATATTTTTTTTAAATAATTTAAAGGCGATTACAAAAATTAAAGGTGATTACAAAAATAACAGAAATCAAACAAGATACATAAATGAGGGGGAAGGGAAATCAAACAATATATACTTACAGTCAAATGATGAACACTCCTATTTTTAGGATTATGGGACTTTGGTGGGCCAACAGTCTTTGATTTGACTCTTTCCAAGTGGAAGATGCCATGAGTTTCCATGGGAGCAGCCATTGAAGAATGTTCAAAACTTCACTCCCCAATTTAGAAGAAAAATGAATTTCTTTCCAAATAATATATTAATCTAATGACCCAATGCTACTTTTTCAATCTCAAGTAAACAAATATTACAACAACAATATGATGACCCCACCCACCTATCATCAAACTTGCCAACCCAACACCTGCAATTCCTTTGCTTATTTCCCCCCTACAAATCTACAAAATACCAAATGGACCCAACCTCTCTTTCTATATACCTTATAGGCCCCAGTCTTGATCATGATTGCTTCATTTTTCTTTTTCCATTGGGAAAAAGGGGATAATCCCACATTGACAACTTGAAACTCTTTGAACCAAGCAAAGTGCCCGATTTTCAAGGCTGCTTATCGATCCATTCGTTTTCTGCAGCAATCCTCCCCATCTTGTTAAATGAACCGACTGCAGATAAGCTCTTGAAACTGCTGCTTCCCTCGCTGAAATTCCTCGACTTCCTTGCCTTTCTCAGCTTCGGGGAACTAACGTCGATCTCGTGATCAGCATCGTCGCAATCTTTTATCTTGGCTACTGCCAATCGGACAATGGTGCTCCGGCAAAAGGGGCATACCGGGGGTTTTATGCTTGCTGTCGTGGGGTTTGGCTTGTTATGGCAGCAAAGGGCCAGTGTGCATTGTGCACACATTTGGTGGCCACAGTCTTGAACTTCAATTGTGCAGATCTGCTCGAAGCATATGCAGCATACTTCGGCATCACTAGCCTACATCGAAATAATTCCCCAGTGAATATAATCAGTTCCATTATTGACAACTGCAAACTGTTGTAAATAGTGAAAAACATGGTCCACAACTTATGAACATAACCCTAGCAGTCAACTGCTAAATAGTAGGGTCAAGGCAAAATTGGATATTATGGTGACTTAAATATAGGTTTCATCTATGCTGTAAATTGCTACATCATTAAACTCAATAATTTCATCCTGGACCACAAATGAAACCTAGATTCGAGGGAAAATCTATGCATTTAAATACAAAACAAGTTTGATGGTATAGATATCAAGAAAAGACAAAAAAATGGTTTTCAATCGTTAAAGAATTGAACAAAACTTAGTTAAGCTGAAAATAGAAATCGAACAGATGGTTTTGGTTCCAGAGTTTTACCTCGGAAATAGTGTCGTCTAACCCGGAATCAGAGTGAGAGGGTGATGGAGATGGAAGTGAGTAACCTGTTCCTTTCAAGATGTTCTTTTCCCTTTCCCTGTTTGCTTCCATTAAGGCCTGTTCTAATAGCGATTTTGCCTCGTCGTTGAGCTCGCTAATGAACTTTAAAGGTGCTGGCCAGACAAGAGGTTCAGCTGATGAAGGATTTAGCAGGGCAGCACATGCTCCATGTTTGTACTTAAGAGCAACTACATATGGTATTCTCCTGTAAAGATACGAACATAACAATAGCAAATTAAGCAAAAAGAAATACATATACACGCAAATTACAGACGAAATAAGATATAATTAGACATGTATCATATCATTATCACATATGGTAAGAAAAAAAAGGGAGGAAAAAGCATCGAGGCCAAGGAATAGATTCCCACCACTTTACATCAGACTATGCAAGACAAAACGATCGACTAGAATATAATGAAACTAAATCAGGAATCTCTCCAAAATGATTAAAACAAAAACATGAAGAACAAAAGATCTGCAACAATAAAATAATTTAGAAATCCATATAAACAATAGTTAAATTAAACTATACCCGGATGCATCTATTTGAAGACGATCGGCACCCCATGCCAACAACTTACGGATACAATCGAGAGAACCGCCTCTAGCAGCCAAATGAAGAGGGGTGCTTCCTGGAAAACTGAAAAACAACAAATTTTCAATCTTTATATTCATTTGTAAAAGACAATCATAAAGGACAACTTCAAAACAGAATTATTACCCATATCCACCGGTTGAAGCACAAACAAGAGCACCATTGTCTAACAGGATATGAACGCATTCGGACCGTCTTTGACGGGCGGCTAAGTGCAAGGGAGTGGCTCCCCTAGCATCTCTTATATTCACAAATCGAGCATACCCCCTGATATTGATATCCAATCCAAATATATATAACATCAATTATAAAAACTGAGATCAATCACTCAATAATCAAGAATATTTTATGAGAAATGAAGCTAACCATGAAACAGCAACAGGGCTGGATTGAGCAGCTGAGAGGATGGCTTGAAGGCAGTCAAAGTGACCATAATAGGCTGCATAGTGCAAGCAAGTTCTTCCATGGAGGGAATCAAACATTAAGATCTGAAAAAAGCATATATCAGATCATTCAAATCAAAATTATATTTTTCAACATACAAACAGATTAAATTGCAAGGCCTGGGAATTTAAAAGAGAAAAGAAAAATGGCTCACATTGGCTCCAGCTTCAATGAGCTTCATCACACAGAAGATCTTCCCATGCATTGCAGCCAACATAAGTGGAGTCTGAAGCCATTGAAAAGGCAAAAAAAATTAACTAAATCGAGATAATATATAGCCAAAAAGAACTTAAAAGCTTCAAAAATGGAAATTACCTGCTTGTGACGATTCACTACATCTGGGTTCACAGATTTCTCCAAAAGCATATCCAAAATCTACCAACGAATAAAGAACACACATTATCAAATCAATGAATTGAAACCAAATACGGATATAGAAAGCTAAAAAGAGCCGAACGTGATCCGAAAAGGCAATCTTCAGAAGCCTTCAAAGGGACTGCCCAGTATTACCTCGATCTGGCCATTAGCAGCAGCTATATGAAGAGCAGAATGGCGATCATAAACAGTTGTATGATATAAAAGACTGGGTTCTCTCTTTAACAAAGCTTCCACGGTTTCAATATCTCCAGTTTTAACTGCACTGAACAATCCATTCTCTTGATTCGCCCCACAGCTCAGCCCCTGACCCATCTTTCAAGAGAGGAAAAAAAGCTTCAGAATTATTTCTGTCTTTCACCACCGGTCGTCGGCGAGGCCCTCCGGTGGCGGTTGGTGGTGTTTGCCGTTTGGTGGTGGTGGCCTGGCCTCTCGCTTAAATTTGGCAAAAGCTCACATTTAAGTAGTTGTTCTTCAAAAGCGAGTGAAGGAAAAAAAACAATTAATTAATTATTTTATTTAGTACTCCTATTTAATTTTTTCTTTTTTTTTTTAATTATTGGAGTTTGTATCTGCCCGAAGAGAGAAGTGGGAGCTGCCCGTGTCAGTTACAGGAACAAAGTTACGGGCAGTTGTCAGATATTTGTTTTTGGGTGGAGATCTAAAAGGGAAGATCTCAACCGTTGATTATTTCGTTCAGTGAGAATTATCCGTACGATCGGGAAGTGTAAAAATGAAGAGGATAGATTGGGTTAACATAATAATAATAATAATAAATTTAATAACAAGAATTTTTATTTATGATAAAATAATAATAATTAAATTGAATTAAAAGAATCATTTCATAATGAATTTTTATTTATAATAAAAAATATTAAAAAATTATAGTAATTAATAAAAATTAGTCATTAATGAATCGAACATCGATATTTATATGAGTAAAATAATAAGGTATAATGTAAAAAAATGTCTCTAACGTTTGATTGAATAGTCATTTTTTTCTTATTCTTTTTTTTAAAGTATTTTAACCTTCAACGTTTCATTTTGAATCAAAAGAACTCATCAGTGGATGAAAATTGATAGTCAACTAACATTAAATGGCTTGAAATGATGTGAAACTACATAACAGTGCATACTATAATAATGTCATATATACCAATGTGCTTGCTTTACATAACGACACATCAGTCAAATTTTTTTATATAAAATTATATGAAATATAAAATTATTTTTCTAATGACGTGTTATTCTGTCAAGTCATTTCAAGTTGTTTACTGTCAGTTGACTGATAACTTTTATCCACGAAAGGATCATTTTGACCCAAAATAAAACAAAGAAGGTTAAACATTTTTAAAAAATATGAGTCAAAATGATTATTCAAACAAACGTTATGGTCAATATTTAACATTATGTCAAATAATAATGAAATGTTCAGCCAATGAAATTGCAGCGTGTTAATCGGAGTTACGGTGGTTTTGACTAAGAGGCGGCGTCGTTTTACCCATGGGATTATACTTGTTTTGCTTTTTTTACTTTTCTTCTCCTCCTAAGTCCTAATTGGCTAATTATTTTATTGAAAAATCAAATTGCTTAATTTTTAATATTAAGGTGAGGAGACCTACCTTTTCCTTTGTGTAATTACGAATAAAATTTAAAATGTGGTATAAATGTTAACTTGTTTATTAATATCTAGGGCAAATATATCATCAGTCACTAAACTATTCTTATTTTTTTATTTTAGTCACTAAACTATTATTTTTGATAAAATAATCACTAATGATATGTTTTTCTTCTTCCTATTATGGCCACTCGTCATTAAAAACTCATGGAAAAATAAGAAAGCGAAAATAGTTTAGTGATCAAATAGGAAAGAAGTAATCGATTGGTGACCAAAATAGGAAAAAAAATAACATTAGTGACCAAAATAAAAAAAATGTAACATTAATGACAATTTTACACAAAATAATAATTTGGTGACCAAAACAAGAAAGTGAAAATATTTTAGTGACCAATGGTGATGTTTACTATAATATCTATATTTTGCCTATAAAATCTTTGATTAAGTTGATTGTACGAATTAAATAAACACTGATCTAATATAAAATAAGATTAAAAAAACATATTAGTTTATATGACAAGAGTATATTTATTTTTAATAAAATTTCAATTTTGTTTTTATATCAAATAGTTTAAACTACATTGTTAAGAAATCTCGTTAAATGTTTGATTCTTTAGATGTTAGATTTTTTTTTTTTATCAGAAAATGTAGGGTTGATCTTTAGTATTGGTTCTTTTATATGTTTTCCTTTTCTTTACGCGCAATTCGAGTGTCACACTAATTAAAGTTTTAGAATTAAGGATGGAGTCCAAGTTGGTGGCATGGTGTTTTTGTTAGTATTGATTTGATTTGATTTGATTCGATTTAATTTTTTTATTTTTTATTTTGATCATACTTTTAATTTGATTTTATTTAAAATTGTAATTCTTAAATTTGATCTTATAAATAATTTTTTATTCTAATTTGGCAAATCTTGAAATATCATATAATTTTTATGTTATGTTTTCTTTCACAAGATTAGAAAAAATATATATTATAAAAATCTTATAAACTTTATAAGATTAAACTAAAAGTAGAAAAATACTTACAAATGTTATATAACTCATTTAAAATATGAAGTTTTTTTTTTATCAAAAAGCCAGCTGGATTTATTAATATTAAAAATATTACAGTAAATGCAACTGAACCGACAACAGTTCAAAGAAAATTAAAGCCACAAAACAAAAGTCACGAAGAAAGAGAAAAGACGATGTAAACCAGGCCGACTAAAAATCGACATGCAGAGCTTTGGAAGATGGAGGAGCAAATGGTGATTCAAGAAAAAACGGGGAAAGATGAAGAAGAGCCCCGGTCTAAAAAGCCCCAAATTTTAGGGGGATTTGATGGACAATCTGTCCTTTTCGGTAAATGGCCGCCAGGGCGTCTTCAATCCAGACGACGTCGTGGTGTGCTGAAAGGCCAAGCTTTGCCAGAATATGAGCCGCTTTGTTGCCGTTCTGGTGAGTGAAACTTAAATTACATTGATTGAACTGGCTTATCAAAAATTTACCGTTGCTGATGAGGTCACTTAATTGTGAAAAATCTGGTTCTGGTCGACGGAGCTTCTCGATGATGGTTCGAGCGTCACCTTCCAAGGTGATTTGGGAGAAACCCAACTCAAGTGCAAATTGAAGTCCATGGACGGCGGCTAGGGCTTCAGCTACGAACGAATTGCGAATTCTGTCTTGACATCGGTAGCAAAAGCCCAGTAAGTGTCCCATTTCATCCCTAATTAGAATGCCAGAACTTGATTTTTTCTCTGATTTTTTGAAACTTGCATCGAAATTGACCTTAACTATTGGTGCAGCAGGTGGCTTCCATTTCACATCGTTTCCTGGCAAAGATTGGGGAGGCTGCATTTGAAGTAAGTTCATCTCTTTGTCGTAGCTGTATACAAATGTTGTAATCTCAGCTGGTGTTTGCTTTTTCCCCTCATAATATAATCTGTTTCTGCTATACCATATAGCCCATATTGTAATAGCTATTTTCCTGTGAATGATCTTTGAATGATTCATCAGGATCCATGTTAACCTTTCTTTAAAACTCACTATGTTCAAATGTTGTGGCCATGTGATTCCCAAGCTTCTCCATATATCGTAGGCAAAACGGCAGTCACGGATAATATGCTTTTTAGACTCAATGTTTGTATTACATCTTAGGCAAGATGCATTTTGAGTTATTTTCCTAAAACATAATAGTAGGAAGAAAATCATGTATGAATTTCCAAACACAAATTTTAACTTTTGATGGACAAGGTACCTGCCAGATTGCTTTGAAAATGTATTCTGTTGTGTTGTTACTGCCTTGACTGAGAAATTTTTTTAGCCACTTCTAACTGAGTAAATACCGGATGATTTTTCTGCCCAGACTTGAAAGTCTTCCTCTTTATTTTAGGGTAAAGTAATGCTTAGAATAATCTCTGCATCTCTCTGATTAAAGACAGAATTAATAATATGTTCATCCCACTTATTGCTATCTGCTTGGATAAGGTCTGAAACCTTTTGGACTGCATTGGTTTGATTAGACGTGATCCTTGGGTTTTCAGTAGTAGGGAGCCAAGGATCATTCCATATAGAGATTTTAGTACCCGAGCCTATACGTGTAACCCCCTCGTCCCGGTCTGGTCGGATGACCGGTCCGAGTGGGCCACACGGGGAAAACCGAAGCGAAACCCGTTAAGGCTTCCCCTCGGTTAACGACCCGGAACATTTCTTTTAACATTAATCTTATCTAGATGCAATTATAATCCTATGTGAAGCACAGCAGCGGAAGAACCAAACAACGCATCACTCACCGACCAAACAAACATAAACAGTCCATTTTACTTCATTCCAGTAGGCCGTTTCGAAACACCTATAGGGTGTTCCGAAACGCCCTGACCTGGTCAACGGACCTGGGTCAACCACAAGGTGACCGTTCCGAAACAGGGGTGACCCGTATCAGAACGACCTTGACGGTCAATATCTCGTGGTCAACGAGATTTGACCGTTTCGGAACTTCAAAGGCCCGTTTCGGAACGACTTCATCTCGCCAATTTCTCAAAATTCTAGTGGCGAAAACGTTCCGGAACGACCCTCATCCGTTTCGAAACGGCAGGCCATTTACGCAGGGCCGTTTCGGAACACGGGGACCCGTTCCGAAACACCCCCTGTCTGCAGACTTTTCTGGGCTGTTTTGAGGCACAAGGATGCCGCAAAACACCTCTAAAACATCAAGCAACAACAAGACAAGACTACCTAAGGCATAGCAACCACACAAGCATGCTTCAATAACATTTAGACATGTCAAAAACCAAAGCAACCATCCACAACATGTATCCATTCAAACAACATTCACACACATGAAGAAATTCTTAAGCATAGGCCAACATATCAAGCAAGCAAGTAGACATAAGTTAACATTCACCATGGCAACACAACCATGCAAAAGCAATATATATAAAGGAGTCTACACATGCTCCTAACAACCAACAACAACCACAAAACGCTACACATCCCATTGCTCAACCATTACATGTCTAGCATTTTAAATCCATACTTGGTGAATTCAATCCAAACCACACTTGGAGGCCCTCCTCTTGCCCGAACAACCCACGGACTAAGGATCTGCAATGTTGAACAAAGAGAGCGTAAGCAATGATGCTTAGTGAGGGTAAGCTCTAAAAACAAACCTCAACATTGCAGGGTCCGAGCACGATCTAGCCAAAGCAACATACGTATATCATGAGTCCATAAGATATAGATGCATGAGCAATTATCTCACATATATGACATAATCATGAGCTCAACATTACCATACAAGTAATCACATTTAAACATCCAAACAGCTCATAAATTCCAACACATTGATACACATATCAATCCACATTGGCACCTAGTTATGACTCAAATACACGGATAGACTCGTTGGAAACTCATATCCAACAACCACATTACCTCGGTGGGATTCCACTCATCACCGGTCTCGCGGAGGGGATTCCACTCATCCTCACGCCCCGTCGATGGGATTCCACTCATCACCGACTATATTTAAATACCATTTCCGGGCGTACCCGTACTCCTCCTTGGTGACTCAACGCCACCAAGGCCACGCGCGACTTTAGACTCATGTGTACACACTAACATCCTAATGATCGATCATTTGTATTTAAGTATACTAGTGCCAATATTTTACTCATTCCACATTACTCATTTCAATCATTTCCGTGCTTAGCACGTACACACCATGGACACAACCATGAACCATCACCATACATGCTTTAAGCCATACAACCCATGCCTCAATTCACATGTATAAAACAATATACATAAGCATTCATATCACATGGCATACAAGGCATATACAATCATCCAATTGAGTTCATCCAAAGGCTTAGACCAAGCTTAGGATTAGGCTACCACCCTAATCCTAACTCTAGGTGGGTCTACCAAGCCCAACCTAGTCCGTATACTCGAACCAACCAAATTAAAACCGTTTAAAACAATTAACCACTCACCTAAGCTTCCAAGCACAAGACTAAGCAAGCCACACCCTTCAACTCTCCGGATTCACTTCCGATGCTTCACCGGTGCCCAAGTTCGATTCTAATCATCTCAAACACAACCAAAACGTTCGAATCAATAACACATCATCGTAAACAACCCGGATTATCATTAACAAGCATTTAACACCCCAAACAAAGTCACAAAACAGAATTTTCGAGTAGCCTCTATAACCCACTGATTTCTTCTATTTCAAGCACCCAAACAAGCCTCAATTTCATCCAAAATGATCCTCATATATCATACTACCTACAGCCGTCAAGAACCAACCTTAAACAACCCCAAAACTCACTTTAAAAACCCTCCAAAACCCTCTCAAGACAAATTCCGAAAATTGGTCCAAAACACTCGAAATTCATATATGTAGTATCATTTGGTCTCTATACCTCATTACCAATCATATTAAATCAAAACATTTAACTTTGCAACATAAAGACACCATTTTTAAATCAAGATTTTCAAAGTTTCTATTTTCTCAAAACTTCATGAAAACGAAAATGAATGGTACTTTTAGGATGGGGATGATGAGGAGAAGTCAAAAGTACTCTTACCTTTCAAAACGGAGTTGAAATGAAGAAGGGAGATGATGGAATAGTAGCTCCAATGGCTTGGGGAGGTTTGTCTAATATTTTGGGAGTGAAGGGAGAAGAAGAAAGTGAAGAATTGGGTTTTTGGTTTATTTTGTTTTAAGTTGAAAGTCCAATGACCCATTTGCCCTTAATGAAATTGATTATTCACAAGGACATGCTTTCCATGGTCACTTGGGGTTTTAAATTCCAAAAATTTAGTCTATCATTAGTTTAATCAATTTGAAAGCCAAACCCGGACCATTGTTTAAATCATAGAACCGAACCCAAAATAATATTAAAATATTATTTCCACCTAACCCCTAAACCCGGATGTTACAACTCTCCCCCACTTAAGGAAATTTCGTCCCCGAAATTACCTGGTGGAAACAAATACGGAAACTGCTCGACCATATCAGCTTTCCTTTCCCACGTGGCCTCTTCCACGCCTCTATGTCTCCACAACACCTTGACCAACTCTATGGTCTTGCCATGCAACACCTTGCTATCAGAAGCAAGTATCTCAATGGGCTCTTCATTATAGGACAAATCCGGATTTAACTCTATTTCCTCCACGGGCATCACATGCGAAGGATCTGATCTATATCTCCTAAGCATAGATACATGAAAGACATCATGGATCTTTTCTAACTCAGAAGGTAACCTCAATCGATAAGCTACGGGCCCAATCCGCTCAACTATCTCATACGGACCAATGAACCTCGGACTCAACTTGCCCTTTCGGCCAAATCTCATTACCTTCTTCCACGGAGATACTTTCAGAAACACTTTCTCACCCACTGAGTACTCAATCTCTTTCCTCTTCAAATCTGCATAGGACTTCTGACGATCCGAAGCCGCTTTCAAACGGTCACAAATCAGCTTCACCTTTTCTGTGGTTCCCTTAAGCAAGTCTGGCATAGGTAACAACCTCTGACCTGTCTCAGCCCAACAAATCGGAGTTTTACACCGTCTACCATACAAAGCCTCATAAGGAGCCATCTGAATACTAGACTGATAACTGTTGTTGTAAGCAAACTCAACCAACGGTAAGTGCTTCTCCCAAGAACCCTGAAAATCAATCACACAACAACGAAGCATATCCTCTAGAATCTGTATCACTCGCTCTGACTGCCCATCGGACTGCGGATGATAAGATGTGCTGAAGTGCAGACGACTACCCAAAGCACTATGCAAACAACTCCAGAACCTCGAAGTAAATCTAGGATCCCTATCTGAAACTATAGACTTCGGAACTCCATGAAGTCTCACAATCTCACGAATGTACAAGTTTGCCAACTTGTCTAAGGAATCCGTAGTGTTCACCGCTAAGAAGTGAGCACACTTTGTGAATCTATCAACAATCACCCAAACTGAATTCTTCTTCGATGGAGACAAAGGCAACCCCGATACAAAATCCATGGTGATTCTCTCCCATTTCCATTCCGGAATCTTCAAAGGCTGTAGCAAACCTGAAGGAACCTGATGTTCTGCCTTCACTCTCTAACAAACCATGCAACGGCTCACATACTCGGCTACGTCTCTCTTCAACCCAACCCAGAAGTAATCATTCTTCAAATCTCGGTACATCTTGGTACTACCCGGATGCATAGAAAAGGGACTCGAATGTGCCTCACTCAAAATCTGACGTCTCAGCTCAACATCTTTCGGTACCACAATTCTATCTCTAAAGCACAACAAGCTCTCACCACTGAAACTATACTCAGTCGGTCTTCCTTCGGCTATGTCTTGAACATGAGGAACTAAGCTCGCATCTTGCAACTGCTTTTCTCTAATCAACTGAATCAAAGAAGGCTTCACTTGTAACTCGGTGATCAAACCACCATCATCGGACACACTCAATCTAGCAAACATAGCTCTTAGCTCAACGGCCACTTTTCTACTCAAAGCATCGGCTACTACGTTTGCTTTACCCGGATGGTACTCAATAGTCAAATCATAATCTTTTAACAACTCTAGCCATCTCCTCTGTCTCAAATTCAACTCTTTCTGTGTCATCAAGTACTTCAAGCTCTTGTGATCGGTGTAAACAGCACACTTCTCACCATACAAGTAGTGACGCCAAATCTTCAATGCAAACACAACTGCGGCTAGCTCTATGTCATGAGTAGGATAGTTTGTTCTTCCCGTTCGTTTGTTCTTCATCGAATGGAGAGTTTCATAAGCTGCCACAATGTTGTTTGAGATGAGTCTTCCAGGTATGAAGGCATTTTGTGCTTCATCAACACAAAGATGAAGCACCTTCTGAAGTCTGTTTGCTATTACCTTTGCAATAATTTTGTATAAGACGTTTCAAAGGCTAATAGGTCTGAATTGGGTCATAGATGATGGCTCCTTAATCTTGGGAATTAAGGCGATATGAGTCTGGTTTATTTTGGACAAATTTTCTTCTCCCCTTAGAATTGCAAGACAGAAATTGGTGATATCTTTTCCAATGATATGCCAGAACCTTTGGTAAAAGATAGCACCTAAGCCATCCTCTCCACATGCTTTAAGAGGGCTCATAGATTTAATTGCATGAAGAATTTCCTCCTCTTCAAAATTCTTGTCCAGGTCCGTACTCATCTCAGGTGAAATACAACAGTTGATACCATCAAGAATAAGATCCATTGAAGAAGAGCCTTGCGAGTGGAAGAGTTCCTTGAAATAGTTCGTTGCCACACTAGACATCTCTTGCTCGTCTTCTATGAGAATACCTTGACTGTTATGTAGCTTTTGAACTCTGTTTGTCTTTCTTCTTTGCGATGCTGATTTGTGGAAGAATGTCGTATTCCGGTCACCTTTTTTTAGCCAGTTAGTTCTAGCCCTCTGTTCCCAGTAAATTTCTTCTCTATCCATCTCCAAATTCAAAGAAATTTGGGCTTCCAAAGTTTCTTGTAAAATGTCATCAGTTGGATCCATATTAGCAAGATCAGATAAGCGTTTCTTTAGTTCATTCGCTGTCAGCTTCTTTTCTTTTTTGAGGCGATTGAACCACTTTTCCAGCCCGATTTTCACATTATTCAATTTATCTAAAATATGACCTGTTGAAATATCCCAAATCCTGCGAACTTCAGCTTCACATGAGTCTTCCAAAAGCCACGATGCTTCAAAACGAAAAGGCCAGTGCCGTTGATTATGAGAGTTGGGCTTAGTATCAAGTAATAGCGGGCAGTGGTCTGAGAAAGTGTGAGTCAAGTGCTGGAGTTTAAAATCAGGGAACAGATCAAACCAGTCATTCGAGGCCACACCACGTTCCAGACGTTCTCTGATATTGTTGGATGGGAGACGACCTTTTTGCCAGGTATACCAGGCCCCTGAGTAACCTAAATCAGAGAGAGAACAATCTGTAAGAGCATCTCTGAAGTTTTCCATCTGTCTTGCGTTACGTACACGTCCTCCTTGTTTTTCAGAAGCATAAAAAATTTCATTAAAATCCCCGATGGCCAGCCATGGGATTTCAGGACAATCATTTAGGCTGCGAAGAAGGTTCCAAGAGTCCATTCGGTTAGATTCCTCCGGGGCCCCGTAAAACCCTGTGCAGTGCCAAGTTTGCCCGTCTGAATCATTATCAATAACAAAATCAATGTGGCGAGGAGAGAAAGATCGAAGGGAGATGTTGCAATTGTTTTTCCAACCAAGAGCCAAGCCACCACTATGACCTATAGAACCAATCTCAACACCATTCGGATAACCCAAATACCGGCGAATATTCGCCATTTTATTATTATTTAATTTTGTTTCAACTAGAAAAATAACATTGGGATTAATATCCCGTAGCATATTACGGAGACGACGGACAGTCCGGGGTTTCCCCAATCCCCGGACATTCCAACTAAGGAGTTTCATTTTTCCCGGCGGGCTTGATCCAGTAAGCCGGTCGATACATTAGAAGAAGGACCCACAGAAGAATCCTTAAGTTCAATATCTGAATCATGAATTGAAGAAACAACAGATTGAAGATTGACTTTCCTTGGACGTTTGTTACCATCAGTCTGTTCAATTGGGCTATCTTCATTTTCGAGGCCCATTTGAATATCCATCATTGGGATAGTGATGTGGCGTTCAGTTGACTTGGATTGAGTAGAATCATTATTCACATTTACAGCAGTTTCTAATAGATGGTGTTTCTGGCCGTAATTTGCACCCCCAAAATGCGCCATCATCAATTTTTGGAAAGGGGAATTAATCAGGCTTGATTCTTGGAAATTCCCTGAGATGTTGCCCATGTTGCTGCTGACTTCCTCCGGTTCATCACGTAACCAGATAATGTTCGGCACCACCCTACGCGTAGGAGCTCGGAGAGAAATGTCCCAGTTGAAGTTGATTTTTTCCGGGGCAAGGATTAAACGGGCAGGACAAAGATTTTCTGCGTGACCCAGTCTACCACATAGAAAACAGAAAGTTCTGATCTTCTCATACTGAAATTTTGCATAGACCTGGGAACCATCCTTTAAAGCTAACTTTTTCTTTCTTTTGAGAGGGAGGGTGGAATCAATCCGGACTCTTAGTCGCATTATTCTCTGATAATTGAACGAATTATGATTGGCCTCATACTCCATGAATTTCCCAATGAAATCACCCAATTGTTTCGCCACAGATAAGGACATGAATCCAATTGGTAAGTCATGGACCAGAACCCATAGATTCAAAAATTTAGTCTATCATTAGTTTAATCATTTTGAAAGCCAAACCCGGACCATTGTTTAAATCATAGAACCGAACCCAAAATAATATTAAAATATTATTTCCACCTAACCCCTAAACCCGGATGTTACAACTCTCCCCCACTTAAGGAAATTTCGTCCCCGAAATTACCTGGTGGAAACAAATACGGAAACTGCTCGACCATATCAGCTTTCCTTTCCCACGTGGCCTCTTCCACGCCTCTATGTCTCCACAACACCTTGACCAACTCTATGGTCTTGCCACGCAACACCTTGCTATCAGAAGCAAGTATCTCAATGGGCTCTTCATTATAGGACAAATCCGGATTTAACTCTATTTCCTCCACGGGCATCACATGCGAAGGATCTGATCTATATCTCCTAAGCATAGATACATGAAAGACATCATGGATCTTTTCTAACTCAGAAGGTAACCTCAATCGATAAGCTACGGGCCCAATCCGCTCAACTATCTCATACGGACCAATGAACCTCGGACTCAACTTGCCCTTTCGGCCAAATCTCATTACCTTCTTCCACGGAGATACTTTCAGAAACACTTTCTCACCCACTGAGTACTCAATCTCTTTCCTCTTCAAATCTGCATAGGACTTCTGACGATCCGAAGCCGCTTTCAAACGGTCACAAATCAGCTTCACCTTTTCTGTGGTTCCCTTAAGCAAGTCTGGCATAGGTAACAACCTCTGACCTGTCTCAGCCCAACAAATCGGAGTTTTACACCGTCTACCATACAAAGCCTCATAAGGAGCCATCTGAATACTAGACTGATAACTGTTGTTGTAAGCAAACTCAACCAACGGTAAGTGCTTCTCCCAAGAACCCTGAAAATCAATCACACAACAACGAAGCATATCCTCTAGAATCTGTATCACTCGCTCTGACTGCCCATCGGACTGCGGATGATAAGATGTGCTGAAGTGCAGACGACTACCCAAAGCACTATGCAAACAACTCCAGAACCTCGAAGTAAATCTAGGATCCCTATCTGAAACTATAGACTTCGGAACTCCATGAAGTCTCACAATCTCACGAATGTACAAGTTTGCCAACTTGTCTAAGGAATCCGTAGTGTTCACCGCTAAGAAGTGAGCACACTTTGTGAATCTATCAACAATCACCCAAACTGAATTCTTCTTCGATGGAGACAAAGGCAACCCCGATACAAAATCCATGGTGATTCTCTCCCATTTCCATTCCGGAATCTTCAAAGGCTGTAGCAAACCTGAAGGAACCTGATGTTCTGCCTTCACTCTCTAACAAACCATGCAACGGCTCACATACTCGGCTACGTCTCTCTTCAACCCAACCCAGAAGTAATCATTCTTCAAATCTCGGTACATCTTGGTACTACCCGGATGCATAGAAAAGGGACTCGAATGTGCCTCACTCAAAATCTGACGTCTCAGCTCAACATCTTCCGGTACCACAATTCTATCTCTAAAGCACAACAAGCTCTCACCACTGAAACTATACTCAGTCGGTCTTCCTTCGGCTATGTCTTGAACATGAGGAACTAAGCTCGCATCTTGCAACTGCTTTTCTCTAATCAACTGAATCAAAGAAGGCTTCACTTGTAACTCGGTGATCAAACCACCATCATCGGACACACTCAATCTAGCAAACATAGCTCTTAGCTCAACGGCCACTTTTCTACTCAAAGCATCGGCTACTACGTTTGCTTTACCCGGATGGTACTCAATAGTCAAATCATAATCTTTTAACAACTCTAGCCATCTCCTCTGTCTCAAATTCAACTCTTTCTGTGTCATCAAGTACTTCAAGCTCTTGTGATCGGTGTAAACAGCACACTTCTCACCATACAAGTAGTGACGCCAAATCTTCAATGCAAACACAACTGCGGCTAGCTCTATGTCATGAGTAGGATAGTTCTTCTCATGAATCTTCAACTGTCTAGAAGCATAGGCAACAACTCTCCTATCTTGCATCAAAACACATCCTAAGCCTACGTAGGAAGCATCACTGTAAATCACAAACTCCTTACCTGAAACAGGCTGTACTAACACTGGAGCATTTGTCAAAGCTTCCTTCAACTTCTCAAAGGCCTTTTGTCTTGCATCTGACCATTCAAACTTGACTCCCTTTTGCAACAACTTAGTCAAGGGAGCGGCTACTCTAGAGAAACCATCAACGAACCTCCTATAGTAACCGGCTAATCCTAGGAAACTCCTAATCTCGGTCACGGACTTAGGTTGTTTCCACTCAACAATAGCCTCAATCTTCGATGGATCAACTCGAATGCCTTCGGCCGAAACAACATGGCCAAGAAATACAACCTCTCGAATCCAGAATTCACACTTGCTAAGCTTCGCATACAACTGATTGCTCAACAACCTCTGTAAAACAAATCTCAAGTGCTCATCATGCTCTTCTTCTGTCTTCGAATACACAAGGATATCATCAATGAAGACAACCACAAACCGATCTAGATAGTCTCTAAAAATTCTGTTCATCATATCCATGAATGCTGCTGGTGCATTCGTGAGCCCAAATGGCATCACCAGAAACTCATAGTGACCATACCTAGTCCTAAAAGTTGTCTTCGGAACATCACACTCTTTCACTTTCAACTGATAGTACCCGGATCTCAAATCTATCTTCGAGAACACTGAAGCACCTCTCAACTGATCAAACAAATCATCTATACGGGGCAACGGATACTTGTTCCTCACAGTCAACTGATTCAACTGTCTATAGTCAATACACATGCGCATGCTGCCATCTTTCTTTTTCACAAACAACACTGGAGCACCCCACGGAGAACTACTAGGCCTAATGAAACCACGGTCTAATAATTCTTGCAACTGACTCTTCAATTCTTTCAGCTCTTTCAGAGCCATACGATACGGAGCTATCGAAACTGGATTAGACCCTGAAACTGTCTCAATCACAAACTCAACATCTCTGTCAGGAGGCAAACCAGGCAACTCTTCAGGAAACACTTCTGAAAAGTCACACACTGTCCTGATATCCTTCGGTCTAGCTTCGCTCATATCCGGGTTCATAACATAAGCCAAATAGGCCCCACATCCAGAGTCCATCAACCTATGTGCCTCTAAAGCTGACACCACATTAGACAAGAACTTAATGTTCTCGCCCACTACCACTACCTCGTAGTCATCAGAAAGCTTCAAGGAAATTCTCTTTGTCTCAAAGTCCACACTAGCCCGATGCTCAACCAACCAATCCATACCCAAAATAATATCAAAACCGTAGAAAGGAAGTTCCATCATGTCAACTGAGAACACATGACCCTGAATCTTCAGTGGACACCTCCTATACATACGTCTGACTACAACTGTCTCACCAAAAGAGCTAGTAACATGCATACCTACGTCTAAGATCTCAACAGGAATATCTAACTTCTGTGCATGCTCACTCAGAATGTAGGAATGTGTAGAACCCGAATCAACCAAAGAAAGCAAAGACATAGACTGTAACTCGAAATTACCTGCTATCACATCGGTGTCGTTCCCGGCCCCTCTCTGAGCATAGACCCTCGCTGGTCCTCCCGCCTCTGGCTGCACAGCCACAACATGTGCAAGGTTCCTCTGAGCATCTACCCTAGGTGAATCAGCCCTCGGCTGGAAGTAGCCACGACCGCGCCCACGGCCTCTCTGAAAATCATTACCTCTCGCAGGAGCCTGTGCTATGTTCGGTGCCTGAGCTGCCTGACGTGGACAGTCCCTCCTAAAGTGGTCCCTCGAACCACAGTTCCAACAAGCATGAAAGTTACCCCAGCACTCACCAGTGTGCTGTCTCCCACACTGTGCACACTCGGGCAAGCGCCCTCCTCCTCTATGGCCCTGATGGCCCCTACCATGGTGGCCACCGCCACGTCTCTGGTCAAACTGATGTCCGCCACCCTTGTGTCTCTTAGCATCTCTACCATCAAAGTGGTTATGCCTCTTTCCAGAACCGGAACCACCAGCCCGTTTGGCTGAACCCAAACTATGCTCCAAATCCTTGGCCCTCGCGACCAACACATCAAGGTCTGAGTAGTCAGAAGCCAATGTGTACCTCTTGACCTCTTCACTCAATCCGTATCGGAATCGGTTGCAGCGTTCCATTTCAGTAGGAACCAACTCTGGGGCATACTGGCTCAAGCGAACAAAGCGAATCTCATAATCAGTCACAGAAGCGTCCCCCTGAGTAAGAGCCATAAACTCTCGCTTCTTCTCATCCAAGTACCTCGGTCCCAAGTACCTCTTTCTGAAAGCAAACTCAAAGAAATCCCAATCTATCTCGACCTCTGGAACCCCGGTAGTGATGGTGACCCACCAGGTGTAGGCATCACCCTGAAGCAGTGAGATCACACAACCCAATCTACGTGCGCCCGCACAACCCATTTGAGCCAAGATACGAACTGTCTTCTCCAACCATAACTCCGACCTCTCCGGAGTAGATCCTCTAAACTCCTCGGCTCCTAGGCTACGGAGCCTCTCCAAAGGTAAACTAGCATCATCACACCTAGGCTGAACTGCAGCCTGAGCTCCCGCAACTGCGGCCTGAAACGCTCCCGCTATAGCTTGCACAAGCGGAGTCATGTCAATTCCAGCTGGACCTTGGCCACCTTGAGGTCCCTCTCCTCCAGCTCCATCCTCGCCCCCAGCTCCAGGTGGAAGAGGTGGTGGTGGTGGAGGTGGTGGAGGAGCGCCAACTCCCGCGGCTCCCGGTCCCTCTATGTGAGCACCCGCACCAACTACCGGCTCAACAGGAGCTACAACTCGCGGTTCCTGACGAACCAACCTCGGTCTACCTCTCGGCCTAGACATTGCCCTCTCAGATATTAACTACAACCACAACAACAACACACAAAATGGGTTAGCAAGGTGAGGCTCCCAAGTGTCCAAGTATGTTTCCTCACTTAAAAATCATTTTTCCAACGTAATAGTAGCAATGGGACCCACACACACATGCTTAAAAGTAAAACAATCAGCATACTTGTCACAAAAGCAACCATTCTTGCAGAACAAGCAAACACCGTGCAATTCCACTTAAAAACTTAAACTTACCTCACTTACCTGCCCAAGGTCTCGGTAACCTTAGGCTCTGATACCAACAAGTGTAACCCCCTCGTCCCGGTCTGGTCGGATGACCGGTCCGAGTGGGCCACACGGGGAAAACCGAAGCGAAACCCGTTAAGGCTTCCCCTCGGTTAACGACCCGGAACATTTCTTTTAACATTAATCTTATCTAGATGCAATTATAATCCTATGTAAAGCACAACAGCGGAAGAACCAAACAACGCATCACTCACCGACCAAACAAACATAAACAGTCCATTTTACTTCATTCCAGCAGGCCGTTTCGGAACACCTATAGGGTGTTCCGAAACGCCCTGACCTGGTCAACGGACCTGGGTCAACCACAAGGTGACCGTTCCGAAACAGGGGTGACCCGTATCGGAACGACCTTGACGGTCAATATCTCGTGGTCAACGAGATTTGACCGTTTCGGAACTTCAAAGGCCCGTTTCGGAACGGCTTCATCTCGCCAATTTCTCAAAATTCCAGTGGCGAAAACGTTCCGGAACGACCCTCATCCGTTTCGAAACGGCAGGCCATTTACGCAGGGCCGTTTCGGAACACGGGGACCCGTTCCGAAACACCCCCTGTCTGCAGACTTTTCTGGGCTGGTTTGAGGCACAAGGGTGCCCCAAAACACCTCCAAAACATCAAGCAACAACAAGACAAGACTACCTAAGGCATAGGAACCACACAAGCATGTTTCAATAACATTTAGACATGTCAAAAACCAAAGCAACCATCCACAACATGTATCCATTCAAACAACATTCACACACATGAAGAAATTCTTAAGCATAGGCCAACATATCAAGCAAGCAAGTAGACATAAGTTAACATTCACCATGGCAACACAACCATGCAAAAGCAATATATATAAAGGAGTCTACACATGCTCCTAACAACCAACAACAACCACAAAACGCTACACATCCCATTGCTCAACCATTACATGTCTAGCATTTTAAATCCATACTTGGTGAATTCAATCCAAACCACACTTGGAGGCCCTCCTCTTGCCCGAACAACCCACAGACTAAGGATCTGCAATGTTGAACAAAGAGAGCGTAAGCAATGATGCTTAGTGAGGGTAAGCTCTAAAAACAAACCTCAACATTGCAGGGTCCGAGCACGATCTAGCCAAAGCAACATACGTATATCATGAGTCCATAAGATATAGATGCATGAGCAATTATCTCACATATATGACATAATCATGAGCTCAACATTACCATACAAGTAATCACATTTAAACATCCAAACAGCTCATAAATTCCAACACATTGATACACATATCAATCCACATTGGCACCTAGTTATGACTCAAATACACGGATAGACTCGTTGGAAACTCATATCCAACAACCACATTACCTCGGTGGGATTCCACTCATCACCGGTCTCGCGGAGGGGATTCCACTCATCCTCACGCCCCGTCGATGGGATTCCACTCATCACCGACTATATTTAAATACCATTTCCGGGCGTACCCGTACTCCTCCTTGGTGACTCAACGCCACCAAGGCCACGCGCGACTTTAGACTCATGTGTACACACTAACATCCTAATGATCGATCATTTGTATTTAAGTATACTAGTGCCAATATTTTACTCATTCCACATTACTCATTTCAATCATTTCCGTGCTTAGCACGTACACACCATGGACACAACCATGAACCATCACCATACATGCTTTAAGCCATACAACCCATGCCTCAATTCACATGTATAAAACAATATACATAAGCATTCATATCACATGGCATACAAGGCATATACAATCATCCAATTGAGTTCATCCAAAGGCTTAGACCAAGCTTAGGATTAGGCTACCACCCTAATCCTAACTCTAGGTGGGTCTACCAAGCCCAACCTAGTCCGTATACTCGAACCAACCAAATTAAAACCGTTTAAAACAATTAACCACTCACCTAAGCTTCCAAGCACAAGACTAAGCAAGCCACACCCTTCAACTCTCCGGATTCACTTCCGATGCTTCACCGGTGCCCAAGCTCGATTCTAATCATCTCAAACACAACCAAAACGTTCGAATCAATAACACATCATCGTAAACAACCCGGATTATCATTAACAAGCATTTAACACCCCAAACAAAGTCACAAAACAGAATTTTCGAGTAGCCTCTATAACCCACTGATTTCTTCTATTTCAAGCACCCAAACAAGCCTCAATTTCATCCAAAATGATCCTCATATATCATACTACCTACAGCCCTCAAGAACCAACCTTAAACAACCCCAAAACTCACTTTAAAAACCCTCCAAAACCCTCTCAAGACAAATTCCGAAAATTGGTCCAAAACACTCGAAATTCATATATGTAGTATCATTTGGTCTCTATACCTCATTACCAATCATATTAAATCAAAACATTTAACTTTGCAACATAAAGACACCATTTTTAAATCAAGATTTTCAAAGTTTCTATTTTCTCAAAACTTCATGAAAACGAAAATGAATGGTACTTTTAGGATGGGGATGATGAGGAGAAGTCAAAAGTACTCTTACCTTTCAAAACGGAGTTGAAATGAAGAAGGGAGATGATGGAATAGTAGCTCCAATGGCTTGGGGAGGTTTGTCTGATATTTTGGGAGTGAAGGGAGAAGAAGAAAGTGAAGAATTGGGTTTTTGGTTTATTTTGTTTTAAGTTGAAAGTCCAATGACCCATTTGCCCTTAATGAAATTGATTATTCACAAGGACATGCTTTCCATGGTCACTTGGGGTTTTAAATTCCAAAAATTTAGTCTATCATTAGTTTAATCATTTTGAAAGCCAAACCCGGACCATTGTTTAAATCATAGAACCGAACCCAAAATAATATTAAAATATTATTTCCACCTAACCCCTAAACCCGGATGTTACAACTCTCCCCCACTTAAGGAAATTTCGTCCCCGAAATTACCTGGTGGAAACAAATACGGAAACTGCTCGACCATATCAGCTTTCCTTTCCCACGTGGCCTCTTCCACGCCTCTATGTCTCCACAACACCTTGACCAACTCTATGGTCTTGCCACGCAACACCTTGCTATCAGAAGCAAGTATCTCAATGGGCTCTTCATTATAGGACAAATCCGGATTTAACTCTATTTCCTCCACGGGCATCACATGCGAAGGATCTGATCTATATCTCCTAAGCATAGATACATGAAAGACATCATGGATCTTTTCTAACTCAGAAGGTAACCTCAATCGATAAGCTACGGGCCCAATCCGCTCAACTATCTCATACGGACCAATGAACCTCGGACTCAACTTGCCCTTTCGGCCAAATCTCATTACCTTCTTCCACGGAGATACTTTCAGAAACACTTTCTCACCCACTGAGTACTCAATCTCTTTCCTCTTCAAATCTGCATAGGACTTCTGACGATCCGAAGCCGCTTTCAAACGGTCACAAATCAGCTTCACCTTTTCTGTGGTTCCCTTAAGCAAGTCTGGCATAGGTAACAACCTCTGACCTGTCTCAGCCCAACAAATCGGAGTTTTACACCGTCTACCATACAAAGCCTCATAAGGAGCCATCTGAATACTAGACTGATAACTGTTGTTGTAAGCAAACTCAACCAACGGTAAGTGCTTCTCCCAAGAACCCTGAAAATCAATCACACAACAACGAAGCATATCCTCTAGAATCTGTATCACTCGCTCTGACTGCCCATCGGACTGCGGATGATAAGATGTGCTGAAGTGCAGACGACTACCCAAAGCACTATGCAAACAACTCCAGAACCTCGAAGTAAATCTAGGATCCCTATCTGAAACTATAGACTTCGGAACTCCATGAAGTCTCACAATCTCACGAATGTACAAGTTTGCCAACTTGTCTAAGGAATCCGTAGTGTTCACCGCTAAGAAGTGAGCACACTTTGTGAATCTATCAACAATCACCCAAACTGAATTCTTCTTCGATGGAGACAAAGGCAACCCCGATACAAAATCCATGGTGATTCTCTCCCATTTCCATTCCGGAATCTTCAAAGGCTGTAGCAAACCTGAAGGAACCTGATGTTCTGCCTTCACTCTCTAACAAACCATGCAACGGCTCACATACTCGGCTACGTCTCTCTTCAACCCAACCCAGAAGTAATCATTCTTCAAATCTCGGTACATCTTGGTACTACCCGGATGCATAGAAAAGGGACTCGAATGTGCCTCACTCAAAATCTGACGTCTCAGCTCAACATCTTTCGGTACCACAATTCTATCTCTAAAGCACAACAAGCTCTCACCACTGAAACTATACTCAGTCGGTCTTCCTTCGGCTATGTCTTGAACATGAGGAACTAAGCTCGCATCTTGCAACTGCTTTTCTCTAATCAACTGAATCAAAGAAGGCTTCACTTGTAACTCGGTGATCAAACCACCATCATCGGACACACTCAATCTAGCAAACATAGCTCTTAGCTCAACGGCCACTTTTCTACTCAAAGCATCGGCTACTACGTTTGCTTTACCCGGATGGTACTCAATAGTCAAATCATAATCTTTTAACAACTCTAGCCATCTCCTCTGTCTCAAATTCAACTCTTTCTGTGTCATCAAGTACTTCAAGCTCTTGTGATCGGTGTAAACAGCACACTTCTCACCATACAAGTAGTGACGCCAAATCTTCAATGCAAACACAACTGCGGCTAGCTCTATGTCATGAGTAGGATAGTTTGTTCTTCCCGTTCGTTTGTTCTTCATCGAATGGAGAGTTTCATAAGCTGCCACAATGTTGTTTGAGATGAGTCTTCCAGGTATGAAGGCATTTTGTGCTTCATCAACACAAAGATGAAGCACCTTCTGAAGTCTGTTTGCTATTACCTTTGCAATAATTTTGTATAAGACGTTTCAAAGGCTAATAGGTCTGAATTGGGTCATAGATGATGGCTCCTTAATCTTGGGAATTAAGGCGATATGAGTCTGGTTTATTTTGGACAAATTTTCTTCTCCCCTTAGAATTGCAAGACAGAAATTGGTGATATCTTTTCCAATGATATGCCAGAACCTTTGGTAAAAGATAGCACCTAAGCCATCCTCTCCACATGCTTTAAGAGGGCTCATAGATTTAATTGCATGAAGAATTTCCTCCTCTTCAAAATTCTTGTCCAGGTCCGTACTCATCTCAGGTGAAATACAACAGTTGATACCATCAAGAATAAGATCCATTGAAGAAGAGCCTTGCGAGTGGAAGAGTTCCTTGAAATAGTTCGTTGCCACACTAGACATCTCTTGCTCGTCTTCTATGAGAATACCTTGACTGTTATGTAGCTTTTGAACTCTGTTTGTCTTTCTTCTTTGCGATGCTGATTTGTGGAAGAATGTCGTATTCCGGTCACCTTTTTTTAGCCAGTTAGTTCTAGCCCTCTGTTCCCAGTAAATTTCTTCTCTATCCATCTCCAAATTCAAAGAAATTTGGGCTTCCAAAGTTTCTTGTAAAATGTCATCAGTTGGATCCATATTAGCAAGATCAGATAAGCGTTTCTTTAGTTCATTCGCTGTCAGCTTCTTTTCTTTTTTGAGGCGATTGAACCACTTTTCCAGCCCGATTTTCACATTATTCAATTTATCTAAAATATGACCTGTTGAAATATCCCAAATCCTGCGAACTTCAGCTTCACATGAGTCTTCCAAAAGCCACGATGCTTCAAAACGAAAAGGCCAGTGCCGTTGATTATGAGAGTTGGGCTTAGTATCAAGTAATAGCGGGCAGTGGTCTGAGAAAGTGTGAGTCAAGTGCTGGAGTTTAAAATCAGGGAACAGATCAAACCAGTCATTCGAGGCCACACCACGTTCCAGACGTTCTCTGATATTGTTGGATGGGAGACGACCTTTTTGCCAGGTATACCAGGCCCCTGAGTAACCTAAATCAGAGAGAGAACAATCTGTAAGAGCATCTCTGAAGTTTTCCATCTGTCTTGCGTTACGTACACGTCCTCCTTGTTTTTCAGAAGCATAAAAAATTTCATTAAAATCCCCGATGGCCAGCCATGGGATTTCAGGACAATCATTTAGGCTGCGAAGAAGGTTCCAAGAGTCCATTCGGTTAGATTCCTCCGGGGCCCCGTAAAACCCTGTGCAGTGCCAAGTTTGCCCGTCTGAATCATTATCAATAACAAAATCAATGTGGCGAGGAGAGAAAGATCGAAGGGAGATGTTGCAATTGTTTTTCCAACCAAGAGCCAAGCCACCACTATGACCTATAGAACCAATCTCAACACCATTCGGATAACCCAAATACCGGCGAATATTCGCCATTTTATTATTATTTAATTTTGTTTCAACTAGAAAAATAACATTGGGATTAATATCCCGTAGCATATTACGGAGACGACGGACAGTCCGGGGTTTCCCCAATCCCCGGACATTCCAACTAAGGAGTTTCATTTTTCCCGGCGGGCTTGATCCAGTAAGCCGGTCGATACATTAGAAGAAGGACCCACAGAAGAATCCTTAAGTTCAATATCTGAATCATGAATTGAAGAAACAACAGATTGAAGATTGACTTTCCTTGGACGTTTGTTACCATCAGTCTGTTCAATTGGGCTATCTTCATTTTCGAGGCCCATTTGAATATCCATCATTGGGATAGTGATGTGGCGTTCAGTTGACTTGGATTGAGTAGAATCATTATTCACATTTACAGCAGTTTCTAATAGATGGTGTTTCTGGCCGTAATTTGCACCCCCAAAATGCGCCATCATCAATTTTTGGAAAGGGGAATTAATCAGGCTTGATTCTTGGAAATTCCCTGAGATGTTGCCCATGTTGCTGCTGACTTCCTCCGGTTCATCACGTAACCAGATAATGTTCGGCACCACCCTACGCGTAGGAGCTCGGAGAGAAATGTCCCAGTTGAAGTTGATTTTTTCCGGGGCAAGGATTAAACGGGCAGGACAAAGATTTTCTGCGTGACCCAGTCTACCACATAGAAAACAGAAAGTTCTGATCTTCTCATACTGAAATTTTGCATAGACCTGGGAACCATCCTTTAAAGCTAACTTTTTCTTTCTTTTGAGAGGGAGGGTGGAATCAATCCGGACTCTTAGTCGCATTATTCTCTGATAATTGAACGAATTATGATTGGCCTCATACTCCATGAATTTCCCAATGAAATCACCCAATTGTTTCGCCACAGATAAGGACATGAATCCAATTGGTAAGTCATGGACCAGAACCCATAGATTCAAAAATTTAAGGGGGACAGTCATGGGATCTTCACCTGGTAGCAGTCGGTGGAGGATAAGCATGTGACCATTGAAAAACCAAGGGCTACCATTATCGATTCTTTCGACATCAACAATGTGGAATAGACGAAACAAGAACCGACGATCACCCAAATCCGTGATAGTAATGCCTCCAAGTGGTCTCCAAACATTTGCAAGGGTGTTTCGCATAGATTCAAAATGGATTATGCTTGAAGTGAGGAAGAAACCCACAAAACAGTTCAGGAAGTTGATGGAGGGGGATTGTTGATCAACTTCGAGCGGCAAGGCTTCATCTTCTTTTTCCTCGATAGAGAGGTTTGCAAGGCTTGAAGACATGTCAGCCATGATAATAGAAAGTAGGAGAAGCTTGTCAAGAGACAGATGTAAGAGATCTTGTCAGAGGACAGATATATATACTGGAAAGAAAAGGAGAAGAATCAAAAAGAGATCACCAGGATTGGAAGGAATCAAAAAACTTATGGAGATTAACAGATATCTAATCTTTTCCTTTGAACAGGAAGAAAGAAATCAAAGAAACGATTCACTGATAAGTACGGCGAGGTTCGAAATTTTCCGGCCAGTCCATAGTAGTTGGACATGTTCTATTTATAAGTTCAGTGAGAAAGTGGTGAATAATGCAGAATGCAATTTCATTTCCCATATTTAAAATATGAAGCTAGAATATAATATATAATAAAAAACCCATATTTTAGTAATTTTATTGGATTAAGAACATACAAGTTTTTTTTTTGAATAGTTTTAAAGGTGATTAAAATGTGGTATATGTTCATACTTTTTCATAACTTTTTAATAAGACACACACTTTTGTAAACAAAAGCTATTCGAACCCAAATCTCCTAAGATGAATATCATATTCTTTTTATTGAGATCACTCGTTGGATCCATTAAGAGGGTGCGAGTTTGACCATAATGTTTAAACCCCAATTGTGTTCCTAACTCGTAATTCTTAATTGAAAACTTGTCCTAATTCTTATACGATTTTGTGTAAAGTCGGAATTACTTTAAAAAGAAAAAGGACAATTACGTTCATACACGTACATTTTGCATAGTTTAAGCATTGTTCTTCCCCTTTGGAGCAACTTTTTTTTGAACATTCCATACAAAAGGAGTTGCAAAAGAAGAAGAAAGTGTATGATATGAATGTCGGAAGTTAACATAATTGGCGTGGGTTTTATGATGATTTCTTTTTTTTTTTAGCTAAAACAGAAAAAAATCTTGTAAAATCTCCAATCTCTTTTAACCAACATTTCGAACCGTGGGGGTAATGTCAAAGCTAAAGCAATTTGTTAACATCTCCATGACAATTTTGGGACAAGGTTAGAAAAATTTCTTTTGGATAAAAATAAATGTAATTTCATTATTGTTTTAATTTATCATTTTATTATTTTAAGAGGGTTAAATTGAAATCTTATCATCTGTAAAAGATTAAAATAAAGTTTTATCATTTTTGTTAATTAAAATTTTAAAGAAATTACTAAAATTATATTGTTTTTGGATTCCAACCCTATGCCCACCACCCCTCCCCTGTTATGATTTTTAAGGGCTAGTTTATTATTGATTTTTAAAAGTGATGTTAGAAAAAAATTTTAAAAGGGAATTTTGAAAAGTTTGTTGTAAAATTTTAGTGTTCAACATCGCTGTTAAAAAAGTGTTTTTAAGAAGATAAATGATATTTTGGACATGATATTGTAAGTTATATATATGTATATATATATATATATATATATATATATATATGATATTCAAATTCTCTAATGTTATAATATATGAATTATATCAGCTTAAATTATTATAAAAATATTTTTATTAATAAATATATTTTTTAACAATTATACGTGTTTCATGAAAATATAACAAATTTGAAATATTTTATTTAAAAACTCGATTTAAATAAATATATATTATTTTAAAATTTTAAAATAATTATTAATTATATAATTATATCTTCGTAAAAAGTTATAAATTTATAAATTATGAACAAACACAATAGCAAATAAAGGTTAAAATTATAATTTAGCTCTCAAAATCACTTTTACAACCGCAAAAGCTAAAATTTTTAGCTTTTGCGTTTGGGTTGAAAATCACTTTTTAAAAGTAATTTTTCTCCAAAAATTAGCTGTTTAGCGTAACTTTTGGCCTCAAATAATCTTTTGAAACCAAAAACATCAAATTTAATTCAAAGCTAATTCACGAATAACGCATTATGCAAAACTAAAAAAATGGTAGTCAAAATTGACGAGGATTAATAGTTTTAGAATAATAAAGGTTATAATCACAAACCGTTTTAGATTATAAATTTTAAATTAGTTTCTAAATTTTAAAATATTTTAATTAAATTTTAAATTATCAATATTATATCAATCATGTTATTACGTCAGTTTAACAGCAAATTTAGGTGTTAAATACTTGTTCAAATTTTACATAAAGTATATTTAGAACATATAGATCAATTTGTAATCACGTGTGTACTATTATATAGCTAATTTGAAATTAATGTGTTAAAAAATAGTTAATATCAACAAGAACTAAGAATGATGTTTTCAAACATGTTAGATTCAGTAACGGGCGCAAAATTTTATGTTAGAAGTGCAGACTTTTAAGAAGTTATATTAGAAACTCAGGGGATGTGAAAATAGATCATCAATAAAAAAAAATATCTAAACTATATGAGAATTTAAAATTTTCAAGGTGTAACAACACCCCTCTCGGTCCATCCCTAATTAGATCCATGTTGTCAATGTCGTAGATACACACATGCTTATAATTTAATCCACATATTTTAAATATGGTCCATGCCATATTTAAGGGCTTCGAGTCGAATATCACCAAAAGTTTGATATGATTTTTTAAGGAAATATGGAGGGTTGGATTCAAAATGGGTATGGAAAATGATTAATTTGAATTAATTTGGACTTCAGACCTAAACCTCATGCGCACAAGACAACCTCCTGATTTTCCTCTTAAAATAAAATCAAGGGGTTTATACTAGGACGCGAGATTCAATTGGTATGTTCTGAAGTTTGAGTACCAATTTGAAAACTCATCCAAAGTTGAAGGACTCGTAGTAAAATCAACCCCTAGAAAAGAGAGCTTTGGTGCAGTGTTGTATAGCAGTGTTCCTAGTTTTTCCAAAGAGATTTTGTGTGGGTTTAAAGAGATGTGCGTGCATGATGAGCTATGGCATCATCTGCACATGTTTTCACGACAAAAACGACGAGGAAAATCAGACAATTTGATTGCAAATTACAAGGTGAAAAGCTGTAATAATTAGGGAACAAATATGAAAGTTGAATTCCCCGAATAACCCGTAAAACGATGATGTTTATTCATATATAAACATATGGAAGACATCAACCAACATGTCAACTTTGTGAAAATATGAATCCGGTACCACTTTTAATTGACATGGTAGAATTAATTTCATGTCAACTTTGAATGTAAAACTTTACAATTTTTTCGGGTAGTTGAATAAGAGTAAATGAATGATTGAATTATTTTTTTTCTTTTTCGTATTTTTTTATTTTTTACCGTTAATTTAAGTTATATATTTATCCTTATTTAATGGTCTAAAAATGTAAAACTAAATGAGTTTTATATGGTGTAAGAGGATTATAATAGTCATTTGTTCAAAAGTGTTAATCAATGTCATTAAATACCATGGGCGGAGGTAACATATTAAGTGGGGTGTAATTGATCCCACTTAATATGTTCGGTATAGAGTTTTAATGGGGTAATATAGAATTTTTTTAAAAGAAATATTAGATTTGACCCCACTTAATTTGTTAGGGTATGAGGTCAACGATATTTATTGTAGTGGTATGATAATCTTTCATACCTCATACTTTACTCTTGACCCACTAGATGAAAATCCTGGCTCCGCCATTGTTAAATAGTAATTAATACTTAGCTTTTTTTAATTGTCACTATCTATTATTTTATCGAATTTAAATTTTTAGAGATGATGTGAACTCTCATTGAGTGGCCCTAATGAAATAGTGTTGTTCTTCCTATGTGACTGGAGTCCGAATATTGTAGTTTGCAATTGTATATGTATTTAATTCTAAATTTGAAATTGAACATGAATATTACATTATTATTAAATTAAAATGCTAAAAAATAGATATTGTATAGTTTAAAATGCTAACATTTGTAATTTTTGTTTGGATAAGTAATATTTTTAGAAAATTGGATTATTGATTGTAAATTCAAAAAAAAATTATAAATAAAGAATAACATTTTTCTTATTAAATATAGAGTTACTACATTCTCATACCGGGGTTCATACCTGTATAAAATAGAATAATATGAATATTATTAGCCACTACACCAATTAGTAGATCTTGAACAATAATAATATTAGAAATAAATGAAACAAATATTTTAAATGATATAAAATATAATTAAAATAAAATAAAACAAGGAAAATACTTTGATGCACAAGCTGTGTAAACTTTAGTTTACACAAGCCCTTTAATTTTAGGGTTTAGGGTTTAGGGTTTTATGTTAGGGTTTAGGGGTTTAGTATGTAGGGTATATAATTTAAGGTTTATGGTTAGAGTTTAGAGTTTAGAGTTTAGGGCTTAGGGTTTAGGGTTTAGGTTGCTAGGGTTTGTGATTTAGATTTTAAATTTTATAAAAGGATTGTGTAAAAAAAATTTACACAGCTTGTGCATCAAAATAAAACCCATAAAACAATATCTTGAAACTTAAGAATTTTATTTTATAATAAAACAATGTGCATTAAAAGAAATAAGATTACGAAGAGTTTGAAAAAAAAAAACTATATCTTTTATGTAGAATTTGGATAACGAATTCGAGCTATCCAATTTGCTTTTTGAAATGGCATAATGATAAAAAAAAGGGAAAACAACGTATGTAGTACTTTAATTATGCTCGTGCTATCGTTTCCGTTAATTTTAAATGCAGATGTGTCAAAATAAAAAACGTAACGTTAGGTACTATTTTGCCAAAAATAATAGTTGAGGTACCAAAACAGTAACACGAGCATAGTTATGGTACTAAATATGTAGTTTTCCCTAAAAATGCTCCTAATGTTTGACAGAACGCGGACGGTAAATGAAACAAACGTTGGGCGAACTGTTCATGAACCGTTCTACGGGAAGTTCGTTTATTTACTAAACAAACGAACATGAACAAGATTTTTTTTTTCCGTTTAATTAAATGAACGAACGCAAACAAATGGCCCATTCGTTCATTAACGTTCGTGAATGTTCGGTAATCCATTCATTTATATTTGTTTGTTTATGTTTGTTTAAATTTATTCATATATATCCATTTATATTTATTATTTTTTCATAACAAAAGTATTATATTTTAAAGAAATTAATTTTATTCACATATGTTCGTTCGTTTATGTTCGTTTGAATTTATTCACATATATTCTTTTATGTTCGTTCGTTTGTGTTCGTTTATCATTTTAACGTACGAATATGAGCGAACACGAACAAGCTACATTCTTTAACAAACGAACACGGGCAAGAAATTATGTTCACTCATTTGTTCGGTTAAAATTAAACAAAAGAACATAAACATACCCAGTGGCGGTTCAAAGATTTTAGGGGTCTTGTGCAATATATTAAAATGGGGCCTTTAATTTATAATCAATAAGATATATAAGTTGTTTTTTCAACAACAAAAAAACCTTAATACAAAAAATTAACTTATATACACACATAATTATATATAAAAATCTATAATTTTTTTATAAATATTTAATTAAATTTAATTTAGGTTCTCTATTTTGAGGCCCTCTCTATTGGGAGCCCTGTGCGATCGCTCCGATCGCGCATATCAGAACCCTTACTGAACATACTCTCGTTCGTGTTCGTTCGGTTAGTTTACATACCTATATACTCCTAATTAAACTTTCCCGAAAATGGGAACGATGTAAGGAATGGGTAGGGGGGGAGTATAAGTACTGATTAATATTAATTAAATTAAGGTAAGAACAAGATTATAATGAGGAAACAAAATGTCGGTGTTATCAATTTCTAAAACATTTTATTACTAAATTAATAATAAATAATAATTAAAATTGCATTGGAATCGGAAGGTGACTAGAGATTGGGCAACAGAGGCACATGCTTGCTAGGTGAGGAGGCAAAGGAAATATAATTAAAATTACCAAACCATGCATGGGGCCATTTAAAAATATTTAACTCTAGAGGGGCCAATAATATAAATTATATGTTTTTAAAGGATTGAACTATAAGCTTATTATTATTTCAACTTAATATTTTTAATTTTTAAAAAATTTAGGGTGACATGACCTAGTTGGACCGAATAAAATTCGTCTGTCCCTTTTTGGTGCCCCTACATATGTTCTAACACTAAAAAGCACTACAAAATTAAATTATAAGTCCTAAACCTAAATTCTAAATCCTAAACCCTAGACCCTAAAAAATACACCCTACCCTAAATTCCATAAACTCTAGCCACAACCCATAACCTAAAACCATAAACCCTAAAGTTAATTTGGAGCTTGGGGCATATATAAGGACACCGAAAAGGGATAAAAGATTTCCATCCCGTTGGTCCGTATTAGGTACCGCCCTGCATGCATCTATCATTGATATGGAGGATCTACCTTCTTCATTGACATTCCTATATTTGTTTTTAGGTTAATTACACTATGTATTCTTAAATTATGATTTAAATTTTAAATTAATTTCAATATTCTAATTAAAATTTTAAAAGTATTAATATATATTATGACTATTTATCTATGTTAATGTCAATCATGATTAGAACTTTATTTAAAGAGTTTGATTTACTTTATTATTAGGAATATTATCTCATTTAATTAGAGTTTAATATAATGTGTACTTCTTATGCCTATAAATAGATGATTTGATGAAGACATTGTACACGAGTCTATATTTGAGAATAATACAAATCTCCCTCTTTCTCTCATCTTTTTGTTCTTTCATTCTTGTTCTTTGTTCTTATTATTGTTCTTTGTTATTTTATTCACAACACGTTATTAGCACGAGTTTGCTCGAAAGATTTTGGTGCTCTTCGTTCGAATCCCAAAGAAATTACTGAAAAAGTCTGATCCTACTTTGAACTGAAGATAAGTTTTTTTCTCTTTATTTTTTAATTACTAACTGCCAGCATATTATATTTTAATTTGTTCTTTAATTTTTGGTGATATATTTTGAAGGTTTAAGCGAGCTATGAATTTTGAAGCTGCTCGTAAACACCAATTGAGATGTCAGGCTACACAAAATCTGATGCTCGTGGTTCAAGCTAATGAACGGCTTACCATTGGTTTGCTTTCTTTGACCTGCTTTTATTTTTCTAACTTGAAAAAAAGGAAAAACTCAGTTTTAGACAAAAAAATAATTAAAGTTATGGTGTGATTAGTTAAAATAAACATATATATTATTTATGAAAAAAAATATTTTCTATCAATGAAGTCGTGAAACCTAGATTTTTAATATAAAAAAACATCTATCTTAAGGGTAAAACTGTGGCCTTAGTTCTTCATAGTTTAGATCATTTTAGTTTGATCCTGATTGTTTTCTTTTCTACACCCTTAGGCATTATGCTAACTTATGATAAACAAAAAAATATAAACTCATCATTTTTATGCCTAGTAACTGCTTATACAACTATGTTAAAAAAACAAAAACAAAAAGAGAGTATTATGCCACAAATTCTTTAGTTTCTAATATATCCAGTTCAGTCCATATATATAGATCTAATTATTATGGTTTCATATATGTTTAAGTTTGACACAATGGTTAAACTTGGAATTAAATATCAATATTTGTTTATCTTATTTTATTGATAAGAGTTTATATATTTTGAGTTTTACATGATATGTTTAAATGGGTTGGAAAAAGTCATGGCTTCTCCGAAGATAAAATCTAAAGAGGTAAATTTGCTAGATTCTGGGGAGAATTAACGGTTTGGCAATCTATATCGCAACTTCCTTCTCAATCGGTTAAGGTATTAACCTTTTCTTTTAAATTATTAATAAGAGTTTTTCTTATAATATGCTTGTTCGATTAGATTTGTTTCGTTCCCTAAAGTGAATGAAAGAGTTGTTATAAAATCTATATTTGCTTAAAAGTAATATTTCTTCTATGTCGAAAAACTCGACTATAGACTTCTCCCAAGTTCACGAAAATTCGTCTTGATCCAAAAGGTTTTATGAGAGGCATTACCTGAAGTGAATGCAAGCATGATTCCATGCAATTATTGGATCTGTTTAATTCCCTGAAGTGAATGCAAACATGGTAAATCACTATTCAATTGAGAACATAACTTCGATATAATCCAAGTATATTGGCTGGACATCCCGTTCTGCGAGGCTATTGGTCTCAAAGGAAGTTTTTAAAGGACCTTGTGGACTGGTTTAACAACGCAGCGTATGAGGATTAAATATTTGTTATCTGTGATGAGGATATATTAATAAAAACATACTTCACTTTTCACGACAAATAATATTGTTCTCAGACACAATATCGTGAAAAAGGTTTCAAAGGCTCACTGGCTCTATTCCATTCCCTGAAGTGAATGTGAGATTATATTATGGAAATAATAAAAGCCACATTAGAGGTTGTGGTCGTGATTGAAACCATGAATATAGACATGGAAAACATAGCATTTTAAGGATACTTCTACCCACTAGTGGTGAAGTTATAAGGATGATAAGAGTGATAAAGATCATTCTAATGAAGTAAAATTATTTTTATTACCAATGTGATGTTATAAACCATTGGTCCCGTACTTGTCATACGTTGAAAAATCAACAATCTATGGTGACGATTTATGCTCAACATAAACATGAGATATATTTTCTCATTTAAATGCAAGGGAATAATGTGAGTACTATATCTCAAAGTACTGAAAATATTGATGTTCTAGAAGAGCAATAAATTCTTGAGAGAAAGCACACTATGAAAAGTGCAGAATTGCGAATATTGCAATAATTACCGCTAATAGTAATAATATCGTTACCACTAGAATTGAAAATTTTAAAAGAGCAAATATGAGTTCACAAAATATCCCTTTGGGAATTATAGATACCATATGTTATCAATTAGCATTTGAAATAAGCCATTGTGGATATAAGTTATGGTAGCCAAAAAGTCAGTTGAAAGCTCTAGAAAAGCTATATATATATTGCTACCAAAAGATAATTTCCATTGAAAGGCCCGAAAGAGCTAAATATATTCCTATTCAAAGGAACAATTTTAATGATCGTACTAGACATGTACAAGTGAGATTGAATCACATGTTATGGTAAACTAGAAGTTTACGAAATTCAGAAATGTATATACACACTTGTATGTAGTTGGTATGATCGGTTAGACCATCCTGATCAATAATGATGCAAAAGCTATTGAGATTTACATGCACATATATTAAAAGAACTTGGAGTTCTTATGGTGCTTACTCTCAAAGGAATGAATTAAATTCCACTTATTAAAGAACATGAAGTTCTTGTGTTGATTAAAGGAATTGATTAAATTCCACTTACTAAAAGAACATGAAGTTCTTGTGTTGTTTGTTCTCAAAGGATATAGATGATCCCACTTACCAAAAGAATTAGAATTTGAAGTTCTTGTACTGAAGTTGAGACTATATGTCTTGCATATCTGAACAAAATATGGGCCCATATATCCACAAATGTGGAAAATTTTATATGATTTTAGTAGATGCATCTACATTGTTTTATCAACTTACAACAAGAAGTTTGTGAGATTGATTCTAAAAGGATTCAAATTATGCAATTAGACTATTCGTTTTGCAAAAGCTTGTGGGTTTATATTTTAGGCTATATCGGTTGTTACAAAGTCTATTGATTATGAAAAATACGGTTTAACAAAATTTTAATTGGATGTCTCCTATTTAATAACTAAACTGTGAGAACAAAACATTTATTATTTATATGGTACTTCCATATAGCAACACTTATACGCATCAAGCCAACGAGTTATAATAAACTCCCCATTATGATTTGACTTTTGGTCAGAAGTCATATTTCCCATTTTTTGAATTTTTGAATGTGCGATATATAGTTGAATTGCTCCACCATAACACACAAAATGGGCAAATAAAAATGGTTGATAATATATATTGAGTACGAGTCTCCTTTTATGTTTAAATTCTAAACATTAATTGGAGAATCATTTATTAGATGATTTTTCTCAACATCAGGGGGAGAGAATAATCAGCTGAATAAAGAAGAAAATGAATTATCATTATCTAGATCCTCGAATATGAACTAAAAGTTCATAAGACAATTTATCTAATTTCATGTCAACTGCTAGACATATTTACTGACTCAATGAGAGTAATTAAGTCTCATATACCAGCTGAAATGCTCTAAGGTTAAATTACATGTTAGAGCAAGTGGATGTAAATCATGCTTGAAGCATGATAGTTGAAATGATTCCAATGATCAAAATTCTCGTAAATGAAAAGTATTATGAGATGGTCATATATTGGAGGCAGGTGCTCCTAAAGAGACCCAAGACATAACTAATAATAAAACTCTTGAAGAGTTTCAGATAGCTAAAATAAAGATTAAAATCTTGAAGAGATCTCGATGAGTTATGTCATTACGAGAATGAAACTAAAAAATTGGAAAGTTGTCGACAACGATTTTACAAATAATTTTACATAAAATACTTCTATACAAGTAAAGAAAGAAATCGATGATCTTGTATAAAATCTATCCAAAAGTATAGATATTGAATTGGTTGATGTTGAAAGACGCTTTGAACTTCTAAAATAGAAGTATTTGGACCAACAGTCCAAACACCTAAAGATGTAATGCAAGTGAGGCACAAATAAGTAGTCGTAAATACGACTTGAACTATTACTTCATGGTGAATGCAATTACTTTGGCAGTTATGAAAAATTTTACATGCGTCTAATTATTTGTGGATCCATATTAATCCTTGAAGGATTTAAAATGCTAGAAGCATTTGGAAATTTCCGAGGAAATTTATTTAGACATGTCTCATGAATATTTTGGCACATTTGGTATAATCGCCTTAGTGAATACTCATTGAGAAAATACTATAAGAATGATCAGATTTCCTTATGTATTTTATAAAGGAGTTTGGATCAAGATCCATTATGACAATTTTAGAAATCCTAAACGGCTCAGCCAGTTTCGAAACGCTGGCTGTCTGCAACTTTCAAAAATCAGACTTATGCAACTCTAAATGATCCCAAAAGCCCTCAACAACTCCAAGAAGCATACATCAAAAACAAATACTCTCTAGAGGCATGCTCCCTATTGAAAACATTCATAATCATCACAAGATTTAAGATAAGGCTATCATTCCAAGAATCATCCAAAGCATACTTAAGCATTAAAAGGCCCCTAAGGCTCAATTCACCACACATAGAGTTACATGCCACAACCACACATGTACTCATACAAAAGCATAGCATCACAATCGAGCATTCATCAAGGCTTAACACAGTTTACAAATTAAACAAAAGCATAAACACCAACAACCTTCATGAGTCATACAATGCTCAAACAAAATACACACTTGCCACATTGCTAAACTACTACATTAATTGCTAAATCGTACTTGAGCAACAAATAACTTGGAAAGCCCCTTCGCCTTGCTCCTTGCTAACACCACGCTAATGATCTGCATTGTTGAAAATGAGAGCGTAAGCTAGAAGCTTAGTGAGGATGCTCTAAAATAAAAAACAACAACAATGCAGGGTCCAAGCATGAAAATCCTTAACCTCACATACAACATACATAGGAAACAACAAGTCAACCTAGCTAGTCTTTCAAGAGTCATAATATGGCATCTCACATCATACTAAGTTCAACAACAAATATCTCAAATATCATAACATCATAATCATGAGAGCAAAATCATTGGCCACTATTAGTTTACCCGGATGTGCGGATTTACTCTCAACAACAACATTACCTCTGTGGGATTACACTTATCACCGGACCTTGCATGGGCGGGATTCCACTCATCACCACATGCCCTATGGATGGGATTCCACTCATCATCACGTAGAATATATATAAATTTCTGGTGAAATATTACATCACCGTACTCCTCCTTGATGACTCAACGCCATTAGGCCACGTACGTTTTAACTCAATTGTGTGCACACTAATCCTAATGATCGATCATTTACACCCGATAAGTTAATTAGTGTGAATTTCTTTAACCACATCACATATCCACCATTTATATCACATACTCATCGCATATACATATCAAGATTCACACATACAAATCAATTCACATTTCACAAGAACAAGTAGGCAATGGCATATCATTTATCAATAGGAGATCAAGGAGTTAAACTACCAATTTAACTCCCACCTAGGAATGGCCTACCAAGCTCATTCCCACACATCCACTACACACACTTGAACCAACTTTAAAACAATTTAAAGTTTTACTCACCACCCTTCCTTAGCAACCCAAGCAAGCAAGCAAGCCTTCTAAATGTCCGGATTCGGTCCCGAAGCTTCTCCAATGTCTCCTCTTGTTTCTAGCCAATCAAAACACAACCATTACTCACAAATCAATGCTAAATTTCAGTTACCAACTCCAACCCATAAGTACAAGCCAAACTTCAACAATTTCCAACCCAAACAATCACCAAATTCCCCCATTTTCGAGCTCCATTATTACCCAGCAGAAAACCATGATTTCAAACACCAAAATGACATCTAAATGGTCCCAAAACACTTTCCTAATATCCCTAACCCATCAACCTAACCCTAAAACACACCAAAAATCCAATTTTTGACACTTCAAAAATGACCACAAGGACCTACTTCGGGTTTTCACCCAAAATCACCCATTTTAACATATTATGTGTATTTTAATGAGACTAGGGCTGGCAACGGGTCGGATTTGGATGGATTAGAGCTCCATCCACCCCATCATCCGCATCCAAAACTGTCATCCAACCCATCCACCACCCGCTTAATCATTGACCCAAATCCGCCCCACCCATCAATTGCGGATGAAACAGGTGGATCGGATCATTAATGGATTTTATTATTAAAAAATCAAAATTAAAATTGCATGTAACAACTTACTAAAAACCGTTACTAAAAATATTTAATATTTAATAAATGAAGTCAACTACTATTAAAGTTTCAAATTTCTAATATTTTAACATATAACATAATTATGTAAACAAAGTTCACTTCCCAATAGTAAACTACATAAGTGAGCAAGCATCAACCTCCTCTTTATTTCATCATATGATGAAGCTTTGGCCATTAGTTCTTCATATAATCACCTTCAAAGGTCCTCCCCATCCTATAATAAATGAGAAAATAAAATATTGTAACATAATTTTTGTAGCAAAAATAAATAAATTTAAGAGAAGAATATGAATAAATTACCGAATTAACGTCAACAACTTCACTTGATGAACATCCATCGCCTTCCACATCATTATCCTCCAAGATAGTAGCACATGCTTGTGCATTATCGAAACAAGAGTCTAAAATAATACAATGAAATATATTATCGATTATAAGATGAAAAAAGCCAAATGTATATAAAATATAATAAATTTACCCGAATACTCTCCAAGTATCCAATTCTGCATACACATGAGAGCCTCCACCGTATCAGCACGAAGGCTTGAGCGTTGGGGACTAACCACTCTCCCACCCATGCTAAAGGCACTCTCTGAAGCTACAGTAGATGCGGGAATCGCTAAAACATCCTTAGCAATTTTTCTCAATATTGGAAATTTTAAATCAATTCTCCAATAGTGAAGCGCGTCAAATTCATTACTCTCGGGTAATGCATCATCCTCAAGATAATGATCTAACTCACACCTCACATTAGCTTTTTTTTTGGTCCTCTTAATCTGAGTCCATTTATCAACTTCCTCATCACCACATTCATTAAGATTATTAACTGCATTTCTCTTACCCAACAACCCATCACGACTAGAAGAGGTGGAAGAGACATAATTCTCATTGTCAGGTTTATCTTGGTACTCAAGAAGAAGTTCATACAACAATCCTCGAACCCTTTCGATTTCGACACCTACATCATCACCATATATTTCATTGAAGTAATAGTCCACACACTCTAACTTATTTCGAGGGTCCAAAATGGCTGCAACTGCCAAAATTTTATTTATATTTGACCAATATTTGTCAAAATTTTCCATCATTTTTTAGCCATATGTCTAATAACTTGTTCATCATCACTATCTTTCTAAGATTTCAATGCTATTTTGATCTCACACACTTGCCGAAAAAATAAGTTGGCAGTAGGATATTTTCTACCAGAGAACAACTCAGTCATTTTGTGAAACTTCTTCAACTTATGACAAATAATTTCAGGCAACTCCCAATCACATTGAGTAGGAACCACAAACTTAAATTTAGGATTTTGAATCTTCAAATTAGCAAAGACATTTTTAAATGGCAAAGCACTTATAAGCATCAAATAAGTGAAGTTCCATCTTGTTTTACAATCAAGTGACAACCTTTTAGAACAATCAATTTTTGAAGCTCTAGCCTTGTCTTCAAACTTTTGAACTCTACTAGGAGTTGCAGTCCAAAACACAACACAATTACGAATTTTTTCAATCCCAGAACAAATTACTTCCAAACCATCTTGAACAATCAAATTCAAAATATGTGCACTACAATGCACATGCAAAAAATTACCACCCAATAAAAGATAATCATGATCAAATTTCTCTTGCAACACATCAACCATAGCATCATTTGTTGAACAATTATCCAGTACCACAGATGAGATTTTTTCAGCAACATTATACATATTCAGAGAATCTATCAAAACTTGGGCAAGCATATTGGCGGTATGCGGACAAGGAACATAAACAAACCTAGTATAAGGCGACATAATTAAAACACATCAGTTTTGAGCAAATAAAAAATCACTAGAGGAACACTACACAAACAAGTAGGAAGCCCATAGAAAGTTTGAAAAAAAAATAAAAAATATATATACCTCAAGGTTTTGTTCCGCAGATTCCAGCGATCATCAATATAGTGTGCTGTGACCGCCATATAACCTTTCTTTTGATTTGAAGCTGTCCACATGTCAGTAGTAATTGCAACTCTCCCCCTGTGATCGTCAAATAACTTCTTCAAATTTGCTTTCTCGCTTGCAAAAAATTTCAAGATATCACTTTTCAAAGTATTGCGTGAGATTATCTTGAAGCTTGGATTTAAGTTGTTGACAAATTTCCGAAACCCAATGTGCTCAACAATAGATAACGGATACTCATGAAGAATGACCATATTGGCTAGCTCCTTTCGCGATACCTCTTGAGAAAGCACATGATTTTATAGCATTATAGATGAATCTTGTTTACGATTAATTGACAATAGTTTTTGGCGCAAATCAACTTGCATCACATGCTTTCTAGAGCATCTAAGTTCGAGATGGTCCTTCAAATGTGAGGTTCCATTTTTACTTTTGGCAGAGAATGTTTGGCCACAATGCAGACACTTTGCTCTTGTTTCTCCATTAACAACCATCCTCTCAAAGTGATTCCACACCGGAGAAGTAAGCTTTCTATGTTGACGAGGTGTTGGACCTGATGGCGGATGTATAGTTACATTTTGTTGAGATAAATTTGGAAATTCTGGTGTAGAAGGTACGTGTTGAGCAGTCGGTTGAGTATTACTTAGAGTTGAAGTTTGCATTAAAATCTCAGAAGATTGAGAAGAGAAGGATTTGGAAGCAGCGACGACGTGACTACTATCTGTATCGCCCATCTTAATTTCTGAAGTGTTAAAACAAATTTATTTTTATTAATCAACAAACAGAAAAGAACGTAAATTTTTTACTATTGTACTATTATTTTTCATCCTCTTAAAAAAATGTAAGAATATTTAACACACTTTAAAAAATATAACATCAATTTAAAATCAAAACATAATGCTAACAAAATGAACTAAAATATAACATCAAGTAAAAACTTAATGCTAACAAATGAACCAAAATATAACAAGTAAAAATATAATACTAACAACAATCTAAGAACAATTGAGATCTAAACTAAAATTAAAAGAAAATAAAAAAAATACAAATTGCAAAGAATCGTACCTTTTGAGTTTTGATTCTCTCATTGAAATCTAAAAATTAAAAGAAAATAAAAAAGTAAAGAATCGTACCTTTTGAGTTTTGATTCTCCAATTGAAATTGCAAATTTGCAAGAGTAGTCGCACTATCTGACTATGTGAGAATAAAATAAACAAAAGTGGCGCTGAATCTAAAATAGAAAATGAGTAATTATTTGAGGGTTTAACGTAAAAAAAAACTCTTTAAGGTAATTAATATCTTTTAAAATTAATAATATTTTAATGGATGGATGGATGAGCGGGTGATGGATCGGATGGTGGGTTGAAAAATTTTCACCCGAATCCATCACCCGTGCCATTTACCACCCACTTTAAATGGATCAAATCCATATTTTATCGGGTTTTTATCCATTTAATTGGGTGGAGTGGGTCGGGTGAACCACCATCCATGAATAATTGCCAGCCCTAAATGAGACTAAACCAAAACCAACTAAGTAAATCAAAAACAATTGAAGAACCCCTTAAAAATCCAAACTTTTCTTTAAACTTGTAATTTCAAAAGGATGGTATGTAACCCCCTCGTCCCGGTCTGGCCGGATGACCGGTCCGAGTGAGCTACACGGGGAAAACCGAGTGAAAACCCCTTAAGGATTCCCCCTCGGTTAGCAACCCTATATTTTTTCTTTTAACTCTTGTCTAAATGGATATTAAACCCTAAGTGATCATACAGCGGAATAACATATGCGATACAAAATCCAACGAACTCAAACAATCATGCTACGGCCAAATTTTAAACTTTACTGCAGGAGGTATCGATACACCTAAGGGGCGTATCGATACCCCTTGACCAGGTCAACTGGTCAAAGTCAACTCGTGGAGACCGTATCGATACACCTAGGAGTGTATCGATACCCTCCCCAATTGTTGACTTCCCACGGTCAACGCTAAGGGAACCGTATCGATACGCGTGAAGGCCCGTACCGATACGGAACTGGACAGTAGCTCCAATAGCAAAAATAGTATCGGTACGCCCCTCCGCGTATTGAAACACGGAGCCTGAACTATGAAGGCCGTATCGATACGGGACCAACCGTATCGATACCCCTGCTACGAAAACACAGGTTTGAGCCACTTCAAGGCACCATGTGGCCCTTAAATCCCTCTCAAACCTCAACCAACACACTAACATGCATCCTATGTCAAACCAAGAGTATAGGCATGCTTAAACTTGAAACTAAAGACACATTTCAACACAAGGTGATGATTCAATCATACAAGCAACTTGGCATAAAAACATGGAACAAGGCATGCATACTTGGCATTCCAACAAAGGCAATTTGGCATACAAATCATACATGGGACTCAAAGGCCTTAAAAGGCACAAGGAAAGCATATGGAGGTTCACACCCACATCAAGGCAACCTAACATTGATAGACATGCTAGCACACCCAACATTCATCATAGCATATCATGCTTACAAACCATAATCAAACCAAAACATCAACATAAGGCATTAACAACATGTGGCCAATACAAAAGAGTCTAGATACAAGCTCCTAAAGCACGTAGCACTTCCCATTGCTAGACTACTACATTATTTAATTAAACCATACTTGAGCAAACCACCACACGCTTGGACGCCCTTATCTTGCTCCTTGCTAACTCCAAGCTAGAGATCTGCATTGTCGGAAAAAGGAGAGCGTAAGCATAAAGCTTAGTGAGCGGAGCTCTAAAACATAACTACGACAATGCAGGGTTCAGAGCTTTCTTTAAAATAAAGGCCAACGCAAAAGATCCATTCAACTACCTAATCCTCTTACTAACAAGCAAGTTCAACCACAATTCAACGATATAGACATTTAACATGGCATTACACTTCATGGTATGCATGAGGACATAATCCTAGATTAAAGCAAAACAATATAAAGGAATGATATAGTGAGATACAACATGAGCAACACCTGGCATGCACAAGCATAACCAAAACGTACACGGTGGGACTACACATCACCGTTTCGACTAGTAGTTTTCCAATGGGACTACACATCAAAGTACTCTTCTACTAGTCACTACCGGCGAGACTACACATCACCGGAGTCTTACACCACTCGCTACCGGCGGGACTACACATCACCGGAGCAACGACAACCATCACGTGAGGTTCGACACCAACCATGCAACACAATATACAATCACTACCATACGACATGTACTCACTATATCATGCACAACCAAATCAAGATGTAACAAAATCCACAATTAGGCATCACTTACTACTTGGAATCTTACCAATCACAAATGGTCTTACTCACCATTTTCGTGCACAACTTGCACCAACTTACTCACACCTTACAAGGCATATCAACAACATCATTAATACCGTCATACATGATCAACGATATAATATTAAGCAATCATACTTCTTCTCAAATTATTTAAATTTCATGCTTGACAAAACATCACCACAAGTAATGAAAACCAATGGAAAAAGGGGAAATTAAAGAGGAAATTCACAACAACTTACTCTTGAGTTTAATTCGACTTTTCAAGCCAAATCTAAATTCTTTCAAAACCATCTTTGAACCAAAACATTACTTGAAAACATTTTCACCTCCACATGCTAGAACCAACCTTTGAAATCAATTTAAAACATTAACCACTCACCTCATTTCCTTAAGCAAAACAAGCAAAGCCGACTCAAGCCTCCATGACTTCCGAAATCGATCCCAAAGCTTTACCAACGCAAATCCTTGCTTCTAATCGCCTCAACACAAGTAAATTAACCTCAAATCAGTCCACAACACAATGTAGCAAACCCGGAATGAAATTCAAACATCAAACACTTGTTTTTCGAACCAAGAACAACCCCCAAAAAGCCATTCCCGAGCAGCCCCTTTGCACAGTCCAAAACTTGCGATTTCAACACATTCAACACTTCCAAATGCTTCCAAAATGACCCCCAACCAATGCCCTAACATCAACCCTCAATTTCCAACACAAACCACACCCAAAACTCAACTAAAAACCCTCCTAAAAACCCACCAAAACCCAAATTCGGGAATCTCAATAAAACTCTTTAAAAATTATATATGTTGGACCATTTGATTCATAAACACCATATCTAACAATATTAAATCAAAATCTCAAGTTAAACACCATAAAGCTACCACTTTTATTCAAATCTCCCAAAAATCCAAATTCTAAAACATGGATGAAAATGAAAGATACTTGTACTTTTGAAAAGAGGAAGGTGAGAGCAAGTCGAAAACGTGTTTACCTTTCAAAACCGAGCCAAAATGAGGGAGAAAGGAGGTGGGATAGTCACTTGGAGAAAAACATCTCCATTGTCGTGAGAATGGAAATGAGGAGGGAGGAAGATGACAACATTTTTGTGTTTTAAATCAAAATTGGGGGTTTTTAATTTAGAAGTCCAAATATTTACACAAGTGCCATTAATGAATGGCTATTGGGCTTGATTTAGAAATTGGGTCCAACACCTTTGTTTTATTTGTAAACAAAACCCGAACCATTATTTAATTTATTTAAATTATAAAACCGAACCCGAATTATTAAAACATTATTTTCACCCGACCCCTAAACCCGGGTGTTACATGGTAGTTTTCAATTTCAAGACAAGGTAAATGTAGAGGATGATGAGGAGAGTTCAAATGTGTGATTACCTTCAAAAACGCCCTTGAATTGATGGAGAAATTTGATGGAATAGTAAATTTGGTGTTTGAGAGGGTTTTGTTTGGGTTTAACGTTGGAGAAGAAAAGGGGAGGAAAGATGATAGCTTTTTCTCCCTTTTTTTTGTTCTTTCGAATCTCAAAAAGGTTGTCTACCTTTTTAAATTGTTTTGGGCTAAATTACCAAATGGTCACCCCTTTTTATTTAAAAACTCAATTAGGTCAAGTCTAGGTCAATTTGATTAAAATTTATTTTACCGACTCGAACCAACTCACACGACTAACTCCTAACCCCAGAACACGGGTGTTACAACGGAGAAAAGACCTTATTGACGATAGAGAGAGCGTCACCCTCCAAAATTACCTTTCGAAAGCCCAGATCAGAAGCTAGGGATAGAGCCTGGTCACAAGCACAAGCTTCTGCCATTTCTGGGTTTGGGACATGCAAGTGAGGGTAAGTATCGGACGCCATTACCAATCCCTCTAAATTTCGAATAATAATCCCTGAAACTGAAGTTTCTGAATTTGCGATAAAGCTTGCGTCAAAATTAATCTTGACCAAACCTTCTGTTGGAGGCATCCAATGCCCAATAATGTTTACAGAAGAACCGGAAGGGGAGGGTACTCGTAAAGCATCTAGCTTGGCAACATACCTTGTGATAAATCGAACAATCTCCACTGGTGAGTGCACAACATTCTCATAAATCCTCTTATTGCGGTAGGTCCAAATAACCCACATCACCGTAAGAAAAAGATTGAGTTTAATGATGATATGGAATCAAATAAATTAGCTAACCACTGTAACCAATTTTGTTCACCAGAGACAATTGGTACGGTGATATGAAGATCTGCAAAGACTTTAGCAGAGAAGGGGCACTCAGAAGCTAGATGAAACACAGATTCAATATTTAATCCACAAAAACGGCAAGGTAAATGTGGATGAAGTCTGCGGATGTGTAAGTTATCAGAAGTGGGCAGGTATTTTTTGCAAAACCTCCAGACTGTTATTTTAACTTTTTCCGGTAAATTAGATAGCCAAATACTATTGAAGATTTTAGCATTACGATCTTGTTGTTGTACTGGATAGCCAGAAACATTATCATTGTCACCACACATCACCTTATATCCACTGCGGACAGAGTAGATACCTGATTTATCCGCACGCCAAATAATGAAATCCTCTTGTCTTGGAAATGGTAACTTCATACGTAGGATATGCTGAGCTTGGATAGGACTAAAAACATCATTAACAACATCATTTTTCCAGTTATTAGTTACTGGACAAATTAGATCAGAAACCCTCGTGTAGAGAGGGTTGATGGAAACATTCTGAACCCTACCATTAGCTTCATCTGCTATCCATGGTTCTGACCATATATTAACTGCAGACCCACAACCAATTCTCCAGCCGTACCCTTTTTCAATGAGACCTTTCGCGCACCAAATACTCTTCCAAGTATATGAGGGGTTAGATCCCAGATTAGCTGTCAAGAAATTACCCGTAGGGAAATATCTGCCTTTCAGGACTCTAGCAAGTAAACTATCTGGACTTGTTAGAATCTGCCACCCCTGTTTTGCCAAAATCGCGACGTTGAATTTAGCCAAGTCCCTAAAACCCATTCCACCCCTATCTTTCGGTGCACACAACGATTCCCATCTGGCCCAGTGAATTCCTCTTTTCGAACCGTTATTTCTCCACCAAAAACGGCAGTAGATGGATTCAAGTTCACGACAAAGGGAGAGGGGAAATAAGAAACACTGCATCGCATAGATAGGAATAGCTTGAAGTACGGATTTTATAAACACCTCCTTTCCTCCCATCGAAAGAAAACGACAGCTCCAACCCTCCACCTTTCGGTTAGTGCAATCAAGGAGACCAGCAAAAGCTTCGCGCTTATTCCTTCCGACCATTGTAGGTAAACCAAGATAATTCTCAAGGTTGTTGGAGATACGGACACCATAAAAATTACCAATAAATTGGCGGTCTGGAGAACTCACGTTCGAGCTAAAATAAATTAGAGATTTATCAAAATTTATTTTTTTACCCCGAGACACTTTCATAAGTCTGTAGTAGATTTTTGAGGGTATGAATACCAGTCGAGGAGGCATCCCCAAAAAGGATGTAGTCATCCGCAAAGAACAAATACGTTAAGGTTACACCGCTTCTCCCAACCTTAACTCCCTTAATCTCACCATTTGCTTTAGCTGCATTAATAAGAGCAAATAAGCCCTCAGCACAAAATAAAAACAGATATGGGCTTAGAGGGTCACCCAGATGTAAACCTCTAGTCGGAACAAAGCTCTCACCCGGGACCCCATTAAAACCAATTCGATATGAAACCGAAGAAACACATCTGAAAATAAGATCAATCCATTGATTAGAAAAACCTATAACCAACATCATCTTGCGTACAAATGACCATTCAACTCGGTCGTAGGCTTTACTCATGTCGAGTTTTAACGCAAAATCACCATTATGGTCAGTTTTCTTATTCTTAAGCGAATGAAAGACTTCATAAGCTATTAGAATATTATCTGTTATATGTCGCCCTGGAATAAAAGCCCCCTGTATGGGGTCAATGCACAAATTTAGCAGCTTGCACAATCTATTCACAATAGCCTTAGCAATAATTTTGTAGAGAACAGAACATAAGCTTATAAGGCGAAAATGGGCCATTGAAGATGGGTTATCCACTTTCGGAATAAGGACAATATTTGCCCCGTTAATACTCGATAAATCCTGCCCATCATTAAGGATACCTAAGCAGAAATCGGCAACTTCCTTCCCCACTATATGCCAATAAGATTGATAGAAGAGAGTAGGGAAACCATCCTAACCAGAAGCCTTCAGGGGAGCCATGCTTTTAACAGCGCAAACAATTTCCTCCATAGTGAAAGGTAACAATAAACCATTGTTCATCTCAGCCGAAATAACATGATGCACTAAATTAGTAAGAAAATCTGAATTACCAGTCACCGTAGTAGCAAATAAATTCTGAAAATAGAAGTCCGCCAAAGTTGCCATATCATCATCCGTAGTAAACAACCTGCCATCATCATCACGAAGAGTAGAAACCCTATTCTTCTTCTTACGAAACGATGCCCAGCTATGGAAAAAAGCGTATTTTGATCTCCATGTTTGAGCCAATTTGTATGTGCGCGTTGTTCCCAATACAACTCATCCTTGTCAGCCTCTAAATTCAAAGCCAATTTTACCTCCAAAATTTCAACAAGAATATCATCATCAGCATCCAAGTTAGAGAGCTGCTTAAGTCTATCGTTCAACACAGTAGTATGATGGTGTCTCTGTAGCCTTTTTTCCTTATTCCAATTAGAAAGAGCCGAGCCCAGTAGAGAAAGTTTCATAGGCAAATCCACATTCGTAGATTGCTAGAAATTGGAAATAATTTGCTCACAATCAGGTTCAAGCGTCCAGTTCGCATCAAATCTAAACCAAGCACCATGGGCATTAGACGTTGATATAGGGGTCGTATTAAAGAGAACTAGGCAGTGATCCGACATAGTATGGGAAAGATGGGCCACTGAGAAGTTAGGAAAACAGTCCCTCCAAGAGGCTGACACCACCCCACGATCAAGACGCTCACGAACATTATTACTAGCCAAACGACCACGCTCCCATGTGTACCATTCACTTGAATAACCAAGATCTGATAAATCACAATCTCGTAACACAGTCCGAAAAGCCTCTATATTTCTTTCCGATTGGATACGACCACCTTTCTTCTCCGAAGCAAACATGATTTCATTAAAGTCCCCAGCCACTAACCAGGGGTGATTCCTATCAGTATCCAGGGAGCAGAGAAGATCTCAGCTATCAGCGCGCTGACTCTCAATAGAGTTACCATAAAACCCCGTAAAACGCCAAACCAAATCAGATTGATTATCCTTAATTTCAGCATCAATATGATGTTGAGAAAAACTTCTTATAGAAACTGATAAATCAGGAGACCATGCCAACATAAGACCACCCCGTGAACCTAGGGCACCCACTTCGAAACCTTGGGTAAATCCACATCTAACACGGACACGAGCCATTTTATTAACAGAAAGTTTTGTTTCCATGAGAAACAAAAGATGGGGAGAGATAGATCTCAGCTTGTTCCTGAGTCTTCGAACAGTCCGTAGTTTCCCTAGACCACGGACATTCCAACTAATTATTTTCACTGAAAGCGGCGGGCCTCATTGGGGCCGGGCGATGGATAGAGTGAAGCACTAGGCAAATCTGAATTACCAGAAAACCCCGATGGCAAATTTTGAGTACAAGCCCGTTTAGAGCCTTCCACATTATCAATTGGGCTATCTTCGTCAATGTATATCATTTGGGTATCAAAACCCTCACTGCAGCCCAAGCTACTACCAATATGGTTAAGAGGCCCATCTGGATTGCCCAACGGTAACCTATTGGACTTAGCAATAATTGGGGAGTGGGACTTTAGTGGAGGAGAAAAATCAGCAAATACTTCTTGTCCAAATTTCATCTTGTCGGGAGTAAATCCTAGATTCGGATACGATTGGGCACTAATTGGGCCAAGATTGGTGCCATTAATAAAAGCTCCTCCCGGAGCCAGGGACTTGCCGGAGTCACTGAACGCCATCGAGGGGCTCGTAGGGACGCATCCCAGGCCATCGGAACCTCTTTGCCCACATTTGCAACACGAACAGGACATAAGCTTTCACCGTGACCAAGCAAACCACATACAAAGCAAAACATGGTTAATTTTTCATATTCAAATCGAACGTAATGTGAGTTCCCATTAGGCAACAATAGCTTCTTCCTTCTCTTCAAAGATAATCGAATATCCAGTTTAACTCGAATGCGCATAATTCTTTTATAACCCATCGTTGTAGCAGTAGAGTCATATTCCATAAAAACCCCAATGAAATTATCGATCAGACGAGCAATTTTCTCCGAAAGAAAACCGAGAGGCACATCGTGAACTAAAATCCAGTAACAAACGTAAAATAAGGGAACCATTTCTGGAGATTCACCCTGTTGCAGTCTGTGCATAACCAGCAAATGTGAATTAAAATACCACAGACCCCCCAAGTCAACACGATCCGCATCAATATGGTTAAAAAACCGGAAGAGGAAACGCCCATCACCAATATCTGTGATAGCAATCCCACCGACTGGTTTCCAAACATTAGCGAGGGTAACCTTCATCGATTGGAAATTAATATCACTTAAGGTCAGAAATCTTCCGACGAAACAATGCTCAAAATTCATATCCGCAATCGAATCAGACGGGTCATACTGTAGGCAGTCGTCTTCACCATCAGCCAAAACCAGTCACACAAGGTTGTCTTGTACATCCGACATAATAGATCAAAGGAAAAAAAACACTTGAAAAGACAAGAGGGAAAAAAGAAAGATAAAAGACGTGCTACAAGAGCAGAGTGAATTAATGAATCACAACAATATCTTATTAATTTGTAACTTAATCATTAAATGCTAAAAAAATATTTAAAACACATTAATAAAATTTTAAACATTTATGTATCTATCAAATAAATATATAATTCTCTTAAATTTTAATGTTACTATTTATTTTTTATATGTTAGATAAAAGATGTTCGTATTGTAGGTATAGGCATGTTTTAAATATATTCCCCACCATCTCCAAATTAAAATTGGGTAATCTTCACCAATGGTCCCTTTCGTTTAGGGTGTGTTTTATTTTGGTCACCAAAATTTAAAAACGATTATTCTGGTCACTTACGTTTAGAATCGTTTCTATTTTGGCCCCTTAGCCGTTAGTCTCTGTTACTTAAAAAAATTAATTTCTAATTTAACCCCCAAACTTTCAAAATTTTATTTTTCACCATCTTCTCCAAAAATTATAAAACTAAAACCCCAGAAAATTCGACCCAATTCAATTTAAAGGCTTACTAGGCTACCCTTTATGCAGAAATCATTCAAAAGCTTGAAGAAGCAATACCAGTGAAGTACCCGGATCAGATCTATGAAGCTATGAGGTACTCTGTTCTCGCTAAGGGTGCTAAGCGAGCCCCTCCCGTCATGTGTGTGTCTGCCTATGAAATCTTTGAAGATAATCGCTCGCTGCTTTTCCTACAGCTTGTGCTCTTGAAATGGTTGATCCCCTTTTTATTCATTTTCCTCCGTTTATATGATATGATCACTTGGGTTTCTGTTTAAATTTATGGTATAAATTCTTTTAGATGCAGCTTGGATTACTTTCATTTTTTTAGAGAATCAAGGTTGATTTTATCATATTTTCAGCTAGAACTGTTGTTGATTATGGAAAAAGATGGTCTTTTTCCAAATGATTTTTGGATTGCTTTCGAATAATTATATCAGTGTTCAAATTAACATGAAGTCATAAATGGAATGAGAATATATCGTTGGATTATTTATAATGACTCCCTAGTTATTCTGTTCTTTACTTTTGATATTTGCAGTCCGGTTTATTCGATTAATTCAGTTTAACTGGTTATTTGTTATAAGAACCTTACAGTTCGTTGCTTTCTTACTACACTCTTTAAGATTCACTAGCCATGGAATTCAGACTCCAATTTAACTTCATCTTTTAGTTTGTTTTACTATGTAGTATATCATCCTTTGCTAAGTAATTAAACATCCGAATATGAAAGAAGCCCGCCACGATAACTGATCTCGATGTTAAAGTGAAAGCTCTGCAATCTAAGAGATGCTTTTGGTTTGTTGTGTGCAAGCTTCTATTTAAACTGAAGTTGTCTTTTGTGTTGTCTGTATGTAGTTTAAACCAGTACCAAATGACGTGATATTTTATCGAAACTTCAACGAAATAAGTGCAGGTTTTAATTGATCTCGGTCTATTTCACAGGTTCACGCTGCTTCACTCATTCATGATGACCTTCCGTGTGATTGCCGAGATCGCCCGCACCGTGGGGTCTGCTGGCATGGCTGCCGGGGGGTTTGAATTAATTTTTGGGGGTTTTGAATTAATTTTATGAGTTTTAGTTTTATAATTTTTGGGGAAGATGGTGAAAAATAAAATTATGAAAGTTTGAGGGTTAAATTAGAAATTAATTTTTTTAAGTAACGGAGACTAACGACCAAGGGACCAAAATAGAAACGATTCTAAACGTAAGTGACCAGAATAATCGTTTTTGAATTTTGGTGACCAAAATAAAACACACCCTAAACGAAAGGGACCACTGGTGAAGATTACCCATTAAAATTTAATGCCTAAAATAACTACTAAAGAAAAATAAATTTAATTGACACGTCATTAATAGTTAATATTTTTTTAAAAGCTAAGGTGATTACAAGTAATATATATACTCTCAACCATTTGACAATGTGTTGAGTGGATCGAAAGATCGATATGAACCAAGAGGGGGTGAATTGGAAATTTAAAGGTTTTGTGGTGGAAATTGCAAATTAAAAATAGTAGACAAGGGATTTTAGAGTGATTCAAGTTCCAAATGAACTCTACATCCACTACCTTAGCTTCACTAAGGATTTGCAACAATTCCACTAATTGCTCTTCCCCTTTTCTAGGCTAAGGAGGCAACCCTTACAATTTCGGTTGAATTTCTACCCAAAATTCAACCCAATCCTCACAACAAGAGAACAAATAAATTTGTTGGCTAATGAAGTATCTCTCAATACAAATGATAGCCCAATTACAAGCACTCAACCCAATTGAACAAGATAAGAATGAAAATTACAATTGGGGTTTCTAGACAATATGAATTTTTGCACAATTGCTTGGATTTGATGAATAGATGTTTTCTTGAAGATCAATAGTTGTTGCTGATGCTTTTAGATGTGTCTTTTATACCTCCTCATTGATTTCTAGCCGTTTGGGTGGTTGGGAACATAAATGGAGCCGTTGGAACCCTCTCTTACCACCATAAATGCACTTCTGCAGCTATGCGTATCGGTACGCGGGAAGGTGTATCGATACCTGTCTCAGAAAAGAAAGAGCCATTGTGTATAATAAATAAGAGGTATCGATACACGCGTAAGCGTATCGGTACGGGGTATCGAAACGGTAAAGGCCGTATCGATACCTTTTTCTCAACTTAGCTCACTGTCGATATCCGTATCGGTACGGGGGTTAGGCGTATCGATACGGGTCAACGACCTTTTAAAGTTTGGTTACCAACCAACTGACACCAACGGTCATATTTTTTAAACCGACTTATATTTAAAAAATATAAATCTCGTATCGATACGAGGGTTTGCCGTATCGGTGCGCTATTCAAACTCTTTGAATTTTAACACAAGGGCGTATCGATACGAGGGTTTTCCGTATCGATACGTGTTCCGACAGTAACCAAGTTTGGCAAAAAGGTATCGATACGCTTGGGAGTGTATCGATACACCTGAACGATTTTCAATGGTTTTGCCTTGGAACACTTAGAAAATATTTTGAGTTTGAGTTTTACAAATCAGTTTTAAAGTGTTGGTGTTTTAAAACTTATTAAGGGACTTATAAAAAACAATTTTAAGTTTTTCAAATTGATCCTTAAAGATCTAATTATATCAAAATCAAACATAGGTTTTACACAATGCATACTCAATCACCCTGCTGCAGCTCCTGGTGCTTAAACCCGTGATCTCTAGGAACAACAATTGTTCCATTAATCAACGAGCCAAGTTGGTTTGTGCCCCATCATTAATACTCTTATAATTTATTGATTCAATTAAAATATTTAAATTTTAATGATCAATATAAAACCTAGCCTATAATTTAAACACGACTAGTGTATTTCACTTGAGTATGTATTAGATATAAATAATTAAAAAAAATAAAAATCAAGAGGTAGCCCCAAAGTCCACCCAAAACTATGAGTCTATGACAGAAATTGTAAGACAGAAGAGTAGTGAAGATATATTTAGATGTCAACATTTAATATATTAGCGGTATATATTTATATAAATGATTAAATTAAATATTAATAAAAAAACTAATTTTGTAAAATATTTGAAAAAAAGCTTAAAAGTATAAGAAGCCCTTGAATTTTTGAAGAAGAAAAATTAATTAAGCCCCCGAATTTTTTCGTGCACCCAGTTAAGCTATTAAACCAATAAATTGAATTAATTAAGTCTTTTGACCAACATTGACTGTTGAATTAATCGTTTTTTTAATTAATTGATGCAGTGTGCCGTGTCACTGTGTTACCACTTGACATTTCCAAAAAATAATTTGTTTTTATAGATTCTTTAAAAATCATAAAAAAGTTCTAAAAATATGTAAATATCACATGATAGAACTATAGTGTATCATGTGACAGTAACATATAAAAGAAAAATTGTCAAAATTTAATGGTTAAAATTGATCAAAAGATTTATTTGATTCAACTTATTAGTTTAAAGGCTTAATTGGGTGGAAAAAAATTAAGAAATTACTTAATTTTTTCTTCAAAAATTCAAAGAATTCTTATACCAAAAAAATATCCCAAAAAGTCATTTTCACTATTTTAGTGGGCTCCATCCATATTATGGAATATCCCATCATGCATGTATATCCAAGTTGGAAGCCTCTGAAGGAGGATCCAAAGCTATATTTTGGGGCCATGGATTTGCCTTTTTGCTACACTTTCTCTACCTATTTCAACACCCAAGTTTAAATGTATATACAGAGTGTTGAAGAAATCAAATACCAGTAGCAATTTTCCTGGGTTCAAAACACAATTTTATTTTCAATTCAATATAGAAAACTCATTTTCAGACTTTTCTTTGTATTTAATAATTATTTATCTACAACTGGTGGTGTAAGTTTGGTCTCCAAGACTCTACCAAATTATTCTTTTTTTTTCTTCCAACTTACAAGTTGGTAAAATCCCAGTCCAATAGTTGAATTTCTGACCTATTCAAATATGACGTATTTTACTTTTTGTCAAATTATGGTTTTGGTCCCTTTATCGTGCTCAAATTTTGGAATTTGTTTTAGTATGTTTTTTTGATTAAGCGTAATTTTGTCCTCTATCTGTATCATTAGCCACTCCAAATAATTAATAGGCTTAAACGTAAGATAGGTGCCCAAATTATACCCTTTTTTCCAGTTAGGTGCCTAACGTTTGTTTCGGGCCACTTAGGTGCCTAACGTTTCATTCCGTAACCCATTTAAGGTTTTAGCCGTGACGGACATTAAAATTTTCTGTTAAAGGACACGTGGCATGTTTTTAGATTTTCTGATATTAAAAATAATAAAAAAATTAATTAAATTAATTAAAAATAAAAATAACTTGGGTTAAATTACCTTAAACCCCATCTTCTTCCCCCATCAAACCCATATTTGATTACGCAAGGAAAAAACAGGGGGAAAAAGCAGGGGAAAAATGTTATCCCACAGCATTCCCTCACATTTTCACAAGCTCATAACCGATTAATAATGTTAACAAAAGTAGGGAAAAACACACTTTTTTCATTCACCAGCACCGTTCATAATTTATAGAGCTGAAGGGAAAGAAGAAAGTGTGGTTCCCAATCCCATATTTGATGATGAAGATGATGTTGGTGAACACAGCAGTGTTAAGAAAAATTACAGATCACAGTAAAAAAACACAGCATCTGAATCATAAACAACATAAAATTATTAACATAAAACATATTCATAAACAACAACTAAGTTACCAGAAAAAAAATTACAAAATCGAGAAAGAAAAACAAAAAAAAAATTGATAAGCATAGCCATTTATAGAAGAAGAAAAATATGGGTTTTGATTATTAGCAGCTAATAATGAACAAACAATTAGCTGCTTGGATTTGCATTTTGGTATTTTCCAATCCCATAATTTATAGAACTGTGGGATAACATTTTTTCCCCTGCTTTTTCCCTCAATCCTAAATTTATAGAGCTGAAGGGAAAGAAGAAAGTGGGATAATATTTTTTCCCCTGCTTTTTCCCCCTGTTTTTTCCCCTGCGTAATCAAATATGGGTTTGATGGGGGGAAGAAGATGGGGGTTTAAGGTAATTTAACCCAGTTATTTTTATTTTTAATTAATTTAATTTATTTTTTTATTATTTTTAATATCAGAAAATCTAAAAACATGCCACGTGTCCTTTAACGAAAAATTTTAACGTCCGTCACGGCTAAAACCTTAAATGGGTTACGGAATGAAACGTTAGGCACCTAAGTGGCCCGAAACAAACGTTAGGCACCTAACTGGAAAAAAAAGGTATAGTTTGGGCACCTATTTGACGTTTAAGCCTAATTAATAATGTTAATTATTTTGGGTCAAATACTTTTATAGTCCTTTCGTGAAAGAACTTCTAATTTAAAAAAACAAAATTAAAAAGGGTATCTAACGAGTGGTCCCGGTGGAAAAGAGGATGATATGTTCATCATAAGATATGTTATCATATAAAAAATGATTTTGTATAAATAGATGTTACCTATTCAAAAAGGTATGTGCATTATCAAAGGGTTAAGATTTTGTATGAACATATGTTGCCTTATAAAAAATGATGTTTTTTTAATATGAGTACACTAGTTTTATTTAAAAAGGAAAATTTCAAAAATAGAATGAGAGTTTACAACTCAAGTAAACAAATTTGATTTGGACATGTTACTAAAAACACGAAAACTAACATCTCTAGATCATAAACATGACCATACAAAGAAAAGGTACAAACTCTAACTCAAAGGCTCGAAACAAAATAGATACAAAATAATCAAAGCTCAACGATGAAAGATAAAACCAACATTAAAAAAATACATATTACAATAATAAGGCACATTGACAACATGATTGTTACCGCAACTCGATCGCGAACAAGAACAATGATTGTGAGCTCGTATCCAAATTCAGTTCGAGGGTCCAAAATAGAAAGATGAACATGATAATTAAAAGAGAGTCATCTTGATTACTTGTGGCAACGTCAAATTCAACACCGATAAAAAATCAAATAAAAAAATGACAGTCAAGCGACTGATTAAGAAAAAAACGTGCTAAAAGAAAGTGAATACGTACGTGTCAGAGAGACAATTATTAAATTTAAAAACTAAAAAAAATGTAACAAAAGAAAAAAAAATTACCGATTGTCGACAATAAACACTAAAATTATTACCATCATCAGCCACTTAAAGATGAAAAGAAGTAGAACGAGAGACGACAGGTAGGATAAAATTTTTAAACAAGTAAACACGTCTTAACCCTAAATTATAGAGTAGACGAACAAAATCATAGAATATGGTTCTAATCAACAAGTAAACACGTCTTAACCCTAAATTAAAAGTCTAATGTTAGTTTGTCATTACCCAAATGTGAACTCATTGATGGGCAAATTTTGATAAACGTAGACATCAGCAACTTGACTGTCCACTTCAACAAAACAGTAGTATTATATAATCAATTACACACATAATCAGGGCAGAGTTAGAATTTATTTTAAGGGGTGTCATTCTTTTGAACGATATTTAAAAGGAGTTAATTATTTATAAAGAAGTGTCATTTTATTTATTAAAGGTGTCAGTTATATATTTTTATTTTTTTCATATACAAATTATATAGAAAAATACGATTTCCAAAAAAATTTAGGGTGTCATCAGACATCCCGATAGCCTTAGTGGCTCCGCCCATGCACATAATAGATCTACTAATTGACCTAGTGGCTAAAGGCGCTTATTTTGCCTCATCTTGTATGAATTCGAATTTCGATACGAGAATGTAATACCTTTCTATTGTAATAAAAAAATTACTCACGCATAAATATTATACAATTTTATGCTCCGAAACCAGTTATTTCAAAAGTAAGATTACATCTGTTATTCCTTCCAAGTTTTCATAAATATCTCGTTGATTATGCAATGAAAGCAACGCTAACATTGGAAATAAATTCATGATATTTGCTTTGACTTCCATTTTCAAGTGATTTTTTCCACCTTGAAGCCGAGTCGCCATCACCGAGTCCATTTACCTTAAAAAAATTAAGGGTTATTAATTATTATGAATTAAATAAGCTTAGGATTTAGATACGTTGCTGCAAGTTGCAAAGATTGTTGGGGATCTTTAGGCTAAGATTCCACGTACCTGCTTGTTAATGGTTAACGCTTTCCGATTCCATTGGTCCAAAGTTTACTGAAGTTAAGTTTAACATAATCAAATGGAAGTATGATTAGGGTTTCATGTTGAATCTTTTACTGGAAAACCATGCATGCAGGGACAAAATTATATTGTTCATTAGGGACGAATTTATTTATTTAGACTCCGATTTTTCAATTCATTTAAACTTTGCTTTTCTTATTTTTATAGTTAATTATATTTTGTCTCGTGATCTTAATTATATTTTGCATGCATAAGTTACTCAAAGAAGTAGGTATGGATTGCACGAAAGTGGAGGGGCCATGGGAAGGGGATCTTAGAAGTAGACATCAATATAGGATTCCGAATGAATGAAGAGTGTTGTCTTGCTAAATCATATGTTTAAGAAGTTTGTTTCGTACACGATTAAGCATCCTTTGGCTGACATATGGCCCCAAATGTATGTTAATCGTGAATGTGATGTAAGTATGGAGTCATTTATGATCAAAACAATTTCAAATGAATCATGGTTATGGTTCTAATCACATCATGTTTAGATCATTTTGGACCTTTTATTCTCAAATCGTATCAAGTATGATTAGTGTTCGAGTTGATTGAAACAAGATTTTGAATTAACAAGCACACTACATACTACATACTAGGAGTGTTTATGTTCAATTAACCGTACCGTTTAACTTAAACGGTCGATTAACCATTATAACGGTTACTAAATTTTATTAACCATAATCTAATCATTAAAAAACGGTTAACCGTTAACAATTAACCATTAGAACATAGTTAACCGACCTATAACTTATTACAAATTTTTTCACATGTTCACTAGAATAATAAATTATCTATCCGATAATTTTTTTTTGAATCTGGATTATATTCAACAGCGAAAGGAATACAAAAAAATTACACATTTTACAAGATAAATACAATGCAGAACAAAATAATAAAATTCTAAAGGTGTGAAAAACGTTAAAATACCATACATAACAATGTCAGAAGAAATCTTCTGATAAAAATCCAGAAAAACTATAACTTTGCCTTGAGTGCTCTTTGAATATAGCAAAAATTCTTCTGTTAATTGTTCTTGGCATGTCGGCACAACCACAAAAGGGAATCATAGCATGTATAGAACGACCTCCGATAATTAAATTAAATTAAAATGTTCAAATGAAATACTTAAATAGAGAGATTGTAAACACCAACTCAATGCTTAAATAAAAAAGTACATACATACTATAGTGTTTCAATACAACACAAACACACACAAGCTTCACAATTCAACCATGTTCGACACATAACAATACACCATCAAAGTTCAAAACATAAAAAGACACCATTAAATTTTAAACACAAATATTTAACTACCATAAAACAAACTTAAGGTAAATAAAAACTTCATGAGTTAATAAGACACAAGTCACAAATTAATAATAATAATAATAATAATAGTTAACTTATAGGTTAACCGTCTGTTAAAATTCATAACCGTAACCATTATTTTTAACGGTTCAGTTAACCAAAACTATTTAGCCTTTTCGGTTAACCTATAAAATGTAAACCGATTACAATTAATTATGCACACCCTTAATACATACACAAATGAATCTTAAAGCTCCACTATTTAATATTATAGCCACTTAAGAAGATGAAACTTTAGATATACTTGTTAAAAATTTTACTGTGAGAGATGTTAGATACAAAGCTAGTTTCTTATTGCTTTATTTCTTCAGATTCAGTTTGTAAAACTGTATTGCCAGTCTCTCTCGACCATTCTAACAAACCAAAATAGTCTTACTATTGTCAAAACAATGTAACCCAAACTCGGTCCAACTCCATTCCACATCCAAACCCTATCATTGTAAATACAATAGTTTTCAGAAAGGGAAAAACCCATTAGATTTGCAATGATGGGTATGGATGTGAAGTGGTGCTAGGACTGAACCTAGGTTATATTGCTTTCACAACTGGCATGGTGGTTTGTTAGAATGGTCGAGAGAGATTGACCATAAAATTCACAAATGGGATCCAAAGAAATAGAGCCAGAAGAAACCATCTCTACATCCAACATCTTGCATAGGTAAGTTTCTAACAAGTATATCAAATCTTTCATCTCATTAATCTAATATTTAAGTTATAACATTATACTCAAATGAAGAAGAAAAAAAAGAACATCTTGTGTTTTCTTGATCTCTCATAGTGTCATCGGAACTTCAATACCAAACTTCAGTTTCCATATTGTTTTATGTGATCAAAAGGGCAGCCATGAACAATGACAAAGCTCGTTCCTTCAGTTGGATCGGTATCCTGCACATGCAATTGGCCTGTCCATATATTCATATATGCGACTCGGTTGTGGTCATTACATATTATGATTCTAATCTTAGCTGTTAATGGAGGAAAGGACCTACTAATTAAGGGGAGGGTGTCAGACAGACCAAGAAAGTAGGTGGTCGTATGCTAAAAAAGTGGGACGAAAGGAAGGACCACCAATAATCAAATCACTTCCTACCATGAAATTTTAAATTTACAATTAACATTTGAAATTATTGAAACGGGAATCATATTAACTGATATGAACCCCGTCACCATATCTAGCCATGACAAGCAATGTCCAACCATGCTATTGCCAAAGCCAGCCACTAAAAGTTGGATCATGGTTGAGTCGGATTCGGCCTGTTCTACCACAGCAGGCTGAATATGACCAGCTCTTTGCCAGATTTGATCTTAAAAGGCCCTTATGGTTGATGTTAACTAGAAATAACCTAGCTATAGGTTGCAACTCACCTTCACCCATTTCTCTCTAGTCTCTAATGAAACAGGTTAAAATGATACAAGGATAATAGTAATTATAAAATCCTTATTTCTCCTTTATACTATTCTATCCAACTGCAATATCCGAGAGACATACCTGCCATGCACCAAATATGCCGCACATTGTAATCAGTACCCTCTAGAGGCATGTCCTGAAAAACCAAATATCGAACTTTGCGGTTTGCAGTTTTGCACCCGCATTTGAGAAGTAAAGATTGCCGCCAAGGAAAACTGCAGCTAAGCATGAGAGAGGCAAAACAACTAGGGAATGCACAAGGAGCAAGACTTTCATCATTTCAACGTTAAGAACTCCTTGACATTTCGCAGGATTCCTTTATTATACGGATTTTTAAACCTCATCTCATGACTGTTCTCTCCTGGATGCAGCCAATTGAATAAAAATTAGAGCGATAGAACATTATAAAACATAGATATCAAGAAATAAGAATTGTTCTATAAAAAATATATCACCTGGTAAAGATGAAGCATTAAGTTGGAACTCTGGATACTTCTTCCAGTTTACCTGCATAAAACTAAAAGTTAAAAGAACAGCATTTCACATTTTTTTCTCTTAGTACGTATACTGCAGATTAAAAGAAATTACAGTTTATCGTTGGTGTAACAGGGAACTTACCCACTCTTCGGTTCTGATATTGAAACATATGCAATAGACATGCCATATCAGAAACAGCCCCTGCGTAGACATAAAATGCTTAAGTAATATACTTTAACAAGGAAGTAAATATCGACAGATACACCTAGAGGATCCAGAAACAAGAACAAATACGAACCTGCCACAGCACTTGGAGAACACAAAACAGCAATGTGCTTCCTGCCATTACTAAATTGGAACCAGTCTATACCCAAAACATCCAGAAAAGGTGGAAACATCAATATATAAGCACCGATAACTTAAGGAAATATATTAGATAAACTATTAAAGTAATGACTTACCTCCATTCTAATTTCTTTCAAAACTTGAAATTTTGAGGCATCTGCAAAAAAAACATGTGTTTAAGAAAGTAAATGGCTTGAGTGAAGTAGGCAAAAGAAATCCCAATACTTCAGAGAGCATTGCAACACAAGCTACAAATCCAAATGAATCACGGTGTTCCGTAAGTCAAGACTAAAGCTAGTATATTAAGAATTCAGGTATTGTCAAGCTTAGACTTACACTGGGAGGAGCATACAACATAAGAAATTTCAGTAGTGATAAATCCAACCAGAAGAACAATAAAGATAACATAATTTTTCTGACCTGCATGATGACATAAAAACATCATCAACCACAAAGGAGGATCATATTTAGTTAAGAATAATATTATAAAGAAAGGATAATTTACAAGAGAAGAACATGTTAAGAAGGTATCGGCAAATCAAAGATTTTTTTTTTTTTAAATGTACTGCCAAAAACAAATTGATTTTTAGTACCGATACAGTTTCCAAAAGCAGGGCAGTGGTGGTCAAAACCCTGTATGTATGTCTTGCAGCTCTTACAGTACCTTACTCTCATTTGCAAAAGAGAACTCTGGAAGAGAATAAACAATTAAATCAATAAAATTTGAAGAAAACAAGACATGTGGGACCAATTAGAAACAAAATTTTGAATGAGGTTGACAGGAAACTTTCAGTCTTAAATTCACTGGTGGAATCCAATAGGAGGAGAAATTGCACATCTCAAACAAACTTTACTAGGTAAATAGTAAATACATCAAGAAGCTTTAAGAAATTAGAGACCCCTAACCAGTTACTTCAAGTTTTTTCCAACCAATCTGCACGTTACTACTATTATTTCCTCTAGACTAACATCACATGAACAACCAAAAACAAAACCAGACAACCTCATTGTGAGTTTGAACACCAAAACCCGAATTTTCATCAAGTTCATCCGAACAGAAAGACTCGTGTGCCACAAAACCAGGATCCTTGAGCATGATTCTGTCATTGGAAGTAATATAATTAGCAGGTTTTATCAATGATCAACAAAAGTTAGTAGAACAAACTATCTACGCGACGAAGCAAGTTATGGCTGTTGCAAAAGACTGAGGCAGAGGGAAACAACCTACATAGACCAATGACGAGCATAATCATCTCTCCATTGAACACAACGTCCATAACACTTGAAATCGCTGCAGAAATAAAGCAAATAATAGGTTGTTATAAAACAAAAGGAAGTTAATTTCCACATTCCCATTTTGACAATCAAATTACTGGTAAATAAAAAAGATGCCAACTTTTTGAGATTACACTTAGGGGCGATAATGAGCATGACCAGCTCGCAAGCTACTTGGGCTCGACTTGGTCAAAGTTCGGTCAAAACTCGGCTCGAGTGAGCTCGACTCAGGCTCATGCTCGGCTCGAAAAGCTTGTGAACAGGCTCGGAATAATTATATATATATATATATATATATATATATATATATATATATATATATATATATTATACTACATAACACTCTTTTCTCCTTTACCGACATTGAATTTCGTTTCAGTGTTATTATGAAAGAAGAGGTTTTTAACGAAGCCCCATATTTTGTGAAAAAAAAATATAGCAAAATTGTTCATTTTGAGCCAAGCCGAGCTCACCGAGCTTTGAGCACGACGAGTATCGAGCCAAAGCCGAACTCGAGCCAGTGAGACTCGAGCCCGAGCCCAATAATATAGTTTCCGAGCCGAGCCTGGCCAAGCTCGGGTTCGGCTAGTTATCACCCCTAATTACACATGCCAATAAACCTGTAATGTTTCCCCAAAAACTGGCGATGCAATAAAATAGATCCTGCTATTAAATTTAGTTCCAAAAATTGAGGGCAGCAAACGTACCTTTTCGAACAATAGCAACATAAACACCCCAAACAAAAAATACAGTGAACAAAACAAAAGCCGGAGCAGATGCACGGAATCCAAGGACCCGTCTACACCACCCTCCAGACCCCAGAACTATAAGCAAAATTAAAGCTGCAAAGAAGAGAAAGATGTGCTTTATTGAGCTTCAGAAAAACCGAAGATTTCGAATGTTTTTGAGAGAGAAAATACCTGAGAGTGCAAGTTGAATGAAAAGCGGAGAAGATGAGAAGAAGAGAGGAACCAAAACGAGGGCAAACTGAGTAAGCAAAACGGAGATACATGAAATTGTACAACGAGCAATCGATTTCGACGAAGCTAACACCTTCGTTTGATCATATAATTGCAGCAATTTCTCCATCTCTGGGAAAGTTGAAACACGAATCAAAGACCAAATTTCCCCACAAATTTCAGATCTGATCTAAAAGGAGACGAGGAAAAAAGAACATGTATGTATGATGGTGGTCATCATTTCTTCTCCCTGCGAGCCTATAATTGAACGTGGGAGCCCATTTCAATAAGGAGTGATGAGCCCACTAACCAAAAAAGTGAAAAATTTATGAACTGATTCAAAAAACTGGGTTTCATAATTAGAAGGCTGCACCATTCAACCCAAACATCAAAGCTTCTGTTGGAAAATTCTTAAACTTGCTTCGGAGTTAATTAGCAAAGACATTGTTGTGAATAAACTGAGGAAGAATAAGGGAAGTAAAAGAGAAACTCGTCTTGTATTCTCAAGTTGAAATATAACGATCGTACTGTTTCATGAAAATATATAATAATTTTTATCTAAAATAATTATCATGAAAAGATATAAAATTTTAAATTAATAAATAATTTATTACTAATATAATTATGTATGATAAAGCAGATAATCATCCATAACCACTAAACCGATTTGTAATTAAATCATTTACTTAAAATTAAATCTACAACAATTAAATGACATAATAATAATAATAATAATAATAATAATAATAATAATAAACCGTCTCTAAATTTTGCATCCTTTATTAATTTGACCATTTTCTATGTATGTTAAGTTTGTTCCTCAACATTTCAAAAAAAGTTGAAATGTTTTTTTTAACAAAAATACTAATTTAAATGTTAAAATTTTAATAATATTGACATATCATTGGTGGTGGAATTCTAGAGGGACTAGTGTCGATCAGGGTTGGTCTTGGGCTTTTGGTGGCCCAAGACGAACGTAAAAAATAGACCCCAAATTAAAAATTTAAACTACGGTTGTGGTCGTATTTACAGTCATGTTAAATTTTATTGTGGTTGCAGACATTATAAAGGTTGTGGATCAGGGCTGGTCCTGCGAGTATGGCGGTTGTGAAATCTCTTAATAACATGTGTTATTGTGGACATAACAATTGTGGATATAACAGTTTCAGATGGTGCAACTACCCATAGGGGGATGTAACATATAGGTTAGGAATGCAATTAACCCCATTTGATTTGTTGAGGTATAGGATTTTCAAGGAGGTAATATAGATTTTTTTTTCATAAGAAATATTAGATTTGACACCACTTAATTTGTTGGGGGTATAAGGTCAACAATGTTTATTCTAGTGATATAGAAATCCTTAATACCTCGTACTTCACTCATGACCCCACTATAAGAAAATCTTGGCTCCGCCACTATAGCTATCGCCATGTTACGATCGTTGTTGCGGTTGTATATCGTTAATTAAATCTTTGTCCCTAATAACAAATAACAAAAAAAATAATTTTAAGAGTGAGTCCATAATAACAAGTATTGAAAATTGAGCCCTTAGTAACAAAAATTGAAAAAAATAAATTTTGATAGTATTCTCAAAATAACAAATATCGGACCCCTAATAATAAGTATTAAAAAAAGTTGAATTTTAATAGGAGGCCCCTAATAATAAATATTCAAAAAAACCTTTATTAATAAATATTGAAAAAAGTGTCCCCTAATAATAAATATTAAAAAAATTAGACAATTAAAAATAAATACAATTCGAATAAAATTAAATACGTGTAACATTCTTGAGCGGTGACCCTGAGCGGGCGCCCTTGTTGCCCTTGCCCAGGGTCGGCCCTGGTGTGGATCATGGTAAAAAAGATATGAATCTTTTTTTAAAAAATTATGGCAACACTTGTACACACTAATTTTTTACTTAGGGCCTAATGTACAGCCCGAATACGGTCCAACATGCTTAATAAAATCCAAAAAAACAAGGAAAAAGGAAAATCCAAACAATAAAAATTATGGAAAATTCATAAAAAATAAAATAATGAGAAAATTAAAAAAACCCTAATCTCATTTTGAAAACTTTAGTCCACCGCTCGTAAGACTCCATAGCCATGAGGACTCGTCTACTTGCTCAACAATCCTATTTCTTGCGCTCTACACAGATATTCCAGCTTATCTCAACGGTTCCCCTATGAATCCCGGAAAGAAAAGACTTGAAAAACTATGATTTTGGCCTATAAATAGGAACTCCGAAAATCTGAGAAGGGAGGAAAAAAATAAAGGAAAATCAGGGCAAATGTGTTAGCGAATCTAGCGAGAAAATTTTGAGTAAGATCGAGAAATCAATGGGAAGGTATTCAAGTGGTTACCTTATGATTGACGGTGGTCAGAGCATTGTCGGCATGATCGGAACGGTGGAACAACCTCTAATACTATCGAATTCAACATACCCCAAGAATAATCTAATCCAACGACGAGTTCAAGAGTTGAAAAGAGGTAAAATTCATATTTTTTTATCAAGCCTGATTTGTTTGTTTTCTTGCTGAAACAAACCTAAGATTTGGGTTTACAGAAAAATATAATGGGGGAAGAAAATGCTTCGAATTCTGGGTGTTAATAATAAAATGAAACAAACAAATAATAATCCCTTTTACAGCTAATTTTGAGCTTCGATAATTAATGAAAAATAAAAGCTGCAACACGCAAGCTCTTTGCCATTTGTGATTCAATTCAGATTTTAGGGGAAATTATATGTCAGTCCTCACATTGAAGAAAGGAAACACGCAAACTCCTCTGACGTTTCCTGCACCATTATTTTCAATTTCAATTTAGAGGTTAATTATGCCTTAAGTCCCCCCTTTACTTTAGGTTCTTTTATATGTTAGGTTTAGTTAGTTTTTTATATGAGCTTCAATATTTAGATTCTTTTAATTAGGTCTTTAATTCTCATAATTAATTAGATGATTAAATAATAAACAATTCACTTAGGTTGTTCTGGTTAATTTATTTTTTCCCTTTAAAGCGGACGATTAATGTAACACCCGTGTTTTGGGATTAGGAGTTAGTCGGGTTAGTTGGTCCGAGTCGGTAAAATTAATTTTAATCAAATTGACCTTGGCTTGAGCCAATTTAGCTTTTAAATAAAAAGGAGGGATCATTTTGGTAATTTATCCAAAACAATTTAAAAAGTAGACCACCTTTTTGAAGCTAAAAGAACAAAAAAAGGGAAAAAATTGTCTTCCCCATCTCTCCCAACGTGAAAACCACCCTAAACCCACCCAAACCCAAATTTACTATTCCATCAAATTTCTTCCTCTACTCAAGGGCATTTTAAAGGTAATTACATATTTCTACTCTCCTCTTCATCCTCTACATTTACATAGTTTAATATTTCAAAACTACCCATTTTTGTGATTTTCAAGTTTAAAGAAAAGTTTGAATTTTTAAGGGGTTCTTCAATTGATTTTGATTTATTAAGTTGGGTTTTGGTTTAGTCTCCTTAAAATACACATAATATGTTAAAATGGGTGGCTTTGGGTGAAGACCCGAAATGGGTCATTGTGACCATTTTTGAGGTGTCTAAAACTTAGATTTTGGTGTGTTTTAGGGTTAGGTTGAAGGGCTGATGGTTTAGGGATGTTAGGAAAGTGTTTTGGGACCATTTGGGTGTCATTTGGATGTTTGAAATCATGGTTTTCAGCTGGGTTTTAGGGGAGCTCGAAAATGGAAATTTTGGGTGATTGTTGGGTTTGAAATTGTTGAAGTATGGCTTGTGCTTATGGATTGAAGTTGGTGACTGAAATTTAGCATTGATTTGCGAGTAATGGATGTGTTTTGATTGGCTAGAAACAAGAGGAAACATCGGAGAAGCATCGAGATCGAATCCGGGCATATAGGAGGCTTGCTTGCTTGCTTTGGTTGCTAAGGAAGGGTGGCGAGTAAAACTTTAAATATGTTTTAAAGTTGGTTCAAGTGTGTGTAGTGTATGTGTTGGAATGTGCTTGGTAGGCCATTCCTAAGTGGGAGTTAAAGTGGTAACTTAACTCCTTGATTTCTATTGATGTTATTTATGCCTTGCCTATTTGATCTTGAGAAATATGGATTGATTGTATGTGTATACCATGCTATGTGCATGCGATGATTATGTGATATAAATGGTGATGTGTGATGTGGTTAATGAAATTGACACTAATTAACTCATCGGGTGTAAATGATCGATCATTTAGATTAGTGTGCACACATTGAGTCAAAACGTACGTGACCTTGATGGCGTTGAGTCATCAAGGAGGAGTACGGTGATGTAATATTCCACCAGAAATTTATTTATGTTCTACGCGATGATGAGTGGAATCCCATCCGTAGGGCATGTGGTGATGAGTGGAATCCCGCCCATGCAAGGTCCGATGATGAGTGTAATCCCACCGAGGTAATGTTGTTGTTGAGAGTAAATCCGCACATCCGGGTTAACTAATAGTGGCCAATGATATTGCTCTCATGATTATGATGTTATGATATTTGAGATATTTGTTGTTGAGTTTAGTATGATATGAGATGCCATATTATGACTCTTTAAAGACTAGCTAGGTCGACTTGTTGATACCTATGCATGTTGTATGTGAGGTTAAGGATTTGCATGATTAAACCCTGCATTGTTGTTGTTTTTGATTTTAGAGCATCCTCACTAAGCTTCTAGCTTACGCTCTCATTTTCAACAATGCAGATCATTAGCGCGGTGTTAGCAAGGAGCAAGGCGGAGGGGCTTTCCAAGTTTTTGTTGCTCAAGTACGATTTAGCAATTAATGTGGTAGTTTAGCAATGTGGCAAGAGTGCGTTTTGTATGAGCGATGTATGACTCATATATGTGATTGATGTTCATGATTTGACCTCGATTGTAAAACATGTTATGTCTTGTCGAATGCTTGTGTGATGACATGCCTTTTGAATGTTTAAGTTGCTTTTGGTTGGCATGTAAACCTTTATGTGATGAATTGTGCCATTTGGCTTTTGAGTCCTTAAGCATGCCTTATATGAAATGTTGCCCTTTTGTGTAAATGCCATGAATGGATGCTTCATCTTATGCCTTGCGTGTTTGAGCGTGTTTTGACATAGGGTTCATGCCTCTAGCTCATGCTTGTATGTGTTGAGTGCTTCTTGGGGTCGTTTAGGGCCTTTAGAGTTGTTGGGAAATGTTTAAAGCTGGTTTTTGAGAGTTGCAAACAGCTAGTGTTTCGAAACGGGCTGAGCCGTTTCGGAACGGGTAAGGCTTCAGGGACCCCGTATCGGAACTCGTTTCGATACGGTTTGGCCACTGTGAACCCCTGTTCTGAAACGAGTTTCGGAACACTTTGGCTATTGGAAATCTGAGAAATTGCCGATATGATGGGGTTTCGAAACGGGTCTAGGGGTTTCGGAACGGTCAATATCTCGTTGACCACGAGAAGTTGATCGTTGAGGGTGTTTCGGAACGGTTGACCTCTGTTCCGATATGGTCTCCTCGTGTGAACTTGGGGCAGTTGACCAAGTCGAGGCGTTTCGATACGCCTCAATGGTGTTTCGAAACGGCCTGCCTAATGAATTAAAATTGGACTGTTTAATTGCCGTTTTGTGTCCAGATGCTTGTCTTCCTCAAATTATTCCGCTGTTGTGATCATATAGGATTTATAGGTGCCTTCAGAGAAGATTAAATTAAAAAGAATTTTTTAGGGTTGCTAACCGAGGGGGAACCTTAACGGGTTTCGCTTCGGTTTTCCCCGTGTGGCCTACTCGGACCGGTCATCCGGCCAGACTGGGACGAGGGGGTTACAATTAATTATTTAATTGGACTTAAAATTGAGTTTAATTATAAATTAGTCTTAAAATTTTGCGAATAATGTGATTTGGTCCTAAAAATGTTCGATTAATAATTCGCTTAATTTGAGATAAATTATGATTTGACTTAAGGTTATGGTGTTCAATTAAAATATTAATTTTCTATTTGTTTTTTATATATCATTTTTAGCATGTTTAGTTTTTTTATTTGATTTATTTGTGTATTTTCGTCGTGTATAATAGTGCCATTAACCCTATCTTTGAAGCCTTTTAGATAACACAACCCTTTTAGGTACCAATCTTGGGCGTCGTGGGGGTGCTATAACCTTCCCCACACGTAATTGACTCCCGAACCCAACCTGACTCTGGTTCAGACGCAGACCGGTTCTAGAGGTTTTCGGTCATACCCAATCCAAAATGACCGATGACGACTCCAAACAATGACGAGCCTATTATGGCCCAACTAGTTTCGGCCCGGACCTAAAACTGTGATGACAGCTTGGCGACTCCGCTGGGGACTATTCAAGAGAGTCAAGCCACTCAAAAAGGGGTACATGTTGTGTTGCATCATTCCATGAGCTTTCTACCTGAGCTCGGTCCCGTTTAAGTGGGGGCAAAACGCTGCTTCTTCGTGAGGTTAACCTCCGTATGGGATAGTAGTCACCTTCGGGATGCATATGATCTATGGCTTCGTGAGGGTAACCTCCGTATGGTCATAGGGAAGTGCATCCCCTGGAGTTGAACTTGGTCATGAGAACCTATAATGGGGGAGGATCAGGGACCTTACTAGCCTTAACAGGCGTCAGTGAGGACAATTCGGGTACCCTGTCTAGAACCGTAACCTCATATAACAAACCGTAGAAACCCACCCATGTTAGAGCCATGCTGAACTCAAACCTTAGTGTGTCACCCATTGATATATGAGCATGTGTTTTGTTTCGTTTTGTTTTTTTTACTCTTCATATTATGCCTTTTTTGTATCTGATTATTTGTTATATTTGTGCGACACAAACCAAGTTTCCTTGGGTTGTTTATTGTTTATGTAAACATGCATCATCATCATCATAGAGAGGTGTTGGTTATTTAATTAATTTGATAGAAAAACCTTCGTCATGGCCAAAAGAGTTCAATGCTTATCAGAGAAAAATGATGATGTTCGAAAATGGTCAAAAAACACCCAGAGAAGGAGAGGAGATAGTATACTAGCAAGACCAGATGAACAATTCTCAGGATACGTTCACTTTCAGCTTAAGCAGAATGACACTCAAGAATTAGCGGAGATCTAGGGCCAGTGGAAAACTGATCAAAGACAGATGTTGTATGACGCATATGGAGACATAGCCTATTTGCTGCAAGTACACGCAGATAAAGGGCTGATACGGGCTATGGCGCAATTTTGGAACCCTTTATACAACTGTTTCACATTCAATGGGGGAAGACATGATCCCGACGATAGAAGAGTATGCTGCGCTGCTTCATCTAAGAAAAGTGCATGAGTTTGAAATTTATGTGAAAGGGGCTCAACCTAAGACGTACAAAGAGAAGCTTATGACTTTGACTGGGACTAGCATGTCATGGGTGGAAGCCCAATTTCAAGGTAAATGGGGAAGTGAAGCCATCGCCTGGGATAGACTTCGGGGACTGATCCATTCTCACCCTGATCCGAGAAAGCAGGTTGATATCTTTGCCTTAGGGATTTATGGCTTGATCATTTTTCCTAAAGTAGCCGGACACATTGAAGCATCAGTGATAGATTTATTTGGGGAGCTCGAGTCAGGCCTTAATCCAGTTCCAGCTATCTTGGCTGAGACCTTTCGATCCCTTAATTTCCTCAAAAGGCATGAAGGCGTATATTTTATAGGATGTGCACAACTCCTCACCTTATGGATGCCCAGTCACTTGGGGGCCAAGAGGAAGTTGTCCAGACGCGTACATACTCAACAATATTCACCATTACGGGAGTTCTTAACAAAGGAGCCAAAAAAGAAAAAAAACGTCGGGAGAATGGGAATCAATCTTACGAGACCTGAGGTTGTAGGACATTACTTGGCGGGTTTATTGGTTGGATTATAATTATATCTTGTACAAGTGTGGTGCCTTTGATTGGGTCCCTCTTCTTGGTATCTGGGTGCAACTGGATATGCTCCTCTATTGGTATCGAGGTAATATGGGTCATTACAGTTTCTCCCAGCCATGAGGGGATTAGGGTTGTGTGAGTTTGTCTTCAAGGGTGAGAAGTCTAAAAAGCAAATTCTTGAGATAGCCAGAGCTTGGGCTCACCCATATCAAGCCAAGTTTGGACCTCTAAGGCTTACTTCAAATTACCAAATTTGTAGGACAAGGAGGAGAAATTGCAACATCCCACCACCTAGCCGAGGGAATGCTCCAACTTTAGAGGAACGATTCAAAGAAATGTCTACTGAAGCTGATGTTGTTAGACAAGAGTGTGATGAGGAGAAGAAGGCGCTGAATAAAAGGATTGTTGAGCTAGAAGCCAAAAACGAAGAGCTAGACTACAATGCTACATATTTTAAAAATCAATCAAAGGGGTTTGAGAAGCAGCTGGGCATTGTGAGTGCAGATTTAAAAGACCTACAAGGGGACTATAGGGGACTTCAAGAGAAGATAGGGAACGCCAACTTGCACAAAACTCCACAAGAATGAGAACAGGAGATTCGTGATCGAGAGAATGATACAAAGCGCTGTATGAAGTTATTGAAAGCCAAAGAAAATCGAGTGGAAGAACTTACAGCTAATTTGCAAGCAGCCCAACAGAAAAATACGACAACCCTTAATGATCTCATGGCTAGTCGCGCTCAGAACCAAGAATTGCAAGAACATCTAGCATCTCTGCAAGGGATTCTTCAAATCTACGAACAACAAGACTCAATGATTGAGCTTGAAAAGGCGCAAGTTTAAAATGAGAATTTGAAGGAGTTGGTAACAACATTAGAAAGTTCACTGCAACAACATAGAGACTTGATAGATGATATTCAAAGGGATTCTAAACTTAGCGAGGAACAGTGGGACTTACGACTTCGGTTTGCAAGGGGTGATATCAAGGTGAGAGAAGACTTGATGAGGGAAGCACTCACTCAAATCCGGAAGACAACTGAGCGCATTACCGATTTGGCCAAGGAAGCAGGGTTGTTGAAGTTTTGGATCAATCCCTCGACACACTTTGCAAATGAATGGAAGGAGTTTTTGGGAAAAGTTGAGAAGTTGGGAGACCAAGCTAAGCCACACCGTCGAGTTTGGTGTTAATTTGTTTTTTTTCTTGTCATTAAAAACGTTGATTGGAGATTTTTTTCTTTCTATTTTTGGGATATTATATTTTATTTGTGGATATTAGTGGATGCTTTTTTTTCTTATTTTTGTGGATGGATTAGATTTTCTTTTTCAGTTATTTATTAAAAGTTTTTTTTTCGGTTTGTGCGAATATTCTTCTATCCTATTAATTTTTTAACCAACACCTAGTTGCATTCATTCTTGCATTCATCATTACACATTACATTTATACAATGTGTTTCATATGCATTAACATTAAATAAAACACTAATCCATGAGAGTTCAATGTTAGTGATACTGGAAACGAAGGACGATCAAAGCAACCATCCTCACTACACGCGATTTAAGGCTAGAAAAATGGAAGATAGACTCCAGAAGCTAGAAAAATTTCAAGAACAAGTCATTCAGGATGTAAAAGGCTGGAGGGATGACATAGGAAAAAGTCAAGAGACTCTTCTAAGTAAATTAGAGGATAAGCTGTCACAGTTGTTATCCAAAGCAACAAACGCTGAAAAAGGAAAAACTCACGAAGTTCATAAGGAAGATTCATCATCTTTACCTTTTGGATCAAAAGAAGCACATCCTCGGTTTGTGTTCTCTGCTGGCGGACTAGAATCAAATTTCCATAACCAAGCAAATATTCATGGTGCTTCTGGTTCAAACATGTGGGCAAGCCCAATCAAACCAGAAATCCCAAATTTTGACGACCCTGGTGAGGTGGAAAAATTGAAGAAAGTGCAACCCAAACCTTTTGGTATAAATGATGAAAAGTTCAAGTGCTTGGAGGAAAGAATCAAAGCTATGAAAGGTATTGATGCCTTCATTGGGACAAATGTAATGGAGCTAAGCTTGGTCCCTGATCTGATTTTACCCCCAAAATTCAAAGTGCCAGAATTCGAGAAATTTAATAGCACGAGCTGTCCTAATGCCCACCTTACCATGTTTTGTCGTAAAATGAAGGGGTGCGGGAATGATGATAAGTTGTTAATTAATTGCTTTCAAGACAGTTTAGCTGGGTCTGCTATGCGATGATATAATCAGTTGAATAGGGCCCAAATAAGCACATGGAAGGACTTAGCACGTACTTTCAAAGAACAATACAAGTATGTCCTGGACATGGTACCTGATCGTTTGACACTCCAAAACATGGAAAAGAAGCACAATGAAACGTTCCAACAATATGCCCAACGGTGGAGGGACATGACTGCACAAGTCCAACCACCATTACTTGAGAAAGAGACGACAACCCTCTTCATTAATTCCTTGGAGTCAACATACTATGAGAAGCTCTTTGGTAGTACCACTAGAGACTTTGCTGATCTAGTGATAGCAGGTGAAGCAATTGAGCATGCTATTAAAAGCGGGAAACTTAGCAGTTTTGAGGCTTAAAAAAACCGTATACCAAAAAGAAAGAGAACGAAATTAATGTTGTATGAGATAATGGGCATCCATACCCCAGATATCAATCATCACCACAATTTGTGTATCATACGGGATATTCGAAACCTACTACAACCTCTCTAAATCAAGAAAAACAACCGCAAGGAGGGCCCAAGCCATCAAGGACTAATACAGAAAGACAATCTTTCACGCCTATTCCAATTTCTTACAAAGAGTTGTATGCTAAATTATTAGAAGAACGATTGATATCCCACGTCTTTCTCACACCGTTGCAACTACCATACCCAAAATGGTACGATCCTTCTGCACATTGTGAGTTCTATGTTGGAATCCCAGGTCATACAATCGAAAATTGTCCAACTCTCAAAAGAAGGGTTCAGAGCTTGATTAATCAAAATATCCTTCAATTCAACACACTAGAGGGGCCTAATGTCGCTAGTAACCCTCTGCCAACACATGAAGAACCAAAGGTTAACGCTGTGATGAGAGATGGTGAGTTTAATATTAAGACATCCTTATCTGAAGTGCAATCACCGTTAAAGTGGGTTTGGAAGAAATTGGCGGAAAGAGGATTGGTGAGTTCTAACCGTGGAGCTGTTGTGACTAGTAAGGGTGATTTTTGTGAGTTTCACGGTGATGTGGATCATGAGATTCAACATTGTGATGAGTTCAGGAAGATTGTCCAGAAACTGATGGACAATAAAGAAATAGAGTTCTTTGAAAAGAGTCAAGAAGTTATGGATGTTTTTATAGTGGACGAACAATCGACCAAAAAGGGTGGTGAGGCTAGACGACCTTTTGTGATCATTTGGCCGAGAATGCACGAAGAGGAATCAGAGAAACCTCTACCTCGATTGGTGATCGAGACTCCTTATCCTTTCTCATACAAGAGTAATCAACAGGTGCCATGGATTTATGGTTGTATCATGACTGTTATGGGGAAAGAGGATTATGAAATTGCGGCTGCAGGAATTAGTGGAGTTGGGAACTTCACTCGAAGTTGAAGATGTTACTCCCCTGAAATTGCAAAATCGGTGGAGATAAGAGATGTTGAGCAAAAAGGCAAGTTCCCACTGATTGGAGAAAACTAGAAATTAATGAACCTGTAAAAGAGGAAAAAGCACGTGAATTCCTGAAGTTCATCAAACATAGCGAATACAGTGTGGTTGAACAATTACACAAAGAACCAGGTCGTATATCTGTGTTATCTTTGTTGCTGAGTTTGGAGCCCCACATAAATGCTTTGCTAAAAGTGTTGAACCAAACATTTGTCTCAAATGATGTTTTAGTGGATAAGTTGGATAGATTGGTAAATAATCTGCATGCCGACATTTTCATCTCTTTTAGTGAGGATGGAATTCCTCTTGAAGGTACGAGGTCCGTCAAAGCATTGCACATAACTACCTATTGCAATGGACATATACTACCCCATGTTCTGGTCGACAATGGATCTGCTTTGAATGTCATGCCCATGACCACATTAAATAGGCTTCCAGTGGATAAGGCTCACATGAGACCTTGTCATACAACCGTAAGGTCATTTGACGGAACCAGGAGAGAAGTCATGTGGAAGATTGACATCCCACTTCTGATTGGTCTAGCTATGTATAACGTAGAATTTAATGTTATGGACATCACACCTACTTATAATTGTCTGTTGGGACGACCCTGGATTCACGCAGCTGGAGCAGTACCTTCAACGCTTCACCAAAAAGTTAAGTTTGCAATTAACGGGCGCCTTGTAAGCGTTAGCGCTGAGGACAATATCATTGCATCTACATCAACAGAAGCTCCATACATTGATGTTGATGAAAATGCAGTCGAGTGTACATTTCGATCACTCGAATTCGTGAATGCTACTTTTGTTGTTGAGGGAAATAAGATCCCGAAACCCAAACTCTCAAAGAATACTATGATGGGAATACATCTCATTGTTGGGAAAGGAGCCAAATCAGGAAAAGGACTTGGGAAATATTTGCAAGGGATGCATACGACGATACAACCATTTCTGAAATATGATCGAAGCGGTGTTGGATTCTAGCCAAATCCACGTCAAAAAATGAAGCAAATTTTGAAAATGAGAGCAAAGAGAAGGGCCAGAGTATCGAAGGGGAATTGATGGTATTTCTCCATATTTCTGAAACCTTTGTGTCCGGGGGACACATTCATTCTGAAAAGGAAATCCTAGTAGTACCTCCGGAGAGGTTTGAAGAACTGAGCATAAATGCTATAAGGGAAGAGGAAGAAATCGCAGAAAATCGGTCAAAGATTCGCCCGTGTCCTCCGGGTTGTGTCTTGGATAACTGGACCGCTGTTGGACTCCCAATTGTTTTTAAATCTTTAATAGAGTAATGCTCGAAACTTGCCCTGCTACTTAAGCCCGAAAGTAGTGGGGATTTATTGTAAGGGCCCTCATTTAGGCATCAGTTTATCAATTCAATAAATGAATGCATTTTTCCTTTCAATCTGGTCTCATTGTTTGTCCATTATTTTCTTTTGTTCACTTGTTCCATTGCATTTAAACACTTTACACTTCCCTTTCTTGTGTCTTGTATATATATATATATATATATATATATATATATATATATATATATATATATATTTCCTCTTACACATTTGCAAGCCTTTAGATATCAATTGCACGAATGATATTGCTTTGAGCTCAAAAAACGACTTTGAACAGACTATATGCTTAGGAGAGTATGAGTCTGACGACAACTATGAGGAACATGAATTATCTTCTGATCTACTTAGACTAATTGAGCATGAGAATAAACAAATTCTTCCTCACCAAGAACCAATGGACACAGTGAACTTGGGAACTCAGGACGAGAAGAGAGTGATAAAGATTGATACTTTCATATCTTCAAATACAAGAGACAAACTCATCTCCCTACTTCAAGAATTCAAGGATGTGTTCGCCTGGACCTACCAAGATATGCTCGGATTAAACACGAATATTGTAACGCACGAAATTCTGTTGAAGCCAGAATGCAAGCCTGTACAACAGAAGCTCAGAAGAATGAAGCCAGAAATGTTACTTCAGATACGAGAGGAAGTAAAGAAACAATATGAGGCTGGATTTTTGCAAGTGGCCAAATATCCAGAATGGGTAGCTAACGTTGTTCCGGTACCAAAGAAAAATGAAAAGGTGCGAATGTGTGTTGACTATCGTGATCTTAATCGTGCTAGTCCTAAGGATAATTTTTCTCTACCACATATAGACACGTTGGTAGACAATACAGCAAGACATCACTTGTTCTCATTCATGGATAGTTTCTCGGGCTATAATCAAATCAAAATGTATCCTGACGACATGGAGAAAACTACATTTGTAACAGAATGGGACACATTTTTCTACAAAGTGATGCCTTTTTGTCTGAAAAATGCAGGGGCAACATATGAAAGGGTCATGGTGACATTGTTCCATGACATGATGCATAAAGAAATAGAAGTTTATGTGGATGATATGATCGCCAAGTCTCGAATAGAAGAAGAACACATCACAAATCTCAGAAAACTTTTTGAACGTTTGAGGAAATTTCAATTGAAGCTAAATCCTACAAAATGCACCTTTGGAGTTGCTTCAGGCAAATTGTTGGGTTTTATCGTTAGCAAGCGAGGTATTGAGGTAGATCCTGATAAAATCAAGGCTATCCAAGAGCTTCCGCCTCTTCATACTCAAAAGGAAATTTGAGGCTTCTTAGGACGTTTAAATTATAGTTCTCGGTTCATCTCTCAATTAACCAATAAATGTGATCCCATTTTTCGACTCTTAAGGAAGCATAATACAAGCGTATGGGACTCAACATGTCAGGAGGCCTTTGATAAAATTAAGCAATATTTGTCAAATCCTCTTGTATTAGTTCCTCCTGTATCAAGCAAGCCTCTAATTTTGTATCTAGCTGTATTTGAGAACTCTATGGGTTGTGTATTGGGCCAACACGATGAAGCTGGGAGAAAAGAGCGAGCTATCTACTACCTCAGCAAAAAATTTACCGATTGTGAATCGAGATACTCTTCTATCGAGAAATTATGTTGCACATTAGTCTGGACGGCTAGCAGGCTTCGTCAATACATGCTATACCACGTAACATGGTTGATTGCAAAACTAGATCCAATAAAATACATGATGGAATCGCCAGGCTTATCAGGAAGGATGGCTCAATGGCAAATTTTACTTTCTAAATACGATATTGAGTACGTAAATCGGAAAACCATCAAAGGTAGCGCCATTGCAAACTTTTTAGCTAATCGTGCTTATTCTAAGTATGAACCTTTGAATTTTGAGTTTCCTGACTAAGACCTAATGTGCTTGACTGCTAGTAAAGAGGAACCAACTTGTAGGAAACCTTGGAAAATGAATTTCGACGGAGCTTCAAACGCATTTGGGCATGGAATTGGGGCAGTTTTAGTGTCTCCCAAAGGGAATCATTATCCATTTACGAGTCGACTGAATTTTGAGTGTACCAATAATATGGCGGAATATGAAGCGTGTATAATGGGACTTCGTGCGGAAATCCAGCGGAAAATAAAGGTCGTAAAAGTATATGTCGATTCGTCGTTAGTGGTTTATCAACTTCGCCGAGATTGGGAAACTAAAGATGCAAAATTGATTGAGTACCGAAAACTCGTCCTTGAATTAATAAAAGGGTTCGAGGAGATATATTTCCATTACCTTCCTCGAGATGATAACCAAATGGCTGATGCATTGGCAACTTTGGCTTCTATGTTTAAAGCAAATAAAGAAGATGATATAATGCCCATACAAATGAGTATTTATGATTCACCCGCCAGTTGTTATACCATCGAAGATGAGGTAGATGATCACCCTTGGTATTATGATATTCTACAATATATCAAGTATCAAAAATATCCTGAGGGGGCAAATGATGTGAATAAAAGAACAATTCGAAGAATGGCTGCAGGGTCCGTCCTTGACGGAGAAATTCTATATAAAAAAGAGAGCGATCAAACGCTGCTTAGATGTGTAGAAAATCATGAGACAAAAAAGATAATTGAGGAAGTTCACGAGGGAATTTGCGGAATTCATGCAAATGGCCTTAGTATGTCTAGGCAGATTATGAGGTTGGGTTATTACTAGGTGTCTATGGTAGAAAATTGCGTCAACTTCGCTTAGAGATGCCATAAATGTCAGATTTATGGAGATAAAATTCATGCGACATCTTCACCACTTCATGTTATAACGGCTCTGTGGCCAATTGCAGCGTGGGGCATGGATGTGATCGGACCGATTACGCCAAAAGCATCAAATGGACATCGTTTCATTTTTGTGATGATTGATTATTTTACCAAGTGGGTGGAAGCTGCTTCGTATGCCAATGTAACCAGATCGACAGTGTGCAAGTTCCTAAAAAAAGAAATCATTTGTCGATATGGTCTACCAGACATAATTATCTCTGACAATGCTTTAAATCTGAATAACCAAATGATGAAGGAAGTGTGTGAGCAGCTCAAGATAAAGCATCATAAGTCAGCACCCTATCGCCCAAAAATGAATGGGGTTGTTGAAGCTGCTAATAAAAATATCAAACGAATTGTGGAGAAAATGGCAATAACATATAAGGATTGACATGAGAAATTACCTTTTGCCTTGCTAGCGTATCGTACATCCGTGCGAACGTCTACGAGGGAAACTCCATATTCTTTAGCTTACGAAGCGGAGGCAGTATTACCGATTGAGGTTGAGATTCCATCTCTTCAGGTCTTAATGGAACTTGAGTTGGACGAAGCTGAATAGATTCGAGTTAGATATGACCAGTTGAATATGATAGAAGAAAAAAGATTGAAAGCAATTTGTCATGGGCAGATGTACCAAAAGCGAATGATTCGAGTTCACGATAAGAAAGTCCGACCAAGAACATTTCAGAAAGGGGATTTGGTTCTAAAAAAGAGGTTGCCTACGCAGAGGGATTTTCGAGGAAATGGATGCCAAATTGGGAAGGGTCGTTTGTTGTGAAAAAAGCTTTTTCTGGTGGGGCATTAATCCTAACCAAGATGGATGGGAACGAGTTATCCAATCCTGTGAATTCTGACTCGGTGAAGAAATATTATGCCTGAATTCATGAAATACCAAGAGGTGAAACCCGAAAGGGCCTTGTTGGTAAAAAAGAAGAGAAAGAAGCCAAGAGGTGAAAACCCGAAAGGGTCCTGTTGGTAAAATAATAATAATAATAATAATAATAAAGAAAAGCCAAGAGGTGAAAACCCGAAAGGGCCCTGTTGGTAAAAAATATAGGTGAAAACCCGAAAGAGCCTCTGAGAATCAATAGAAGATTCAAGGGTCAGAAGCTCAAGAATAGTCCAAGTATAATCAAGGGAAAATCTACATGCCTTTAGATGTTGTCCAAGAACTCAAACTTTACTGGGCAGAGGTCATATTAAAAAAAGATCCTTGAGTGAAGTAGCAATGGAGTCCTCGCAATTGATATTAGGGGCATTTTTTTCTTCTTTCTCTTTCTTTTGTTTTGTTTCCCTTTGACCTTTGTTGTCTTAGACATTTGATCATCAACTGTCAAGGCTCAGACCATTTTCGTTCAATAAGAGGAAATTTTCAATTTTCTTGCTACCTTGCGTTTCCTTGTACTTGCCATTTGGATATTTGTGCATTCTTTCTTTAATTGGTAAACTCGTTGCTTTACCTATAGGGGTTTACAATATGTTTTGATGTTCGATGCATTACTCAAAAAAAAATTAGAACACAATAATGCTAGAAAATGCTCATGAACACCATTTCTGATAAATGGAAAGGAATGAATTCAATAGGCATGATATGAGGCATAAAGAAAAAGTACAAGGACTTTGATCTCAACGAAAATAAATCCAGAACTTAAAAATACATACAATTTTCATGCATTTAGAATAGTAGAGTATTTTGCATGTAAGATAAATACATTAGAAACATGCGCATTTTTTTTATCAGGACATGTTGACATGAATGTCACTAATCACCTTCAAGATGAAGTGCCATGATTCGCCTTCAAGATGAAGTGTTGTCAAATTGCCTTCAAGATGAAGTGTCATTATATGTTTCCATGAAGGAATGCTGTTAATCGTCTCCAAGAGGGAATACTATGATTCGCCTTCAAGATGAAGTGCCGCCATTTACCTTCAAAATGAAGTGTCACCATTCGCTTTCAAGATGAAGTGCCACCATTTGCCTTCAAGATGAAGTGCCGCCATTTGCCTTCAAAATGAAGTGCCACCATTTGCCTTCAAGATGAAGTGCCACCAATCGCCTTCAAGATGAAGTGCCATCAATTGCCTTCAAAATGAAGTGCCTTCAAGATGAAGTGCCACCAACAGCCTTCAAGATGAAGTTCATCAATTGCCTTCAAGATGAAATTCCACCAATCGCCTTCAAGATAAAGTGTCATCGATTACCTTCAAGACAAAGTGTCATCAATTGCCTTCCAGATGAAATGCCGATGTATGCTTCCAAGAAGGAATGCTGTTAATCGCCTCCAAGAGGGAGTGCCATGATTCGCCTCCAAAAGAGAGTGACATTATCACTAGAAAAATTGTTGCTTCTGCTCTTTGCTTCATTCCTCTCATTCGAGCAATGAGCATAGAGGGGCAGTTGTACACACCAAGTTTTTACTTAGGGCCTAACGTACAACCCGAATACAGTCCAACATGTTTAATAAATTCCAAAAAAACAAGGAAAAAAGAAAACCCAAACAATAGAAATTATGGAAAATTCAGAAAAAATAAAATAATGCGAAAATTAAAAAACCCTAATCTCACTTTGAAAACTTTAGTCCGCCGCCCGTAAGAGTCCAGAGCCATGAAGACTCATCTACTTGCTCAACAATCCCGTTTCTTGCACTCTACACAGATATTCCAACTTATCCCAACGGTTCCCCTATGAATCCGGGAAGAAAAGACTTGAAAAACCCTAATCTTGGCCTATAAATAGGAACTCTGAAAATCTGAGAAGGGAGGAGAAAAATAAAGGAAAATCAGGGCAAAAGTGTTAGCGAATCTAGCGAGGAAATTTTGAGTAAGATCGAGAAATCAAGGGGAAGGTATTCAAGTGGTTACCTTACGATTGACGGTGGTCAGAGCATTGTCGGCAAGATCGGAATGGTGGAAGAGCCTCCAATACTGTCGGATTCAACATACCCCAAGAATAATCTAATCCAACGACGAGTTTAAGAGTTGGAAAGAGGTAAAATTCATATTTTTTTTATCAAGCCTGATTTGTTTGTTTTCTTGCTGAAACAAACCTATGATTTTGGTTTAGAGAAAAAATATAATGGGGGGAGGAGATGCTTCGAATTCTGGGTGTTAATAATAAAATGAAACAAACAAATAATAATCCCCTTTACAGCTAATTTTGAGCCTCGGTAATTGATGAAAATTAAAAGCTGCAGCACGCAAGCTCTCTGCCATTTGTGATTCAATTCAGATTTTAGGGGAAATTACATGTCAGTCCTCACATTGAAGAAAGGAAACACGCAAACTCCTCTGACGTTTCCTGCACCATTATTTTCAATTTCAATGTAGGGGTTAATTATGCCCTAAGTCCCTCCTTTACTTTAGGTTCTTTTATATGTTATGTTTAGTTAATTTTTTTTATATGAGCTTCAATATTTAGATTCTTTTAATTAAGTCTTTAATTCTCATAATTAATTAGATGATTAAATAATGAACAATTCACTTAGGTTGTTCTGGTTAATTTATTTTTTCCCTTTAAAGCGGACGGTTAATTATTTAATTGGACTTAAAATTGAGTTTAATTATAAATTAGTCTTAAAATTTTGCGAATAATGTGATTTGGTCCTAAAAATGTTCGATTAATAATTCGCTTAATTTGAGATAAATTATGATTTGACTTAAGGTTATGGTCTTCAATTAAAATATTAATTTTCTATTTGTTTTTTTATATATCATTTTTAGCATGTTTAGTTTTTTATTCGATTTATTTGTGTATTTTCGTCGTGTATATTAGTGTTATTAACCCTATCTTTGAAGTCTTTTAGATAACACAACCCCTTTAGGTACCAATCCTGGGCATCGTGGGGGCGCTATAACCTTCCCCACACATAACCGACTCCCGAGCCCAGCTGACTCTGGTTCTACAGGTTCTACAGGTTTTCGGTCATACCCAATCCAAAATGACCAATGACGACTCCAAACAATGACGAGCCTATTAAGGCCCAAGCAGTTTCGGCTCGGACCTAAAACGGTGATGACAACACTGTATTTGACCCCCTAAAAATATATAATTCATTGTGGGTCTCTTAATTTTAATTTTTTTAAATGATCCCCTAATAAATAATGTTGAGTTCTACATACACCTATACTAATTTTAATCAATTTATAAAATAAATAATTTATATTATTTATTGATTTGACATATAAAATAAAAACAACATATTTAGCATGAACCATTAACTAGATGCGGACTTCCACCCAAGTTGATAGTGCAAGACGGTTAAAAGGTTTAATATTTTTTTAAAAGTTAAAGATACGACTTTATTAAAACTCATACCAAGATACGACATAAACATGAGCCTCATTAAAAAATCTCCCTAAATTTAAGTGGAGAAAAAAGAGCGCTGCATGAATATGTCAAAGATACAATCACACTTCGGCAGAACATCACCCTAAAATCATATTAGGAACTCGACACCAAATCAGAACCATCAGAACACTAATGCTAATAACTCCACAAAAACCAATACAAAACATTATACCAACAAATAAGAAAGTTTGTAAGAACCATCCAACTTCAAACTGCCACCCAGACTAACAAAATGATACGACCAATGTCCTCTTTAGCCAAGAAATTTGCGACTCCATTGCCGACTCTTGAAATGGCAGAGATTTTACAAGAAGAATTCATGCAAAAAGCGGTAGAAGGAGAAATATCCAAGAAAGCACACATGTGCTGTCTGATTCAATAACAAGATTAATTTTTTGAAACCATCTTAAAGATTTGAATAGAGAAACAACCTCCACCACTTCTACTAGTTCCGCACTCGATGGATCTAAGAGGTCAGTAGACTTGGAGAACTTAAGAAGATGTTTACCCCAATGATCCCGCAAAATACCTCCAATTCCCGCCTCACCAAAACTCCCTATGACAACCCCATCCACATTAAATTTGAGAGAACTATGGGAAGTAACACCCACGAAACATGAGAAGGGAGGGAAGGGACTAAAGCATTTACTATTATTTGCGAAGGGCACCAGAAGAACTCTAAAATAGAATTCAAAGACTCCGACCATTTAGCTTTAATCCACCTACAAATTTTAAGTAAAGTAATATCAAATAATTGGTTTTCATCAAGAGAATAATTCTTGAATACCATCTCGTTACGGAAGAGCCACAAAGACCACACTAAACCGAAAAAAGTAAGTTGCCACATACAACTTGGAGTGAGTATGAATAGGCAAATTAACCGAAATACGCAAAAGACAATCCAATTTTCAGGCATAACGAAAGAGATACCCCATTGTTAGGATGATTATTCAACTTGGTTTGGCCAAGAGAGGGTGAATTGGCACTTTTAAAATTGAAAGGAAGCAAGTAGAAATAAGAAGATTGAAGACACAAGGATTTATAGTGGTTTAAGCTTCTAACAAGCTCTACATCCACTACCTTAGCTCCCCACTAAGGATTTCAAACAATTCACTAAGAATTCTTCCCCTTTTCTAGGCTAAGGAGGCAACCGTTACAACTGATCAAAGCTTTATACCCAAAGCTTGATCAAAGTCACTCACTTTATAAGAAAGAATGGCAAATAGAAGAAAACCACTCAAAGGTAAATAATTTTCCCAATTTACAATATCACTCAACCCAAACTTGAAAATAAATGGATAAAATTTAAGAACACTCAAATGGGTTACAAAGGATTTGACTCTAATAAGCTCAAAGGTGTTGGATTTGTGCTTGAATGCTTTAGACTTGTTAATTTCTTGTTGTTGAAGCATTGAAGAATTTTATACCCCTAATTGATTTCTAACTATTTGGGTGGTTGAGATCATCAATAGAGTCGTTGGGCTACATTTTTCCCGCAATAAATGTTGCTTGACAATCTACCGTATCAGTACACGAAGAGATGTATCGGTACTTGTCATAAAAAGAAATAGATGTTGTACAAAGGGGCATCGATATACTTTAAGGCGTATCAAAACGAGTAATAAAGAAAAACATACCTGTATCGAAGCGGTAAAGGTTGTATTGGTACGGATTTTGCTCACTAGAATCTGAAGAAAAAGTCATTGAAAAAGCTCTTCATACCTTCAGATTTCTTTCTTGATTTTCGGCATCATTGGATTGTCAATCAGTCTTTCCTTTAAAACTCTCAACACCTTCAATCCTAAAAGTGCGTGTTGATTTGATCGACGTTTTGATCTACCGTTGGGGAGAAGAGTAGGCTTGTAGCAAATTCAACTCCCTTAGAACAAACTTAGCGGCGGTCCGTTAAGGGAAATCAAGATCAGATATGACTCTCATCGAGACACTATAATATGAACACGGGCTTTTCCAGCACTGAAGACAACATTGGAGTTAACATCGATAGCCGACGTTGATCCCAAACAAGGACTAAATTCTAAGAATTGACCTTGGAAAATTAGTTCACCAAAGAGAAGAGTAAGTTACAAGGGTTGTGCCTTGCAGATTGTAACCTGTAAGAATCCGAAGTAAAACCAATTTCAGTGATCGAGACATGATTGAGAAAAGGCGAAGCTGGAGGCTATTCCTCATCAGAATTATTTTCAATTATCTACTTTTCTTGTTTTTTTATTTATTTAGATTTATTCAACTCATCTTGCTAAACCCCATTTTTACTTTCTTACGGATTTCTTGGTTAAAGGTCAATTCAAATCAATATTGCAAATTTCTCGGTCCATGTGGACTGATCCTTTTTCTCTTTACTATGATTATTTTCTATTTATTTAAGATTAAAACTTATTTATTTGAAAGTTTACGACGCATGTCAAATTGGCGTTGTTGCCGGGAACTTCGGCAAAGTTACTAATATCGTTTGTTTTGATTTATGACTAGGAAGAATCCGAGCGAATTAGCAGATTTTGTACCGGAGATCGAAGCATTAGCCCGAAGACTACACGTACAACACTTCGAGAACAAAGACAACAACAACAAGAAGAATGAAGACTGTGACAACAAAAAATTTGAACGAGATCTTGAAATATCCTCTAAAGCTGAAACACAATTCAAGTATACCAACGTAGAACCAATTCCGATGGAAGACAATGACCAAGCCATTCGCGCACTTGTCGCAGTACCTGGCGATCAACAATTGTTGTGCATTACATTCCCAAATAGAGAAACGCCATTCGCACTCAAGACGATCTTGATACATCTTTTACCGACCTATCATGGTTTGCCCAGTGAAAATCCGCGTAAACATCTAAAGGAATTTCACATGGTTTGCTTAAGTACCAAACCACATGGAGTATCCGAAGACCAAATCAAACTCTGTGCTTTCTCTTTTTCCTTAGCCGATGTGGCTAAAGATTAGTTGTTTGATTTACCATCCAATTCAGTTACTACATGGACTGACATGGCTCGATTTTTTCTTAACAGATTCTTCCATGCAACTAAGGCGAGCGAACTAAGGCGAAATATCTTGAGCATCCGACAGAAAGATACAAAGTCATTATACGACTATTGGGAGAGGTTCAAGAAGCTGTGTGCGAATTGTCCACAACATGGACTGTCGGAACAAACACTTCTCTAGTATTTCTACGAAGGATTAACCCCTATGGATATGAAGATGATCGATGTAGCAAGTGGAGGAGCATTTGTAAACATGACTCCAAGTGTGGCAAGGAATTTAACTTCTACTATGGCCGCTAACTCTCAACAGTTTCGCCCTTCCAGTGAACCCTCTCAACGGGTTCATGGGATAAGTACTCCGTCCATTGAAGCAAAAATTGATAAAATTACTAATGTAGTTGAAACCTTACTTACAAGTAAAACAGTTCAGGCTCACGTATGTGGAATCTGTGTCATGTCTGATCATACAACGGGCTGCTGCCCAACACTTCAGGAAGATACAAACAACATCATATGTAGATGTCGTAGGGAATTTCCCAGGACCTCCCCAGAGGTAATATGATCCTCATTTGAACACATATAATCTTGGATGGAAAAATCATCTGAATCTCAGCTATGGAATAAATGCGCAGTACATCCAATCGTATCAACCGCCCCCGCTTATGCCTCAACAAAAACAACCGCAGAAATCATCCCTGGAGGTCGTAGTAGAAAGGCTAGCACTAAGCATAGAAAAGTTCCAGCTAAAGACCGAAGCAAACTTTCAAGAAATTGACAATCAGATGAGTCAACTGACGTTAGCAGTGAGTCGTTTAGAATCCAGAGGGAAGCTGCCATCGCAATCCGAGGCTCCTTAAAAGAGAAAGATGAATCGGGCTCCCTAAAAGAGGAAGAAGTTGTTTTAGCAGGAACCCAAAAGAAGAAGAAAGCCGAGTCACAGACTCCTCCTGCACTATCTCCCTACGCTACTCCACCTCCCTTTCCTTCAAGGTTAGTTAAACGCGACAAACAAGCCGAGGAAAATGAGATACTTGATGTTTTCGAAGAGTGGAGATCGGTATACCTCTTCTTGAGGTAATCCAGAAAGTACCGAGATACGCCAGATTCCTGAAAGATCTTTGTACAACCAAACGGAGACTTACCGGTAATGAAAAGGTAAATTTGGGGGAACACGTCTCAGATGTTTTCCAACGAAAGCTACCATCTAAGCTAAAAGACCAATGTGTGTTTGCTATTCCTTGTAAAATTGGTAAAGTAGGAATTAAACGTGTTATGTGCGATTTGGGTGCTTCCATAAATGTTATGCCTCTTTCTATTTACAACTCACTTTCTACTGAGCCATTGAAGGAAAATAGAGTAACGATTCAACTCGCTGATAGATTTGTCATTTGTCCCGAAGGGCTGCTTGAAAACATTCTGGTAAAGGTAAATGAGTTAATATTTTCGACAGATTTCTATGCCATCGACATGGGAAATGATCGAACCAACACTTCCTCTAAAATCCTTCTTGGCCGCCCATTCCTTAGTATAAATCATACAAAAATCGATGTAAGAAGCAAAATTCTTACAATGGAGTTCGACGGTGAGGTTTTCAAGTTTGATGTATACAAAGCAATGTGATATCATGATAATGTCGCTAGTATTAATATTGATTTTATCGAACCTGTCGTTGAAGAGTTTTTTGAGCCTAACCTTGTTGATGATCTGTGCATAGAATTGGAGGACTTTGAAAAGGAAATCATGGAGTTTGAGAAAAAAAATTCTATCGATTCTGATTCAAGCCTTACTCTGTCTAAATCTAAACCCTTACTTTCCATTTTGCAGGCACCAAAGTTGGAGTTAAAATCATTGTTGGATCATGTGGGCAAGCAGACAAAGAATCGCTGAAAAACCTATGAGAATGTCCGAAGCTACAAGGATAAAATGTGATCGTAGAATTTATTGTAAGAAATTTCTTTGATGGAAAAAACGAATGAAGTGGAGGGAGCATCATTCTCAAAACCTGTAGTCTGATTCGGGTCGTCGAGCTAACGATGTGTAACCCTTTCGTCCCGGTCTGGACGACTGACTGGTTCGAGTAGGCTACACGAGGAAAATCGATGTGAAACCCGTTAAGGTCTCACCTCGGTTAGCAACCCTAGAAAATTTCTTTTAACTTTATCTTGTCTAAAAGCATTAATATTTCCTATGTGAACACGACAGCGGAAACACAATGAATTAAAAACAACCATCTATAATAGCACTTTAAAACAACCCATTTTAGTTTACACAGCAGGCCGTATCGATACACTAGAAGAGGGTATCGATACGCCTTGATCAGGTCAACTGACCTAAGTCAACCTAGGGAGACCGTATCGGTACACTGGTTGACCGTACCGATACGCCCTCCTTGGCCAACATCTCGCGGTCAACGATAAACAGCCGTACCGATACACCTAGAGCCCGTACCGATACGCCAAAATCTCGTCAAAATCTCAAATTTCCAGAGAGGTTTTGGCATATCGATACACCCTCGTGTATCGGTACGCTAAGCCAAATCTGAGTCCCAAAGTGTAGGACCGTATCGATACGACCCTTGGGCGTACCGATACGCCCTGCACTGCAAGACTCAAATTTGCAGCAAAATGAACCAAGACTCAACTCTAAATGCAATTTACGACTCCCCAAGCCACAAACAACTAATCATACAACACTTAGCAACCAAGAACTAGCATATGGAACTATTCAAACGAACAACGGAGCATTAACAACAATGCATTCATACATAAGAGAAACTTGCATTCAAAACATACATAAAAAGTTTAATAAGCCAAAAAGGTACATGTATTCACTCACAAGGTTTACATGCTCGCAAGATTACATATAGCATTCATAGACATAACCATTAAACACAAAGCGTTGACAAAGCATAACATGGTTTACAAATCCAAAACAAGGCATTAACAACAATCCAACATACATGAGTCCAACAATGCTCATACAACACATGGCACCAATAAACCAACATGCTAGAACATCGAAAACCAACAAAGGAGTTTGAACTCCAACACCATACAAGTCTAATACCCCCAAAGTTTAGGCATTATTACAATTACTTAAATCATCCTTGAGCTACTTGAGAACTCCAAAAAGCTCCTCCCTTGCCCACTTGTCTTCCGAACTCTAACGATCTGCATGTTGGAAAAAGGAGAGCGTAAGCTTGACAGCTTAGTGAGCGAAGCTCTAAAACTCAACAATCATGCAGTTTCAAAAACACTTTTCTTAAATGAGAAGTAAACCAATGAATGCATGAAGGGTATCTCAACAAGACAACTATATGGTTTGCACATGCACAACCAACACACACGGTGGGACCACACATCACCGTTCGACTAGTAGTTTTCCGATGGGACCACTCATCACCTTACTCTACTACTAGTCACTACCGGTGGGACCACTCATCACCGTAGTTATGACAACCATCACGTGAGGCTCGACATCAACACGACTACATAACAACGACGGATGTAAAAACAATCTACAATGCACATGGTAACACATCAATTAATCACACATCATCTCATAACCATTAAGGTAGGATTAGTAAACTTACACTTGGGTTTAGGTGAGCCCTCAAGGCTCCACCCAAACCCCAAGAATCCCATTTCGAAAGCAAAACAAAGTTAAACATTTCCACTCACCGTTGCAACCCAAATAGAAGTCGAACACCAATCTCAATTCTCCAAATTCCCCAGATTCGTGCCCAAAACCTCTCCAATGATTTCCTTTGGTTCTAGTCAATCAAAAACAACAATTTACTCAATCATTCAACCCCAATATCACTGTCACAAGTCAAGATACAATTCCAAGACTCATTTACCACACTTTCAACCCATAAGCTACACAACTTCTTTATTTTCGTATACCCAAATTACCCAGCAGAAAACTACAACTTCCAATGCTCAAAACACTTCCAAACATCCCCAAAACACCCTCCTAATATCACTATAACCCCAGCCCAACTCCTTTTCACAAAACCATACCAAAAACACAAAGTTTGACACTTTTAAAATATGCCCAAAAACCCATTTCGGGATTTTGACCAAAACCCCACCATTTTAGGTTTTAAAACATCTTAGGGCTAGATTAAAGCTTAAACAAACTTATCAAATCAATAGTTAAACGAAAAACCCACAAAGATCCTTCCTTTTCCTTTAAAAGTTTGAAAACTTGAAGTCTAAAAAGATGAATCTTTTAAGAATCTAAAACCATGGACGTGATCGGAATAGAGAGAAGAAGTCAAAAATGAAGTTACCTCGAAGAAATCTCTTGAAATGATGGAGAACCTTGATGGAATAGTGTTTGGGGGTTTGGGGGGTTTTAGGTCGTTGGAAATGAAATAGTGAAGAAGATGACCATTTTTTTGTTTTCAAAAAGAGCCTTTTACTCATCTTTTTCCTTACTTTAGGATAATTACGAAAATGACACTACTATAATTTCAAGTCTTATTAAAATAAAACCAAAAGCTTCTTTTAATTAAACCGAGTCTAATGACTCGAACCCGGCACACACACTCAACTCCCGACCTCAAAACACGGGTGTTACACGACGTTAGATAAAGTGCTAGATGAGAGGCAACTCATTTTCTTTCCATTTTCATTTTTATCTATTTCATTTCATTTTATTTCACTTCATTTTATTTTTATCCTCTTGCATTACTATTTATTTCTTTGTATTATTATTGAGAGAAAAAAAGGTGCACATGATTTGCAAATCGAGCAGTGGAATCTTTAAACAAGAATATGGAGTTAAAGGAAGGGCGTTTTGGACCTTTTGTATCCAAATCAAATGAAGGTAATAACACAAGAATGGGGAGGGCATTTTCAGCATTTAGACCACAACTAAACCTAATTGTTTCCCCAAAATTATTTCCCTTCCCACCACTCGCCGTTTTCACTCTTTCAAACCTTCCCTAAATCTGCAAACCAAAATAAACCCTACCCCATCGTCGATCGACTTCCCCCCCCCACCGACAGCCACTCATTCACACCTCCCTTACCACCTCAACAACCCTTCGTACACCACCATCATCCCACCATCGCCCTTTTGTTCGCACGCCATCAACATATCGAGTCGCGCCATCACTCTGACCGCCACAAAATGGTTCGCACAAGACGTCAATGCCCCGGGCACGATCTGGTATTTCTGAACTGGCGGTTCATGGTTGTGCCACCCGAATAGCGACTTCGAGCAACCTCAATCGTGCGACGCCTCTATACCAGACCCAATGGTCATTATCGAAACACATTGTTTTGCATTGGTAAGCGATGAACCAAATTTGTTTGAGGTTACTTGATGCATGTTCATGTTCCAAAAAATAGAGAAAAAAAAAACGAAAAATGGATTCAAAAACTGCAGAAAAAAAGTAGTTCAAAAAAAGGAAAAAATGAAAAGAAGAAATAAAGTTGTTTAAGGTTTGTTACATTCTTCTTTATTAGTTTTACTTTTGATTTTACGTAGACTTGATCTAATTATTTATGTATCTCTTGTCTTGACCATTAGCCCATATTTTAGCCTTTTCCCTACATTTACCTAAGCCCCCATTACAACTCATTTAAGACCCTTTAATTATTGCATCATATTCTTACAAGTACTCGAGATTTGATGTTCTTACAAGCCTATGGTAATATCATGTTTCGTTCTAACTTTGAGCGCTAGAGTACCCATCCAATCCAAAAGCACAAAAGAGCATGTGCATAGCTTTGTCGTTTATTTGAAACATTCTCCGTTCTTCATCGGTCATTTCTTGCTTGGACTTTGGAACCCGTCTCTCTCCTTCTTGCTTTATCGGAATGGTTGGTATGTCTTCAATTACATCAAAAAGGAGGTAATCGTTGGATTTGATGAAAAGCCTCATTCGGTTCTTCCAATAAGGATAATTATCCCCCATTGAAATATGACAGTTTGGTGGTGGACTGAGATTCATAGAGGTTGTATCCGGAAGCGGAGGTTATGGCTTTGACTTCTAGTTGATTGAATCAACTTCAAGGATCATCTCAACGGTTGTTAGACCTTCGATTGAGCCTCGCTCTGATACCAATTGTTAGGATGATTAATTAACTCAATTTGGTCAAGATTGGGTGAATTGACACTTTTAAAATTGAATGGAAGCAAATAGAAATACGAAGATTGAAGACACAAAGATTTATAGTGGTTCAAGCTTCTAACAAGTTCTACATCCACTAACTTAGCTCCCCACTAATAATTGCAAACAATTCACTAATAATTCTTCCCATTTTCTAGGCTAAGAAGGCAACCGTTACAATCGATCAAAGCTTTCTACCTAAAACTTAATCAAATTCACCCACTTTACAAAAAATAATGGCAAATAGAAGAAAACCTCTCAAAGGTAAATGATTTGCCCAATTTACAATATCACTCAACCCAAACTTGAAAATAAATGGATACAATTTAAGAACACTCAAGTGGGTTACAAAAGATTTGATTCTAATAAGCTCAAAGGTGTTGAATTTGTGCATGAATGCTTTAGACTTGTTAACTTCTTGCTGCTGAAGCTTTGGAGACTTGATTTTATACCCCTTATTGATTTCTAACTATTTGGGTGGTTGGGATCATCAATAGAGTTGTTGGGCTGCATTTTTCTTGCAATAAATATTGTTTAGCAACCTACCGTATCGGTACACGAAGAGCCGTATCAATACCTGCCATAAAAAGAAATAGTCGTTGTACAAAGGGGTATCGATACACAATACACTTTAGGGTGTATCAAAACGAGTATTAAAAACATACCCGTATCAAAACGGTAAATGTCGTAACGGTATGGATTTTGCTTTCTGAAATCTGAGAAAAAAGTCCTTGGAAAAATGCATCAGTACACCTATGGGGCGTATCAATACGAGTTAACTGAAATTCAAAGTTTGTTAATTCCAAGACTGACAATGCAACGATTATAAAATTTAATGCAAAGATTTGAAAATCTTAAAACCTCGTATCGGTACGAGTAAGACCGTATCGATACTGATAACCAAGAACACAAACCAAGATGAAAGTCGTATCAAAACGGGTACAACTGTATCAATACATTTTTGCAATTAAAATTCCAGTAGTCAAAAATTATATTGAAATGCTAAGGAGCGTATCGATACGCCTGGGCGTATTTGGTTAGTTTGAGTATAGAACACTTACAAAAATTTTGGGTTTTAAATTTTTGACTTAGAAACAATTTTAGGTTTAAATCCTCATTTTGTGAGATTTTTAAATACTTAAAAATTTATCTACTTTTATAATTTGGTCCTTAAACAAATTGTTATATCAAAATTAAATATAAGTTTTACACTCATAGATTACACCAACGAAGCCAAAACATCCATGGCACAGGGCAATGACAAAGGAGATGAGATATGGTTTCTTCTTCGACTCTACAGAAGGTACAAGCTGCAGAATTAATCATATTACAGCATCGTCTAGCTAATTCAACTTTTGAGGGAATTTTCCCAAGCACCACTGCTTTCCACACAAATGCCTCTATTTTTGGAGGAGCAAGTTTAAATCAAACCAAATTCCATATATCATCAGACTCAGCCATAAAAAAGAGCTAACAATGCAGAATTCTCTACAATTATACCAACCTGAGGAGGCGCCACACTAGCGAATACTGTCAAGTTTTAGACAACAACCAGAAGCACTATCGAGCAAAGCCAAAAAAGAATTCCACACCATAATTTCCCAATCGAACAATCTTCTACGAAAAAAATATGTTCCAAGACCAAGTACCCGATACATTAGAGCCAAAATCTAGCACTTTGCCTTTTTTTTTTACAGGTAGAGCAAAGATCCTCGGAAAAAGGCATTTTAATGGAGCTTCACCAATCCTCCAATCGCTCCAAAAGTTGATAGATTTTATATCACTAAGGGCACAGTGAATATTTTTAACAAGATGATCATTAGGCTTGTATAAAGGTCGAGTGATATCCTTTCAAACCCATAAAAGTTTACCAAGATAATAAATTTATTTTAAAACATTGATGATTGTCGATTGAGTTTTGTTCGATTAATATTGTTGTTAATACAATACACAAGAGAACATGTGATTTGACATGCTTAAACGTTTAATGTTCTTTAATTTATGAGTGTGGTCTGTGAATAAATCTAAATAATATAAACATTATATTAAATTGTATGTTTACAAACTTAATGAGAATGAAATTCATTAATTAACTAAATACCAATTCAACAAAAGAGGTAAACATTGAGGCTTAAATTCATCGGTATACCTAACTAAATTGGTGATTTTATAATTGAAAGATTTAGATTGGTCGGATGTAGGGGTGTTTAACGAGTTGAGCAGCTCGTGAGTTGTTCGAACTCGACTCGGTTAAAATTCGGTAAACGCTCGATTCGGATTGACTTAACTCGAACTCGGCTTGAGATCTTAACGAGTTGAGTCGAGCAAAGTCTAACTCGACTCGATAAGTTCGCGAGCAGCTTATTAATTTTTAAAATATCTTTTTAGTAATTACTTTAATTTGATGTACTTATGGATTGTTACTTTAGTTTTAATATGATAGTTTTGTGAATTTATGGATTGTTATTTTAGTTTTAAAATGCTAGTTTGGTGTATTTGTGGATTGTTAGTTTGAATTTGGATTTTGAAAGTGTTATATACACTCTTTTGATATTTTTTTGTTAAATTTGATAATTTATGTTAGTATTAAGCCTCATATATAAGACAGTAAATGAACCGAACGAACACAAACGAGGGTGTGTTCATGTTCGTTCGTTTAACTTTAACCGAACAAATGAACAAATACGAACATAAACGAACACAAAATTTCTTGTTCGTGTTCGTTCATTAAGGAATGCAACTTGTTCGTGTTCGTTCATGATCGTTCGTTTACACGATAAATGAACACAAATGAACATAAACGAAAACAAACGAATATAAACGAACACAGACGAACATATATAATGTGTTAAATATTTAATATTTTAGATTAGTTCGATTAATTCAGTTAATTAACTGATTTTAAACCAAATTAATCGATAATTGAAATTTGAAAAAACTCTTAATCATTAACTGAAACCTAAAATTATCTAATAGATTAACCAATTTTCTTTTGGTTCGGTCGGTTAGTTCGGTTTAACCGAACAATGAACACCCTAGACATATGTGAATAAACTTAAATGAACATAAACGAACGAACATAAATGAACATAAACGAACAAACATAAGCGAACAGATTACTGAACGTTAACGAACAAGCCCTTTGTTCGTGTTCGTTCATTTAATTAAACGAACAAAAAATCTTGTTCATGTTCGTTTGTTTAATAAATAAACTAACATAAACAAACTTCCTACCGAACGGTTCACAAGCGGTTCGCTGAACGTTCAGTTCAGTTACAACCCTACTCATATAGTATTATTAAATTTTACTTTTAGTTAAAAATAAGGTAAATTTTTTAGTGAGCTTAACGAGCAATGAGTCGAGTTGAGCAACAAACTTTTTTAACGAGCACGAGTCGAGTACAATTTTAACGAGCTTAATGAACAATGAGTCAAGTCGAACAACAAAATTTATGAGCACAAGTCGAGCACTACCCAACTCGCGATCGACTCGCTCGATAAACACCCTAGTCAGATGGTTAACCTCCTCAGAGCCGAAGTCAACAAAGCATGAAATTTGAACCAGAATGCAACACAATCAAACCCAAACATAGTCACTATTTAGAGAAAAAAAATTATTTCCCTTGATGCCTCCGGAACGTGCTTTTAAAACTTTGAAAACCATCCACTAGAGGTAGTAAAATTCGACTTGAGGTGAAAAATTTGACTCATCTAAACTCAACTCGAAATTTCATAAATTCGAGTTGACTCGAAAAATTTCAAATAAAGTTTGAGTTGTAAAATAAAATTTCGAATAATTCAAAATTTTTAATAATTAGTGAATTGATTTTTATGTTTGAGTTGAGTCCCTTAATTTTTCTTTAACATTATAAATAATTATAATTAATTTTTTATAGGAACTCGAAAACTCGACTCGAATCGAAAAAATTTTAAATAAAATTTGAGTTGTAAAGTATGACGCGTCAACTCGAATAACTCAAAATTTTTGACTCGACTCGATCGAACACTCATCCATACTATATATATATATATATATATATAAAGGGAAATAAGGCTATGGAAAAATCATTTAATATCCAAATTCACAAAGGGTTAATCAAATATTGGAAATCCAAGTTGATTATACAATTATATTCTTCATTTCACATTAGTATACGATGTAGGCCTGTAAACAAAATGAACGAATATAGATAAGGGTATGTTTTTGTTCGTTTGTTTAATTTTAACCGAACAAACACAAAAAATTATATGGACATAATTTTTTGTTCGTATTTGTTCGTCAAAGAATGTAGCTTGTTCGTTAAAATGATAAATGAACGTAAACAAACACAAACGAAAAACAAACGAACGAAACAGTAAAATTGAATGGAGAAATGAACAGTCTAGGGTTTTTTAAGAAAGTCTGAAGTCTTTTTACATTGAGTATTGTTTAGATTTTTTTCTTTTTATTTCATATTTTTAATATATTATTTACGTTTTAGATATAATATTTTTTATGAAAAATAATAAATATAAATGGACATATGTGAACGAACATGAACGAACGGATTACCGAACTTTCACGAACGTAAATAAACAAACGAGTCATTTATTCTTGTTCGTTCATTTAATTAAACGAACAAAAAATCTTGTTCATGTTCGTTCATTTAATAAATAAACAAATATAAGCAAACTTCCAGCCGAACGATTCGCTTAACGTTTAGTTCGTTTACAACCCTAATTCAATGTTTATTTCTAGAGACAAGCGAACGCGTTGAAAAATACACAACCAAAAAATACAAATATTAATTCAATTATAAAGAATATAATTACTTGTATATAAACAAATATAAGTACAATTTCTTGTAGGATAAACTACAAAGGTCGCTCAATTATGAGTAAAGTTACATTTGAGTCACTCAATTATTAAAAGTTACGTTTGAGGCACTCAATTATGGCTAAGGTTACATTTGGGTCACCCTATTATTAAATGTTACACTTGGCTCACTCAATTATGGCTAAGGTTACATTTGGGTTACTCTTCGTATTTAAAAATATATATCAATTTGTGTATTAGATTAATTAATGATTTCAAATGAAGTATTCTAGTGTTAACAAGGGTATACAAGTGATTTGGAAGAAAAATGACTAAATCGATGCATTTTTTAAATATGAAAGGTGACCTAAATGTAACTTTACCCATAATTAAGTGACTCAAATATAACTTTTAATAATTAAGTGACCACCGTTATAATTTACCCTTTCTTGTAATCATATAGTGTCCAAACAAACTCTAATTTTATATAGAAAGAATAAAAAGAACATTTTCTTTGGGCCTACCAATCAAGTTGGTTCGTCAAAAAGAGGAAAACACACGGATAAAAATCATCTGCACCTTTTCGGTGCTCTTACTTATGTCCCAACACTAAAAAATACAATAAAATTAAATTTTAAGCCCTAATTTTAAATTTTAAATCCTACACCCTATACCCTAAAAAATACACCATACCCTAAATTTCCTAAACCTAACCATAACTTTAAACCTAATTTTAAGTGTGGAGACATAAGTAGAGACATCGAAAAAAGAGAGAGGATTTACATCCAAAACTCACACATAAATTAAATAGACTAATTGTAGACCGAAATCCATGCATATATAAACTTTGCCCTAATTCTTGTTATTTTCCGTTAACTCATTTTCGAATTTCCCACCCAAAAAGCTACAAATTTACTCGATACCCCACATTTTGCGTCACCACATGCAGAAATTTACTTATTTACTGCCTGCTTTTTTTTTCACTTTAATTTAGGGTTCTATGGTTGGATCTATGAACCAGCTGAGCCGACTTTCATCAAAGTAATTTGGTGTTTTCCCTTTTTGGATTTGCTTTATTCCTTGTTGCAAGGCAGTAGGAGTCTTGGTCCTTGCAAAATGATTCCCTTTCCTTCTAATATTATCTCGCTTAATTTTCTTTGATGATTTTTTTAATTGAAACTAAGATATTTATTATTTTATAATTACCTTTAAATTATTTAAAAAAATAAAATATTTAATATCGACAATAGTAATTAATCCTTTTGCTGTAGATATTTCTACTAAAAAGTAAATGTTTGACTATAAAATGTATTCTAAAGCAAAACAAAACTAAAATAACATTTTTGTATAGTATATATTCATTTTATGGTTCATGTTTAGGATTCGTGATTTTTACTTTCAATAATATTTTCTCTAAAATTTGAACGTATATTCACTCATTATGAAAACAATGTGCCTTGTCATTGCACTCAACATTTATTGGTAAAAATAAACATCACTAGCTAATCGTTGTTTCTATAAAATTCTAGAACAGCTCACTTTTGAATACTTTTGGTTGAAGAATGCATGGTTTTGAGTGGCATTTTGACGTTTTCTAGGATACTTTGTCTTAATTTAACCCGAAAAACTTTTAACTCCACTTACTAATCTCTCACAATGATGCATAGATCCATATTCCAACAAAAAGATAACGAAACCATGCATTATTTGTGCACAAATTTTGATGCATGGCCTGCAGGTAAAACTGATTTCCTTGGGGAAGATAAAGAAAATTCACTGAAATTCTTTTGAACCCTAAACGATTAAAATTTATAATTCAAAAAATATTTGATACACCAAACGACATATAATTTTATCTATCAGGATGTCAAATATTCACCCGAACGAAAACATAAACCTCAAGTTTCTTTGAAGAAATAGGAACATACAGATAACTTCATCAATTTTTCTTTAGCTGAAATGCAGATGATTTCATCAACTTTTCTTCGGCTAGAATTCCAACAAGTTTCTTTGAAGAAACATGAACATACATAGGAACCATGATTTTAGGTAACTTAAAGAACAATGTCAATCTCTAACAGTTATATACGTAAGAAGAAAACATAGACATGAGGGAAATGAAGTTACCTCGGAGGATATTTAACCAAGAAAAAACAGCTTATCATGTCAGATAACAGATCCCAAACCCTCACATACAAACATAGACGATCAAATTGGTAAACAAGCCGAAATACATAGTGTTAAAACATTAATTCTACCAATCTTTGTTTTATGTAAAATATCTGTCATTAAAGCCGCCATTAAAGCTTCAATAAAAGCTTGAAACTAGCTTATAAGAGATGGTTTGTAGCGGAAGAGTTGAGGCCTGATAAATCCGTCCAACTATTTCCTCCCCAGTACTGATTATTCTCCGATAGATTTAGCCTTCGGTTGTTTTCAGTTTTCACTGGTGGAGCTAACTCGGAAACCCTAGAAGATGATGTTGCTTCAATACCCTCGCTTTGAAATGGATATAAAGCACCATTTGTTGGTTCAAAGAAAGGGAACTGAGCCTGCTGCTGCTGCTGCTCCTGCTGCTGATGATGAGTTCTTATCTGGAACCCCATATCAGCTTGCCCACTAGCACCACTTGCTGCGCCCATCTGACTCTGAATTCCACCAAAGTTTAACCCAACATTCCCCAAGCTATACTGAGAAAAATTCTGCAAAGAAGCCATGAAGGGTAAATGAGGTGATTGCTGTGGCAAATGAGCGGTGATTTCAGATGGATTCGACCCGACTTGCTTCTCGGTCGAAGCCGAGGATTTCGAGCTACTGCTTTTGTTCTTCTTGTTTCTCCGGCAACCCCCGCCAACCGGTACGTTCCGAAGAGCTCCTCCTCGGGTCCAATACCGCCGACACGTCTTGCAAAAGTGGCGCGGCTGAGAGAGGTTGTAGTTATTGAAGTAGCAGAATTTGGTGTTGGTGGATTCACACCTTGGACATTTGAGGGCTGCTTCAGGCTGTGGAAGCTTCGCTAGCCTGGCTCGATCTGCCATCGAACCGGGTCTAATGGATCCACCACCAGCTCCGACATGAGGAGGCGGAAGAAGCTGAGGATTTTCAGTACTTCCGGTTCCTTGTTGATCATTGTGCTGCTGCTGCTGCAAAAAAAATATATCAGATAATCTCATAACTGTAAACAAGAAAATATATTTAGTATATTCAGGGAAAAAAGATGAGCAAAGGAATATGAATATTTATCTTTTTTTCATATATTGCTTTCACCTTAGGTGCATAAGCTGTGGATAAAAATGGAAGCCGAAGAAAACAAAAAAGAAAAAGAAAACCCTTACCTGCTGCCAATTAGGAGGATCTAAATAGAACGGAAGAGATGAAAAAACCATGGTCAAATATAATTTGCTATGCCTTTCTTTTATAAAGATTGATGGACTCTTTAAGAAAAACAAGGTGGAGAATCACTTAAAGGGAATACCAGAGACCAAAGAGACTTAAAATGGAGGAGGTACAAGGAGAGAGAAGGCTTTTGTTTCAGAGTTTTTGCTTTTTTTCTTTTATTCTTTTCATTAAATTATTGTGCCATTCTCTGCTTTTTGGTTTTTTATTTTAGGGTTTTGAGTGGACTAAGCTTTTCCTTCGCCTATAAGCTTTTACTTTAGCGTTTTAGTTTTAGGGTTTATGGATCTAATTTATAATTTAGAATTTAATTATAGTAGTTTAAAATTTAGGGTTTAGATGTTGGGGTTTAGTTTTAGGATAATATGGTTAAAGATTTAGGTTTTAACCAATAAACCCTAAATTCTAACCACACTCCCTAAATTCAAAACTCATCCACTAAAACTCCTAAACACTAGACTATAAACGAAACCCATAAACCCTAAAACTAAAGTATTTGTGAAAACAAAGTGGCTTCATGCATGGGTATTAATACATAACGAAAATATTCACTTTTTGATATACTTACATATGCCTCAAGACTAAAAAATGGATTTAGAGTTTAAGTTTAAGATTCAGAGTTAGGATTTAGAGTTTAATTTTTAGGGTTTAAATTTTATTTTTTTTAGTGTTGAGATTAAGGTCGGTCCAGAGATTTTGGAGACCCAGGGCAAACCGATTAGGCCCCTAATAATAACTATTGAAAAAATTAAATTCTAAGAATGTCTTTAATAACAAATATTGAAAAATAAATAAAATTTAAGAGTACGGTCCTAATAACAAATATTAAAAAATAAATTTTAAGAATAAGCCCCTAATAACAAATATAGGGGGAATTGAGCCTCTAATAACAAGTTTTGAAAGAAATTGGCCCTAAATAACAACTATCGGGAAAAAATAGACCCATAATAACAGTTATTAAAAAATAATAATTTTAAAAGTATACCCCTAATAACAAATGTTTGAAAAAATGAGCCTCTACTGACAAGTATTGAAAATTTTGAACCGCGCTCAAATAACAAGTATTAAAATTTTTGGAACACAAATAAAAAGTATTGAACAATTTAGACCTCTAATAACAAATGTTGAAAAAAATTTAAGAGCAGACCCCTAATAACAAATATTGAGATAATTGAATTTTAAGAGTACGTCTCAATAACAAATATCATGGGGGGGGGGGGAAATGAGCTTCTAATAACAAGTATTTAAAAAAATTGGGCATCAAATAACAAGTATTAACAAAATTGGATCCCTAATAAAAAAATATTAAAAAATAAATTTTAAGAGTAGGCCTCTAATAACAAATATTAATAAAAAATTGAGCCTATAATAACAAGTACTATTGAAAAAAATGAGCCACAAACAATAAATATTGAAAAAAAATAAACTCCTAATAACATATATTATAAAAAAATTAAACTATCATTAAAATCTCAATTATAACACAATGACTCATTGATGTTTAAACTAAATACATTTTTAATTAGGGATGGTGGATTCTATTAATAAATATTTAATTTTAAAAAACTATATATATAACTAAAAAGATATAAATAATGTGCTCTGGGTGAGCAATGGACTTTGGGCGGGTACCCTTCATGCCCACCCACAACGTCGACACTAGTTAAGATATATATAGAGACACCGAAAAATGACATATAATTTTTATTCGTTAATATAAGCATAAGAGGAGCAAAATAGTTCGTTGACAAGTGAATAGTTGATTAAATTTAGAACATTTAAAGATTTACAACAGTTACTCGGATGATGGACAAAAACTTTCTTATTTTTTTGGTGCTTCTTTTTATGACTAAAACTAAAAATAATTTTTAAGTGCTAACCTTAAATTTTAAGTCTTAAACCTTAAATTTAAACCTTAAAAATACTCACTACACACAATTTCTTAAACCTTAATCCATAAGCTCTAAACTTATTTTTTTAGTGTGTGGGCATAAATAAGAACACATTAAATAGGGTAGAAAATTTTTATTCTGAAATGATATCCATACATTAAAAGAACCTTTCTTTTTTTAAGTTAATTTTTTTTCTCTAAATTATCACCATAGCCAAAATTATCACTATCTCATTATGGTCTTCACATACAAGAAAATTATAAAATAAAGGTCATTTATTAATATGCACCACTAATTATATGTAGTAATATGTACCATTAACTATTTTAATAACTTTTAAAATCATGAGACCTAAACAGATTATCTTCTTTTAGAATAAAATGGGTTGAAACATATTTTGTGCCACTTTTTTAGATTATTTTTTAATTAAAATTAATAAATTTTTATTAAAACATTAAGGCCATAAACTAAAAATTTTGAAAAGGTGACACAAAAAAATGTTTCGAACATATTTTATTTTTAAAAAGAAATAATCACATTTTAGGTCACATGATTTCAAATTTTATTAAAATAATTAATGATACATATAATTAATGGTACATATCGGTACATGATGTTTACTTTAGACTCATCCTCTAAGGAAAATTTTAGAGTAAACGTTATGTACTGCTATGTATACTATTAGTTATATGCACTGATATGCATGCGCTATTAACTGTTTTAATAAGTTTTAAAATGATGGGACTTAAAGCGTGATTATTCCCTTTTAAGAATAAAATAGGTTAAACACTTTTTGTCGGACTTTTTTTTCAGATTTTTTATTTTTTTAGTTTAAAATAATAAAGTTTGATTAAAAAATAATAATTCATAATTCAACTTTTTACTCATCTTTCTTGATTTTTTCAATGAAAGGAGAGAGAGAAAAAAATTTAAAGAATAAAAAAAAACAGGAGAGAGTGAGAGCCATTGCAATTTTGGTTTCTTGGCAAGAGAATAAATGTGCTCTTACTCTTTCTGTTATCTTATTGTTAGTCAGTTTATATTGTTGATCATTTGTTTGACTGGTACTGTTCTAGAGTTTTTATTGTTAAGGGTTATTGTTTGATGAAGTGTTCTGTTGACTGATATTAATAAAATGTATGTTTTTAGTGTCAAATCATCAAAAAAAAAATTAAATTGAGTAAATATATCAAGTTCATGAAGTAAAGTGGATAAAAACAAATTTTAGGGAGTAAGTTGCAAATAGATATCAAATTTAGAAACTAAAAGTTGTTTTATCCGACAAAAAATATATATTTTAAGTTAAAGACATTTTTTTATTTAGCTGTACATATAAAATATATTTAAAATTATATTTGTATGGACATAAAAGAGCATGGAAATATTAAATTTGACTTAATCTGAACATAAACAAAAAGAGCATGGAAATATTAAATTTAAATATTATCTTTGCTATTAATATCATAAGATTTTATATCGTTAGAAAAACTTCAATACACAAATTGTGTAAATATGTGCTAATAGTTTAGAATTTAAGAGTTTATGTTATATGATTTAAAATTTATAATCTAGAGTTAGAGTTTACGATTTTAAGGTTAGAGATTTAGATTTTAGATTGTATAATGTAAATAGGAAGGATTGCGTAAAATTATTTTACACATTGTGTGCCAAATAACTTATTGTTAAGATATAACTCGACTTGAATTGAGTAGAATCATAATTTTATAAATTCGGCTCGAAAATTTTTCTAATAAAGTTTGAGTTTAAAAAATGAACTTTGAATAACTCAAAAATTGTAATAATTAGTGGATTAATTTTCAAGTTTGAGTCAAGTCCCTTAAATATGCCTGATATATGCTTATCACAGATGAAAAAAATATGAAGAAATATATATATCGTATATGATTATAGAAAGCAATTTAAATCAGAACCAATTAGTACCATAAGATTATAAATGTTTACAATCAAATTTAAACAAGAACTCAAACAACTCGACTCATGAAATGCTCACCCCTAATATTTATAATTCACACAATATTAAAATTTATTTTTTAAACGCATAGTTTAAACATAAATATATTTTTTTTCAAACCTTCGGAAGACACGACTAAAAAAGCACAACTTTCACGTAAAACCTCTGGAATATTTCATGTATTCTAATGATTGGGTTTCAACATAGAACAAAGGTGTGTCCTCCCGAGGCATAAAGTTATAATTTTATAACGTAATATCAGGTTAAATATAAAAATTTAAAATAAATAGGGTCAAATTCAAATTAAATAAAATTTTAGTGACTACACCGAACAAAAATAAAACTCGAAAGATTTAACATGTCATTTATCCTTTTAATTAGAGCGATGCATTCAGAACTACAACATAGTACGATCTTATTGGCTAATCGTTTTTCAAGTTGAACAAACTCGAAATTGAGAAAAATAATTTTTTTCGAGTGGAGGGAGTTTTGCTCACTCCTACTAATGATTAAACCTTTGGATCAGTCAAAATTTAAAATTGAATTTTTACTGCTAAATATCACATTTGATTTACTTAAACTAGACACACGTTTGGATAAAAAAAAACTAGACACGTTGATCATGACACACCATTTTCTCAATTATATACGTAGTGCCACAAGATTTTTTTCAAGTCAATTATGGACATCTATGCCAATTCAAAATAAAGATATATCCTTTCCAATTCAGAAAAAAAAGGAAAAGATTATGTGTTTATCCCATTTTCTATCAACTTTTTAAGCTGCTTTAGGAAATCTTGCTGTCCCTTAAACTTTGATGCTTATATCATGCATGCATGTTTTTTTCTTAATTATTAGAGGAATCAATACCAATTTGCAATTTGTCTTTTTTCCCTTTAATTTCCCTTCACATTCATATACCCTTTTCTTGGTTGATCCCCCTTTTATTGGATTGAGACAGCAAAGAGAAGAGAGTAACTTGGAGATAAATTGTGGAAAAATCAAAGTGCTTTGTTTGGTGGGAGGGCAGCTTGAGAAAAAGATGCATGGAATGAGAAACAGTAAGCCTTTAGACATGCATGCATATCTTCTTATCTAAGGAATCTTGACTTCCATTATTAAGAAAAAAAATATTATATTGAAATTTCTGTCTAATTAATATACCATAATTTCTGTCTAATTAATATACCACAATCAAATCAAAATTTTATACAATTGATATTAATTATAATATAATCAAAATTTTCTGTCTAATTAATATACCATAATTTCTGCAGCTTCGGGAGTTATAGGAGAACCATCCTTTTTTGTATGCGTAATGTCGAAGAGCTTTATCCGTCCAATGCTAGTGCCAGTTGTAATTTGCTACAACGTATAATAAAAATTAATACTAAACCAGTAATTCATTAAAAATTAATCAATAATTAAAAATAATAATACCTCCTCATTAGCTAAACGAGCAAAACTCTTCGATCCAGCGGTGTGAGTAAACTTCTGTTTTTGTCTGCTAGTAACTCCAACGCGCTCTCGATCCTACAATTTAAAATTTGCATTATATATAAAGTCAATATTATAATGACAATTTTTTAAAGTGCATCGATCATACCTCTCCTTTTTTTGAACTCCAAAACCTGACTGCATCTTCCCATTGATGTCGCATAATTCCCGGCGGGATATTTTGCAGCTTCTCTTGAAGAGTGAGATCCTTCTTGAAATATGTCTCCTTCAAGAAACTCTTACTGTCTCTCCATTTTTTCCCTAATGCATTCTTCAGATAATCATCTGAGACTTCTAAAGAAAATTTATCCTACAAATGATACAATCAAAGCAAATATAAATATTATTTTCAATTGTAATAGATTATTATTACAATGACATTATTACCTTAACAAGTTCCAGAGCTTGATTTTTGTTACCATTCGGCATCTGACGCCATGACTCATAATTAATCGGCAAAATCGCATGATTGCGTGCAACAATGCCTAAGTAACTTCCCAGAACACCTGCTTCTGCCCCAATGGGTTGGCCGACATCGTTTCTTGAAACTTTCACGCGTTCACCAGCGGGAAGATTGTATAATTCATTCAACGTCGTGCGCCCTCTACTCTTACGAGTTCGACCATTTCCACCTATATAAGAAATAATTGTTTATATTCAATTTTTAAAATAAAGTCAATAATAACAAACAACTAGCATTTAAATAAAGTGTTGAACATTACCATCAATCTCTATATTTTCAACTGTCTCCGGAACTGTCTCCGGAACTTGCGAGGATCCAACACCAGACAAATCATCATCATTTGTTTCTTCCCCCTCTCTCGGTGCTTGAACTATCCGCAGATCACTTAATTTCCTTCTAGGCATAGTATCTACAATAAACAAAAGACATTTTAGTAACTAGAGACAACAATACTATTATAAATTAATAAGTTAAGATATAAAACTTACTACATTGTTATGCAGTTAGTTTTCATTAAAATCTTCATCCATGTCCTCTCGAACCCAATGGAATTGTGAACTAGAACTAGGGATTGTTCTATCTAGGTTTTGCGCTGCAAAAGGTAGAGTTTCTGATCTTATTTCAATGTCATCTCTATTTCCTTCACCGATGTCTATCAAGTCTCTAGGAGTGTTACGGAGTACAACATACCAACCCTCTTTTGTTGGATCAGGGCAATAGAAAACTTGTTTGACTTGAGAAGAAAATACATATGGTTCGTCAATCAATTGGTGACCTGTGTGAATTAACCGAGAGAAGTTCACCATTGTAAAACCAAATTGATCTCTTCTAATGCCTCGAGCTGTATTTACATCGGCCCAGTCACAACGAAATAACACAACTTTCTGTTTGCCATAATAATCCAACTCAATAATATCCGTAAGAATTCCATAATATTCTACATCTCCCACCACAGGATGATTGTCCCTAGCACTAGCATAACTTGTAGTTGAAGAAGTTACAACTACTCCACAGTTTTGTGTCCTCCTTAATCTTTCTCGAGATTTCGTGTGGAACCTAAACCCGTTAATGAGAAAGGCATTGTATCTTTTAACAATTCTATTTGGACCTTGAGAAAGCCACTTAACCTCTTCACTAACTTCTCTCCCACACCAAACCTATTACACATAAAAGGTGAATAACTTATCATTTATATTGATGTAGCAAATGAAGAAAAGTTATTAAGTACGTGTAGTACAAAGATTCAATTGCTTACCATCTTCGCTAACCAATCATGGAAATTTTCTATGAACAACTTATGAATATCTCTTTGATGTAATCTTCGGGAGCGTACTTGAGATTGTAGCTCTTCTTTAAATTCACTACAAAGTAAGCTAAGTGGTTAAAAAATGGGGGTAATATAAAAGATGAAGTGAATACATTAGAATTTATATAAACTTACGTTCGTAAGGGCTCTGTTGAGTCATGATGGAAGAGAACATATCGATGTGCTTGTACCCAAGACTTGTCATCTAATTGTGCAATTTCAACTTTGCCGAGTGGTTCACCAAAACTTTGAAACAAATAAGTCTCAGCTAAGTTACTATTGATGCACACTTCATTTCTATGTGGTCTATTGAATCTCGTTTCAACATCTTCCAAATATCTAGAGCAAAAAGTCAAACATTCCTCTGCTAAATACCCTTCAGCAATTGATCCTTCTGGATAACGCTTATTACGACAGTAAGACTTCAACTTGCTCAAGAACCTAGACCGTAATAAACAAAACATTATATAAGTAGTTGTAATTAAATGAGTTCTTAAATGGTATGATTATATGTTAAGCAATTTGTAACTCTCAATAGGATACATCCACCGATAGAAAACAGGTCCACCAACTTTAGCTTCGTGAGGAAGATGAATCAACAAATGCACCATAATTGTAAAAAATGAAGGTGGAAATATCTTCTCCATGTTGCATAAAGTCAACGCGACTCGATCTTGTAATTTGTCAAGTTCTTCAACCATCAAAACTTTCCCACAAATAGCTTTCATTACATTAGAAAGTTCAATAATACAAGATGTCACCTCCGTTGACATACAACCGCGTAATGCAACTGGCATTAAATCTTGCATCAATATGTGATAATCATGTGACTTTAGAGAATAAAGTCTTCGATCTTTAACACTGACACATCGAGATATATTTGATGCATACCCATCTGGGACCTTTATATCTTTCAACACCGTGCAAAATACTTCTTTTTCTTTCTTCGACATCGTAAAGATAGAAGGCGGTAAAGAAAATTCTCCATTACGAAGTTCTTGAGGATGAAGATCATGCCGAATTCCCATGTCAACTAAGTCAAGTCGACTCTTTAGATTGTCTTTAGATTTTCCTTCGACATTGAGAATGGTCCCAATAATGTTCTCACAAACATTCTTCTCAATGTGCATTACATCAAGATTATGTCTCAAAATGTTATGCTTCCAGTAAGGCAATTTGAAGAAAATACTTCTCTTTTTCCACAACTCCGCCTCATTTGGATCATCCTCTTCATCAGAGACATCATCACTAAGTTGTTCAAGCTCACGGTCATACACCTCTTTTGTCTTCTTCTTTGATCGTGGGTTTGGTGGTTGGGTCGTTTTTCCATAAGTGAACTTGATGTGTTTCAACATCGACAAGATATCAGACCCGATTGTTTGCTCAGGAGCTTTTCTGAACTCTTCAGTACCATCAAACAAATTTTTTTCATATCTAAATCTATGATTTTCATCTAACCACCGACGGTGTCCCATGTAAGAGAACTTCTTTCCATTATACAACCACTTCGAGCATGTCTGTGCAGCGCAACAAGGACAAGCATAACGGCCTTTGGTGCTCCACCCAGATAAATTTGCATAAGCGGGAAAATCATTAATAGTCCACAATAAAGCTGCACGCAAATTAAAATTCTCTTTTTTCAACACATCATATGTTTCGACACCCACCCATAATTGTTTCAGCTCTTCAATAAGAGGTTGCATGTAGATGTCAATATCATTCCCTGGACCTTTCTCACCTGGGATTATCATGGATAAAATAAATGATGATCGTTTCATGCAAATCCATGGAGGCAAATTGTAAGGAACAAGTATAACAGGCCAAGTACTGTATGAAGTACTCATGATTTTAAAAGGATTAAACTCATCAGATGCAAGACCGAGCCTAACATTGCGAGGATCTCCTGTAAAACTTGGAAATTTTTGGTCAAATGTCTTCCAAGCTAAAGAATCTGCAGGATGCCTTAATAATCCATCATCTGTTCGTCCATCGTGATGCCACCTCATAGACTCAGCAGTCTTTGAAGACATAAAAAGTCTTTGAAGTCTGGGTATTAGAGGAAAATATCGCAGAATCTTTATTGGCTTCTTTCTTGCTCGTGTTGCAACTTCATCTTCACTCACATTTTCTGTGTCCCCATTCGTCCACCGAGATTTACCGCATACATGGCAGGACTCTTGGTTTTTTCTATCACCCCAATACAACATGCAATCATTCGGACAACTATGAATCTTCTCATAACCAAGCCCCAAATCGTTTATCATTTTTTTCATATCTTTGCCAGATTGAGGAATTTTTGCAAAAGGAAAAATTTCAGTCAACAACTCTAATAATTGTGTAAAAGAGTTACCGGTCCACCCTCCCAAGCATTTTAAATGGAAAAGGCGAATGCAGAAGGAGAGCTTTGAATACTTTGATCCCTCGTAAAGTGCTTCATTCATTTCATTAAGCAAATTATAAAACTTTGACGCTTCTCCATTTGGCTCTTCATCACATCCACTTCTTCTCATCTCGGTGAAATCATTAACACCAATATCACAATCTTCTCTAACAGACTGATGATAATCGTGCATATTAAATGCATCTCGCAACATGCCCTCCATGTCATCTTCTCTAAGAGATCCACGATGAGAATTATGATGAAAAGGTAGATTGCTCATGGAAGAAGATGTACGAGATGTCAACTCTCCATGGAATGTCCATTTTCTATAACCCGGAATAAAGCCAAAAATAACTAGATGCTCGTGCACAACTTCACGAATGTGCCAATTAACGTTACCACACTTCTTACAGGGACAAAGAATCATATTTTCGTGGCTTGCATTTGCAAAAGCTAAATTCAGAAAATATTCTACCCCATTTCGATAGTCAGCGTTTACCCTTGGCAAATTCATCCAACTCCTATCCATTTTCAATTTCTGTCATATCCAAATTAAAGATATAAACTACCTATCAGTCATACTTGAAGGATGAAAAGAGATGTAACTATTATATTACCAATTAAGTCAAAAATAAGTCAAATACATAAACTACCTATTAGTAATACTTAAAGGATGAAAAGAGATGTAACTATTACCTGTTGGGGAAAGTTATCTTCTGTAGTTTACTTCAAGAAAAGTTGAGACAAGAATTGCCAAACTATTAAGAGATGTAAATGAGCTGTTAAGAAAAAAAATAATAAGCATTACCAAAGTGGCAACAAAAACATATGCATAAATATTCAAGTGTTCAAGTTATACGAACTGCAAATTTGGAAGATTTTTGGAAGGTAATATCCCCAAATACATGCCTAGATAAGCACTAGACATGGGTATTTCAAGAAAACTGAAATATGTTACCTTGGTGAGGAAAAGTCTCTCTGCACGCTGCTGAACAGTACCACCAGTTTTTAGTCCTAATGCTGCTAATGCCTGAGGATAAATAGACGATATTAACTCATCATCAACTAAGCCAAAATTGCGGTAATTAAATTTTAATTTTTAAGCTGTTAGCAAAGTACTTAAGTACATATCAAATGATTGCCTAAAAAAACACAAACAATAATGCATCTGGGTTCTGGCAATGTGACAATGTCCGTCATGCAATTGAGATAAAACCCAAATTACAGCAATTAAAACAGAAGAAAAACTACTCTGAAGTTTATTTCAGTCCAAAATTTATGTAAATGAGTTCCAAACCTAAACGTCCAAATTTATGTTTCCAAACATTACACAAATGAACACAAAAATCACAGCATAAAAATATATACCCTTCTCCACATAATCTTTTTAATTGTCAAATTAACTAATAAAATTGAAAACTAGCCAGCAAGATAAGATGTTTACGGTGACAAGATCAGAGAATGTAATAGCCACCACTTCAGCTTAAATTACAATTAATTGTCTCACCTAAAGTTTTCGATGGGTTGATATAATACATTAACAAAATCCTAAGAACATATGAAAATCATAATCATACATTTCAATCACCAAGACAACCAGCATTCATTCATCTTAAAAAATAAAAACGCCAATCTAGTTTCATAATCCTCTTGGCCGACAGTAATAATAAGAAAAGTATTCTGCATAATTTGAACTCTCAAAAGGAAACGAGAGATCACTAACCTATTGGCCGACGGTCGAAGGCGAGGAGCGAGGAGCGACGGCGAGGAGCGACGGTCGACGGCGAGGAGCGAGGAGCGACGGTCGACGGCGAGGAGCGACCACGAGCGACACGGCAAGTGAGGAGCAGGAGCGGCTAGGGCTAGATTAATTTGGGGATTTTTTACGATATTGGATAGAAGTCTGAGATGGGGGCCGGGTATATCTGATTAATTAAAACGGTGTGTTTAACTATTGCGGCGTTTTTAATTAAAAACGCCACGAACTATACCCTATGGCGGCGTTTGCAATAAAAAACGCCGCAAACTATACCCTATGGTGGCGTTTGTAATAAAAAACGCCACAAACTATACCCTATGGCGGCGTTTGCAATAAAAAACGCCACAAACCCTAAAGACTGTTTCTATATTTTCCACATGATTGATATGCAAAATCCTAACCTATGGCGGCGTTTATTCTAACAAACGCCACTAATCATACACCTATTGCGGCGTTTATTAATGAACGCCACTAACATGAAACCTTTACCGGCGTTTACGGCAGAAAACGCCACTAACATGAAACTTATTGCGGCGTTTATTTTAGGAAACGCCACTATATGTCCTCTATTGCGGCGTTTGTTCTAAAAACGCCGCCAATGTTCCCATTTTGTGGCGCTTTTTTCATAAACGCCGTTATAAGTGAAAATTTGGTGGCGTTTGATTCGAAAACGCCACAAATAGCGCCGCCATAGAACAAGTCTGGTGTAGTGTCTTGACATTGCTTTAGGGACCTAACACGTCATCTTGCTAGATCAACTGAATGTTAGTAACAATTGTCTTTATTTACGTTACAAATTCTTTTATATTTTAAAATTAAATGTTTAAAACAAATATTTTATTTATTTAAAGACATTTTTTAACAACAATGTGAATACTTTAATTTTAAAGCAAACAATCTAAAATTACTTTTCCACCGTAGCTTTTAAAAATAATGTCAAACCAGACCTACATATTTGAGTAAAACTTGAACTTCTTATCATATTAAACTTCTTCAATATTGCTTTTTGATTAGATTACGATTCTATATATCTTCTTATGTTAGCGTAGAGTTTATGCAAGGAAGAAATCCTTAGAGTTAAGTGCCATCATGAACTTCTAAGTAGTTTGGCAGGGATTGAAGTCTTATCATACTTGGGATTGGATTCTTATCAGCATTAATCTCTTAACATCTTGGATTTTTATCAACATAGAAGATTGAATGGAGGGTTTCCGATCGGCCTATATATAGGTTAAGATCTACTTACACCATGTAAAACTTAATTATTTTTATATTTTTTTGAATCGCCAGATGAGAGTAAATAAACGACTAAATTTTTTTTTAATGCTAATCTTAACATTATGTACTGTTAATTTTAACCATTCATGTACATTCATATGACAGTAAAAGGATCCCCTCTCTATATATAAATAAACAGTCAAAGTGAAATAATAATAACTTGCACTAAACAAAAAGCCTTTCAACGAAAATTGTTAGTTTTGTCCAAAGAATAAATCAAAAAATAACATAAAAGAGAAATACTTGAAAACCAACAGCTATCCAGGAAACGAGACTCTCGAGAGATGTCGAATCTAGACCTAAAGTGAAAGTTAATCTAAAAATAACAATAAAAACACGAATGAGCTTATAACGCTGGGTAAGGGTTTCTAATCGCAGAAAGTAAACATAGAACATACATGTTACATAATTTAACCATAGATCATGAAATCTAAAAAAATAAATAATCAAAGAACAAATATATCAAGATATATGCAGACTATCACCATAGTGTTATGTCATAATGCAAACACGGGCTAGTAAGCCCCTGACTACCCATCCATATTCTAATCTTCACGAGTAGATATATTCGGACCATCATAGTTTATTCATACATAAAAGTTGTATACATCAATATTTTTTTTATTAAAAAGTGATATTACCACATGCCTAAGTGATATTACCACATGCCTCGTTAAAAACCCTCCTAACTTAAGTGGGGAAAAGACTACTCATGGTAATATGTACAGAAACATCTAGATAAACTCACCTAAAGAAACACGAAAGGAACAACAACCAATAGACTAAAAAAACCTAAAAACAAAGGGCTAACCACCCGGATCTGCCTGCAAGTTAAAGCAAGCCGTAATTGCTTTCCCCATCCAGACGTGAACTTGCATCAGTTCCTCGAGGCTTTCATCCCTGTCGAAAGTAACCAGCTCAACCAAGGAGTGTGATCCCTAGACTTCGACAAGGTGCGACCCATAATACATGACGGATTACAAACATCCACTCTCTCCTCGTCAATTGAAAGATTGTGTCAACTAACCCATTCTCCTCAAGTTCCTTCGAGGTGCGGTTAAAGTTTTTTACCACCTCCAAACAAATTGTTTCCAATTCTAGCTAGCCGACGATATCCCAACGACCAAACCTGCACTAGCATATCATGCAGCGCCTAAAGTTCAGCAAGGAGCACTGAGAGGCGGCCAACAGAGTGTGCAAAACTGTGAATCACAAACACCGTTCTCATCCCTAACTACCCCTCCAATCGCCGCCTGGCCAGCAACCATATCAACTGCAACATCCACATTGGCTTTTACCCAACACGGGGGGTCGTGACCATGATCAAGGATTTTGGCACGTCAACAGAGTTTGCTGCAAGGGTGGCGAAAACGTTTCCACACATTCTGCAACCAAATGATTTTCCCCGAGCCAAGATATCCTCCTGGTGAATAAATTCTTGATCAAAAAGTGTTGTACATCGATCCTTCCAAAGTAACCAGCAGAAAACCACAAATCGTGAGTTCCAACTAGTATCTTGCGATGAACTAAACGACGAAAATGTTAAATTCTGCCGTAACCAAGACTCAAAAGGCATTTGTGTGAAGGCAACCAATAGGTCCGGCCATACCACTCTCCTTCATATATTACGCGCTGATAAGCATTTGCGAAGAACATGGCTTATATCCTCCGCACCCAAATGATAGATTTCACATAAAATAAAGGATGCAATGTGCCTTCGGACACGCTCAACATTTGTTAAATGACGTTGGTGGAGAGTAATTGACATAAAAACCCGAATCTGTTGAGGCACCGATAACCGCCAAATCCTTCGCCAAATCGAATATGCCTGCACCGAATCATTTTCCACCAAAAATCTATACGTCGAACGAGTCGAGAACTATCTTGTATCAGTCCATCGCCACCCGAGTGTGTCCGCTTCGAGGCCTGCTTGTGGAGGCCGAACTTGAGCAATATCCTCCAAAGTAACCAAAGGCATCAAAGAAAAAAGTCTCACCCAATCCCAAGCACCCGATGCCGTGACCATGTCCTTCACCATGGCAGATGTGGGCACCGTGTCTGACGTACATGAAAAAACCAATTTGACATTCATGCCCAGCCAATTATCAAGCCAAAAGTTAGTTTGAGAACCATCCCGAATGTTCCAACTAATACTTTCGCACACATCCTCCCATATACTGGTTAAACCTGTCCATAGCCTTGAGCAACTACTTCGCGCAATCGACAAAGGCATTGTTTCTTCCCATCCATACTTAGCTTTCAAAACCCGGACCCATAATACATCGACGTCGGATATCAATTGGAAACCGATCTTTATTAAAATGGCGCCATTTCCCATGAAACTAAATTAACACTCAACTTACCTTCTCCTGAACTCCAAACAAAACGCCTAATCAAACATTTCATGTCTTCACATGTTCCTTTTGATAGCTAGAAGGATTTCATAACATAAACAGGAATAGCCGGAAGGACGACCTTAGCTAACGTGATCCGCTCGGCTAAGGACAAAGATTTAGCCGCCCAACTTGGTAACATCGCATTTATCTTTTCCAATAAAAAAGAATAAGTGGCCCTAGAAACACCGCTATGAAGAAGTGGCACACCCAAATATCTTCCCAAATCTTCGACCACCTCAAAACCAAAATAATCAACAATCTCTGCTTGTTTCCAATACGGGCAATTTTGAGAGAAATAGATTTGAGTCTTGGCAACACCAATCTTGTGTCCAGAAGCATTACAAAATATTTCCATGATATTATGAATAACCAATGCCTAATCTAAAGAAGCTTCCGCAAACAAAACCATGTCATCGGAAAAAAAAATAGGTGGACAAATCAGGGCCTGACCGACCAAGGTTGATAGGGATCCAAAAACCAAAATGTGTCGACGCCTGAATCACCTGCGAAAGCTTATCCATACACAGAACAAATAGATAAGGCGAAAGTGGGTTGCCTTCACGAGTCCCTCTAGTAGGTGTAAAAGAATATGTCAATTCTCCATTCCAAACAATCTGCATGGAGACCGAACGAACACACTGCATTATAAGATTAATAAAAGAAGCCGAAATACCCACTGCAAAAAGCGTTTCCTCAATATAGTCCCATTCCAAGCGGTCATAAGTTTTTTCTAAGTACACTTTAATGGTCATCCAAGCCTTTTGACGTATAGGGTTTTTAACATAAATGATTAAGGGCGTTGACCTTCGAGAGAGGCAATGGAACCATTGAATCTACTCGGCAAACAATGCCAATACATGATTTTTTGAAAGCTGGCATGGCATGATTAATGTGAAAACCATGCACTCCCTACCAACACTCATCATTTGCTAAGACACTCTCTTGCCAACATTTTATTTTCTTTTTCTTCATTTAAATTAATTTCAAAACAAACATTTTTCTTGAAAACAAGTAAATCTGCAAAGCAATCGAAATTCCAAAACGCATTCCTTGTGGGGTCGATAACTCAGCTTAACTGATGTATTACTTGCAGACCGTGTATACTTGCACGCAATGGACTTTACTTGGCACTGTTTTTATACTTTACCGACATCTTTTACGCCTTATTGCCAGCAAATAACCATTCACACCGAGAGTCTACAAGTTTTTGGCACCGTTTTTAGGGAATACAACAGAGTTTTATTGTTTTGTCTTACTTGTTTTGCTTTACTTTTGTTTTAGTTTTGTTTTGTTTAACTGTTTTTATCAGTGTATGCCCAGAAAACGTGTTGAGAGGGAAGTTAGACCATTAGATCTTGAGATTGAACGCACATTACACGGATTGAGAAAGAAGATCCGAGAGATGAATCACGAAAATCAAGGTAACAGAGGAGTAAATAATGTTCAAAACAATAAGGAGAATCAACCAAACAATAGAGGAATACATTTACACAATAACGATGCCATCAACAAGCCGAATAAGAAAGACCTATTTGAGAACAATCAGCACATGACATCACATGCTTAATGCCAGGAGTTATTGGAGATTCGATGGAGAACTAACAGGAGATCCAAGACAGCATTTAAAGCAATTTATGGAGATTTGCCAATTATTTCAGCAACGATGAGTGTTTGAGGATATTGTGAAGTTGAAACTTTTTACTTTCTCTTTGAGGGACAGAGTAAAGATTTCGCTCAATTCTTTGCCACCGAGCTCAGTCACTCTCTGGGAAGATCTATGCTATAAGTTTTTAACACGATTTCAGCCACCGACACTCACTGCCAAGCTGCGTGGTGAAATCATTACTTTTAGGCTGGCCGAGGACGAGAACCTATATGATGCCTGGGAAAGATTTAAGGACTTGTTGAGAAGGTGTCATATGCATAGGTCCCCAAATTGGACCCAGATACAAACCTTTTACAACGGATTGAACGCACAGACAAGAAATGTTGTTGATGCTTCAACAACCTGATTATTGCTCGACAAAAATCATACAGAAGCCGTTGACATCCTTGAAAGGATAGCCATAAATGATTTTGAAAATCATGTTGCTAGGCTTGGGACTAGAACCAAATCTAGTGGGAAATTGCAGTTGGATGAGCTAACATCCATTCATGTCGAGATTTCCAACCTCGCCAGCATGGTGAGAACTTTTAAAAAAAGTAACGACTCCCAAGCAGTTAAAGCATTGGAGCCATTTTGCACTATCTGTGGAGAAAACCATCATGTGGATGAATGCCCTGCCAATCCTGTGTTGGTAAATTTCATTGGCAATTCCAGATGTTACTACAATTCTAACTCCAATTCTTATAATGCAGGTTGGAGGCAGCACCCTAACTTTGCTTGGGAAAACCGATGGGGAAACCAATACAATGTACAGCGCCAGAAGGCCCAGAGGCAAAATTAGAATGCCATGCCAACATTCTGCCAAAACACCATGTCGCAAGGAGTTCAAAATAATTTCCAGTATGGGCAAAGGCTCAATCAAGGATACAATCTTACAGAATACACAGAGCAGGATGATGTCATAGTTCATAGTTTAGCAGCTTCAATACGGAATTTAGATATCCAAATGGGACAGCTTGTGAATGCACTCAACAATCGGCCACAAAGAGCTTTGCCAAGTGACACTGAAGATGCTCGACACTAAGGTAATGAGCAATGCAAGGCCATAACCCTTCAAAGTGGTAAACATTGTGAGGCAGAAACGGCTGCCAATCATTCGATTGACTACCAAGTTGGCAACCCAATGCCAGCAGATGAGCCTAAGGAATCCGAGAAAGGGAAAGCTAAAGAAGATGATGCCAGAGATGGTGCCCACAATAATGCCAATTCTCATGTTAGCTCTAGTGCTCTGTAGGATGCCAGTCCCAGTGCTAACGATGATGTTCACAAAATGACAAGCAGACTTTGGTAAAAAAGCAAACTGATGCCAAAGTGGATGTAAGCACTACCTCGGAAAAGCCGACAGTGCCAACATATGTATATCCACCACCATCATTTCCGGCCAGACTCCAAAGCAAGAGCAGGACCAGCAATTTAAGCGTTTCTTGGAAGTGCTTAAGCAATTTCAAATTCATATTCCATTGGTGGAGGCTCTTGAACAAATGCCCAACTATGTAAAATTCATGAAAGACATTTTGTCAAAAAAAGAGGAAGTTGGGAGAATTTGAAACTGTTGCCCTCACGCAAGAATACAGTGCCATTATCTTGAATCGATTATTACCAAAGCTTAAAGATACAGGGAGTTTTATTATTCCTTGTACTATCGACAATAAATTCATGGGTAAGGCATTGTGTGATTACGAGCTAACATCAATTTAATGCCATTATCTATTTTTAGGAAGCTTGGCAGAGAAGCGAGACCTACCACGGCGAAACTCCAGTTGGCATACCGATCCTATACACATCTCAAGGGTAAGATTAAGGATGTGCTGGTAAAGGTAGACAAATTTATATTTCCAGCTGATTTTATCATTTTAGATTATGAAGTTGATATTAATGTGCCAATTATTTTTGGGAAGGCCATTTCTTGCCACGAGTAGAACTCTTTTTTTATGTTCATAAAGGGGAATTAACAATGCAAATGAATGATCAACATGTTACTTTTAATGTGTTTAAAGCTTTGAAGTGTGTAGATGAGCCAGATGAATATCAGACTGAGGAGACTATGGAGTTTGTTTTTATGATGATCGCGACACAGTTGTGCCAGGATGCATAATTGATGCCAACATGTTGATGGCATTGTTGAACTTTTTGAGGAACCTGAAGAATCAACCTTAGAGGCTGAAGTTGTGAGTTATTTTGAGCCATTAGAATTAACCAGTAGGGCGATAACCATACCAAAACCATCGATTGAGGAACCATTAGAGTTGGAGCTTAAGCCGCTGCCAAAACACTTGAAGTACGCCTATTTAGGTAAGAACTCATCACTACCGGTGATCATTGCCACTGATCTCACTAATGATCAAGAGGCAAGGTTGTTGGCATTATTAAAGACCAATACAAGCATTGGGTTGGACCTTGGCCGACATTCAAGGTATTAGCCCAACCATTTGCATACACAAATCATTTTGGAGGATTATCGAGGCAAGACCATTGAAGGTTAGAGACGATTAAACCCGAGCATGAAAGAGGTAGTTAAAAAGGAGATAATAAAATGGCTTAATGCTGGAATTATTTATCCTATATCCGATAGCTCTTGGGTTAGCCCTGTACAGTGTGTGCCAAAGAACGGTGGCATGACTGTAGTGCAAAACAACGAAGATGAGTTGATCCCCTCTAGAACGATCACATGATAGAGAGTGTGCATGGATTATAGGCGGTTGAACAAAGCTTTCTACTATTTTTTAGATGGTTATTCGGGTTATAATCATATTGCATTAGCCCCCTCTGATTAGAAAAAGACCACATTCACATGTCCCTATGGGAAATTTGCTTTTAGAATAATGTCATTTGGTTTGTGTAATGCATCGACAATGTTTTAACATTGTATGATGTCCATTTTTTCTGACATGATCGAGCACAACATGGAAGTATTCATGGATGATTTCTCGGTGTTTGGAAGAACATTCGAGGAATGCATTCAGAGTTTGGAACAAGTTCTAAGGAGAAGCATCGAGACGAATCTAGTGCTGAACTGTGAAAGATGCCACTTCATGGTGAAGGAGGGCGTTGTTCTCGGGCACAAGGTAACTGAAAAAGAACTAGAGGTTGATTAAGAGAAAGTGGAGGTAGTTAAACAATTGCCACCACCTCACGCCCACGAACATTAAAGGTATAAGGAGTTTTTTACGTCATGCAGGTTTTTATCGTTGGTTTATTAAAGACTTTTTTAAGATCTCTAAACCTTTATGATCATTATTGGAAAAAGATGCCACTTTTGTTTTTGATGACTATTGTTTGAGAGCATTTCAGGTTCTGAAGGATAGATTGATCAATGCCCCTATAATCGTGGCACCAGACCGGACTAAGCCTTTTGAGTTAATGTGCGATGTTATCGACTATGTTGTGGGATCAGTTTTAGGCCAACGACATGGCACAATTTTTCATGCCATATATTATGCCAGTAGAACCCTGAACGAAGCACAACTTAATTACTCTCAACTAAAAAAGAGTTTCTTGTAGTTGTATTTGCGTTTGATAAATTTAGATCTTATCTATCAGTAATAAAATTGTTGTTTTTACAGATCACTCGGCACTGAAGTACCTCTTGGCAAAGAATGATGCAAAGCCGAGATTGGTCTGATGGACTCTATTACTCCAAGAGTTCGACCTTGAAATTCGAGACAAGAAGGGTCGTGAGAATTTGGTTGCTGACCATTTGTCACGCCTTGAACATCACCTTAGCAATGAAACCAATGCCATCAGAGATGAGTTTCCAAATGAATATCTACTTGACGCTAGTGTCGTGCCATGGTATGCCGACATTGTAAACTACTTGGTGAGCAACATCATGCCGCCAGATTTGAATTACAATGCCAACAAGAGATTTTTGTGGTATGTCTGGCAGTACTATTAGGATGAGCCATTCTTGTTCAAGCAATGTGCTGATCAGGTGATTCACCGCTGTGTTCCAGAAGATGAGCAACATGCTATTTTGCAAGCATGTCATGTCGCACCATATGAAGGACACTTTGCTGGACTAAAAACCGTTGTCAAGGTGTTGCAGTCAGGTTTTTATTGGCCCATGTTGTATAAGGATACTCATGACTTCACCAAGGCATGTGATTCATGCCAACATGCTGGGAATATCTCTAGCAGACATCAAATTTCGCTCCAAAACATTATGCCGATGGACTTGTTCGATGTTTAGGGGATAGACTTTATGGGTCCATTTCCCCCATCTTTTGGCAATATATACATATACATACATACATATATATATATATATATATATATATATATATATATATATATATATATATATATATATATCCTAGTTGCAGTTGACTATGTTTCCAAATGGGTAGAGGTTATAGCCTTGCCAACAAATGATGCCAAGGTTGTTATCAAATTTTTGCACAAGCATATCTTTACACGTTTTGGTGCTCCTCAAGTGATCATTCATGATGAGGGCACCCATTTTAAATGCAATCTAATCTCTAAAGCTTTGTGCAGGTATTGGATACAACAAAAGATAGCCATGGCCTATCATCCACAGACAAATGGGCAAGCCGAGATTTCTAACAAGCAAATCAAGAATATCCTAGAAAAGATTGTGAATCCTTTGAGGAATGATTGGTCTTTGAGGTTAGATGACACTTTGTGGGCTTATAGGACCGCCTTCAAAACTCCATTGGGCACTTCACCTTTCAAGCTTGTATATGGTAAACCATGACATCTGCCAGTGGAGATTGAACGTAATGCCTATTGAGCAATCAGAACACTTGACATGGCATGGGCTGCAGTGGGAGAAAAGAGGATGTTAGACCTCAATGAGTTAGAATAATTTTGCGCACTTGTTTATGAGAATGTCAAGCTATATAAAGAGAGAACCAAACGTTGGCATGATAAGAGAATCTTGACAAGACATTTTGAGGTAGGTCAACTAGTTCTTCTATTTAACTCACTGCTTAAATTGTTTCCAGACAAGCTTAAGTCGAGATGTCAGACCCCTTTGAACTAGTACATCCCTATGCTCATGGTGCCGTGGACATCAAAGATGTAAAAACCCGGTGAATTTTCAAGGTGAATGGGCAACGCTTGAAGCATTATTGGGATGGAGAGTAGAGTACTGCCAAGGAGGTCATCCTCTTGGCAGAACTACCATGATGCCACCGAGTTGGTATTTTCTTGTAAAAAGTAGGATTAGAATTTTTCTTTCCAGTATATTCCTTTATTTTATTTGTTAATTTTTTCTTTTAGATTTCATTTTTTTTCTTTTCTGTATTGAAGGGTTTTTGTTTGAGTGCATGCAGATTTTTGTGCTAGGAAGTATGCATGTGTAGATACATATATTGGCAGGACGAGAGAATGGGTGCAGTGTCATGCCATGAGTAATACCAGCAGTTGAGCTTGGCATACTGCGACAATAATTTTGGAAAAAGAAAATTACCCTAGTTTGATTTAATTTAAACCATGAGAGAGAAAATAAAACCTAGCTTCCCATAATTTGAGGTGAATATAAAATTAAATTTAAATCACCTTATCACTTCATATCTTATCAATTTAAAACATATCCTTATCACTTATCCTTTCCATACTTATCACATCATCATTTTTTACTCCCCATAACACGCCATCTTTTCATTATTACCCTTCTTACACCATTCATAATTAAAAACCTACCATAACACTCAATCTATTCCCCTTTCAACTCTTACAACTTTTACCCTCTTCACTTTACCTTCTTCCCCTAGCCGTTTACTCCCCCCCCCCCCACCATTACAAAAAAATCAAGCGTTTTCTTTTCTTTCTCTATAGTCATGTGTAGAACTAATGTTTTGATATAATAATTGAAAAATATTTTAGACTAATTTGAAAAAAATTTAAAACTTGGTTTTAAGTCCAAACAACTTGAATATATGTTTGAGGTATCTTAAGAGGTTTTTGGCAAAGATTTTTCATGTTTAATAGCCAAACTTGTATTCTCAATGTACCCGTATCGATACAGTTGTACCCGTACCGATACCTTTTTGCCCAAGTTTGGTCACTGCCAAAACCCGTATCGAAACAGGCTTGGCCGTTTCGATACAGATCGGGATCGTTTCGATACGCCATGTAAGCGTACCGATCCCCTTTCAACCAACCCCAACAGCTAATTCCCAATGGCCATTTAAAAATGAACCCGTACCGATACGCCCTCAAGCGTATCGATACGCCCAGGCTAGCAAGAGCCCAACGACTAGTTTTTGATGAAGGCCGTACCTATACGATTCCATGCGTATCGATACTGATAGCTGCAGAATAGCATTTATGAAAGGAAATAAAGTCCTCAACGGCTCCAAATCATCCCCAACGGCTAGTAACGGCTACAAACTCAATTGGGAGTATAAAAGGGACCTCCAAGCATCTTGTAATGGTCAATACTTCAATTGTTACAACATTATGATGTCAAAATTTGTCTAGAGCTTAAATTGTTTATTTCTTGCTTAGACAACACTTGTGAGCTTACATTGTTAAATTTGCTCAAGTGTTTAGGTTTTGGGTGAGTGCTTAGAATTGCAAACAAACACCTTTTAGAGGGATTTCTAGTTTGCTAAGTCTTTCTTTGTAAAGAGAGTGTTCCTTCAAGCTTTGGGTAGAAAGCTTTGAGGGTTGTAACGGTTTCCTCCTAATCCTAGAAAAGGGGACGAAATTCTTAATGAATTTGTTGGAAATCCTTAGTTGGGAGCTAAGGTAGTGGATGTAGACCTTGGTTAGAAGGTTGAACCACTATAAATCCTTGTGCCAAATTGCTAAATTTTCACCTCCCACTAAAACACCCAGTTATCCAACTTCTCCACACTTGGCGAGCAAGAACGGTTGATCGAATCGAGCCCCATAAATCTCAACACCATGGCGTCCTCATCTAAGCCTTTTTCAAAGACTTTTCAACGAAGAGATAAAGAAGAAGTACTATGATCAATTCGCCTCGAAATCTTTTTGCTTCGAAAAGAATTTTGACTTCAACCCCGAGAAGAATCAAGTATTTCCCACTAAGTTCATGGAAATAGTCACCAAGCACAAATGGAAAACATTTTGCCAACAATAGGGTGAGATCTTTCCAAATCTTGTTCGAGAAGTTTATGCATATTTAACTACTAAGTCAAATCCCTTTTTAATGATTCGAGGTGAATGTGTAAGGTTTGATGAAGGATCTATCAATATTATGCTCAAACTAGACGGAGAAGATTACTATGGCAGGTTTGTGGCTAAGATGACGGATGCCAAGCGCCAAACGCTGTTAAAAGATTTATGTGAGCCAGACACAGAATGGATTGTATCCTCTAAGGGCACTCGAACGGTCAAGAGAGAAACCCTCCAACCGCAAGCAAAGGGCTGGAATCACTTTCTCAAGGCTAGTCTAATGCCGACGACACACAACGAGACTGTTTCAGAAGACCGTCAAGCATTGTTGCATACCATTCTTTTTGGCCGAAAAATAATGTTGGATGGATCATCATTAATGAAATCTACAAGTTTTCCAATAAGCCGACTAGAGGTTATTCTTCCCACTCTTGATTTGTAACAATTGCAGGCGCTACGAGGTGCCCACGACCGAGGAAGACGTTGCCTTTGAGGTGAAGAGCTACACTATCACGTCGGCCGGTTGGAAAAACCTTACTGGAATTAATGTGCCTTACAAGGAAGGGTAAGGGCAAGGCTGCTTCGCCAAAGCCCAGAACTAAAACGCCAAGGACAAAATCATCAGCTTCAATGCCATCCGCCTCAATGCCAGAGAATTCGATGGCATTGCTTTCTCATATCTCCCAGCGCCAAGAATTGATTCTCCTTAATTTGGAGAAAAGTGAGGAGAACCAGAAGAAACTATGGCAGTATATGCATGTCCGAGATTTGGTCATGAAAGAAACCTTATGAGCCTTTCTCCGGGCATTCTATCGGCATTTCCTGCCTTCCCAGGGGAGCTCTTTGCCAATGAGAGTGTCAGTCCAGTCCACAGTCCAGTGTCCTCCAATTCCATAGAACCGATTTCCCCTGCTCACGATGAATTTACTAAGTCTGCCTCTCTACATGAATCTGCTGCTGAAAGTGAAAAGGAACCCACTGCCACGCCGACTTCTTCCGAGCCTGTAAAGATTGTCAAAGAAACTCTTGCCTCGACGGCCGCTTCTAAGCTCGGTTGGGGTGGACAGAAGAGAATGGCCCTTGAACGTGGGAGCCTTACTCAAAGGAAGACATGTACCAAGATGGCCGAGGAAGCCCGTGCCCACCAAGAAGAAGTCTCCAAAGGGAAGTCCTCTTCTTCCTAACTCTTTGCTTTATCATTCATTTTTCATGCATTTTTATATGTTCATGCATTTTTTATGTTCTGTTTTTCTTGTATATCTGTGTTGTTTCATACATTGAGGACAATGCACATCTTGGGTTTGGGGTTGTACATTTCCTCATAGTTATGACATGCCATGCATTCATGTTTAAATTCTATTTTCATACCATGACATGTAGGTTAGGATAGTTTGCATATCGAACCACTAAAAAAAGAAAAAGAAAATTTTATCTCGGTTAATTTTTAAAGTATGTTAACATTTGTTAGGCAAGTTTAGTTTGACCTAGGTGTCTGTCCGATAAGGAAATTTAAATCTTTTGATGCATATGCCAGCAGAATAGTAATGCCAAGATTGCTTGCCAATTGATCTCTAGTTTAGGGAATTGAACCTTTACTTAACACGTGATATGTATCTAGTTCCCTAGCAAGCTTAAACTTTTTAAAACCATGCTTGGAATTAAAAAAAATGTTTATACCAAGGTGATTAAAAAAATAAATAAGTTAGCAATGTTCTGCCAAGGCACTAAATTTTTTTTTTGAACTCTTCTCTCCATAGAGATAATAAGTTACTTGGGGCTTCGTGGAATGCTCCCTCTTAGTTCTCAAGTCAAAAACTTTAGGGTATGGGTTGAAGAGAGAGCCTAGTGATGTCTGGATTAAGGTGGGGATTCATGGTATGCTCCCTCTTATCACTCACGCTTAACAGTGTCATGAAGCTTAAATTAATGTCAAAGACCCTCGGTAAGAAAGAAAAATGAAAATAAAAATTATGAGTTTGAGTAGTAAAATTGGTTAATGGAGTTGGTGGTTATTTTATGTATATTGCCTGCACTTCATGCACTTTTTCATACCCTTAGACTAGAGTTATATTACTGCTCTTGAGTTTATTGTCTGCTTGGCATTACTGCACTAAGTTTACTGAGGATAGATCCATGCCAAATTCTGTTTGCCTGCATATGTTGGCGTGCTGACCAAAACCTTATCGAGGTATTATTTTCACATTTTTAGTTTTTCTATTTTTCTTCTTCGCATTACTTGAGAACACACAATGAGCTAAGTGTGGGGGAGTGTTGACGCTCCAAAAGTACTAGTTTATATACCAATTTCACATGATTTTACTTGTCTTTTAAGTACATTAAGTTGCATTTTGCTTTATGAATCATGCATTTGCATTAAGAATTAGGATTTTGTGTTATGCCAGTTTGAAGGGTTGTTTTTGACACCTTTTTCAGGATGGCATAGCAAGAGGCACAGTTTCTGGCAGGGCAAAGCAAACCAAGGAAGGAAGAAGATGATGTCGAGTAGCCGTTAGCACAGAATGACCTTTAATGCCAAGTACCAGTTGGCAGAGAAGAGCATTTGATGTCAGGCCAAGAAGTTGTTGACTATAAAAAATAGGACTAGATTAAGCTGCGAAAAAAATAAGGATTGGATCAATCCCCAAAAAAATAGCAAGCAGTGCCAAGTGCAGTTGGCAGAACCATGCCAAGCTGCGATGCCAAAGAAGCGTTGGCACGATGAGATCGGCCCTAATCCGATCAACCTTGAGATTCAAACGTTGGATAAGATGATCCTTTTTCCTTATCCCCTGCACGTTAAAATTCAAATCCAAGATAAACTAAGGCTATCTCTTGAGTCCTATTTATACTCGAAGAACGGATGGAACGAAAAACGAACAAAAAAGAGAGATCGGAGCCGGAGAGTGATCGGAGTCCAAGGAGTTCAACCTTTGACCAAGGCCTAGCTATGGAGAGCTGCATTGAAAGACCCTCTTCTAGCTTATCCTTAGTCGGATTATTTTTATTTTATTTTCAAATGATGATGGATTTTTGGTTTTTAACCCCACCATGTACAAATTTCATAGTTGGTGAGGGTGTTTAGGTTTATCATTATGTTTTGTGCTTAGTTTTTAATACATTATAACTACCTCGACAATGTTTTGTTCTATCTGGCATGATTTCCATTTTTAAGCGTATTGCCAAGCGAAAGTTGTCACTCTTTTTTTAAAATACTATGCCAAGCGACGGCTGGCATAGTTAGCCTATTGCAACTCAATGTCATAAATGACTCGGGTGGCAACGAACGAATGCTACATACTGAGGTGAGATGCTTCGAAAGAAGATGTTCAAGTAGATGAACTTACTTCGGGAATGAAACCTACCCCTCAGGAGTAAATATTGGTACTTAATCAAATCGATTTTTGAGAAAACATTCACTATAGACATATAGGGTTTTTAACATAAACGATTTAGGGCATTGACCTTCGAAAGAGGCAATGCCACCATTGAATCTGCTCGGCAAACAATGCCAAGACATGATTTATTAAAAGCCGGCATGACATGATTAATGTGAAAACCAGGCACTCCCTGCCAACACTCATCATTTGCTAAGAAACTCAGCTTAACTGATGTATTACTTGCAGACCGTGTATACCTATTGCCAGCAAATAATCATTCACGCCGAGAGTCTACAATGCGCTTTAAGTAACACATGATCATCACACCATAAACCGATATCTACACGCAACATACGGATCAAGAACTCGCCTTTTGGTGCTACAAGCTTTCTTCCTGACCAATAACCAAGTTTAACTCTCTTTTTAAATTGTTTTCCAGTTCCTCAAGGTACGAGTTACAAGACGACTCTAGTGCTTGTTCGACTCTTTTGATATGCGCCAACAACAAATTCTTCTGGCGCCCAATATGATCGAAGGTTTCCTTATTCCATTTCTGACACCCATCCTGAAAGGAGGACACATTCTGATCCATTACGACATTATCCGACCAAACCCGCCTCAAGAAACTAGCAAACTCTGGATGATCATTCCATGCAACAATATAGCGAAAGGGTCGAGAGACTAAAGCCAAATATCGGGCCCTTGTATCAAGTAAGAGAGGTTGACGATCCAAGCCCAATTTAACTAAGTGGAAAACCTTAGATAAAGGGAAAAGCTCGTACCAACCAGAACTACAAATGCATCTATCCAGGCATTGAGATAAGGTTCCTCGCTTCCAAGTGAAATGTGGACCACTAAAACCCATATCAATCAAGCCAGATTCCAACATAAAATCATAAAAATTTTGATAGATACCAGTTCTATTTTGTGACCCCCATTGTCTTTCTTCCAAACTACAAATGACATTTAGATCACCACCTATCACCCATGGCGACCCATCCTCAGGTTCCAGTGCTTTTAAATGATCCCAAAGGACCCGACATCGGGTAGCATCAGGGCTCGCATAAACAAAGGTTATAAAGAACTGACCACCACCACCCTCAACAGTCAACAGAGCAAAACTCGTGGATATATTAATTGGATATCGCTAAGACATCAAGGTGAACTGATTCCCTCCATAGGGTCCAAATTCCACCTCAAAACCCTTGCGCTTCCACTCGAAAGTAGTATTCAAAACCAATCCTACGGATAAACTTATCAGCTGCCCTTCCGCCAATCTAAGGTTCCAGAACTGCAACAATATTTGGTCTATGTTTCTTAATCAAAAATTTAAAAGAACGATTAAACTTAGGGTCTAGAGCACCCAGGACATTCCAAAAAATAACCTTAACCATTATATAGAAGAAAAAAACAAAATGGTTAAACCTGCATATCTGAGACCTTATCTGGCTGCTCAAATGCCAAATTCGGTATCCAATTAACGTGAGAATTAACATTCACCTGTATAAAAGAGGAAGCACCTTGACGCGCCTTCTCCGTCGTCTCAACGTTATCTAAATCAGCCATTAGGTTAGAAAGGCACAATGCAAGAGCCGGTGTGGCATGTCCCTGATCGTCCTTCCTTCTTTGCTTGAGGCCTAGATTTTTAACGCCTTGAACACCACAGTTTTCTTAGTAGTATTCTTAGATGTTGTTCCTCGAATCGAGTTTGGCAAAACTCGCCCCTTACTCTCTCAAGGGGCTGCCCCTTGCTCGAATCCACAACCTGGACTGCGACGTTTTTCTCAGCATTCAAAGAGGTCTTAGCCAATACCACCTTCCCTTGTGAAGCCACCTTGTTCGACACACCATTAACAACCACCTTATCCACCTTGTTACCAACCGAAACAGACGTTATATTCTCCACAGCGGCAGCCCGAGACCCTATGCTCCCATGACCCGTGTTCGATCCAACATTCATCCCAACCATGATCTCCTTCTGCCTAGATCCCACATTTACCGAATGTATCGTCTTTGGTTGCACATGTGCATTGTCTCCTAACTTTTTCTCATCAGCAATTGCAACGAAACGTGAACCAAAACCAACCTTCCTCGTGGTCTCATTATCCTCACGCACTGGATCCCTCCTTTGTGCCACATTTCTTTGCTTGCGGTGAACCACTTGCATCCATGGCTCATACAACTCACTAGGATCTCTCTTATTGACCGCCACTGCTTGTTCACCTTCAAAAACCAGTGTAATCCCACAAGGCTCCTTTGTATGCCCGTATTTGCCACATTTGAAGCATATGAATGGCAAACCTTCATATTCAATATCTTGTCGTTGCCCATCAATTATGATTCCAGACACTAAAGGTTCTCCCAAGTCAACAATAATAGCTAATCTTGCAAAACGATCCCTCTTCTCTTCCGAAGTGTTATAATCTACGCGAACAACTTTATCGATAGCAGCGGCAATGTGTCAAAACAGGCTCTTGGTATAATAACAATATGGGAGTTTCGGTATACGAACCCATACCATAATTTGCGAAGGGTGCTCCTCTGTTGTGGAAAAATGCCTACTCGAAGGCTGAATAGTCAAATAACTGTTGTAAATAACCCATGGTCCCCAGGCCAAGATATTATGGAAATCTTCCTCCATAGCAAAACGAATAAGATAATACTTATTGTCCTTATCAATAAGATTGATCTCCCCCTTCGGCTTCCAAAGATCATGGATCCGATTCAAAAGTGCTCTATAGCCAATCGATTTTCTTAATAAACGAATCATAACAGACAAGGCCAACTTAGCGTCAATTGCATCATGAACCCTATCCAAAAATTATATTTTCGGTAATAATGCATTACCCCTAGACGAACATTCTCATTTCGAACCTCAACATCCAACTCAATGATCAGGGTCGACTCTATTGACTTCCCAGTAGCTCCAATGAGTTTATCCTTGAAAGATGGAATATGGGGTGTAATTTTTCCAGTATCACTGACACCTTCCTGAGCAACATGGTTCAACTTTCCATTCCCGTCAGCCATGGAAATCTGATCGCCTACGATATCACTCATAGGGACGTCCATAGCCCCTCCTATCTCACCCCCCTCAGAACTATCCATCAAATCACACCCTTTTTTGTTAACCAGTTGTACTTGTGCAGAAAACGACGAGCCTGGGCGTTCAAGAGCAACCGAAATATCCAAGACAACATTATTGTTCAGTGGACGACCTCCACCGTACCATCATCGACATCTTATACCCTAAAAAATACATCATACCCAAAATTTTTAAATTCTAACCACAAACTCTAATTTTAAATCTTAAATCTAATTTTTAGTGTGAGAGTATAAATAAGAGCCCCGAGAAGTGACATATGATTCCTATTCGAGTATAGTTGTTATCTCCTGCGTGCATTGGAATTATTTGCTTTGCATGCACGATGGTGCACTTTGTCTCGCAAACGTGGAACCAGATAAGTAAACATATTTCAATTTTATAGTACTCCTATTATATTATATTATATTATATTATATTATATTATATTATATTATATTATATTATATTATATTATATTATATTATATTATTGGTGCGCGTGGAATCTAATTCTCTGCCCTGAATTTATGGACAGAGTACGGCCTTTCGCTCATTTTCATGCCCAAAAGCTAACCCTCCCCTGCTCTGCTAGATTTTTAGTTGGAAAACACCCAAATTTGCAGCCTTAAGCCCTTAACTAGGGATGGGCATTTCACCCGGACCCAACGGGTTCCGACCCGACCCGGCCTGATCAGGTCGGGTATTTTTATGAAAAAAATTGAGTTCGGGTCGGGTCATGTTTTTATGTAGGGGGTCGGGTCGGGTCGAGTTTTAGGGTGAAAAAATCCGACGCGGGACTAATAGTGTAATTTTTTCTAAATTTTTTAGGGATATTTGTAATAATACTCCCTCTTTAAATATTTCTTTTATAATTAGGTCCTTAAAATTAATTTTTTATTTACATTTTAGTCCTTAAATTTATTATTTTTTATAATTATGCCTCTTAAAATTATTTTTTTACAATTAGATCCCTAAAATTAATTTTTTTTCTATAGGTCGGGTCGGATCGGGATCGGATTTAGTATATTTATTTTCGGGTCGGGTTCAGTTTTAGGATACTTAGTTTCGGGTCGGGGTCGGGTGGGCCAAAAACCCGAACCGACCCGACCCGTAACCATCCCTACCCTTAACACATTCCTCCAATTCAAAAAGAAAACTGCAATTCCTCTTTTATTCAGATATGCACGATATATCTAACTCCACTCATTTAATAATCAATAATGTATATACACACTGCATGAGATATCTAGATCTCGATGTTTGATAGTCGTATAATTGAATCAAATCCTTTAACGAGAAGTACAGCTCTTTTAATATTTTTCTTTTTTTAAAAAAATAAAATTGAATATGTTGATGTAATACAAGGGTAGTATATGTTCAATTTTTTTAGTCTTTTTTAATAAGGTACACACACTGTGTAGAATTGGTGATTAAACTCGAATTACCTGAATAAATTACATCATCCTTTACTACGGAGACAACAAGGGGTGAGCAAAAATTAACTTTAATTTGAATTACAAGAACGGAAAACAAAAGAAAACGAAAACATCCTTCATCATACTTCTAATATTTTTCATTCACAAGACTTCACGTTATTGTTATCTAGGGACAGAGTTAGAGGGACTAGTAGTGGCTTTGTCCCCTGAAATGTTAAATTTTAATTTAATCCTTTGAAATATAAAGTTTTCAATTTCGATCATAGTATAAATATAGCCTAACCTCGTAAATGATAAAATTTTCATCTAATATTTTAAAAACTATAAAATATAAACTGTGATGAAATACACTTTAACCCTTTAGATTTTAATTATTTACTTTTACCCCTTAAAAAAGGTCATGTAGGCATTGGAATAGAATCTTAGGTATGTCTCTTCTACACTCTCTACTCCTTACCAACTTAAACTCTTTATTTGATTTTGGTAAATTACTTATTTAGTATCTCATTTATTTTTTATTTCTATTTTGGTACCCTACGTGAAAAATTAATATACGCCGAGATTTTTATTTTTATTTTTGAAAACTATATGGTGAGATATAATTGATGAGTAACGTCACCCATATATGCTGAATTAAGTTGCCTAAAATATAAATTATCCAATAAGAATAAAATTCTAAAACCACCCCAAAACAAAGAACTAGTAAACCAGTTTGAATAGGTAAACCCCATATCCGTCGAATACGGCCAAGACCTCAAAACAGTTACACTACATAAAAAGGATCGTCCCCCAAATCTCCATTGACACACTAGTTTCCTTCTAAAATTCTTGTTTCTCGAGTCTCTTGCAACTTGAAAGAGTCTTATCAATGGCTGGCAAAGGCGAGGGTCCGGCAATCGGTATCGATCTCGGCACTACGTACTCGTGCGTGGGCGTTTGGCAACATGACCGGGTTGAGATCATTGCTAATGATCAAGGCAACAGAACCACACCTTCCTATGTTGCTTTCACTGACAGTGAGCGTTTGATAGGCGACGCTGCTAAGAACCAGGTTGCTATGAACCCTATTAACACTGTTTTTGGTAAGCATTGTTGGATTCTTTCAATGTTTTGTTTTTATTACAATTTTAACATGATGTGTTTGGAATAGATATTCGTCTGTCCATTTTCTGTGTCCCTTTATACGTGTGCGGTATATATATACAGATGCAAAACGTTTGATTGGGAGGAGGTTCAATGATGCGTCGGTCCAAAGCGACATGAAGCTGTGGCCTTTCAAGGTTACCCCTGGTGCGGCAGACAAGCCTATGATCACTGTCTCATACAAAGGAGAAGACAAGATGTTTGCAGCCGAAGAAATCTCATCTATGGTTCTCATGAAGATGAAAGAAACAGCCGAGGCCTATCTCGGTTCAACCGTAAAGAACGGCGTCGTCACGGTCCCTGCGTACTTCAATGACTCCCAGCGTCAAGCCACCAAGGATGCAGGGGTCATCGCAGGCCTCAACGTCATGCGAATCATCAATGAACCGACTGCTGCCGCCATTGCTTATGGACTAGACAAGAAAGCTGGCAGTGCAGGGGAGAAGAATGTGCTCATCTTCGACCTCGGCGGTGGCACCTTCGACGTCTCGCTTTTGACGATCGAAGAGGGTATATTCGAAGTAAAAGCCACTGCTGGAGATACACACCTCGGAGGGGAAGATTTTGATAATAGGATGGTGAACCATTTCGTGCAAGAATTCAAGAGGAAAAACAAGAAAGACATAAGTGGAAATCCCAGGGCTTTGAGGAGATTGAGAACTTCATGTGAAAGAGCAAAGAGGACCCTTTCGTCCACTGCTCAAACCACCATCGAGATCGATTCATTGTACGAAGGTATCGATTTTTACTCGACGATCACTCGAGCTCGATTCGAGGAGCTTAACATGGACCTGTTTAGGAAATGTATGGAGCCAGTTGAGAAATGTTTAAGGGATGCTAAGATGGATAAGAGTACCATACATGATGTTGTTCTCGTTGGAGGGTCTACCAGGATTCCCAAGGTTCAATCTCTATTGCAAGACTTCTTCAATGGAAAAGAGCTCTGCAAGAGCATCAACCCCGACGAGGCCGTCGCCTACGGTGCGGCCGTACAGGCCGCCATTTTGAGCGGCGAAGGCAATGAAAAGGTTCAAGATTTGCTCCTTTTGGATGTGACGCCGCTGTCACTTGGGCTGGAAACTGCTGGTGGTGTAATGACCGTTCTTATTCCAAGGAACACCACAATTCCGACCAAAAAGGAACAAGTTTTCTCCACTTATTCAGACAACCAACCTGGTGTTCTGATTCAGGTTTACGAAGGTGAAAGAACAAGAACAAGGGACAATAACTTGCTGGGTAAATTCGAGCTCTCAGGCATCCCACCAGCTCCGAGGGGTGTCCCTCAGATCACCGTCTGTTTCGACATCGATGCCAATGGCATTTTGAATGTCTCGGCAGAGGATAAAACGACAGGGCAAAAGAACAAGATTACAATCACCAATGACAAGGGTCGGCTGTCCAAGGAAGAGATTGAGAAAATGGTCCAAGAAGCTGAGAAATACAAATCAGAGGACGAGGAACACAAGAGAAAAGTTGAGGCTAAGAATGCATTGGAGAACTATGCGTATAACATGAGGAACACGGTGAGGGACGAGAAGATTGGTGCTAAGTTGAATCCGGCTGACAAGAAAAACATCGAGGATGCGGTCGAGAACACCATCAATTGGCTGGATAGGAACCAGTTGGCCGAAGCTGATGAGTTCGAGGATAAGATGAAGGAGCTTGAAAACATGTGTAACCCAATCATTGCCAAAATGTACCAAGGTGCTGGTGGTGATCCGGTTGGCGGGAAGAGCGGCGAGGCGCCACCGGCTGCCGGAGGTGGAGCTGGTCCCAAGATTGAGGAGGTCGACTAAGTATGAACAAGTCTTTTTAGTTTTTCTTTTTATTTCTATTGGGATCTTGAGGGCAATAATAACTTGTTAGGATCATATTCCAGTTTTGTTTTCATTTTTCAGTAATTTATTTTCCTTGAAAGACCATTTTGGTTCTCTTTTAAACATGTGACTTTGTTCTCTCACTTCATTCGGCCGCCCTCATTCTGCATGAACCAGCCCCAACGGACACTGAATTTTCAGTTTTATCGTTTGTTTTTCACACCACAAGAACAGTAAATTCATCACATTCACATGTAGGCTTTGGTAACTTGGATGCTTGAATGGTATTTATATTGATAATGGTGGTTGAATTTTGATTAAAAATGACTAAACTATTCTACTTTATTTAAATAAACCCCTTGTAATTTTTGAACAACTTGTACCCAAATAAATAATAAATAATCCGCTAACCTTTGAATCTATACTTTTTTATAACATCCTTTTCACTTGAAATTAAAATCAAACTTGGTACAAATCAAAGGATAAAAAGAATAAGAGGTATGTGTATATTAAGTCCCTAATCGAGTTCATGTATGTATTAATTTAATGGGTAATTATACCATAGCGACGAAAAAAAATAAAAAGTTTTTACAACTGTCTTAGTTTTAAAAGTTTATAATTTAAGGATTGTAGTTAGAATTTAGAGTTTAGAGTTAAAATTTAAGCTTGATAAGTTAAAACTTAAATTTCTAACAATATTTTCCTAAACCTAAACACTAACTCAAACCCTTAAATTCTAACAAAAACTCATAAGTCTAAACTCCTAAGCCTTAAATTGGATCTCAAACCCTAAAACTAATACACCTGTAAAAAAATGCTTACACCGAAAGTTCACGAAAAAATTTCTATTAATTAAATACCAATTCAAATGAAAATTTAGTGAAATGCACATTTCTGTAAATAATAATTAATATTCATAATGATTTTTTTAATCTTATATATTATTTAAATAAAAGAACTAAAAACATTAATTTAAAAGGCAAAATGTGCTCAATCCTATTTATGTATAATTTCTTATAAACTTCAACCATTATAATTGTTAAACGAATTTTAAAAATACATTATTTTACATAAAATATTTTCCTTCACCTACTTTAACAATCTAGTTTATTTGCTCAAAAAAATATTGTGAAGTATTGTGCAGTAACTAGGGCTGTAAACGAACTAAAGGTTCATCAAACTGTTCGTGAACCGTTTGGCGGGAAGTTTATTTATGTTCATTTATTTATTAAACGAGCGAACATAAACAATATTTTCTGTTTAATTTATTCACATATGTCCATTTATATTTATTATTTTTCATAACAAAGAGAATTATATTTAAAAAATTAAAATATATATTAAAATATGAAATAAAAAGAAAAAATTAAACAAATACTCAATGTACGAAACTTTAAATTTTTTAAGAAAAAAATTAAATAATATTTAATGTTCGTTCGTGTTCGTTTATTATTTTAACAAACGAACACGAACAAAAAATTATATTCGTTTAGTTGTTCGTGTTCGTTCATTTGTTCGGTTAAAATTAAACAAATGAATATAACTCGCTCGTGCCTAGCAGTAATTTTTTTTTCATTTGCACCCTAGTGGAAGTTTGGCCAATTAAAACAGAAAAGAAACTTGATGATCTCAAAAAATGTCACACACTACTCGACAAGTGAAAAGATTCATGGGAAATGTTTTTTTTTTCTAATATCCATCATGTCTTGTGGATGATTTAAATTACTAGTACTCATCAATGACAGGAATTAACTTAAAATACAAAAATTTTCATGACTATGTTTTCCGAAATTTCCACCAGAGTAAAAAAGAAAATCCCATATAGACACTGATAAATGAATGTTCTCTATCTACAACCGGATGCACATTCTCTGTTTAGAACTTAGAAGTGACTAAGAATTATGCATAAACTCCACATTCATCTTCAAAGAAAACCAAAATTACTTCCTTCCCCTGTTAAGCCTCTGCAGGTGGTAATTGATGCTGCCCCAGGGCTTCCTATTCATGGTAGCCTGCAACAAAGTAAACAAAAAGGGCCAGGAATTTCATAGTTGGGGTCCAAGATGAAAATAATGATGTAAAGTGTTAAAATTAATTGAGTTTGGGGGCATTGGTTATAAAAGTGAAACCACAGTTACAAACATACCTGAGCACTCATACAGGCATTCAAAAGATCCTTCTGCCGAACACATTTTTCTTCATTAACCTTGTTAAGAGCCAAGCAATTCAGGAATGATACCATTTCTTTCATGCAAGGTTTTGTAAGAGAGCCAAATTTCTTCGGATTTATATAAAGCGCATCAGCTTTGCGGCCCATCCTTATGGTGTAGTCTACATGAACAGAACAAAAGAAATTCAAAGTTACAACCACCTCCTTTCTAATTCAACTCTACACCATGTGAAACTGGTTAATAGGGAAGTTGCAAAAGAAGATATAAGACTGCTAAAACATACAATTGCTAGACAGCAGGACAAAAGCATGATAGCAACATCGCATGATAAATTACATATCCACAAAGCTTCAGAAACTAAAAACAAGTGCATATGCATATAAAACAATTATATTTACAATTGTCTTTCGGGATTTGATGATTCAGCTAATCAAAGCGAGATTGAAACCTTAGGAATAGTTAAAGAGAGACCCAATGGGCCAGTAACATCAACCCTTGCTAAACTCAAGTAGCCAATCATAACTTAAATCTAAAATGGTTTTGGACAGTGAAGAATCCACGCCTAAAGCATTAATGGCTGCTCTGTAAATGTAACAGAGTGTAGTAGAGTAGAAAACTAGAAAGAATGGTAACAGAAAAGGAGTAGCGACGCAGCTGCTGAAAATGGGAATGTTTAAAATTGAATGTTGTTATAACGAGGAAGATGGATTATCAGCTTTAAGGGGGGAAATGAATACAAACAAACTTTAACCCGACAAAGAAACCGGTATGAATTCCCACAGATTACTACCCTGCCTTCCCATCACATAAACTAGATGAGCAGACGTGTCAACAATCTCAACCTATAAGTGCACATAGGTATAACAATAAATAATAACATAAGGAAAAAGCTTAATGAAAAGTCAAGTAAAAATAATATCTATTCAAAGTAAGTGTATACATTCCTTATCATCGTTCAAATTAACTCGTGTGAATTGCTGAAAACTAACTAGTGAAGGTAGTTTATTGCTAACTCATGTACTGCAACATAATGAAAAATTATCATTCCAACCAAGCATAGCATAATAGAAGCAGAACAACTTAATTTAACCACAAGAATGAAAAACAAATATCTGAATGCTTTGTAACTAGGATTAAAGAAAAGTGTAGTAAGCTTTTAACCTTAAGTGCAAGCAGAGCCGGTCCTGAGATTTTAGAGGCCCTGGGCAAACTAGAAAATTAGGCCCCTAAAAATAAGTTTTGAAAAAATTTAAATTTAAATAGTAGGCCCTTAATAACAAATATTTAAAAAATGAATTTTAATAGTAGGTCCTAAACAAATATTGAAATTTTTTAATTTGAAGAGTATGCCTCTATAACAAATGTTGGGAAAAATGAGCCTCTAATAACAAACCATTGAAGAAATTAGACCCTAAATAACAAATATTGAAAAAATTGGAGCCTAAATAACAAGTATTGAAAAAATTGAATTTTAAGAGTAGCTCCCTAAGAACAAATATAATAACATGTATTGAAAAAATTGGTCACTTAATAACAAATATTGAAAAAATGAATTTTAAGAGTAACTCATAATAACAAAATATTGAGAAAATTAGGCATCTAGTAACAAGTATTGAAAAAATAGGACCCAAATAGCAAGTATTGAAAAAAAATTGAATTTGATGAATATGTCCCTAATACTAAATATCAAGAAAAATCGGACCTCAAATAACAAATATAGAAAAAATTAGAACTCTAATAACAAATATTGAAAAAATGAATTTTAAGAGTTGACTCGTAATAACAATATTGAGGAAAAATGGTGACCTGGGCGTTCGACCTGCCCCAAGGCCGGCTCTAAATGCAAGTAGCATGCAAGTCTTATGTACTTTTATATGTAATTTACGTTTAACTTCTGGAGATCCGGAAGATCGTCCAATTAACAGAGCAGAACATTCTTTTCAGCAGCGGGTATATCGCAATAAATCCTAGCTTTCTATCTGAAGATAGGAAATGAACGCTTATGTTAGATCAATTAGTTGATGAGTACCTTAACACGAAATTTCTGGAAATAAACTAAAACAAAGATTAATTCAATCAAACAACACGCGTCTATACAATTTCTGGAAATAAACTAAAACAAAGATTAATTCAATCAAACAACACGCGTCTATATAATTTCTGGAAATAAACTTTGGATTGAACATTGCATAGAAATAGATTTTCAACTAACTCAAATTAAGAAAAAAAATAACATGGAATTTAAAAAATATATATTAAAAATGAGAGACTGAAGTAGGTGACCTACCGGATCGGCAAACTTCAACGGCGAACACGTTAAAGAGATGAACGGAACGATCAACCTCGAACCTTAGGAATTAGGGCTTTATTTCTTTTATCTTACAGTTCTAAAGTAAAATGGATAGGGTGGGCTAACTAGTTGAGCCTTCTAGCCCAAAAAACAAAAAATAGTTTAAAATAATAATAGGGTTAAAGGATAAAAGAGCCTTTCTATATGACGAGGATGATAATAAAAAAAAATTCATTAAATTATTTTTAAGAATATTATATTTAATTTAAGTTCGTGTTACTTTGAGTTTAGGTTATTTTAGATTTGGACTATTTTAAACTAGAGTCGATTTCAGATATAGATTAAATAAATTTGAGTTGTTTGTTAAAAATGGTCAAATCGAACAAAACCGGTTTTATTTAAAAATACGGTGATTTTTTTGGATAATATTATGTTATGATGAAATAAAATATTAACTATATTAATGTAATTGGTTGAACAGACAAACACCTACTTTGTTCCTTTGTTTTACCAATTTGATTCGTTAACCAAACGCTTGGGTTTGTTGAGAATTCGTTAGCAAATTTTTAAGACGAAATTGGGCAGATCCTCGAGACCTAAATAGAGCTCAATCGAGTCCTACATTGTTAGTTCATATTTTAATCAACAATGCTTTCAGATTTAGTATAAGATGAATAATGTTTGTTGTAGTACTTTGTCCAAGTTTCTAGACTCATAATTTTTTTTCTACTTGCACTCTCAATTTTTAGTCCTCACAAATTTAAATCGATCGGTGTTGCACATCTGATTTAAAAAAAAAATGGTGAGTAATAAGTTAGAAAAGAAAAATGGAGATGTGAAAGTGGGGGAGCAAACTTTCGGTCGAATCGCGTGATAACAATGACGTTTCTTGTTGTTTAGGTAAAACCTCACAACAACTCTCTCTGCCTACAAACTTTGTCACTTTTCGTAAATGTTTCCCCATCTTCAATGCCCATATTAAATGGCTCCTTTGGAAGCAAAACAAAAAATAAAGCCCCACTGATTTAAAAACAAAAAACAAAATCATTACATTTATTCTAAAATAAATATCTTAGATTTTTTTTAAAAACAAACCCACATAAAAATTTGCTGCTTAAATAAGATTTAAAAACCATTATATACTTCTAATTATATTTCTAGACCGCTTACTATTTGGAGGGAAAGCTTTAGTTTATCGAATGAGTTTAGTGTACAACAGTTTAATTTAAAGTTAGAAAACGTTACAATCGAAATGTTAAAAAGTATAAAATCTAAAATGTTATCATGCAATCTAAAATATTATATTTTTTAAAAATATTTTAAGTTTGTAGTTTTATAACAAATTTTAAAATTTATCGTGAAAACACAAAACTTAAAATATTATGAAAATTATAAAATTTTAATTGTGGGATAACATTTTAAGTTGCGGTTTCTTTAGCCTACCCTAAACTCACCCTTATTTACCACATGCGTGTGTTGCTGACTTTTTGTCCGAAACTTATAAAAATACAAAACTTAAAATATTATAAAAATATATAAAATTTCAATTGTATTGTAACATTTTTAGGTTACCTATTTTAATAACGTGTTTTCTAATATTTTATGTTTAAAAAATTTTAACCTTAAATTAAATTGCAACACCCTAGACGCACGTTAGTTTACCACACGCGTGTGTTGCTGTGTTTTGATTGACAAAAAGACGGACTATATTTTCTACAAACAACTGTAAAATCTTATTAGGGTGGAAAAGGAAGAAAGTTTCTGCATTACTTTCAACTGTTTTGAATCGGAACAAAAAAGGGGTTAGCTGTAGACCATTTTCGACATTATTACCACTTAAAAACATGTCCGAACAATGCCTAGAAAGGACAGTAATTCCTTTAAGAATCTAAAGTAAAAAACGCAAGCATCGTTAGCCCTTTCAGACAATGGTGAACTGGAAAAAACCAGATTGTCCCCTACGCCCTAACCAAGTCCCCCCCTTCAAGTTTCCTTTCCTTACTATGCATAACAAGATGTTACAGGATTGGTAATACAATGGTAGATGAAAAAAGAATAAATTTAAAAAAAACATGGAACTCATGTAGCAGAAGACAAGATTCAGGAATCTAACGCATACTGTATGTCTTGTCTAGTGTTCTGAATGTTGTAGGAGAAGAACGCAATGGCAGTATCTGAGAAGAACTCGAAGGGTACTGCGGCAAACATTGGAGAGGTTCCAAATTCTTATTATCAACAATGAATTTCAAGAAAGACCCTTGAATCTCACCATTTTTATGTACTTTTTTCTCAGCTTCAACCATTAATCTTCTTAAAAGTTTCTCTTCTGCGTCTCTTAAGAACTTGAACTTTGGAGGAGGCGAAGATCTGAGCTTGTTTAGCTCGGCGTCCGTTGATGATTCAAAGAGAGGGTTGAATCCTTGGCGGTGATAAGAATCTAAAGGGTTCAAAGGTGGAGGAGAAGCCATTGGAGTGTCGATAGTCAAAAAAAGATCACTCAAGCTCCTTGTTCTTGAACCCTTTCTGCTTTTATCGCCTCTGGACCGGCCATCTTCTGAGTCGAGATCTTCCTTTGTTTCCTCCTTGATTGTGAAGAGGAATCTGGGTGGACCGGCCAGATTGTGAAGCCTCATCAGCTCTGATTCAATACTCTCCTCGCCATAGCCCTTTAGCAGCAAATCCTTGCTTAACCCGACTTCCAAATCTGGCTCAACAACGCCATTGGTGGTGGTGGTGGTGGATGCATGCAAAGAAGCGGGTTTCTTCCAGCAGAAGAGCTGAATCAGTTCCTTTGCATATTTTGTGTAATCATCTTCAACTTGTGAGCTGCTGCTGCTGCTACTACCAATTAATCTCTTCTTCCACCAAAGCAAATAGTAAAGCTCAGCAACAACAGCTAATAAAAGACAACCAAAAACCAAGCTCAAACCAATCCCTAATCCACTGAAAGATGCCATCTTTTGCTTGAAATTCACATCTCCTGGGTATATAAAACCTTGGGTTTTGCTTGAAATTCAGTACCAAATGTGAAAAAAAAGGTTGTCAGAAGAAAATAAAAAGGACCTTTAAATCACAAAGCCCATAAAAGGAGCCTTGGATAAGCTTCACCTTCACTGCAATTCACAAGCAAAGATTCCTTGTGGTGAAGAATAAAGGGGGAAATGTATAAATTTGCCTAAAACACACGCCACAGGGAATCTGAGGAAAAAGCTTAGTGCAGATAAAAACTTACCTTATAAGTCCAAAATCTCAAAGGAACAAAGGAACACCACAAAAGTTGTGTAGCCTTACTGCCAATGGAAACAAAAACCTTAGATTCGAACAAAAGGATGAAAGCGAAATTATATTTTGTGGAGATTGAATTGTCAAAACAACGAATGCTGAATTGGGAGCAAAGAAAAGTAAAAATATATGATTGGGGGAATGGGGTGGGCAAATCTGTGTTGTGGTTGTGGAGTTTACTGAAAATGGCAATGGCAGGTCGTGAAAAGAAAACAATGTCAAATTATGGTTTTGGTTCCTTTATTATGCTCAAATCTTTAAATTTATTTTAATTTAATCGCTATTTTTATAATGTATTTAGTTAATCAAAACATTTAACATGATAGTTATTCCGATTGAAATACTATTCTGGAAATTTCTTAGGGTTAATTTAGCTTAACTAGTATAGTTGAAAATTAGTAGCTTGATTGTTTTGCTCTCTCTTTAGTTATTTATTTTTTTCTTTGATTAATCGATGATGATATTAATTTTAGTATTGGTCGTCGGTTGTCGGTATTTTATTTATTTTTTATATTTAAATTTATTTATTTTTTTCTTCGCATATCTTGTTGTGTTTTCTTCTGTCTCTAGGACACTTTTTTCTGCCTTTATGACTACTTTTAAAGGTGTTTGATGTTCGTTCGGTGACCCTCACAACTTTTTTTCTTATTCATGTTTGTTGGTAGTTTTGGATAGTTTGATCCCTTTTGGGTTGTTGGCTAATGTAATCGAAACTGTATAACGAACCGGCATCGCCTTTGGGAATAGACGTGAAGGGTGATTGTTGATTTTGAGATTTCATCTAGTTACTGTTTTGACAACTTTCCAGTGACCATTTCTACAATGAACCGCAGAAATTTTCTTTGGTGCAAAGTGTCTAATTTGACCGGTGTAACGTTTATCTTTTCTTTTTAAATTTATTGTTTTCTTATTTTGTTGTTGTTTTTGGATGTTTTAAAATTTATGTTTTTGTTTATCAATAAAGTTAGGGGTGTAAACGAACATGTTAGTTTATATGCTTAGAAATGTTAAATAAATAAATAAAACAAAAACAACAAAATAATACTTACATTTCAACATGAACTTGTATAACATCCTTAATAAAAACAAAAAAGTAATATTTAAATACATCCACAAGCATTTTTATCCTATAAACGAGCTTGTTCGTGATCGTGAACATAAACAAATCGAACATACCTTTGTTCGCATTCGTTCGTTTATTAAATGAACATAAATTTTTTGTTCATTCTCGTTTAATTAGCTTAATAAACGAACGTTATACGAACAGTTCGCCGAACACTTTGTTCATTTACACCTCTACATATAGTTGAAAAAATATAGTTGAAAAGTAATTTTAAAATTTTTGGTTTTATCAATTAGTAGTGTGTCAAGCTAGATGAGTCGTTGAACAATGTAAGAGATTTCAAATTCTGATGTTGTGAATGAAACAACACAATATTTGATGTGGACTAATCGGTTAATAAGCATATACCGATAATTATAAAAAATTTGATTTTGAAAAAATAATTTTAAAAAAGTGTTGTTTATAAATTATATGATAAAATGTCGTGAAAAGGTTGATGTTTAGAATGTAAAAAAATACTATAAAAAGTTAGAATGTTTATTTTAAACATAACAATAGAAAGTAAAAGATAAACTTAAATAATATTCAAATTTATTAATATTACAATATAGTAAATACAAAATCTAAACACTTTTTAAAACGATTAATATAAATGATTTGTAAAATTTAATTTGAATATATAAGTCAAATTTAAAACATTAAAATAACATGCAAGGATAATCACTGCAAATCAAGTATAGAATGCTACCTATTCAAATTAAATTTTTATATTTATATCATACATTTGTTCGCAAATTAAAATAAATAATATACCTCTTTAGCAAACAAATGAATAATATACTCGAACAATTATATTTGACCAGTTGGTCAAATTGTTCATCTTTATTTTCTCGTATTTCCTTAAGTTATAGGTTTTAGACTCACTAGGAGCACCGCCTTACTCTAAGATGTAGAGAACAAATTTAATGTATTTTGTTGATTTATACAAGAATAGACGGTGATCATAGTTTTAAAGTTGTTTCATATTCATGACGATGATAGTACCCTCGACTACTGATTAAAAATATGAAAGACCTTTGTCATTTTACCTACGTCTCGTGGTCACAAAAAGTATTTTTTAATACAATATTTAGATTATTTATAGCTCTCATCATTTTTAAATCAAAAGAAGTTGAATATTTAAACACGTTCAATCTTACATCTTCGGGTATGTTATAACGACAACAATATCAACACAGTCTATAACAGACAAAAATAATTAATATCAATACTATGAGTTTAAATATTTAATAGACGAAAACTATAATTAAATACAAAGTTTAAATATAATGAAGAGATCAAATTCACATGGAAAAATTAAAACATTGGTAAAATAAAATATGTTATATTTTATAGAAGGCATAGTGTAAAAAAATACTCATAATGTTTGATTGAATAGTCACCTTGACCTTTATTATTTTTGAAGTAATTTAACCCTTAATGTTTTATTTTGGGTCAAAATAACCCCTTTACGTATGAAAATTAACGATAAATAACTTGAAATAACTTAACAGAATAACATATTTGCAAAAAAATAATTTTATATAATTTTATAAATTTAATTTTTGACTGATATGACATTTTTTAAGTCAACACATTTGTTTATATAACATTGTCATGTAGGTTTGTCACGTCATTTTATATCATTTACCGTTATTTGACTAACAATTTTTATTCACAGAAAAATTAACTTGATTCAAAATAAAATGATAAAGGTTATATTATTTAAGAAAAACCAAAAGTGACTATTAATTAAACGCTAAGGCATTTTTTTTTACTTTAGGCCTTTATAAAAAAGAGTGGAGAACATTTATTTTGCATTGCAACACCTGCAAGTAAGCTTAGAGTGCGAAAAGGTCATCCATGAAAATGTAGGGTTGGCTTTTGATGGGAAGATGTGAACTAAAGACAATTATCATATTCGACCCCCTCTAACTAGTAATTGTCTTTTCAGTCGTCTTTTCCTTTGTTTTCACGCAAATTTGTGTATTTTGTTTTTATGCTTAATATTAAAATATGTATTTAAATTATTATATTTTTTAGGTATTTAATTTTTTTCCTATTTTAGATATTTAAACTATTTTATTTTTTAGGTGCCTAAATTATTTTTTGTCTTTTTAAATATTTAAATTATTTTGTTTTTTTCTTTTTAGGTGCTTAAACTTTTTTTTACCCCTTTTAAAGCTCAAATTATCATATTTTGATCAAAATAGGTGCTTCGGTTTGACCTTAAAAGGCAAAATATGGTAGTTTGGGCATCTAAAATGGACAAGAAGCATTAGGCACCTAAAATGAAGAAAACAAATAGTTTAGACACTTAAAATGGGTAAAGAAATAATTTAAATATTTTAAAAAATAAAATATTTTGTTGCACTTATTTTAACATTAGACATTATTTTTAATACATTCATTTCATGTCCAACGGCTTGATTAAATCAATTTTAACAAGCTTGATTTACTTTTGTCTTAATTTTTTCCTTGATGATTTATTTGTTTTTGGTTTAAGGGGTATGAAGCCCTCAAAATATTTTAAAAAATAATAATAATTAAACTAATAATTTCTTTATCCAATTGAATCTTCAAATCACAAAATTAAATTAATTAAGTTTTCAATTTGAGATATTAAATCAATTAAATTTATTGATTCTTTTTGAAAAAGGAAGATTTATTGCCAAGATGATTAAATCGAATCATTGATATGCGCCTCATTAAAAAACCTCATTATACCTAAATTGGAGGGAAAATAGTGCAAACATATCAATGTTTACAGCCCCTGTACTTTGGTTACATACTCGACCATGATACACACTTACTTTACAGTATTGAGAAATAACAAAGGGTCAAACTACTATTGCTCTTTCTTAACCTCACAATAATTAACAAGCCTAATGATTTCTTTTTTTGTCAAGCTATCTGCCCAACTGTTGCATTTCTTGGGAATATGAGATAATTTCCAATCAAGTCCTATGCTTACCTCCAGACACGATCTAATTAAGTCCTTGAAAGCCTAAGGAGTTGAATGCGGATTAAAAACTCAATCAATCGAAAATTTGCTATATGTTTTGATAAAAAGTTTGTGACTGTTAGCACACCTGGATTTTCTGAATATCGTCATTGCTTCTTTGATGGCTAGGATTCATAATGTCTACCGATTTTGAGAATGTAACTAAACATCTCGATTGTTCGCTATGCAAACACCCACTGATACCTGCTTCACCGTAACTCTCAAATACCACTCCATCAGTATTAAACTTTATTTCTCCACTTCCAGGAGGTAACCAGGTTAGCTTTCTTTGCTGCAATATCCTGCAAGTAACATGACTGAAATTTCGTGGACAATTGGCAAGGTCACACACCGTGAGGCTTGTCTCCGCCAATTTCATTTGCACCACCAAGCTAGTCGAAGAGTACACAAATCAAATAATTGATTTGTGTCCAACTTTAAATTCTTGAATACTATCTCATTTCTAAATAGCCACATGATTGAGAAAAAACTGAGCTTCCATACTGAATCATTTAAGCTGGGCGGAGCTGAAAAGAGCCATACTTGTATCAGTTCCCTCACGGATCTAGGTATGACCATATGGATGTTCCACAAGGCTAGCCACCTCTGCCAAACATTTCAAGTCACTGAACACTGACAAAATAAATGGTCTACTGTTTTAGAATCTTCATCACAGAAAGGGCATAACACTAGTTGGATCTGATTATTTTCGCGAACTTAAAAGTTTAATCTTGTTGGTAGTCGCCCATGGACTCCTTTCCAATAAAATATTGATACCTTGAGAGGGACTAAATGGTAAATGTCAAAAATGGTAAATTGATTATTTTGAAAATATATAGGTTTATTTGGGTGAAAAAAGTTTAAAGGTTAAACTGTTTTTTGCGTAATGTCAAAAATGCCCTTTATGTTCGACTAAATAATCATTTTAGTCCATGTTATTTTTTGAAGTAATTTAACTCTTAATATTTTATTTTGGGTTAAAATTCCTCTCCGCGGGTAAAAATTGTTAGTCAACTTGCAGTAAATAGTTTGGAATGACTTGACATAATAACATGACAGTAGAAAAAATAATTCTATATTTTGTATAATCTTATAAAATTATTTTTTGATTGATGTGACATTCTTTCAAGTAAACATATTTGTCTTTATGACATTACTATGTCAGCGTGCATTGCTATGTAGATTTGTCACATCATTTCAAGCAATTTATCGTTAGTCAATTAACAGTTTTCATCTGTAGATGGGTTCTTTTGACCCAAAATAAAACATTGAGTGTTAAATTGTTTCAAAAAGAATATAAGCCAAAATGATTATTCAATTAAATATTAGAAGTATTTTTTGACTTTATATTTTTTTCTTCAAAATATTGAAAGATTAGTGTATCCTATTCCTTAGGACCTTAAGCCTTTATATTTAAGGCTTAAAAAGAAATCAAATAAATTAAAATTTTAATTTTGTATTTAGATAATTTATGACTTATAAGTTTAAAAATAGTAATACACAAACGAAGTTATATTCGAGATACATGCCAACATATGTAGTACCCGGTAGGCCTGAGTACTCGAAAATCGAGTACCGACAATGAACACCCCTAACCTTAATAGCAGTTAGGTGGGATTGCAGACTTGTCGCAAGTGATTAGAAAATCTGTGTTTGAGTAACAACTTGAATTCATGTCGAAATTTTTATTAGTGCTTTATTTTTAGTGATTTTTTTATTTAAGCAGGGTACTCTCGGGGTAGAACCAAAAATTTATTTAAGGGCTATCATGTTTTTTGAACAATATTTTAGAAGAATTAATTATTTACAAAGGGGTGTCAATTATATATATATATATATATATGATATTAATCATATATGGGTAATTATTCTATACACAAGCGCTTGTGGAAACTTTTTTACACAAGCGTCTTAATTTTAGGGGTTATGGACTCTGTTTAGGGTTTAAAATTTAGGGGTATAAGTGTAGTAGTTTTGAATTTAGGGATTGTTGATAGAATTTTGGGTTTAGCGTTAAAATTTAGGGTTTATAGGTTAAAACCTAAATCCCTACCCATATTACCCTAAAACTAAACCCTAACCCTAAACCCTAAATTCTAACCCTAAATTCTAAATTCTAAACATGAACCCTAAATTCTAAACCTTTACACTAGAACCCTTAAACTCTAAGCCCTAAGCCCTAACCCTAAACCCTATAATTGAGGCGCTTGTGGAAATAAAAAATTTCCACCGCCAGTGTAAATGATATTAATCATATATATATATATATATATATATATATATATATATATATATATATATATTTTTTATATACAAATTACATAGAAAAATATAATTTCCCAAAAATTTTAAGTGTCAACGAACATCTCATTTGTGGGTGTGGCTCTGCCTAGGGGTGGGCAAAAAACCCGGTTATCCGGTCCCGATCCCGGTCGAACCCGATGAATTTTTACCCGAAATTAGTTTCGGCGGGAGCGGGACTGGATCTAAAATTTAGGTCCCGATTACGACCGGAACCGGGACTGGATCCTAATTTTTTAGACCCGAAACCCGGTGGGTACCCGGTACTGGTTTATTAAGATTACTTTAGCCCAAAATTAAAGCCCCAAATTCTTTTATTAATTCTTTATTTCACATCTGTCCAATATCATCGTTTCATTTCTTTCTATTCTATTTTTTTCTTGAATGCTATTTGGTTATTTACTCTCACAGAGGAACTGACGCTTGGTATATCATCATCTCAAATTTGATTCAAAGGTAAGTTTCTCTTTTTCACATACATATTTTGATTTTTTTTCTTTATTATTTTTATGCTAATTTTGTTTTTCTTTTCGACAGTGATGAAAGATTTAAACCTAAATCAAGTTATTTTAGATGATGATCAAGGTAATGCAAATAAGGAACAATCAAAACCAAAACCACAAGCAAAAGCACAACTACAAAAAATTGGAGATAAGAGAAAGTCAGATTATTGGAGTCATTATTGGGACGTCAAAGATCCAATCACTAATAAAATTGTGAAAGTCAAATGCAAATACTGCAGTAAGTTTTTAATTGCTAATACTGATAATGGCACTTCAAATTTAAAGAAGCATCTTGGCTCATGTCCTAAGTACCCTCTAAACATAGATAAAAAGCAAAAAGTAATTTCTGTTTTTAGGGCGACTCCAACCGATACTCCTACTGTTAGTAATTGAGAATTTGATCAAAATGTATGTAGATTTGCTCTTGCAAAAATGGTAATTGTTGATGAGCAATCTTTTTCTATAATTGAGCGTGAAGGATTTAGATATTTTTGTAATGTGGTTGTCCCTCAATTTCAAATTCCTTCCCGTTACACAGTAACGAGAGATGTAAAGAACTTGTTCACATGTGGGAGGGAAAAATTGAAAAAAATTCTAAAAGGTGTGAAATCAAGAGTTGCTTTAACAACTAATTGTTGGTCTTCAATTCAAAATTTTAATTACTTGTGCTTGACTGCTCATTTTATTGATGATAATTGGAAGATGCACAAGTGAATTCTAAATTTTCAGTTGATGGATAATCATAAAGGTAAAGAGATTGAAAAAGTTGTTGAAGCTTGCATTCTTCAATGGGAAATTGAAGATAAAATATCGTGTTTAACTGTTGATAATGCAAGCTCGAATGATGTGGATGTGGGTATTTAAAAGTAAATTTTCATGATAAATTTATTCTAGATGGTAGTTATTTTCATATGAGGTGTGCTTGTCATGTGCTAAATTTGATTGTGAAAGATTACTTACATATAGTGAAGGATGCAATAACTAGAATTCGTAGTGTCGTTAGATATGTGAGAAGTTCTCTTTCTAGAGCTAAAGTGTTTGCTCGCTCTTCTATGCTTGTGAAAATATCTTGTAAAGGTTTTGTATGTCTTGATGTGTCTACAATGTGAAATTCTACATATCTTATGTTTGAAACTGCATTAAAATTTGAAAAAGCTTTTAATAGGTATAAGGAAGATGGCCCTGATTTTAGTAAAGAGCTTAAAGATGGAGTTCCTACAAGAATAAATTGGGCAAATGCTAAAGTATTGGCTGTGTGTTTGAAACAGTTTTATGAGGCTACTAAGAGGTTGTCTGGTAGTTTGTATGTCACTACAAACATACGCTTTCATGAGATATTGGGTGTGCTTACTTCTCTTTAGGAGTGGGAAAGTTCTAGTGATCCAGATTTTAAAAATATGGGTAGTCAAATGAGAGAAAAAATTGATAAGTATTATGGAAATTTTAGTAAGACAAATATCATGATGTTAGTTGCAGTGATTCTTGATCCTCGATATAAGTTGAGGTTTGTGAGATTTTCTCTTAGAAAGCTTTTTTCACTTGAGTTTACTAAGGTGGATGTCATGTGTGATCATTTATATAACGTGCTTAAAAAATTATATGATTTTTATGGTGCTAGAGTTTCTTCCTTTTCAAAAAATTATGCCCATGATTCTAAATTAGATAGGATGGATGTTGATTTCAGTAAGAATGCAATGCCCTCACAAAATGATAACTTGAACAATCTTTATAATGAATTTGACGAGAAAGATGCCCAAGGTGTTGTGGTCAAATGTGAATTAGACATTTATCTCGAGGAAGCGAGAGAAAAAAGAGAAGCTAATGATTTTCAAATTTTACATTAGTGAAAGATAAAAAGTGAGAAGTACAAGATCTTGGCAAAAAAGACTAAGGATATTTTAGCCATACCAGTTTAAACAGTTTCTAATGAATCTGCATTTAGTACATCAAGGCGTGTACTTGATCAATTTCGTAGTAGTTTGGGGCCAAAAACCGTGGAAGCTTTGGTTTGTGCTCAAGATTAGTTAAGGACATCAAATATAAGTGTTGACATGGAACAATTTTTTGAAGATGTTCAGAGATATGAAGAAGGTAATACATTATATTATATTATTTTTAATCTTTTATATGTCATCTTTTTTTTTATGACTTGTTATAATGTTTGTTTGTTTTTCATTTCAGAATTGGAAGACAATGGATTGAGTAGTGTTGAAGAGGTTGTAAAAAATTGAAGACGATCTTTTTTATCAAACTTTTTCGTGACCTTGCTTGTAATAGATAATGTTCTTTTGTTTATTTTTTATTATCAAAATACTATGAGGATGGCTCGTTATAAGATTTTGTTATTTAATATTACTATTGGTGGTTAAAAAAAATTTGCTCAATTTTTTAATAGTAGACCAATTGACTGGGTACCCGGTATTGGTACTGGTTCCCACCGGTACCGAGACCAATTCCTATAATTTGAGACCCGGTCTAACCGGACCGAGACTGGTTCCTATTTTCAAGAACTGGTGGTTACCGGGACCAATTATAGACAAATTGGTCGGGTACCCGATCTTGCCCACCCCTTGCCTCTGCCCATTGATAATCCTACCACATGTCTCGTTAAAAAATCTTCTTAAATTTAAGAAAGAAAAAAGAGTACATGTGACACCAGTTACAAAGTTAAACATAACATAGACAACCTGGCATCAAGAACATAAACAAAGCATCGAAAATAGCATTAAATATTAAAAAGAGTACACGTGCTTTATTCTTAGTGATTTTTAACGGTTATTTTAATATTTTACTATTGTTTATGCTTAAATTTAAATTTTATATTATTTTTCTAAAAATTAAATAAACATTCGAATTTTTTTAAAATCAATTAAACCTCATTGTCATGTCATCATTTACATGTAAACTATTGTGTTAGTACTATGAACCGTCACATCAATATTGTAACAACCGATACTGATTTTTACCCGTTAAAAGATCATGTTAACTAATTTTCTAGGACTATATTAAATTTAAAAATTAAATTAATTTTTCCCTCAAAAATCCGAATGACTCAAAAACGATTAATCCTATAAAATAAAATGTCCTGCACATACAACGACATGACCTTATTCCATGAAGAATTTCTAAACAAAAGGTTACGATAAAGTCATAAACTCATTTCCCTAATAGTACTATAAGGTATAAATTCTTTCAACTGTCCCACTCAATACTCAATTCCACCCTGTTTATAATAAAGAAAATCATTTTAATATGTGAAACAATGTAGAAATTAATAATAAACAAAAAAAATCAATTTTCATGTTCACCCTTTGTCTAAAATAAACTTCTAATGCTAAATTTCTAAAAAAAAAAATTACTTTGTTTTGAATATGTTTTTACAGTTTTACCCTTTTATCAACCTTCTTTTTACACAATTGATTTACACCTCTATCATGGTCGATTTTTACTATTCATATTTCGATTATAGATTTGAGTCGGACCAACATAAATAAAAAAATATCTTATCCGAATTCGACTAAAATCCCGTACCGACGGATAGTTCATCCGTTGTTTAAGACCCACCTGAAGGAGTATTGAAGTTGACCACGATTGGTGCCGAAGTGAAATAATAAGCATGGCCCAATGAGTCGGAGATTGGAGTGCATAAGGGACCATTTCCAACAACATTGAAAGTTGATGGATCAATGCGAAAGGTGTGAGGTCTAATCATAAATGTAAGCTCTGAACAAGACGGATTGGGTGAGCATCAAAACTTTACTCCTTTTTTTTGTGTGGGGCGAATACGGCAAAAGTGCAAGCTTTTAAAGGGCCCCTGGATTTGGTGCACCGAGTTATGAGGCATTTAAAAGACTGTCCTGTGTTTTGAAAGCATCTTCTAAGGACTAATGGCCTCTAAATTTGGATTCTTCCATTGAAGTAAACTGTAAGTTATATTGAGTAATAATAATATCTTATTCCCTTTGAGTAAGCTAAAATGACAGATGATGTTTACTTCGGGTTTCCTTTTATTGTTATCAGTGATAGATTGAGAGGGAGTTGGACTTTGTATATGATTTATAATTTTTTTAATTTTTTTTATGTATTTTCTATTGACATCTATTTTCGACCTTAAAATTTTATATATTTGTCCCTAACTTTTTTAAATCAAATCAAATTAGTTCAAGTATAGAATCGAAATTTCAAATTTAAATAAAATTGACATATTCACTTTAACCCAAAATTTTTATTAATGAATTTAAGTTTGATTTGAGTCGACTAATTCGCATTACTAGTTTTTAAAAATTAAATTGATCTATGAATCAAATTGAAGATTCAATATTAAATTAAAATTGATATATCTACTTAAAACCTAAAAGAATTTTGTACCCGCAAGGAAAATAAAATATTCTATTCTTTTCAGTGTTCTTTTGTGTGTCACTTTTTATGTTTTTATACTAAAAAAATAGGTTTAGAGTTATGATTAAGGTTCAAAGTTAGAGTTTAGAGAATTATGAGTAATGTGTATTTTTTGTTTATGATTTAAAATTTAGGGATATGACTCAAAATTTAACTTTAGGGTTGATACTTTGACATGTTAAATTGGATAAGAATTAAAATTCATCTTCGAGATAAATTTTACTATTTATATACGATTTAATTGTCTAACCCTTCAAATAAATTAAATTTTAACCAGACAAACTGAATTCATTTTAATTATTTCTTACATTTTTAATCGTCTAACCCTCTTATGGTTATTCTAAAATTTGACCTTTTATTTGGGATGTCCAGATGTTAAGTCGCCGTTTTATTCAATGTCATTTTGCTTTTGTGCCTCGAACAGGTAATAAATCTGCCCATTTGAACAAAAAAAAAATAATAAATCTGCCCATGCAGTGGCATCGGAAGGCCCATTCTTTGGTTCCGGCTAGGGCAGTAAACGAACCGATCGTTCAGCGAAAATTTTGTTTATGTTCGTTTATTTATTAAATGAACGAACTTGAATAAAATTTTTTATTCGTTTAATTAAATGAACGAACACGAACAAAGGGCTTGTTTGTTTATTTATGTTTGTGAACGTTCGATAATCCGTTCGTTTATGTTCATTAGTTTATGTTCATTTAAATATATTCACATATGTCTAGGGGTGTTCATTGTTCAGTTAAACCGAACTAACCGACCGAACCAAAATAAAATTAGTTAATCTATTAGATAATTTTTGGTTTCGGCTAATGATTGAGAATTTTTTTAAATTTCAATTATCGATTAATTCTGTTTAAAATCGGTTAATTAACTGAATTAATCGATATGGTCAAAAATATTAAATATTTAACATATTATATATGTTTGTTTGTGTTCGTTTACCATTTAAATGAACGAATACGAACAAGCCACATTCCTTAATGAATGAACACGAACAAATTTTTTTGTGTTCGATTATGTTCGTATTTGTTCATTTATTCGGTTAAAGTTAAACGAATGAACATGAACACACCCTCGTTCGTATTCGTTTGTTTCGTTTACAGGCCTAGTACCGACATTTTCAGGATAGATGATGCTTCTCCTATAGTATCGGAACAAGCTGCTGAGGATTGTTATTTCCTTGTCCTGCCATAACTCTTTTTGATTTTTCTTGATTGGGTGTTTTAATTATCTCCTTTTTATTTTCTTTTCCTCTTGTTTTCTTTTTGTCTGAGTTTTTACTTTGTCGATTTATTTTCCTTTTGTTTGGTGTGCCTTTGAACTCTCTTATTTGGTTTTACTTTCAATAAAGAAACAACCCGAATTATTATTTTAAAAAAAATCATGTTTGAGTTTGATTGTCATTTAATTAACCCCTCAAATCCAAATGCGTCCATAACATTGTGGTAACTGCCTAACTGGTAAGGAATAAAAAGAAAATGCAGAAACAAATGATGAAAAAGAACTGTAATAAAACTATAAATCAACAAGCAATGGAACATTCATGCTGGGAAACTGGGTCGTTTCTTATATAGTAGTAATAGTTTTAGGTGCCGGTTGCTGTAACGACGATAATGGGCCTGTCTCCTGGCCCATGAATGACCTTGAATGGCCACAATTTCATGTCGCTTTGGACCGAAGAGTTGCTGAACCTTCTACCAATCAAACGCTTAGCATCTGGAGGATGAAATAGCAACATGCCAACACCAGTAAAATACAAGCACAAATTCCCGCCAATTCATAGAAAATTTTAAAACTAACAACCCAACAATGAAACTAGCTTCTAATACTAAATAAATACCGACCAAAATAAGTATTGAATATTGTTGTCAATAGATTTTCACTTTTTTTATTATTGTTTTTTTATTATTATTATTATTATTCCGAAAAAATATAAGCCCACCATCCTTATTGTTTTTTAAACCACAAACATAAGCCGATTTTATTAAAAATTAGTTTCAAATAAAAAGCTCAAACTAATCTCTTTTTGTTTTTGTTTTTCAGGTTGATTTAGGATCATTGGATCAAAAGGGTGATGTGGATAAAAAAGGGTAAAAAGGGAATAAAAAATAAAACAAAAAAGATAAATAAATAACAATTAATAAAAAAAAATAAGGGTGAAACCCGCATCACGTGCCAGTACGTGTGCTGCGCGCGCGAGGGGTTTTCCCAACGAGCTTGGCTGGATGGCTCCCGTCTCTGGTTGCGATGGTTACGGGTCACAACGGCCGACGAGACCAGTGTCGCTCGGCTAGTCTCAGCCAGCCGAACCTGATATCGTCGATCTCTTTTTTTATCGTCGCCTGTAACTCGTCATTTTTGGGAGGAAGATTTTGAACCCTAATTAAATTGGGGGGATTCTTCAAATTCGAGCCAAATCGAATGAAATCCTGCTTGATATTACTGATTCAAAGCATTTCTAATCTGAAGGGATGAATTTCGTGATTTTGTCCCCAAATTGGCTTGATCTCTAAGCACCAAAAACCTATAAATTGAGCCTCTTTTCCCCATTGTAACACACACCAATTAAAGAAGGAAACCACTTGAAAAATCCATCCGAAAATCATCAAAAAATCCTTTAAAATTTATGAAAAATTTCTGAACAATTGTTCGAGTTTGGAGCAACTCCGGAACGAATTTTTGAAGAAAAAAAGGCTTGCAATTTCTTCGCTAATTGTATAATTTCTTTTTTTATTACTTTCATTTGTTCAGGTTGTTTTTACTTTGTTCATGAATTCATATTGTTGATACTTGTTTTTTTTTTTACTTTGTCCATGTGTTCGTCATTTAGCTTTAATAATTGATGTTAGATTTTGAAATAATTTTATTTTCACAATGAAGTTGGTTTGAACTTAAATTCCACCTCAAAAATACTAAGATTTTGTTATATGGGGTAATTGGAAATAAAAGAAAATTTATGGTCTCATTTTCAATTTTTAAAAATAGCGGTTATTAAAATAAAGGGTCTTTTCAAAAAAAATAAATTTAGGTTCAAGTTTTGAAAAAAAGTTAAAAGTTTGGGGTTGTATAATAAAAACCTCTTAAAAATATGAAAATATAATAAAAAAAACAAGAATAAAATATGCTTTATCTAAAAATATATTATAAAAATAAAATAAGTGCTAAAAAAAGGGTTTATTTTTTAAAAAAAGGTTAAAAACTTAAAAAATGTTTAAAAATAAAATAAAAAATCAAAATTAACCTCTCCAAAAAAATTTAGATAACTTTAAAACATAAAAAGTCAAAAAAAAATTCAAGTAGTAAAAATAATAAAAGCTTTAAAACTAAAAATGCTTCGAACAAATTTTTTTTAAAGTATCTTCGTAAAATAAAAATAAAGAGTATTTTAAGTTTTAAAAAAATCAAATAAGAAAGATTTAAAATTTTAAAATTAGAAAAAGAATAAAAGAATAAACATCACTTTAAGAAAAATGCAAAAAAAAAGCTTTTCAAAGTAAATATCTAAAAAAAATTCAAGTTTGCTTAGTTACATTTCTTTGTGGTTGCCTTTTAGAAATAAATTAAATCTTAGGACTAGATTCTTTAAGCTTATATTAGAGACTTGTTTGTGGAAAACTTTCTTCACAAAGAATAAAACACACTTAGGGTCTGTTTGTTTCACTGAAAACTGTTTCCGGAAAATGAATTCTGGAAAATGAACTACAGTTGTTGGAAAATTAATTGCAGAAATCATTTTCCGGTGTTTGGATGATGTTGTACAATTCATTTTACACTGTTTGGCAGAGTTTCCTGAAAATTTCATGAACAATCCACAAACAAACATCGATAATGGTAAAAACAAGTTCCAATCAAAACATGGTTTAATGTTTAGGTTAGGGTTTAGGGTTTAGGATATCATTTATGGTTTAGACTAGTATTTAGTGTTTATGGTAGCATTTAGGGATTAATATTTAAGGTATATATTTAGGGTTTAGATTAATGTTTATGGTTTATGTTATTGTTTAAAGTTTAGGGTTTAGGTTGGTTATAGTTTAGGGTTTATGATTTAAAGTTTTATGGTAACATTTAGGGTTTAGGATTTAAGGTTTTATGGTAACATTTAGGGATTAGGATTTAAGGTTTTATGGTAACATTTAGGGTTTATGATTTAAGGTTTTATGGTAACATTTAGGGATTAGGGTAGCATTTAGAGTCTATCACTACAGCAGACTTGTTCTATTGCGGCACATTTTGCGGCGTTTATTGATCAAACGCCGCCAACAATAAAACCTATCACGGCGTTTGTAGGAGAAACGCCGCAACTTGACAACTATTGTGGCGTTTTTATATTAAACGCCGGTAAAGATAAACCAAGAGCGGCGTTTTAAACTCAAACGCCGCTATAGGCTTATTGTATGTATCGTCTTTAGTGGCGTTTAAGAAGGAAACACCGCAGTATATCTCCTTTTGCGGCGTTTTTGGTAAAAACGCCGCTATTGATCGACTCTAAAAATATGTTTATAGTGGCGTTTGGGAATAAACGCCGCAATTTTCATCCTATAGTGGCGTTTTTTTGGATTGCGCCGCGGTATTCCACCTTTAGCGGCGTTTGGGTTCAAAACGCCGCTATAGATTAAACTCAGCGTTTTATTATCTAAAGACTAATATCGACCCCCAAATCGTGAAATCCCTAAGTCTATCATCTCTGCTCCTCACTGCCGTTCCTCCTCACCTGCACTTCTCCTCACCGTTGTCCTCCTCACCGTTGCTCCTCCTCGCCGGAACTCCTCCTCGTCGGAACTCCTCCTCGCCGGAACTCCTCCTCGCCGTCAATCGTTCCCCAGGCAAGTTCTTCCTTAATTTGATTTTCCCAAACTGCAGATTTTAGTTATTTTTCCTCAGTAGTTTTTTTTTTCATTTGATTTTCCCAAACTGCAGATTTTAATTTCTTCCTTCGATAAGAAAAAGCAAAGAGGAATACGATATCTAATTTATTCGTGGGCGTAGGTTTCAAGTTTGAAAATGCTGTCCTTTGATTATAGTTATTTCTGACATAATTTCCAAAACCAATAAACTTAGTTCGTTGAAGAATAAAATGCTCATTAAAATCTTCTACTACACAATTAAGAAAGAGCAGCAAGTTTCTCATGCCGACAACATGTATTGACTATGATGTTAATGTAAGACTCTTGTATTGTTTGAAAACAAGGAGAGTGGATCCTTAACAATCAAACCCTAGCTATATGTTTAGTGAAGGATAAATTAATCAAATACAATGGTGTCTTGACTCTTGACCTGCACCGACTTTTCCAGATGGCGCTGGGATTCTCCTATCATTGGTTGCTCTATCTTTTTCAATTATAATATAAAACTTTGATTGCATAATCTTTTTCTTAAATAAGATGTAAATGTCTAATTTTATTATCAAATACAAATAATATCTCGTTAAGATAGGTGAGCAAGCATCCTAAATCAAAGAAATACTATATGCTGGGTTCAAAGAAAGAATGTTCTGGAATCATTTGGTGTTGAGCCATTCATTTACAATAATTGAGCTCGTGAACCTGCAAATATCCAAAATTATTCTCATACACCGCAAAAAGGATATGTGTTTTTCACAACTTCCGTATATGTGTAATTCCAAGTAAACATGTAGATGGTCTTAGTTTTCAATGATTAAGTATGCGCTGGCAAAAAGAGGCATCTTTTTGACCATTTATAATTTCCCAATATGAGGGAAATCAGAATAAGTTGAAAATGGTGGATGTGAAGATTCACAACTTCAAACTGAATCTAATACAACAAACTTCAGGATGTTTTAGTGATCCGGAAAGATTTTAAAGGAAAGCTATATACCAGTTGGCACCACTACTCCATTGAAAGACAAGTAATCTAATTCTGTCTATTCAATCTTTGCGATGAAATCTCAGTAAACATTATCTTTGATTTTTTTTGGTTGAATTGTTTGTCCATTAATTTTTTTGGTTGGTTTCTATTTATTGTTGGATATAACAAATTGGTTGGTTTCAATCTTTTATGTTCGGTTAACTTTCAAGCACAATTAACTAAAATTGAAGTGGGATTTTTTTAGATCATTACATATGAATTTTTTTTGAAATTATGCAGGCCGCTGAGTTATACAAGCTGAAGCATCTTTCAAAGGTGGAGGTTTGTTGTAGTGATCCTAGTGGTAAGCAATTCAGCTTTTACACATCTTACCTTCACTGTGCCTATATATAAAAATGGATTGAAATAATAGCACTGGTGTTGACTCTGGTTTCTTCTTTCTTTATATCTATCATAGTAATGTGGATATAATAAATGCATTACTTTCACATTGATATTTTTCAAACAAACTAAAATAATACTATAGATAATTTATCATGTGCCTATTGCTTAAACTTTGTTTCGTATGCAAACTATATTAATTATTTATTTTTAATATGTTTAAAAAATAGGTTGAGAGCGATTCCACATTTCTGTTCATCCTTCAAAGTTGTGGATAATTCTGTGTTGTGAATCAGTGCTCTTCCCCAACAGGTTACTTTCTCTTGAACTTTCATGTTTGGTTGGTAGGTAGTTTATATATTTAACTTGACTTTTACGTAATTGGTAATGTTTAATGATACCAGCATATGTTGTCTTGCAATACTGCCTTGCTTAATTATTAAAACTATGTAAACAAAGCTATATTGGATTGTTTCAATGTTTATAAAATACAGGAGTTTGGGACTGCCTTGCTTAATTATAAATGTTTATTCGATCGAATTATATGTGAGTATATATATGTATGAATTTGAGACTGTTTTGGTGAGTATATACACATTTATAAGGACTGCCATATAGTCTAAGGGTTGGGTTGAAGGTGTTTAAAATGTTAAAGGTTGTTCGGCTATATTTAAACATGTACATGAACTGATTTGATTATTTACATGAATGCATGAGAAACCAAGGCTGTTAGATTGTATTTAAATTTTTTTATTATTACAGAAATACAAAATGGATAGGAGTTGGATGATTTTGCCAAGAGTAAGCGTCGACTATCGAAATGGAGTAGAAACTTTTTTAAATTTTGCTTTTGCGAATGCAAGCCAGGAGAATATGATTCTTTGCCCTTGTAAGAAGTGTGCAAACATTAATTGGCACATTCGTGAAGTTGTACACGAACATCTAATTGTTTGTGGCTTTGTCCGGGGATACATAAAATGGATATTCCATGGAGAGATTACACCTCGTAGAGCTTCATCCACAAGTAACTCGATTGATCCTCTTAATTCTTATCGCCGATCTCATAGAGAAGATGACATGGAGGGTATGCTGCGGGATGCATTTAATATGCATGATTATCATCAATCAGTTAGAGAAGATTGTGATATTGGTGTTAATGATTCCTCCGAGATGGGAAGAAGTGGATGCCATGAAGAGCCAAATGGAGAAGCAGCAAAGTTCTATAATTTGCTTGATGAAATGAATGAACAACTTTATGAGGGATCAAAATATTCAAAACTCTCCTTTTGCATTCGTCTTTTTCATCTAAAATGCTTGGGAGGATGGACCGGTAACTCTTTTACGCAGTTATTAGAGTTTTTGGGAGAAATGTTTCCTTTTGCAAAAATTCCCCAATCCAGCAAAGATATGAAGAAAGTGATAAAGGATTTGGGTCTTGGTTATGAGAAAATTCATAGTTGTCCGAATGATTGCATGTTGTATTGGGGTGATCGAAAAAATCAGGAGTCTTGTCATGTATGCGGTAAATCTCGGTGGATGAATAGAGATGTACAAAACGCGGGTGAGGACGAAGTTGAAGCACGATCAAGAAAGAAGCCAGTGAAGATTTTGAGATATTTTCCTCTAATACCTAGGCTTCAAAGACTTTTTATGTCTTCAAAGACTGCCGAGTCTATGAGGTGGCATCATGATGTACGAACAAATGATGGATTTTTGAGGCACCCTGCGGATAGTTTAGCTTGGAAGTCATTTGATCAAAAGTTTCCAAATTTCGCAGGAGATCCTCGAAATGTCAGGCTTGGTCTTGCATCTGATGGGTTTAATCCATTTAAACTCATGAGTACTTCATATAGTACTTGGCCTGTTGTGCTTGTTCCCTATAATTTGCCCCCCTGGATTTGCATGAAGCAGTCATCCTTTATTTTATCCATGATAATACCAGGTGAAAAAGGTCCCGGGAATGATATTGACATCTATATGCAGCCTCTCATTGAAGAGTTGAAACAATTATGGGTGGGTGTCGAAATATATGATGTGTTGAAGAAGGAGAACTTTAATTTGCGTGCAGCTTTATTGTGGACGATAAATGATTTCCCTGCTTAAGCAAATTTATCTGGTTGGAGTACCAAAGGTCGTTATGCCTGTCCTTGTTGTGCTGCACATACATGCTCGAAATGGTTGTATAATGGAAAGAAGTTTTCTTACATGGGACATCGTCGGTGGTTAGATGAAAATCATAGATTTAGATATGAAAAGAATTTATTTGATGGTACTGAAGAATTCAGAAGAGCTCCTGAGCAAACAACGGGATCTGATATTTCAAGAATAGTCTCAGCCTTCAAGAGAAGATGCAAAATGTCCCACCTGGATTGCTCCGGTATCAATGGGAAGATGCAGTCAGGTTCTGGAGTTCAACGAAAGGAGAGGTATGACCGCTACACTTTTTAAAGAATATTATTATGTCATTACAAATTAGTTATATATGTATATATGCAATTTTAGGAACGAGAGCGTGTTGGCGTTGCTAGTAGACAGAAACAGAAGTATACTCACACTGCCGGGTCGAAGAGCTTTGCCCGTATTGCTAATGAGGAGGTATTGTTTTTTAGACATTATTCATTATGTTTTCATTAATACTTTTTTCATAAGTATTTTTATCATTCATTGTAGGAACTTAAGTCCGGAAGTAGTGTTGGACGAGTACAACTCTTCGACATCACGCACACAAAGAAAGATGGCTCTGCTATTACTCCTGAAGCTGCAGAAATTATGGTATATTTATTTGATGCAAAATCTAATATTATGTTATTATTTATATCAACATAATAACATTTTTATATGAAATAGTATTTGAATTTATTTTCTTCATTGATTATTAGGCCAAAATGAAGGACAAAAAGATAGAGTTTGAAGCTACAACTTCAACTAATGGTTCTGCTAATTTGGATGACATCGACAACCAAGTTATTGCTGATGTTTTGGGTCCTGAACGATATGGTCGAGTTCGATGTCAAGGATCATTCGTTACCCCAACAAAATATTTTGGTGCTCAATCGTCGCAGTACATGCCATCACAGAGCCGGTCTTCCCAGGCAGAAGTTGATCGTTTACAACAACAATTAACTCAATTTAAAGCTGAAGTAGAAGCGAGAGAAGCAGAGAGAGCAGCGAGAGAGGCAGAGAGAGAAGCATCATATAAGAGTCTCGAAAATAAATTTCAAGAACTGATGGCCATGTTCAAGCAGAACCCACCGCAGAATCCTCCATCTTAGTTGATTTATTAGGTTTGGTCATGTTTATTCTACTAAACGAAAGTTTAAATACATTTTGACTTTGAACTACAATGTTGAATTACATTTGCACTTCAATGTTATAGATTTGAACTTATTTTCTTGTTGTTAAGTATTTGTTTCTTAATTTCTGTAATTATTTCTTGGATTGGATATGTCACAGGTTAAATTTGGGTAATAAATATAATGCAAAACGAACATTCAATGGGCAGTAAGGTTTGCGGCGTTTGCACCTAAAAACGCCACTAAAAGTCACGATCAAATTGCGGCGTTTGCCAGCAAAACGCCGCCATAGAGGAAGTAATACCGGCGTTTTTCTTAACAAACGCCGCTAAAAACACAGCATATTGCGGCGTTTGACAGGTAAAACGCTGCTACAGAGTATGACCTTTTTGCGGCGTTTTTAAAACAAAACGCCGCTATAGAACAGGTTTTTGCGGCGTTTGTAAAACAAAACGCCGGTAGAGAACGAGATCTATTGTGGCGTTTGTTCACAAAAAACGCCGCGAACGTTTGCGGCGCAAGTATCAACGGCGTTTTTGGCGGCGTTTTTCTTAGCGCCGGGAGAGTTTTTAGCGGCGCTAAAAAACGCCGCAATAGGCTAATAAAAACGCCGCGAAAGAACAAGCCTGGTGTAGTGTATGGTTAGTGTTTAGGGCTTATCATTTACGGTTTAGTGTTATGTTAGTGTTTATGGTTTATTGTTTAGCTTTTTAGTGTTTAGGGTTTAGGTTATCATTTAGAGTTTAAGATTTATGTTAGTGCTTAATGTTTAAGGTTTAGTATTTATGTTAGCATTTAGGATTTAGGGGTTAATGTTTATTGTTTAGGGTTTATGTTAGTGTTCAAGATTTAACATTTAAAGTTCAGGGTTTATGTTAAGGTTTAATGTTTATGTTAGTGTTTAGGTTTTATGGTTTATTGTTTATATTAGTATTTAGGGATTATAGTTTATGTTGGTGTTTATTGTTTATGGTTTAGTGTTTATGTTAGTGTTTATTGTTTATGATTTAATGTTTATGCTAGCATTTATGTTTTATGGGTTAGTGTTTAGGGTACGGGTTTATGTTAGTGTTTGGGGTTTAATATATATGGTTTAACATTTAGGGTTTAAGGTTTATGTTAGTGTTTATGTTAGCATTTAGTGTTTATGGTTTAACATTTAGGGTTTAAGGTTTTGTTTTAGGGTTTTGTGTTTATGATATATTATTTAGGGTTTTGTGTTTATGGATCAGTGTTTATGGTTTAGGGTTATGTTAGTGTTTATGGTTTAACATTTAGGGTTTAGGGGTTTTAATGTTTATGCTTTAATATTTATCAGTTAATGTTTGTGGTTTATGGTTTAGGGTTTAGGATTTAATGTTTATGGTTTATGGTTTAGGGGTTTTAATGTTTAGGGTTTAGGGTTTAACGTTTATGGTTTAGGGTTTAGTTTTTATGTTAGTATTTAGGGTTTAGTTTTTATGTTAGTATTTAGGGTTTAGGTTTTAAGGTTTACGGTTTATGTTAGTATTTGTAGAGAGAATGAGAAGAAGGAAAGCGACTTACCGAAAATCAATGGGTAAGTCATTTTACACTAAAACAAGGTCTGTTTTCCATTGACTGTAATTGATTTTCCGTTGACTTTTTCATTTTCCATGAACCAAACAGCGGAAAGTTATGAAAACATTTTCAGGAAAACTAATTACAGCAAAACAAACAGACCCTTAATAAAATTCAAACTCCCAATTAGGAAAAAAAGACTTAGACTCTTTTTAGAATAAATAAAAAATGTTCAACACATCAAATTTCTTTGTTGTTTGAAAATTGAAATTAAATTAATGCGGTGTCTTATCAAACGGGAATGACGGGTTAGCGTCAGAAGTGTTGGCGGTGATTAAAGTTTATTTCCCGGGCGATAAGGCTGTTAAAATAGATTTATATTCATTAAACGGATATATAAAATCGAACCTTCGTGAACTTGCAAATTTCAATTTTTGAAAACATTTTTGAAATCAATAAGGTACTAATTTTGAGCGTTGTAGGGGTGTTAATCCTTCCCCACGCGTAACCGACCCATGAACCTGTTTTCTGGTTTTCACAAATCAAAATCGTTGTTTTGATAAAATAAAACATTTTATTAAAATAACTCTACTTTAAAGTGATTCAATCACATTTTTTCAGAAAGATTGGTGGCGACTCCGTGTTTTTTAAGTTTTTCAAAATTTCGAAGCTCGGAAGGATTGCGACAGCTTGGTGACTTCGCTGGGGACGTTTTGTTAAAAAACAACAAAAGAGGATCAGGCCACAAATTGTTTTCAAAAAGGTTTTCTTAAAAATTAATGGACTTTTCAAGTTCATAAGAGGTTCAATTTATTTGTCCGTTTAATGAATGTAATTCTATTTTACGCATACTAAAATTCTTTAAAGAAAGCTCTATACCCGAGCTTCATCTCGTTCGTTTAAGTGGGGGAACACTCTTTGCTCATGTAAGAATACTGATTCTTCGTTTGAGCCTAACAAGTACTTTCAAGACTCATTCCCTTTGTCTTCGTAAGGATATTGATTCTTCGAGAAGGCATAGGTGCTGAGTCCTCTCGAGTTAAATTCGATTCGTTTGAAGCCTATAATGGGTGAGAATCGAGGGCCTTGCTACCGTTAGTAGGGGACAACAAGAACAGCTCTAGTACCTTTTTAGAACTAAATCAAGTTTGAGAATCTAGAGCCTACCCCAACAAGCTTTGTTGGACGACTGACATCCCTGGTTGCAGTGGCTACGAGTCACGGCGGTCGACAAGACCGGTGCCGTTTGGCTCGTCTCGTCTCGGTCGAACTTGATGTCGCCAACCTCATTTCTTATCGTCGCATGTAACTCGTTAACTTTGGGGAGGAAAGTTTCGAACCCTAATTAAATTGGGGGGCAAAATTTCCCAAATTTGAGCCAAATCGGATGAAATCCCGCTTGATATTACTAATTCAAAGCATTTCTAATCCGGATGGATGATATTTAGGGATAAATTTCGTGATTTTGTCCCCAAATTGGCTTGATCTCTAATCACTAAAACCCTATAAATTAAGCATCTTTTTTTCCATTGTAACACACACCAATTGAAGAAGGAAAACACTTGAAAAATCCATCCAAAAATCATCAAAAAATCCTTTAAAAATTCTGAATTTTTTTTGAAGAATTGTTCGAGTTTGGAGTAACTCCATAACGAATTTTTGAAGAAAAAAACTTACAATTTCTTCGCTAATAGTATAATTTCTTTTTTATTATTTTCATTTGTTCATGTTTTTTTTAATTTTGTTCATGAATTCATATTGTTATAGGGGGTAATTGGAAATAAAAGAAAATTCATGGTCTCATTTTCAAAATTTAAAAATTACGGTTATTAAAATAAAAGGTCTTTTAAAAAAAATTAGGTTCAAATTTTGGAAAAATTTAAAAGTTTGGGGTTGTATAATAAAAACCTTTTAAAACATAAAAATATAATAAAAACAAGAAGAAAATATGCTTTGTCTTAAATAAAATATTATAAAAATAAAATAAGTGCTTTTAAAAAGGATGTATTTTTTTTAAAAAAATTCAAAACTTAAAAAAGTTAAAAAAAAAGAAAATTAAAATTAACCTTTTCAAAAAAAAAAATAGAAAATTTTAAAACATAAAAAGTCAAAGAAAAACTTTTCAAGTAGTAAAAATAATAAAAGCTTTAAAACTAAAAATGTTTCGAACAAAATTATTTTATAGTATCTTCGTAAAATAAAAAAAAGAGTGTTTTAAGTTTAAAATAAAATAAAAGTAAGAAGTAAAAAAACATTAAATAAGAAAAGTTTAAAATTTTAAAATAAAAAAAATAAAAAAACAAACATCATTTCAAGTAAAATGCAAAAAAAAAAACCCAAAGCTTTTCGAAGTAAATATCCAAAAAAAATTGAAATTTGCTTAGTTACATTTCTTTTTTTGGTGCCTTTTAAAAATAAGTTAAATCTTAAGACTAAATTCATTAAAATTAAATTAAAGACTTGTTTATGGAAAAAATTTCTTTACAAAGAATAAAATATACTTAATAAAATTTAAACTCCAAATTAGAAATAAAAGACTTATCATGTTGTTGTATGTTTCCACACATCATAACTAGCAGAATGCTTTACAAAAGCTTTGCAACTTTTTCCTTTCCTCCATACTATGCTTAAGTTGGACATTCATAACATATATGCTCTAACTTAAGAGAGGTTAATAGAATACATCTTTTAAAATAGTTAGGGTGGTTATTAGTCCTTTGAATAATAAAAAAACAAATCTAACTTTCTTTTACTCTCTCATTTCTTTTCGATTTTAAACAAGAAACCCTAAGAGTTTCAACAGAATATACATGTTATCAAATAATAATTATATTCTTAAGATCAATTAAGAAGGAATACAAAATAACAACATATTGTTATGTATAATTAAAATAAAAATGAAAGTGTGATTAAAGATTTATTTTGAAAGGTTGAAGGTTCTATCTATTTTTTTATTTTTTCAAAACATAAAATTTTAATAAAATTATTATTTTAAGTTTTTTTTTTTTCCACCCGTGTGATGAAGTCTAATCAGAAATAAGTAAAAACATTTTAATTTGGTAAAAAAGAATGATGAATCCAATTTGAGTAAGTTGGGCTAATAGGCTTTGGTTTTATATTATTAGAGTTAGGGATGTAAAAAGATGACCCGACCTGAAAACGCGACTGAAACTTGCTCGAGTTAGAATTTGATTTGACCTGAAAATTTAATGATTTGAACCTGATCTGTAACCGACTGTTGTTGACCCGAACCTGAATTCGATCTGTTATTGTAGTGACCGAACCCGACCTGCGTCCGACTGAAAATGACCCGAACCCGAATTGGACCTGTTACTGTGGACCTGAAACCCGACCTGCGCCTGACTGAAACGAACCCGAACCCGAAGCCGACCTGGCAGACAACCGATTTTACCCGACTGAATTGACCCGAGATCCGATATTACCCGACCTGTTTTGGACCCGACCTGTTTTGAACCCGACCTGTTTTGAACCCGACCTGTTTTGGACCCGACCTGTTTTGAACCCGACCTGTTAATTGACCCGACCTATTTTTAACCTGAATGATATTGATCTGACTTGATATTTACCTAATATATAGTTGAAGAAGTCTGCGATTTTATAAATTTAAAGTGTTGATAAATGTAAAGTATTAATTTATTAAATTAATTTAATACTAACTCGTTCAATATAAATTATTTGTGAAGTTTAATAAGAATTAACACACTTAAATTTATTTTATTAAAAATATTCAAAATTTAAAAGTTTTATTAAATTAATAAGTTGTGATAGATGAATTTAAAACAAATTATTTAAAATTTAAATTAATTTATTAATTGTGATCATTAAATTTAAGAAATATTTTATTAAAAAATTTAATTATAACTATTAAAATAATAATAAAAATATTTTTTAGTTTAGGGTAAAGTTTTTTTTGAATTAATGGGAGAAAGTTTTTTTGATTGATAGGAAATTATGGGGGGAATTTTAGCACCATATTAAATAAAATGGGGGATTTTGGCCTATCAAACAAAAATAAAATGGGGTGGGGGTTGCCGCCAGTCAAACAAAATGGGGGTGAGAGAAATTTTGTCGTCGTTTCAAATAAATTGAGAGTTGAAGTGGTTATTTAGGGGTTAATTATTCTTTAGGTCTTTCTTTAATTAGATGGTTAGTGTTTAGGTTTTTTAGGTTTTAGTTTATTTTTTTTAGTCTTAACTTTTGGTTTATTTTTTTTTAAATTTTATTTAACTAGGCCATACTTCATAAATTAATTAATTATTAAGCTTTTTGGTTTGCTTTAAATTTGATTTGGTCCTCGTATAAAGATTTGGTAAGTAATTAAGTTTAATAATTTTATTTATTTGTGATTTGGGCTCTAATTAATAATTTAGTTTTAATTTATTTTTAGATTTGTCCTTTTTATGTTTCAATTTATTTTGTTTGTTAGATTTATGAGTTTATGTTTAGGGTTTAAGGGTAAGTGTGTCAAGTTGATTGTTTGAGGCTATGAGATTAGTTTAGGGATTATGTGATTATGCTTTCACTCTAATTATTAGTGAATAGTGTCTGTAAGATTTAGATATTCATGTTTGGGGTTTAGGGGTAAATGTGTCAACTTAATTATTTGGGGTTATGAGATTAGTTTCAAGATTAAGAGATTAGACGTGTACTCTAATTATTAGTGATTATAAGATTTAAGGGTTGAGGTTTATGAGTATTGTTTAGGGGTATACATATATACATACAAATATGTATGTTCTAGTATATATATATATATACTAAAACTTAAATACATACATATATATGTATTTTAGTATGTATGTATACATGTGTGTTTTAGTATTTTTTTCATTCTAGTCCCTTAACTTTATTTTAATTTGTCCACATTTATTATTCCAAATTGACCCACATTTATTTTTTTAATTTGTCCAATGTTTTATTATTTTAATTTGATATTTTCTTCATTCTAATCCTTTAACTTTATTTTAATTCCATATTGACCCCTATATATATATATATATTAATTCATCATGTTTATAATTTTAATTTGAAAATTTGTTCATTCTAGACCCCAAAACTTTATTTTTATTCTATATTGACATCTACTTATTATTTTTTTTAATTACACTATTTTTTATACTTTTAATTTGATATTTTTGTTAATTACAGTCTCAAAATTTTATTTTTATTCCAAATTGACCCCTTTTCATTATTTTCTTTTAAAATTTTCTAATGTTTTATAATTTTAATTTGATATTTTTGTTCATTATAATCCGTGAAACTTTATTTTTAATCCAAATTGACCCATTTTTCATTCTAAATTGACGCATTTTCATTATTTTTTAATTACTCCAATGTTTTATAATTTTAATTTGATATGACTTTAAATAATTAACTCCAAATCAATGACGATTGACGAAGGTCAACCTAAAGTCTATCGACTACTTATACGGTTGTACCGAACTCAAACTCAATACGAATTTCAATCCTAAAAATACCCTGACCTGAATTACCCGACCTGAAACTACCCGACCTAAAATTACTCGACCTGAAATGCACCCGACCTGAAATGCAACTGACCTGAAATGGACCCGACCTGAAATGGACCCGACCTGAAGTGTATCCGAACCCGAATTAACCTGTCAATTATCTGCTTCGGACCCGACCCGTTTTGACCCGACCTGAAATGAACCCAACCTAAAATGGACCCGACCTGAAATGGACTCGATCTGAAATGGACCCGATTTGAAATGGACCCGACCTGAAATGGATCCGCACCCGACCCGAGTCGAGTCAAAATAAAAAATGACCTGAAATGACCTGTACCTGACAGTACCCGACCTGTGTAACCCCCTCGTCCCGGTCTGGTCGGATGACCGGTCCGAGTGGGCCACACGGGGAAAACCGAAGTGAAACCCGTTAAGGTTTCCCCTCGGTTAACGACCCCCCAAAAAAATCTTTTTATCTTATCTTGTCTATATGCATAATTAAAACCTATGTGAAGCACAGCAGCGGAAAATACAAACATTGCAACAAACATCGACCAGCCAAACAATTAAACAGTTCATTTTAATGGTTTACAGCAGGCCGTTTCGAAACGCCCTTAGGGTGTTCCGAAACGCCTTGACTTAGTCAACGGGCCTGGGTCAACCATAAGGTGACCGTTCCGAAACAGGGGAGACCCGTATCGGAACGACCTTGACGGTCAATATCTCGTGGTCAACGAGATTTGACCGTTTCGAAACATCAAAGGCCCATTTCGGAACGCCTTCATCTCGTCAATTTCTCAAAATTCCAGTAGCAAAAATGTTCCGAAACGACCCTCATCCGTTTCGAAACGGCAGGCCATTTGCAAAGGGACCGTTCCGGAACAGGGGGACCCGTTCCGAAACGCCCCCTGTCTGCAGACTCGAATTTGCTGTTTTAAGGCACAAAGGTGCCCCAAAACACCACCAAAACACATCACAACACCACAACAATTCAACTTAAGGCTTACCAACCATACTAGCATGCTTCAACAAGATTTAGACAAGTCTAACACTAAAACAAAACCTCACAAACATGCATTCATTCAATCATCATTCAAACACAAAGATGGCCTCTAAGGCATTTAGCTAGCATTCAAAAGAGCAATTTAGGCATGAGTTAACATTCATCATGGCAACACAAACCATGCACAAGCAAGGCATCAAAGAGTCTAAACATGCTCCTAGCAACCAACAACTATCCAACAAAACCATACATGTCCTATTGCTCAACTATTACATGTCCAACATTAAAATCCATACTTGATGAACTCAAGCCAAAAACCACACTTGGAGGCCCTCCACTTGCCCGAGCAACCCACGAACTAGGGATCTGCAATGTTGAACAAAGAGAGCGTAAGCAAAGATGCTTAGTGAGGGTAAGCTCTAAAATCAAACCTCAACATTGCAGGGTCCGAGCACGAACTAGCCAAGGCATTTCGCCAACACACTAAGGATTCACAAGAGTCATGAGAATAAGAATGCATGAGCCATGTACATTATAATGTCATGAACATAAGCTTAACTCCACATTACATGTAATCACATTCAAGCATCTCATCAATGACCATAAACCTCAACATTTTGATACACACATCAAACAACATTGGCACCTAGCTAGGACCCGAATACGCGGATAGACATGTTGGAACTCACATCCAACAACCACATTACCTCACGGTGGGATTTCACTCATCACCGGTCTCGCGGAGGGGATTCCACTCATCCTCACGCCCCGTCGATGGGATTCCACTCATCACCGACTACATTTAATTACAATTCCGGGCGAACCCGTACTCCTCCTTGGTGACTCAACGCCACCAAGGCCATGCGCGACTTTAGACTCATGTGTACACACTAACATCCTAATGATCGATCATTTGTATTCAAGTAAACTAGTGCCAATATTTACTCACTTCACATTACTCATTTCAAATAAACCTTGTGCTTAGCACGTACTCACCAACAACCATCATCATGCATGTCTCAAGCATCATAAGTCCAATCTCATTTCACATGTATAATGCAATATACATAGACATTCATACCACAATTCATACGAGACATACACAACCATATAATGAGTTCATCCAAGGGCTCTAGATCAAGCTTAGGATTAGGCTACCACCCTAATCCTAACTCTAGGTGGGTCTACCAAGCCCAACCTAGTCCATATACTCGAACCAACTATTTTAAAATCATTTAAAGCAATTAACCACTCACATAACCACCCAAGCTCAACGACCAAGCAAGCAACAACCTTCAACTTTCCGAATTCACTTCCGATGCTTCACCGATGCCCAAACTTGATTCTAATCAAACCCAAACCCAAACAAAACATTCATAATCAATATCTCATCAACGGAATTAACCCGGATCAACATTTGCAAGCACCCAACACTCAAAATCAACCCCCAAAACAGAATTTTCGAGCAGCCCTTAACACCCACCAAAATCTTCCATTTCAAGCACCCAAATGACCTCCAAAACATCCCAAATCACCCTCCCAACAAAGGTAGACCATCAGCCCTTCAATTCCAACACTAAACCTCTCAAAAACCCAATTTTTCATACTCTAAAATTTGCCCTAAGGACCCACTACGAAATTTCATCCATAATCAACCAAATTAATATATGTTGCATATTTCATCATGACTAAACATAACCCCAAAACAATTTCTCAAAACAAATTGAAAAACCCCATCAAAAGCCCAAATTTCCATATGAACCCTAATTCCCAAAACTCAATATTTTTGAAATCTAAAACAATAGATAAGTAGAGGATAGAGAGGAGGTTAAGAAAATATGTTTACCTCTTAATTTGATGTTGAAATCGATTAGCAAAGTTAATAGAATAGTAACTAGGGTTTTAGGAGAGTTTGAAAATGGGGGAGAGGGTTTTGAAATTGGGAAAGGGGAAATGAGGAGGAAGATGACAACTTTTCCATAAAAATTGTCTTGCTTTATTTAAAATGTGGGTAAATCACAACTTTGGTCCCTCCCTCTTTATTAAGATTCAAATAGGTCATTATTCAAAGTTAGTTTATTTTAATTAGATTTTATTTGACTCGAACAACAACCCTTCTAACTCCTAGACCCAAGACACGGGTGTTACAACTCTCTCCCACTTAAGGAATTTCGTCCCCGAAATTACCTGGTGGAAACAAATACGGAAACTACTCAACCATATCCGCTTTCCTCTCCCACGTGGCCTCTTCCACGCCTCTATTTCTCCACAACACCTTGACCAATTCTATGGTCTTGCCGCGCAACACCTTACTATCAGAAGCAAGTATCTCAACGGGTTCTTCATTATAGGACAAATCCGGATTTAACTCTATCTCCTCAACGGGCATCACATGAGAAGGATCTGATCTATACCTCCTAAGCATAGATACATGGAAGACATCATGAATCTTTTCTAACTCCGAAGGTAACCTCAAACGATAAACTACAGGCCCAATCCGCTCAACTATCTCATACGGACCAATGAACCTCGGACTCAACTTTCCCTTTCGGCCAAATCTCATTACCTTCTTCCACGGAGATACTTTCAGAAACACTTTCTCACCCACCGAGTACTCAATCTCTTTCCTTTTCAAATCTGCATAAGATTTCTGACGATCGGAAGCTGCTTTCAGACGGTCACAAATCAACTTCACTTTTTTTGTAGTTCCTTTAAGCAAGTCTGGCATAGATAGCAATCTCTGACCTGTCTCAGCCCAACAAATCGGAGTCCTACACCGTCTACCATACAAAGCCTCATAAGGTGCCATCTGGATACTAGAATGATAACTGTTGTTGTAAGCAAACTCAACCAACGGTAAGTGCTTCTCCCAAGAACCCTGAAAATCAATCACACAACAATGAAGCATATCCTCAAGAATCTCTATCACTCGCTTTGACTGCCCATCGGACTGCGGATGATAAGATGTGCTGAAATGCAGACGACTACCCAAAGCACTATGCAAGCAACTCCAGAATCTCGAAGTAAATCTAGGATTCCTATCTGAAACAATAGACTTCGGAACTCCATGAAGTCTCACAATCTCGCGGATGTACAAGTTTTCCAACTTGTCTAAGGAATCCGTAGTGTTCAATGCTAAGAAGTGAGCACACTTAGTGAACCTATCAACAATCACCCAAACTGAATTCTTCTTCGAAGGAGACAAAGGCAACTCCGACACAAAATCCATGATGATCCTCTCCCACTTCCATTCCGGAATCTTCAAAGGCTGTAGCAAACCTGAAGGAACCTGATGTTCTGCCTTCACTCTCTGACAAACCATACAACGGCTCACATACTCGGCTACATCTCTCTTCAAACCAACCCAGAAGTAGTCATTCTTCAAGTCTCGGTACATCTTGGTACTACCCGGATGCATGGAAAAGGGACTCGAATGTGCCTCACTCAGAATCTGACGTCTCAACTCAACATCTTCTGGTACAACAATTCTATCTCTAAAGCACAACAAGCTCTCACCACTGAAACTATACTCAGTCGATCTTCCTTCGGCTATGTCTTGAACATGAGGAACTAGGCTCGCATCTTGCAACTGCTTCTCTCTAATCAACTGAATCAAAGAAGGCTTTACTTGCAACTCGGTGATCAAACCACCATCATCGGACACACTCAATCTAGCAAACATAGCTCTCAACTCGACGGCCACTTTTCTACTCAAAGCATCGGCTACTATGTTTGCTTTACCCGGATGGTACTCAATGGTCAAATCATAATCTTTTAACAATTCTAGCCATCTCCTCTGTCTCAAATTCAACTCTTTCTGTGTCATCAAGTACTTCAAGCTCTTGTGATCGGTGTAAACTATACACTTCTCACCATACAAATAGTGACGCCAAATTTTCAATGCAAATACAACTGCGGCTAGCTCTATGTCATGAGTAGGATAGTTCTTCTCATGAATCTTCAACTGTCTAGAAGCATAAGCAACAACTCTCCTATCTTGCATCAAAACACATCCTAAACCTACGTAGGAAGCATCACTGTAAATCACAAACTCCTTACCTGAAACAGGCTGCACTAACACTGGAGCATTCGTCAAAGCTTCTTTCAATTTTTCAAAGGCCTTCTGTCTTGCATCTGACCATTCAAACTTGACTCCCTTTTGCAACAACTTAGTCAAAGGAGCAGCTACTCTAGAGAAGCCATCAACAAACCTCCTATAGTAACCGGCTAGTCCTAGGAAACTCCTAATCTCGGTCACGGACTTAGGTTGTTTCCACTCAACAATAGCCTCAATCTTCGATGGATCGACTCGGATGCCTTCGGCCGAAACAACATGGCCAAGAAATACAACCTCTCGAATCCAGAACTCACATTTACTAAGCTTCGCATACAACTGATTGCTCAACAATCTCTGTAAAACAAACCTCAAGTGCTCATCATGCTCTTCTTCTGTCTTCGAGTACACAAGTATATCATCAATGAAGACAACCACAAACCGGTCTAAATAGTCTCTGAAAATTCTGTTCATCATGTCCATGAATGCTACTGGTGCATTCGTGAGCCCAAATGGCATCACAAGAAACTCATAGTGACCATATCTAGTCCTAAAAGCTATCTTTGGGACATCACACTCTTTCACCTTCAACTGATAGTACCCGGATCTCAAATCTATCTTCGAGAATAATGAAGCACCTCTCAACTGATCAAACAAATCATCTATACGAGGCAACGAATACTTGTTCTTCACAGTCAACTGATTCAACTGCCTATAGTCAATACACATGCGCATGCTACCATCTTTCTTTTTCACAAACAACACTGGAGCACCCCACGGAGAACTACTAGGCCTAATGAAACCACGGTCTAATAATTCTTGCAACTGACTCTTCAGTTCTTTCAACTCTTTCGGAGCCATGCGGTACGGAGCTATCGAAACTGGATTAGACCCTGAAACTGTCTCAATCACAAACTCAACATCTCTGTCAGGAGGCAAACCCGGCAACTCTTCAGGAAACACATCTGGAAAGTCACACACTGTTCTGATATCTTTCGGTCTAGCTTCACTCATGTCCGGATTCATAACATAAGCTAAATAGGCCCCACATCCAGAGTCCATCAACCTATGAGCCTCTAAAGCTGACACCACATTAGACAAGAACTTAATGTTCTCGCCCACTACCACTACCTCGTAGTCATCAGAAAGCTTCAAAGAAATTCTCTTTGTCTCAAAATCCACACTAGCCCGATGCTCAACCAGCCAATCCATACCCAAAATAATATCAAAGCCGTAGAAAGGAAGTTCCATCATATCAACTGAGAACACATGACCCTGAATCTTCAGTGGACACCTCCTATACATACGTCTAACCACAACTGTCTCACCAAAAGAACTAGTAACATGCATACCTACATCTAAGATCTCAACAGGGATATCTAACTTCTGTGCATGCTCACTCAAAATGTAGGAATACGTAGAACCCGAATCAACCAAAGAAAGCAAAGACATAGACTGTAACTCGAAATTACCTGCTATCACATCAGTGTCGTTCCCGGCCTCTCTCTGAGCATAGACTCTCGCTGGTCCTCCCGCCGCTGGCTGCACAGCCACAACATGAGCAAGGTTCCTCTGAGCATCTACCCTAGGTGCATCAGCCCTAGGCTGGAAGTAGCCACGACCGCGCCCACGGCCTCTCTGAAAATCATTAGCTATCGCAGGAGCCTAAGCAATGTTCGGTGCCTGAGCCGCTTGATGCGAGCAATCCCTCCTAAAGTGGTCCCTCGAACCATAGTTCCAGCAGGCATGGAAATTACCCCAACACTCACCAGCATGCTGCCTCCCGCAACGGGTACACTCGGGCAACCGCCCTCCTCCTCTATGGCCCTGATGGCCCCTACCATGGTGGCCACCGCCACGTCTCTGATCAAACTGATGTCCGCCACCTCTGTGCCTCTTAGCATCTCTACCATCAAAGTTGTTGTGTCTCTTACCAGAATTAGATCCCCCAGAACGCTTGGCCAACCCCAAGCTGTGCTCAATGTCCTTGGCTCTAGCAACCAAGACATCAAAGTCAGAATAATCAGAAGCTAAGGTATACCTCTTAACTTCCTCATGAAGTCCGTATCTGAAACGATCACATCGAGCCCTCTCAGTAGGCACTAACTCCGGAGCATACTGACTCAGACGAACGAAACAAATCTCATAATCAGTCACAGAAGCATCTCCCTGAGTGAGAGCCATGAACTCTCTCTTCTTCTCATCTAGGTACCTTGGTCCCAAGTACCTCTTCCGGAAAGCAGACTCAAAGAACTCCCAATCAATCTCTGTCTCTGGAACCCCGGTAGTAATGGTGACCCACCAGGTGTAGGCATCACCCTGAAGCAATGAATGAGATCACACAACCCAATCTACGTGCGCCCGCACAACCCATCTGAGCCAAGATACGAACTGTCTTCTCCAACCATAACTCCGACCTCTCCGGAGTAGATCCTCTAAACTCCTCGGCCCCTAAGCTACGGAGCCTCTCCAAAGGTAAACTAGCATCATCACACCTAGGCTGAGCTGCAGCCTGAGCTCCCGCAACTGCGGCCTGAAACGCTCCCGCTATTGCTTGCACTAGCGGAGTCATGTCAATTCCAGCTGGACCTTGGCCACCTTGGCCACCTTGAGGTCCCTCTCCTCCGGCTCCATCCTCGCCCCCAGCTCCAGGTGGAGGAGGCGGTGGTGGTGGAGGTGGTGGAGGAGCGCCAACTCCCGCGGCCACCGGCCCTTCAAGGTGAGCCTCCGCACCAACTGCCGGCTCAACAGGAGCCGCAACTCGTGGCTCCTGACGAACCAACCTCGGTCTACCTCTCGGTATAGACATCGCTCTCACAGATATCAACTACAACCACAACAACAAAACATACAAGTTGGGTTAGCAAGGCAAGGCTCCCAAGTGTTCAAGTACGTTCCCTCACTTAAAAATCATTTTTCCGATGTAATAGTAGCAATGGGACCCACACACACATGCTTTAAAATAAAATAAGCAACATTCTCGTCACTCAAGCAATCATTCTTGCAAAACAAGCAAACACCGTGCAATTCAATTTAAAAACTTAAACTTACCTCACTTACCTGCCCAAGGTCTCGGTAACCTTAGGCTTTGATACCAACAAGTGTAACCCCCTCGTCCCGGTCTGGTCGGATGACCGGTCCGAGTGGGCCACACGGGGAAAACCGAAGCGAAACCCGTTAAGCTTTCCCCTCGGTTAACGACCCAAAAAAAATCTTTTTATCTTATCTTGTCTATATGCATAATTAAAACCTATGTGAAGCACAGCAGCGGAAAATACAAACATTGCAACAAACATCGACCAACCAAACAATTAAACAGTTCATTTTAATGGTTTACAGCAGGCCGTTTCGAAACGCCCTTAGGGTGTTCCGAAACGCCTTGACTTAGTCAACGGGCCTGGGTCAACCATAAGGTGACCGTTCCGAAACAGGGGAGACCCGTATCGGAACGACCTTGACGGTCAATATCTCGTGGTCAACGAGATTTGACCGTTTCGAAACATCAAAGGCCCGTTTCGGAACACTTTCATCTCGTCAATTTCTCAAAATTCCAGTAGCAAAAATGTTCCGAAACGACCCTCATCCGTTTCGAAACGGCATGCCATTTGCAAAGGGACCGTTCCGGAACAGGGGGACCCGTTCCGAAACGCCCCCTGTCTGCAGACTCGAATTTGCTGTTTTAAGGCACAAAGGTGCCCCAAAACACCACCAAAACACATCACAACACCACAACAATTCAACTTAAGGCTTACCAACCATACTAGCATGCTTCAACAAGATTTAGACAAGTCTAACACTAAAACAAAACCTCACAAACATGCATTCATTCAATCATCATTCAAACACAAAGATGGCCTCTAAGGCATTTAGCTAGCATTCAAAAGAGCAATTTAGGCATGAGTTAACATTCATCATGGCAACACAAACCATGCACAAGCAAGGCATCAAAGAGTCTAAACATGCTCCTAGCAACCAACAACTATCCAACAAAACCATACATGTCCTATTGCTCAACTATTACATGTCCAACATTAAAATCCATACTTGATGAACTCAAGCCAAAAACCACACTTGGAGGCCCTCCACTTGCCCGAGCAACCCACGAACTAGGGATCTGCAATGTTGAACAAAGAGAGCGTAAGCAAAGATGCTTAGTGAGGGTAAGCTCTAAAATCAAACCTCAACATTACAGGGTCCGAGCACGAACTAGCCAAGGCATTTCGCCAACACACCAAGGATTCACAAGAGTCATGAGAATAAGAATGCATGAGCCATGTACATTATAATGTCATGAACATAAGCTTAACTCCACATTACATATAATCACATTCAAGCATCTCATCAATGACCATAAACCTCAACATTTTGATACACACATCAAACAACATTGGCACCTAGCTAGGACCCGAATACGCGGATAGACATGTTGGAACTCACATCCAACAACCACATTACCTCACGGTGGGATTTCACTCATCACCGGTCTCGCGGAGGGGATTCCACTCATCCTCACGCCCCGTCGATGGGATTCCACTCATCACCGACTACATTTAATTACAATTCCGGGCGAACCCGTACTCCTCCTTGGTGACTCAACGCCACCAAGGCCACGCGCGACTTTAGACTCATGTGTACACACTAACATCCTAATGATCGATCATTTGTATTCAAGTAAACTAGTGCCAATATTTACTCATTTCACATTACTCATTTCAAATAAACCTTGTGCTTAGCACGTACTCACCAACAACCATCATCATGCATGTCTCAAGCATCATAAGTCCAATCTCATTTCACATGTATAATGCAATATACATAGACATTCATACCACAATTCATACGAGACATACACAACCATATAATGAGTTCATCCAAGGGCTCTAGATCAAGCTTAGGATTAGGCTACCACCCTAATCCTAACTCTAGGTGGGTCTACCAAGCCCAACCTAGTCCATATACTCGAACCAACTATTTTAAAATCATTTAAAGCAATTAACCAATCACCTAACCACCCAAGCTCAACGACCAAGCAAGCAACAACCTTCAACTTTCCGAATTCACTTCCGATGCTTCACCGATGCCCAAACTTGATTCTAATCAAACCCAAACACAAACAAAACATTCATAATCAATATCTCATCAACGGAATTAACCCGGATCAACATTTGCAAGCACCCAACACTCAAAATCAACCCCAAAAACAGAATTTTCGAGCAGCCCTTAACACCCACCAAAATCTTCCATTTCAAGCACCCAAATGACTTCCAAAACATCCCAAATCACCCTCCCAACAAAGGTAGACCATCAGCCCTTCAATTCCAACACTAAACCTCTCAAAAACCCAATTTTTCATACTCTAAAATTTGCCCTAAGGACCCACTACGAAATTTCATCCATAATCAACCAAATTAATATATGTTGTATATTTCATCATGACTAAACATAACCCCAAAACAATTTCTCAAAACAAATTGAAAAACCCCATCAAAAATCCAAATTTCCATATGAACCCTAATTCCCAAAACTCAATATTTTTGAAATCTAAAACAATAGATAAGTAGAGAATAGAGAGGAGGTTAAGAAAATATGTTTACCTCTTAATTTGATGTTGAAATCGATTAGCAAAGTCAATAGAATAGTAACTAGGGTTTTAGGAGAGTTTGAAAATGAGGGAGAGGGTTTTGAAATTGGGAAAGGGGAAATGAGGAGGAAGATGACAATTTTTCCATAAAAGTTGTCTTGCTTTATTTAAAATGTGGGTAAATCACAACTTTGGTCCCTCCCTCTTTATTAAGATTCAAATAGGTCATTATTCAAAGTTAGTTTATTTTAATTAGATTTTATTTGACTCGAACAACAACCCGTCTAACTCCTAGACCCAAGACACGGGTGTTACAACCCGAACTCATCCGATTAACTGTTTTTACATCCCTAATTAGAGTCCAAAAAAAAACGTCAAAAGCAGTCCAATTAGAAACAAATCAAATTCAAACCCATCGCGATATATTATCCCCAAATTCAATGGGCATCGTGACGTGGAATAGCCTTATTGGCTGTAAAATCCACGTAAGAATTCGCGCCCAGGATCTTTTGGTGGTTAAGGATAATTCAAAAAAAAGTACACTATCTGCCCCATAAGCCATAACCTCATCTCCATTTCTCGCCCACTCATGACTCTCTGAATAAAACTCTACCCTTTCCTTCGTCAAAATATCCCCCATCAAGCAAAATCCATGGCGAGAGCTCTAATTTCATCACAGCCGTTCATCGGCACGCCACTTCCATCATCGAAAATCTTTCGCCATGGTGGCTTCTGTACGCTCCCTAACCGTAGACTTGCCTCCACCAGAGTCCGTCTAAGCTTCAACGAAATCCCTCCGATTACTTCACTCGATTCCTCCGTCGATTTCCAAGCACTTTTCACAAAAGCCGAGAGCCTCCTATACACTCTCGCCGACGCTGCTGTTGTGGCCGATCCAGCCGCCGGGTCTACCGACGCTGCCGCGCAGAAAAATGGTGGTTGGTTCGGCTTCATCGCTGAATCAATGGAATTTGTTCTCAAGGTAAAGCTTCGCTTCCTAGTCCCTATGTAAACACGTGTTACAAGTACCAAGAACTAATTACTGGTTAATTGTCTAAATAAATATTATTGATTTGTGTGTGTGTTTTTTTCTTTCGTTGTTTTTTTGCTTAGGTGTTGGAAGATGGATTAGCGGGATTACATGTGCCTTACGCGTATGGAGTTGCGATTATATTACTTACGGTTATAGTTAAGATTGCTACATATCCTTTGACAAAGCAGCAGGTTTGCCTTTGGTTCAACTTGTGTAGGAAAAGAAAGTGCTTAAAATTTAGATGTGGTTTAATTTTTTTCTGACTCGATAGTTAACAGTTGACAATGGTTTGTTGGTTTTTAGGTGGAATCAACGCTAGCTATGCAAAATCTTCAACCAAAAATAAAAGCTATCCAACAAAGATATGCAGGCAATCAGGTAATACTGAAGTTTGAATTTGATTAGTTACTTTGGTGTTCATTGGAAAGGTTCATGTTGGTTTATTTATTTTTTCTTTTGGTTCTGTTTAGGAGAGAATACAACTCGAGACATCTCGCTTGTATAAGCAGGCTGGGGTTAATCCTTTGGCAGGTATTCTTTTGATTAATCACTTGAAACTATATGTTTATTTTTCATATTTAATTAAGTTTAGCCTCTTTTGAAAGCTGTTTTTTTGCTTGGTATCTTAGTTTATAAAAAGTGATGATAGAGAGTTTATGATGGTTGTATGGCAATTGATTTGAACTTAAATGTTAGTATTATTTTATGAAAGAGAGTGAATAATGAATATATGATGCAATGGTTTCTCGTGCGTGCCATTCTTTCTCTTCAGGCCTTTTGCCTCTCTTCATTTTTAGGGAGGCCGCAGGTCTGATAGTTGTTAGCTTCATGGGACAATGCTCATCAGTATCTTAAACCTTCGTATATGCAGGTTGCTTCCCTACTTTAGCCACCATTCCAGTCTGGATAGGCCTGTATCAAGCTCTCTCAAATGTGGCAAATGAGGTAATAAAGCGGTTGACCTAGCATTCCAATTTCTGAGTGATGTTGGAGGACTCTTTCACATGTTAAATAACTTTCATTACTGATTGCTGCAAATTTTTACTCAAAGGGACTGTTGACAGAAGGTTTCTTTTGGATCCCTTCTTTGGGTGGGCCAACTACAATTGCTGCTCGACAAAGTGGGTCTGGAATTTCTTGGCTTCTTCCATTTGTGGTAATAAACTTACTCCCAAACTTTTAAGATTAACAGTTCTCTTTGTTATTTTTGGAGCTTTCAGCATTATGGATTTCCTTGCTTACATATTTAATTATTTTAGCCTCTTTGGTGTTGATTTATTTATTAGCAGTTATGAGAGGGGAGACCAATATTTTTGAAGATTGATAGTATTGGTTTTACCTTTACAATTACCTTCATAATTTGTAGCATCTTTACCTTTGTTTGCCATAGATGAAAAAAAAATGTAATTATAAATTTATAATAGCTACTAAATTTTTGTAAAGCTATGGCTTAACCACATTTTACAGCTGAGATTAAATTAAGAATAGCAATTAGAGATGTAGCTTCTGTTGACCAGGTGCAGAAACCATGTTCTGCCTTTGGTTCATGTATCTAATTTTGTTACCTAACATGTGAAGGGAATTAATCATGCAGGATGGCCATCCACCATTGGGTTGGCATGACACTGCTGCATACCTTGTTTTACCTGTGCTTCTTGTTGTCAGTCAATATGTTTCAATGGAGCTGATGAAGCCGCCCCAGGTAAGAAGAACGGGCTTCATTATTTCTGTTTCATTCCTATTTTACATATTAATTTGGTTAGTAGTTTAAATCATTCAAGTTTTTTTGGACAGACGGATCCAGCCCAAAAGAACACACTTCTTGTTCTCAAGTTTCTTCCACTTATGATCGGTTACTTTTCGTTATCTGTTCCGTCAGGATTGTCAATTTACTGGTTGGTCTCTTTAGCAGTTTTACTGAAACCAATAGACTTAGCGATATGCACTTTGCTTCTAGTTTAGTTTCTGATTGTGTTACAAACATACAGTGCATGCAGTGGCTTTCTATGGTCGTCATTCTGAACCATGACCGGAACACTTTACATTTGTGCTATCATTAATTTTATTTTGTTGTATGTGCCTGGAGTAGAGCATCCAAACTTCATTTTTTTGTATTTTTCTGTTGTTAATAAGGCTTTTTGAGGTTGGATGTACATATGCAATTGGAATTCGCATATATTAATTATTAGCATAAAATATGTAACTGAATTTGCATACATGAGAACAAATTCTCCCGGCTTCATTGCTTTTGATTCTCACTGTATTTAATTTGAGCACCCACTCTAATGTCTCTGTATGTAACTTCTATCTTCATTTGTTTTCACATTATGCTGCATGATATGTGTGAATCCTGTCCTTGTTTGTCTTTCCAGTTGAATGTAGTATAGACATGTTGCTTGTTTTGGTATTCTAGATAGGGGTGAGCGTTCGATTGAGTCGAGTAAAAAAATTTCGAGTTATTCGAGTTGACACGTCATATTTTACAACTCAAACTTTATTTGAAAATTTTTCGATTCGAGTCGAGTTTATGAAATTTGAGTCGGAGTCAAGTTTTCGAGTTCCTATAAAAATTTAATTGTAATTATTTATTATGTTATAGTATGGTTTGGTTCCAATTTAAACAACCTTCTCTAATCATATAAGATATGCATAGATATATTTCTTCATATTTTTTCATGTGACATATTTTTCATATATTTTTTATATTGGTATATATATTAGGAAAAATTGAGGGACTCAACTCAAACTTAAAAATAAATCCACAAAATACTAAAATTTTCGAGTTATTCGAATTTCCATTTTACAACTCAAATTTATTTGAAATTTTTTCGAGTCGAGACAAGTTTATAAATTTTGAGTCGAGTCGAAAAATTCAGTTTTTTCGAGTCAAGTGAGATTTGCTCAGCCCTACTTCTAGATGAGTTTGTTTACTTGAACATTAAAACCTTTTTTCCCTTTTACAAATGCTGGTGCATCCAACTTGCTGTAAAAATTAACTTACTATTCAGCTGTATGGTTATCATTTCTGAGGTGTGCCCCTTTTCAGGTTTACAAATAATGTCCTTAGCACCGCACAACAAGTGTGGTTACGCAAATTAGGTGGAGCAAAACCTGTTGTTGATGAGGGCGCAGGTGGAATTATTACTGCAGGACGTGCAAAACGATCAGCTGATCAGACAGCACGGAATGGGGATAGGTTAGTTCCTGGCTTTTTAAATGATGTAGACGGTTCTGTTTTTGCTTCAAATTTAGCATGTTGAAAATAAATGGAAATTAACAGGTTCAGGCAGTTAAAAGAAGAAGAGAAGAGGAAGAAGAAAGTAAGCAAGGCGCTTTCAGCAGCAGAGGTTCAAGCTCTAGATTCAGCTTCTGATTCTAATGTGGAATCAGATGATGAGACAAAGGGCAAGGTAAATTTCTAGTTTCAGTGACTGCAGGCTGCTTGTATCATTTTAAGGTCCCTCTAAGCCCATGTTTGGCATTTCTCATAGGTTTAGTTCTAACCATAGACAATGGGGTATGGATCCCAATGCATAGTTGATGCTGGATGAATATTACTACTCTCTTGAACTTGCCATATCTTTTTTATCTTCCAGAAGATAATGATGTGATGTTTAGTTTGAAAGCTGTCGAACAGAATTTTCTTATGCGACCACTTGCAAGGTTTTTACCTTCCTTGCTAGTTGAATTGTGTGTAGTCATTAGCGACAATGGTACTACTTTTAACTTTCATGTATGGTTCTTCTAAAATTGTCATATAGGGCAGCAAAAATGACATTGAAAGCGAGTCATCTTTAGACAGAAATGAAGTTTATCTGTGACTGCTTGTTTATGGAAGCATGGTTATGCACACAAAGTTTTGAATTTATGGTATCTGTAGGTGGGTTCCAGTGCTGCAAAATCCAATATTGATTGAACTATGTAATAAAATCAAACATTTTCTTTTGTAGGTTAGTGCAAGCATGGTATGCTATTAACATGGGAGGGTTAATTAGTATCATGAAGCGACATTAGCTACACCCACGTGTCTCGTCTGTATGCTAATAACATGGGAGGGTTAATTAGTATCTTGTTGTAGAAGAGTATATGTAAAATTGCACTACCTATTTCAGTAGTAACAAACTAACAATCTATGCAGGCATGGGAGGTTTGGCTTTTCTATGTCGATAAACATAGACTTTATTTTAGGCTTTTAGGTCGAAGGCTGGTAATGTGATGTGTTGGTCTGATGCTTTCCTAATATTTTACCATTTGAAGTTGTGCCAACTACAGCTGGTGGAGTAATGCAAATCTGAAACTTTACCACATTTCATTAATGACTAATTTCAAGTTTCTAACAGGGTGATGAGGCTCTTGAAGAAGCATATGTTTCCAATGAAAGCAAACAAGTTCCTAATATTTCTCAGCCAAGACGAAGCAAGAGATCTAAGGGGAAGCGTGCTGTATAAGAAGATTGTACACTGAATTATTTTAGCTTACGGTGAGTCTAGTATATCTTAAGGAATTGTGTTATTTTTAATATAGTGGCAATTTTGATGTTGGCTCATTCAAGATATATTGCAAAATCATGAAAACAACTGTCTGATTAAAAAACACAACCATGCTCCAAATGGCCCATATTTTTCGTATTTCAGTCATTACTCGGGTTTAGAAATTTTGATTTAACTGTGTAACTACTAAGCTGACATTTTTATCTTTTGGCCGTATGTTGAGCTAGCTAAGCATTTCAAGCCTCATTCATGGAAACATTTGTGATAGGGATCTTGCTGTGCTAGTAGTTGAACCTTCATTTCTTCCTTTTATGTGATCTGAACCTACAGGTAGCAGGGAATATTTTGTTTATGATTGATTTCCTCACTCATGAAGGATTGTCAATTCTTTGTTTAAAACTGTTTCAACCACCTGAGGAGCCATTTCTTGACATATTTACTTTCGGTCACATTCAAGGTTATAATCAAGCCCGCATTTTCTTTAACATGTGAAAGTGAGTGTATGTGATAGCCTAACATCCATTTGGGGTAGCTGCAATGAATAGAAGCTTTATATAGCCGAATATCGTAACTAGGATGTGGGATTACCTTCTGACTGAAGAAAACCGAACATACCATCACACCAAACTAACCTTTACTAGGTGTCAGAGCCATAACTAACTCATCTAGAACTTTTAACACATAATAGAAGAGCATCTAATAGTACATCAATACTTGCTTTCTCATATGGATTTTAAAAGTAAAATCCTTTTCGTACACAGAGACATCTCACCTACAATCCAATTTGTGTCACCTTATCCTATCTCCCACATCGACTGTTGCATCCATTGTCTTATAGCCTAGATGGTAGCCAGTGATTTTTTAAGGGTTCCAGCCGGATGGGGATTTATGCATCTTCTCCATTTCAACCTGTTTTTTCATCATTTTACAGTAGCAAGGAGTTTTTTAGTGAATGGATTTCGTTATACTAGCTAGATAAATACAATAGTTTTAAGCTGAAAGAGACTACACAGTGCTTACCGGCATTAGGCTTCTAGGTCTGTACTTGAAGTGAACTGTTCGCACCATAGGAAAAAAAAAACATAAATGCATTACAATTTAGAAGCTACCAAAATATGTGAAGCCTGCTTGATGTAGTTGTATACTATGCATTGCATGCTTCAAGATTGCCTGATTCAAGGGCTTGAACATTGATTTTGGGAGCCCTAGAGTTGAGAATCTATAAGCAGGAGCCATGCTAGTAGAACTAGAAGAATGTAGATTAGAACTTGCCCTCTTGGAGGTGCATTTTATTGATACATTTTCGGTAATCATAACCAAACTTGAAAATAGATTTAAGAATGTTTGTTAAAGGTGCTGGGTGATCCTTTGGAATCATGTACAAGATTGTTAAGATTTTAAAATTCTGTGTATCATTTCTCATCTATCATTGCATCCATGATATTGCTTTGAATCTTGCTGTCGGCATGAGTTTCGAGACCCGCCATTGAATATTTAGCTCCCGAGTTGTTGTGTGTTGTTAGTTTGCAAATGTACTCCCTCTATTGTGCACTGAAATTTTGTGAAGACTTAGTTTAGTAGGTAAGCTAAGCAGCCTTTTGGTAATTGATTCATGTCAGTTCTGTAACGAGGAAGTCACCGTATAGAGGTTATTCTACATATTAGAAAACACTTGAACGCAAATTTTAACAGTGGGCAGGGTTTGGGTCTTAGGAATTATGGGGCCACGCAATTCGTGACTAGGTATTTAAATGCCAAAATAAGTCCTTAATTTTACCGTATGCTTAAAGAAATTTTTTTTTTTCCTTTGGGTTTTTACCTAAGTAAGCCCTTATTTCAGGTGCAAGGTTGGTTTGTGTTAAGGGCTTATTGGAGTATGATAAAAAAAAGGTTACAGACTTACTTGGGCAGAAGCTAAAAGATAAGGGTTATAAGTACAAGTTAATATGCTCAGAGCTTATTTAAGTATACAAAAAGTAAAGCAAAAGCCATAAAATTATTATTGATGTTGTTATTATTTTTGGATAAATTGATTTTATTACCCCCAAAGAGCATGAATCTACTACAAACACATCAACTATACCTACACAATTCCCCTATACATAATGCCCTAATTAAAACATAGTTGCATATTAACAGTATCCCTAACAACCAATTTACCAACTAGTTTAATTCGTATTAATAAAATACTAGCAGTATGATTACTAGCAAATGTCTAAACAACTGTAATTACGTTCCTTCCCAACAAAATAAAGGAAGGCACCCCATGCTAGCTACTCTTTAGGTGTTGAATGCCCCATTCAAGTTTCAACTCTCAATCCAGATGTTACACATCTGCAAAACTGCACTTCATATGCCCTTGGTACTCCATCTACCCTATAGGTCTTGTTATTATTATTATAATTTTATGTACGTACACTTCTTTTTTATAACATCTACTTTTTTTTTATTATAGCTACAAGTTAGGGTTTATAATATATTATATAAGGATGGTTATGGGTCGAGTTTTTGGCCGATCCGCACCCGACCGAAAATTTAACACCTCCATCTGAACCCGACCTGATATTTTATGATGTTTCATTCGACCCGAACCCAAATTCTAGAGTAAAAAATCGAATCTAATCCGACATTAATAAAAATGGTCATTTTTTCATTATTATTCGATAAAATAGAGAGCTAATTGAAAAATACAAATAAAGAGAGAGCATTATAACAATTATTCTATTTTTATTAGACAAAATATGGAGATAATATATATATATATATATATATATATATATATATATATATATATATATATATACACACAAAGAGAGGGGCATTGTAGTAACTATACCTAAATATTTAGAATAAAACTAAAATATTATTTCGGGTCGGGTAGGGTATTTTTACCTTAAACTCGACCCGACTTTATCCTAAAAAAATCATACCCAAACCCGAAATTTTCTTTATAAAAAATCTGACCCTATAGGATCAGGACGGAATCCATCGAGTATGGATCAAATGACAATCCCTAATATTGTAGAGTATATATTTGAACACCCATATTTTCAACCTTATTAATTTTATTTTTATCAATAATTTTATTGTCGAATTATTATTTAAATATTTACAAAATAATTTGAGTTCAAGGTTACATTTTTTATAATAATTAATATTATTTAAAATTTAAATTTATATAATTGTGTAATTACAATTTATATAATCGAACATGATATGAGAAATCATGGTTTAGGTAATCAAAATCCATAAAAAATATTCTTCTCTTAATTGGAATTTATGCAATTATTTTTTCTTAATGATTTAATTATACTGTACTTATCAAGCACGTCTAGGTAATTAAAATTCATGTAATAATTATAATTTCATACAATATTATATTGTGATTTTCAAATACACTTTTAATAAGATCTCCTATTACTGTTAAAATATATTATTAGATTGTAATATAAAAAATATTTTTCTCTTAATTGGAAGTTATGCAATATATTTTTTTAAGAAAAGGATGACATTTAACGAATTTAAATAATTAAATTTAAGTTGTTAACACATATGTTTTTTTTTCTTTTAAATTGCATATTTTCTTATATAAAAATATATATTTCGCAAACTAGTGGAAAAGTTTATGGTAAACACTAGCGGTCACTAAATTATTTTAGTTATTTTGTTTTAGTCATCAAACTATTATTTTTAGCAAAATCATCACTAACGTTATGTTTTTTCTTATTTTGGTCAATTGTCGTTAAAAAAACTCACAGAAAAACAATTGTTTGGTGACCAAAACAGGAAAAAAATAATAGATTAGTGATCAAATAGGAAAAAAGTAACATGAGTGACCAAAAATAAGAAAAAACCTAACATTGGTGACGATTTTACTAAAAGTAATAGTTTGATGATAAAAAAAACAGAAATAGTTTAGTGACCAATAATATTTTTACCCAAAATTTTAAAGGGTAGCAAGAGGCTTAGCCCTTAACCGATAAAAAAATATGATTAAACCCTTTTAAGTTTTAAAATTTTAAAATATAATAATTAAAAAATATTTTTGATCTCTTAAATGATTGAATCTCAATTAATTTTTTTTAGAAGTACAAAATTAAAGTAATAAAAACTACATCTGAACTCTTTAAAGTTTTATAATTTCTTGTGCTAAAAAATGCTCGATCTCCACCTGGCTCAAATCATAAAAACAAAACTATTACTATGATCTATTGCGCCCAAAGATGCCTTTGCCTTAAAACGTTCAAACAAGCTATCAATTTATAAAGAAATTATATTATGGGTAATTTCTGCCACGTTATTCATAAAACTAATCAATAATTTATTTTATTATTTTTTATATGTCAAATTTTTACCAAATAAATTTTCACTCATATTTATTGTAAATTAATTTTAAAAACAACTTTTACTAATTAAAAATTTACTTAGTAAAAATATAATATAAAAAAAATAATGAAATGTATAATTATTATTGATTGATCTCATAAATAACGCGACGACAATAACTCACGTTATAATTTCTCCCACTCATAATATATTATAGTTTTGGAATTATCGGCTTTTGCTTGAGTTAGCGGTTAGCCTCGTATCTTTCTTTTCATCCGAGTGACTGTCTTTTGACATCTGTACTGTTTTGGCAATAAAGCACGAAACAAGTGAAATAGAATTGTATAGAAAAACATTATCCAAAAGAAAAAGAAATGTATAGAAAAACCGTGACCATCAAACAGGAGATAAATTATCTTCAATATCTTTGCAAATAAACCGACAGGAATCTTCTACACAATTCACAAAGTTAATTGCCTCGTCACTCGCATGACATGTTGTCTTTCTCTTTTTCCCTATTGCACATAGAAAAAGGTTTCTCTTTGCAAACAACATAAATAAGGCATAAATTGTTACAACAACCAACACAATAAAAATCGAATGTAAACCACATTGGTATAAATAATGTGATTATCTATCTTTTTTGGTTCAAAACGTTTATGTACAATTCTTTTGAGCTTTTAATTTGTTAACCTCCTTTAACAGGTTGTTCATCGCTTCAACACTTTTATTTTTTTTCAACCACGTGATTTCAGTCTGATGCTTGTTAAATAGTGATGCACTTTAGAGCCAGTATATTCGCCGTATTAAGTAATAATGTAACTCCCTCGTTCCAGTCCGGACGCTTGACCGGTCCGTGGCCCACAGGAAAAATCGAAGCGAAACCCGTTAAGGTTTCCCCTCGGTTAGCAACCCTAGAAAATTTCTTTTATTTATCTTGTCTAAATGCATTACCATGTCCTATGTGAAACACGTCAGCGAAAACACAAGCAATCATAAAAACGATCATTCGAACATCACTTGCAAAACAATCCATTTTAGATTATTAGGCAGGCCGTACCCTTAGGGTGTATCGAAACACCTTGACTTGGTCAACAGCCCCAAGCCCACACGAGAAGGCCGTATTGGAACGGAGGTCAACCGTTCCGAAACACCCCCAACGGTCAACTTCTCGTGGTCAACGAGACATTGACCGTTCCGAAACACCTAGACTCGTTTCGAAACCCTAACATATCGGCAATTTCTCAGATTTCCAGTAGCCAAAGTGTTCTGAAACTTGTTTCGAAACAGGGGTTCATAGTGGCCAAACCGTATCGAAACGAGTTCTGATACGGGGTCCATAGAGCCACACCCGTTCCGAAACAGCTCAGCTCGTTTCAAAACACTGGCTGTCTGCAACATCCCAAAGCCAACTTTAAACATCTCCAACCAACCCCAAAAGCCCTAAACAACTCCAAGAAGCACACATCACTTACAAGCATATTCTAGAGGCATGGATCCTATGGCAAAACATACTCCAATCACACAAGGCATAAGATGAGGCATCCATACATGGCATTTAAAAAGGGCATTAAGCTTCAACAAGGCCAACACTTAGACAAAATAAGATAGGAAAATCCAACATGGTTTACAAGCAAGGCATTCATCCCAAAAGCCAAATTGACAAACATATATAAGGAGTCTAACATGCTCCTAAACACAACATCATCATACTTCAAAAGACATCACACCACAAACACACGTCCCATTGCTTGACCATTACATCATAATTAAAATGTTCATACTTGATAGCTAAACAAGCACCACGAAGCACACTTGGAGGCCCCTTATTGCACTTAGCAACCCACGAGCTACTGATCTGCATTGTCGAACAAAGAGAGCGTAAGCAATAAAGCTTAGTGAGGGTAAGCTCTTTAAAAACAAACCTCGACAATGCAGGGTCCAAGCACGATCTCAACCAAGGTAAATGCATGATCATACCTTCGATCCTCAAGAGCCAAAATGTCAATGATGCATGAACAAATATCCATTAACATGTCATGCTCAACAAGCTCATTTTCTTAACATATGTAAGCACATATAATCATCCAAAAAGGAAACACATTTCCACATCACATTGATACACATATCAATTTATATTGGCACCTAGCTATGACTCGAATACGCGGATAAACACGTTGGAACTCACATCCAACAACCACTTTACCTCACGGTGGGATTACACTCATCACCGGTCTCGCGGAGGGGATTCCACTCATCCTCACGCCCCGTCGATGGGATTCCACTCATCATCGACTAATATATATAACAATTTCCGGGCGAACCCGTACTCCTCCTTGGTGACTCAACGCCACCAAGGCCACGCGCGAATTTGACTCATGTGTGCACACTAACATCCTAATGATCGATCATTTCTACCCAAGCATACTAGTGCCAACATTTACCTCAATCCACATTATCAATTAAAGCCAATTTCGTGCTTAACACGTACTCACCATGATCACTATCATGAACAATCCACATGCATATCACAATGCATCACAACCATGCTCATCACACATGTATAACACATTGTACATAAATCATCATATCATAAACATCACGAGGCATAAGCATCAATTAAAAGTTCAACCAATGTCTCTATTTTAAGCTTAGGATTAGGCTACCACCCTAATCCTAACTCTAGGTGGGTCTACCAAGCTCGACCTAGTCCACATGCTCGAACCAAACACTTAGAAAACATTAACCACTCACCGTCACTTCCAAGCTCAAATACTAAGCAAGCAACCAACTTCAAGCTTCCGGATTCGCTCCCGATGCTTCACCAACACAAGCTCTTGCCTCTAAACAACCTCAACACAATCCAAACAACTTCAAATCAGCCCAAGCATCAAAGTAACTAACTCAGAACACAATTCAAACATCAAACACAACATTTCAAGCCATGAACAAACCCTAAATTTACCAAACTCGTGTAGCCCATAAACCTCAATCAAAACTCATGTTTCCAATACTTTTTATACCCCCAAATGATCCCAAAGCAACCCCAACCATAACACTAACATTAGCCCACAAATTCCAACCTAAAACAACCCCAAAAACCACTCTAAAACCCTTCAAAGCCCCCACAAAACCCAAATCCGGGAATGAGCTTAAAACCATGTAAAATTCATATATGTTGCATCATTTGACTCATAGACTTCATAACTAACAACATTAAATCGAAATTTTAAGTTAAACATCATAAAGTTATCATTTTTAACCAAATCCTCTAAAAACTCAATTTCCAAAACCTTAATGAAAATAAAAACTATTTGTACTTTTGAAGAGAGAAGGTTGAGGACAAGTCAAAAATGATATTACCTTTCAAAACCGAGTTGAAATGAAGAAGAAATGTGATGGAATAGTGGAAGGAGTTTAAAGCTATTCTTTGTCGTTGGTTTTTGGTTTGGGAAGAGAATGAATAGTGAAAAGATGATAAAAGGGGATTTAAATTGAAAGTTGCATTATTTACAAGATTGCCATTAATGAATGGCTATTTTCCATTTTCTTTAAAATCCCTCCAAATTGAGTTTCATTTCAATTTAGTCCAACACAAAATGTTTGTTTTTGAAACCCGAGGCCCAAAAGATTATTTTAAATCGTAAAACCAAACATGAAATAATATTAAAATGTTATTTTCACTCGACCTCTAAACTCGGGTGTTACAAATAAATTGAGAGTAGAGTGTCGAACCCACAAGGATTGATTGATAAATACGAAGTTATCGTACTTAAGAATGTGGTTTGCAAGTAAAGGTGGATGTCGGTTTAATTAAACTAAAATTAAACTAATCTATAGATAACACTAATAAAGACAAACAGCTACAACGACTTACCGATTAATTATGGAGGTTGGGATTATTGCTAAGAATATAAATATATATATATATATATATGGTAATCTAACTCAATGTTATAGCAACGAGCAATATATGTCTGCGTAAACCCTAAGATACTTCATCTACTCGATAGGATTTTCTAAAGAACTTCTAACTCTCACGATGCCTAGAACTTAATAACTTTGTAATTAAGGTGATACATGTCTGAGTTAATCCTAACTACTCTATCATTTATTTAAGAACTCCCTTTTAGACGTTTAAATCCTAAACTTATGTCTAAGCCGAATTAGAACTAAGTTGACAGCTTAGCCTCACTGTTCATATTTGTATAACTTAAGTCTCTCGAATATTAAGCCACAGATCAATAATTAACGGGACTCTCTCAAATAGCTCTTACAATTAACAACGCATTAAGCACATGAACAAAATAGATGAAAATGAAAACATTAAAGCATTGAATTAAAATAACCAAAACATATAATCATGGGGCGCAATAACCCCAACTAAAGAGTTTAGCTCATGCATGAGCGTAAAGCAACCATAATTAAAAGTATATAGTACAACAGTTTATCAAGCAAGAAAAGAAATAAGCCGAGCGTCCTCGACAAAGCTCCCTCAATGCCTTCCAACTGTGTTGCAGGCTTCACCTCCGTCAGCCTCTCTCGATGGCTTCGTTCGATGAGGAGATTCGTCTAGCCTCTTCCTAGTGGTTCTCCGCAAGCTCGAACTAGAATTGTCGTCTGGATTGTGCTCTCTAGTGATCGGCTCTCCCTTGAAAAGCGTCCAAGTTTTCTTTATATAGGTGGTGAAACTAGGGCTTTAGTACTCTTCATGCTTCGTCAGCTCCAGCCATGCGATCTTCTCATCTCCTGCTCTAGCATTCCTTCAGCGTCCACCAACATCTTTCACGATCACGTACACTACAAAACACCACCTTCTCGTGAAAAGCACCAATTAGCTTAAAAGCATACAAAATACAATGATTAAGGGCACAAGTGGTGTAACTCCATATCTAAATGCAAATATGTACATTCTAACCTAAATGCAACCTAAATGAGCTTAAAAGCATACAAAATTCAATGATTAAGGGCATATAAAATAGAACATTTATGCACTCATCACAGTCATCAATTCTCTCATCTCAGCTACTAAATTTTGGTTCTCCCTCATTAGTTCTTCAAAGCCATTTTCAAACTGAATTTCAAAACATTCAAACGGTTAAGGCCATTTGAAAAAAAGAACATTTTCTCCTACAAAACACATTACCATAACAAACAACCCATTAAACATATCTATGAAATTATTCTGTAAAAAATTATTACCCTAAAGAATCAAGCCTCTTACCTCTTCAAATTTTATGCAACCATAAAACAATCGTCCAAGATTCTTCTTTGTTTTTGAAACACAAATAGGAGCTTTAACGATGCATAAGCATTTCATTTCTTTTGATTTGTAACGCCCCAGTTTTAGGTCTAGGAGATTGTAGGTTGGGTTTAAGGTCCGTTGGACCGAGAGTAGAGATCCGGGTTAGTTCGAGATTGGTTCAGGAAAAATCTAGTTCGGGAAGTGATAAAATATGAAGAAAATTTCTAAAATCCATTTTAAATGTGTATAATGGTTTGGTGAAGCTAATTTTAGAAAATGACATTTGGAAGGGGACATTTCGGTTTAGTGACTAAATCATAAAACTAGAAAAGTTTTTAATGGTTATTTTGTAAAAGAGGCAAAACATAGAATCTTTAGGGAGCTAAAGTAAATGTAATCAGCTATTCATTTAATTTGACATGTTTTAAATATGTTTAATTAAAAATAATTAAAAAATGTTTTGATTAAAAAGAAAATTAAGCTTTACAAACTTATTTTGACGTAACTTCTATTTTCTCTCTTTTCTCATCAGCCAACCACCCATTTTCTTTCAAAACTTTCAGAGATCGTAGCGATACAGCTAAAGGGCAAAATGAGAAATTGTATCGGTACACGAGACCAAATTGATACCCTTTTGTGCTACTGAAAATCTAAGAAATTGACGAGATAATGGCATATCGATACAGGCTGAAGTGTATCGATATGCTTGGCTGGTAAGTTGGTTAATTAAGGCTTTTTGATGTTATATTTTCTTCCATTTTGGTCACTAAATGTTTGGATGTTCAATTGAATGTTTTTGAATGATCAGATTCAGCTAAGATTTGACACAGTGGCTTGTAACATGACTAATTATAGGATGGTGACCAAAAATTGGATGAACTCCTTTCATTTTTGGAAATTTACAAATTGGTCCCTATCACTTGTTTGTAATCAATTGAATGCTAAATCAATGTCCGTTTGAGTTGATGATTCTTTCGCTACGAGTTTAAACACGTATGGTAAAAATGTGAATCTAGAAAAGAAAAAAAAAGAAAAAAAATAAGATCGTTTATTGAGGTAAACTTCCTGATTTACTTCAATATTCTCCGTGTGACCCGTTCGGTTCAGTCGGGCGTCTAGGTTGGGTCACAGAGGTTACATGACTTCAATTTTGAGTTTGAATGGAAGCTTGAAAAACTTGATTTCCTGCTTGGGGTTCCATACCGGTTCAAAATTTGTTTTTCAAGTTTTATAAGCTCTCATTCAAACTCAAAATTGAAGCTAGTTAGTTATAGTTAAGAATAATGTATACTAGTGTAAATGTGTTATATATATGTACTTGATCCATCAATAAAATTTGCGAAGTTATACTTTTCTTTAGAACTAATGGCATATTTGCCCCCTGAACTTTAAAAAACTTGTCAATGTGGGGTCTGTACTTTAAAAACGTTCAATCAACCCCATGTACATTTAAAAATTTGCTAATGTGGGGTCTCATGCCACGTCAACGCATAACATCGTTATGGGCGAGGGTACTTTGTATAATGGAAGAAAAGTACATAAGGTTGATTGAACGTTTTCAAAGTACAGACCCCACATTAGTAAATTTGTGAAAGTACATGGGACAAATGTGCCATCATCCCTTTTATGTATGTTATATGGGAAGGTTTGGGTGCAACATTTTTAGGGTGCGGCTAAAAGACGATAAATTTCAAAATTTGTCATTGAATAGAAAATGTTAGACTTTTTTGATAACATTTTTGATTGGGTTTTTTTTTTTGCAAGTTTCGATACTTAGTTTTTTTTTTGTTGATAAATTTTCAGTTTGGGACAAAGTATCATACCTTACAAAATAAGTACCGATACTTGAAAAAAAAAACTCAAAAAACCAACAAAAATATTATCAAAAAATCTAACATTTTCAGTTCAAGGACAAAATTTAAAACTTATCGTCTTTTAATCGCACTCTAGACATATCACACGTTAGACTCGCCCATAGTTATATGTTTGAGAACAAACTGTTTACGCATAACTAACATACTAATTTAGTTTGACAATTATATTTTTTAAAAGATTTTTTTACTTACGTTAAAAAATATATTATCCTATTAAAATATGATATAATACATATTTTAAGACTAATGAAATCTTTTAAAAGAACTCAAAAGCTCTATTTTTCACCCGCGACGAGGGGATTAATTATTGTTATCGACGATGGATATCTTGACTAAAATTAAAAAACTATATTTTAAAAAATTTAAAATCCTTGAAATTTCAACAAATCCTAAATCCTAATACCAAATCTCTAAATCCACAAACCATGAATTCCACTACTATCAACGACCACCGTAGCCCGCCCCTCCATCGTCGGACCCTCACTGATCGGTCCCCTTATTATTACCTTAAATTCTCAAAAGTCCAAAAGACCCCAAATTTTCAAAATCAAATCCCTAATTCCCAAAATACATTATCACCTCCGACCACCATCGCCCACACCTCCATCATTAAACACCCTCTAGTCAGTTGTCTCCCTCATCATCACCCTAAATACCTAAACCAAAAGCCCTAACTTTCTAAAATAAACTATGAATATGTAATACAAAGTCTCTAATCCCCAAAGCATATTCTCACCATCAATAGCCCTTCCATCGTCGGTTTCCATTGGAAAATTCTCCCCACTTAAAACAAGGGGTGAAAATTGGGTGAGAAATACCTAAAAATTGTGGAGATTCGAATTATCGGGGTGTGCAATAACCGAAATCTTTACCTATGGGGATAAAGACGGGAGAAATTGTATCACCAAAGCTTAAATGGGGATGAGATAGGGATGGCTATATTTGAACCGTGGGGATAACTGAACTGTAATTGTATAAATAATCGTGGGATCCCAAAAAATATCCTCAAGGATCCTGATATTTTACTAGATTTTTAAAATATACATATGTAATTATCTATATGCCCCTAACATATATATTAATAAAAAACATAGTTATATTATTATCACTTCAACTTTCTTTCAAACTTAGCTACACTCAAATTTCTCAACATGTTTCTATCTTAGTTTTAAGATATAAGCTAAAACTCTTGTCTAAATCTTCCCACAACACAACACCCTTTCAATCTTCATCATCTCGCAATTGCTTCTAATCAAAGTATCTAAATTTTATATTTTGAACTAATTTCACCATTTATTTTGGTCAATAAAAAAGTAATTTTATTTAATTTTTTGGATGGGGATCCCTTGAAAACTAGACCTGGCAAACTTGACCCAAGACTCGAGAATGAACTGTTTTACCTGAACTGAAACCCGAAATTGAACCGAACACGATAGCCCGAATTTGATTCGAAACTCGAAATAAATCGAACCGAACCGAAACTGACTCGAACTTCAGTTGAACAAAAAATAGACCCAAATCGGTTTTCAATCGAACCGAATAGACCCAAACCGATTTTCAGTCGAACCGAATCGATTTCATTTGAACCAAAAGCAACCGAACCGAAGACAACCCGAAATAAAGAAAATATATTAAAATAAATAAATAAATAAATAAAGATGAGATGTGAACTGTCACACAACTCACCAAAAAGTCAAATATACATGCATAGAAAGTCATATATAGGGTGGAAAAAACCTAACTCGACCTTAAAACCCGACTAAAATCGATCGATCTCCGATTAACCAAATATTGATCTGATCTGAAATCAACAGATCCAAAATCAATCGAACCAAAAGTCAGCCGACTCGTCGCCTTGACCCAATACCTGAACCGAAATCACCATAGACCCGAACTTAAACCGAACCAGACCCGAACCGAAATTAAGCCGAATGCAATCTGACTTGAAATGACCCGAACTAAAACAACCCGAACCGAATGACCCGTTTGCCACCTCTACTGAAAATTGTGGGGTTCCGCGCGGGGAGTGTATAGGGACGAAAGATATCCTCAAAATATTTAATGAGAATTCTCTAAAATCGTAACTGCAATTGTTAGAGACAAAGTGAGAAATACAAAATCGTCTCTGCCCCAACCGATCTCACCCACCTTAAGACTTTAGGATTTTAGGGCGTTTATAGAAAAGTATGGATTCATGTTTTCTAAATAAAAAAATTGTCACCATCAAATAGTGGCGGATCCAGAATTTTTTTTGAGGGTGGGCACAAATCAAAACATTTTTTAAGATGGGTACAAATCATAAAAATCTCAAAATTTCAGGGTGGGCACAAATCATAAAATTTAAGGACTAGTTCATAAAAATTATAAAAATTGAAGCCAAATGTGTAAGGTTTGGAAAATTCAGAGTGTGCACAAGCCCACCCAATAGACCATACAGATCCGCCACTGCCATCAAAGTAAGGTTTTTGATATTAAAATGTTGTTAAAAGATTCTAATATACCCGTAAATAACTTTACAGCAAAAATAATTTTAATTATTTAAATAAAAAATAAAAGAAATTATAAATCAGACTATGTATCAAACAATGATTGGGTGGCAACTTTTTAATAAACTTCGTCGGTTCCACCTTAAAATGGCAACAAGTGAAACATTAAACACCTAATTTAACTAAAAAAACTAAACACCTATCGGAAACTTATTTTTCAACTAAAACTAATGTTTTTAAATGTATTTTAGGTTAATTACACCATAAGTCACAAGATCTAAATTTTAAATTAGCTAATAACTTTAAAACAATAAACTGTGATATCTTATCAATTAAATTTTTTATTAGTGTAACTTTTAGGGTTTAAAATTTAATTATTAAATTTTAACTCAAATATAATATTTTTTGTCCCACTAAAGTTGTCTTTTATTGACTTTTAAAAGTTAAATTTTTTAAATTTTGACCATAATTATTTTAAATATTTTATAAAATTAAGTTTTATAAAATATATTTTCAAAACTACTTAATTAAAAATTTCTAATATATATATATATTCATATTTTTAACAATAATAAATTTTAAATAATAAAATGTCAAAATTAAAAAATTTAACCCAAAAAAATTAATAAACGACAACTTTAATGGGACAAAACAGTATATATATATGTGTGTGTGTTAGAATTCTTTGTGAACATAGCCCCTAAATCTCTCTTTATGTTTGAGGTGATTCCTTTTCATATTTTAATGAAATTCAAAACTTTATTTAGAAAACATGGCCTACTTCATATTTGAGCTACATTTAAAAATTAAAACCTTAGTTAACAATTAAAATGACAGATGATCCTTTTAATACTTTCAAGTATTCAACTAAAATATTTTAAAATTTTGATTAATTTATATAACTAGACAAAGTGTTGTTTATCTTTTTTTAAAGCTGTTGGAGTTCACTTTTACGAACCAAACTTAAAATTAAAGAGAGATATCTTTGTAATTAAGGAAACATAATGTTTCGTCAAAACACGGGTGACGCTTTTTTATATATAAAAAATTCGCATCTGAATTTTATTAATCGCCATGAAATATAATGCATCAAAAATAATTCACTAAAAAATTATTACAGTGGTGTAAAGAAAAGTAGACATTCATCGATATTAGCATACTAAGATTCAGAAACATTCTTAAATCTTCTTGTCTCTATCCAAACAAGATTTACAACTCTAATCTCAAAAAGTTCCTATTATGAGCTTTTTCAAAATTAGCGGTTTCAACCCAATCCGCTCTTTCAATCCGTTGATTACCAAACAATAATATTAATGGATTTGACTGGTCAAACCTCTAATTATACCCCAAACCTCTAATTTTTGCCCAAACCCTCTTTACCAAACAAGGCTTATATAAATCCCTACAACTTTTATCGGTAAGCTTTTGTAATGTAATGGGAGTGTATAACAGATATAATGATTCAATTTTCAAATAAATACATTTAAAATTCTTGAGTAGATTATTCAAAAAAAATTGTTGAGTAGATCAAATTAATCGATATGGTCAAGAGGGACATAATTGACACTTTAAAATTGAAGGGAGTAAAAGAAACAATTAAAAATGATAGACAAGACAATTATAGTGGTTCAAGCTTCTAAACAAGCTATACATCCACTACCTTAGCTCCCACTAAGGATTTTCAACAAACTCTCCACTAATTTGTTCTTCTCTTTTTTTTAGGCTAAGGAGACAACCTTTACAAATGTTCAATCTTTCTATCCATAGATCGAACCACAAGACTCTCACTTTACAAATAAGATGTTGGCTATTACAATTGATCTCTCACAAGATAAATATAGCTCAAATAACTTACAAATACTTCCCAAACTCTCAAATTTAATTTTCACTAAGAACTCTAAGAGTTGGGTACAAGAATTTGACAATAAGTGCTAGGGTTTGAATTTGATTGCTTGGATGTTGCTTTGAGGTTCAATAGTTGTTGTTGGTGCTTTTGAGGCTTGCTTTTATACATTCTCGTTGATTTCTAGCCGTTTGGGTGGTTGAGACCATCAAAAGAACCGTTCATTTAATGCTCAATTTTGAAAATACTTAACCCATGTATCGAAACGGGTATGAGCCGTTTTGAAACGATACTTAAAAATAAAATCCCAAACGGGCTTCCCATTTAGAAACCCTAGTCTCGAAACAGGTTAGTTCGTATCGAAACAGACGTTTCAAGTGTCAAACCGTATCGAAACACCTTAGGGGTGTTTCGAAACGCCTGGGCAATTTTTAGTATTTTGGCTTTGAAACACTTAGAAAATTTTATGGGGTTTAAGTTTTGACTTCAAAATATTTGAAGTCTAAAATTTACTTGTCAAATGTGAGTCTTTTGAGCTCTTAAAATTTTATTTAGTTTACAATTTGGTCCTTAAATTATTTGTTATATCAAAATCAAACATTGGTTTTGCAAAAATTAAGGTATTAAAGGTGAGAGGTTTTTTTTGGCTCGGTTGAGACAATTTTAAGGTTTTTCTTGGTAATATGCATGTTTGTCTTATGGTCTATGTTCAGAGTGCGAGGCTGTCTCTCCCCAACAATGTTGTCTCCAAAGATTGAAATCATATTCTCTACTTGGAAGTGCAATGTGGCTTACCAATGCACATAACATTTATTGATTAATTTTAGGGTTTTTTTAATTTATTTTGATTTTAATTTTTATCATGTACAAACCTTATCTAAATATATAGAAAATTTTGAAATATCTAAATATATAAAACTAAAGCATGTCATGATACTATAAAACATGAATACAATATAAAAAAAAATTATATGATGCTCGACGAATACCGCAGAACACTACTAACGCTGAACATTATTAAATTGATTAATAAAGATTAAAAATCTCAACGACTCAACAAATAATTATAAATTTTATTTTAAATAAAATTTTAATTAAATTATTTTATATATAATATTTATTAAAAAATTAATAATTAAATCAAATATCAATCTTAGTCAATTTAAAAAATAAAAACCATAAACCTAAAATTCAAACCCCTAAACTATAAACTCTAAATCCAAACCATCTCTAAACATAAACCCTAGACCCAAAAACATAAACACTTTTGCAGGAATGGCCTGAGTGTAGATAGTAGAAAGATTTTTTTTGTTTTGACAGATGATGTGCAACTTTTGAAAGACGAGAGATATTTTCGATTATGGATAAACAGTTTCAGAATCGAGACTTATATTAATATTCTATGTGAAACCGATATTTTAATTTTGATATAACTAAAGAACCTAAGGACTAAATTGAAAATGTCAAAACGAATTTTTAAGTCCTCAAACACCCCCATATGATTTTAAGAATATGCCTAAGTTAAAAACTAAGCTTTCCAAATATTTTCTAAGTGTTCTTAAAGCCGAAACAGTGTTTTTCGAGTCCCAGTTTCGAAACGGCCTAAGGCGTTTCGAAACAGTTTTGAAACTGTCAACCCCTGTTCCGAAACGGGTATCGAAACGTTTTCAACACTGCCAACTCATGTTTCGAAACAAGTATCGAAATGGATTTAGAACATAGAGAACCCGTATCGAAACGATTTCAAGTGTTTCGAAACGGTTCTTCATTTAATTTGAAAAATATGATCGTCGCAAGTTTTTAACTGATTTTTCAGAAACCGTTAAGGCGTTTCGAAACGAGTTCAAGCTGTTTCGAAACGACCCTTGACAGTGGCAAAAGTGTTTCGAAACGGGTAAATACTGTTTCGATACGGGCTCTTAAATGCACCCCAACGGCTCTTTCTATTTTGGTTCGTTTCGAAACAGGTTCTCGCGTTCCGAAACGGGTGGTTGCAGACTACATTTATGGAGGTGAGATAACACCACCAACGGCTCTATTCAATTTCCCAACCACCCAAACGGCTAGAATTAATAGAGGATGTATAAATTGAAGCTCTTTGAGTGTCAACAACAACTATTCAATCCACAAGCATCATCAAAGCAAAAATCCAAACCCTTGTGCTATTCAAAGTCAAATTCTTGTACCCAACTCTAGTGTTTTCATTGTTATCTTGTATTGTGAGTTTGGGGTGATTGAAATTGTATTTGGGTAAACATTTATCCTTTGTGAGGAATTATTTGAGTTTACCAAATTCTTCTTTTTGTAAATTGAGTGGATTAAGCTTTGGGTAGAAAGCTTAATCAAATTTGTAAGGTTTCCTCCTCATCCAAGAAAAGGGGAAGAATTCAAGTAGTGAATTGGTTGAAAATTATTAGTGGGAACTAAGGTAGTGGATGTAGAGTTCATTTGGAGAACTTGAACCACTCTAACTACTTGTGTCATCTTTTATTTTTTACTCATTCCTTCCACCAAAGTTTTTATTACCAATTCACTCCCCTCTTGGCCATTCACAATTTTGTGATCAACTCAACAATTGGTATCAGAGCTACACTCATTGGAAGGATTACAACCCTCTTGAGTTGATTCTAGGAGAGTTTGATCAACAACTAGTCAAGCAATGGCATCCACCTCCAACTCCAACCTCTATGAGTCCCAATCTACCACCAAGCCACCATTCTTAAATGGGGATAACTATCCATATTGGAAGAATATGATGAGGCTCTTCATCAAGTCTATCGACTACATGGTGTGGGATGTGGTTGAAGAAGATCCATACATTCCTATGAAGAGAGATGGAGAAAGACTTGTCCCAAAGGTAAAAGCCGAGATGACGGATGATGAAAGAAGAATGATGCACGTGAATGACAAAGCTCTCCATGTGATATTTTGTGCACTTGGTCCGGATATCTACTCCAAGGTGTCTTCAATCGAAAATGCCAAGGAGGTTTGGGATACCCTCGAGACAACATATGATGGAACTAGTGATGTTAAGGAGACAAAGATTGGGCTACTCAATCTAAGCTATGAAAATTTCAAGATGGATCCCGATGAAAGTGTCTCCAAGATGTTTGATCGATTCTCGGTCATTGTCAACGGATTGAAAGGGTTCGACGAGATTATCCCCGAAGACAAACTAGTGAGGAAATTGTTGTACTCTCTTCTGGAATCATGAGATGGCAAGAGAACGGCTATTATTGAAGCTAGAGATTTGAAGACTCTCAAGCTCGATGCTCTTGTTGGATCTCTACTCACCCATGAGATCATGAGGAAGGGAAGAGAAGAAGAGAAGAAAATGGTTGAGAAGAAGGATGTTGAGAAGAAGAAAGTGAGAATCGCTCTTAAAGCTTCATATCAAGAAAGCGATTCAAGTGAAGATGAAGATGAGGAGATGGCCATGTTGGCCAAACGGTTTACTCGCTTCATGAATTCCAATCGTGGAAGAAAGTTTATTAGAAAGGAAGATTTCAAGAGCAAGAATAAGGAAGAGGAGAAGGACCAAATCACTTTCTATGAATGCAAGAAGTCGGGTCACATTCGTTCCGAATGTCCTCAATTGAAGAGGAAGAGCTTTGGGAAGAAGAACAAGCTCAAAGCTCAAATAGCAACTTGGAGTGACGATGAGTCATCCGAGGAAGAGGAGGAAGTGGCCAATCTATGTCTCATGGCCATTGATGATGAACCAAAGGTAAATTCTAACTTATCCAATTTTGATTTTACTTTTGATGAACTTCAATACTTATGATGAATTGCAAGAGGTTTACGATGAGTTAGTAGGAAAATATAAAGAATCCATTTTGAAAAACAAGAAAACCATTTCCGATTTGAAAAATCAAAATGAGACATTTTCAAAAGCTAACTCCGAATTGGAAAAGAAAGTTTTGTTTTTAGTAAATCCTTCAAATGATCTTAAACGAAAAATCTTGAACTTGAAAAACTTCTTTCCGAATTTCAAGATTATCACACAAAGGAAGTGGATAATCTTAAAACATCTATTGCTATCGGGAAAAACAATTTTGAAAAAGAAAATCCTTCTAAATCTCAATATGTAAAAAGAAAACCATTTATTCCTAAACAAAGAAATTTTAATAAGCAATCTAGAGGTCAAAGAGTTAGGAGTGTTTGGGTTCCTAAGGAACTCATTATTTCTAATAATATGAATGCTATTGCTTCTTGGATTCCTAAGGGAACCAAAATTTTGAAGGATAACACTCATGGACCCAAAATGATTTGGGTACCAAAAATCAAGGCCTAATTTCTTTGTTTGTAGGGGGATCATTGCTACAAGGCTAAAGCTTCAAGCCAAAATTCTTGGTACCTTGATAGTGGATGCTCAAGACATATGACCAGTGACAAGAGTAGATTTGTGGAACTAAAGCCAAAGAGTGGTGGAGTGGTAACTTTTGGTGACAACTCCAAAGGCCACATTGAAGGAATAGGCTCTATTGGTAATCACTCTTTAATTTTCATTGAAAATGTTTTGTATGTCAATGGTCTTAAACATAATTTATTGAGCATTAGTCAATTATGTGACAAGGGTTTTAATGTTTTATTTGATAAAAGTGGTTGCAAAATTGTAAACATTAAAACAAATCAACTAATGCTCATTGGTCATCGCATAGGGAACATATACATGGTGCATCTAGATGACATTCATTCATCTCATACATGCTTAGTTGCACATGATGAACATGACTCATGGCTTTGGCATAGAAAACTAGGACATGCTAGCATGAGTGTCTTAGAGAAATTAATTTCCCTTAATCTAGTTAGAGGTTTACCCAAACTTAAATTTCCTAATGATAAAATTTGTGATGCATGTTCAAAGGGTAAACAACATAGAACTTCATTTAAATCCATTAATGATGTCTCTACTAGTAGATGTTTACAATTGATTCATATGGATCTTTTTGGGCCTATTAGAACAATGAGCTTGGGTGGAAAATTATATGCTTTTGTGCTTGTAGATGACTATTCTAGGTTTACTTGGGTTCTATTCTTAAGTACAAAAGATGGGGCTTTAGAAAAATTCATCACATTTTCTAAAATAACTCAAAATGATCTTGAACTTAAAATTTCTCACATTAGAAGTGATCATGGAACCAAATTTCAAAATCTAGGTTTCGATGAGTTTTTAAATGAAAATGGGATTAGCCACAATTTTTCCGCACCTCGCACTCCTCAACAAAATGGGGTAGTTGAGAGGAAAAATCGAACTTTAGAAGAAATGGCTAAAACCATGCTTTGCAAAAATAATTTACCTAAATATTTTTGGGCGGAAGCGACAAATACCGCTTGCTATATTATAAATCGAGTAATGATTAGGCCGATTTTGAAGAAAACACCTTATGAGATTTTAAAATCTAAGAAGCCTAACATTAGCTATTTTCATCCTTTTGGTTGCAAGTGTTTTGTTTTGAATAACGGTAAAGAAAACTTAGGTAAATTTGATGTTAAAAGTGATGAAGCTATTTTCTTAGGGTACTCTTTAAACTCTAAAGCCTATCGTGTATTTAATAAAAGAACTCTAGTAGTTGAAGAGTCTATACATGTTGTTTTCGATGATAACCTCCTTCCGAGGAAGGAATCTTGTGATGATGATGATGTAGGAATCCTAGATGCCATTGATGGAGGACAAACGTCAAAGGTGGATGAGGTTCCAACTAAAGATGAGGATACACAAGATCCACCTCTTGAAGCTTTGAAGGACTTGGCTCTTGAGGAAAAGGTGTCTTACCCAAGGGAGTTCAACTATGTCAAATGTGGTGAAATCTTGGGTGATCCATCCAAGGGGGTAACTACTAGATCCTCTCTCAAATTAATGAACCATGTTGCATTCCTTTCATGCATTGAGCCTAAAAATATTAAAGAAGCTTTAAAAGATGATTTTTGGATTTTGGCCATGCAAGAGGAATTAAATCAATTTGAGAGAAGTAAAGTTTGGACATTAGTTGAAAGGCCTAATAATCAATCTACTATAGGAACAAAATGGGTTTTTAGGAATAAATTAGATGGAAGTGGTAATATAGTGGGAAACAAGGCTAGGCTTGTTGCTCAAGGCTATACCCAAGAAGAGGGAATTGATTTTGATGAGACTTATGCACCCGTAGCTAGATTGAAAGCCATTAGGATGTTGCTTGCATTTGCATGTTATCATAATTTCAAGCTTTTTCAAATGGATGTGAAAAGTGCCTTTTTAAATGATTTTATAAATGAAGAAGTGTATGTTGAACAACCACCGAGTTTTGAGGATTCAAAATTTCCAAACCATGTGTTTAAACTTACAAAAGCTCTCTATGGTTTAAAACAAGCTCCTAGAGCTTGGTATGAGAGACTTTCAAATTTCTTAATTGAAAAGGGTTTTGAAAAAGGAAAGGTGGATACCACACTCTTCATAAAAAGATATAACAATGACATCTTAGTAGTACAAATCTATGTTGATGATATCATTTTTGGTTCTACTAATGAGTGTTATTGTAAAGAATTTTCTAAGCTAATGCAAGGTGAGTTCGAGATGAGCATGATGGGGGAGCTCTCATTCTTTTTGGGACTCCAAATCAAACAAAGGAAAGATGGCACCTTCATAAATCAAGCTAAGTACGTGAATGATATGCCCAGAAAGTTTGGCTTGGAGAATGCAAAACCTCAAGCCACACCTATGAGTTCTTCCATAAAGCTTGACAAAGATGAATGAGGTAAGTGTGTTGATTCTAAGCTTTATAGATCCATGATAGGTTCTTTGCTTTACCTTACCGCAAGTAGACCGGATATTATGTTTAGTGTTTGCTTGTGTGCTAGGTTTCAAGCTAGTCCTAGAGAATTTTTAGATATCTTAGAGACACACCTACCTTAGGACTTTGGTATCCTAAAGATTCTTCCTTTAGCCTTCATGCTTATTCGGATGCGGATTATGTGGGATGTAAGATAGATAGGAAAAGTACTTCCGGGACATGCCAATTCTTAGGTAGTATGATCGTATCTTGGTTCTCTAAGAAACAAAATAGCGTAGCCTTATCTACCACTGAAGCGGAGTACATATCCTTAGGGAGTTGTTGTGCTCAAGTCCTTTGGATGAAGCAACAACTCTTAGATTATAGAATTAAAGTTGAAACCATACCCCTAAAATGTGACAACAGTAGTGCTATATGTTTAACAAAAAATCCCATCCAACACTCTAGAACCAAACACATAGAAATAAGGCATCATTTCATTAGAGATCATGTCCTTAAAGAAGATGTGGTTATAGAGTATGTAGACACCTTAAATCAATTAGCGGACATATTTACAAAACCTTTAGACAAAGAGCGTTTTTGGTCCCTTAGGAGAGAGTTAGGTCTAGCTAGCCTATCTTGACCTTTTAGGACCTCTTTTGTGCTTAAAATTGCTTGATCTTGTGAAATGCCATGTTTATGTGTTTTTACTCCTAATTTCATCCATGCCTATAGCTAGGGGGAGTATGTTTATGTTTGCATATGTTTTTCCTGCTCATTCATGTCATTCATGCAAGTTAGGCCTTAGAAAAATTCAATTTTATGCACTTTTAGAGCCTCATCTGCACTTCCAGGCCCAGGTGTATCGAAACAGGTCAACCTTTTCGATACGGATGCTTCAAAATCATGTCTGGGAGAAGGGCGTTTTGAAACGCCTTAAAAGGGTTTCGAAACGTTTTGGCTACTGCCAAGGGGTTTATCGAAACAAGTTTCGATATGAGTCAACGGGGCTTCGATACGGTCAACCCCGTATCGAAACGGTCAGCTGAAATTCTAAAAACGGTCAAATTCTCGTGCTCGCATTTCGAAATGGTCAAGGCCGTTCCGAAACGGTTTCGCGGACAGCTTTAAGTAGGACTTTTAATGATAAAGTTCACTTTAATTAAAACTCTCCCAAACCCTAAAAACCCTAACCTGAATTTTTCCCTATAAAAACCCTCTAAACCTCTTTGTTTTTCACCAAATCTTGAGGGGTTTTTTCTCTAAAACACTAGTCTAAGCAAGATTCATCAATATTGTGCAAGGATTTTCATCCATTCATCCAAAATCCCAAACTAAGGTATTTTTCCTCCTTTTCTTTTTCCTTCTATTAATGTTTGAATCTTAGGTTAGAAAATTTTATTTTTGTATAGTTTATATGTTTTATGCTTGGGGTTTTTCATATCTTGTAAAAAAAATTCAAAATCTTCAATTTTCTGATTCGAATATAAAAATCTTCACTCGTATTTTCTTTTACTGAGTTTCTTTTAAAAAAAATTTGTTTTTGTTTTAAAAAAAAATTTAAAACCTAAGTGGGATTTATCATTGGATTGAATTTAGAAATCTATGCATACACTTAATTTTTTTTAAAACTTGCTTGCTTAATGTTTTTAGGATGGCTTCGGAAAATGTTAGCAAAAAGCGTAAGCCTGTTCAATCCGGTGACTTGAGTATGCGTCCGAATCTCGCTCAACTCTTTCAAAAATCTATTCCAACTCCAGAGATGAGAGCTCGTTTCAAATATGACAAGGAGTACGAAGTTCGTCGTGAGCGTGTGATTGATCTCGACTTCCTTAACTCCGAGCGATTTCTTTTCCGTTACCTCGAGCGTTTGAGAGAATGGGATCTTCTTGTTTTGTTGAGCATCCCGGACATTTGCTACAAACACATGGTAATTATCTTTTAGTCCAATGCTCGCCTTATTTGTTGCGACTAAAAAAATTCAAAAAATATAAAGTACCTCGGATGTCGCTCGGACGAACCGGGTTTTAATTTGGTTTTCGAAAAATTAGTTGAATTTGTGTAAAAATAGAGGATTCGCCACCGGCCATTTAAAAATGGTAGGCCGGACACCGAAATAAAACCAGAGATTCTTTTTTTTTAAATGATGGGTTCGGGAGTCGGTTACACGCGGGGAAGGATGAGCACCCCGTCGTGCCCGAAAATCGGTACCAAAAACATTACCGCTTAATTAATATTAAATTTTGCAAATTAAAGTGACGAATCGTATCGAAATTTGGTTATACGAGCGAGTGAATTTTAAAGATCTTAATATTCGAGAAGGAACGTCCAAACCACCACCACTACGATTGGTACTAGCCTAGTTCATTCCCGAATAAAAAGACGCTCGCATTGCATTTTATAATTCGAGATGCAACCTATCATGACGTATTGGAAACAAATAATTAAGACGAGGGACAAATATGAACAAGTCCACGAAAAGAGCATGGAATAAATAAAGCAAGTGTCTAAACATGATAATTAAATGCATGAGCAAATATGGACACGAACAAATGGAAAATAGCGCTAATCAAACATTCGATAAGCAACAATCTAAACACGATAAGCATGCATATGAAAACAAGCACAAACAATATGGCAAGAACATATATTAAAAACGAAAAAAATGCATGAATAACAAATAAACATGATAAAATGCTGAATAAATAAAAGAGGCAAACTGGCAGGGATCAAGATTGTAATAAACCCATTTAAAAAACTGATTTAGTGCGAAATGGTACTAAATTAAAAAGACTCGAAAAAACTACAGGGACCAAAACAGGGATTTTACCGCTCGGAAATCAATCGAAACAAAAGCGGTGACGAAATTAAAAACCATTGGAAAGATGCAGGGACCACGGGAGGGATCTTAAAAAGAGGAAGTCCTCACCGCGTGATTACATCGACGCGGGAAGACTTAAATCGTAATTAAACCTAATTAAAAAAAACACTATAAAATGGAGATTGAAAACAAATTCAACCTTTTTTTTAGTTTTTCAAACCCTAATCCTAGAGACCCTTCCCATTTCTCTGAAAACTCCGGTGCCGCAAGGATTTCGGTCGCCGTTGCCGGCGCCGGAACCCTAACAAAGGGGTTTTTTTTCAACTTTCCAAAAAACCCAAAACAAAAAAACTTTATTTTACGAAACCAAAACCAAAAACTCTTTTCCCTTTTTCAAAAGACGAAACCCCGAAAGAAACTTAAAACCGCCGCTCACCCCTTCCGTTGGCTCATCCGTCCCGACCGATGAGGTCGGATGGCTTATCGCCGGCAAAGGAGAAACGGAGAAAAGCTGAGAAGGAGAAATGCGTAGGTAAAACGCTATTCGTTTCTGTTTTTTTTTTGCTTTCGATTCGACTGAAATGAAAAATGAGAGGGGAATACCTCTGAAAATTTGACTTTTGCTTGTATTGATATGAAAGCTCGATTACAACTTGTTCTCTGAAAAATCCCAATCGAATCCCCCTATTACAACTTTTTCTCTCTAAGAAAATCCCCCTCTCCTCCCCAAAAAACCTCTCTTTGTTTCGGTTTCCTATATAACCGAATAAAATACATGCAATGCTTAAAACAATTTTCTCTTTCATCTCTGTTGTCTTGTTGTTGACCTATATTTTTGCCTTTGTTTGTTTGCCGTTTTTAGTACTCTGATGCTCTATTGTTTTTGTCTGAGGTATGCCGGAGAAGCCCGAATCGGTCTCTGAGGTTTCTATTGCCATGCTTGCCTTTATTATTTTTGTTTGTTTCTCCTTCGTCCGAATTGCGCTTTGGGTAATCTGACACTTGCTTTCCGACTTTGCATGGTTGACGTTTCCAAATCGGTGGGGAGACAAAAGGCCAGCGGTGGCAGACGCGTGCTTTTGGCAGGCCCTCGGTCAGGACGTTCAGGCGCGTGGGATCTCTGGGCTCATCTGAGCCGTCCGATGCGTTTGAGATCTGGCGGTTGAAACGTGCGCAGCGCTCGGGATCCGCCAGGCTTGTTAGGGTTTCCACGTTGAAGCGTAATCTGGACCATTGGATCGCGGCCAGATCCAACGGCTATGATGAGGCGGCGCGACATCTTCAATGAGAGGCATCCTTAGGGTTTCTTGGCAGACTTGGTTTGGGCCGTTGGATCTGCTTCGCCAGATCTAATGGTTGTGGGAGTGTGGCGGCTGCAGAAAGAAGCACCAAGGCAATTAGGGTTTTTTATTTGGTTGGGCTGTTATATTATTTTGGGCTCATATTTTATGTAATGGACTATGTGTAATGGATCATATTATTATTTTGGACTCTCATTATTAATCAAAGTGAGTTTTTATTTATTATGTCCAATTTTATTATAATTATAATAGTAATATTTGATAATAATAATAATAATAATAATAATAATATGATGATAATAATAATAATAGTAATAATACCTATTAGCAAACAACAAAAATAATATGAATAATATTATGATAATGACAATGGCAGATATCGGTGCCAAATATATACATGCAAACAACATGTGTATATATATATAATAATACATAGTATGGTAACAATATGTATTATACTAATAAATAATATGATGATAACAAGTCATGACACACGCACACACATACATATATATATATTTCTTTTTTTTTCTTTTTTCTCTTTTTAACTTTTCTTTTTTTATCCAATATAAGCCCATTAACAACTCAAACTTAAAGGGGTCCAAGGTCCGGACAAAATTAGTGATTACACCTGCCCCTCTTTGCTTATTCTTGTGGAACAAGAATAAAGCAAAGACCATAAGCACCAATTTTGTCATACTTCCCTGTTGGATGGTTCGTTCCCTGAAGCAGCCACATGATTCCAAGCAACTTCTCTTCCCAACGCCTTCTGATCATGGGTTCTCCCCTCGATGCCCCAAACAGGTAGACAAAGAGTTTTTTTTTTTGCAGATTTCCATTCTCCAAGTGCCCGAACGGATAGGCGGGTTCTATTCTCCAAGTGCCCGAATAGATGAGCAGATTTCAAATATCTTTGTCTTCCCTTGTTCGTAAGAACAAACTAGTCATCTAAACAACTTTGCCTTCCCTTCGCGGTCTAAAAGCAAGCTGTCCATTTCGCGGTAAAAAAGCAAGCTGAAACTCCAAATACTTTTGCCTCCTCTTCGTGGCCGAAAGGCGAACTTGGGCGTCCAAGTGGATTTGTTTTTCCTTCCCGGTCGTAAAGCAAACTGGTCATAACTATATATGTCCAACTTCCATGTTGGACGATTTACTCTCCTAGAGCTGCAACGCACTACACCGAGTAATTTTCTCTTTGAAGCCTTAAGAATATGAGTTCTCTCTCTATAGAACTCATTTCCTTGGTGTGTTCTTCGAGTGGCAGTTCTTCCTATATAGAACTCTCATCCTCGTATTTCTGCAATTAAAGATCTCCAAGTCCTTTCTCTATAGGACCCTCCGCTTTCGAGATCTTGAAGCCTTAGGATTCTGAGTTTTTTCTCCACTAAACTCTTCTTCCTTAGCGTACTCTTCGAGTAGTAGTTCCTTCTCTATGGAACTCTCGTCTTCGTATTTCTGAAATTAAAGATCTCCAAGTCCTCTCCCTATAGGACCCTCCGCTTTTGAGATCCGAAGCCTTAGGATTCTGAGTTTTTTCTCTACTAAACTCCTCTTCCTTAGCGTACTCTTCGAGTAGTCGTTCCTTCTCTATTGAACTACTCTCTAAAATCAAGGATCTACAAGTCCCCTCTCCGTAGGACCCTCCGCTTTCGAGATCCTGAAGTCGCAAGTTCCTCCTATATAGAGCTTGTTTGGACCCTTTCTCTATATGATCCTTCATCTTGAAATCTTTTCGGCAAGCTTGAAAGCTTTGATCTGAAATCCTTGAGTGGCGAACATGAAAGCTTCATCTGACATTCTGGAGCGGCGGCTTGAAAGGGTTCGCCTGAAATCTTTTTAGTTCTCGCTTTATCGTTTTCTCCTCATCCCGAGAGGTATTCAATTTGTCTTTCAAGAATATGTGAAAAGAGATAAAAATGCTATGATGGTATGAGTTAGCATGCTCCTATCCTAGGGATGCCTAACTACTCGTGATGCATGATTGGGGTTTCCAAGTTATTTAATTATATTAATTGTGAAACAAATATTTTAATTTTGATATAACTAAAAACCTAAGGACTAATTTGAAAAAGTCAAAACGAATTTTAAGTCCTCAAAATATCCCCATATAGTTTTAATATTATACCCAAGTTAAAAACAAGCCTTTCACATATTTTTTTCTAAGTGTTTCAAGCCAAAAACAGTGATTTTCAAGACCCCGTTCCGAAACGGCCCTCAGGCGTTTCGAAACGTTTTCATCACTGTCGACCATCGTTCTGAAACGCGTATCGAAACACTTTAACTCGTTTCGAAACGGTAGCACTCGTTTCGAAACTGTTCTTCATATTTGATTTCAAAAGGCTTCAACGGTTCAAATATAAGCTGAATTTTTAAATATAAAAGGGGTGTTTCGAAACGGATCAAGGTCGTTCCGAAACGACCCTTGACAGTTGCATTTTCGTTTCGAAACGGATCCAAGACGTTTCGAAACAGGCTTAAGATAAATTCAAAAATATGACCGTTATGTGTTTTTAACTAATTTTCTGAAAGCCGTTAAGACGTTTCGAAACGGGCTAAGACTGTTCCGAAACGACCCTTGACAGTGGCAAAATCATTCCGAAACGGCCCTAAGGCGTTTCGAAACGGGCTCTTAAATGCACCCCAACGGCTCTTTCTATTTTAGTCCGTTCCGAAACAGGTACCCCGTGTTCCGAAACGGGTTGGTGCAGACTGCATTTATGGTGGCAAGAGAGGGTTCCAACGGCTCCATTTATGTTCCCAACCAACCAAACGGCTAGAATTCAATGAGAAGGTATAAAAGAGACATCCAAAAGCATCAGCAACAACTATTGATCCTAAAGCAAACATCCAAACATCAAATTCAAGCATTTGAGCAAAAATCCCACTTTGTGTAAAATCCCAATTTGTGTTCTTCATTCATACTTTGTAAAATTGGGTTGAGTGCTTGTATTGGGGCTATCATTTGTATTGAGAGATACCTAATTAGCCTACAAATTTCTTTGTTCTCTTGTGTGAGGGTTGGGTTGATTTTTGGGTAGAAAAATCAACCGAAATTGTAAAGGGTTGCCTCCTTGTCCTAGAAAAGGGGAAGATCAATTTAGTGAAATTATTGCAAATCCTTAGTGAGACTAAGGTAGTGGATGTAGAGTTCATTTGGAACTTGAACCACTCTAAATCCCTTGTTCATCAATTTTTAATTTGCCAATTTCCACCAAAATCCTTTAAATTTCCAATTCACCCTCCCTCTTGGTAAATATCGATCTTTCGATCCACTCAATAATTGGTATCAGAGCTTAACTCTTTGAGGATTAACAACCACAAGAGGAGATCCTTGGAAGAGTGTGATCATCAAAATATCAAGAGATGGCTTCAACCTCCGGTTCCGGCATGTACGAGTCACAATCGACCACAAAGCCTCCGTTCTTCAATGGTGACAACTATTCTTTTTGGAAGAATAAAATGAGGCTATTCATCAAGTCTAGTGACTATCTTGTATGGGATGTCATTGAAGATGGGCCATACATTCCATGGAAGCAAGATGGTGTTGAAGAAGAAAGCCGAAATGAGTGAAGAGGAGAGGAAAAAGATTCAAGTCAATGATAAAGCTCTCCACATGTTATTTTGCGCTTTCGGTCCGGACATCTACTCAAAGGTCTCATCCATTGAGAGTGCCAAAGAAGTGTGGGACACTCTTGAAACCACTTATGAAGGCACCAATGATGTCAAAGAAACTAAGATTGGACGGTATCAAAGATGTTTGATCGATTCTCCACAATTGTCAACGGTCTAAAGGGATATGGAGAGATCATACCGGAAGACAAGCTTGTCCGGAAGCTACTCTATTCACTTCCCGAATCTTGGGATGGGAAGAGAACCGCTATCATCGAAGCAAAGAACTTGAAGACATTAAAGCTTGATGAGCTTGTGGGTTCTCTCCTTACTTATGAGATCATGAAGCAAGGAAGGGAAGATGAGAAAAAGAAAGAAGAGAAAAGAGTAGAGAAGCTTGAGGTTGAGAAGAAGAAGAAGATGGGTATAGCTCTCAAGGCTAAAGCTTCACAACATGATGAGGGCTCATCTTGTGAGGAGGATGAACTTGAAGAATTGGCTATGATAGCCAAACGATTCTCACGCTTCATGAGGTCCAACCGGGGTAGAAAAATCCAAAGAAAGATGGACTTCAAAGGAAAGAACAAAGAAGAAGGAAAGGATCCCATCATTTGCTATGAGTGCAAACAATCCGGCCACATCCGTTCGGAGTGCCCTCAACTCAAGAAGAAGGGCTTTGAGAAGAAGAAAAGACTCAAAGCCAAGCTTGCTACTTGGAGTGATGAGGAGTCATCGGAGGATGACGAACAAGAAGTGGCTAATCTTTGTCTCATGGCACTTGAGGAAGATTCCTCCTTGGTAACCTCTAACTCATCTACTTTAGATTTTTCATATGAAGAGTTAAAAGATGCATATGATGAGTTACAAGAGGTATATGATGAATTAGTTGAGAAGTTTAAAGAGTCGGTCATTAAAAACAAGAAAATCAATTTAGAACTAAATGAGAAAAATGACTCACTTACTCAAGCTAATTCTAAATTTGAGAAAAAGATTTTAGGATTAAAAGATGAACTTAAATTCTTTCAAAATGAAAATGTTGATCTTAATAATCTTTTATCTCAATGTAATAGTGAACACCAAAAGGTGTTGGGTGAGCTAAATGAGCTCAAAAAGTCTTTAAAAAATGTTGGTAGTGTCAAGCATGAAGTAGGAGAATCCTCTAGAACGCACCAACCTAAGAAAAAGACTAATTACTACAAACAAGGTAGCTACCCTAGACATAGTAGAGCTAAAAGAATTAGAAGTGTATGGGTTCCTAAGGAACTTGTAAAATCTAATAATATTATTGCTATGTCATCTTGGATTCCTAAGGGAACCAAGGTTTTGGGAGCTAACACTCATGGACCCAAAATGATTTGGGTACCAAAAACCAAGGTTTAATATCTTTGTTTGTAGGGGGAGCATTGCTACAAGGCCAAAGCACAAAGTCAAAACTCATGGTACCTTGATAGTGGATGCTCGAGGCACATGACCGGAGACAAGAGTCGATTCATGGATTTAAAGCCAAAAAGTGGAGGAGTAGTAACATTTGGTGACAACTCCAAAGGCCACATTAAAGGTATTGGCTCCATAGGTAATCACTCTACCATTCTTATTGAAAATGTCTTATATGTCGATGGTCTTAAACATAATTTATTGAGCATAAGTCAATTGTGTGATAAAGGATTTAATGTTTTATTTGATAAAAATGGATGCAAAATTGTTGACATTAAATCTAATAATATTATGCTCATAGGTCATCGCATAGGAAACATATGCATGGTGCATTTAGATGACATACATACATCGTATGCATGCTTAGTTGCTCAAAATGAAAATGATGCATGGTTGTGGCATAGGAAGCTAGGACATGCTAGCATAAGTGTTTTAGAAAAACTAGTCTCTCTAAATCTAGTTAGAGGTTTGCCCAAAATAAAATTTTCAAATGATAAAATTTGTGATGCATGCTCAAAGGGTAAACAACATAAGTCTTCTTTTAAATCCATTAATGATGTTTCTACTAGTAGATGCTTACAATTAATTCACATGGATTTATTTGGGCCAATTAGGACTATGAGCTTGGGTGGTAAATCTTATGCATTTGTGTTAGTTGATGATTTTTCTAGATTTACTTGGGTTCTCTTTTTAAGTACTAAAGATGAGGCTTTGGAAAAATTCATCACATTTTCAAAATTAACCCAAAATGATCTTGAACTTAGAATTTCACACATTAGAAGTGATCATGGAACCGAGTTTCAAAATTTAGGGTTTGAAGAATTTTTGAATGAAAATGGTATTAGCCATAATTTTTCGGCTCCTCGAACTCCTCAACAAAATGGGGTAGTTGAGAGGAAAAATAGAACTTTGCAAGAAATGGCTAGAACTATGCTTTGTGAAAACAATTTACCTAAATATTTTTGGGCGGAAGCCACAAACACCGCTTGTTATATTGTAAATCGAGTAATGATTAGGCCAATTTTAAAGAAAACACCTTATGAGATTTTAAAATCTAAAAAGCCTAACATTAGCTATTTTCACCCTTTTGGGTGCAAGTGTTTTGTTTTAAATAATGGAAAAGACAACTTAGGTAAATTTGATGCAAAAAGTGATGAAGCCATTTTTATAGGTTACTCTTTAACCTCTAAAGCCTATCGAGTATTTAACAAAAGAACTTTAGTAGTAGAAGAATCTATTCATGTTGTATTCGATGATAACCTCCTTCCTAGGAAGGATTATTGTGATGATGATGATGTAGGAATCATAAATGCCTTTGATGGAGGTCAAACTTCAAAGAAGGATGAGATTCCAACAAAAGAAGAAGACACACAAGAACCACCTCTTGAAGCCTTGAAGGACTTGGCTATTGAGGAAAAGGAAGTGAGCTACCCAAGGGAGTTGAACTATGTCAAAGATGGTGAAATCTTGGGTGATCCATCCAAGGGGGTAACCACTCGTTCTTCTCTTAGATTAATGAACCATGTTGCATTTATCTCATGCATAGAGCTTAAAAATATAAAAGAAGCATTGAAAGATGACTTTTGGATTATGGCTATGCAAGAAGAGCTAAATCAATTTGAGAGAAGTAATGTATGGACATTAATTGATAGGCCTAGTAATCAATCTACAATAGGAACTAAATGGGTCTTTAGGAACAAACTAGATGAGAGTGGTAACATTGTGAGAAATAAAGCTAGACTTGTAGCACAAGGTTACACTCAAGAAGAGGGAATAGATTTTGATGAAACCTATGCACCTGTAGCTAGAATGGAAGCCATTAGGATGTTGCTTGCATATGCATGTTATCATAATTTCAAGCTTTTTCAAATGGATGTTAAAAGCGCAATTTTTAAATGGTTTTATAAATGAAGAAGTGTATGTGGAACAACCACCGGGTTTTGAAGATTCAAAATTTCCAAATCATGTTTTCAAACTTACCAAAGCTCTTTATGGTTTAAAACAAGCTCCTAGAGCTTGGTATGAAAGGCTTTCAAATTTTTTGATTGAAAAAGGATTTGAAAAAGGTAAGGTGGACACTACACTTTTCATAAAAATGTATAAAAATGACACCTTAGTAGTTCAAATTTATGTTGATGATATTATTTTTGGTTCTACTAATGAATGTCATTGCCAAGAGTTTGCTAAGTTAATGCAAGGTGAATTTGAGATGAGCATGATGGGGGAGCTCTCATTCTTTTTGGGACTCTAAATCAAGCAAAAGAAGGATGGCACCTTCATCAACCAAGCAAAATACATAAAGGATATGCTCAAGAAGTTTGGCTTGGAGAATGCAAAGCCTCAAGCCACTCCTATGAGCTCATCTACAAAGCTTGACAAAGATGAAGGAGGTAAGTGTGTTGACTCTAAGCTTTATCGTTCTATGATTGGATCTTTGCTTTACCTTACCGCAAGTAGACCGGATATCTTGTTTAGTGTTTGCTTGTGTGCTAGGTTTCAAGCTAGTCCTAAAGAGTCTCACCTTATAGCCGTTAAGAGAATCTTTAGATACCTTAGAGACACTCCTTGTTTGGGTCTTTGGTATCCTAGTGACTCTACCTTTAACCTTCATGCTTACTCGGATGCGGATTATGGGGGTTGTAAAATCGATAGGAAAAGTACTTCGGGAACTTGCCAATTCTTAGGTAGTATGCTCATATCTTGGTTCTCTAAGAAACAAAATAGTGTAGCCTTATCTACCACCGAAGCCGAGTACATATCCTTAGGGAGTTGTTGCGCTCAAGTCCTTTGGATGAAGCAACAACTCTTAGATTATGGAATTAAAGTTGGAACCATACCCCTAAAATGTGACAACACTAGTGCAATATGCTTAACTAAAAATCCCATCCAACACTCTAGAACCAAACACATAGAAATAAGGCATCATTTCATTAGAGATCATGTCCTTAAGGAAGATGTGGTTATAGAGTACGTAGACACCTTGAATCAATTAGCGAACATATTTACAAAACCCTTAGATAAAGAGCGTTTTTGGTCCCTTAGGAGAGAGTTAGGTCTAACTAGCCTATCTTAACCTCTTAAGACCTCTTTTGTGCTTAAATATGCTTGATTTTGTGAAAATGCCATGTTGATGTGTTTAAACTCCAAATTTCATCCATGCTTATAGTTAGGGGGAGTATGTTTATGCTTAAATATGTTTTGCCTGCTCATTCATGACTTTTATGCATGTTAGGCCTCTTGAAATCTCATTTTTCTGCATTTTTAGAGCCTCATCTGCACTTCCAGGCCCAGGTGTATCGAAACGGGTGACCCAGTTTCGATACGGATACCTTAAATCCTGTTTTGAGAGAAGGGCGTTTCGAAACGCCTCACAAGCGTTCTGAAACGTTTTTGAGTCTGCCAAGGGGTGTATCGGAACGTGTTCCGATACGGGTCAAAGGGGGTTTCGATACAGTCAACACCGTATCGAAACGATCTGTTTATGGTTTTAAAATGGTCAAAACCCTAGCCGCCCGTTCCGAAACGGTCTTGACCGTTCCAAAACGGCATCGCGGACTGCTTTAAATTAGGGCTTTTAATGATAAAGTTTACTTTCTATAAAACTCTAAAACCCTAAACCGCCTCCCTCTCTATAAATACCCTCTCAAACTCTTTGATTTTCACAAAATTGTGAGGGGTTTTACTCTACAACTCAAGTCTAAGCAAGTTTCATCAATCTTGTGCAAGGATTTTTATCAAATCATCCAAAATCCCAAACTAAGGTAATTTTTCTATTTTTCTTTTTCTTTCAATTTATGTTCGAATCTTAGGTTAGAAAATTTTATTTTTGTATAATTTATATGTTTTTGGTTGTGGGTTTTTAATATCTTGTAAAAAATTTTCCAAAACTCAAAATTTTTTATTCGAATATAAAATTTTTCAGTCGTATTTGGATTGATTTTAAATATCAATGCATACACTTAATTTTAAAACACTTGCTTAATTTTTTTAGATGGCGGATCAATCTAACAAGAAGCGCAAAGCCGTTCAATCCGGTGATTCGAGCATTCGTCTGAATATCACTATGCTTTTTCAGAAATCTCTCAAAACTCCGGACGCGCGTGCTCGCTTTGCTTATGTCAAGGATTTCGCGGTTCATAAGGAACGTGTCATTGATCTTGAGTTCCTCAATTCCGAGCGATTCCTTTTCCGTTATCTCGGTCGTTTGGATGAGTGGAATCTCATGTATTTCTTGAGCATTCCGGATGTTTGCTACAAAAACATGGTACTCCTCTTTTACTCAAATGCTCGTTTTCTTTATGATGAGACCAAAACCGAGATCATAGGAATTGAGTCATTCTTATTGGGCAAAAAGTTTGTTGTTAATGTTGATCTTTTAGAGTCTGCTCTTAAGCTTAAGGATGAGGGTCTTGAGGATGAACGCCACTTTGGCAATTTTACCGGCAAAGCACTTCATTTGGATGTGCACGATCGAGTTCTACACTTGATGGTATCTTGGTTTATTCGTCCTTCCGGAGGTAAATACTCTCACATCCGTCAAACCGATCATTTTTGGCTAGAGTGTTTCCGTAAGGGTGAGCGCCCAAATGTGCCTAAGATAATTTTTGCCGAGATAGTCAATAATATCAAGCTTATTGACACAAACGAGTTGAAGTCTTTTACTTATGGCATTGTCTTGAGCGCCCTATTTCATAATCTTGACATTGATTGTACCTACGACTCTCCGGTCCCTCGCAAGACCAAGATTGGTGAGTCATCCCTTCGCAAGTCCGGGTTCACATATGTGAATGGTGTTTGGGAAAGAGTTGATAGAGAAGCGGATCCTCCTCTCGTTGCTCCTCCACCGCAAGTTCCAGTTGCAAACAATGAAGCCCTCACGGCTTTCCTTACCTAGCGGTTCAATGCTTTGGACACTCGGATGAATGCTTTGGACACTAGCATTGCTTCGGGCTTTGAAACAATGGGCAATCGTTTGAAGAATGTCGAGGATCGTCTTCTTTCTCTTGAGACTTCTCATTCCAACTTGGACCTTTCCTTCTCCACTCTTTATGGGCAATGGACGAAGTTTCACCGTTCTCAAGCCAAGAGCGATGATGATACTTCGGATGATGAGGACGAGGCTTAGGATTTTTATCTCATACCATATCATATTATCTATGCATTTTAGGATTAAGGTTGCATCTTTATGTTTTCTCATGTTTTAGGAACCTATGCTATTTGGCCTTTTTATTTGGGATTTTATGTTTGAACTTAATGTTTGAATTATGTTTTGGATATTTTGATTATGAATTTATAATATGGTTGCTTATTATTGCTTATTGGTACTAATCCTTTATCTTCTCTATGAGCTTTTATTGTTCTTTTGATCTAACAAAAAGGGGGAGAAGAAATTTAAGAGCCACACTTTAAACTAAAATTCGTTTTAAATTTTAAAAGGTTTTTTAAAGGTTTACAACTTGGATTTCAAATCAAAAATTTATTTTAACTTTAAAAACCTATCTTAAATTAAGGGGGAGTTAGAATATTTTCAAAACTTTCAAAATTCCCAAAAATTCTAACTTTGGTTTTGTTATATCAAAAAGGGAGAGATTGTGAAACAAATATTTTAATTTTGATATAACTAAAAACCTAAGGACTAATTTGAAAAAGTCAAAACGAATTTTAAGTCCTCAAAATATCCCCATATAGTTTTAATATTATACCCAAGTTAAAAACAAGCCTTTCACATATTTTTTTCTAAGTGTTTCAAGCCAAAAACAGTGATTTTCAAGACCCCGTTCCGAAACGGCCCTCAGGCGTTTCGAAACGTTTTCATCACTGTCGACCATCGTTCCGAAACGCGTATCGAAACACTTTAACTCGTTTCGAAACGGTAGCACTCGTTTCGAAACTGTTCTTCATATTTGATTTCAAAAGGCTTCAACGGTTCAAATATAAGCTGAATTTTTAAATATAAAAGGGGTGTTTCGAAACGGATCAAGGTCGTTCCGAAACGACCCTTGACAGTTGCATTTTCGTTTTGAAACGGATCCAAGACGTTTCGAAACAGGCTTAAGATAAATTCAAAAATATGACCGTTATGTGTTTTTAACTGATTTTCTGAAAGCCGTTAAGGCGTTTCGAAACAGGCTAAGACCGTTCCGAAACGACCCTTGACAGTGGCAAAATCGTTCTGAAACGGCCCTAAGGCGTTTCGAAACGGGCTCTTAAATGCACCCCAACGGCTCTTTCTATTTTAGTCCGTTCCGAAACAGGTACCCCGTGTTCCGAAACGGGTTGGTGCAGACTGCATTTATGGTGGCAAGAGAGGGTTCCAACGGCTCCATTTATGTTCTCAACCAACCAAACGGCTAGAATTCAATGAGAAGGTATAAAAGAGACATCCAAAAGCATCAGCAACAACTATTGATCCTAAAGCAAACATCCAAACATCAAATTCAAGCATTTGAGCAAAAATCCCACTTTGTGTAGAATCCCAATTTGTGTTCTTCATTCATACTTTGTAAAATTGGGTTGAGTGCTTGTATTGGGGCTATCATTTGTATTGAGAGATACCTAATTAGCCTACAAATTTCTTTGTTCTCTTGTGTGAGGGTTGGGTTGATTTTTGGGTAGAAAAATCAACCGAAATTGTAAAGGGTTGCCTCCTTGTCCTAGAAAAGGGGAAGATCAATTTAGTGAAATTGTTGCAAATCCTTAGTGAGACTAAGGTAGTGGATGTAGAGTTCATTTGGAACTTGAACCACTCTAAATCCCTTGTTCATCAATTTTTAATTTGCCAATTTCCACCAAAATCCTTTAAATTTCCAATTCACCCCCCCTCTTGGTAAATATCGATCTTTCGATCCACTCAACATTAATTCTATTGACATCGTGTCCTTTGATGCCGCTTCTTGCGTTGATGTCATATATCTTTGTCCTGAGCTTTGAGTATCTGCCTCTTTTGCTCTAACATTCTTGGGCTTTGGGTTTCTGCCTCCTTCGCCATGAGTTTTCGCATTAATCCCCAAAGTGCCTTTTGGGTTCTCATCGTGTCTCCTCTTCTCTTCTTTGTCCTATTTCTTCTTCTTTTTCTCTTTTTGGGCACTCCTTTGAGTTTTCATCTTGAAGTCAACTTCTCTCTTTTTCGCTTCTTCTTGAAGGGAGGACTTACACTGATTAGAATCTCATTGCCCCCACACTCTTTAGGCTTATGTACCTTCTAACTGACCTCTGGTTAATGTTGACTGCTTTAAATGGTGTCTTCTGTCCAAAGATGCCACCAATTTTTGGCCCTTATTCCTCTAAATTCGTGGTCAAGAGCGCCTCTTCTGAATTTCGCTCCGTTGACCCGAAGTGCCTTTGGGTTTTCGCCTTGGCTCCTCTTCTCTTCTTCATAATCTTCCTTCTTTTCTTAGGCGTACTTTCGCCTTCATCGCCTTTTGTCGAGTTGATTTCAGACGATATTTAATGTCTCATTCGGTGCGTGCGCACACGGTCCTTCTTGGGACATTCCTTCCGGCAAGATGCTTAGGTTTCGAGGGTAACTTCTGTTCCCCGATTATTAACATCAAATTTTCTACCTTCATGTTCTATTCCAACACTTCTTAGCGAAGGTCGACTTCGTAGCTCAACATTTCACCGAAGACGATCATGATATTTCAATTGGTGGTATTCGTCATCTAGTAGCAATGTTTGAACCTCCAAGGGTGCCCCTCTGGGTACTCATGGCTTTTCCTCGAGCCATGGTCAGTCCACTTGTTCATTCCCATGTAGAAGACTTATGCAAGTGATTGAGTAAAAATAATTTTATTATGTAAATATACATGTTAAAGAATCAAGTAAAGTGAAAATCAAGTTTAGGGTCTTTGAAAAAAGGTTGACCCGAGTGAAATTTTCCGAATGTTGAAGGGATGCACATATGAAATCTTTTCTAGGCTATTAGGCTTCCAAGAGGAGCGACTCACATACTTAGTTTCTACCCAATTTAAAGGTGGCTCTCTTTACCTCACTAACTCACCATGCCCCATCCTTCCCTCTTTTCTGATCTCAATCAGGCATTAGAAGTGTGGCAATCCTTGAAGAAAGGTTAACCCCGATAGGCGGAATGTGATCTAAAGACAAATTCATCCTTCCGCGTATGGTCCAAATGGTCTTTTATGGCTTGTAATGTAGGCTAAGGCTCACGGCTATGAAAGAAAGGGTAAATAGGCCCAAACAAGTGTTTAAGGGTGGTGAAACCAAGGATCAATTCTTTCAATTTGAAGTCTCAATTATGCTCCGATAAAATGCTATTTCCTCTCTTACTTCTTTGGATCGCTCTAGACTGCCCCTTCTTGTTGGGGTTTTCACCCTAGAGTTCATTTCCTTTCATCAAGCGTAGTTTCGGGTCAAATTGCACCTTCGCATTGTATTAGTGCAGGCTTTTGATCAAAGGTGAACAATCTTTCGAGGCTCATCTAAGAGATTCATTTGGATAGGGAATCCTCTTGCCCCTTTTCTTTATCTGCTTCTCTCTCTTTTCAAAATTGCACTTTTCACTTTAGTGCCTTTGCTTTTGATTTCTTCAACTTTTATGTCGGTAACTTTTGACTTGATTTGGGTAGCTCTTTGAGAACCGACTTTTCTTTCACTGTTTCCTTTTGATATTTTTGGTTGCTCAAACTGAAAGTGTATCCAATGAATCTTTTCTCTTTTAATGCCCCTTAGTTCACAAGACATCATTCTCATAGCATAATCAGAATCCAATGTCATTTACTTGTTCATAGACTTCTATCCTTTTCTGCCCCCGGTGTAGGGGTGATCCTTGGTTTGGGTTCAATCAGAAGAAAAAATTTGATAGGCTCAAACGGGGACAACAATGGGTATTTTTTTATTTTCTTTCTGTGTGAATGGAATTGAAGGAATGTCAAATGTCCTCCCATACACTGATATCAAAATTGGTCTTCAGGTGGTAGAAGTTTTAGGGTTATCACTTCATTCAAGAACCTTAGACAACAATGTCCGAGAGGAAAATTCACTCAATAGGAGTGGCCCATTATTCCTAAACACTCGTTGTCACCCCTCTCTTGGCCTGAGTAGAACAGATGGTGCTTCCATTCATATCATTCCCACAACATTTGGTTTTTTTTTTCTTTTCAAAGTATTAAGGTCATTTTTTGTAAAAATATATACATGTGTAATTGGAAAACAAGAGTAAACTTATGAAATGTTTAAAGAATTAAAGAATACCAAAATATTTTCTAAATAGCAAAATGAAAATTTTGTTATGATAACTATACTCTTTATTTGAAAAAAATCTACAGCTTAGCTTATTCCTTTTGCATTTTTCCCAAATGCACAGGGATCAACGGATTTGAATTGCCTTTACCGGTAGCCGTTTGCTCCGGGCTAGTTGTACCATTCCCCTGGGTACAATCAGTTTTCACCAACAATGAGGATTGGATATTTGCAAAGGATTTATCTCCCTTCGACCATTCGTAAAAATGGATTTTTCGATGGACATTTGAATTATCCATTGTCTTAAACTTCACCGTATTTAAGAGCGTTGTGCCAACATTTTTGTCGGACTTGCCCAAACATCGCTTCTTCTTTCATGAAGCGATGTAATGTCTCCAATTCATTTTTCTTGAAATGCCTTTAGGGACCAAATGCACAGTGACTAACGGATTTGAATTGCCTTTATCGGTAGTCGTTTGCTCCGGGCTAGTTGTACCATTCCCATGGGTACAATCAGTTTTCACCAATAATGAGAATTGGATTTTTGCAAAGGATTTATTTTCCTCGTATACGATATTATCTCCTTTTGTTTCTAAACCAAATATTTTCGAAGCTATTCGAGCTTATCCATCCTAGCCACTAGGTCATTCATGCTTCTGAAGCTGTACTGGCTAGAAACCATTCCTTCGTCCATTCTCTTTCTCTCTCTCTTTCTCTGACGTGAACGTTTTTTCCAAATTAGCAATGATGCGATGTAATGCCTTAAGCAAGTTTTAATGATGGATGTATTGTGGACTCAAATTAAAAAAATGCACGATCATGAAATGGATGCATGACTAACGATGCTGCTTTGAAATGATAAATGAAACAAATGCTACAAATGTATGCAAGTCAAAGGTGTTGGTCATATAGGTGATTCCCCTTAGGTCAACTTTCATTTGAACGTAAAGGAGGCTCCTTGTTACAAGATAGTCATAGCAAAAGTCCTACGGGTACTCTTCTTGCCCCCTAATCATGTTCAAGGAAATGAAAACTTCGGCTAAAAAGCTGGGGCCGGATTTGCTTTCTTCTCTAGCAATTCAAGACCCTCTAAAACTGCTGATATCAAGTCCAGGAAAACAAACTATCTCCTCGAAGCTGAATCCATCTCTTGATCCTATCCAAGCCCTTTTCGGTTGCCCCGCTCTTTCTGGCCGCCTCTTTGCACTTGGTCGGGTAGTTTCGTGACTTTGGATGTTCGAATTAGATCCGATCTTGCTAGACTTCCTCGGGATGGAGAAGGGTTGTGCTTTCTTCAATGGTGGGCACCAGATCTAACACTGTGTGTTCGCTCGGTAAGCTGCTCCCTTATCCTTTCTAATTCAACTCTGACCGATGTCGGACTTGCTAATTGACACCATCCTTTCTAGCAACCTCATGTCCATAATGATAGCCCTTGATCGGGTAAAACCACCTTGACTCAACACTTTTATGTCATGATATGCATGCGAGAATAAATGCAAAAAAGATCATAAGAATAATCGTTAGTGTCGGATAAACATGATAAAAAGGCAAGCATGAAAGCAAGCAACCCTATTTATCCCGTCTAATGAACCTAGGCTGTCCGCATGGCTAAAAGGGGTGGGCTTTCTAGTTCTCTAAATGCAATTTTGGTTCTAGGAGGTACTCGAATTGTCCTCGTTGTCCCCTTCTAAGGGTAGCAAGGCCCCCGATCATCACCCATTATAGGCTCCTCTCAACCGAGTTCAATTCGAGGGGACCCTTTAGCTATATCCGTACGGAGAAATGATATTCCCACGAAGATATAGGGTATTCGAGCCCCGAAGGTACTTGCTAGGCCCATACGGAGGAACAATATCCCCACGAAAGCACTATCGTTTTCCTCCCACTTAAACGAACGAGTTTAAATGCCAATTTTAAATGCGTTTAAAATAAACTCGCACTTATAAACAAATATCGATCGATTCTGTCACTTTAATTCGCAACTTCTAATATTAATTGAGCGGTAAAGTTTTTTCGGCTTGACTCTCTTTTTTGTTTTTGAAAACAAAAATTTATCCCCAGCGGAGTCGCCATCTGTTGCGACTAAAAAATTTCAAAAAATACAAAGTACCTCGGATGTCGCTCGGACGAACTGGGTTTTAATTTGGTTTTCGAAAAATTAGTCGAATTTGTGTAAAAATAGAGGAGTCGCCACCGGCCATTTAAAAATGGTAGGCCGGACACCGAAATAAAACCAGAGATTCTTTTTTTTAAATGATGGGTTCGGGAGTCGGTTACACGCGGGGAATTATGAGCACCCTCGTCGTGCCCGAAAATCGGTACCAAAAACATTACCACTTAATTAATATTAAATTTTGCGAATTAAAGTGACGAATCGTATCGAAATTTGGTTATACGAGCGAGTGAATTTTAAAGGTCTTAATATTCGAGAAGGAACGTCCAAACCACCACCACTACGATTGGTACTGGCCTCATTCATTCCCGAATAAAAAGACGCTCGCATTGCATTTTATAATTCGAGATGCAACCTATCATGACGTATTGGAAACAATTAATTAAGACGAGGGACAAATATGAACAAGCCCACGAAAAGAGCATGGAATAAATAAAGCAAGTGTCTAAACATGAGAATTAAATGCATGAGCAAATATGGACACGAACAAATGGAAATAGCACTAATCAAACATTCGATAAGCAACAATCTAAACACGATAAGCATGCATATGAAAACAAGCACAAACAATATGGCAAGAACATATATTAAAAACGGAAAAAATGCATGAATAACAAATAAACATGATAAAATGCTGAATAAATAAAAGAGGTAAACTGGCAGGGATCAAGACTATAATAAACCTATTTAAAAACTGATTTAGTGTGAAATGGTACTAAATTAAAAAGACTTGAAAAAACTATAGGGACCAAAATAGGGATTTTACCGCCCGGAAATCAATCGAAACAAAAGCGGTGACGAAATTAAAAACCATTGGAAAGATGCAGGGACCATGGGAGGGATCTTAAAAATAGGAAGTCCTCACCGCGTGATTACATCGACGTGGGAGGACTTAAATCGTAATTAAACCTAACTAAAACAAAAAAACACTATAAAATGGAGATTGAAAACAAATTCAGCCTTTTTTTTTAGTTTTGCAAACCCTAATCCTAGAGACCCTTCCCATTTCTCTGAAAACTCCGGCGCCGCAAGGGTTCCGGTCGTCGTTGTCGGCGCCGGAACCCTAACAAAGGGGGGTTTTTTCGACTTCCCCGAAAACCCAAAACAAAAAAACCTTTGTTTTACGAAACCAAAACCAAAAACTCTTTTCCCTTTTTCAAAAGACGAAACCCCGAAAGAAACTTAAAACCGCCGCTCACCCCTTCCATTGGCTCATCCGTCCCGACCGATGAGGTCGGATGGCTTACCGCCGGCAAAGGAGAAACGGAGAAAAGCTGAGAAGGAGAAATGCGAAGGTAAAACGCTATCCGTTTCTGTTTTTTTTTTTTTTGCTTTCAATTCGACTAAAATGAAAAATGAGAGGGGAATACCTCTGAAAATCTGACTTTTGCTTGTATTGATATGAAAGCTCGATTACAACTTGTTCTCTGAAAATCCCAATGGAATCCCCCTATTACAACTTTTTCTCTCTAAGAAAATCCCCCTCTCCTCCCCAAAAAACCTCTCTCTGTTCCGGTTTCCTATATAACCGAATAAAAACATGCAATGCTTAAAACAATTTTCTCTTTCATCTCTGCTGTCTTGTTGTTGACCTTTATTTTTGCCTTTGTTTGTTTGCCGTTTTTAGTACTCTGATGCTCTGTTGTTTTTGTCTGAGGTATGCCGGAGAAGCCCGAATCGGTCTCTGAGGTTTCTATTGCCATGCTTGCCTTTATTATTTTTGTTTGTTTCTCCTTCGTCCGAATTGCGCTTTGGGTAATCTGACACTTGCTTTCCGGCTTTGCATGGTTGACGTTTCCAAATCGATGGGGAGACAAAGGGCCAGCGGTGGCAGACGCGTGCTTGTGGCAGGCCCTCGGTCAGGACGTTCAGGCGCGTGAGATCTCTGGGCTCATCTGAGCCGTCCGATGCGTTTGAGATCTGGCGGTTGAGGCATGCGCGGCGCTCGGGATCCGCCAGGCTTGTTAGGGTTTCCACGTTGAAGCGTAATCTGGACCATTGGATCGCTGCCAGATCCAACGGCTATGATGAGGCGGCGCGACATCTTCAATGAGGGGCATCCTTAGGGTTTCTTGGCAGACTTGGTTTGGGTCGTTGGATCTTCTTCGCCAGATCTGATGGTTGTGGGAGTGCAGCGGCTGCAGAAAGAAGCACCAAGGCAATTAGGGTTTTTTATTTGGTTGGGTTGTTATATTATTTTGGGCTCATATTTTATGTAATGGACTATGTGTAATGGATCATGTTATTATTTTGGACTCTCATTATTAATCAAAGTGAGTTTTTATTTATTATGTCCAATTTTATTATAATTATAATAGTAATATCTGATAATAATAATAATAATAAGTATGATAATAATAATAATAGTAATAATACCTACTAGCAAACAACAAAAATAATATGAATAATATTATGATAATGACAATGGCAGATATCGGTGCCAAATATATACATGCAAACAACATGCGTGTATATATATATATATATATATATAATAATACATAGTATGGTAACAATATGTATTATACTAATAAATAATATGATGATAACAAGTCATGACACACGCACACACATACATATATATATATATATATTTCTCTTTTTTCTTTTTTCTCTTTTTAACTTTTATTTTTTTTATCCAATATAAGCCCATTAACAACTCAAACTTAAAGGGGTCCAAGGTCCGGACAAAATTAGTGATTACATTATTAATGATGAAACAAATACTGGGGTTGTTGGGATTGAATCTTATATTTTAGGGAAAAAGTTTGTTGTTAATGTCCCTCTCTTGGAGTCTACGTTTTCCCTTAAGAATATAGGTCTTGAGAATGAGAGTCACTTTGGTTCTCACACCGGTCAAGTGCTTACTTTGGATGCGCACGATCGTTTTCTCCATTTGATGGTCTCATGGTTCCTTCGCCCCTCCGGAGGTAAATATTCTCATATCCGTCAAGTTGACTACTTTTGGCTTGAGTGTTTCCGTCGTGGTGAGCGCCCTAATGTTGCTAAGATCATATTTGTTGAGATGGTTAACAATGTTAAGCTTATTGACACAGATGCTTTGAAATCCTTTACTTATGGAACAATCTTAAGTCGCATCTTTAGCTTGATTGGTCTCGATTGCACCTACGACTCTCCAGAACCCCGCAAGTCAAAAATTGGTGAGTCCTCTCTTTGTAAGTCCAGTTTTCACTATGTGAACGATGCTTGGGAACGTGTTGATAGAGCAGCACCTCCTCCTCCTCCTCTCGTTGAACCTCATCCACAAGCTCAAGTTGCAAACAATGAAGCTCTCACGGCTTTAATTACCGAGCGGTTCAATGCCATGGACACTAACATGGCTTCGGGTTTTGGTGCCATCAACACTCGCTTGCAAAATGTAGAGGATCGCCTTCTATCCCTTAAGAACTCACACTCAGCCATGGACATGTCCTTCTCTACATTCTATGGCCAATGGATGAAGTTTCGCCGTTCTCAAGTCAATAGCGATGATGAGACTTCGAATGATGATGGTGACGACGAGGCCTAGGACATTCATGCCATATCATATTATCTATGCATTTTAGGATTAAGTTTGCATCTTTATTACCTTATGTTTTATGAACCTATGATTTTAGTTTTATGTGTGATTATGCTTTGAACTTATTGTGAAAGATTTATGTTTTGAATATTTTAATTTTATGAATTAATATTATTGTTGCTTATTGCTCAATGCTTATTAGTACTAACCCTTTTTCTTCTCTATGAGCCTTGTTTATTATTTTTGATCTAACAAAAAGGGGAGAAGAAATTTAAGAGCCAAAAATTCATTTTTAAATGTTTAAAGTGTTTTTAAGTTTTACAAATTGAATTTCAAAGTTAAAACCTTTTTAAAACTTTAAAAACCTATCTCAAATTAAGGGGGAGTTAGAATGTGCTTAAAATTTTCAAAACTCTTAAAAATTCTAACTTTGGTTTTGTTATATCAAAAAGGGGGAGATTGTGAAACCGATATTTTAATTTTGATATAACTAAAGAACCTAAGGACTAAATTGAAAATGTCAAAACGAATTTTTAAGTCCCCAAACATCCTCATATGATTTTAAGAATATGCCTAAGTTAAAAACTAAGCTTTCCAAATATTTTCTAAGTGTTCTTAAAGCTGAAACAGTGTTTTTCGAGTCCCTGTTTCGAAACGGCCTAAGGCGTTTCGAAACGGTTTTGAAACTGTCAACTCATGTTCCGAAACGGGTATCGAAACGTTTTCAACACTGCCAACCCATGTTTCGAAACAAGTATCGAAATGACTTTAGAACATAGAGAACCCGTATCGAAACGATTTCAAGTGTTTCGAAACGGTTCTTCATTTAATTTGAAAAATATGACCGGATTTAATTTGAAAAATATGACCGTTGTAAGTTTTTAACTGATTTTTCAGAAACCGTTAAGGCGTTTCGAAACGAGTTCAAGCTGTTTCGAAACGACCCTTGACAGTGGCAAAAGTGTTTCGAAACGGGTAAATATTGTTCGATACGGGCTCTTAAATGCACCCCAATGGCTCTTTCTATTTTGGTCTGTTTCGAAACAGGTTCTCGCGTTCCGAAACGGGTGGTTGCAGACTGCATTTATGGAGGTGAGATAACACTACCAACGACTCTATTCAATTTCCCAACCACCCAAACGGCTAGAATTAATAGATGAGGTATAAATTGAAGTCATTTGAGTGTCAGCAACAACTATTCAACTCACAAACATCATCAAAGCAAAAATTCAAACCCTTGTGCTCTTCAAAGTCAAATTCTTGTACCCAACTCTAGTGTTTTCATTGTTATCTTGTATTGTGAGTTTGGGGTGATTGAAATTGTATTTGGGTAAACATTTATCCTTTGTGAGGAATTATTTGAGTTTACCAAATCCTTCTTTTTGTAAATTGAGTGGATTAAGCTTTGGGTAGAAAGCTTAATCAAATTTGTAAAGTTTCCTCCTCATCCAAGAAAAGGGGAAGAATTCAAGTAGTGAATTGGTTGAAAATCCTTAGTGGGAACTAAGGTAGTGGATGTAGAGTTCATTTGGAGAACTTGAACCACTCTAACTACTTGTGTCATCTTTTATTTTTTACTCATTCCTCCCACCAAAGTTTTTATTACCAATTCACCCCCCTCTTGGTCATTCGCAATTGTGTGATCAACTCAACATTCTCTTTGAAGATGTCAAAATTGGGTAAGTGTTTGAAACTGGCACTCTTTGCGTATGTCACTGCAATTGCAACTTCACCTTATGACACAATGCATGGTAGTTTTGTAATCCAATATTTCAACCATCAATATTAGGTTTAGGGTTTAATACTAATATTGGGTTTAGAGTTTTTGGGTTTATGGTTTTGGGTTTTGGGTTTAAGGTTTAGACTTTAAAGTTTTTTATTTTTTAGATTGACTAAGGTTGATATTTGATCCAATTATTTTAAAAAGATTAAAAATATAATATATATATATATAATAAATTTAATTCAAGTTTTATTTTAAATAATTTATAATTATATGTTGAGTCCTTGATATTTTTAATTTTTATTAATCATTTAATGGTGTTGATATACCTAAACAAGTGATGGAAAAGAAGAATCAACTTGAAGCTCAACAACTTCAAAATTTGTCAAGCAATTTGGACATTGTTAACCTTGTTATTGAAAAACAATTACAACTAGAATTGTTGGATTTAGAGAAAGTAGAGACCCGATTTTATCAGCAAAAAAACTATGGTTGATTGGTTACAACTGGGAGATCAGGAACTAAGATTTTTTTCATTCCGTCGTTGATGTGAAAAGAAAGAAAAATACTATGCGCTACTTGTTGGATGACTTGGAGAAACAGAGTATCTACTTTTGATGGCATTACAAAGGAACTTATTTCATTCTTTACTAGACAAATAGGTTCGGCAGATAGGAAAGTCATTGGATGTTCTGTTGAACAGTTGAGGGACTTATTGCAGATATATGTTTCTCTTGATGTTAAAGATGTCTTGGTCAAAGAGATCACTAATGCTGAAACTAAAGCTGCTATTTTTTAACATGGGAAGGACAAGAGTCCTGGATCTGATGAATATACTTAATGGTTTTTCAAGATGGCCTGGAACACAATTGGTGAGGATTTTATATCTACAGTGAAGTATTTTTTTCTCTTCATGTACCTTACTGCCAGCTTTTAATGTTACAATTATCACCTTAGTCTCTAAAATCTCTAATGCTTGCTCTTCTAAAGACTTTAGGCCTATTTCTTGTTGCTCAGTAATTTAGAAAACTATTACCAAGATCTTAGTAGGGAGGATGACTAGTTTGATGCCTACTTTGATCTTTGATATTCTATTTCTTCATTCCCTTCTACGCGACTCTCTAGAGTCCATCTAATTGATGTGCATGATACAAAGTTCACGGTACAAAACTCTGGTAGTTTATTTTATTGTCTCGGCTCGTCTGAAATACAATAAAGATGTCTCCTCAAAAATTGAGAATCTCAATGATGTATTATCTTTTATTTCTTTTTATTTATTAGCCTATCCATAAGAATACGAATGAAACCTCAATTCCTCTGTTTGAGCTAGAAGAGAATGTACAAATATTCTTTGAATATTTGAAGTTGTAATTTTGTTTCATATCATTCAATGAGCGTCTTGTATTTCATAAAAATTAGGGGCTTACTGTGAACTAATCTGCTTTTATTAAGGGAATGAGCATAGTGGATAATACCCTACTAGCTCATGAGCTTGTAAAAGGATATGGTAGGAAGATTATTTCCCATAGGTGTGCTATGAAGGTTGATTTACAAAAGGCATTTACACTTTAAATTGGCAGTTTGTTTTGTGCCTTCTTGAAGCTATTGGATTGCTTGAGCAGTTTAAAATTTGAGTTTGGGCTTGTTTTTCTAGCAGCAAGTTCTCCATCTCCCTAAAAGATAACGTAGTTGAATTTTTTAAGGAAAGAAGAGGGATTAGACAGGGTGTCCTCTTATCTCTCTATTTGTTTGTGCTTGCTATGTTTGTTTTATCTCATATCTTGGACTTGGTTGCTGCAAATGATATTTTTAAGTTTCATCCTAAGTGTAGGAATATAAAAATTACACATTTGAGCTTTGCAAATGACTTATTAATTTTTTTAAAAAAAAAAAGTTGGATTCCTTGTTGGGACTGTAGTATGTATTAGAAGAGTTTTATACGATTTTTGGTTTGAAGCTAAATGTGGCCAAATTAGAATTGTATATTACAGGGTCTCTTCTGAACAGCAAGAGAGCTGGGGACATGCGATTGGGTTTAAAATAGGCAAACTTTTTGTCAGGTAACTGAGTATTCCCCTGGTTACAAAAAAATTGTCTGAGAAGAATTGTGGGGTGTTGATTGCAAAGGTCTAGGGGAAGCTGGAGCATTATGAAAATAGGCACCTTATCTATGTTGGAAGGCTACAATTGATCAATGCTGTGATTTTCAGCATTGTGCATTTCTGGTGTCGACAGGTTATATTACCAAAGGGGTGATAAAAAAGATTAAACAAATGTGTATGCGCTTCTTTTAGAGGGGTAAAGATGAACCTGCTAAGGGAGCACGTGTGGGGTAGAAAGTCATTTGCTCACCCAAGAGTAAAGGGGCTGGGGATAAAAAGACTTAAAAACCTGGAACAAAGCGTGCCTCATTCAGCTTGTTCGCAACGTTTTATATACTGAAGGTTTTTATGAGTTGCTTGGATTAAAAGTTATATCTTCAAGGATTTTAATTACTGGACAGTTTTCAGTAAGCTTTGGTTCAGTTGGTGCATTAGAAAAATGCTTAAGCTCGGGTCAGTGGCTCAATCTTTGTTTGTTACTGGTTCTACAGATATGATACATATATGGAACGAAATCAGAGATGTTAAGCCAAAAGTTTCCTAGAACAAGCTCGTGTGGTATGAACTGCATGTGCCTAAGCATGAATTGATCTTATGAATGGTTATTTTGAATCGCTTGCCTACCCTTGATAGGCTTAGGCGAATGGGACTTAATGTGGATGATAACTGTGTTCTTTGTGATAATTAACATAAGGATAGGGATCATATTTTTGCCAAATCCCCTTATTCCAAGCAGATTTGGAGAACTATTCTTCTTTCTTGTGGCCTCATGAGAGATGCTATGGACTGAAAAAGATGACTTGTAGTGGCTTCACTCCAGCTTGAAGGGAAAGTCAATGCGTGTGATTATGCTCAAGCTTGCTTGGTCTTCATTTGTATATCATGTATGGGAGGAGAGAAATAGGACTTTTAGAGACACGGTTAGTATATATATACATGTTAAAATCACACGTATAGATGATGTAAATAGACAATTGTTTATAGCTTAGGGAATTCCCTGATTAAGCATGGCTGCCTGAGCTTCTGGTTGTATTGTTTTATTAATTTTATTTATTATTTTTTTTATAAATAACACTATAACTTATCCAAAAATGATATTATAAAAAAATTAAATTATATCAAATTAAACTATAAGAATTATATCCTAAATTTTATTGTTGTAGACTTGTAGAAAAAAAAACATCGATTGACCTAAATGAATATTCAAGTAATCAAGTAAATCATTTGGTAAATAACATAGCTTAGGTGGCAACTGACAATCAATCGGTAGCTCAAATAATTCAAATTGAAGTGTTTCACGTATATGGGACAACTTTTATAGCTCGGTATGGATTAGTTCTCATTTGTCTACTCATATTATAATATATTTTTTCTTTTATATTTATAATATGTTAAAGCTTAGAAAAAAAGAGAGATGGAATGAAAGGTGAAATGTTGCTAGCTATAAAACAATTTAATCGGAGAGAGAAAAAGAAAAGAAAAAGAGAAACAGTAAAAAAAATATCAATTTACAATTTTAAAATGAAATTACTGATTTAGTTTTATAAATACAACTATTAAATTTCATAATTATTTTTATTGAGTCTTAAATTATTCTGTATCATTTATTCATTATATTAATTTAAATATTTTTGGAATTAGGCGATTTATTAGTGTTTTCCTTTATTTTATTTTTTCAAAGATACAGGTAAAAAGTGATGATGTGTAAAGCCAATTTTGAACATTTAGAATATTAATGCTTTAAAGTGGTCCTATAACTATTCATGAAAGATAAGTAATCCGATAATGATAAAAAAAAAATTCTTACATTCACGATATGGCTAAAAGAAAAAAAAATATTTAAGAGATTTATATTTTGTAAATTCCTATTAATAATTATTAGTAATAAATTGATAAAAAAAAGTATGCACAATTCTTATTAAATATGAGTTGGGATTTTAAAAAATATATTTTTAGTTGTTTATTTAAAAACATTTTATTTTAAAAAGATAAAAATATCATTGTTATATATTAATTATAAATTGAACTAAAAATAAATTAATATTATTCAACTAAATTAATTTCTAATTATCTCGTGAAATTAAATTAAAAAATTTAATAAAATTTTATAATAAAATTTTAATTATTATATAAATAGATATTTAGATTCGATAATATCCAATATCCATGAAAATCATTTCATCCGCAGCAAACTGGAGAACCATGGTCCATAGAATTTGAAGAATTTGTTTGTTTGATCCTATATTAATATTTATATATATTGAAAAATAATTAATACTATAGCCTAAACAAGTATATAATAAAACCGTCAAAATCCACCTAAATCACCTCCGAATAGATTGAAGTTATAGATTTTAATTTTTATATTTTTTATGATTTATGTTTGGGTATGTGATATTATTTTTAAAATTTAAAATTTATTTTTCTATAAAAGTGCACCATATTTTATTATTACCCATCGTTTCATAGTAAAGATTTTAATTATTTGAATGTTTTAAAAATAAAGCTAAGTTTAGCCTTATCCCTTAAGCACTCGCATGGAAGTCTCACTTTTGGACAAAAATCATATATATTTTTCGGGAAAAATTCTACAACGGCAACGAATATATTGATGAACACCGATGAATACTATTAAATTTTTAAAAAAAATTTAAAAAATCTAAAAGACTAAAATTATAATTAAAATTATCTCTTTAAAAAATAAAAATCAAATTTAATAGCTACTTTATAATATTTTTTAATAGGTTAGAATCAAATATATTCAATTCTTCTAAATCCTAACAAAATTAATCTCTTAAAAAAATAGAAACCAGTTTATAATTTTTATAGATTAGATTCAAATATTGTAACCCCCTCGTCCCGGTCTGGTCGGATGACCGATCCGAGTGGGCCACACGGGGAAAACCGAAGCGAAACCCGTTAAGGCTTCCCCTCGGTTAACGACCCAGAAAATTTCTTTTAACTTTAGTCTTATCTAGATGCATATTTAATTCCTATGTGAAGCACACAGCGGAAGATACAAACAATGAAACATTCTTCGACCAAACAAGACATAAACAGCCCATTTTACTCCATTACAGCAGGCCGTTTCGAAACGCCCATAGGGTGTTCCGAAACGCCTTGACTTAGTCAACAGGCCAGGGTCAACCATAAGGTGACCGTTCCGAAACAGGGGAGACCCATATCGGAACGACCTTGACGGTCAATATCTCGTGGTCAACGAGATTTGACCGTTTCGAAACATCAAAGGCCCGTTTCGGAACGGCTTCATCTCGCCAATTTCTCAAAATTCAAGTAGCCAAAATGTTTCGAAACGACCCTCATCCGTTTCGAAACGGCAGGCCATTTACAAAGGGACCGTTCTGGAACAGGGGGACCCGTTCCGAAACACCCCCTGTCTGCAGACTCGACTGGGCTGTTTTGAGGCACAAGGGTGCCCCAAAACACCACCAAAACACCATACAACAGCAAAACAATTCGACTTAAGGTTTACCAACTAAACTAGCATGCTTCAACATGATTTAAACATGTCTAACACTAAGGCAACACCCCACAAACATGCTTTCATACAAACGCATATATAAACTCTTAAGGCATAAGACTAACATTCAAAAGAGCAACTTAGGCATGAGTTAACATTCATCATGGCAACACAACCATGCAAAACAAGTTATAGGGGAGTCCATACATGCTCTTAAACAACCAACAACTACTCAACAAAACCATACATGTCCCATTGCTCAAACTATTACAAGTCTAACATTAAAATCCATACTTGAGGAACTCAAGCCAAAAACCACACTTGGAGGCCCTCCACTTGCCCAAGCAACCCACGAACTAAGGATCTGCAATGTTGAACAAAGAGATCGTAAGCAAAGATGCTTAGTGAGGGTAAGCTCTAAAAACAAACCTCAACATTGCAGGGTCCGAGCACGATCTAGCCAAGGTAAAACACAATCATACCAAAGGTCCACAAGATAGAATGCATGAGCAAAAGACAATATTAATGTCATGATCATAAGCTCAATTTCCATGGTACATGTAATCACAAACAAGTATCCCAATAAGAACCATAAACCTCAACACATTGATATACACATCAAACAACATTGGCACCTAGTTAAGACCCGAATACGCGGATAGACATGTTGGAAACTCATATCCAACAACCACATTACCTCACGGTGGGATTTCACTCATCACCGGTCTCGCGAAGGGGATTCCACTCATCCTCACGCCCCGTCGATGGGATTCCACTCATCACCGACTACATTTAAATACAATTCTGGGCGAACCCGTACTCCTCCTTGGTGACTCAACGCCACCAAGGCCACGCGCGACTTTAGACTCATGTGTACACACTAACATCCTAATGATCGATCATTTGTATCCAAGTTTACTAGTGCCAATATTTACTCACTTCACATTACTCATTTCATTTAACCTTGTGCTTAGCACGTACTCACCAACAACCATCATTATGCATGTCTCAAGCATCATAAGTCCAATCTCATTTCACATGTATAAAGCAATGTACATAGACATTCATACCACAATTTATACGAGACTTACACAACCACATAATAAGTTCAACCAAAGGCTCTAGATCAAGTTTAGGATTAGGCTACCACCCTAATCCTAACTCTAGGTGGGTCTACCAAGCCCAACCTAGTCCATATACTCGAACCAACCAATTTAAAATCGTTTAAAACAATTAACCACTCACCTAAGCTTCCAAGCCCAAAGACCAAGCAAGCAACAACCTTCAACTTCCCGGATTCACTTCTGATGTTCCACCGATGTCCAAACTCGATTCTAATCATCTCAAACACAAACAAAACGTTCGAATCAATAACTCATCATCGGAAACAACCCGGATTAATATTAACAAGCATTCAACACTCCAAACAAGTCCAAAAACAGAATTTTCGAGTAGCCCACTTAACCCACTGAAATCTTCCATTTCAAGCCTCCAAACAACCATCAAACACACCCAAAGCAACCCTCAAATATCATACTAGCACCAGCCCTCGAAATCCAACATTAACCAACCCCAAAAACCACTTTAAAACCCTCCTAAAACCCCCTTGGTACCCAATTCCGAAAATTGATTAAAATCATTTGAAATTCACATATGTAACATCATTTGGCTCCTATATTCCATAACTAACCATAATAAATCAAAATATTAGGTTTAGCTACACAAAGGCACCATTTTTAATCAAAATATTCAAAACCTTTATTTTCTAAAAACTTCATGAAAACAAAAATAAAATGTACTTTTGAGAAGAGGGAGGTGGGGGGAGTTCAAAATTACCTTTACCTTTCAATTTGGGGTTGAAATGGAGGAGCTTTGGAAATGGAATAGTGAATGTGGAAGAGAGTTTTGGTTTCCCGTTGGTAAGTTTTGGAGAGGAAGATGAATAGTAGGGAAATGGGTGTTTTATTTGACATGTGACTTATTTTAGGGCTCAAAAGACTACCTTGCCCTTAATGAAATGAATTAATCACAAGGACATAAAATCCATGACCATTTGGGGGTTTAATTTTCAAAGCATAGTCTATCATCAAATTAATTAATTTGAAAACCAAACCCGAACCATTATTTAAATCATAAAATTGAACCCAATTTATATTAAAATATTATTTTCACCTAACCCCTAAACCCGGGTGTTACAACTCTCCCCCACTTAAGGAATTTCGTCCCCGAAATTACCTGGTGGAAACAGATACGGAAACTGCTCAACCATATCCGCTTTCCTCTCCCACGTGGCCTCTTCCACACCTCTATGCCTCCACAACACCTTGACCAACTCTATGGTCTTGCCGCGCAACACCTTGCTATCAGAAGCAAGTATCTCAACGGGTTCTTCATTATAAGACAAATCCGGATTCAACTCTATCTCCTCAACGGGCATCACATGAGAAGGATCTGATATATATCTCCTAAGCATAGACACATGAAAGACATCATGGATCTTTTCTAACTCAGAAGGTAACCTCAAACGATAAGCTACAGGCCCAATCCGCTCGACTATCTCATATGGACCAATGAACCTCGGACTCAACTTGCCCTTTCGGCCAAATCTCATTACCTTCTTCCACGGAGATACCTTCAGAAACACTTTCTCACCCACTGAGTACTCAACCTCTTTCCTCTTCAAATCTGCATAGGACTTCTGACGATCAGAAGCTGCTTTCAAACGATCACAAATCAACTTCACTTTTTCTGTGGTTCCTTTAAGCAAGTCTGGCATAGGTAACAACCTCTGACCTGTCTCAGCCCAACAAATCAGAGTCCTACATCGCCTACCATACAAAGCCTCATAGGGTGCCATCTGAATACTAGACTGATAATTGTTGTTGTAAGCAAACTCAACCAATGGTAAGTGCTTCTCCCAAGAACCTTGAAAATCAATCACACAACAACGAAGCATATCCTCTAGAATCTGTATCACTCGCTCTGACTGCCCATCGGACTGCGGATGATAAGATGTGCTGAAATGCAGACGACTACCCAAAGCACTATGCAAACAACTCCAGAACCTCGAAGTAAATCTAGGATCCCTATCTGAAACTATAGACTTCGGAACTCCATGAAGTCTCACAATCTCACGAATGTACAAGTTTGCTAACTTGTCTAAGGAATCCGTACTGTTCACTGCTAAGAAGTGAGCACACTTAGTGAACCTATCAACAATCACCCAGACTGAATTCTTCTTCGAAGGAGACAAAGGCAACCCCGATACAAAATCTATGGTGATTCTCTCCCATTTCCATTCCGGAATCTTCAAAGGATGTAGCAAACCTGAAGGAACCTGATGTTCTGCCTTCACTCTCTGACAAACCATACAACGGCTCACATGCTCGGCTACATCTCTCTTCAAACCAACCCAGAAGTAATCATTCTTCAAATCTCGGTACATCTTGGTACTACCCGGATGTATAGAAAAGGGACTCGAATGTGCTTCACTCAAAATCTGACGTCTCAGCTCAACATCTTCCGGTACCACAATTCTATCCCTAAAGCACAACAAGCTCTCATCACTGAAACTATACTCAGTCGGTCTTCTTTCGGCTATGTCTTGGACATGAGGAACTAGGCTCACATCTTGCAACTGCTTCTCTCTAATCAACTGAATCAAAGAAGGCTTCACTTGCAACTCGGTGATCAAACCACCATCATCGGACACACTCAATCTAGCAAACATAGCTCTCAGCTCAACGGCCACTTTTCTACTCAAAGCATCGGCTACTACGTTTGCCTTACCCGGATGGTACTCAATGGTCAAATCATAGTCTTTTAACAACTCTAGCCACCTTCTCTGTCTCAAGTTCAACTCTTTCTGTGTCATCAAGTACTTCAAGCTCTTGTGATCGGTGTAGACAATACACTTCTCACCATACAAGTAATGACGCCAAATCTTCAACGCAAAAACAACTGCGGCCAACTCTATATCATGAGTAGGATAGTTCTTCTCATGAATCTTCAACTGTCTAGAAGCATAAGCAACAACTCTCCTATCTTGCATCAAGACACATCCTAAGCCTACGTAGGAAGCATCACTGTAAATCACAAACTCCTTACCTGAAACAGGCTGCACTAACAGTGGAGCATTCGTCAAAGCTTCTTTCAATTTCTCAAAGGCCTTTTGTCTCGCATCTGACCATTCAAACTTGACTCCATTTTGCAACAACTTAGTCAAGGGAGCGGCTACTCTAGAGAAGCCATCCACAAACCTCCTATAGTAACCAGCTAATCCTAGGAAACTCCTAATCTCGGTCACGGACTTAGGTTGTTTCCACTCAACAATAGCCTCAATCTTCGATGGATCAACTCGGATGCCTTCGGCCGAAACAACATGGCCAAGAAATACAACCTCTCGAATCCAGAACTCACACTTACTAAGCTTCGCATACAACTGATTGCTCAACAATCTCTGTAAAACAAATCTCAAGTGCTCACCATGCTCTTCTTCTGTCTTCGAATACACAAGTATATCATCAATAAAGACAACCACGAAACGGTCTAGATAGTCCCTAAAAATTCTGTTCATCATGTCCATGAATGCTGCTGGTGCATTCGTGAGCCCAAATGGCATCACAAGAAACTCATAGTGACCATATCTAGTCCTAAAAGCTGTCTTCGGAACATCACACTCCTTCACCTTCAACTGATAGTACCCGGATCTCAAATCTATCTTCGAGAATACTGAAGCACCTCTCAACTGATCAAACAAATCATCTATACGTGGCAACGGATACTTGTTCTTCACAGTCAACTGATTCAGCTGTCTATAGTCAATACACATGCGCATGCTACCATCCTTCTTTTTCACAAACAACACTGGAGCACCCCACGGAGAACTACTAGGCCTAATGAAACCACGGTCTAATAATTCTTGCAACTGACTCTTCAATTCCTTCAACTCTTTCGGAGCCATGCGATACGGAGCTATCGAAACTGGATTAGACCCTGAAACTGTCTCAATCACAAACTCAACATCTCTGTCAGGAGGCAAACCAGGCAACTCTTCAGGAAACACATCTAGAAAGTCACACACTGTCCTGATATCTTTCGGTCTAGCTTCACTCATATCCGGATTCATAACATAAGCTAAATAGGCCCCACATCCAGAGTCCATCAACCTATGAGCCTCTAAAGCTGACACCACATTAGACAAGAACTTAATGTTCTCGCCCAATACCACTACCTCGTAGTCATCAGAAAGTTTCAAGGAAATTCTCTTTGTCTCAAAATCCACGCTAGCCCGATGCTCAACCAACCAGTCCATACCCAAAATAATATCAAAACCATAGAAGGGAAGTTCCATCATATCAACTGAGAACACATGACCCTGAATCTTCAGTGGACACCTCCTATACATACGTCTAACCACAACTGTCTCACCAAAAGAACTAGTAACATGCATACTTACATCTAAGATCTTAACAGGAATATCTAACTTCTGTGCATGCTTACTCAAAATGTAGGAATGCGTAGAACCCGAATCAACCAAAGAAAGCAAGGACATAGACTGTAACTCGAAATTACCTGTATCACATCGGTATCGTTCACGGCCTCTCTCTGAGCATAGACCCTCGCTGGTCCTCCCGCCTCTGGCTGCACAGCCACAACATGCGCAAGGTTCCTCTGAGCATCTACCCTAGGTGCATCAGCCCTCGGCTGGAAGTAGCCACGACCGCGCCCACGGCCTCTCTGAAAATCATTACCTCTCGTAGGAGCCTGAGCAATGTTCGGTGCCTGAGCTGCCTGACGCGGACAGTCCCTCCTAAAGTGGTCCCTCGAACCACAGTTCCAACAAGCATGGAAGTTACCCCAGCACTCTCCAGCGTGCTGTCTCCCACACTGTGCACACTCGGGCAAGCGCCCTCCTCCTCCATCATTATGCATGTCTCAAGCATCATAAGTCCAATCTCATTTCACATGTATAAAGCAATGTACATAGACATTCATACCACAATTTATACGAGACTTACACAACCACATAATAAGTCCAACCAAAGGCTCTAGATCAAGTTTAGGATTAGGCTACCACCCTAATCCTAACTCTAGGTGGGTCTACCAAGCCCAACATAGTCCATATACTCGAACCAACCAATTTAAAATCGTTTAAAACAATTAACCACTCACCTAAGCTTCCAAGCCCAAAGACCAAGCAAGCAACAACCTTCAACTTCCCGGATTCACTTCCGATGTTCCACCGATGTCCAAACTTGATTCTAATCATCTCAAACACAAACAAAACGTTCGAATCAATAACTCATCATCGGAAACAACCCGGATTAATATTAACAAGCATTCAACACTCCAAACAAGTCCAAAAACAGAATTTTCGAGTAGCCCACTTAACCCACTGAAATCTTCCATTTCAAGCCTCCAAACAACCATCAAACACACCCAAAGCAACCCTCAAATATCATACTAGCGCCAGCCCTCGAAATCCAACATTAATCAACCCCAAAAACCACTTTAAAACCCTCCTAAAACCCCCTTGGTACCCAATTCCGAAAATTGATTAAAATCATTTGAAATTCACATATGTAACATCATTTGGCTCATATATTCCATAACTAACCATAATAAATCAAAATATTAGGTTTAGCTACACAAAGGCACCATTTTTAATCAAAATATTCAAAACCTTTATTTTCTAAAAACTTCATGAAAACGAAAATAAAATGTACTTTTGAGAAGAGGGAGGTGAGGGGAGTTCAAAATTACCTTTACCTTTCAATTTGGGGTTGAAATGGAGGAGCTTTGGAAATGGAATAGTGAATGTGGAAGAGAGTTTTGATTTCCCGTTGGTAAGTTTTGGAGAGGAAGATGAATAGTAGGGAAATGGGTGTTTTATTTGACATGTGACTTATTTTAGGGCTCAAAAGACTACCTTGCCCTTAATGAAATGAATTAATCACAAGGACATAAAATCCATGACCATTTGGGGGTTTAATTTTCAAAGCATAGTCTATCATCAAATTAATTAATTTGAAAACCAAACCCGAACCATTATTTAAATCATAAAACCGAACCCAATTTATATTAAAAATATTATTTTCACCTAACCCCTAAACCCGGGTGTTACAAATATACCTGCCTGTTCACATGGTTGTCGCGTCTATTAAATTTGGGTTTAAACTGATTTCTATTAAATAGATTTAAAAAAACTGATTTATATTTTTTTAAGATATTGGTTTTGTTAGGGTTTAGGAGAATTGAGTATATTTGATTCTAACCTATTAAAAAATATTATAAAGTAACTATTAAATTTCATTTTCATTTTTAAGAGATAATTTTAATTATAATTTTAGTCTTTTAGATTTTTAAAATTTTATAAAAAAATTAATAGTGTTCATCAATGTTCGTCGCATGTAGTAGACTCATCCTCTTTTTCGGTGTCTCTTTTTATGTTCTGAGTAATACTAAAAAATGTTAAATAAATAAATTTTAAGTCATAACTCTAAATTTTGAATTTTAAATTTTAAATTATATACCTTACACCCTAAAAAATACATCTTACCTCAAATTCTTTAAACTCTAATTTTAAATCTCAAACTCTAAACTTAATTTTTTTTATGTAATAACATAAATAGCGCACGACAAAGTATTTCTATTCCTCACCTCTATCCCCCGGTTTCTGTCCGTTTTTATTAAAAAAAAAAAACTCAATTTTCAATCTTCCACGAGACTATTGGCCAAAACAGTCTTTCAGAAGACGAAGGATATTTCAGTCTTTTCGATACTTTACTTGTATATATAAGAACCTCTGAATTGTGAATTCCACGTATTCTTCATGCACTCAAATAATGGCTTCTCCTTTGTATTCTTCTTTTTTCCTTTGTGCTACCATTTCTCTTTTTTGCACCTTTGCTAAAGCTACCCAGCCACCTGGTCTCATTTTAACAATTGTCAACAACTGTCCTTTCACCATTTACCCAGCTATCCAACCCAACGCCGGCCACCCAGTCCTCGAAAAAGGCGGCTTCGCCCTTCAAACCCTGACCCACCGTTCCTTCCCCGCCCCCACGGCCCACTGGTCCGGTCGTATCTGGGCTCGAACCGGCTGCACCTACTCCAACGGCCAATTCTACTGCGCCACCGGAGATTGCGGCCACCGCATAGAGTGCAACGGCCTCGGTGGCGCCACCCCAACGACGCTGGCGCAGTTCAGCCTCCACCACGGAGACGAAAAAGACCTCTCTTCCTACGAAGTCAGCCTCGTCGACGGTTTTAACCTCCCCATGACAGTGACCCCACACGAAGGCAAAGGCGTTTGCCCCGTCGTCGGTTGCAGGGCTAATCTACTCGCCACGTGTCCCAACGAGTTACAGCTCAGGTCGCCGCCGGGAAACGGCCCGGTGGTGGGTTGCAAGAGCGGGTGCGAAGCCTTTGGTACGGACGAGCTTTGCTGCAGGAACCATTACAACAGTCCGCAGACGTGTAAGGCTTCGAGTTATTCAGAGTTTTTCAAGCAGGCTTGCCCCGCCACGTTTACGTACGCCCATGACAGACCATCGCTCATGCACGACTGTTCTTCCCCACGTGAACTTAAGGTCATCTTTTGTCACTAGCTACAAGGCAATACAAATATGAAGCAAATTAGCTTTAATTTCTAGTTTTATAAGTTATATATGTGTATGTCTAAGTTGGATTGAAGAATCAATGGTATTGAACTGTAAGTCTGTAATAGTTAGGGTATGCTTAACTAAGGTTAAATGAAATACTTGTTTGTTTAGGTTTGTGTTTAAGCTTTATTGAGCATAAAAAGAAGAGAATATATGGTTCATTTTCATTCAAAAATAAAGATGAAAAGCACTTTTAGAAATTGGCAAATGGCATATTCCCTCCCTATTCTCTATTTCATTGCTTTTTCCCCCTTTAGATGGAAGTAATAAAAATTGAGTATTATATAATTTTAAATTATTATAATACCGATCAAACTAATGCTTAATCCTTTTGATAAAAAAAAAAACTAATACTTAATTCTAATAATTTTTTATTCCAAAGTACATTCACAAACGTACTCACATCATCAAGAATATATTTTAAATATTTTCTTTACATTTTTATTAATAATCTAATTTTATGTTCTTAAAATTTCACACCCTACCATGAAATCCTCCCTAATGTACTTCAACTAATTTTCATTGTCACCGGCAGTGGCAGATGTATGCTATTGGTTGGGTGGGCATGTGTCTACCCTGAACTTTTTAAAGTTCACACATTTTGTTTTTTTTAAAGAAAATTGTTAGTTAATTTTTAAATTTTTTATTTTTTATGATTCGTGCCCACTTTTAAAATTTAAAATTTTATGTATGCACAACCTAAAAATATTTCTAAATCCGCCTGTAGTCACTGGTCAACTTGGTTAGCTGGTCGTCGTTTATTAATTATCAAAAGTTTTTGCCATACATTATGATAATTAGGGTTTCCAAGTATTGAAATAAGTTAGCTTATTTGTTTTTCAAAAATATATAATTAAATAAAATCTAAATTGTCGTACAAATCATTTATTTAAAATCAATATTTTTAAATACAGCTGCATTAGATTGAAGTGTATGTATCTATTATTTTTGACAATTCTTAAATTTAATCTTAATTTTATCTAAAAGTGGAGGGAAAAAAGACTTCGAAGAGGAAAAGAAAAGGAGTGCTATTAATAAATCAAAATTATGCATAAATCAAAATATGTGCATTTTCTAATTTTTTATGTTGTCTACTTCTCGGTGATTTCCAATGGAAATAACCGACGATTAATAAGCAAAGTTCCATTTATTTTATTAAATTGTGTTACAATAATACTTTTAAGGTAAATATTAAAATTCGAATTTATATAAGAGGTGAAGCAGATGAACATCTATGGTCACTAAATCAATTAGCGGTTCTCAACGAGGTACACTTTAAACAGATGAAGTTATTTATCTTATCAATTTTTTTTACAATGACAAGTGAATTTTATTAAAAACTCATGAAAGATATCACAAATACAATACATCCAGAATGAAGAGAGAAAAAAGTGCCACAAAAAAGCAAATAAACAAAGAAAAAGCATACCATAAAAAAAGAATATCACAAAGGCAGATAAAAAACGTGTCATAAAAGCATAGATCTTTATTAAAAAAATAAAAAAACAAAAAAATAATAAATCCGATAATTAGTGACCAATACTAAAAATAATTGTCAACTATCGGTTAAGGAGACAAGAAAAAAAATATTGTGGCACCAGGAATGGTACGAAGAAAAAATTAGGGTAAAAAAATTAAGAAGAGGATGCGGCTACATCATTTCTAAGACATCATATCATTTACTTGAATATTCAAAAAGAATATAAAGTAATATTTATGTTTTATTTTAAATGAAAAAATCGATTAACTTATTCAAATGATAATTATTGGAAAGTATAAGCTTGTCTGCTTAATTTTGGCACCTCTCATTTAAAGGTAATATAATACACGATACATATTAATTTTCTAAAAATCATATAAAAGAATTGTTTAGGTGTTGTTTGATTTTATTAATAAAGGTTGTACAAAAATTAAGTAGCTTAAATTTGTAAACTCAAAACCAGAGGTCGATGGTACTGGTTAGAGGGGATAGTCCTAAATTTTGAAAATTAACATTTGACCCGTTATTTTTTTTTTAAATAGTCTCTTCAATATTTTTAAAATTCTCATTATTCAAAAAAAATCTCTTTAAAATTTAATTTTTCAAATATTTTTATTTAAGTTATTTTTTAATTTTTAAAAGTTCTCATAATTTCAATTTAAAAAAAATAGTAACGCCCCCCCCCCCACACACATTTTTAAAAAATAAATTAAACAATATATAGGTTTTAATTAAACTTCTAACATGTTTAAAAGTTTTAAGTTGTAACCCCTCGTCCCGGTCTGGTCGGATGACCGATCCGAGTGGGCCACACAGGGAAAACCGAAGCGAAACCCGTTAAGGTTTCTCCTCGGTTAACGACCCGGAAAATTTCTTTTTATTTTATCTTGTCTATAGGCATAAATTAATCCTATGTGAAGAAAAGCAGCGGAAAGATACAAACAATGAAGCATACACCGAACATCCAAGACATTAAACAGCTCATTTTAGTCTTTTACAGCAGGCCGTTTCGAAACGCCCTTAGGGTGTTCCGAAACGCCTTGACTAAGTCAACAGGCCAGGGTCAACCATAAGGTCACCGTTCCGAAACAGGGGTGACCCGTATCGGAACGACCTTGACGGTCAATTTCTCGTGGTCAATGAGATTTGACCGTTTCGAAACATCAAAGGCCCGTTTCGGAACGCCTTTAACTCGTCAATTTCTCAAAATTCCAGTAGCTAAAATGTTCCGAAACGACCCTCATCCGTTTTGAAACGGCAGGCCATTTGCAAAGGGACCGTATCGGAACAGGGGGACCCGTTCCGAAACGCCCCCTGTCTGCAGACTCGTTTTGGCTGTTTTAAGGCACAAGGGTGCCTCAAAACACCACCAAAACACCCCACAACACCTTATCAAGCAAACTTAAGGCGACCCAACTATATTAGCATGATTCAACAAGATTAAGACAAGTCTAACACTAAGGCAAGACCTCACAAGACATGCATTCCTTCAATCATCATTCAAACATAAAGATAGCCTCTAAGGCATATGGCTAACATTCAAAATAAGCAATTTAGGCATGAGTTAACATTCATCATGGCAACACAAACCATACAAGAGCAAGGTATCAAGGAGTCTATATATGCTCCTAAACAACCAACAACTATCCAACCAAAACAACACATGTCCCATTGCTCAAACTATTACATGTCCAACATTAAAAACCCATACTTGAAGCACTCAAGACTAACAACCACACTTGGAGGCCCTCCACTTGCTCGAGCAACCCGCGAACTAAGGATCTGCAATGTTGAACAAAGAGAGCGTAAGCAATGATGCTTAGTGAGGGTATGCTCTAAAAACAAACCTCAACATTGCAGGGTCCGAGCACGATCTAGCCAAGGCATTTACAAACATGCCAAGGATCCACAAGAAATCATGAGAATAAGATGCTTGAGCAATGTACATTATAAATGTCATGATCATAAGCTTAACACCATAATACGTATAAGCACATTCAAGCATCCATCAAAGATCATGAACCTCAACATATTGATATACATATCAAACAACATTGGCATCTAGCTAAGACCCGAATACGCGGATAGACATGTTGGAACTCACATCCAACAACCACATTACCTCACGGTGGGATTTCACTCATCACCGGTCTCGCGGAGGGGATTCCACTCATCCTCACGCCCCGTCGATGGGATTCCACTCATCACCGACTACATTTAATTACAATTTCGGGCGAACCCGTACTCCTCCTTGGTGACTCAACGCCACCAAGGCCACGTGCGACTTTAGACTCATGTGTACACACTAACATCCTAATGATCGGTCATTTGTATTCAAGTAAACTAGTGCCAATATTTACTCACTTCACATTACTCATTTCAATCAATCTCGTGCTTAGCACGTACTCACCAACAATCATCATCATGCATGTTTCAAGCATCACAAGTCATATCTCAACCCACATGTATAATACAAGATACTCAAGCATTCATACCACATTTCATACGAGACGTACACAACCATATAATGAGTTCATCCTAGGGCTCTAGATCAAGCTTAGGATTAGGCTACCACCCTAATCCTAACTCTAGGTGGGTCTACCAAGCCCAACCTAGTTCATATACTCGAACCAACTATTTTTAAACCATTTAAAACAATTAACCACTCACCTAAGCTTCCAAGCTCAAGACCAAGCAAGCAACAACCTTCAACTTCCCGGATTCACTTCCGATGTTTCACCGACGCCCAAACTTGATTCTAATCAATCTCAAACACAAACAAAACATTCATAATCAATATCTTGTCATCGAAACTAACCCGGAATGCAATTCAACCCCAAACTACTATGTTGCAAGCATGAATAATATCCATTTTTCACCAATTCGGATGGCCCCAAAACCTTATCCAAAAACCATGTTTTCAACTTATATTACACCCACCAATGATCCCAATTCAACCCTTATCCATAGAACTATCAAAAGCCTATCAAAATCCACCTAAAACAACCCCCAAAACTCACCCAAAACCCTCCAAAAAACCCAAGCTTACCCAAATCCGAAAATTCCTAAAATCACTTGAAATTCATATATGATATACCATTTGACTTCCTTATACCACAACTAAGTATATTAAATCAAAATACTTCACTTAACAACTTAAAAATCTCATTTTTAATCAAGATATTCAAAAATGACATTTTCTAAAACTTCCATGGAAACTAAAATGAAAGGTACTTTTATGAAGGGGAAGATAAGAGGAAGTCAAAAATACCATTACCTTTCGATTTGGAGTTAAAATGGATGAGGAATAAGATGGAATAGTAGATTGGGTAAGGAGCTTTTGTTTTCCCGTTGGTGTATTTTGAAGAAGGAGATGAATAGTAGAAAATAGGTGTTTTATTTCACATGTGTCATATTTTAAGGCTTAAAAGACTAGTTTACCCTTAATGAAATGGGGTATTCACAAGGGCACACCAACTATGGCTATTTGAGATTAAATTTCAAAACATGGTTAACTCAAATTAATAAATTTGAAAACGAAAACCCGGAATGATATTTAAATTATAAAACCGAGCTCAAGTAATATTAAAATATTATTTTCACCTAAACCCTAAACCCGGGTGTTACAACTCTCCCCCACTTAAGGAAATTTCGTCCCCGAAATTACCTGGTGGAAACAAATATGGAAACTGCTCAACCATATCTGTTTTCCTCTCCCACGTGGCCTCTTCCACACCTCTATGTCTCCACAACACCTTGACCAACTCTATGGTCTTGCCACGTAACACTTTGCTATCAGAAGCAAGTATCTCAACAGGCTCTTCATTATAGGACAAATCCGGATTTAACTCTATCTCCTCAACGGGCATCACATGGGAAGGATCTGATCTATACCTCCTAAGCATAGACACATGAAAGACATCATGGATCTTTTCTAACTCAGAAGGTAACCTCAAACGATAAGCTACAGGCCCAATCCGCTCAACTATCTCATACGGACCAATGAACCTCGGACTCAACTTGCCCTTTCGGTCAAATCTCATTACCTTCTTCCACGGAGATACCTTCAGAAATACTTTCTCACCCACTGAGTACTCAATCTCTTTCCTCTTCAAATCTGCATAAGACTTCTGACGATCGGAAGCTGCTTTCAAACGGTCACAAATCAACTTCACCTTTTCTGTAGTTCCCTTAAGCAAGTCTGGCATAGGTAACAACCTCTGACCTGTCTCAGCCCAACAAATCGGAGTCCTACATCGCCTACCATACAAAGCCTCATAAGGTGCCATCTGAATGCTAGACTGATAACTGTTGTTGTAAGCAAACTCAACCAACGGTAGGTGCTTCTCCCAAGAACCCTGATAATCAATCACACAACAACGAAGCATATCCTCTAGAATCTGTATCACTCGCTCTGACTGTCCATTGGACTGCGGATGATAAGATGTGCTGAAATGCAAACGGCTACCCAAAGCACTATGCAAGCAACTCCAAAACCTCGAAGTAAATCTAGGATCTCTATCTGAAACAATAGACTTCGGAACCCCATGAAGTCTCACAATCTCACAGATGTACAAGTTTGCTAACTTGTCCAAGGAATCCGTAGTGTTCACTGCTAAGAAGTGAGCACACTTAGTGAACCTATCAACAATCACCCAAACTGAATTCTTCTTCGAAGGAGACAAGGGCAACCCCGACACAAAATCCATGGTGATCCTCTCCCATTTCCATTCCGGAATCTTCAAAGGCTGTAGCAAACCTGAAGGAACCTGATGTTCTGCCTTCACTCTCTGACAAACCATACAACGGCTCACATACTCGGCTACATCTCTCTTCAAACCAACCCAAAAGTAATCATCCTTCAAATCTCGGTACATCTTGGTACTACCCGGATGCATAGAAAATGGACTAGGCTATGTCTTGAACATGAGGAACTAGGCTCGCATCTTGCAACTGCTTCTCTCTAATCAACTGAATCAAAGAAAGCTTCACTTGCAACTCGATGATCAAACCACCATCATCGGACACACTCAATCTAGCAAACATAGCTCTCAGCTCAACGGCCACCTTTCTACTCAAAGCATCGGCCACTACATTTGCTTTACCCGGATGGTACTCAATGGTCAAATCATAGTCTTTTAACAACTCTAGCCACCTTCTCTGCCTCAAGTTCAACTCTTTCTGTGTCATCAAGTACTTCAAGCTCTTGTGATCGGTGTAGACAATACACTTCTCACCATACAAGTAATGACGCCAAATCTTCAATGCAAAAACAACTGCGGCCAACTCTATATCATGAGTAGGATAGTTCTTCTCATGAATCTTCAACTGTCTAGAAGCATAAGCAACAACTCTCCTATCTTGCATCAAAACACATCTCAAGCCTATGTAGGAAGCATCACTGTAAATCACGAACTCTTTACCTGAAATAGGTTGCACTAACACTGGAGCATTCGTCAAAGCTTCTTTCAATTTCTCAAAGGCCTTCTGTCTTGCATCTGACCACTCAAATTTGACTCCCTTTTGCAACAATTTAGTCAAAGGAGCGGCTACTCTAGAGAAGCCATCAACAAATCTCCTATAGTAACCGGCTAATCCTAAGAAACTCATAATCTCGGTCATGGACTTAGGTTGTTTCCACTCAACAATAGCCTCAATCTTCGACGGATCAACTCGAATACCTTCGGCCGAAACAACATGGCCAAGAAATACAACCTCTCGAATCCAGAACTCACATTTACTAAGCTTCGCATACAACTGATTGCTCAACAATCTCTGTAAAATGAATCTCAAGTGCTCATCATGCTCTTCTTCTGTCTTCGAATACACAAGTATATCATCAATGAAGACAACTACAAAGCGGTCTAGATAGTCCCTAAAAATTCTGTTCATCATGTCCATGAATGTTGCTGGTGCATTCGTGAGCCCAAATGGCATCACAAGAAACTCATAGTGACCATATCTAGTCCTAAAAGCTGTCTTCGGAACATCACACTCTTTCACCTTCAACTGATAGTACCCGGATCTCAAATCTATCTTTGAGAATACTGAAGCACCTCTCAACTGATCAAACAAATCAACTATACGAGGCAACGGATACTTGTTCTTCATAGTCAACTGATTCAACTGTCTATAGTCAATACACATGCGCATGCTACCATCTTTCTTTTTCACAAACAACACTGGAGAACCCCACGGAGAACTACTAGGCCTAATGAAACCACGGTCTAATAATTCTTGCAACTGACTCTTCAATTCTTTCAACTCTTTCGGAGCCATGCGATACGAAGCTATCGAAACTGGGTTAGATCCTGAAACTGTCTCAATCACAAACTCAACATCTCTGTCAGGAGGCAAACCCGGCAACTCTTCAGGAAACACATCTGGAAAGTCACACACTGTTCTGATATCTTTCGGTCTAGCTTCACTCATGTCCGGATTCATAACATAAGCTAAATAGGCCCCACATCCAGAGTCCATCAACCTATGGGCCTCTAAAGCTGACACCACATTAGACAAGAACTTAATGTTCTCGCCTACTACTACTACCTCGTAGTCATCAGAAAGCTTCAAAGAAATTCTCTTTGTCTCAAAATCCACACTAACCCGATGCTCAACCAACCAGTCCATACCCAAAATAATATCAAAGCCATATAAAGGAAGTTCCATCATATCAACTGAGAACACATGACCCTAAATCTTCAGTGGACACCTCCTATACATACGTCTAACCACAACTGTCTCACCAAAAGAACTAGTAACATGCATACCTACATCTAAGATCTCAACAGGAATATCTAACTTTTGTGTATGTTCACTCAAGATATAGGAATGCGTAGAACCCGAATCAACCAAAGAAAGCAAAGACATGGACTGTAACTCAAAATTACCTGCTATCACATCGGTGTCATTCCCGGCCTCTCTCTGAGCATAGACTCTCGCTGGTCCTCCCGCCTCTGGCTGCACAGCCACAACATGAGCAAGGTTCCTCTGAGCATCTACCCTAGTTGCATCAGCCCTAGGCTAGAAGTAGCCACGACCGCGCCCACGGCCTCTCTGAAAATCATTCGCTCTCGCAGGAGCCTGAGCAATGTTCGGTGCCTAAGCCGCCTGATGCGGACAATCCCTCCTAAAGTGGTCCCTCGAACCACAGTTCCAACAAGCATGGAAGTTACCCCAACACTCACCAGTATGTTGTCTCCCACAGCGGGTACACTCGGGCAAACACCCTCCTCCTCTATGGCCCTGATGGCCCTTACCATGGTGGCCACTGCCACGTCTATGGTCAAACTGATGTCCGCCACCTCTGTGCTTCTTAGCATCTCTACCATCAAAGTGGTTCTGCCTCTTACCAGAACTGGAACCACCAGCTCGTTTGGCCGAACCCAAACTATGCTCCAAATCCTTGGCCCTCGCGACCAATACATCAAAGTCAGAGTAGTCAGAAGCTAGTGTATACCTCTTAACTTCTTCATTCAATCCGTAGCGGAATCGGTTACAGCGTTCCACTTCAGTAGGAACCAACTCTGGGGCATACTGACTCAAGCGAACAAAGCGGATCTCATAATCAGTCACATAAGCATCTCCCTGAGTAAGAGCCATGAACTCTCTCTTCTTCTCATCTAGGTACCTCGGTCCCAAGTACCTCTTCCTGAAAGCAGACTCAAAGAACTCCCAATCAATCTATGTCTCTGGAACCCCGGTAGTAATGGTGACCCACCAGGTGTAGGCATCACCCTGAAGCAACGAGATCACACAACCCAATCTACGTGCGCCCGCACAACCCATCTGAGCCAAGATACGAACTGTCTTCTCCAACCATAACTCCGATCTCTCCGGAGTAGATCCTCTAAACTCCTCGGCCCATAAGCTACGGAGCCTCTCCAAAGGTAAACTAGCATCATCACACCTAGGCTGAGCTGCAGCCTGAGCTCCCGCGACTGCGGCCTGGAATGCCCCCGCTATTGCTTGCACAAGCGGAGTCATGTCAATTCCAGCTGGACCTTGGCCACCTTGAGGTCCATTTCCTCCAAAGTTAACTCATGAAAGATATCACAAATACAATACATCCAGAATGAAGAGAGAAAAAAATGCCACAAAAAAGCAAATAAACAAAGAAAAAGCATACCATAAAAAAAAGAATATCACAAAGGCAGATAAAAAACGTGTCATAAAAGCATAGATCTTTATTAAAAAAATGAAAAAACAAAAAAATAATGAATCCGATAATTAGTGACCAATACTAAAAATAATTGTCAACTATCGGTTAAGGAGACAAGAAAAAAAAATATTGTGTCACCAGGAATGGTACGAAGAAAAAACTAGGGTAAAAAAATTAAGAAGAGGATGCGGCTACATCATTTCTAAGACATCATATCATTTAGAATATTCAAAAAGAATATAAAGTAACATTTATGTTTTATTTTAAATGAAAAAATCGATTAACTTATTCAAATGATAATTATTGGAAAGTATAAGCTTGTCTGCTTAATTTTGGCACCTCTCATTTAAAGGTAATATAATACACGATACATATTAAATTTCTAAAAATCATATAAAAGAATTGTTTAGGTGTTGTTTGATTTTATTAATAAAAGTTGTACGAAAATTAAGTAGCTTAAATTTGTAAACTCAAAACCAGAGGTCGATGGTATGGGTTAGAGGGGATAGTCCTAAATTTTGAAAATTAACATTTGACCCGTTATTTTTTTTTTAAATAGTCTCTTCAATATTTTTAAAATTCTCATTATTCAAAAAAAAATCTCTTTAAAATTTAATTTTTCAAATATTTTTATTTAAGTTATTTTTTAATTTTTAAAACTCATAATTTCAATTTAAAAAAAATAGTAACGCCCCCCCACATTTTTAAAAAATAAATTAAACAATATATAGGTTTTAATTAAACTTCTAAAATGTTTAAAAGTTTTAAGTTGTAACCCCTCGTCCCGGTCTGGTCGGATGACCGATCCGAGTGGGCCACACGGGGAAAACCGAAGCGAAACCCGTTAAGGTTTCCCCTCGGTTAACGACACGGAAAATTTCTTTTTATTTTATCTTGTCTATAGGCATAAATTAATCCTATGTGAAGAAAAGCAGCGGAAAGATACAAACAATGAAGCATACACCGACCATCCAAGACATTAAACAGCTCATTTTGGTCTTTTACAGCAGGCCGTTTCGAAACGCCCTTAGGGTGTTCCGAAACGCCTTGACTAAGTCAACAGGCCAGGGTCAACCATAAGGTCACCGTTCCGAAACAGGGGTGACCCGTATCGGAACGACCTTGACGGTCAATTTCTCGTGGTCAACGAGATTTGACCGTTTCGAAACATCAAAGGCCCGTTTCGGAACGCCTTTAACTCGTCAATTTCTCAAAATTCCAGTAGCTAAAATGTTACGAAACGACCCTCATCCGTTTCGAAACGGCAGGCCATTTGCAAAGGGACCGTATCGGAACAGGGGGACCCGTTCCGAAACGCCCCCTGTCTGCAGACTCGTTTTGGCTGTTTTAAGGCACAAGGGTGCCCCAAAACACCACCAAAACACCCCATAACACCTTATCAAGCAAACTTAAGGCGACCCAACTATATTAGCATGCTTCAACAAGATTAAGACAAGTCTAACACTAAGGCAAGACCTCACAAGACATGCATTCCTTCAATCATCATTCAAACATAAAGATAGCCTCTAAGACATATGGCTAACATTCAAAATAAGCAATTTAGGCATGAGTTAACATTCATCATGGCAACACAAACCATACAAGAGCAAGGTATCAAGGAGTCTATATATGCTCCTAAACAACCAACAACTATCCAACCAAAACAATACATGTCCCATTGCTCAAACTATTACATGTCCAACATTAAAAACCCATACTTGAAGCACTCAAGACTAACAACCACACTTGGAGGCCCTCCACTTGCTCGAGCAACCCGCGAACTAAGGATCTGCAATGTTGAACAAAGAGAGCGTAAGCAATAATGCTTAGTGAGGGTATGCTCTAAAAACAAACCTCAACATTGCAGGGTCCGAGCACGATCTAGCCAAGGCATTTACAAACATGCCAAGGATCCACAAGAAATCATGAGAATAAGATGCATGAGCAATGTACATTATAAATGTCATGATCATAAGCTTAACTCCATAATATGTATAAGCACATTCAAGCATCCATCAAAGATCATGAACCACAACACATTGATATACATATCAAACAACATTGACATCTAGCTAAAACCCGAATACGCGGATAGACATGTTGGAACTCACATCCAACAACCACATTACCTCACGGTGGGATTTCACTCATCACCGGTCTCGCGGAGGGGATTCCACTCATCCTCACGCCCCGTCGATGGGATTTCACTCATCACCGACTACATTTAATTACAATTCTGGGCGAACCCGTACTCCTCCTTGGTGACTCAACGCCACCAAGGCCACGCGCGACTTTAGACTCATGTGTACACACTAACATCCTAATGATCGATCATTTGTATTCAAGTAAACTAGTGCCAATATTTACTCACTTCACATTACTCATTTCAATCAATCTCGTGCTTAGCACGTACTCACCAACAATCATCATCATGCATGTCTCAAGCATCACAAGTCATATCTCAACCCACATGTATAATACAAGATACTCAAGCATTCATACCACATTTCATACGAGACGTACACAACCATATAATGAGTTCATCCAAGGGCTCTAGATCAAGCTTAGGATTAGGCTACCACCCTAATCCTAACTCTAGGTGGGTCTACCAAGCCCAACCTAGTTCATATACTCGAACCAACTATTTTTAAACCATTTAAAACAATTAACCACTCACCTAAGCTTTCAAGCTCAAGACCAAGCAAGCAACAACCTTCAACTTCTCGGATTCACTTCCGATGTTTCACCGACGCCCAAACTTGATTCTAATCAATCTCAAACACAAACAAAACATTCATAATCAATATCTTGTCATCGAAACTAACCCGGAATGCAATTCAATCCCAAACTACTATGTTGCAAGCATGAATAATATCCATTTTTCACCAATTCGGATGGCCCCAAAACCTTATTCAAAAACCATGTTTTTAACTTCCATTACACCCACCAATGATCCCAATTCAACCCTTATCCATAGCACTATCAAAAGCCTATCAAAATCCACCTAAAACAACCCCCAAAACTCACCCAAAATCCTCTAAAAACCCCAAGCTTACCCAAATTCGAAAATTCCCAAAATCACTTGAAATTCATATATGATATACCATTTGACTTCCTTATACCACAACTAAGTATATTAAATCAAAATACTTCACTTAACAACTTAAAAATCTCATTTTTAATCAAGATATTCAAAAATGACATTTTCTAAAACTTCCATGGAAACTAAAATGAAAGGTACTTTTATGAAGGGGAAGATAAGGGGAAGTCAAAAATACCATTACCTCTCGATTTGGAGTTGAAATGGGTGAGGAATAAGATGGAATAGTAGATTGGGTAAGGAGCTTTTGTTTTCCCGTTGGTGTATTTTGAAGAATGAGATGAATAGTGGAAAATAGGTGTTTTATTTCACATGTGTCATATTTTAAGGCTTAAAAGACTAGTTTACCCTTAATGAAATGGGGTATTCACAAGGGCACACCAACTATGGCTATTTGAGATTAAATTTCAAAACATGGTTAACTCAAATTAATAAATTTGAAAACGAAAACCCGGAATGATATTTAAATTATAAAACCGAGCTCAAGTAATATTAAAATATTATTTTCACCTAACTTCTAAACCCGGGTGTTACATAAGTAATCCGTAAATTATCTTGGCATTTTGTCAAGTTCCGCCACGATTCAAAACCTAAATTCCAAAAGGGCGATATAAATGTGTAGTGACCTTCTTTCTTTGGAGAATCATTTTTTAAAAAAATAAAATTTAGAGTCACCATTGGTCACTTAATTTAAGTAGATTGAACATCGTAAAAATCAGAAATTTATTTAAAAATGGTTCATGAGTTGATTACGTGTGGGGAAGGATTAGCACCCTCATCACGCCCGAAATCGGTACCAAATCAAATGTTGCTTTTAACGATAAAAATTGTTGAAATTTAAATTAACTTTAATTAAATGCACTTTCTTGAATATAAACCTTAATAAGCGAGCTTTAAATTTTGGTGGATTTGAATTAATTAAACATTAAATTAATAAGGATCACAATACAACGGACTATAGATTAAACCGACATCGAATAAGCCTAACTATTGTGTTAATTTAGGGTCCAAACTTAGTACAATCACCTTTATGCGTGATTTGTCATATTTTAGTTAATGTTTACATTAGGACGGCAAAAACTAATTCAAATATTCGGTTAACATCCATTAAGCCATGACTGTTATGTCTCAAATATCAGAATTAATAAATGCATCATTTTTTAGGGTTTAAAGTTAATTAATTATCAAGATAAGCATGAAATTAAAAGGTTAAATAAATGAAAAATAAAATGCATGTCACAAAAACAAGGAATTAAGCAAAAACATGACAAAAACAAATAAAATCTGGAAAAAAGATCGGATCGAACAAAAGAAACGCGTAAAATAAATGCAAGAAAATTAAAGTGCGAAAATTTAAAATGCGAAAAAGTAAATGGATATTCGGAAAGGACTAGATAGAACAAAAATGTAAGAAATTAAAAGCAGAAATTAAAAGTTAGATGTTAGTAAGTTAGGAGTTAGTTAAATTAAATGTGCTATGAATAATACAGATCATAACCCGTTGTGGGTCACCGTAAGACTGATTCGAACAAGAATTAAAAGCATGAAATAAAATAAAATTATATATATATATATAATAACAAGGAAACATAATACCACGTGTCAAAAGGCGTGAATTTCGAAAGTGAATTACCAACCCGTGAAAGGCTGCTTACGTGAATATGTGGTGTTTCACTCCCACTCAAGGGATAGAGCTCGGGTAAAAAGTTTGATTATTATGATGCAACACATGTCGATGATTCCTTATAAATTAAATGAGAAACTCTCCTTTTGTTTTGTAAAAACAAAATTTATCCCCAGCATAATTGCCATGTTGCAACGATTTTTTCTTTGAAAATTCATTTTTGAAAAATAAGGACTTGAAGTCGCCACCGGTCACTTGATTTAGGTAGATCGGACACCGTAAAAATCAGAGATTTGTTTAAAAAGAGTCTGAGAGTTGGTTACATATGGGGAAGGATTAACACCTCATTACGCCCGAAATCGGTACCAAATCAAATGTTGTTTTTATCTATAGAAATTGTTGGAATTTAAATTAACTTTAATTAAATGCCCTTACTTGAATATAAACCTTAATAAGTGGGCTTTAAATTTTGGTGGACTTGAATTAATTAAACATTTAATTAATATGAATGACGATACAACAAATCATAGATTAAACCGATATCGAATAAGCCCGACTGTCGTATTAATTTAGGGTTCGAACTTCATACAATCACCTTTATGCGTGACGCAAGTATATAAACATGATGTTGTGATTTGTCATCTTTTAGTTAATGTTTACCTTCGGACGGTAAGAATTAATTCAAATATTTGGTTAACATCTATTAAGTCAGGACTGTTACAACTCAAATATCAGAATTAATAAACACTTTTTTAAAGGTTTAAATTTAATTAATTATCAAGATAAGCATGAAATTAAAAGGTTAAATGAATGACAAATAAAATGCATGTCACAAAAATAAGAAATTAAGCAAAAACATGAAAAAAACAAATAAAATCCGGAAAAGGGACCCGAATCGAACAAAAGAAACACGTAAAATAAATGCTAGAAAATTAAAGTGCGAAAATTTAAAATGCGGAAAAGTAAATGGATATCCGGAAAGGACTGGATAGAACAAAAAAGCAAAAAAATTAAAACGAAAAATTAAAAGTTAGATATTAGTTAAGAGTTAGTTAAATTAAACGTGCCATGAAGGATCATTAAAATACCTAAGGATTTTTTTTCTTTTTGCCTCTGAAAAATAACTTGCTTTTTTGTGCTTTTGTATTGATTCCAATCCCTCTACATTGTGGTTTTTCATCTCGGCTTTATAGCCAGATTACAATAAAAAACCTAAATTTCCCTATTGGTTGTTGGATGAAATTTTCTGCCATTTTTGTTTCTTTGAGCAGGTGTAGCTCGTACGAGGAGAGCGTGGCTGCTTGATGAGAGATCAGAGGGTGCTGTCGTGGAGCAGCTGCTGATGTGGAGGGTTGCTGGACAATGTTTGTTTAGGATGGGTGATGGGTTATGGTTGTTGGGTCATTTAATTTGGGTTGATGTTGTAAAATGGTTGGGCTGAGAGTTTTGTTTGAGAAATTGGGTTGAATGGGTAATGGGGATTAAGATATAGATGGGCTTGATGTGTGCAAGTAGACTCATGGTTGTATTTGGGCTTTAGGTTAAGGTTTATCATATAAATGAGTTGTGGATAATGTAAAGGACATTTGGGTTTTAAAGAAAATAAATTTTTAATTTAAATGAATTTATTTTTATTTTTTAGATTTTAATTTGGTTATTCAAACTCCGGACGAAAATGGGTGATTACAGAACATTACTACTAAAGAAATATCATATGTGTTTAAAGGACCAAAAAAATTAAAATTAATGTGAATCTCAAGTTTCAGCCCAGCGTTGCCGCGCACCATCGCTCTGGCCACTAAGAATGAATGTTGATGATTTCTTGTCTGCAGCCACTTTTGGCGCTTGTAGTTGCGCTTCTCGGTCCGAGCAGTGGCAAGCGATTCGATTATCTCCAATGATGGCTCCTCTAGTAATTCAAATGGTAAAACTCACGCCCTTACTCTTTTTTACCCTGAAAATGTTAGCATAAACATATACATAAAAAAAAACACAAAGTATATCTCCAAATGGATAGCCTTGCTTTTTGATTTCCTAGAATTTATGTGTTGTACATGAGTTTGTATCTACTTGTGTTGTGTGAATCTACCTCGTTGTTCTAAATTACAAAAAATAAATTTTATTTATAAGTTTAAGAAACCCTAAGAACATTAATCCTAAAATTTATTTTTTTCAAAAAGAATAATACCTTTACTTGGCACTAAATTACTTTCTTTACGCACAAAATGATCTCAATTAATTAGAACAAACATGAAAAAGTTAAGATTAAATATAATTACAAATAATCAATAGAATAATTGAAAATTCGTAATAAAATAATCACAAAATGATCTCAATTAATTAGTTCTACCGACTCGTTCATTATTTATGTAGGTTCACGATGTTTCTGATCCAGCTGTAAAGTAGTTAGGTCTCGATGCGCTTCCTGCTATAATTGGGTGGCTGTCCAATGGAGAGAAGCACATTCTGAAATCTGGTATTTCTGTTAAAGATTTGAAGTCTGCCATCAAAGATCTCAGTTTGATGCGTCTTTAAAACCATTTGTTTTAGAGATTATTTTTTATCCGTTAATGATGTGGAGATTTTGAGTTCTGTATGGTTTGCAATGTTTGTCAATCTGCTCCTCACTATTTGTCTTCCGCTCCTTTTTTTTTTTTTGACCCTATGATAGTGCACTGCATTTACTATTTGGCAGGTTGAAAGTATTGTTTTGACTTTTGAGTATCATATCAATGCTTTCCTGCCCTAACGACGAATCTACTGCAAATGTTGAAGCTGCAGTAAGTGATTGTCTCGATCCATATATTTCCTTTTCAGTGCAACTTTGTCTTTTTATTTGTTGGTTTTTATTCGGAATGAATAAAATTCGACTCGAAACGAAAAAACTCGAATCATCTTGACTCGACTTGAAATTTCGTAAACTCGACTTGACTGGGAAAAAAAAATTCAAATGAAGTTTGAGTTGTAAAACGGAAATTCGAATAACTCAAAAATTTTAGTAATTATAAGATTGATTTTAAAGTTTGAGTCGAGTCTCTTAGTTTTTCTTGATATATATATATATATATATATATATATATATATGTCACATATGAAAAAATATGAAGAAATATATATGCATATCTTATATGATTAGATAAAGTCCTTTAAATTGGAATAAAACTGTATTATAACATGATAAATAATTACAATTAAATTTGTATAGGAATTCAAAAAATCGACTCGATTCGAACTCGAGTTGAATTTCATAAACTCGAATCGAAAAAATTTGAAATAAAAATTAAGTTGTAAAATATGATGCGTAACTCGAATAACTTAAAATATTTTTACTCGACTCGATTGAACGCTCACCCTAGTTGTTATTAGATATTATGATGAGTGCCTTTCTTTCAACTTTCAACTAATATGACATGTACTAAGGGGTTATTAACGTGTCGAAACTTTTTTTTAAAAAGCATGTCAGATTAAGCTCATGTTTCTATCATTAATTAAAGTGGAATGAGTATTCAGATTATATGGTGTTCTAAAATGCACTTGCGTCATCCATCCTTTGTGTTCTAATGCCGCATCTGAGTCATGTTTCTATCCAAACATGTTGATATGATGATTGAGACATATTTTCTCGTTCAAATAAAATTTTTAATTCTCGAACACAAAATAAAATATGTACGAATTCAGGAAGAAAGTTAGCCGCTACGTCAAACGGTCACAAAAAATGTTATGATCTTGTTGCTGCCGCTTCTTTTTATTCTTCTCTACAAAATTTGAACCCAAGAAATGCCTTCAATTTAATTATGTGTGAGGATATGTGGTCGATACGAAACATATACAAATGATATTAAATTATTAATCACTTGAATTAATCTTGTTGATAAATTATAACAATATTACTAAACTATGTAAATTGTTAAATTTTTGTAATAATTTGTTGTGGTGTAATAAATTTCATAAAATATTATCAAATTACACCTTCAATTTTGTCTATTATGCTAAAAAGAATGAAAGGAATGGAGTAAGTCACGTCCGTCAGCATTAGCAATTAGATTTAGACTGATAAAGTCCATGAATGTGAATTCAAAATTATTAATGAACCCAGCTCCCCATTTGACTAAGATAACCTTCTTTACATAAATACCGTACACGTGTCACTTAGCTGAGCTGTCGTTGGCCTGATAACCACGTGCAGGGCCCTACCCAACGCCACCGTTCACTTCCACTCCGTCTCCTTCGACTTTGATTGCAATAACAAATAATTAAATTGCCGTAAAAGACCAGAAAAACTGTCACTTGAAAAACTTTCTCAGCTCCAAAGCCAAAATTTTCATGGAGATTTTCAGGTAATGTTTTTGTTTCCATCGGTATATGTATATTTTCAAAACTATTTGTTTAATAAATACCTGATCTCAAGTCGTATCTCGTTTGCAGGTTGAATTTTTTATTAGGTTAAATTTAGTTAGATTCGAAGAGTTTGAGCTTTCTCGTTTGACTTCGATCTATTTAATTGAGAATGTGGAAATTTTCATAGGTTCCTCAATTTTGTTTTATTTTCAATGGAAGAGAAAAAAGGTTATAAGGGAAATTTAGTTGTTTCTTCGAGTCCTAAATCAGTTTCCAGGAGTAGTTACAGGCAATTATCTGCCGTAAGGAATCGTGGAAATGTTAAGGGTGCAGCAGGTCATGCAGCAATATTTTTGCTCAAAGTTGCTGCACTAGAAACTGTTAGACGGGTCTCAAAGGCTAAGTGTCCCTTTTTATGGCGCGGGTTTCAGGCTCTGCAAATTATTTGCTACCCGCCCTTTAATTGTGTTCAGAAATGGGCTCCCTTTAAGGGTTTGGTTAAAGGGATGCAGGTTTGTTCTTAACAAACTTGTAGAAACTTGCATTTCCAGTAAATTGATCGGTGGAATTATTTATGATGAAGGGCTTAATTTGAACAAATGATTGACTTTGTTCCAGGCATTGTCGAGACCGTTGTTGGTGCTTTCGATTGCGACATCACTTTCTGATCAAGAAGAGTTAGTTGGTGAAGCCTCAGGAGTTGGTACAAATAGTGGTTCTCTGGTGAATCCAGAATTGCATTCCGAAGAATCCTCTTTGCAGCTGGCCGAGGATGCAAGGTGGTAAATTTAAGCATTAAAGTATATGAAGCTTTTTTCTTTTTAGGACTTTTATGTTGTTTTACTGGCCTATCAATCCTGAAAGGAAGCTATATTTGCTCTCACTCAATCTAAAATTGGAAATGTAGATTCCCTTATTGTAAAATGATGTCTATTCATAATCTGATCTCAGGAGCTTTGGCTGAATTTGTAATTAACTGATTGAATGTAAAAGCGAAGTATTTATAAGGGTAAATTCTATCTGTTCTACACATAGATCATGAAAATTTCCTAAACATAAAGAATTACTAGTAACTAATATTATATTGTTGATTGGTTTCGAAGTTCAGATTCGGTCCATATCTATCCACTTCAATTCTGATAGATTTTTCTTCTCATGTGGCATTCTTTCTGGTTTGCATATGTTCAAATAGTACCAAATAAAATGCATCATCTATTAGGTTGAATATGTTTAGACCAGGCTTCCCCCTTAAATATTTTGGGTTTGTGTGTTTCAAGCAATTTGATGTTCAAGTTGACTAGCAAGTGACAACTTTACATGCATTTGTATGTTACTAACCTCTTAATTCTGTGTAAACTGCTGAATCAGTAATGAAGCTTCCCAAAATCTAGAGTGTGAAAGCTGGTTGGACAAACTCCGCAGGGAGCTGGAAAATCAAGGAATTAGTTTACCAGAGAGGTGATTTGATTACATCTGTACATGAATGCATGCATTTTCTTTTCTTTTTTGGTGGGGGTGGGGGGAATACACCACGCAACGAATTTTCCCCTATAAATGATCTCACTGAAAATTAACGGCCAATCAATCTACAATCATTCATGCATTCAAATTCCAGAACTCAATAGTGACATGGTTGGCATTCAACTATGTTTTTGGGATTTATTCGTTTTTTCGGCATATGCATATTCTTTTTTTGAACCTTGCTTCTTTTCTTGTAGTAGACCATGACATTGTAGTGTTTATGCAGAATCAATGATGAATATCTCCGTAGATTTTATACAGCTGCAAATGGTGACTTTGTAGTTTTCCTATCATCAATTAAAAAGACAATCAGATGGAGGGAGACATATAGACTTCTTTCTCAAGAAGAGCTTGAGACATGGGCGGACATGTTATTCTGGCATGGATATGATCTCATGCACCGACCTTGCCTCATTGTACGGCTTGGGCTAGCTTGCACTCGCTTGCCATCTCATGAAAGACCTCGTTTTGCTCAGGCAGTCGGTATGTTTTTATCCCCTGGAGTACTATTTAGCTTTCCATTTTGCTACCATTTGAAACCTAATCACACTTATTTGTTTCATATTTTTAATTTTTTTGGTTTAATATGAGTTGGTGGGGAAAGTTTTGTTCAAAGAAATCTTTTTCCATCTGAAATAGCCAGCTAGAGTATCCAACACAGACGTCAATGAAACCTCGTTATCTTTGTGTACCACATCCTGTTTCCACCAAGATGGGTACTTTTCTGTATCGTTACAGTGCTTTCTTTCTTTATTACCAAAAAAAATACAGTGCTTTCTTTCCTCTTGGTTTGCCAAGCGACTTTTTCATCAAGTCAAAATTAGACATTCTTAAAAGATTCAATTTTTCTGGACTTGCATTTTATCTATGGAATTCAATTTATTTTCTGTGGGCAAAGCATGCTGGAATCTAAAATCATTGTCTTTCACTTGTTACAAGACGCTCAAACAGAGACAAAAACATATCTTTTTAATCATCACTATGGGTTAGTTCTTGAAGTCATTCATCAATGTTTTGGCCTCAATATTTTCCTTCAAGTACTTTTTCTTTTAGTTGCTTCTGTGTATGATGTTATGATAAAGAGAAATGGTTGTTGCTGCAGTATCTCAAGTCGAACATGGAGTCATGCATTTAGTCAATCCAGAGAATCCTGAAGTTACAGTTTTAGTGGACTGTGAAGGATTATCTCCTTTCAGATTTCCCATGCAAATAATGAGATCATGTTCTTCCCTCTTGCAAGACCACTACCCCAATTGCCTTGGCTGTTTGTTTGTTATACGGCTTCCTCCGGTTGTTCGTGTCATTGCTCAGACTTTTATTCAGGTTAACTCTCCTTCTTTGACTAAAATATGAATGTGTTATCATCATATTCTCCCATTTCATATCTTTATTCATTTTTTTCTTTGGAATCAAATATGATAAGGGTTTAGTTCTTTTTCTTCCTATTCTTTTGGTACCAATTTGTGGCTTTTCACAGGTTTTGAAACCAGTTACTAGGAAAAAGTTAAAAATTGGAGGAGAAATGTACCGCAAAGTTCTCCTGGAGAATCTTCAGACACTCCCATCATATCTTGGTGGAGATTGTAGGTGCACAAAATGTTTAAATATTGTCCATGATGTGAAGCGTCCTCGCACAGACCGGTTCAACAAGATACATAGAAATGAAGATGTTAGTGACAGTGAGGATCCATCCACACTGGATCTAATTTATGAGGAAGATACCGAGCAGAGTTGGGGCTGTCTCCAGGTACTGAGAACTGCCATAATAGGCTTGCTCATGTTGTGGGTTCTTATAGCTATCATGGCAGGAATATATGATTCCTGAAAACCCCATTCATTTCTTTTTCAAGGCCAAGTAGTTTGATATTACTTGAGAGTGTACATTGTCCCTATCCCTATTGTGTTTAAATCCTTTTTGCTTTTGCTGTAGTTAGGAAAACTAGGTTCGTTGAGAAATAAGTTATCGTCATATTCTCAATGTCAGTTCTCTCTACCACGATATGTCTAATGAGTTTATCGACTGGTTTGCTGTAATATTTTAATAATATAGCATGGGAAATATGTTTTTGCTTTGGAATTGGCTGGTTATGGTGATCTATAAGGGTATAAACAAGCCCTGAAGCTGGTTCAACAGGAATAGGATGTAGATGAAGGCAGAAGCTTGTCTTTGTAATGGCTGTTCGATTACAGTTCCTGTGACTACCTGTCAATGTCATCAGTGCACAATAGAAAGAATGTTCTCTAGTTATATATATACATATAGGGTGAGGATGTAAAACTATTTAAGTTTTACATGTTTTTTTATCGTTGGATGGGAGAAATGGATGGTTGAGATTAACTCATTACTTTTTTTTTCAAGTGATAACCTTCACATATTCTATTATTAATCTCAGCCATTTGTTTCACCCTATCCAAAATACGTGTAAAACTTAGAGAGTTTTACACTGTATAACTGGATCTTATATATATATATAAAAGCAAAATATTATGATAAATCTTCTGAATGTCTTAAAGCAAAATTTAATGCAAACCAGCAAGACCTTCCAAACAAAACAAAGTGGTTTGACAAATTTAACGATGAAATATGTGATTCTAAATACTTGAACGTAAACATAATATAATGATATTATTTTTGTCAGAATTATTAAAGCAAAAAACAAAGGATTTTTTGAAGCAAAATGATCCTGCTGAAACAAGAAAAAAGAAATAAGACACAAAGATACTACATAAAAGATTTTTTTTCTGTCACTCAAAAAAAAATTATGCATTAAATAAAGTTTTCACCGACATAAACTTATATGGTTTCTCCTACATGTTTCTAAGCACTCTGTCATACTTGGATAGCCATTTTGGACAGACTCAGTACTAAAGAAAGACTGCTGCGTATGAGCATTTCTGTGGACTCTCATTGTAGTCTCTGTACTGCTGCAATGGAGGCTATAAACCACGTTTTTTTTTTGAATGTCCGTTCTCTCGTGCTGTATGGAGAAGTATTCTTGATCTTTGTAAAATTAAATTAATTTTATACAGTTTTTATATTAAAAAAATAGGATGAGTCTACCACGCTCGACGAACACCGCTAAACACTACTAACGCTGAACATCGCTGAACACCATTAAATTGATTAATAAAGATTAAAAATCTCAAGAACTGAACATATAATTATAAATTATTTAAAATAAAATTTCAATTAAATTATTTTTCATATATATTATATTTGTTAAATCTTTTTTTAAATAATTAGATCAAATTTCAATTTTAATCGATTTAAAAAAAAATTAAACCCTAAACTCGAAAGTCGAAACTCACCGCTCTAAACTCTAAACCAAATGTTAGAATTTAATGATAAGATATCAACAGGGCAATGAGAAAACTAAAAGATATCATCTGAGAGAGAGAAATTTGAATTTAAATTTGATAAAATCAAAGAACAAAAAGAAATTGGGAAGCGCTTTTCGTTTCTGATTTTTTTTCAAAGGCAGTAGCAGTTTTGACCTTTTATCAAGATTTAAGTAGAGAAAGAAGGGTAAAGAAATTAATAATAAAATTAATGGCAGAATGTGGAAGTCAAAAGTAACAACTAAGTTTATAGTTTAGGGTTTAAGATTTATTATTTATGGTTTAGAATTTAAGATTTAAAATTTAGGGATTCGAGTTTTTATTTTTAAAATTTACTAAAATTAATATTTGATCTAATTATTTTTTAAAAAATAAAATATATGGAAAATAATTTAGTTAAAATTTTATTTTAAATAAAATTTATAATTATATGTTGAGTTCTTGAAATTTTTAATCTTTATTAATCAATTTAATATTGTTTAACGGTGTTCAGCGTTAGTGGTGTTCAGCGATATTTGTCGAACGTTGTAAAATTTTCCAAAAAAATATCATAACAATCCAATTATTGAAATTCTCAATAATAACAATATAAAAAAGAAAAATTCTACAACGGGCGACGAACATTGATGAACACCACTAACGATGAACACCGATGAACACTATTAATTTTTTTTTAAATCTTAAAAATCTAAAGGACTAAAATTATAATTAAAAATATCTTTTAAAAAAATAAAAATCAAATTTAAAAATTACTTTATATTATTTTTTTAATAAATTAAAATCAAATATTCTTAATTTTCCTACACTATAACCAAAATTAAAAATCAATTTTATAATATATTTGAATCAAAAACACCCAAATCTCCTAAACCTAAACCTAAAAAATTCAACCCTTCATCCAATACCCAGCCGGCGGCGGCTCACCCCTTCGCCGCCTCCGCCCCCGCCGTCAGCACCACCGGCGGGGGCGGAGGCGGCGAAGGGGTGAGCCGGCGCCGGCTGGGTATTGGATGAAGGGTTGAATTTTTTAGGTTTAGCTTTAGGAGATTTGGGTGTTTTTGATTCAAATCTATTATAAAATTATAAAATTGATTTTTAATTTTGGTTAGGGTGTAGGAAAATTAAGAATATTTGATTTTAATTTATTAAAAAAATAATATAAAGTAATTTTTAAATTTGATTTTTATTTTTTTAAAAGATAATTTTAATTATAATTTTAGTCCTTTAGATTTTTAAGATTTAAAAAAGAAATTACTGGTGTTCATCGGTGTTCATCGTTAGTGGTGTTTATCAATATTCGTCGCACGTGGTAGACTCATCCTATAAAAAAAACAAGATCCTATATAAAATTTTTACATTTTATATTTTTTTTGGACGATTAGATGAAGATAAAGGGATGGATGAAATTAACAATAAAAAATATGAAGAATATCTCTTAAATAAAAGATAAAAAAATAATTTTAATCATTTATACATAATCTAATTGTCAAAAAAATATAAAAGTAATTAAATTTTACACCATACAAACAGTAAAAAATAATACAAATATTTAATCCCTACCATATACAAGCAGATCAGTAATTCAAAATTCAACGTCCAATAAAATTGGGGCAAAACCCATAGAAAAATGTGGCTGCTGGGATTCGAGCCCAGGTCTCCACGGCCACAACGTGGAATTCTCACCACTAAACTACAGCCACCTGATGACAAGTTTTACAAGTACATTTATAAGGTCTTTTTCAAAACCGAATTCAGTGAAAGTAACCAACGTGAGAAAAGCCTCCGTGGACCGTATATATTCAGTATTCCCTCTTCACTCACCTCCCGCTGACGCAAACGCAAGGCATTTAAACTTTCAACAGGCATAAATTCACTCTCTACCACCGACACCCTGATTACTTATTAACCATTTTAATCCACCCAACCTAAAGATCGACAATTTTAATAATAGATAAATTTTGATTTTTTATATATATTTGAGGTTTTAAATTTTGAATTTTTTTACTTCAGTTTGGTGTGATCTGTAGTTTTCGTTTTGTTATCAAGGAGCTATCATTGAAACCTCTCACTTTTCGTAAATTTGAAGGCTCTCCATCTCTTTTCTTTTTCTTAGAAATTGATTCGGTGGAAGAAGTTTCGATTTTTAGGACCATTTTTTAAGCTATAAATAACGCTGTTTGATCCCAGGTTTTTTGTGCAAGTAAGAGATCAATCTAGCAATTTCTGAATCAGGTCTTCTTATTTCATTCCCTATCTAAAAATCAATCCTTTTTTCTTCTCAAATTCATTTTCCAAAATCTCAATCAGGCCCTCTTCTCTAGCAGGTTTTTGAGCCAAAACGCAAGATCTGTGCAATGGCAGCAAATTCATCAAATGGGGAACATCAATCACCCTCAAAGTCACCACCTTTGCCATCTCCATTGCGCTTTTCTAAGTTTTTCCAGGTTTTTTCCCTCTTTTTATTTATTTAGGAGTACTAAAATGGCGGTGTCAGTTAAGTTTATTTAACATGTTATACAGTTTTCTCTCTCATTGTGCTAATTGATAATGAGTGATTATGATGTTTTCTGCATCTGGGTAGTTGCTTTCTTGTGTGAATTATTATAATATGTTGAAAAGTTATATTGAGCTTAGACATTGATTATGGCGTAAGAAAATGGTTTGATGTGAGCAACCTGAAGTGGGGCAGACAATTTATTGATGTATTCTAGTATTGTCACTCAGCTAATGAACTATATAGTACCATATATTAACAGTAGGTGACTGTACACTTAGCTTCATGGACCCCTCTTGATTTGCACTCTAGAGTATACCAATTGGATCCAATGTGCTCAACTGTTTGTAAATTGTCATTTTGTAATGAATCCGTTCACTTTTGGATAATCCTCCTAACATTCAAAGAAGATTGCCAGAGAAACATCTGGCAGGCCATGTTCCAAAACTGACCACTTTTCCCTTGGTTTCTTGACGTGTATTTTTCTGTCTTTTCTAAATAAATGCCATGAGATTATTGACTGTGTTATAAGAATAAAAAAATTCTTCGAAAGCAATTCAGTCGGATCTACTAAGAACCATTCTTAAGCTAAGTTCCTGATGAATCACAGTATAGCTGTCCCTCCTGAACAGGTAGCTCCAGAATCATAGATCATTATGGTGTTATATATTCAGCTTAGATTTGTGAATACCGTGTGAGATCTTGTTTATCTAATTACTTTCTTGATCTTTATGTCCTTGATCTAACTACATCTTCTGAACAAAATAAAAAAGATCTAACTACGTCTTACATGAAGTTTTGTTTATCAGTTCCATTACATTTTTTCTTCATCTGCATTCCATTTATATCTCTAATACTATCCTTTTACCGTTTACTACAGTCCAACATGAGGATTTTGGTTACCGGAGGGGCTGGTTTTATTGGTTCTCACTTGGTGGACAAATTGATGGAGAATGAGAAAAACGAGGTCGTTAGATTTTCTTATCTTATCCAAGCTTTGTTTCCTTGTTTAGAAATGATAAGCAGAATTGATACTAGCATGGGATCCATGCACTAGGGTTACTATGTTGTGTACCATTATTTATATTTACCTTATACTCAGGTGATTGTTGTTGATAACTACTTCACTGGATCGAAGGACAATCTTAGAAAGTGGATTGGTCATCCTAGATTTGAGCTTATTCGTCACGGTAAGTTCGTATTGTTTCAGGGTCTCTTGATATAAAAAGCATTTCTTTTTCATTACCTACCATAAGGTCTAATATTGTGGTGAATCATAATGGGTCAGAATGAGTGAAGTTTAGTGTAGCTGCTCCATAGAAACCATGTGGGCTGTTGTAGTGATGTATCTCGTATTCCGAATTCTCCGTGCTGAATTGAAATGGATGGATTTGAGAGTAAAGACTGCTCAGATGATCATATTACTAGATTAGGGAAACAAATCTTGAGAATTTGGCATTTATAAATTCTGAATCATCATTCACTTTGCTTCCACTGCAATGTATTGCAAAACAAAATGGTTCAGAGGGAAATGGGCAGTGAGTGCAAAAGTTTCGTTTTTAATGAAAAATATGTGATTGTATTTCTTCCAAAACCATTCTGATGTCAAAACACAAAAGGACTGCATTTTGCTACATTGGTCAAAATGGACATTTTCTCTTTTCTAGTAATTGAATATGTATCTCTTCTTTCCTTTGCAGATGTTACCGAGCCATTGTTGGTTGAGGTTGATCAGATTTACCACCTTGCATGTCCAGCTTCTCCAATTTTCTACAAATACAACCCTGTGAAGGTGGGATTTGGTGTTTCTGATTGCTTTCTAAAATATTTCTGATCAGTTCATTAATTTTACTCTGTTTTCCCATAGACAATAAAGACAAATGTCATTGGCACACTGAACATGTTGGGACTTGCAAAGCGAGTGGGAGCAAGGTAGGGGATTGTAGTTCTCTATCAATTTATTTAAGTTCCGCTCTTCATTGGCTCTACTCGATTGGTATTTTGCGTAACAGGATCTTGCTCACATCAACATCAGAGGTGTATGGGGATCCTCTTATCCACCCGCAACCTGAAACATATTGGGGCAATGTTAACCCGATAGGTAAGTCTATTGAGAAAACATTTATGCATTGGCTGGTCTTTTTGACAGTTAGAATCGAATGAAACTTTTGTACTCGTGGAATATAAAATATTTGATCTAGAAGATACATTCTCGCATTATAATTTATTCTATTTCTTCTCAAATCTGTCAAAATTCTAACAATGATTTGAACCTAGGAGATGAAGTGAACATCAAAGTCAGATTAGCAGAATGCATACTGTTATAGGGCATTATTCTGACATTGGATGCTTCTTTTTTTTAGGTGTCCGGAGTTGCTATGATGAAGGGAAGCGTGTGGCTGAGACCCTAATGTTTGATTACCATAGGCAGCATGGGATAGGTAAATTTTCTTGGTTTGCCTGAATGATTTTCTCCTGTTATTTTTATTAATTCTTAACATAGTTCTTGTATCATTTGCCATAGAGATCCGGATTGCTAGAATCTTCAACACATATGGGCCACGCATGAACATCGATGATGGGCGTGTTGTCAGCAATTTCATTGCTCAAGCACTTCGGTAAACATTGCGTTATAATGCGGTTACCATATTACCTGCCTCCTTTCTGTTTCTTAAGTAATAAGTTTGTTGTCAACTAGACCCCAATTTACTCATCATTTACTGACTTAATCAAAGAACAAGAAGAAGCTGTTGCCTAACTTTTGTTACCTTTTAGTCATTTAGAAAATTTTCTTTCCTTCTAGATTTTCCCATGAGCTAGTTTGTCTCTCATTTCACTTCTCTTTTGCACTTTGTAGTGGTGAACCACTGACAGTTCAAAAACCCGGGACACAAACTCGCAGTTTTTGTTATGTTTCTGACATGGTATGCTACTTATTATGAATTTTAATGTTTTTACTAGTTTTAGTTCCTTGTGATAGTATCCCTCTATCATAATAAATTAAAGTATAACATTTGCATAAACGGCTAGGTTGATGGCCTTATTCGCCTCATGGAGGGGGAGAACACTGGTCCAATCAATATCGGAAACCCAGGTTATCCCACAAGCTTTATGTTATAGGCAATGTTAGTCTAGGATTTATCTTTAGCTCTCAGGCTTATGGCCGTTGTCATGCACTTACTCTATATGTTTTTTGTACTCTTTTAGGTGAATTTACCATGCTCGAGCTTGCCGAGACAGTAAAGGAGGTGAGTTTAATAGCTTCATTTCAGATGTTGTTTTGAATTTACCATGAAAAACATGGAGATTTTTGGTGTTCTGAAAGATTTTGAAACTTATCCGGTTTCTGTATCATGTTGCATTGTTGCAGCTTATTAATCCGAAGGTGGAGATAAATATGGTGGAGAACACTCCAGATGATCCGCGACAAAGAAAACCCGACATCACAAAAGCGAAAGAGTTGCTAGGTTGGGAGCCGAAAGTGAAGTTGAGAGACGGTCTTCCTCTAATGGAGGAGGATTTCCGATTGAGGCTTGGAGTGTCCAAAGAGAACTGAAAATTAAAATAAGAAACAATGAATGAATTATACAGGGGGTGAATTGTTTTTTTTCGATTGGCCGATTTCACAGCTTTTGGTGGGAAAACTGGGAGCTTGTGTTATCTGTGATCTTCAGTTTATGCTCTCCCTTTGCTGTGTCTTCATAGAAAATAAAGCAAAATATCCCACAGAATGTGAGAATTTGTTTTGATTTTGGTATGGCTTGTAGATGGTGTTGTTGCCGTGAGTTTTGTTCGTTACATGCAATTAATAAGATTATGTGTGTTTTACTTGATTTGGAAGGGAAAAGGATGTTTGATTTCCGTTAGGAATGCTTGTAACGATCTCAAGGTTTTCGCAGGTTACTGAGAAAAAGAATGTCGATGACGGATGAATGATCAGTTATAGTGGCTGTCGTCTGATAATGAGAAGGTGCAAGGGTATAATAATTCCTTGAACTTTTGAAAAAAATTAAATTGAGTCTTTAAATATTTTTTCACTCAATTAAGTACTTGAATCAATACTATTGGCACATGATACTCATACACTACGGTTTTATCATGTTGCATTTACAAAAAAAAATATAAGTTTTTTATAAAATTTTTATAATTCTTTTACATAAAATAAAAAATATAAAAAAATGTCAAGTAAAAATACTGTGACATGACACACTGCACTAATAGATAAAAAACTGTCATAAATTAATAGTCAAAATTGATTAAATGACTTAATAGATTCAATTTATTGGTTCAAGGGCTCGATTGTTTAATTTCATACAATAATTTTTTTTTTCACAAAAATGCTTAATTTAAACTTTAGAATCTAAAAGTTAAACTATTATTTCCCCTAAAACTTAAACATTAAACCATAAATTAAAAACACTAAAACTTAAATCTCTAAACTCTTAACTTCAAATTAAATTTTTAATCCTAAAATAAATTTACTTGTGTAACCTAATATATACATCAGCATGGCATCAAATATTTTTCTTTTCTTTAATATGTATTTTCTTTGATATCCCTTTCTGGTGTAATGGTTTTATATATAAAAGAAATTTTTATTTGAACAAAAATATATATATATTTCATTGATTTGTAAATTGAATACAAATGAAATAGGATCCGTAAAGATCTTAAGACACTGAAAAGAGTCCATAAAAAGTACAAATAAAAAGACCGATTAAGCAGTGGACTAGAAATCAAACCATATCCGACAAATGTTCAAGATGCAAACCACTCCATTTGACATGAGAAATTCTAAAAGACGTTTTCTTAAAAAAAAATTAAAAAACGACTGTACACAAATTCTTATAAAAATTATAAAAATTTGTGTACAATGTACCGAAATTTTTATAAAAATTTTATGCATGTAGACATTCTTATCATTTTTATAAAAATTTCGATACATGTACACAAATCTTTAAAAAATCGTGAACTCGGTATATGTACACAAATATTTTACCATTTTATAAGAATTTGTGTATGTGTACAAATTTTTACCACTATTGTTACGATTTTTTATAAGAATATGTGTACACATTTTTTTAACCTCTTTTCAAGAGACCACTCTCTAGAATTTCCCCATTTGACATCCACCACCATCTTGCTCACGAATTTGATTGTGTTTTTTATTTACTTAAATTTTTTATGTAAAACCATGAACTCAAATTCAAGTTTAGAAGTGTCAAGTTCCACCAACCATCAAATGAGACAACTTTAAACATTCTAATTATATTTGAGTAACTCATAAACCTAATCAAGTTAATTTTTTTCTTAATGTTGAAAAATCTTAATTAATTCTCTTTTAAAAAAAAAACTTCATTCAAAATAGAGTTCAAAAGCAAGTCATAAAAATTTAACTTATTAATCCTCAGGCACTAAGGATGCCCCTTCTATGCCCAAACTAAAAATATTTAAAAAATTAAATTCTAAACCCTAACCTAAAATTGGTTTAAACCCTAAAATACATTCTACAACTAATTCCTTAAATCCTAAAATCATAAATCATAGCTTAAAGTAGGGGCACCATTTTAAAGTAGGGGCACCAAACGAGGCATAATTAGGGAAAGACGATTTCCATTCCAAAAATTCTATTTCTATGGGAGGACGATCTCTCATTGAAGGTCTACTTCGCAAACAATACCACATAATGTAAGTTTCAATTTTTCAATTAAACTAAGAACTGGCAAACAATACCACATAATGTCAAGTTTCAATTTTCATGATCATAAAACCAGAATCAAGGGCATCAAACACATAAAAATAATTGCAAGGATGTTTTTAACATTTATTCAAAGCCAAATCATTAATTGATGACAAAAAAAAACATAATTCGAAAATAGAGTGTACTCAGAACTTGATGTTTTCTGTTATTTTTATAGTTCATCTGGCAAAGATAAAAGGAAAACAACCGAGCCTCTCATAACAAGGGATGGCAACCATATAGGCTTCTCAAATCAGTTGATCACCTGCATAAACAAAGAAAACAAGAAGACATCAATCACAACTTCAGATTATGTTCAAAATCCAAACTCTGTCATTTCCAAAGAGGGGAGATAAAACATAATATAATCAACTAACATTAACGAAAAACTCGTATTATAGCAGTTTTAAATGTTGAACCCTATGTGTCAATGCTGTTATAATCCTTGAGATGCATCAAATTATAGACTGATTTCCTAAAGTCCCTTTTTTCACCATGGATGCAGTGACATAGTAATGTACTTTAATAAGAATGTTACAAGTTCAGAACTGTCTATGCCGAATATTGAAAAGACACCTAAAAGAATCTAACCCATGAAATAACAAATTGAACTAATAAAACTTCATAGCTTTCAAAGCATGACACTTAGTTTCTGGATAAAAAAACTAATCGACTGCCTTACTATTGCATCCTGACACTTGTACATTTCTATTGAATACTGATAATCGGTGTCCACTCTGATCAAATTTCACTTCATTTTGCTTTGTTTTGTTTCTCTCCAATCATGTTGATTCTCTTCTTGTACCAGCATTCAAACAGAGTAAAATATCATGGCTAACTCAGGATAGACACAAATCCCACAAGTCAATTCAAGTGAACTGGTAGGCTTTGCTTGGTATGAAAGATGGAAAATTAGTTAATCAAATGGTGAAGATTCATCCATTTGATTAACTAATTTTCCATCCTTCATACCAAGCAAGGCCTTAAAAGTACTTTTTTTCAATGGAAAAAAATAGCTTCCAATGCATAGACATTAAAGAATGTTCAATCTTAAAGCACCACGAACCATGAAAGACTCCAATTTTTATATGTTCCATTTATCAAAATCTAACATAACCTGCATGCTTCTTCAATTTTGGAAACCCTTATCTCTTAAAGTTTAATCACGATTCTCAGATCTGCCTCAATTAAAACAAAAACTGCAAATCTCTAAAATATATGTAAATGAGCCAAACAAGCCTTTAACCCTTGATTCAACCCAATTCACAAAAAAAAACGAAAAAAAATCTGAAACCATAAATTAGGGTTTCTTTACCTCTTGTGCTTCTGAGCAAATGGAGAGTTCTTCCTATCTTCCTCTGCAAAAAGGGAAAAATGATTAGTAAAAATGCGATCCGTGTATTTGCATATAGAGTGACGTATGGAAATACAAATATTACAAATCGAAAGTAAAAACAATTGTTACCGGTGAGACCAAGGGAGAACTTGGTGATGATGGCTCCGGTAACGGCGAAACCAACAAGAAAGGGCCAGGTGCGGTTGAACTCTCTCTTGAAGAACACGGGCCATGGATCGAACCACCTCTTCATCTTCCTTTCCTTTTGTTCTTCTGATTCTCGCTGTTTACTTTGATAGCTGTAAACAAGGGCTCAATGAGAAGAGATCGACATTTGCCGAGGAAGTTAAATACTATGGCCGCCAGATTATCGGATGGTTCTGTTGAGATCCGGCCTATAGGGTTTGGGGTTCAGAGTCTGACGGGCTTAGCCACACTGGATCAAGTCTGTCTCGTTATTGGGCCCATGAAAAGGTATGTTTTTTTTCAAAGGATAATAAGCCCTTGAGGTCCGACAAATTGCCCGACCAAAAATTAGTTAAGTTTATCGTTTTGGACACCCAACTAATAAGTATACAATTGCTTCCTATAAACTACCCTTTGCATATTAAAATAAACTATTCGTTTAGAAGAAGAAAAATAACACTAAACGAAATTTATTTTTCAAATAATAAGTATACAGTTACTTCTTATAATAGCTACATTAGGTATGGATCTAGAGGGGGCTGGAGGAGGCAGTCGGGCCCCTTTAAAAATTTGAAATTTTTATATAATTTAAAAAAAATAGGAATTTTTTATGCATTTTCTATTGAAAATTTATTTTCGCCCCCCTAATATTGTATAAGTTCTCACCTAAAAAATTTATAAGCTCACCCTTCTAACATAAAGTTTTGCGTCCGTCCCTGACTACATGCATCCGCCCCTACCCTAAGTTATTAATTTATTTGACGATAAGTGTCACGTCCTAAAGAGGCGATGGACATCAGTCTCACTTCATAAAGAAAAAGGTTAAATGAAATAGAATATCACGCGAAGAGGGTCACGTCATCGACTAATAACAAGTGTGATAATTTGGGTCTCCTATGTTTGTATTAATGGGTTATCAAAGCTTTCTATCTATTGTCCCCGTAATTTTGAGGTTAACATGCTGAGGATGAAGATATGGTGATAGCAAGGATTTCATTTTCTAATACCACGAGATGGTTGGAGACACGTGAACCTAATGAGTTTGATCAACTCCCTCGGGAATTTGAATTATTGGAATAAAATTCTAATAAAGCCATGTTCAAGTTTTTTTTCTCAAAGATCAAGTTTAGTGGTCATATTGCCTATCTTCATTTTCTTACCCTTGAGTGCATGTATTACTTTTTTTTTTTTTTGATAAATGTGGGAAAGGGACTATCATAGGCTGAGTGCATGTATTACTTTTTAAACAGTGCTTCTAATTATTTATTGTCCTCTTTAAGTATATTTGCAATTTCTTCTTTTATTTATTTAACAAAACAATTATCTCAACTCAAACGTGTGACAATGCTTCCAAAGAATCAAAGTAGATTTTAAAGATTTGAGTTCTGGAGCTTTTGATACAAGCTAGAGGATGAGGCTGTGGAGAGAAGCCAATGGTTGACCCATATGAAAAAGGTCAACATGCCATGAAAACTAATCATCATCTCCAACACTTATTACTATCATTTGGTTAGTCTTAAGACACATTGAAACACGTCCTAAATGAGATTCAATCTGAAGATGTTTCCAATGATCAATCTTTCAAAGAATAAATGGGAACGTTGATGAGTGTAGAATATTGCACATTTTTTAGTGTTGTTTATTTCTCATTTTCACTTAGATATTATTGATTTGTTCTTTTATGGGCATGTTTATGATTAGGAACTTGATTGAAATATGCCGGCCCAAAACCCACAATTAAAAGTAGAATCTAATAGATTTTGGATGTGATGGCAAGGGCGTGGGCAAGACACAGTTCAAGTCTGAGGAGCAGCAGATTTCGACGGTACAACCAGCAACTTCTAAAAAGCGAACAAGCATTATCTCAAAGTGAAAATCAAAATTATATAAAGAAAAAATTTATGGGGAAATAAAGATGGATTATCAAAAGATAAAACAAAATTCAACATTTCAACCAAAGCCACATAATTCAAATTAATTGTTTTTATATTTTGTGATAATTTATTAGTTTAAATTTAGTCCACTAGTTTAAAATAAATATCCTTTATTTTATCTTTGATTTAAGGGATTTATCCTTTTATCTTTTTAGTATTCTTGAATATAAACACTTCTCTTTAGGTTCAACATTTGAACTCATATTGAATTTTGAGTATTCTCCTCATTTCAGTAATTAAAGTTTCTTTTCTTTTTTATTATTTTATACTTTCTTCATTTATTTTTTCATTATAAAAATGCTAAGCATGATTCAATTCATGCTTAGTTAAGTAGGAAAATATTCTTTGATTCTTTAAAAAATAAGAGTGAAAATCGTTTTTTTTAAGTTATTACATCATCAACTCAAATTTAGCGACGTTCACTATGTGAAATCTAAGACCGAGTTCGATTCTCAAATAGACGCTATAACTCAAGTTCGGCTTTTCAAAACTTAAAGCTATTTTGGTGCTAATAGCGATAGACGTGGTTAGACCAGCAAGAATTGAATTTTAGAGATTGACTTTTTGGTTAACTTGAGAGAAGAGTTAGCTACAGAGGTGGGCCTTGTTGTGTGTAACCAGCATACTATAGAGAAGAAAAATTATTTCAATGAACGATCGAAATTGAGACTAGCAAAGCTTACAGCTAAACCATTATAATTGAATTCTTTTTACTTATTATTTTTATATTACCTTTCAATATTTAATTGAGGATTGAATTGTTTTATTTGATAATTTCTGCGCTTGGTAACCATACGAAGGCTCATTATCATTAAGTATTGTAACCCTAAAGTTGGTTTCACCTCTGTTTCTACTGCCAATACTAAGCTTTCAACAATCAACTCCAACTTGACCTTTCTAACATTATATTATCAACTCTTAAGACAATCCTTCGAAAATCCATCACCAAAACAATCAGTTTGTAATCTCCAAACAGATAATAACCGTTGCTATGAATAATAAACATATACAACTTTTATGTGAAAAACTCTAAAAGAAAAAACAACAAAGAAGAAAAAATCATTATAATATCGAAAAGTACAAGAAAATTATGGCTTCAAAGGCTTTTTTATACTTCAAATATTTAATTCTAACATAATCTCTATTATCTATATATAAGGATAATTATGTGAATGAGAGAAATTTTATATTACAATAAGTCATTTAATACGAATTTTTTGTTTTGATAATGAACGAAGAATAGTGAGACTAGTCCACCAAAATCACATGCAAAAGTTTAAAAGGGCACAAAAAAATAATTAGTATATTGTCATGGTAGAGAAAAAAAATGTGCCACAAAAGTAAATATTCTTATTAAAAATATAAAAAACAAAAAAATAATCGATCTAATAATCGACAACCAACACTATAATTGAATATCAACACTGACTAAGAAAATAAAAGAAAGAAGAAAAATGCGCCCCTAGAAATGGATGTAGAAACAATATTAGAGTAATTTCAAGGTCCTTTAATACGAATTCTTACTCATATAAAAAGTTTAGTGGTGTATGAATTGATACCCCACGATCAAATGTCGATTGCGGTCATAAATAATGTCTTTAGCTCCAGCTCGACTAGAGATGGGCACGGGTCTGGTAGGATTGGGTTTTTGGTCCACTCGAATTCGACATGAAAATAAACGCCTTAAATTTACACTCGATTTAAACATATTTTAAAAAAAATTCGACTCGACTCGACCCGAAAATAAATATACTAAATTCGACCCCGACCCAACCCGACTTATATAAAATAAATTAATTTTAGGGACTTAATTGTAAAAAATAATTTTAAGGGACTTAATTGTGAAAATTATAATGTAAAGGACTAAATTATAAATAAAAATTTAGAGGGAGATTACATTATTAGTCTCGGGTCGAGTCGGATATTTTCCACCCTAAACCTGAACTCGACTTGACCCAACCCGAATTTATCCTTAACAAAAACTCGACCCTACCCGGCCTAAACCCAAATTTTTTATTAAAAAATCTGACCCGATCAAACCGAATCGAGTTGGAACTTGTCAGATCTTGATAAAATGTCCATCCCTAAGCTCGACCTAATTTTTTTATTCCAAAGTACAAGTATTAAGCTTGAGGGGAACCATTTGACTTTCATAAAGAGATGGTAGTAAACTCGAATAGATTTACGGGAAAGAGTAAATAATAGGATAAATTACATGAATAGTCATTTAGGATAAAAGAGTAAATAATTTGGTTTGTTTTACAAAAAAAAAAGTAACATTAAGGTTTGAAAGACGTATGTGTTGTTTTGGTGAGGTTTTTGAAAAAAGTCCATAAAATTTTAAATTTGTATCATTTTCAGGTTGAATTATTTTATTAGTTCATTAATAAATAATTTTAAGAGCATAATAATCGTTTTTTGAGACAAATATATAATTACTAATTTGTGTGGCTTTTTTTAGTCCAAAAGACTTGTATCTTTTTATTGATGAAAAAATAATTTGTATTATAATTTTTTTATAGAAGACCCAATGTTGCTTGTCAATTTGAGAATTATATTGTTAATATTTGTTCAAATAACAAATTTCGTGATCTAAAAGAACTTTCTAATTTTATCTAAAAAATAATTGAGGCAGTAAAACATGTTGTATACTTGTGTATTTACCTTTGAAGTTTACTTTAGTTATACATGTTGCAATTATAAAAAAATCAACTGTGTAACTGCATAACAAATAAATGGTTAAATAATTTCGTAATTATTTTTATTAAAAAAATATATTCGATAATGTAAGCAATGGAAATATCATTTAACGATATTCAGAAATGAGGTATAAAAAGACAATTGTAAGATTAATTTTTAATTATATTTTTGTAAGACTTTTTATTTTAATTAAAACATTATTGATATTTTCATCATCAAAATTTTTATGTTATTAATATAGGGTAATTATTCAATGCACAAGCGCTTTGCTTACACTGTTACACAATCACTTTTATTTTAGGGTCTAGAGATTTTGTTTAGGGTTTAAAGTTTATGGGGGTTTAAGTATAGTAGTTTTTAATTTAGGGGTTCTTCATAAAGTTTTGAGTTTAGGGTTAATATTTGTGATTTATAAGTTAAAACCTAAACCTCTAAACATATTACCATAAAATTTAGGGATGTAAAAAGCTGACCCGACCTGAAAACTCGACTGAAACTTGCTCGAGTCAGAACTTGGTTTGACTCGAGGATGCGATGACCCAAAATCGATCTGTAACTAACTGTTGTTGATCCGAACCCGGCCTGCATCCGATCGAGAATGACCTGAACCCGAATTGAACCTGCTACTGTGGACCCAAAACCCGACCTGCACCTAACTGAAACGGACTTGAACCCAATACTAACCTGGCAGATAACTGATATTACCTGACTGAATCGACCCGATATTCGATTTTACTCAACCTGTTAATTGACCCGACCTATTTTGAACTCGACCTGTTGTCGACCTGAATTAATATTGACATGGCTTTATACTTACCTGACATGTAATTGAGGAAGTCTATGATTTGATAATTTTAAAGAGAAAAAATGAAGTATTTAAGAAATTATGAATTTATTATATTATAATATAATAAACTAATTTTCACCTTTTTTAAATTACTAATTTTTGTATTTAAAATATTTTTTGTAAATACTTTTATTAAAAAATATATTCGATAATGTAAGCAATGGAAATATCATTTAACGATGTTCAGAAATGAGGTATAAAAAGACAATTGTAAGATTAATTTTTAATTATATTTTTGTAAGACTTTTTATTTTAATTAAAACATTATTGATATTTTCATCATCAAAATTTTTATGTTATTAATAACGGGTAATTATTCAATGCACAAGCGCTTTGCTTATACTGTTACACAATCACTTTTATTTTAGGGTCTAGATATTTTGTTTAGGGTTTATAGTTTATGGGGTTTAAGTATAGTAGTTTTCAATTTAGGGGTTGTTTATAAAGTTTTGAGTTTAGAGTTAATATTTGTGATTGATAAGTTAAAACCTAAACCTCTAAACATATTACCATAAAATTTAGGGATGTAAAAAGCTGACCCGACCTGAAAACTCGACTAAAACTTGCTCGAGTCAGAACTTGGTTTGAGTCGAGGATGCGATGACCCAAAATCGATATGTAACTAACTGTTGTTGACCCGAACCCGGCCTGCATCCGATCGAGAATGACCTGAACCCGAATTGAACCTGCTACTGTGGACTCAAAACCCGACCTACACCTAACTGAAACGAACCTGAACCCAATACTAACATGGCAGATAACTGATATTACCTGACTGAATCGACCCGATATCCGATTTTACTCAACCTGTTAATTGACCCGATCTATTTTGAACTCGACCTGTTGTCGACCTGAATTAATATTGACATGGCTTTATATTTATCTGACATGTAATTAAGGAAGTCTATGATTTAATAATTTTAAAGAGAAAAAAAATAAAGTATTTGAAAAATTATGAATTTAGTATATTATAATATGATAAACTAATTTTCACCTTTTAAATTACTAATTTTTGTATTTAAAATATTTTTTGTAATTATTTTTATTAAAAAATATATATTCGATAATGTAAGCAATGGAAATATCGTTTAACGATATTCAGAAATGAGGTATAAAATACAATTGTAGGATTAATTTTTAATTATATTTTTGTAAGACTTTTTATTTTAATTAAAACATTATTGATATTTTCATCATCAAAATTTTTATGTTATTAATATAAGGTAATTATTCAATGCACAAACGCTTTGCTTACACAATCACCTTTACTTTAGGGTTTAGATATTTTGTTCAGGGTTTAAAGTTTATGGGGTTTAAGTATAGTAGTTTTCAATTTAGGGGTTGTTCATAAAGTTTTGAGTTTAGGGTTAATATTTGTGATTTATAAGTTAAAACCTAAACATCTAAACATATTACCATAAAATTTAGGGATGTAAAAAGCTGATCCGGCCTGAAAACTCGACTGAAACTTGCTCGAGTTAGAACTTAGTTTGACTCGAGGATGCGATGACCCAAAATCGATCTGTAAGTAACTGTTGTTGACCCGAACACGGCCTGCATCCGATCGAGAATGACTTGAACCCGAATTTAACTTGCTACTATGGACCCAAAACCCAATCTGCACCTAACTGAAACGAACTCGAACCCAATACTAACTGGCATATAACTGATATTACCTAACTGAATCGACCCGATATCCGATTTTACTCAACCTGTTAATTGAGCCGACCTGTTGTTGACCTGAATTGATATTGACATGGCTTTATATTTACCTGACATGTAATTGAGGAAGTCTATGATTTGATAATTTTAAAGAGAAAAATGAAGTATTTGAGAAATTATAAATTTATTATATTATAATATGATAAACTAATTTTCACCTTTTAAATTATTAATTTTTATATTTAAAATATTTTTGTTAAATAATTCAATTATTGACTATTAATTTATTAAATTATATATAAGAATATATATATATATATAATCAATTTAAAGTGTTGATAAATACAAACTATTATTTTTTAAATTAATTTAAAGTGTTAAACATTTTTTGTTATACATATATACATATATATAACCAATTAAAAATATAAAAAAAAGAAACAAAAAAATATATTTATGTTTTCTTTTAACCAAATCAACTTGACACTACTAAATACTAAGTATAGATATTCATTTGTCTTTTTTTCTTATTAACTTGACCAAATTTTATTAGAGAAGATTAAAAAATTATTGTTGATTTTATAAAAACTAAATGTTAGAAAGTTAATTGTTTCTAATATTTTAAATTCATAGATGTAATTATAATATCGTAATTTTTAATTATTTTACGCAAATTTATGCGACTGATAAAAGTGAAAATAAAATAAATTTAAAAAATAAAATATATTAATTTAAGTTATGTTTTTGAGAGAATTGGATTGGAGGGAAAGTTGACCAAATTTATATTTTCTTTTGCGTGAATTGGAGGGAAAGTTCCCATAACTTTTTAGGTTTATGGGAAATTAACTATTATACCCTTTCATGTTTAGATACTTTTCATTTAATTCATATTTTCACTTTCAAATTTTAATTTTGTACAATTAGGTCCCAAAATAGTTTATCATTTTTAATTGGCCTTTAAGATTAGTTTTTTTAATTAGGTCCTTAGTTAGTTAGTAAGCCCATAAAATTTACACACAATTTAATTTAATTATACTTAATGTAGGCTTTTTTATTAATTGTTTCAATGGAATTTTAATTTGTTAAATTTGATCATTAAATTTGGAGCTTAATTAAAAGTATTAGTGTTTGAGGTTATGAGATTAGGGGATTATGTTTGCAATTTAATTATTAGTGATTGTAAGATTTAGGGTTTGAAGTTTGGAGTTTAATGATAAATGTGTCAAGTTGAGTGTTTGGGGTTATGGAATTAGTTTAGGGATTAAGGGATTGTGTTTGTACTTTAGTTATTAGTGATTGTAAGATTTAGGTGTTTAGATTCAAAGCTTATGGGTAAATGTGTCAAGTTGAGTGTTTGGGGTTATGTGATTAGCTTAGCGATTATGGGATTAGATTTGTACTTTAATTATTAGTGATTGTAAGATTTAGGGGTTTAAGTTTGGGGTTTAGGGGCAAATGTTTTAAGTGGAATGTTTGGGGGTAATGTGATTAGTTTAACAATTTAGTGGTTGAGGTTAGGAGTTTAAGGGTATAAACAATACACGTTTAAGTTGAGTGCTTGAAAATTGGAATTGGGGTTATGAAACTAGTTTAAAGGTTTATGGAGCCTTGTACTTTAAATACTAGTGATTGTAAGATTTAGGAATTGAAGTTGAGTTTATTGGGTAAATGTGTCAAGTTTAGCGTTTGGGGTTATATGATTATGGTAGGGATTTGGGGTTTATTTATGTTTATATTAGTCCCTAAAAGGCTTAAACTTTATTTTTAATCGAAATTGACTCATATGTTTTTATTTTTGGTAATTTAGTTAAATAATATTTTTGTTTATTCTAGTCATTGCAATTTAATTTTTAGTTAAAATAGCCCCATATTGATTTATATTTTTGACAATTATTTGAGTCCCTAAAATTTAATTTTTAGTCCAAATTAACACTTTTTTGTAATCTAGTCAAAACTTAAAAAAACCCAACAACCGCCTTTTTTAGCTCAAATCCCAAAGAACGATAACCAATCCCAATTCAAGTTCCAACGGTCAATTCCCAACTTTCAATTTCAAATGAAATTGAATAAATATTAAACAATTAAGTTAACAAATTATAGATGAGGGAAAAACCTGCCCATTTTTAAGGGTTATTTGCACTTTAGGTCATTACTAGTTTAGAGCCTTACACTTTAGTCCTTCTTTTGTTCTTTAATTTTAGTTTGAGTCTTTTTAGTCTTAATTTTAGTTAAGTCCAATGTCTTTAATTTAAATTTAAATTTTAGTCATTAATTTAGTCTAATGTCTTTAATTTTAGTCACTAATTTAGTCCAATGTCTTTGATTTTAATTTTAATTTTAGTCACTGATTTAGTTAAATGTCTTTAATTTTAGACACTAGTTTAGTTCAATGTCTTTAATTTTAATTTAATTTTTTTCATTATAATCTCAAAAACTTTATTTTTATTTCAAATTGACCCCATATTCATTTTTTGTAACTTACTCCATTGTTTTTAATATGATGATATTTTTATTCATGTTAGTCCCTAAAAATTTTAGTTTTCACAAAAATTGACTCTTATTAATTTTTAATTTTTGTAATTTACTCCAATATTTTAGATATGAATCAATTGATGATAATTTTGTTCATTCTAGTGTCTAATATTAATTTTAATGTGATTCATGTTCATGAAAGTCGAAAGACGTTAAATAATTTACTCGAAATGAACCCAAAGTTTATCGACTTCGACTATTTGTATCAAACTCAAACTTAATACGAAAACGAAACCCGAATTAACCCGCTCTGAAATGAATGCGACTTGAAATTACCCGACCTAAAATTAAACTGACCTGAAAAGAACCCGACCCGAAGTATACCTGTGCCTAAATTAACATGTCAATTAACTGATTCAGACCCGAACCGTTTTGACCCGACCTGAAATGAACTCGGCCCGAAATGAACCTGCACCCGACCCGAATCGCGTCGAAATATCAAATCGACCTGAAATGACATGTATCCGATTTGACCCGACATGTCAGGACCCGACTTCAAACCCGTCCGATTACCTGTTGTTACATCCCTAATAAAAATCTAAACTATAATCCCTAAATTCTAACCATGCACCTTAAATTTTAACCATGAACCCTAAATTCTAAACACTTACATTAAAACTTTAAAACTAAAACGCTTGTAGAAACAAAAAAATTCTACTTATATATATGAGATAATACTCTATTAATATATACGTGCCTACCCTAAAACAATTTCTAGATCCTTCGCTAGAAACCGGTGCTTTTCTAATTGAATTTCCTTCTCGTCCACCCGTATAATCCACCAAAATTAAATCAAAACTCTCAAAAAGCTCAAACCCGCCGAATTTAAAATACTTTTAGTAACCCACTCAAGAATCACAATCCGCGTCACATGTGGCGAAATAGTTGTCAGCCGTCGATATAATTCTATCGACGGTTTATATGCAATTTAATAAACATAACACGGATAGATACTCTCAATAAAAAAAACAGATCCGACGTTCCAAGCTCTCAGAGTCCGCGCATAAATTGTTGTACTCATGTTAACCGTCGATTAACAAGGAATCAACGGTACGGATGCTGCTCATTATTTTCACGCGGATCGTCACTTTCACCCGTCCATAAACATTTTAATCGTGCGACTCAGATTAATTCCCGCCAAACTTTTCAAAACCCAAAACACCAATCATTCGCTTTATAAATAACAACAGAGTCCTAGATCTTCTCACACTTACATTTCGTTCTAATCTTCCATTCTCAAATCTTAAACCCTTTTTACTAGAATTTCTAAGGCTTCCAAACACCATGTCAGGAAGAGGAAAGGGAGGCAAGGGGCTTGGAAAGGGAGGAGCCAAGAGGCATAGGAAGGTTTTAAGAGATAATATTCAGGGCATTACCAAGCCTGCGATTCGCCGTTTGGCTCGCAGGGGAGGAGTCAAGAGAATCAGCGGTTTAATCTACGAAGAAACCAGAGGTGTATTGAAGATCTTCTTGGAGAACGTGATTCGTGATGCTGTGACCTACACTGAGCACGCAAGAAGGAAGACTGTTACTGCCATGGATGTAGTTTATGCCTTGAAAAGGCAAGGCAGGACTCTCTATGGTTTTGGTGGTTAAGCTTAGAATTCTTAATAGATTTAGCTTTTGGGATATTAAGTTTGTGATTGTAATCATGGATCTTGGCTATAAATCTTTGCTTTTCATTTGTTGATGGTGTTGTAAATTCTGGTATTTCTTCTATCAAGTCTTTTGCGTTTATCTTAGTGTCTGTTTGTTTCCCTGTAATTGATTTTCCTGAAAACGTTTTTATAACTTTTTACTGTTTGGTTCATGGAAAATGAAAAAGTCAACAGAAAACCAATTACAGTCAATGGAAAATATACCTTGTTTAGGTGTAAAATGACTTACCCATTGATTTTTGTTAACTCGCTTTCCTTCTTCCTATTCTCTCAACAAATACTAATCTAAATCATAAATCTTAAAACTGAAACCCTAAATACTAACATAAAAACTAAATCCTGAATACTAACATATAAACTAAACCCTAAACTTTAAACCCTAAACCCTAAATATTAAAAACCCTAACCTTAAACCATAAACTTTAAACCCTAAAACACAAACATTAATCAATAAATATTAAACCCTAAACATTAAAAACCATAAACCCTAGATGTTAAACCATAAACACTAATATAACCTTAAACCATAAACACTAATCCATAAACACAAAACCCTAATGATATATCATAAACACAAAACTCTAAAACAAAACCCTAAACCCTAAATGTTAAACCATAAAAACTAAATGCTAACATAAACCTTAAACCCTAAATGTTAAACTATATATATTAAACCCCAAACACTAACATAAACCCTTACCCTAAACACTAACTCATAAAGCATAAATGCTAACATAAACACTAACATAAACACTAAACCATAAACAATAAGCACCAACATAAATCATAATCCCTAAATGCTAATATAAACAATAAACCCTAAAACCTAAACACTAAACCTTAGCATAAACCCTAAACTTTAAATGTTAAATCTTAAACACTAACATAAACCCTAAACAATAAACATTAACCCCTAAATCCTAAATGCTAACATAAATACTAAACCTTAAACACTAAGCACTAACATAAACCTTAAACTCTAAATGATAACCTAAACACTAAAAGCTAAACACTAAACTATAAACATTAACATAACCCTAAACCATAAAATGATAAACCCTAAACACTAACCATGAACTCTAAATGCTACTATAAACCCTAATCACTAAACCCTAAACCCTAAATGTTACCATAAAACCTTAAATCATAAACCCTATCAACCAACATAAACCCTAAACCTTAAACACTAACATAAACCATAAACACTAATCTAAACCCTAAATCTATACCTTAAATATTAATCCCTAAATGCTACCATAAACACTAAATACTAGTCTAAACCATAAACCATAAATGAAATCCTAAACCCTAAACCTTAAAACCCAACCTAAACATTAAACCATGTTTTGATTGGAACTTGTTTGTACTATTATCGATGGTTGTTTGTGGATTGTTCATGAAATTTTCAGGAAACTCTACGAAACAATGTAAAATGAATTGTACAACATCATCCAAACACCGGAAAATGGTTTCTGCAATTAGTTTTCCAACAACTGTAGCTCATTTTCCAGAATTCATTTTCCGGAAACAGTTTTCAGTGAAACAAACAGACCCTTAAGTTCATTCACCCAGTCAATTCTAGAAATGCGCTTGTTGAATCACTAGGGCAGCAGCCAAACTATTATCGAGTCAATTCAGATACTGATTGGAAAGTCTACTGATTTCTTTTGGATGAAATCTGCTGATTCTGATTATCAAGTATGTTGGCTATAATTATAAATCTGATTGTAGATGAGGCAGAAGAATGCCTGATGGTTTGGTGAGTTCCGTCAATTTTCCTTGTATCCTTATAAGCCCCGCCATTACCTTTGAGCTTTCATTTAGTAACCAATGCTTGTTCAAATGTGTAGAGCATGCTCGTCCACTCCTTTCCTGGTTAACGAAAGTAACCCTTGGCCATGACTGGTTTGATGGCGAAAGTGTTATCATCGTCTTATTGTGTTTTTATGGCACACTGAAAATTTGAAATCTAAATTTAGAGGTCACTGACCCCCTACTCTGTGAAACTACACATGATTAAAACAATGGTAAAATACACTAGAGGTTATTTAGTTACTCCTTCTTTTCCACTAAAAATAAATTTTGTGTGTTTTAAAATTGTCTTATTAAATAATTAACAACTTTTACAAGATACATTTTCATTGCTACCCTTTATTTAGTTTTTTAACAAAACAAAATGGCTAAAGGGGTACTTTTGCCTTTGAGTTTGACCCAAAAATGCAATTTCGCCCCTCGCCGAAAAGTGCACTCAATGTGGCCCTCCAGTTCATGAAATTGATCAAATTGATCCTTTGACCGACGTTGACCGTTACGGTGGTGATGTGGCAGTTAATGGTGATGACGTGGCAATCCATGATGCTGATATGGAAGTCAACGGTGCTGACGTGGCAGTACATGTGGGATGATGACGTGGCAGGATGGGCTGAATTAATTATTTTAACTGAATTCGAGGGCATAATTATTTTTTTTCCTGAGATTAGGGGCATAATTGATTTTAATTAAAAGTTCTATAACTTATTTAATATTTAAGTTGAAAAATAAGAATTTATGAAATTATTAAAATTTTAAATATTAAAACTAGATAAATAAATTTATTAAGTGAGAATAATTTAAAAAAACAAAGTGAAAACTCTTACAGAAGATCAAAGTATTTTTCAATTTATTTTATAAAAATTCATAAAGTTAATAAAAATAAATAAAATATTCTAAAAGTTACTGAAAATAAAAATTATATAAAAATTAAAATATATTATTTAAAAAAATTTAATCTAAAAACTTAATAATTTTTTTATAAATTATTAAAAAAGTAAACACTTTTATCGAAAAAAATTCGACTTCGTCATTTTGAGTATTACTACTCGTTAGATTTTTTAGTGGAATCAACATTGTACTATAGTAACAATAGAATTCAATTTTTTTTTCGCTTTTTTACATCAATTTGATGCTCATTAATATTTGATGTACAAAAATAAAAGAGAATTTTGGCTTTATTAATACTTTAATACAATGATGTCTCAATTGAAAATATGTTCAAGTAATATTAGTACGCGTAGCATAACGAGAAACAATCGAAAGATTCTCTAATGGTTTATAAATATTTTTTAATTTTTTATATTTATAATTTTAATATTTTTACTTATATTTAATTCATTATGGTGTTTTTATTGAATATTTAAATATTATTTAAATATTAGTAGTTTTTATTTTTTTAGCTTAAAGATTAAATAAGTTATCGAACTTTTAATTATGCCCCTAAACTCTAGAAAAAAAATTAATTATGCCCTTGAATTCGGTTAAAATAATCAATTCAGCCCCTCCTGCCATGTCATCATCCCACGTGTACTGCCACGCCAGCATCGTTAACCACCACGTCAGCATCATGGACTGCCACGTCATCAATGTTAACTGCCACGTCAGCACCGTAACGGTCAACGTCGGTCAAAGGGCCAATTTGATCGATTTCATGAACTGAAGGGCCACATCGAGTGCACTTTTCGACGAGGGGCAAAATTGCATTTTTGGGTCGAACTCAGGGGCAAAAATACCCCTTTAGCCAAACAAAATTTAACTTTTTAAGGATAAAATTGTCATTTTAATTAATTTACAACATATCTCTTACACAATTTTCCACCTAGAATTAGGTAAAAGTAAATAATAGATTTATTAGGTGGGATGGAGGGAGTATAAATTTAGTAATAAATAAATTATTATTTTTTAGAAATAATAATTTAGTCTCTTCATTATAAGTTTAGTAACAAATATGACACACAATTAAAATTTAAGGTAAACTAAACCTAGTGGTTTTCTAACGGTTAATTCGATTTGTGGCCAAACAAAATTACTTAAAACCGAATTAATGGAACTTTTTAAATCTTTAACTGTTAATCAAAACTTTTTTTGAAAAATATTAACCGAACCGAATAAATTTTAGTTAATTCGATCGGTTTTCGAATAACCAAAACACATTAGTTTTCTTAATCAAAATTATTACACAATACAAATCTTTAAAAATACTTTTTAGTTTACAAAGATAAAATTACATTTAATTTAAATAATATCTAAAAATAGATAAAAACATTAGAATTTTAGATTAAACATTATAATAAAATAAAACAAGTAACATAAAAAAATGCATGGTCTAGTTGATATAAAAATACCAAGTCAATCAATTTAAACTTTGACAAACTATAAGAACACTTGGACTGTTATCAAAACGACCAATCTGCATAAAGAAAGATGATATAATTTGCACAATGAAAAAAAATTCAAAAATCAAATACAAAATTTGTATCTATTAAAATAATTTCAAATTAGATTTTTCATTACCCTACCAAATAAGTTTTCAACTAATTATACTGGACAACAAACTTAAAATATCACCAATTATTTTTTTTTAAAAATAAAACAGTTTTCAAGATATATATAGAACAAAAAAAAAAGATTCATATTATGTCCGGTCTTTATTATTTATTAATAGTGATAAATTATATAAGTGGTCAGAGTATAAAAGAAGATATCTACAGCAGCAAGAAGCTGTTTTGATTTTCTCTTGGTGTAGAGACGAGAGAACATGTATGATTTGAACACAATTCAATGTAAAAAGTATTGTTCATGAGATCATCTCTAAATATGATACCATATTCTAGGTAATAGTACCGAAGAATTTACTATAGATAATGAAAATATATTAGTCTTTAAATTTCTTCATATACTGCTATGCATTCAATAAATCCTCCTAAAAAGTATCTGTTGGAAAAATGTGAGAAATTGGAAACTTTGAGCCATATTTTCTAGTTGAAAAGATGAAGGTTCGAATGATAAATTTATTAATTTATATTCTACTCCATGATACCTTTACGACGGTATCTCATATGCTCAAAACGGTTGAGAAGTGAATGAGAAATTGATGCTCAAAGTAAGGTTGTTATGAATTGTGTTAAGGAAAATATGAACCCCTTATCCCACATGGGTGGGATAACAAGCTTCGGAATGGTTTAAATACACCAACCCACTTGGAAGTCATTGAATGACTTGAATGAACACTATGCCTCATGCGTAGGGGGTGCGAATCGAATCTCGTTGAACCCATTCAGGTTGGGTTCTGAATTTAATAGGAAAATTTGTGACTTTTCATTAATTCGGATATTAAAAGATATTAAAATCAATTCATAAGAAATATATCCCGTTTTCTTTTATCCCGGTGATAGGCTAAGGCAAGATTTCAAGTTTGAGATCTCTTTAGTTCGTGCTTCTGTCGAAGATCTTCATGTTGTTGTATCCTGGGAGACGAACGATCAACCAAACTCAAGCACCGCGGAATGGTCGAAATTTGTCTTAAGGAAACTGCTCTTCGCAGGCCTCAACTTTAATCTGGTTTTATAATTCTTCTCTTCTTATTTATTTGATTAAAGTTGTTTCTTTTATTTTATTTTTATTATCATCTTGGATTGATTAGATTGTAACAATCTTAAGACGAATCTTCTTCTACCTTTCTTCTAATCCGAGACGATATATTCGTGATAGAGATAGCAAATAAATTGGTTTCAGGATTTATCCTGTCGTTTTAACGGATTTGCTAAAATCTCAAAGTTGGACAAATCTGGTTACAAAAATTGTCGGTAATAAACGAGAAATTAATTTTATGTTTATTGGAATTTATTTTAATTCCTCTTTGTTTCTTTTGAACAGAAACAATGACTATTGGAGATTCTGTCGATTCTACTGCTAAGGTCCTTGTACCTGCACAAACTTCGAAATAACTAATACCGAATCTGAATGCAACGACAGTGGCAATGAGCTAGAGCCAAAGAGGCCAATGTTGTGGAGGATGAAGATCTATGCGCGGTGATTTCTGAAGTCAACCTGGTTGACTCTAACCCGAGGGAATGGTGGCTTGACACTGGAGCCACACGCCATATATGTTGTGACGATAACTCCTTCTCTGAGCTGATACCTTGCGACAATGGGGAGAAGCTCTACATGGGAAATGCTGCGACTTCCAAGATCAAAGGCAAGGGAACAATGGTCTTGAAGATGACTTCTAGAAAAAGAACTCAAGCTGCAGAATGTATTGTACGTGCCTGACGTACGCAAAAACCTTGTTTTTGGAACACTTTTAAGTGTTCACGGTTTTAAAATGGTTTTTAAGCCCTAGAAGTTAATTCTGTCAAAAGGGGGGATGTTTGTGGGTAGGGGATATGTATTGAATGGAATGTGGAAACTCAATGCTATCTTTGTAAAATCCAAAATAATGAATAAGAATGCAACTTCTTCTTTTGTTTACATGCTCAAATCATTTAATTTATATGACATGGTAGACTTGGACATGTTAATTATGATACCTTACGTAGGTTAATTAACTTGGAACACATCCCTTCATTTCACATTAATTATAACCATAAATGTGAAACGTGTGTAGAAGCAAAATTAACAAGGTCTTCATTTCAAACAATTGAAAGAGGTACATAACCACTTGATCTAATACATAGCGATGTATGTTATTTGAAATTTTTTCAAATTAAAGGAGGAAATAAATATTTTATTACCTTCATCGATGATAGCACAAAGTATTGCTATGTATATTTGCTTAAAAGCAAAGACAAAGCTATAGAGAAATTTATACTCTATAAGCAAGAAGTCGAAAACCAACTTAATAAAAAGATTAAGGTGGTAAGAAGTGATCGTGGTGGTGAATATGTTAACCCATTTGGTGAATATTGTTCACAACATGGAATTATTCATGAAGTAACACCATCATATTCTTCTCAATCTAATGGAGTAGCCGAACGCAAAAATCGAACTCTAAAAGAAATGATGAATGCTTTGTTAGGAAGCTCTGGGTTACAACAGAACATGTGGGGGGAAGCGGTTCTTTCGGCTAATTATCTTTTGAATAGGGTTCCTCGAAAGGAAAAGGATAAGACACCATATGAGTTGTGAAAAGGTCGAAAGTCTTCCTATAAACACTTGAAAATGTGAGGGTGTCTTGCCAAGGTAATGGCTCAATTACCAAAACAAACGAAAATATGTTCAAAAATCGAGGATTGTATTTTTATTGGCTATGCTGAGCATAGCAATGCTTATCGATTTCTTGTGTATGAATAAAAAAATCCTGAGATTCACAAGAACACGATAATGGAATCAAAGAATGCATCATTCTTTGAAAATGCATTCCCTTATAAATCTAGGGAACTTGATCAAAGTTCAACAAAACAAACTTTGGATAAAATGATTCCAAGTGATCAACAAGAGGCTGAAAATGAAATAGAGCCAAGAAGGAGCAAACGAGCAAGGGTAGAAAAATCTTTTAGATCTGATTTCTTAACCTTTATGCTGGAGGTTGAACCTCTAACGTATAATGATGTTATACGCTCCTATGAAGGCACCTTATGGAAAGATGCCATTAAGAGCGAAATTGATTTCATCATGCAAAACCATACATGGGAATTAGTGGACCTTCCTCCTGAAATTAAACCACTAAATTCAAATTTCTAACACCATTCCAGTCTTCTACAGTTGGCCAACCCCCTCCTAAATCAAGTATAGCTCTAAAATTTGTATCTTGCTCTTCAAATCTTTGAAAAGTTCGTTCAAAATTCCGAGCAGTCTTTAACATCAAGTAAATAGAGTTCCACCTAGTACAAACATCAATACACATTTTTTTACATTCTATCTTCTTCAACTCAACACACTCCAAAAACTTCTTTAATCTAGTCGGAGACTGTCTCACAGCCCCCCTGACACGTGCAACTGATTTATTCATTTTCTTTAAGCCTTCAACAACAATCTAATTCACAATGTGTGCCATGCATCTCATATGAAGATATTTACCATTAGCAATGCAACTTTCTCGAGGACTAAATTTCTTTTTTAAATAAAAAATAGCAGTATCTTTAGAACTTGCATTATCAATAGTAATAGTGAACAATTTATCAATCCCCCAACTCAATAAGTATTTCTCAATCATCATCCCAATAGTCTCTCCCTTATGACTAGAAATTAGACAAAAATTAATGATATTCTTGTTCAATTTCTAATCATTGTCAATAAAATGGGTAGTGAGACATAAATAATTAATTCTTTGCAAAGATGTCCACGTATCAGTAATTAAACAAACTCTCAAACATGAACTTTTTAAACATTTCTTTAGCTTAACCCTTTCATCCAAATACAATTGATAAACATCCCTAGTCATAGTAATTCTTCAAGGAATACGAAACCTAGAGCATGTCACTGACATAAATTTCTTAAAACCTTCACTTTCAACAAATGAGAAAGGCAATTCATTAATCACAATCATTTCGGCTAACACTTTTCTAATCCATTTTGATCAAATTTTCAAGTTGCAAGATATCCCACTTCTCCTTCAAGACCTTTAGTAGGTAAAACTAGTTGGCCTTAATTAGTTTCAACATTGTTACTAAGGTTTTTCTTGCATTGATTTATGTGATATTTCAATGAATCAGTTCTATTTTTTCCCATCGTAGCAATATTCTTTATCACAATAATTACATTTACTCTTAGTTTCACCTTCACTATTAACAAATTTAATAAAAATGTGACCACACTTCTGGCCTTAGCAGACTAACTTTTCGTTTAACCCCTCTTATTTTATTGGTTTGACTTGAAGCTTCACCAGTTGAGTTTTTAGAATCTGTCAATGGGGTGAAACAATGTCTTCAATAGATGTTGCTACATTGGCCATCTACAATATATATATATATATATATATATATATATATATATCCTTGATCAGTTACAATTACATAGTCATATAAGTAAGACACTAATTAAATTATATAAAAATAATAAGTTGCAGCAATATTAAAAAAATTATAAATGTTGTTTTGATACATAGTATTTAAAAATTAAAAGTATGCTTGTACTATTTTAAAAGAAGTCAAGCATTGCAAGTAGTTGTTGCATGGTATTTAATTCATTTTAACTAACAGACAACAAACTCCTTTATATTTAAGATGATGAATAATCTAATAGAAAGATGCAAAACACTCGAAGGGCAGACAACGAACTCTTTTATATTTAAGAAAGAACAATTAATTGGTAAAACAACAGTTAAGAAAGAATCCTCTATTAAATATGTAGTTAACTAAACATTGTTATTCCATACCTATTGATTTATAACAACAATTAACAAAATAAAAAGAATCATTTTTTTATAAAGTGATAACTCAATTTAACTGTTAACTAATGTTATAAAACAATTAAGAAAGAATCCTTTATATTTAAGAAACAACAATTAACAAGCAACCTCAAATTTATATCAGCTAGGAACTAGACCCTGGATGAGCACCAACAAATACGTAAGACATGGCTTTGGTCACTTCATACCTATTGTTTTAATTTGACTATTCTATCTTAAAAATTAATGCAAGGGTGCCGTTCAAGTTTCAACAATTGTTGTTTTTCCGTTAACCTTAACTCAAGCAAGAAAGATGGCACTAATCAAGAGTGCCTAAGAAAAGAAAAATAACAACAATTAAAAGTTAAGAAAGAATTCTCTATATGTAGATAACTCAATTTTTGTCTAAGATTTTTTCTTAATTGTTGAAACATAGTTTAGTATGGAAAGGATTGTGAAATGTCAAGCATAAATGAAAAGAAAAATATAACTAGACAAAATTAAAAAATATATATAACAACATATATAAACTATAAAACCAACATCCATAAACACTAAAACGGCTCACGATGAAGCTCCAATGAATGGGTAAGACAAAAATTTCGCAACAATCATCTAATCATGCATATAACCTAAAGCAACCAAGAAATACTCATTTAAAGCAAGTCAACATACAACAAAGCTAAGAATCATCAATTCAAGATTTCGCAAGCAACCAAACACGCTTAACGTCCATAAAGATGTCAAAAGCCACATTAAGGCATGCTTCAACATTTTTAACTTAGTAGCAACAATAACGATAGCAAAAACATATGAGTTTGGACTCCAACTCCATAACACGTAAGTCTAGCATTCCTATTGCTTAAGTATTATTACAACCATTAAAAATCATACTTTGAGCTAGCAAAGAACTTCAAGACTCATCTCTTGGCTCGCTTGTCTTCCGAAACTACTAACGATCTGTATTGTTGGAAAAGAGAGCGTAAGCTTAAAAGCTTAGTGAGCGGAGCTCAAAATCACAACAACAACAACAATGTAGTTCAAAACATATGTTTTAGCCTAAAGGAAAAATCATTTAGAAAGGAAATATGATAATCCAAAAGCATAAACAAAACATGGTATGCACATGCACAACCATTTAAAGAGGGACTACACATCACCGTTCACAACAACTAGTATATTTTCGGTGGGACTACACATCACCGTACTAACCTACTAGTCACTTTCGGTGGGACTACACATCACCGTATTCAATAATAACTAACCATCACGTGAGGCTTGACAACAACTACGACCACACAACATCATTAAAATGAGGTAAAAACAATCCGCATTTCACACAACAACACGAATAAACACGTGTACCAACAATCAACAGAACAAGGCAAAAATAGACAAACTTACACTTGGGGTTTAGGTTGGCCCCTAAGGCTCCACCTAAACCCCGAGAAACCTTCTTTGAACATTTTAAAGCTTCAAAACAATTTTCACTCACCAGCTCAAACCCAAAACAAGCTTATGGTCTTCCTTCAAGCTTCCGCAACTTTCGGAGTAGCGTCCGAAGAACCCAATTCGTTATCCACTGCTTCTACCCAAATCAAAACAATGAATTAATACATCTTTCAACATTCAAACTCAATGTAATCAATTCCATCAAAACCCGACAACAACAAGCATCTGATTTCTATTCGAAACTAACCTAAACCATCCACATTTCTACTCTAATATCAAGTCAGCCATATCCTCATCAATTCAGCATCCAAACCATGTTCAAACACTCCAAAAACACCAACCCAACAATATCGACCCATTAGAAGTTCTTCCCCACCAATTTCACACAAAAAATCCTAAATATTCATTACCCAAAATTTACCCATTTCCAATATTTCGAGATTTCATGTTAAACCCATTATCTTAACTCCATTTTACACTAAAAAACATCCTTTAAAACTCACTCAAACCACTGTTTTCACTAAAAAGCTTAAACCCTTCAAAAATCCTATTTTTACCTAAACGAAGAAACTTGAGAAATCTTCAAAACCTTAAAGAGTAGGTGCTAAAAACAAGATTGGAAGGAAGAGAAGAATAAAACCAAGTTGCTTACCTTTTGAAACCTCCAAAAATAGTGAAGCTTGGTGAAAAAGTGAGAGTGGCTATGGTGTGGGTGTTTTAACGTGAAAAACTTTTGGGGAAGAAGAATAGATGACAAATTTGAAATAATGTATTTTATTTTAACTCGAAACCTATCTCCAAAATCCATTTGACCACATTTTACAAAAAGACCCTTTTTAATTTCTCTTTTTCCCCATAAGTTTTAAAATGGTATATTTTAAACCGTCTCGCTAAAATTTAATTTAACCCGAACCGGCTTAACCAACCTGAGTATCTTCCGAGCCTCAAACCCGAGCGTTACAGTAAATGTGTTAAGTTGAGTGTTTGGGGTTATGGGATTAGCTTAGGGATTATGAGATTAGACTTGTACCTTAATTATTAGTGATTGTAAGGTTTAGGGGTTCAAGTTTGGGGTTTAAGGGGCAAATGTTTTTAAGTATAATGTTTGGAGTAATGAGATTATTAGCGATTTAGTGGTTGAGGCTAGGGATTTAGGGGTATAAACAATACATGTTTAAGTTGAGTGCTTAGAAATTGGAATTGGGGTTATGAGATTAGTTTAGGGATTTATGCAGGCTTGTACTTTAAATACTAGTGATTGTAAGATTTAGGGGTTGATGTTTGAGGTTTTATGGATAAATGTATCAAGTTGAGTGTTTGGGGTTATATGATTAGGTTAAGGATTTGGGTTTATTTCTGTTCATATTAGTCCCTATAAGGCTTAAACTTTATTTTTATCCGAAATTGACTCATATATATTTCTATTTTTGGTAATTAGTTAAATAATATTTTTTATTCTAGTCCCTACAATTTAATTTTTATTTAAAATTGCCCCATATTGATTTATATTTTTGACAATTATTTGAGTCCTTAAAATTTATTTTTTAGTCCAAATTAACCACTTTTTTTGTAATCTGGTCCAAAGTTTAAAAAAACCCAACAACAGTCATTTTTAGCTCAAATCCCAAAGAACGATAACCAATCCCAATTCCCAACGGCGAATTCCATCTTTCAATTTAAAATGAAATTGAGTAAACACTAAAAAATTAAGTTAATAAATTACATATGGAGGGAAAAAACCCGCCCATTTTTTAAGTGTTATTTGAACTTTAGGTCATTATTAGTTTAGGAGCCTTACACTCTTTTTGTTCTTTAATTTTAGTTTGAGTCATTTTAGTCTCGATTTTAGTTTAATCCAATGCCTTTAATTTAAATTTAGATTTTAGTCATTGATTTAATCTAATGTCTTTAATTTTAGTAAGTGATTTAGTCCAGTGTCTTTAATTTTAATTTTAATTTTAGTAACTGATTTAGTCAAATGTCTTTAATTTTAGTCACTGGTTTAGTCCAATGTCTTTAATTTTAATTTTAATTTTTTGTTCATTATAGTCCCTGAAACTTTATTTTTATTTTAAATTAACCCCTATTCATTTTTTATAACTTACTTCATTGTGTTTAATATGATGATATTTTTATTCATTTTAGTCCCTAAAATTTTTAGTTTTCACCGAAATTGACCCTTATTAATTTTTAATTTTTGTAAATTGCTCCAATATTTTAGATATGGATCATTTGATGATAATTTTGTTCATTCTAGTGCATAATATTTATTTTTAATGTAATTCGTGTTCGTGGAAACCGAAAGCTGTTAAATATTTTACTTGAAATGAACCCAAAGTCTATCGATTACTTGTATCAAACTCAAACTTAATACGAAAACGAAACTCGAATTAACCCGATCTGAAATGAAACCGACTTGAAATTACCCGACCTAAAATTAAACTGACCTGAAATGAAACTGACTTAAAATGAACCCGGCCTGAAGTCTACCCGTGCCCGAATTAACCTGTCAATTAATTGATTCGGACCGAACAGTTTTGACCCGACTTGAAATGAACTCAGCCCGAAATGAACTCGACTTGAAATGACATGTATCGGATTTAACCTGACATGACATGACCCGACCTGAAACCCATCTGATTACATGTTTTTTACATCCCTAATAAAATCTAAACTATAACTCCTAAATTCTAACCATGCACCTTAAATTTTTACCATAAACCCTAAATTTTAAACTCATACACTATAATTCCTAACTAAAATTCTAAAACTAAAATGATTGTGAAAACAAAAAAAAATCTACTTACTGTATATGGGATAATAATCTATTAATATATACGTGACTACCCAAAAACAATTTCTAGATCCTTTGCTAGAAACTGGTGCTTTTCTAATGGAAAATTCTACAACGTGCGACGAACACCGATGAACACCACTAATAATGAACATTGATGAACATCATCAAATTAATTAATAAAGATTTAAAATTTCAAGGACCCATCAAATAATTAATAATTACTTTAAAAAATTCAATTAAATTATTTATATATATATTAAAATTTTATTTTTTTAATAAGGGTAAACTATATATTTAGTACATCACATATTTCCGTATTTTTATTGAACCCTCATTATTTAAATATTATTTCAATTTGACCCTATTCTTTATAAAAAATAATTTAACTCTCAACCTAAAACCCTAAACTATTAAACCTTAAACCCTTAAACTCTTAAACATATACCTTAAACAAATTTAGGGAAGATATATCTTTAAGAGTTAAATGAGAATGTAACTTTGAACCAAACTGAAAAATGTAAGACAAAGGTACACATGGATCCTAAACAAATTTACTGCTCTGCGCTATTTCTTATGTAGATATTATAAGAGAACACTCTTTTCACTCGAACACCAATCTGCAAAATGTTGTCAATTAGCTCATCTAAAACCACAACTTACAGGAACAACAAATATATGCTAAAGACTGCCCACACACGAATCGGCCCATAGAAAGAGGGCAACGCTTGATGGTGTGATTAGCTCATTGATTAGTGCAGTCAATGCATTTCATCTCCTAAAAGTCGCAGGGCATACCCTATAGGGTAACATAGTTATCTCCATCATTCAATATGATTAACAGGGACAAGCATATCATAATCACTAGATTAACTTTAAACATTGTCCATAACAACCGATACGAGAGTTAACTATATAGTTCATGTCCTAGACTGGTTTCAGTGACAATATATAGATAATGCATGCCAAATTATATTTGTATCTTTCTGAAAAAAAAGGAAAAAACGAAAATAATAAGCACTGACCGGAGAACGCTGGTATTGTCCACAGGGCATGTATCTAAATCTTGTTCTAGCGATATAAGTATATCCGCCTATAGAAAAGAATGCAATTTCGAGTCAAGTCAGTAAATCAAAAATCATTGCATTCAATTTCAAATCAAACATTGGTAAGAACCCGCAAAAAATACCACTCTCATTAAAGCAAAATAGCCTGCTTAAAAAATACAAGGGAATCTCAATTTTTTGTTAAGAACAAGCTCCAAATATTTATAATGTCAATTTTTTTTTTTGGATAATTAGGTTGGCTTTCATTATCCAGTAAGCAAAAGAGTACCACAAAAAAAAAACGTAATCAGACACTAAACCGCACCCCAAGCTATACAAATAGGGTCGTGCGCAAGCATAGGTCTATCTTTACATCTCTGTGCTATTTTAATCTGTATAACCTCTCTAATTATGTGAGTAATAGCATCAAAATTCCTCGACTCACCACGAAATTGACGTCGATTTCGCTCCTCCCAAATATGATAGATAACAGCATTCCACGAAAGGCGCAAAACAAAAGACCTCAAAGACTTCCCTTTGAACCGAGAAGCCCTCATCACATTGCCTACCCAGCTTTCACCTCCCAAAACAGCACCATTCCATAAGCCTATCGTATCCCAAATCCCTATAGTGAAACTGCAACCCGAAAACAGGTGGTCATGAGTCTCCACACCTTCATCACATAACACACAATTTGTAGAGTCCACAACACCCCATTGCAGCAACCTATCCTTAGTTGAGAGGCGTCCCATAATTGCCAACCATGCAATAACAGCATATTTCGGAATTTGTTGAGGGAACCATATAAGATGCTGCCAAGGAACCTTCATTTTCGGGACACGAATGGCCCTCCAAATCAGCCTAGCATTCAGCGAATCCAACACAGCAATAGCAGCAAAATAGGGACTAGCTTCACCGCGAAGCTTTAGAAGCTTACGCAACGTCCAGCTCATCGAATCTCTAGGCTCCACCGTCCAAAAATCATCGCCTTTGAAAGCATAATTCTTCAACCAAGCCACCCATAAAGATCCATGATCAGCAAGAATATCGCGAATAAGGAGAAAAGAACATGCCTTACTCCATGTGGTTAAGTCCTTAAGACCAAGGCCCCCCTCGCTCTTCAGACAGCAAACCTGCGACCATTTGACCTTAGCACCACGCATAGGAACATCAGCACCTTCCCAAAAGAAACGCGCACAAATCTGCTCAATCTTCCTAAGAACACCTGATGGCAAAACAAGCTGCCTGCACCAATAATTCGTAACCCCTAGCAAAACAGTCTTTATCAATTGAAGCCTCCCTGCAAAGCTAAGATTACGAGTAGACCATTGTCGCAACTTCCCTCTAACTTTTTCAAAAAGAGCTTGGCAATCACTTTCAGTAAGTTTCCTCGTTACAAGAGGGACACCCAAGTACCTAACTGGTAGGGAACTCACACGAAAACCAATCACCTCACTTATGATCGACAAAGATTCACTAGAAACCCCTGAAGCAAAGAGCTCACTCTTCGAAGCATTAAGCTGCAGCCCCGACATTTCACTTATAATGTCAATTTTCATAGAATCAAACCGTCACAAATGAACCCAAATTGAGAGTGGTAACAAACCTCTGGATAGTTCTTTGGCAATCCAAAATCCAACTCTGGAAAGCCTAGAAATTAACATAATTTGATGAGGTAAAACAGAATCTTGTTTAAAGGAGAAAACATAAATATGCTTAGAAACTCAGGACACGTTAAACTGTTAGCAAACATATCCTAGGTGGTGATAAGGGTCTATGCAATAATTTTTCCTATTGAACAAGTTAAAAAAAAATTAAGCCAAGTTTTTTCTGGAAAGAATAGAAAGAATTAAACCGGTTTTGTTTTGGAAAGAAAAAAATACGAGTAATTGATTTGGGATGGGTAGGTAAGTGTGTGATTATACTGATAGGTCCCGACTCAATTGAATGATCATCCAAATTTTTCATTTCATTTAACTCTCAAAGTTATATCTTCCCTAAATTTATTTAGGGTATAAGTTTAAGAGTTTAAGAGTTTTAGGTTGAGGGTTAAGGTTTAATTATTTTTATAAAGAATAGGGTCAAATTAAAATAATATTTAAATAATAAGGGTTCAATAGAAATACGGAAATAAGTGATGTACTAAATATATAGTTTACCCTTATTAAAAAATAAAATTTTAATATATATAAAAATAATTTAACTGAATTTTTTAAAGTAATTATTAATTATTTGATGAGTCTTTAAAATTTTAAATCTTTATTAATTAATTAAATAGTGTTCATCAATATTCATTATTAATGATGTTAATCGGTGTTCGTCGCACGTGGTAGACTTATCCTTTTCTAATTGAATTTCCTTCTCGTCCACCCGTATAATCCACCAAAATTAAATCAACTCTCAAAAAGCTCGAACCCGCCGAAATTAAAAAACTTTCAGAAAACCACTCAAGAATCACAATCCGCGTCACATGTGGCGAAATCGTTGTCAGCCGTCGATATAATTCTATCGACGGTTTATATGCAATTTATAAACATAACACGGATAGATAATCTCAATAAGAAAAACAGATCCGACGTTCCAAGCTCTCAGAGTCCGCGCATAAATCGTTGTACTCATTTTAACCGTCGATTAACAAGGAATCAACGGTACGGATGCTACTCATTATTTTCACGCGGATCGATACTTCCACCCGTCCATAAACATTTTAATCGTGCGACTCAGATTAACCCCCGCCAAACTTTTTAAAACCCAAAACACCAATCATTCGCTCTATAAATAACAGCAGAGTCCTAGATCTTCTCACACTTACATCTCATTGTAATCTTCCATCGCCAAATCTAAAACTTATTTACTAGAATTTCCAAGGCTTCCAAATACCATGTCAGGAAGAGGAAAGGGAGGCAAGGGGCTTGGAAAGGGAGGAGCCAAGAGGCATAGGAAGGTTTTAAGAGATAATATTCAGGGCATTACCAAGCCTGCGATTCGCCGTTTGGCTCGCAGGGGAGGAGTCAAGAGAATCAGCGGCTTGATCTACGAAGAAACCAGAGGTGTGTTGAAGATCTTCTTGGAGAACGTGATTCGTGATGCTGTGACCTACACTGAGCACGCAAGAAGGAAGACTGTTACTGCCATGGATGTAGTTTATGCCTTGAAAAGGCAAGGCAGGACTCTCTATGGTTTTGGTGGTTAAGCTTAGAATTCTAAATAAATTTAGCTTTTGGAATATTAAGTTTGTGATTGTAATCATGGATCTTGGCTATAGATCCTTGCTTTTCTGTTGCTGATGTTGTTGTAATATCTTGATATTTCTTCTATTGTCAATTGATGTAGTTCACCAAGTCTTTTACGTTTATCCTAAGTTCATTTACCCAGTCAATTCAACAAATGCGCTTCTTGAATCTTTAGGGCAGTAGCCAAACCGCGGATTCTGATTATCTAGTATGCTGGCTATAATTATAAATCAGATTATTGATATAGTTAGAAGAATGACTGGTGGGTTGGTTAGTTCTGTCAATTTTCCTTGTACCCTTAAATCCCGCCATCACCTTTGAGCTTTAATGATCTGGCCGAGTTCCTACTGCCTGGCCTCCCATTTGACATGTATACTCAAACGAACCTTCTTTTAGTAACCAATGTTTGTTCAAATATGTAGAGCATGCTCGTGCACTCCTTTCCTGGTTCACGAAATTAACCCATGGCTGGTTTGATGGAGAAAGGGTTGTCATCATTTTATTGTGTTTTTATGGCACACTAAAATTTTCAACTGTAAATTTAGAGGTCACTGATCCCCCTTTGTGAAACTACACATTATTAAAACAATGGTAAAATACACTAGAGGTCATTTAGTGTATTTTATCAAACAAATCATTATTTTCTAAAATAATAATTCAGTCTCTCTATTATAAGTTTAGGAACAAACATGTCAATTAAAATTTTGGATAAATACATCAGTAACTACCGAACTAATTTTAGATACTTATTTTAACCATCGAATTATTAAATTTTACCATACCACCAAGCATAAATTGACAAATTTTGATTATCAAAAAATATTCATTTCGAAGCGTTTCAATATTATGCATATGAAATTATTAAACTAAATGTGATAAAGAAAAAATATTTAATTTAATCTAAAAATATAAAACCATAAATTTATTTTTATTTTAAATCTTGCTTTAACTATACTTTAAATATATTTAAAATATTTTAATTTTTTTTTCCAAAAGAATTGACTTAATTAATGGTTTGTATATTTTTACACATCCCAAATGACCTAAGTTTGAATTCTCTCTCAATCAATTTTATTTCTTTTTCCCTAACAATTACTGAATTATAAGATATATACAAAAGAGTGTAATTTATATCAATAGAAGTTGTTTGATGTAGTGGTAATAGTATGAGTTTTTACCTTGGAGGTCTTAGGTTTTAACCTTACCAAACACATTTCTTATTTCTTTGATTTTTCTTTAATCATGAGGTGACACGTGTCACCACCTGGTTAGTGGAAAATAAATATTAAATATATTAATTAAAATAAATTGTCTAATCGGGTGATGACACGTGTAGTCACTCGATTCGATGATTAAATTTAATTAATTAAATTAAAATTAATATCAAATTGATATTATAGGTAAATAATAATGACTGAATATGTAATTTTACAAATTTCCGTTTACTGCCACGTCACTCATCCATTAGTTTTTTAACTGCAATAGTCAAAATAGGTCAATTTAATAAGTTTGGTGGTCTGATTGATGAGTTCGATGGTCAAAATAAGTATGCTCAATTAGGTCGGTGATCACTAGTGTAGTTTACCCTAAATTTTTTTGACAAACATGTTACTTTATCACTAAAATAGAAATAAGAGCTTGGTATAATAATAACTTTAGTCTCCAAAAGCGATGCATTATATTAATTTAGTCTTAATTAGAAATAATTCAATAAATTTAAACATTCATATTTAAAATTTTTGACACCGCACCATCCTAAAACACACCTTTCGACCACTTATCACACTCTATGCTATTGCTCATCAATTTGATAAGTGATAATCAACAACTATGATAGCTCGACAAACACATTCTCTTCACTACTGGATATTTGACAGACTAATGAAATAAACTTCATTATGAACTTACATACGAATGGTTAATTTTATTTAATTATTATGAATTAGGATCAAATTAATTATATAAATTTAGGGATTAAATTAATACTATACCAAATTCTTGTTTTAATTTTAATGACAAAGTAAATTGTTTGTCACAAAATTTAATTGAGCAACTTATTTTTTTTGAATATGCTGGTGTGATGCAAGGGTAGCATCTGTTCAACTTTTTTAGTCTTTTCAAAGACAATACACATAACATGTATTACTGGTGCTCGAATCGGGTCCTAAAGGATGATGAACATCCTTTGCCACTAGGACACATGGGGATGAGCAATAACCTATTTATTTTTAAACATATAATTAAGTAATTAAATTGTCATTTTCAGAAGAAAAATAATTTATTTATTATTAAATTTATAACTAAGTGACCGCTAATGTAATTTACCCTTCTAACAAATTAGGAACATTTATTTTACCCGTGACTTTGCTGATTCTTATTAGGGATGTAAAAAGTTGACCCGACTTGTAAAACGGACTGAAACTGACTTGAGTCAGAACTGTTTGTGACCCGAGGTGGTGGTGATTCGAAATTGATTCAAATTTGAACTAGTATTGACCTAAACCCGAGTTGGACCTGAAAAAATTGGATCTGAACCCGACCTACACCCGATCTGAGAACAACATGAACCCGAATTCAACCTGATAATGTGATAACCGAACCTGACCTGCATCCGACCTGATATGAACATGAACCTGAGATTAACCTGGTAAATAACTGATATTATCTGACTTGTTATCAACCTGACCTGTTAAGAACCTGATCTGTAATTGACTCAACCTGTAAATGACCTGACTTGTTATTAAATTGATCTGATATTTACATGATTTTTAATAACTAATGTCTAATAAATTACAAATACAATTGATTAAGTTGTGAGATTATGAATTTATTATATTGTAGTGTTACAAATACATCTTCATAAATTAAGGTACATGTTTAACTATGATCATTATTTTTTATATTTATAAATTATAATATATAAAAATAATTTTTTTTATTAAATTAATGGTTTGTGATCAATAAATTTAAAATAAATTATTCAAAATCTAAATCAATTTGTTAACCATGGTCATTAAATTAATAAATTTACTTTATAAATTAAATTTAATCATTATATTAAATAGTTTAATTATAACTATTAAATTAATTATATTAAATGAGTGATTTATTTATTAAGGGTAGGGATGGGCACGGGTCGGGTTTTTGGCCCAACCCGGACCCGACCCGAAAATAAACACCCTAAACCCGCACCCGACCCGGCAATATTCTTTGGAAAATCTGACCCGGAAATAAATATACTAAATTCGACCCGACCCGACCTATATAAAATTAATTAATTTTAGGGATCTAATTGTAAAAAAAATAAAGGGACTTAATTGTAAAAAAATATAATTTTAAGGACTAAATTATAAATAAAAAAATTAATTTTAAGGACTTAATTATAAAATATATATAGAGAGGAGTATTGTTATAAATATCCCTAAACAATTTAAGGGAAAATTATAGTATTAGTCTCGGGTCGGGTCGAATATTTTCGACCCTAAACCCGATTCTGACCCGAGTCCAACCGTAAAAAACTCGACCTGACCCGAACCCGATTTTTTCATTAAAAATATGACCTGATCAGATCGGGTCGAAACCCATCGAGACCGGGTAAAATGCCCATCCCTAATTTAGAGTTTGAAAGAGAAAAACTAAAGCATTGGATATTAAAAAAAAACTAAAGCATTGGAGGGAAGAATCACTAATTAGCCCGCCCTTGCATCCGTCACCAATTGAGGGATTGGAGGGAATCGACCCACCTTTTTAGCTAAGGGTATATTTATACTTTAGGTCCTTCTATTTTTAGGTAGCATTCTATTTAAGTCTCTATTTTGAATGCAAAGTTTAATTTCCATTCAATCGAATCTTAATTTCAGTCTTCGTGTCTTAGATTTAGATCTTCATTTTAGGATTAATTTAATTAGTTCATTTTAATAAAATTAATTGAAAATCAGTCTTCCTAATCCGCTATCGGTCTTTTCATTGAATTTAATTTTTTTAATTGTCGTTGATACTTCACATGTAAATCTAATTTTATTTGAATTCAATTTTAATTAGCTTGCCTAAAGTGAAAGAGGATACGAAGGTATATTTTGGGGTAAATGACTATTGGTAATAGACTAATAAGGTTTATGCACTGCATGTAGTGAGATTACAGATTTATTTGTGGTTAAATTCAAATAATTTAAATTGGTTAAATTTTGGTTTTATGGTGTATTTTATAGTAAATTTGTTAAATTGATCATTGAACTCTCAAATTTATCCACTATTAAATTGTCAAATTAGTCCCTATTTTTAGGTTTATGCTATATTTTTATGGTAAAATTGTCAACTCGGTCCCTACTTCTGATTTTATGTTATATTTTTATGCTCAAATTGTCAATTTGGTCCTTAATTTTAGTTTAGGGTTTAGGGTTTATCATTGTTGTTTATGGTTTAGGGTATACATTTTAGTTTAGGGTTATTAGGTTATGAAATTACTTCTATTGCCTAAGGTTTATGGTTTAGGCCTTAGTATTTGTGGGTTAGGGTACATGTTGTAGTTTATGTTTATTAATTTATGATATGAATTTCTATGGCTTAAAGTTTACGGTTTATGATTTAGGGGTTAGTGTTAATGGTTTAGAGTTATGGTGTAGTTTAAGGTAATTGATTTATGTGATGAATTTCTATGGCTCAAACTTTATCGTTAACTATTTAGGGGTTAGTGTTAATAGTTTATGGTTTATGGTGTAGTTTGAGGCTTAAGGTCTATACTATAATCTATAATATAATATAAATTAAGCCGCCTAATTTTTAGGTTAGGGGTTAATTACCCTTAGGTCCTTATGTGTTTTAAATGCTACATTTTAGTCCTAATATTCACTTTTAAGTTTTAATTTATTTTAATTTAGTCACAATTATATATATATATATATTTAAATTATAACATATTTTGGCATCCTAAGGATATTTTGGTTCATATTAATCCCTAAAAATTTATTTTTATCCAAAATTTACCCCCAATTACCATATCGAAGTCTATTTGTACACGGTAAGACCTGACTTGAACTTCAATCGAAACTTATATTCCCGACCTGAATTTTATCTGTCAACGACATGACCTGAACGTGGCCCGACCCGAATTTTATTTGTCAACGACATGACCTGACCTGAACGTGGCCCGACCTGAAGTCTATCAGTATCTGAATTAACCCGTTAATTAACTGATTCGGACTCGAACCGTTTTAGCCTGAACTGAAACTTACCGACCTAAAATTAACCAGACCCGAACCCGAACTCAATCTAATTTGAAAACAACCTGATAATGACTCAATCCTGAGTCGATCCGGACCCGACCTGATCTGAGTCAAACTATTAAATTAACCTGACATAATCCGTATCTGATTGGACCTAACATGACATGACCTGAAACTTAAACGATTAACTGTTTTCATATCCCTAATTCTTATGCCTTCCACGCAAGTACGACTGTACGAGAGGACTAACTTCGTCCGATGGTCCCCTCCTAAGTACTTTCAAAATGAGAAAATGTTAGAAAAATAAGTAAAATAATTGTTTTTTTTCTGTAAAAGTTGAAAACAAATATGTTACATTAGTAAAATGATCATTGCTGTAATTATTGAAACCAAATCTGTTAATTTTATGGAGTTAAACTTTAATTAAATAATGCGAGTATTAAGTTAAGGTATAATTCAACACATTCATCTATTTCATTATATTTTAATTTCAATCATTATATTTAATTTAATTGGTTTTTTTATAAAATATAGAGTTTTTATATTCTAAAAATAAATTTTAAGATTTAAACTCATACAAAATAAGACAATATAAATATTTTAGACCACTCGATCAATTAATTGATTTTTTATCCAATTTAATTTTAATATTTTGTTCATTGATTGAATGGAATTATTTATTTATGTTTATGAAATAGAATGATTTAAATTAAATAATAATAAATTAGGTTAATAATTATATCATTTATTTACGGCTATATTACACCAAAAACCTTTTTTAAATAAACATCTAGAAAAAATTTCTTTTATTTAGAAAAATGAACCCAAATTTATCACGTATAAAGAACTCGCGTTTTGGGATCGCAAGACACGACCTCGCTCTACACAGAGAGCGAGTTCCACATATGTGGCAACACTTTTCAAAATAACGAAGTTTACGGAAACTCGTGTTCTGCGGAATGCGAGTTCCCCGAGACTTTGAAGAGGCGACTGAATTTATCGCGAGGAACTCGCTTTCTGCAGAAAGCGAGTTCTTTGCAAATCGGGCTGACTGACCAAGCTTCGATAGGCATGTTCGAGCAATATTTCGAGCTAATTAATCGTATATTTTTTTAAAACATTCAGTTCGGGTTCGTAGTACTGGAACATGTCTTTCATTTGACATCAATATGATCAAGTTCGGTCTGTTCTAAACCAACTAAAATTTGCCTCATAGGCTTTTTCTGCCAAATTTTCAGGGTTTTTAATCAGAGAATTATCACAATTTTGACCTTGTAGGCGTTGTAGTGAAACTTGTCTTCTATTTGAGACTGATATTGGCACGCACGATATATGGAGAAGGGTATAAAATTTGCCTTGAAAATGGTTCCAAAGCGTGGTTTTCTGCAAGAACGACAAGCTAGAAAGAGAATTTTTAAAACGAATAAGACTAATTTTTTTAATCGATAGTTGAGGGACGCAGACATAAACAAATTACAATGACTTTGTTAATACGAGGGCCTAAGCGATTATGACACTTGTTCTTTGTGTGTCCAGGATTTTTACATATACTACAATGTTTCTTTTATCCGGGTTTTTTCTATGTTCGACCAGATCCTCAGCACAGTAAATTTGTGTCTATCGTGGACGTCCCTTTTCTCTTATTAGTGTTGGATCTGGGAGTATGGTCGGTTCAGCGTCAACGACATAAGGATCAATTTCATTTCCGATGAGAGGAAACTCTTTTTCGTAAACCTTGAATACCGTTTCGAGTAAATATACTGGATCAAGCAGTCTCATGTAGTTAATATGTTAGTTTGAACAAGCAGCAATGGCGTGTGCGCACAGGTATTTAAATGTTTGGAATACTCCGTACTCTCAGCTTCTTTGCCTAAGATCTACCACGTACGCGTTACTGCCTTTCAACGGCCTTGAAAAATGGTCGGTTCAGCGTCAACGACATAAGGATCAATTTCATTTCCGATGAGAGGAAACTCTTTTTCGTAAACCTTGAATACCGTTTTGAGTAAATATACTGGATCAAGCAGTCTCATGTAGTTAATATGTTAGTTTGAACAAGCAGCAATGGCGTGTGCGCACAGGTATTTAAATGTTTGGAATACTCCGCACTCTCAGCTTCTTTGCCTAAGATCTACCACGTACGCGTTACTGCCTTTCAACGACCTTGAAAATTCGGAAGCACGAAACAAATGTCCTTCTCGCGAGAAGAGAGTTGCAGTCATCTCATTTGAATGGCGCACTTCAGTTTGTAATTTTTTGCGAAAGTCCATGTGAACTTTGTGGCCACCTGCCGTGTACTCAGTTGCTTGCCTTCTCAAGTTTGCAAATAGTGTAGTCAAATGATATTATGTTGCTTTGACAACGAAAATGATAGGCAAATGTCGCACTTCCTTGAGTGTTGAGTTGACCGCCTTAGCCAAGTTCATTGTCATGTGACCATATCGTTTACCCTATCATATGATCTAAGCCATTTTCCCTTAGGATTTTGGCAAGGTAGTCCGCGCCATCTTTATTTATAGCTTTCAATTTTTCGAACAGCTCATCTACGTAATGCGAGTTGCCTAGGGAGTTGTAGGGAACAACACATGTAAAGATATCGTAAATGAAAATGACCTAAAAGATGTACCCATTCGAAGTATAAGAGCGTGTTCATCATGGTCCTTGAACTGCTGCAAGTAGTTCGCCGCAATGTGTCGCAAGCAGTACTAGTGGTAAATGTAGGGAGGCTTCCAAGAATCGCCCAAACGTTATATTGCCCACAAGATCGCTGTGCCTCTGTCAGAAATAAGACATATCCCGTCGTCCCTTGTCCGCATTACAGGAGAAAGAACATGTTTCCATAGGTTCTTAAAGAAGAACACTCAAGACTTGAGATCCTCCTTTTCGGCAATTGCGAATGCTACATGAACGGTTTTCTGATTGTCGTCTTGTGCAACCGCCAGAAATAGGACCTTGTATATTTCTCGTACAACCAAGTATCGTTGTTTTGAACCATCAATTTGCAGTGCTTGAATGCATTAATACACTAGGGGAATGTCCAAAATAGCCAGTGGAATTTACAAGCACCTCGAACGAATTTTAGTCGGTTTAAAACGGACCGAACTAAGTCATATTGGTGTCAAATGAAAGACATGTTCCAATACTACGAACCCAAACTGAATGTTTACCAAAAATATACGATTAATAAGCCAAAAATATTGCTCAAACATGCCTATCGAAGCTTGGTCGGTCGGCCTGATTTGCAAAGAACTCGTTTTCTACAGAATGCGAGTTGCTCTCGATAAATTCAGCCGCCTCTTTAAATTCTCGGGGAATTCTGTAAAGTTCGTTATTCTGAAAAGTGTTGTCACGTATGTAAAACTCGCTCTCTATGTAGAGCGAGGTCGTGTCTCGCGATCACCAAAATGCGAGTTCTTCATACGTGACAGATTTATAGACCATTTTTTTAAATAAAAGTTTGTAGAGGTCAATTTTTCTAGATATTCATTTAAAAAAGGTTTTTGATGTAATATAGCCCCTCTTTTTAGTGTGTAAAAAAATCGGATTACACGTGGCGCATAGTGTTGCTAATCAATTGCGTAACATGAACATCACTAAAAACGCAATAAACTTTCAGTTTGCACGTATCAAAAATGCCAAGGGCCCAAGGCTTTATTTAATTACACGTCGCCCCTTGCGTTAATAATCGATTTCCTTGGTGTGACCATATAATTCATGGATTTATATCCAATATACTCGTGATATAAATTTTTAGTTTCCACAAAAGCGTTTATTTTAATATTTAAGATGTAAAAGTTTAGAAGATAGTATTAGAATTTATAAATTATAATTTATATTTTAAGATAATACAATTGAATATTTAAATTTAAATTTATAAATTAAAGCACTTATAAAAATTAAAAGGATCCACCATCAATGTATCAAAATAGTTATCCATAATTTATGTATTCTAATTCCAATATCCGTGAAAGCAGAGAGTGGGAAACATGTCACAACATGAAATACACAGGTGGATAGCCTTAAAACGCTACCGCGCCAGCAGCGCGACATCAAACTGCATCGTCAGTCCCCAGTCCCCACCGTCCCTTTTTCCTTTCCTTTCCACAGAGGTTGTACTTTGGCTTCCACGTTCCGCCATTGTTAAAAAAAAGTTAATTTAATTATATTATATATTATTTACGAGTAAACTACACTAGAAGTAATTTAATTATAAATTTAACCATAAACAAATTATTTTTATTTTAAAATTATAAACAAATCACATAATTAAAATATTATTACAAATAAATCATTTATTTTAGTTCTCAAAAGTTATAATTTGTTAATCTAGTCTTTATTTGAAACAATTAAATAAAATAGCCTTAAATATTATTTTTCATTTTTTACCATTTTCTTCCTTAAATTATATGTTCATCTTTTAAAAATGATATATTATTTTGGAAAAAAAATTGATACACAAACTTGTGTTTTACACTGTAGTTTACATAAACGTTTTAATTTTAAGATTTAGAGATTTATGTTAGGGTTTAGGAGTTTAGGTTGTAGGGCATAGAATTTAGGATTTATGATTAGAATTTAGAGTTTAAAAGTTTAGGTTTTTGGGTGTTCGGGTTAAGAATTTAGGTTTTAAATTTTATAACTTAAATAAGAAATGTTATGTAATCTTTTTACACAGCTTGCGTATTAAAATATAATCATATTATTGTATGTCACTTTCCTGATATAATAGTAGCTTAACAATAATTATCGAACTCAACAGGTTGTCTAAATAAAAAAATTGATGATGTTTATCATAGTGGACTGGACCCATGTTCAAATTATTTTATCTTAATTTATTTCGAATTAAGATAAATTAATGAAATTTAGTTTTATTTTAAGGACGAAATAATCTATTTGTAACCATATTTGAATTATGCGACATATTTACCATTTAAAAAAATTCTACATATTTATTATCAAATCCTGAGTGACTTTATTTATTAAATTACGTGCCTTGCATTCTATACTTAATGTCGGTAAAAGGTCAAAACGGCTACTGCCTCTTATTATCGAAGAAAATACCAGAAACGAAAAAACTCTTTCCAGTTTCTTCATTGCTCTTTGATCGGATCAAATTCAAATTCGGTTCTAAATTCCTCTCTTTCGGATGATAGATTTTAGTTTTCTTCTTGTCCTGTTGAGATCTTAACATAAGAAAAAAATGCAGCAACAAGAAGCTTCTTCAAGGCCTCAAAGCCCCGCTTATCTCAACGCGCTCTCCCTAGAAATCAAGAAAAAGCTTCAACGGGTTCGTTTTCTGTTTTCTCGCTTCCTTCTTTCATTTCTCGGTTTGTTTCTCGATATAATGGAAGGTATAGCGGAATTTAGTTTAGGTTTTTTATTTTCCTTTTCAAATCTATCTTTTATTTTGTTTTCTTCTTTTGTTAAAATCGAGAGAGCATATATTAGGTTAACAGTTTTTTTTTTTTGTAATGATTGAGTATTTACTGCGTTTAAGAGTTTCTTGATCTATGTATTATTCAAATTTATTGCAGGCATTAGCGTCCCCATCTCAGAGACGCAATTTATTACAAGAATTATTCGCGGATATAGCTTTGGAAGTCGATGATCGAGCCAAAGGTTAGCTAAAAGATTCATTAACTCGTTTAATTATTTTTGGTCTTCCCATTCTTAGAATTACATCCACCAAATAGTTAGTTTTCAAGTTGTGGTGCCTTTTTAATTGATTTGAGGATGCCTCATAATGTTTGTTTTGTACGGGTATTTAAAACAGATATAATTGTAAGTAGAGAAGAAGATGCAATATCTCCTGCAGAGTGCGGTGTTAATGGTAGATTATGCTTTTATGATGTCCTTGCGGATTATTATATTAGAGTGCCTGAGAATGGAAAGCCGATCCTTGATTTGATTGTGCAACTATGGAGCCAGTCATTTGCATCTCACATTTTCGCCCTTTTATTCCATAAATGGGTAAGCTAGCTCGTGATTAGTTCTTACTTCATAGTTCTTTTTTTTTTATAGTTTCATCATGGAATTCTCTTTTTGAACTTCTTTGCTTGCTGCAGTAGTAATTCATTTTTATGAGTTTTTCTCTGGATAAAAGCTGTTATCTGGCATCACAGACTGGGATTCGAGTCTCGTGTCACCTACTCCCTTCCCCCAAATTTGTAATGGTAAAAAACATATTGGATTCAGCTTAGCTTTCAGGAATTACAATGTGATTGCTCAGTCAACGGAACTCAAATTTCTTGCCTTATTGGAGACTATTCTGCTTGTATAATGGTAGTTTAATGGGAATATAAGTTTTTTAGCTGTTGCTGCTGCTTATTTTTGGTGCTATCAAGTATCAACTTTATGGATGGTTGGTGGTTGGCTAGGCCAGGTATAATTTTGAGTTTTCCTTGATGGATAAAGTAATAAAGCAAAATGGAGATGTGACAAATTGCCAAACACATGAATTTTTGCCTGAAAAATCTACATTATAGTGTAGTTCTTACTGTTTTTCCCTATTAATACATGGTTCCTGCTTACAGTCTCTAGTTGAAGTTGGGATTTTGATGTATTCCAAGTATGGAAGTTTATGCATCAAGAGTTCTGTGGCACAAAATTACCACACAAGATCTAGTTATGGCATTTTTGTATATATCATGTCTAGTAGTGCTAGGTAGTAATAATTTTTGCTTTTACTAGTAACTGAGGGTTATTACTCATTTTTGTACTTGCTGTTATATTTTCCATTTATTTCTTCAATTAAGATATCTTAACATTCTTGACCGAGCAAATGTTCTAATCAGTGAATGATCTTTTGATGAGGTTCTATACATTGAACAATATATTTCTTCTGCAGTTATTCGAAGTTCAACTGGATAATGCAGACATACAACTACGTTATTCCTATGCACTTGTTCAGGGTGCAACAAATGTTTTCTGGTATGAATGCAAATTGATAATGCTTGAGTGCCATTTTTGTTATACTGCCAAATGTCAATACCTTTAAAGTTCAATGACCATGTTACCATTATGATGATCATGCTTGTTGAAAAAGTGGCATAACTTGCACCCTGATAAGGTTACAACTTCAGTTGATTTTGTGCTTGTATGCAGGATGGATATACAATCCAATACAAGGCGTTTTAAATCTCTCTTTCAGGTAAAACCTAAGAAACAGATATCTCTTTGAAGTGCATGTTTCTTTTCTTTTTATTTTTATTTTGGAGAATCCATCAATCAACACTACTTTTCTTCTATGGACTTAGTATCTCCTTGACGAAGTTGCATTGGAGTCGACGCGGTTAAATAAAATTCCAGTACAGGTCAAATATTTTTGCTTTCTTGTTTTGGTATATCTGAAAGATGATAATGTCAAGTTCTGGATCTTTGTATAGTTGCTGTTTTCTAAAACTGATTCTAGAATTTGTGATTTTCAGGCCCAGCGAGATCTATACCTTTTACTTTCAAGGTTCATATTATTTTACAACTCAGGTTGGATTTTCCCCCCTTTGGAACCTTGATTTTGAAATATAATTTACTTGTAGGGATATTCCTTTTATGACATGGTATTCTATGCAGTTGACAAAATAGAAAGCTTCGTTAAGCAATGCCCTGCTTTTCCAAATTCTTTCCTGGTTGGTGGACCAGCAGATATACTAGTTATTGAACTAACTGACCAGGTAACTTCATATTTCCATGATTTCATGCTATATGTTTAATGATCTTGTTTAATGTTACCTCCTTAATTGAAAGCCGTTGCAATGATCAACATTCACATTTCGGAAAATTTTCTTTTGCCAGCTTCAAAAATTAAAGGTGGAGCCGGTCCTACTGCATTATCTTTCACAGATTAAGGTTCTCCGAGGTATTAATTATTACCATTGACTTCTAATATTATGGGGTATTTGACTACACAAATTTGACCTTAATTTTTTATTTCCTACAGGCATGGAACTGAGAATGGCCACAAGTACAAGGCTGAAAACCTGTCTGTATAGCTTTACTTCGCCTGGTGGTCCGATGTATCCTACAAGGGCTGTCCGTCATGCAGCTTGGGATGCCTTAGATTTCCTTTTTCCTGTAAGTACCCTTTTGAACTGCTCTTTACAGTGACTAATCTTTCTGAAAGAAAACAAACCAAACATTGCTCTTCGTCTTCCGAAAGAGAGTTTGCCAGGACTTGAATGAATGACCTTCACGAGACATGAATTAACTGTATTAATTTGATCGTTATTAACTAAGTGAACCCTTAATATTATGCTACTGGAAAAGACTAACCCATAAATGATCTTAGTAAATTTCCAAGTTGAGAATTCTTCCACATAAGTGCCCAATCACTTGCATCAAAGTTGCCCTGATTGCATATTTATAAGCTGTTTGCGTTTTCATGTATTTAGAATCTTAGAATACAAACAAGATACTCCTACTGGGAATATGGTCTTTAGAATTTTTTTTTTGTCATCTGCCTACTTAGGCAAGTTTAAGTATGGCAAGAGCAATGGTGGTGGTTTCTTTGTTGTGTTAACCCCTACCTTGAATTCGATTTTATTTAAAATTTCAACTTTTGAAGCAACCTCTAAAGAAAAATCAGCAACTCCCAACTTGACCCGTCCAGAACTATTATATATACATTATTACAAGAATAAACTGACTTGACTTGAAATTGGAAATTTTAACTGAAAACTCCCTCCGCACTACATTCACCCTTGATTTTCGAGGAGTTAAACCTTCAAATAAGGGTCTATCCTTTTAGGGTTCTCACATTCACATAAGGAAATGGCCTAATAAAACGGTCAAATGAGTGTCAACATTTTCGAATCTACCCAAATAAGAGTATCATTTTAAAATGATGTCTAATGTTTTCAAATTTGCTCAAATAAGAGCCTCACATTTTCAAATCTGCCAAAAAAATAAATGAAAAATATTGTTGTCAAAAACATTAATTCAGTATTTGAGCATATTCTAAAATAGTAGGCTCTTATTTGACAGATAGATTATGTCCATATTTAAGCAGATTTGAAAACCTTAAGCCTGTATTTATGTGAGCAATGCTTAAAAGGTTAGACCCTTATTTGAGTATTTATCCCCTATAAGATCAGGTTAGGTTTCAGCTTGACAAGTTCCGGTTGTTTTGCCGAACCTAGGCAAGCCTATGGTATGTGACACTGATACAAGAGAACTGTTCTTTTGGGTGTGTATCATGATTGTTTTTATTGTTGTTTTGCAGGTAGGACGTTACCCTCGACATCTAATAAGTTTGTTCTTTAGACTGTTATATCCCTGGTATTGGCCGTCTTCATGTTGGAACTTTGTAGTGTCTTGTATAAAGGCTGTTTTCTATTCCTTGTTGGGGTTTATCTATTCTAGGTGGAGGAAGCTTAGAGCGCCCAAAACGGCTTAATCCATCTTCATCCTTTCCCCAAACATTTCAGAAATTGGTGCAATAAGTTATGCTGTCAACTCTAGGTTGTATGATTACATGTGTTTAAGTGTATGTTTCTCTTTTCCTTTCTCCCCCCACGTTCGGATTGTGTTTGCCTTTTTCCTTTAGATAAGAGATGGAGTCCTTCCTGGTCCTCATGTAAAAAAAAAGTGTTTTTGGCCATGAGTATATATGTGTTTTAAGATTCTTGTATTGCACAACGACTTAGGCTCCTTTCCCATTGGGGTGGGAAATGGCCGTCGGGCGCTGCTAGAAGCTGGACTTTCCAACTGCCAGTAAACGGATGTTTAGGCGCTAAATGGTGGTGGGCAAACTCCCGTTTGCCTTCTGCCTGTTTAGCACCAAAATTCCATGAACTTAAAATATGTTACCGGTGACACGACCTTAGAACTTCCTAAGCTTATCCATGGATTGTAAGTCTTTATACCGTCGCAGACTGTGACACGACCATTCGTTTCTCCATCTCATCAAAAACCCTCCTAGCTTCCTACAAGGAACAATATTTCACACACATCAATCACTATTCAAAACTCCGCCAAATCCGCTTCTTTCGAAGTATTCATGGACTATTATTCTCAACTTAAGTGAACCCAAATCAGCATAAGCAATTCAACTCCTTCCCTGCTGAAGACATATATACAATCATTTTTCTTGATCTCACATTTCTCTCAGGCATGCACCAAAAAGAAGAAAAAACTTGCTGAAATTATGGAGATTATTATTCCCTGCTGAACCCTCGAAATTTCTAAAAATAGAATTTTCATAAAAGTTATGGAGATTAGAAATATCAAAGGTTAGTGAAATATCATGCTGAAATTTTTGAGGTGATAGCGAAGTCTTGAAATATATCTTTTGCAGATCAACAAGATATATTATCAATTTCTCAACTCGTGAAGCTTACCGTGGGTTAAATAGAGAGAGATGATAGGCGATATGCTTGAAACAATGCCTTGAAAAAAAGATGATATTAAATCGCTTTTTCAACTATAACAGACAACAATGGTCGAATGAAAACGAATTAAAACTTTAGTAATTATACTGCAAGTTTCAAAACTTAATAGTCAAAATGTAATAAAGACTACCAGTGAAATTTACCCGTTGATTAATTAAAATCTCTGAAAATATTTTACATTTAACTAGTCAAAATGTAATCGTTAGTTTTCTCTTGATAGTATCGAGAGCAGGTCGAACCGAGCTTAGACTCAGCTCCTAGTATCCTTAAATATAAATGTTACGGCATGGTTTTTCTTGACCATTGGACAATTAATCGAGATTTTAATACGTCAACATTATGCTAATCTCTTCGTTCAGTGTGTACGCCCATTCAAAAAGGCTAGATCAATTTCATTCAATACAAGTTACGGCATTAAACTCTGAATTCAATACAATCAGATCATGTGTTTATTCTCTGATATGATACTGCTTCCAAAAAGATTCCTATTGATACAAATATTAAACAGAACATATTATTTTGCCAAAAAAAACTGAACAGATACATTTTGCCGAATTGAAAAGAGAAAAGAGAAGCATCAGGAGAAACAAATATAAAAAGATAACATAAAGAACGAATCGATTAAACATCACACCATATCAATTATGAGCAAGACAAGACTAACAGATCCAAGCAAATCTGTACAACAGGAAACCAGTACTCACCAACTTCATGGTCCAAAGGTTGAGGGGGCTAGCTTCCATAGTCGTGACTCGAGAGGATGCCAACGATGAGAGGAACAAATAAGCATTGTTCACCTTCTGATTCTCTAAAAATTGAATCAGAGGAAGTAGGACTCTTTGTGTTGAATTAAAGCAGTTTGCTCCGAGCAATAGCATAGCAGTTCACGATGAGAGGAACAAATAAGCATTGTTCACTTGCTAATGGGTTTTATTTTTTTAACACCCATTCAAACTACTCGACTTCCTCAAGCCTCAAAAAAATGGAGGCATATACATCAAGGAAGCCAGACTCCGTTCACTTTCTATAGAAACTGAAAGAATAACTTCAGAATCTTAATGTACCAACAGATTTCTATAGCCATTTCAACTTGAAAACAAGCCCCAGAACGAGCTCCTATATGCAAAAGCCGTCAACAGCCTTTCTCCACCAAGAAATCAACTGGTTGAACTGAAGTAGAAGGATTCAATAATGATCGACTACAATAAGCCACATCAGAGGACTTCATAGATAATGGGGGAAAGAATAATACCTTGGCAATAACATAATAAAGTGAAGACTAAATAGGAAAACCAATTGCACCCAAATAATAAGGACAGAATTAAGAAAAGGTAAGAAAAAGAGAACATAAAAGAAATCTACCTCGGTTGCAGTGTCCCTAGTTCCAAAATGCAGGAGCAATCAAATGGCAATGCAAGCTTTGGGCAACGGCAAGATTACTCCTCCCACAGCATGCAGCCAATGTTTCCTTTGCATATGGAAAACCGAGAGACAGTTCTTTCATTCCTGACTTGTGGGATGAGTCAAATTCAATGGAACCAAAAGCATAATTGCAGGTTACAAAATGATAGCTTTCCGCTAATCCACATTCTTTATACCCAAGTCAAAGCAACAATCAACAGTAAAAGCCCAAACTCCATAAAACTCAAGACACTGATAGTTCTGTCCATGACTAGTTCCTCTAAAGAGTGATTTTAGTAGAGATACACAAAATAGTTGAGCATCAAGCACATAATGTCCATAGTAGAGAAGACTTGAAACCAACCAACAGAACATCATCATTGCTTCAATTTGTCTGCATTGATTCAGTATGATACTTCTCTAGATCAGCATCAAGATCTTCTGCAGAAACCTTCTCTCCACGGCCCCTTCCCCGTCCACGGCCTCTTCCAAAACCACGGCCTCCAGCAACACCACGTTGCCTATTAAATCCTCCACCCCTCCCACGGCCACTGCAAAATAAGAACATAAAGATTTAGATAAGTTACCAGTCTATCAGTAACCAAAAACTGTTTATAGCAGAAAAGGATGAAGTGGAACAATGGTCAACACAAATTCACCAGCATAAATATAGGTTCGGTACCAATTTGTCATACAGTAAAAGCTATAACAGGACAGCACTTGCAAAATATGAATTGCTGTATGAAACATGAAGTGAAAACATGAATCTCTCCTGCTATCACGCTATTGTTAATCAAACTAGAATTTTCAAATAAATTGGTACTTAAGAATTGATAGAATCTAAGCAATTGATAGAATTTTCAAAAATCATACCCCCTTGGGGCTCCATTTGAATTTCCAAAGGCAACATTAGCAACTGTAGGTGCAGCAGGGGTAACAATGTTTGTTCCCAGGATCTCTATTTTCATCGGCTTCCCATCAAGCTGAACATTGTTGTATCTCTTGACCGCAGCCATAGCATCAGCTTTCCGTGAGAAAACAACTTCTGCTGTTCCCTGAGAGAAGAGTTTTTGTTCTAAATTACATTGTAATGCAAAGAATTTCATCGGAAGGACCAGTTAATACCAAATGTGTTTAGATACCTTCGATCTACCAGTCCAATCATAATGAATTGCATATCGTTTCAGGTCTCCAACCTCAGAAAATAACTCCTGTAGATGAACACACGTGCATTAGAAAGGCAGGAGAAAAAAAAGATCCAACAACAGAATATTGATCCTAACGATTTTTTTAAAGTACTGCAAAGCATAGCTAGATTTTATTCAAATATCTGAAAATTGTAAATTTAAAAAAAATTGTTTTAACTATTCGCGAAAAAAAAGAGAGCCAAGCTTGAGAATCACTATATATGTTTATAGAGAAATAAACTTCAAATCAATATCGCCGGTAACAAAATAACAAATTGAAACACAAGAGAACTACTCCATTTACTACTAAATAAGAACATAGCAGAAAACAATTATAAAAAGTACCTTGATGTCGTCGTTAGAAACTCCATAATCTAAATTAGAGATGTAGAGCTTCGTTCCAGTTTCTATGGCGGAGGCCCGACCGGCTTGTCCTTGGAACGCCGCTCCATTATCCGAATACATGTCGTGCTGCCACGTCGTCTCCGGCGCCTGAAAAAAATTAAACGAACTTAGCTGATAAAAGATTGAATAAAAACGAAAATATTAAACAAAACAAAAAGAGAAGCATAATCAGATCTAAAGCCCTAGCTATGTACCATAGCGGTGGCATACGGTGCCGAGCGGCTAGGTCCTCGGTTAGGGAAACGACGGACGGGTCCAGCTCCAGCTCCAGATCCACGGCCTCGGCCGCGGGGATTACCGGATCCGGACTTACGGTTACGCTTGATGAGGTCATCTAATGACATCTCTAAAGCACTTGACATTTTTTTAATCTTTTTTAGTTAGAACAAAGAAAAAACACTTTAGAGAGATAAATAGAAGAAGTACAGAGAAAGAGAGAGACGCAGAGATGGGAGGAGTAGAGATAGGGTTCGGCCAAAGAGAAGAAGAAAGAAAGTGATTTGTATCCAAAAGTATAAAAGAAAAGCAGCGGAGGCTTAAGTCGGTTATTAAGAAAAATGGTGGATCAGATATCAATACGGTGTCGTGTGTGCAGTGCTTTTATTTAAAAATATGATTTGAACCTTCTAATGAATACGGTGTCGTAGTATAGTTGGTTATCACGCTGCTGAAGGTCTCTGATTTGAATCCAACGACGCCAGTTATATGTTTGTTTATTTCTTTTTTGTGTTAAATTTTAGTGATAATAAAGCATTTTGAAACTTCTTATTAATTAGGTGTCGTGGTGTAGTCGGTTATCACGTCAGTTTTACACACTGAAGGTCTCCGGTTCGAATCCGGGCGACACCATTTCTTCGTTCACCTTTTTGTGTAACCTTACTGAAAAATTCCCTCAAGGGGGGCTCTTGGCAGACGTGGTGAGTGAGTGGTTGTTCTGATCTTCTTACTTGTGACCTGGCTGGTATTCTCCTCTGATCTTACTCTTTTCTGGGTTGAATCTCACTGACTAGAAAAGTATGTTTCGAATATTAGTTATCATTACGGTTTCATCCTGTTGTTGGTTATCAGGTCAGTTCTAACACTGAAGGGCATTTTTTTCTAAACTAATTCATCCGTATTTCAGAAATAAGCATTGCAGAAAATTGAAGGATCCCAAAATTTTCCTACAAATTCATCGCAAAAAGTAGTACTAATAAGTAATAATCTCTATTTATGCCATGATTCAAATCATAGGAAATGGGCACTATTCATTTCAAACCAACCAAAAGTTCTTCCTACAAAAAAGCCAACTGCAGAAAAGAGCAAGCACAGAAAATGCAGCAAATGAAACAAAAACATGATCCTGGAGTTCAGTGTAAAGTGTTTGTATGTTATAACTTCTATAGCGTTGTTGAATACAAAGAGCATCAGAAAACACCACTCTCCTCAAGATTTCCAACTCATTCATTGTCCCACAACGCCAGGGATCGAACCACACAGGCAGAACCAGCAACAACAAGACCTGCGAAGACGGTCGGCACAAAAAAATCCACCTTTGATCTCTTCACCATATGAGCAGGCAAGCAAATTTTCTCTCTCGGGAAGTCTAAAGGAATCCTTACAAGCCCTTCGACGTTGCAGGATTTCGAGAAGGACGATGATGGAGAGATCGCCGATACAAAGGCCATCTCTGAAGAAAACGATGCTATGCTTACCATTGACGCCAACAGAGCCGTCCATGTTATAGCATGGAGTAACTGGGGCCATCGGGACATGATTTTCCGGTGCATCCTGTTGAGGGAAGGGAACGACATGTCGGTTTTTTTCTGTTTTTGAGTATGATTTGATGAAGGAGAACGGGGTGACCGGTGAGATGATGCTTTGGATTTCCCTTTGCCGTTACAATATTTTAAAAACCGGAATGGGACTTGAGAGCACGTTTATTAGAACTCCTTATGCGAGGTGACACGACGTCGTTGACATGGTCATCGGTTCATTTATTTGGTAAGTTGAATTATTTACCTTCCTATATAGGGTAATTATTAAATAGACCCGGTTCAATACATTATATGTGGTCTAATTAATAAAATTTATCCATATAATTTTATTTTAAGATAAATCTTCATATTTTTACTACAAGTCAATAAAAAGTGGGTATAAGTAAAGAAATTTCAATTTTGGACTCTAATACCATCATTCAATTTTTCATTGGATAAAATAGATTAAAGGGCACTTAGTTATAAATTTAATAACAAACATATTACATTTTTTGTAAAAGTAATAATTGAGTCATTGTTCATTTAAAAGTATAATTCAGTCATTTATTATAGATTTTGGAACAAACATGTTATTCAATAAAAATTTTGTAACAAACAAGTATAATAACAATTTTAGTATATTTGACCATTTATCACACTCTCTGTTATAATTCATCAATTTGATAACTAACATATGTGATAGCTCGACAAATACAATCATTTCACTACTAGACAATCGGCAAACTAACAGAATAGACGCATTATGACATTAGCATCATCTATAGTAAACACAATCACTTCACTAATAAAAATTTTAAATTATAAAAGATTGAATTCATTGAATTATTTCGAATTATAATCAAATTAATAAAATATATAAATTTTAAAGACTAAAATATTTATTATACAAAACTTCTATTTCAATTTTAATGAGAGAACAAACTCATTTGTCTAAAAAAATTAATTAACTCATCAATCACAAAATATTTTAATTGAGTGACATATTTATTCTTATAAATATAATTATATGACTAAATTTTTAGTCTAAAAAGGACAAATCTGATTCTTACTAAACATTTACCTCTAATGTAATTTGCCCTCTTTTATTAATAAAATAAAAACACATTTTATATTTGAATCTAACAATAAAACTATATTCAAGAAGCCTAATTAGAGTTGATATGAATGCAACTTTACCAATCCATTATAGCATTAACAACAATAAAGAAAGAATGTCTACTACTTTAGTAAGTGCTGCACTATCTTAGTCTGGGGTACAATCATTCATTCACAAAGGAAATGCCTCATTTGTGGTTTATAACCAGAAAATGGCAGATACAAAGCAGCCCACTCGGAGCAACTCAGATCTTTCAGCATTCATATATTCATTTGCATAATCATTTGCTTAATTGAGTGGGTATAGTTACTTATCAACACGTATTCGAAAACGACAGCACCAATTTCTCATTAACATATACTTACACCAACAAAAGTAGATCAAGCAAAGAGGTAACAACAATCTAAGATTTCATAAAACCCTAACCCTGAAATCCCAAATTCAGCCAAAATACAGAAATCTTAATTTCTCTTTTTTAAGAGCTAGTGAACTTAGTTACTGCCTTTGTGCCTTCGGATACGGCGTGTTTGGCAAGTTCTCCGGGAAGTACGAGTCTGACAGCGGTCTGGATTTCCCTGGAAGTGATGGTTGGCTTCTTGTTGTACCTCGCGAGTCTAGATGCTTCTTGAGCGAGCTTCTCGAAGATATCGTTGATGAAACTGTTCATAATACCCATGGCCTTGCTTGAGATCCCGATATCGGGGTGAACTTGTTTAAGGACCTTAAAGATGTAGATCTTGTAGGTCTCGACGCTCTTCTTGGCTTTCTTCTTCTTCTTGTCTCCGGCGGCGGCGGAATCCTTGGGAAGCTTCTTCCCGGCTTTGGGCTTCTTCTCCGCTGGGGCTTTCTCGGCGACGGTTGTCTTTTTCTCCTCGGCCGGCTTCTTCTCCGCTGGCTTCTTCTCAGCTTTGGGTGCCATGGGAAATTCTTAGTTTTTGCTTTGGGAAAGCAACGAAAGTTGAGTGATAAGAAAGATTGGGAATTTTGAAGATTTTCTTGAGATTCATTGTGGGTTGAAAGACTGGGAAATATAGGAGAAAATAGAAGTGTTTGATTGGAAGATTTGGAGAGACACGGATTGCTGACGTGGAGTTTTTGTGGCTGTTGGATTTTTAATTTGGATAGACCGCCTGGAAATGCGTGATAAGAATGTTCAGCGTGCGAAACAAGGAAACAAAGGTGGATACGTGGCGGGTTTTGATTGGAGGTTTTATTGGGCTCGGATTAATGATCGCGGATGGAATAGATTTTGAATTTTCGAGTTTGGAAACGATTTTGGAGGCCAGCTCAAACAAGAGCTGAAAAAATAAACATTTCCCTCCATTAGATCTGAATTTCTAAGTTTTCATTTAACCAAAGTGATTTTGACGCCTCCAAAAAAATAACCGACAAATTCAAATTTTTATAATCATTAATATTTGAATTACTAGTAGATTAATACAGATACGATACAGATTTATTATAAAAATGATTTTTTAAATTCGATTTTTTTATCCACAAATTTAAATTAATATTATAAATATTATTCTAAACAGAAAAACATGAGTTAGTTGAAACATTATACTTATACAAATAACAATAAAATAATAAAAATATGGTATAGTACAAAACAATATATAAGACATGTTCAAATTTATATGAATAGATCGTTTTTTTTTTCACAATCATATTATGTCGCTTACTATCGACCATTATTTATCTCGATTTTTTTTACACTTATTGTATCTCTTTGCCTCAAATTAATCCGACTAGATTATTCTCAAATCTTTATCTTAACCTTCAATCAACCTTTCTAATTAAATAATGTAATTAAATACCTTTTTATTTGTTGTCGAATCATATTGGCGTTTTTAATTAAATACCTTTTTGTTAATAATTTGAGGCGTTTAACGTATAAACGAATTGCCACTAAATGTAACACGTAGTATGCCATACTTTGGATCACTATAAAACTATGTTGTCAAATTTAAATATAGAAGGACCAAAACCATAATTTGACCAAGATTTATGCAAGTAACAAAACATCCGCTTTTGATAGTTGCAATGAAAAAATACACCTAAAAATGAGTGTATCAGATAACCCAGCTGCAAGACATCCCGCCTGATAACCTCACGCATGCGTAACAAAATCATGAGATTTAAATGGAAATTGCTAAAATTGTTCTAGACAAAGACTTGAAAGTAACATTTGAACAACAAACCAAAATCATACCACCCCACCACCTATTAACATTTCACATCAAACAAAAAGCAGAGAGAATTTCACCATCTCCATTATTCCTGCTTCTTGGAGACTCCGATTTAGTTGGCACGGCTTCTAATAACATCGAGTCCCATCTCGGTTGGGTCGGTTGCCTGCAGCTCCACTTGAATACCATCCAACTCTCTCTTGAACCTGTCCTTCGAGCTTGCATAAATCATCTTGCTTCTCACCCTCGATGTGTCCGGAGACCTTGAAATAGACAACAAAAGTCAAAAACATAAACAGCAATGATTGGAATGTATACAGCTTGAGAATAATAAAAATGTACTAATAGTTTTGAGCATGTAATATATACCATGCAATGAAGAAAATCCTGCTTTTCTGGCAATTCTCAGCAGTCACAAAGTCAAAATCATATACGGCATATCGACATTCGTCAGCAGGGAGGCTTGCACTGAAATCCTCGTAGCTTTGAGTTGGCTCACCAAGCTTTTCTACAACAACCTGCTTTTGTTTCTCCTCGATCTTGAATACTATGAACCGATAAGTTCTTTTAGCCTTCAGCTCTAGAAATTTCAACTTGCAGTCATCGTGCACAGCCATTCCAGAAGCTGCATTAGCCTGTAACGGAACGGTTCATAGAGTACATAAGCTTTCATACAACAATGACCCATTCGAATTATATATGACTGATTATTCCATCAGCTTTTCTTCTCATTTCTTACCATTCCCGATAAATGAAATAAACAGGCTGATTAATCCAACAATGAACCATAAATTTGAAACTACACAAAATACTTGAACATTTATCAGGCTTAAACGAAACATTCCAATCTTAAGTTTATTAACTAACTGGGACCATTCTAAGAGATTAACCTAATTACTTTCTTTGTGATGAAATTAAGCAACAAAAACAATGATAAAGGTAGTTGAGAAGGCATTTCATAGGTCAGCAACAAAAAATCGCTTCAGCAATGATGCACATACGTTTGTGAGGATAAAAATTACAGATTACGGATTAACAAAATTATTTACAAAACAATCAATAGTTCGTTAATGTTAATCCGAAAACACGAATTTTCAGAGGAATCAAAATGGCAGATCAACAAAGATTGAGTTCAGCAATCTTTTTATCCATAATAAATTCTCAAATTTCATTCAAGTGTAACAATCCAAAACGCGAACGCAGCATCAAGCGGGAGATCAAACAATAATCGAAGAGCGAAACATTTATTGCTTTCATAAAAACCATCCGTTAGAGAAAGTAGAAAAATCAGATCTAAAATAAATTAAGTGTTCTAAGCAAGTCAAAGAAGACTAGATCGAAGAAAAAGACTTGAACTGAAACTGGAAAAGAAAATAACAGCCAAAAACAAGAAGAAGAAAAACTCACCATGGTTTCTCTTGGTAGAACTTACAGAGAGAAAATCTAGGGCAACAAGAATATCTAAAAATAAAAATGGAAGAGGGAAATGTTGGGCTTTCTCAATAGACTGTGACTCTGTGAGGGATAAATGTTTTATTTTTAAAATAAATAATAGAATTTTCCTTTTTTAGTGTGTTTTTATTTAATTTATTGGGTAAATTAGTGAGATATTTGAAGTGAGATATTTTAGTGTGTTTTTATTTAATTTATGGGGTAAACTAGTTTTTAATCATTAAATTATAAGTTCAATTAAAATTTGATCATTGAAGAAAATATTTTATCAATTAGATACTAATGTTATATTTTCATTCTATTTTGATATTATTTGTTAAAAGCTTAATAGAGATGGTGACATCACAGTTGTTAAATTTATATAATCACATTTAATTTTTATTAGTTATGCATTCTATTAATTTAATTTTAATTTTAAACAAATTAACATTTTTTATTTAATCACTTGTATTCCACTTGTTGGTCGACTTATTTTGATTGGGTTTTGCAGAGGCACGATATAGGAACGATAATTTCGACCTAATTTTATCCATTTACAACATCAGAATTCGAATATTTATCCATTCACAGCATCAGGATTCGAACATTTATCCATTCGCAACATCAGGATTCGAACATTTATCCATTTACAGCATCAGGATTCGAACATCTGACCTTGTTTAAAGAACTTAGTATTTCATCCCGCTAGACCAATTGGTTGTTGATAATAAAACATCAATAGTAATTCTTCATGTATACACGTCGAAACAATTTAATCATCTCAACATAACATCTCTCAAACCACTTATCTTCACTCAACCAAGCAAAGGCCTTGAACACTTTTTTATGACAAACAAAAAAATCAAGTGTAAAATCCGGTTTAAACCATGACTTATTCTTAATGTTTATTTTTTGGGTAAAGTATGTCAGGTAACACCGAACTATAGAGTGTGACCTGTTTTTAACATCAACCTTTCAATTGGTCCAAATTTACCACCGAACTTTATTTTTCGACTCGTTTATACCACCCTGCCGTTAAATCGTTAACGCCGTGATGACATGGACGCTGCACCAAAATGACGTCGTTTTTGTGCCGCTATTTTGATAATAAATGACCCAAAACGACGTCGTTTTGCTAACGAAAATATATGAAATTATGCACTCCATGGGATTCGAACCTAAGACCTTAAGCATCAAAAACAAACATCTTAACCACCAAGCCAACTTAATATCTTTTAATTAGTTTTAGCACAAATAATATATATTCCCAACTGTAGTTTGTCATATAAATATATTATTTCTAATATAAAAATATTCAAATATTGTTATTAATAATATTAAATATATAAATAGATAAATATATTATTATAAAAACTAAATGACTAATTTTCAAAACAAAATTTGTTTAAAAAATCTAAAATTCGACAAAACTTAATCCCTAAACTCATAAACCCTAACCCTAAACTATAAACTTTAAACCCTAAAATTTTATTCATAAACAAATAATATTAAAATATATAAACAAATAATATATTATTATAAAAACTAAAAATCTTATTTAAAAAATATAAATTTTTTAAAATTTAGGAAAAAACCCAAAAATTCACCAAAATCTTAAAAATTTGGGGTTTAGGGTTTAGGGTTTAAGGTTTAAGATTTTGGTGAATTTTTGGGTTTTTTCGTAAATTTTAAAAATTTATATTTTTTAAATAAATTTTTTAGTTTTTATAATAATATATTATTTGTTTATATATTTTAATATTACTTGTTTATGAATAAAATTTTAGGGTTTAAAGTTTATAGTTTAGGGTTAGGGTTTATAGTTTAGGGATTAAGTTTTGTCGAATTTTAAATTTTTTAAATAAATTTTGTTTTGAAAATTAGTCTTTTAGTTTTTATAATAATATATTTATCTATTTAATATTATTAATAACAATATTTAAATATTTTTATATTAGAAATAATATATTTATATGACAAACTACAGTTGGGAATATATATTATTTGTGCTAAAACTAATTCAAAGATATTAGGTTAGCTTGGTGGTTAAGATGTTTGTCTTTGATGCTTAAGGTCTTAGGTTTGAATCCCATGGAGTGCATAATTTCATATATTTTCGTTAGCAAAACGACGTTGTTTTGGGTCATTTATTATCAAAATAGCGGCACCAAAACGACGTCGTTTTGGTGCAGCGTCCATGTCATCACGGCGTTAACGATTTAACGGCAGGGTGGTATAAACGAGTCGAAAAATAAAGTTCGGTGGTAAGTTTGGACCAATTGAAAGGTTGATGTTAAAAACAGGTCACACCCTATAGTTCGGTGTTACCTGGCATATTTTACCCTTATTTTTTTATTCGTGCTCAAATATATCATCTCTAAAATTTTCTTTTGCATTGTTTTTACGCTTCTCTTAATCTAGATTGTTGATGCAACCTACCACCATACGTCAACGTTGTCTCCTTCCTATGTTGATTGCTCCTCCCCAATTCTCAACATGCGTTAAAAATCATGTCGAAATCTTATATTATCTTTATCTTCCATTCTCTTAAAAGGGAGGAAAAAAAGATTTAAAGCATCCACACAAAATATAGATAGAATGGATTGATAAAAAAGGGAGTTGGAGTTTTAGGTTATGATGCTTGTGGTCTTTTGATTAGGGGAAAATTAAAAGAGTTGGGACTAAGTTGATAAATGTGTAGATTGAAGTGTGGAGATTGTTATCATCCTAATAAAAAAATTAATATGTCGTGTAACTCTGTTAGTATTTAAAAACATGTGATTAATTTATATAAAAAAACAACAACAACATGTGATTAGATTGACACAAAAGTGAAATATTAATGATTTAATTAATCAGATTTTTGTTCATCGGTCAAAATAAAATTGTTCTCATAGTTTAATCACTAATTAAGTAGTTTACCCTTGTTTATTTTAGGCTAAAGGTATTCAAAATCTTAAATTTGGGGGGAAATTAATCACTTGATTTTTTTTACAACCAATTAAAACACAATACATGATGAGATAAAATAAAATCACATTACAATTTTCATCTTTTTCTAACCTACAGAGAAAACCCTAATAGCGCCGCTGAAAACCATTTCCTTCAATTTGATATCCGTTCTTCCTCTTTTATTTCTTAGCCGGTGATCCACAACCGGTTTTAATACTGGTTGTCGATCACCGGATTCATTATTTTTATATTTTATTTTCTTGTTTATTTATATTTTTAATAAAAATCTTTGTCCTTATGGTACGTATTTCTCTGTCTTTGTGACACGCTTTTTCGTTATTGTTGTGGTTCGTTTCATCTGTCGTTTTTGACATGATTTCGGCATACCTTAGCGTTCGTTTGGTGCTCTTACAGAGATCTTCGCGACGCTAGTTTCTGATTTTAATTATGTCGGTGTTCATAGAAAGATAGATCCCCTCTCGGTTGATGGTCGTTTGTCGATGTAATCAGACCTGGGTAGTGGAACAATCTGCCTGATAGTTTGATTCGCTCGCCACTCCTTTTTAACATCGTAAAGCGTCTCGTTTGGATAGAGACAAGGAGATTCAGGAAGACTTCTGAATTTTGTCGGAATGCTAATATCTATGAAAATATTTATTTTCTTTGCATCATTGGGTTGTTTGAGATTTTGATGTACTAGATCTCATTATTCTCCATTTTGGATGTTTTGTATTTGAAATTTTCATGGTTATTAATAAAATTCAGTCGTCATTATCAAAAAAAATCTATGTACACCAAAATATTTTCATAATAATGTTTAAGTGACGCGCATGACAATTTCATAACTTCATTTTTTTCATAATTTTAAAAAGGTTTTTAGATTTTTTATAAAAAATTTAAAAAACATTTATAAATATCACGTAATAGGAATGTAATATGTCTCTTAATAGTATTATTTTAAAAAAATTATTTAAAATGTAACGATCAAAATTAATAAATAAAAAATTAATTAATTTAACTTCTCGTTTTAAATTTTTAATTTTTAATTTGAAAATTCAATTGTTAAAAATATTAACAAAAAAATTTGAGGACTTCACACGTTTATTTTATTATTCTTTTTGGACTCCACTACGCTAAATATCATGATGCTAAGACGTTCGAGACAACGAAATTTAGACTGTTCAAAAATGATTTTCATATTAGTGGTGTTCATTATTTGATTAAAATTGAATTAATTGATTAAATTAAATTTAGTTTGGTTAATCGGTCAGGTAATTAGATGTTACATCAATATCGGTTAATTTAGTTCAAAATCGATTAATTAACTGAAAATATTAAATAATATATATATATATATATATATATTAAGCATAACCCAACTAAATTAGATGCTAACTGTTATTCTATATAGTGTCTATTGTTATTGTGATATTTATACTAGATACAAACTATTTTATATGTAATGTTTATTGTTATTTTGATGCTTAATAATTAGATTCAAAATATTTTAGGTATTTTCATTTTCATTTCGGTTATTTAAAAGAAAAATCGGTCTCTGTTAACGGTTAAAGAAAAAAACTGGATAATGAATTTTAGCTAATTCGGTTCGTTCGGTTAACCGAATTAAACATTTGAACACTCTTATTTCAAACTTTCGTTGGGTTGCTAAACGTAGAAGCAACATCGAACGGTCACACCATACATACAAAACGAATATTTGAAACCCATATTTAACCTTAGAACTGTAAAACGTAAAAATAAAAAATAAAAACCAACTTTTACCAAATGTTGGTTTTAAGTTCATCATCGAACGAAAACCTTAGAAAATAGTATGTGAAATGATAAAAAGACAGGCAACTTATTTGAATTATCCGATATGTCCCCATTATAGGAGAAATTATTAGATGAATTCGGCTCGCCACGTCATTTATGGTCCATCTAATAACATACATTCATCTAATTGTTACTTCCAAGTAACCACTCAATCATTAATTACATGTAGGAAAGATAAAAGATTCACCTTGAAAAAAATAAGATAAAAAATTTTCATTAGATAAAACCATAAATGACGTGATCAGAGGGTTCTTTTCGTGGTCGATTACTCGATTTTCTGACGCCCCTGATATGTAAACCGAGCCCAATACAAATATGATAGCGAAACTTGGAAAACAAACTCAATATATTCTATACCCTTTAAAACATTGGCTTATGAAATTGATCGATTGAATTTTGAACCTACAAGTGTTCCCGTGGAAAACGAATGACATTTATTCGAAGAGACACGAGTTCAAATCGTTTTGTCTACAAGGTGTATGTGCATTGTCAAAGTGTTAAAATTAGTTATGAATATATACTACATTGTAATCATCTTTAGATTATTAGAAAAAAAAATTATTGAATTTTCATTTTTCTTTGGAAAATTATTTCATCTACCGTCAATGTTATTAAAATTCAGTTAAAATCAAACTCTCGATTAAATCAATTTAATTTGAATGAACCAGTTTGATTAATTCAATTATTAAAATACGTTATGCTGATCCGTGGTCAATTTTTATATTAGTAATTGAATTTATATAAATATGTTAACAAGGCACAAATCAAACCATAATTTGATTTATTGGCCGACTAATTTATATTTAATTTTAGAGAAAACAATTTGTCTAAGGGTTTTCCTGCACGTATCACATATGCAATTTAAATTTAGTTTTACGTTATTTCTTAAAAGCACAATAAGAAAATATATTTTAAAAAATTGGATTGTTGGTTTAAAATTAAAATGTTTGACATTATTGTGAAGGTAATCAAATCGAGATGATAATCACGTGGGAAATAAAAAAATCGTGGAGATCCGAACTGACGTAATGAGGAATAATCGAAATCTTCATCTATAGAGACGAAAACAAGAGAAGTTTTATCCTCAAAACTCAAATGAAGGTGAGGATGGAGATTGCTATATCCGCACTGTGGGGATCCCAAAATTGTATTCGTATAAATCTCAATGGAGATCCCCGAAAAAATATCCACAGAGATCTCGATATTTTACAATATATACACATATACTTACCTCTCATTTACCTATATTTGTTTTAGTGTATTAAGATGTCGGTGTTGGTGGTCTCTCAGTTAAACAGCTTGATGTCTTCTTGCCTGTGGGGTGGGGATACATTGGGCCAATTGGGAGCAAATATGCTCCCCAAAGCATGATGGGGCTAGGTATGACGAATTTGAATCTCTTGAATCATGCTTTGTTGAGTAAATGAGTTTGGCGTTTTGTGAATGAGCCTATGTGTTTATGGAGACATGTAATTTCTGCTAAAGTCTCATGAGGTAACTCAAGTCTTCTACCATCAAATGTTCCTCCTAAGTATTCAGCCTGGATTTGAAATGGTATTTCGAAAAACTTCTTCAAAGATGATATTATAGGTCAAATAAATTGAGACAATCTTGCTTTTCAGGTGGGTTACTGTGAATCTATCTTACTCTAGTCGGAGATGGTCCTTTAAGGGAGAGATTTTCTGTGCATCTTTGCTTTGGCTCTTAATAAATCTGGTTTCATTGTTGATTTTGATAGTAAAGTAGACTTTGGTTGGGTTTGGGACATTCTCCTACGATGTTCTCTTTTTTATTGGGAGTTAAGTCAATGGATTGAACTGATGGATTGCTGGGTAATTTTAGGTCGAGTATTTTTTATCATGATTGGGTAAGATGGTTGGGATCCAGCGATAGTGCGTTTGTTGCGAAATCGTTGCGACCTTTGATTGATAATACTCTTTCAAATAATTCGATGTGAAACAAAATAATTTGGATGAACTTTGCTCATCCGAACGTGGAAATATTTGTGTGGATGGTGATGTGGGCCGTGTTTTGGTTAGAGTTGACTGTTTAACATGGGGTGTTGTCAATTAGAACACATTTTGCCCTATATGTTAGAGTGTTCTGGAATCTCTATCTCATTTATTTTATTTTTTGTAAAAGTGTCTGACGTATCTGAATGAATTATGGAGATGTTTTAGGAGTTTCAACATCCTTTCCTATGGTCCCGGTGAACTTTCTTGAAGCTTGAAACGAGTTGATACCTCATGATAGTAAGTCTTGATTCTCTTATATTCCTTTTATATTGTGTGGTTATTTAGGAATGATATAAAATTTAAAGGGAAGATTGTTGATTGGTTACAACTAAAATTATTGGTTAGTGTTCGATTTGTTACATGGATAAAATTTAAGTTTTATGGTTGTGATATTTCTTTGAATAATTTGATTCTGGATCATTTTTGACTAAGATTATATGTAAAAAAAACTTGAAAAATTCCCAAAATGCCGTGTTGGCACCCTTCTCCATGTAACTTTTTAAAACTTAATGTTGATGGGGGCACTATCCAGGGGTGGGTTAACAAAATTTCTAGCTTCTTATTGGGCAAGTAGTTATAAACTAATGATTGAAACTGGCTGTAAAAGGTTAACAAATTAGATCTCTTGATTGGTTGAGGTTTCATCAGTCTTTTCTAATGTTATAAGTGAAATGGCATACGTTTGGAGTATGCTCAAAGACCAATCATAAGATGGTTGTAAAAGACATACTTATTTTATCTTGTTTTATTAATATAAAGCCATTATTATTATTTCAGTCTTATTTTGTGCGTTTATAAATAAACTGAATTATAATAAACTCCTTTTAATAACATAGTTATTCTTAAATGTCATTGGTTGAGTATTGTTGTGGGCATGCACAATAATAATATATTAAGACTAATATGTAATTGATTGATGACATACTGGACTAACCCGCTAGGAGCATGTTTCTTGGATTATTACGTGACAGTCAAAACATTGCTCATAGTGATAACTACTTGTATAATCTTCAAACTTGAGATCATCATTATTTCAACATTGTGGGTGATATGTTTTGATACAATCAAATGTGTGTCGTATCTGACTACGCTATAAAGATTGATATTGGATATGTTGCAATCTATGTAGCGAAATATGGTTGATAAAGATAGGATTTGCCTTTCCTACATAATAGGAGTAATATCACAGGCCACTTGATTGAGTGAGAGTATAAATGCATGACAATGCTCGAATAAATTGATATAAGATATCATAGTTATTCGTTTATAATAGTCTGCTCAAGATATCAAGAAATATTAAATGGACTATACAAGTGTGACTATTCCATGACTTGTGTTCGACCGAGATATAAGTACAAAAATGATGTAATAGTTAATCACGAAAAAAGGTTATGTTGAACCACGACTTCGTATAACTTAGATAGCAATGATGTATTGTCAAATGTCACTCATTGCTTGTAATATTAGAATTTGTTCTAGATATTACTGAAACGAACAAATATCGACTAGATAACACATGTATAAACTTGTGCACAAAATAAGGAAAATCGAAATTATTATGATTATTGTAATCATAAATAATTTCGTTTATATATATTTTAATAGTATATAATTATTGTAATTATCAGATACCATTAATATATATACCTAAAGAAGCATGATCAAAGTAGAACCAGATTCTAGATATCTAATTATATTTGGTTAAATATATTGTTTATTTAAAGAATCAGAATTTAATTAGAATTAAGGTTTTTAATGCTATATAAAAATATAAGGACTAGCAGCCAAACACATGCTTTTGCGAAAACCTCTCTAACAATTAGAGAAGAAAAAATATTATTTGTTTTATTCGAGTGGACTACGTAGAGGTCGAAACGTTGTTGTAACGACTTAGATTCAATATTGTGCTAGAAGAATTGGATTCTTCTAACTCCATGTGGTTTTTCTAGATTTAATTAAATTGGCGTTTCATCTCTTTTCACCATGAATTCGTTCCTCGTACATGAAACACTGGTGAAATATGTCGATGATCACCCACAATCCGAATGAAGGATGTTGCTCATTTCATCGTTGTTTGTAGGAAGGTTAAGGTGATAGTGGTGTATGTTTCTCCTTCCTTATGAATCATCCTCTCTCCTTTTGTTTCGATATTGATGTCCTTTGATCCATGGTTTTTTTTCTCTCGTATAAGCGTCTTTCTTGCTTTGTTTCTTCTTCTTTTGTTAATGGTACTCACCTCTTGTTTGTGGTTGACCCCAACCTTGTGCTATCCCATGCTTACAATCAGCCCCCTTAGCATTTCTGATGACACAATCTTTTACTTTCATGAGAAAAGAAGCATGCCTCCAAATGAAGCTTTCACGGAAGTGTCACTTGATTGAACCTTTGATTGATTCATATGCTTCAGTTTCCTCTATGTTTTCGTTGAATGTCTTTTGTTTTCCTTTTCTTTTTTGGTTATGTTTTGTTAAATTCGCTTTTGGCTCCTTTGTTGGTCGGTTTGCTTGTTTTCTATATGGTTAGCTGGCTTGTTTGCTCAAAGTCCTCGTGTTTGTTGTTCTTGTTCTCATTTGAATGAATGATTTTCTTTTATGTTACAAAATTGAAATTGACCATATATTTTGGCCAGTAAATTAATAAGTTTTGTTTATATTTTTATGGATATTCCTTGAAACCTATGAGGATCCATATGGGAAGGGTATGAGGATGGAAAAAAAATCATGAAGCATTTAATGGGTACTTCCCGAAATAATCCCCACAAGTGTTGGGGATGAAGCGAGAAATGCAAAATCATCCTCGCTTCGCACCGTTGCCACCCCTATTAATCAACACATTGTCGAACTATTTAGATCGGGTATTGCAAAGATTCATTACGAGGGCGAGCCTCCCAATCCAATTTGCTCAATTCATAACGTCAAGATTCAAACTTTTGGCATTACTTAATAGATTTAGTGTCTCATCTTAGTAGACCAATTAGTTTTTTTTTTTTGAAAAGTTTTGGGCCTCATTAAAAACCCCTTCCTAATGAAGGGGAAAGAGTACCCCAACTAATTTATATTAATAATAAAGGAACTACAAAGTATCACAGTTCATTAGCAGCAAGATTACAAACCAAAATTCTAAAAAGTTGCACTGACTCAATAAAAACACGGGACATTGTAGCCAATTCCTTTTTTAGAAAGTGAATCTGTCAACACATTACAAGACCTTGGAATGAACCTTAAACAAATACCTTTACTTAATATTGTTTTTGTTGTCTTCAATACTTCATATGCGATCAATGAAGGAGGTTCATTCGAGCCATGTAACCAGTTCAAGAATGACTTACAATCACTTTCTATAATCAAAAGGTGAGACACAAACTAATGAGACGATAGGAACCTATCAAGCCCCACTTTTAAAGCTTCGAATTCAACTAATATCGGGAGGGAGTTGCTTGAATGTTATGAAAATTCCAGTATGATTGAGCCCTTTGCATCCATTATGACCCCTCTAATCCCACTCGGCCCAGTCCTCCCATTTTCCGCCCCATCAATATTTAATTTGAAGAAACCAACGGGAGGAGGCTGCCAACATTGTGGTAGAGAGCTCCGCTTCCTGCAAAGAGACAATTTAGAAGCCAAGGACAAATCTGCTACCAAAGTATCAATAGTCATATCTCCACTCGAGAATTTAGCAAGCAACCAAGATGCTATGCGAAATTTTACCAAGAAGTCTATTTGCAGCCAATCAACCTTCTTCTCTTTGAAAATTACATCGTTACGATATAGCCATATCGTTCAAATGACAGCCGCATGAATATACATGTTCCAATAAGCGTTACAAGAGCTAGCTACATCCTTCCAAACTATAAGTAAAGACCAAGGATCCCCTGGTAGTACTGTCGAGACACCAAGAATTCCACAAAGGTTCACCCATAAATGTCATATACCATAACAATTAATAAACAAATGGGTCGTAGTTTTAGGATGCATTTTGCAGAAAGGGCAGCAAACGAAATCAAGGGGTGCACGCCCCGCTTAAGTAACTCCGTGCGAACCGGAATACGATTCCAAAATACGTGCCACATGAAGATTTCCACTTTAGGAGGGGCGAATTCGCACCACACTAAGTCTTTCCATAAAGGATGTACTCCATGGTCATTATCAATAAGACTTCTAAGAGACTTGACTGAAAAAGACTCATCATTAGAACCCTTCCAGTTCGCCCAATCTCTATCGAAAACGCGAACTTTGACATTTTGAAGCACTAATAACAATTCATTCCATTGAGGCTGCTCCCAATCAAATAATTTTCGACGTAAGGGAATAGACCAGCTCCAACCATCTACTCATTTAATACCGAATTCTGACACAATACCAATTTTATTTTGATAAAGGCCATGAATCCTAGGGAATTTCTCTTTCAAATGAATATCACAAGCCCATACATCAGTCCAAAAATAAACAAAATGATCATCTCCAATTTGAATAACCAAATTCGAACGGATATGATTACCAAAATTGTCATTAGAAAAGAAGGAGTTAGCAACACCTCTCCAAACCCACGATGTTGATCTAAGGGGAACTAGCAATGGAAGAAGATTTCGTGATTTACTTGAAGTTTTTGCATCAATCACTCGTCTCCAGAGTTTGGAAGCTTCATTCCCAAAATGCCACATCCACTTCCCCAATAAAGATCGATTCATGAGATTCAAATTCACCACTCCAAGCCCACCACTTTTCAAAGGAGTGCATACCATATTCCAGTTAATCGAGTGTATTCTCATTTTGTCATTGCAATCTCACCAAAGAAAGGAATACATCAGACTATTTAATCGATAAGCGACTGTCACTGGCATCCTGAAAAGAGACAAATAATAAGTTGGCAAACTAGTTAAAACATATTTAATTAAGTCTGCCACCAATAGATAAAGAACTAGATTTCTATCATCCTAGACGAGAGGCAAATTTATTTAGGACTAGCTCCCACAAAGACACTGAATTTCGGAGAGAGCTCAATGGTAAACCCAAATAATCTGTCGAAAAGGAACCTTAGGAGCAACACACCCCTTTTGCCCATACCTTCAAAGTATCCTCCACGATATTTACTCCATAAAATTTACTTCTCCTCAAGTTCAATTTTAAGCCTGAAGTTAATTCAAATACTCGGAGAACGCGTTTAACATTTCAAACTTGTCTTTCTTCCCCACCACAAAAAATCAAAAGATCATCAACGAATTGAATATGAGAGATATCCACTATAATCTCTAACTAACCAACTTTAAATCCATTAAATAAACCAAGTCGTACCGCTTTGTCAAGCATCAAATGCTGAGCTTCACCAACAAAATTGAATAATAGAGAAGAGAGAGAACAACCTTGTTTGATCCCTCTAGTTATCGAAAAAGCTTTCGTTGGTGAACCATTGACTAAGATGGAAATTGTAGTTTACGAGATACATTTGTGAATCCAGTTGCACCATTTATCACCAAATCCACATTTCTTAAGAATCATGATTAGAAATTCCCAGCTTATTGTGTCATAAGCCTTCTGAAAGTCAATTTTGAACGCCACACCTTTGATCCCAGCTTTATCAACGAAATCGATAGTTTCATTAGCTACTAGAGAACAATCAAGAATTTGTCTTCTGGGTAAAAATGCGAACTGGGTCTCGCCAATTAGATCACCCATCACTAATATGATTCTTTGAGACAAAACCTTAGAAAGTAATTTATACATGCCCCGACTAAACTAATGGGTCGAAACTTATCAAGGGACTCAGATTACTAACTTTGGGAATCAAAGTGATGGAGTGATTAGTTCCCATCTCCCACTTTTTCTCAAGAAAGAAATCTGTAAAAAAGGCCAGAACGTCCTCTTTTAAAGCAGACCCGAACTATTTCAAAAAGCTCATGTTAAAACCGTTCGAGCCTGAGGCACGGTTACTGTCAATCGAGGATAGAGCTTGCCAAACTTCCTCTTCCGAAAAGCTCTTTTCTAGTAAACTCGAATGCTCTGAATTGATCTTCTTAAAGGATAAATGCAACTCAGCAACATCAAGGCTTTTATTATTGTTATAAGCGCTATAAAAGTGCTCTTTAATGTGCTTCTTTACTAAGATAAGATCAAATATCAAATTGCATCCACTTTTGATATAGTTGATGGCATTTTCCTATTTCTCAAGGATGTTGTAAGATGAAAAAAATCGTGTATTTCTATCTCCCTCAACGAACCAGCGAAGCCTAGATTTTTGAAGCCATTTACTCTCCTCTTTGTGATATGCCGACCAAAGTTCTGATCTGAGCTTAAGAGCTGTAGAAAAACAATTAGAATTTGCCTTACCATACTGTAATTTACCCTCTAGTTCTGATAGACTCTGTTCTAAACTCTGAATACAGCTTCCTTCAACTTGGTTCTTTGCAGCAACCTAGTTTTTAATTGTTGTTTTTGAGATTTTTAACAAGCCCCCTATCTTCACCCTTGAATTCTTCATTTTAAACCCTTCAACAGATTGCAACACAGTTTCTTCAAACCCAACATCATTTCTCCAGTAATTGAAAAATGGAAAGGTTTCAAGCTCCAATCTTTACGCTCTTCTGAAAGTAAAATCGCATTGTGGTCAGACAACGACTTGATCAGTAGTTTCTGCACTACGTTAGGAAAACACTCTAAAAATTCAGGCGATACAAGGAACCTATCCAGATCGACAAAAGTCGGTTCCTCTCTATTATTACCCAATGTATACTTGCCTCCCATCAACGGTAGATCGATCAAGCTAGCATCAAAAATAAAAGATTTGAAGATAACGATAGAAGAAATATTTACCGATTTACCCAATTTTTTGCACGGATCCAAGAAAAGATTGAAGTCACCGGCTAGACACCATGGAACTTTATTATACTGCAAGAAAGCAAGTAACTCCTCTAGAAAATCATCTTTTCAGCTTCAAGGGATGGACCATAAACATTTAAGAAACCACAATCAAAGTTCATGTGTTTGATGCAAAAATTCAACACAATGAAACGAGGCCTAATGGTTTTATCCACAACTGTGAAAAATTCAGAATCCCACATACTAATTAAACCTCCCGCTGAACCTGTTGCAGAAGAAACAACGGAATCCAAATTCTTGCAAATCCACATTCTACGAGCATAAAAAATACTAAATTGCTCAATTTTAGACTCCTGAATAAAGACAAATTTCTACCGATGCTTCATAATTAACCTCTTGATAGCTTTAGATTTTTTTACATCTAATTCCCCTAATGCTATAAGATATAAGACTTAAATTCATATAAATTTTCGGATAATACCTGACAAACTGAGTTAACAAGCTTCCCTAGATTCGACCTCTAATTCCCGGACTCTACTAATCACTGCTTCACGCCCACCTTTGAATGAAATATCCAACATCTTACTGATTTCCCAAACAGACTATGCTTCCAACCCAACCACTAAGTCGCCCAATTATGTCGATAGGGGGTTCTAGGCTTCAATCTGATTTACCATCCCATCTTCTAGTGAATCGTGAACTAGATGTCGTATGATTCTCCTTAAACTTGCTCTGAAAAAGCCTCTAAGAGAGGCCTTATTAGAAGTTTCATGGGGGATAGGATGAAAAGCAAAAGAAGGGATAGGTCCCAGACCCATTCTGCCTGAAACTTCAAAATTGTCGGGTACTATGTCAATAGAGTCAACGCTTGTTTGAAAAATTTGGGGAACCGAAAATTGTTTGGAATAAATGGGTCGGTTAAACCCAGAGGAGGAAAAGGTTAATTCCCTTTTCGAACCATTTGACTTTAGCTCATTGCCCCTATCAAGCCCATTACTTTTTGCTACATTAGGCCCACTCTCAATGTCCTTGTCAACAGACGTGTCAGAATCACTATTTTTCACCCATGAATTAACGTGAACAACATTCTCCATATCATTATTAGCACTATCATTGAAAGCCGAAATATTGGGAGGGCCCCGCATTACATTGATGTCTTCATTTGTTGAACCGAAACAATCCTGAGAATAAGAATTACTGGAAGGAATTTCTTTCTCGATTCTTCAAGCTGGACCGGAAGTTTCATCAACTTTCAATTCTTCACATGAGATTACCCGATCATTGTCCGACTCTGGCCACTCATCAACAACATTATTCATATGGTATTGCATATTATGAGCAACACCATCATCCCTAAGATTCCCTACTTTCACTTTAATTAGATACGACACACCCATTAATAGGACCTTGATACTAGTTGGAATGTCCGTAGGGCTTGCAACTGGAATGATAATTCTTGCTAGATTCAGACGAGATTTTTGGATCGAATTCTCATCGACACAAACCAACGTACCCACCGGTTTCCCAGAGCTTCAAAAAACTCTTTATGCCAACAGTAAAGAGGAACGCCAGATAGTAGTATAGAACAATAATATTGAGGAATATCATTCACTAACAACAGACTAATGTGTGAAAACTAGTAGCAAAGTTACTATTTTTTCAATCTCCAAGTAGCTTCCATCTCATCAATTGACTTAAAAGAGATGATAAAGGAGGAAAAATTTAAATCTCATTTCCTTATCTAAACTTCAAATCCATCATGGGATAGAGCTTGTTGCACAAAATCATGTTCGAAGTCATTTTTAAAGACACCAACCATGGAATATCCAAAGGATGGAGAACAGAAGCAGTGCTCCGGTAAGGAACCCATCGGCGACGGTGAACACTAACAGGAACAGGAGGGTGGAATGGACCTGTTTCATCGACAACCTGAGTAAAAGGGTTTCCCGTTTTGCTCTTAGGGAACTCTTCAACCACCACGGCTTGGTCCGTCGAGTTTACATTCCGGAGGCGAACCTAAAAAATAGATACCGGTATACCACATTTGCCTTCGTCACCATGGACTCGAAGGAAGATATGGAGAATGCAATCTTCAGGACCAATCAATCTCGCATCGACGGGTTTATTGTTAGTGTGACTAAGGCTAGGTTCCCTCGGCCTGTTACTGGCTCTGGATCTCGAGAGGAGTCTGCGTGGACGTCCAGAAGACGGAAGGCAACTAGGGACCATGGTGCTCGCAGGAAACAACAAGAACAGTCTCCTCCTCACAAGGTTAGGGACAACATAACTTACAGGGAAGTTTTGGTGGAGAATCAAGTGCATAAGAAGGGTGTCAACAGCGAATCAAATCCCGTGAATGCTGGCCGATCCAAGAGCGTGGATGAAAACAACACCGTAAACTTTCAAATACCTTTCAAGGATACACTTTGGATGAACTGTTGTATGGTGGGTGTACTGAAAGAAGGGTTCGACCAGGATTTTGTCCAACGGGCGGTAATCAACGATGATATCGAAGTCAAGGTTGTGAAATGGGGAACTGACAACGAATCCTCAATCCTTATGTTCAACTCTGTGGAATACATGGAGGAAGTATGGAGATCTAAAAAAGATGAACTATCCTATTGGTTTTCCCACTTAGGACCATTGCTATTACAGGGTGTTCCCCATTATTATGTTTCTGTAATTCTCAAGAGCGTGCCTCTCTTCTGTTGGCATAAAAACTTCTTTGAAGAGTTAGGCAACCGCTGGGGTAAATTTGTTGAATTAGATCCACTGACCCAAAGCATGGAGAGGCTCGATTCTGCTAGATTCTTCATGAGAGTGGCAAGTACCTCCACCATCCCGGATTGTATAACTGTGTCGTTTATGGGCTATCCATACTGTATTAGGATCCGGCTAGGCAATTTGGACGCTGAAGAAAATGTAGAAGACAAGGAGGCTTTCGATAGCTATTTCCCGAATGATTGGGATATGGCTACTGATGTTGGGGTGGCGGAGGAAGACGATAGGATCCCTGATGAAGTCCCGGCGCCATCAGCTGACGTCGAAAGGTTTGGCCCGGCGGTGGGGACGGCTAATGATCAACCGGGTCGAGGGGAATTCCATTTTCCCAATGTTGAGGGCAGTAATGGCGTGAATATTTCCGATAAGGCTGGGGAGGAGAATTTGTAGGAGAATCGATGCTGTTTTCTCTTTTCCAATGGCGGCAACGTTAATGATGGAGATGGTTCCGAGGAATCAGGGAATTCAAACGGTAATGGTGGGGAAAATAACGTTATCAACGTGGCTGATTGGGTTGACTCTCCAACAAATTCGGAGAAAGCGGATGATGTGGACGTGGGGGGAGATGGGCTGAATTGCCGTGAATTGCCGTCGGGATGTGTTGGGCCAAATGGGCCTGAGTTGGGTGCTGCCCCAATTAAGGAGCTTGGGCCGTTTTCCTTTAATTCCACCAATTGGCCAAATCTGAACATCATTTCATCCTAAAGGGAAATTGTCCCGGACAGTTTTGAAGGTCGAGAAAATGTTCATGCCGAAGTTGGTTACAGTGTGGGGCAACACCCTATTGTTTCTTCCCTTCCGGGCGGTTACAAGAATTTATTTCCGGCCAAAAATAGACGACTTGTAAGACGTCTTGTTAGGGATTCACTGGATGATTCCCCTGAATTTTCGGCCAACGCTGCTCGTAGTGAAGATTTGGGTTTGGAAGACTCAGTTGCTGGTCTCGAAGCCGAATCAGTATGGGAGATGTGTAACCTGCTTGAAATTTCTTTTAAAGGTGGAATGGAAGCCGTCTTCAAAAGGGTTTACAGCTTGGAGAAGGAGCTGAGGAGCAGGGGCTGATCTTTTTCGGGGTTTTAGACGTCGGGAAAAAGAGAGAGCCATTAGAGAGTTAGTCCGTAAACTTAGGCCGAATTGTGTATTTCTACAAGAAACGAAATTAGAAGAAATACCAGCTAGGGATATTAGATCTATTTGGCACATAGTGGAGTTAGAATCTGTTTTCTCTCCTGCTTCGGGTTCAGTAGGAGGTCTGCTTAGTGTCTGGAACACTGATTTTTTTTAAGATGGAGGAGAAATTAGTATTCACTAGATTTATTGTAGTCATTGGGGTTATTAAGAGTATCAACTTCCGATGCGGGATTGTGAATGTGTATGGTCCTGCAACGGATTCTGATAAACCCTCCTTTCTTTCTGAGTTGCTGCTTGTCCTAAAATCGAAAAACATCCCGTGGTGTGTGGGTGGGGATTTCAACCTTTTTCTAGACCAAGAAGAAAAGTTGGGTCTGTCTCTGAATGTGCAACTCATATCGACATTTAGGGATTTCGTTTGCGAAGCCGAGCTGATGGACCTATCCTTGGTAGAGGGTAAATTCACATGGTGTAATAACCGCGATCCGCCAACTTTTGTTCGTTTAGATAGGTTCTTAATTTCAGCGGACTTTAATTTGGCCTTCCCGGGGCTACTTCAAAAAGTTCTTCCCCGGTCCTTTTCTGACCACAATGCAGTGGTTCTCGTCTCTGAACTATTTAATTGGGGGCCTAAACCTTTTAAATGTATTAACTATTGGTTGGATATGGAGGGCTTTGATTCGGTGGTTAAAGGATCCATTGAGGTTCTCAGAAAGAACAGTGCATCAGTAGGTATATGAGGTATCCTGAGAGGTACTAAGTTGGCTGTGAAAGCTTGGTCCACTAACCTCACTAGGAAGTTGGGGAGAAAGGTGGCGGATATAGAAAAAGAGATTGACCGGATCGAAGTACAGCTGCATCAAGGCACTGATATTCCGGGTGCATATGATACCCTAAGGACTCTGAGAGCCCAACTTTGGTCTGCCTACCGTAAGGAGGAGAGCGAATGGCTCCAAAAGTCTCGCCTTCGTTGGTTCTCGGAAGGGGACCGGAACACCCGCTTTTTTTGCTTGTCGGCCACGGAAAGAAGAAGGGTGAACAAAATTAAACTCCTAAAAAGGGACGGTGTGGATGTCGTTAATCCTATCTTGATTAAGAAGATGGTGAGAGTCCACTTCTTTGAATCTTATAACACCTTGACTGCCCTGGAGGTGGAGGATCTTAAGTTGGAGTTTACCAAGTTAAACGATGAACAATCTCTCTCCCTACAAGAGAGGTTTTGTGAGGAGGAAATTCATGTGGTTCTGTTTTCTTCCGACAGAAATCGCGCCCCCGGACCTGACGGTTTCAACTTGGGATTTTTCAAAAAATATTGGGAAATGCTAAAAGGGGACATCATGCGCTTTTTTGAAGATTTTTAATGTGGGCGAGAGTGGGAGATAGGCATAAATCACTCTTTCATTACCCTCATTCCGAAGGTTAGAAATCCCACTTCCCTCGACGAGTTCAGGCCGATTAGTTTCGTAGGGGGATGTATAAACTCTTGTCCAAGGTCCTTGCAAAATGTTTAAGCTCGATCCTAAGATCCATTATAGGGGAACACCAATTCGCTTTCATCCATAGTCGTCAAATCCTAGACTATTCCCTGATTGCCAATGAGGTCATAGATTCGATGTCTAAATCAGGTAGAAATGGCATCGCTTTCAAAATTGATTTTTAGAAAGCCTATGATACGTGTTGAGTGTGTAAAAGTTCTATTATTTACACCCTTTTTAACCCATATTTCTGCTGCATTCAAGCATCATTGCATTGCATTTAGGATAGTTTTCAATTAAATATCACAATTATATAAAAGGCACGGATTCTACTAAAAGATGGTGTATTTTGTAGGTAGCTGCCAAGGTTGACGATGAAGGCAGGCGAAGGGCAGATAAGCAGGAAGGCGAAACTGAACAAGCAGCTGAAGATGACGAACCTGTCATGGACCCGTCACGACAGCATGGTGACAGCAGATTATTGTAGAGGAAAAATGAAGTGGACATCGATAGATAGAGAAAAATCTGCTCGTCTGTCGTGTGGCAGCCAAATAATTTTCCAAGCCCCGGATCAAAAGATATGTCAAGCCAAAGCTCAAAGGAGAGAAAATCCCTAAAAGCAAGGAGACGGCTAGAAAGTAGGATACCTTAGAGATTTAATCTTTATTAGAATCTTACTTTTAATTAAAGTTGTAATCCTTGTTACCTTAGATAACTTGAGCCCAAAGCTTATATAAAGGGCATAGATTAAACCTAGGGCATAACCGACTACCCCATAACCGAAACCTAAACCCTGCCGTCCACCCGTCACCGACATGTTCTAAATTTCCCCTAGGGCCACGGGTTGTTTTGTAAAGTAGTTGCAAGGGTTGCTTTGTTTTAGGATTTTTTCAGTTTCAATAAAATAAACTTCAAGTTCTTTTATCTTGGTTTTAATATCTTGCAAGAGCATTGGGAGAGCATTGTGAGGTTATCTATTTACTTAGCATCGGGAGAGTTAAGTATACGAAAGAGATAAAAGCGCGTTCTCTAGTTTATAGTTGAACCATCTCGTGCTTAGGGATAAGGCGAGGTTAAGTGGCTAAGGAAGAATTCATACACATCGGTGTTCATCCTTCGACTCACGCCGGGAGGTATCGTCAAGACGTGTTCATCGACAGACTTGTGCCTAGGGATAGGGCAAGGCAGATCTGGGATTCTTGTCAAGCTTGAAGTACTGAGTTAGTGTCTGCTGCCGCGACAACTAACGGACAGACGCCGCGACAGGTGCTGTCGGCGACGGGAGCGACGACAGAACTGGAGATCCTAAACAATTCAATACCTGCACTACCGAGCAATTCAATACCAGCCCATTCTCTCTATCTTGATTTCTCAATCTTTTTATTTACGTTTTACTTTATTATTCGTGACAACTTTCTAAAATATTTCCTTTACTTCGTGCAGTAAATCAAGGTGAAGTCATTAGCCCAATCCCTGTGGAGACGATATCCGATACTTTGTATCACTTTACTACTTGCGTCGTGTACACTTGCACTACAATTGCGATAGTCTATTTTACACGCAACAAGTTTTTGGCGCCGTTGCCGGGGATTGGCAACATAACTACATCTTTATTTTATTGCACTTTTTATTTTTATTTTTTTTTATTTTTATTTTTCATTTTTTTTTGTTTTTCTTTAATTTTTATTTTTGTTTTTCAACTCTTGCTTTTCACAAGGTTCTCTTGTTTATGCGCAGATCGAAAAGAGGCGAAAATCCTGAGTATAAGTTAGATCCGGAAATCGAACGATCATTCAATCTCAAGAAACAGATTCGCCATCTCTTGGACAGGAACGAATACCTTGAAGAACAGCTAGAGCAGATGGCCCGTAACCAACCTGCTGGAGGAGATATACCGCCTGTCGGCGATCCGCCTGGGGCAGGTGGACGACGGTCATGTCGTGACTACATGCTGAATGACCATGTAGAGTTGGAGACCACGCTGCCGGATATTGATGTTGATAACTTTGAACTTAAACCTGTCATGTTTAGTATGATCAACAACGCCGTACAGTTTAGTGGCTCTGCGACAGAAGATGCTAGGGAGCATCTCAAAACGTTCCAGGAGATCTGTGGTTCGTTTAGGCTACCAGGAGTTAGTCCGGAGATACTGAGGCTTCGGTTATTCCCTCATTCATTAAGGGATAGAGCTAAAACTTGGTGGAATAAACTTACATCGGGTTCTATTATGACTTGGGCAGACCTAACTCGTGAATTCTTATCTCGTTTTAATCCTTCACATTTATCTGAGCGATTACGTAACGAAATTGCTACTTTTCAACAGGAAGATGACGAGCCGATGCACGAGGCCTGGGACAGATTTACTACTCTTCTACGGAACTGCCCAATGCATGGATTCCCCGTCTGGAATCAGGTAACTAAGTTTTATAATGCTGCTAACTTACAAACTCGCATTCGCATTGATTCTGCAGCAAATGGACTGTTATTGGATAAAGATCCGGACGAGGCATTACAAGTTCTGAAGAATCTAGCTAAGAATGAGGAGCAGTTTCCGACAGCTAGAAGAGGGGGTAAACGGGTACTTGCTGTCAAAGACTATGAGGCTGACAGCACTATGAAATCACAGGTAGCATTCCTCACTAAAGCCATGAAACACTTATTGAGTGAAGAGGAAGTACGAGGGTTTGCTGTCGAGGAAATTTGTGCCACTTGTGAGGGAAATCATAGTAGGGATGAGTGCCCTATAAACGTAGAAGAAGGGAAATATGTTGGAAATTACAAGCCAAACTACAATTCCAACAATTACAACCCTAATTGGAGAAAGGATCCCAAATTTTCCTGGAGTAATCCTAACAATGCCCTGAATCCGCAAGCATATAATCAGAATCAGGGGGGTCCTAGATTGTTGACGAGACAGCAACTGCAGCCGCAGAACCTGCCGCAGAACCTGCCGCCTCAACAACAACAGCAGCCACCACCTGCCACGAGTAGTGTATTGGAGCAGACTTTGGCTACATTTATGTCTCAGACTGGCACTTATATGGAAAATATTAATCAGTTTGTCAAAAAGACGGAAAATTTTATGGACGAGACTAAGATGAGAATGACAAACCATGAGGCCACCTTGAAATCTCTAGAGACACAAATGGGTCAGGTATCACAGCATATTAAACCGAGGCAGAATGGAGGTTTCCCTAGCAATACTGAAAATGCTAGACCACCCCCACATGAGCAATGTAAGGCAATTACTACTAGGAGTGGGAAAAAGTTACCAGGGCCGGAAAAAGAAGTTGATACAGAAAAGGACCCTACTTTGAATAAACCTGTCGAGGAAGCTGCTCCGACAGGTGATAAACAGACTGCTGCCGATGATCCTGTCACGACAGCAGAAGCGACAGAGGAGAAAAAGGAAGATCATCGTCCTCAGATTCGCATGCAGTGGGAAGGACGCATTGCTGATTATCGTCCTCCACCACCTTTTCCTCAACGGATACAACAAGCTAAGAATGAATCTCAACTCAAAAAAATTTATGATATTTTTAAACAGGTTCATATTAATATTCCGTTGTTAGATGCTGTTAGGGAAATGCCAGGTTATGCTAAATTCCTCAAGGATGTTATGTCTAAAAAATCTAAACTTGGGGAATTTGAAACGGTAAGGATGCAAGAGGGTTGCATGAGTATTCTTCATCGACAACCACCCCAGAAAAAGAAGGATCCAGGGAGCTTCCTCATACCTTGCGTAATCGGTGACAAATTTGTGGGTAAGGCACTTTGTGATCTTGGTGCTAGTGTTAATCTAATGCCCAAATCTGTTTTTCAGAAACTAGGTATTGGCAAGGCGCGGCCCACGACAGTTACCCTACAGCTAGCCGACCGCTCTTACGTTCACCCCGAGGGAAAAATTGAAGATATTTTGGTAAGAGAGGATAAACTTATTTTTCCTGCTGACTTTCTTATTTTAGATTGTGAGGCAGATAAGAACGCACCAGTCATCCTCGGACGACCTTTCTTAGCCACGGGAAGATCGTTGATTGATGTGGAGAAGGGAGAACTCACCATGCGCGTGAACGATCAAGAAATTAAGTTGAATGTTCTCCAAGCAATGAAACATGCCGATGTGGACGAGGAATGCAAAGCCATCATCGAGGTGACCTTTGATTACCCCTGCATCAGGTCAGGCTGCCGAGATATTAAATTCGGACACTGCTACGACAGCCATCTACCAACCTGTCACAACAGTGACGACGACAGCAACAACGGCAGCACAGACGACAGTGACCCCTCTGAAACTGATACATCTGATACTGAAGGTCATGAGGAGGTAAACTGGTTAGACCATCGTCCAGGTAAGTTATTCGAACCCTTAAATTACACGTCGGATAACCATTTAATCCAAAAGCCCTCCACTGTTGAACCACCTGTCTTAGAACTTAAGCCCCTGCCAGGGCAGCTTAAATATGCTTATCTTGGTTGTGATAACACACTGCCTGTAATCATCTCTGCTAAGCTGCCGCAGGAACAGGAGCGACAGCTGGTCGACATGCTAAGGCAGCATAAAAGGGCGATAGGATGGACGATAGCAGATATCCAGGGCATTAGTCCGGCAATCTGTATGCACAAAATCCTCTTAGAGGAAGACCATAAGCCGACTATTGATGCACAAAGGCGGTTAAACCTTGCAATGAAGGAGGTAGTGCGTAAAGAAATAATTAAATGGTTAGATGCTGGTATTATTTACGCCATCTCCGACAGCAAATGGGTAAGCCCGGTGCAATGTGTTCCCAAGAAAGGAGGCATGACTGTAATAACCAACGAAAACAACGAGTTAATCCCAACCAGGACTGTGACCGGTTGGAGGGTTTGTATGGACTATCGGAAGCTTAACAAAGCTACCCGAAAAGACCACTTTCCTTTACCCTTTATTGATCAAATGCTTGATAGATTAGCGGGTAAATCTTATTATTGTTTTCTTGATGGTTATTCAGGTTATAACCAAATTGCTATTGCACCGGAGGACCAAGAGAAAACGACTTTCACATGCCCCTACGGAACATTTGCATTTAGGAGGATGCCATTCGGCCTCTGTAACGCACCTGCCACCTTCCAAAGGTGCATGATGGCAATATTCTCCGACATGGTAGAAGACTTCCTTGAGATCTTCATGGATGATTTTTCCGTCTTTGGAGACGATTTTGAGAGCTGCCTCGGCAACCTTCAAAAGGTACTTGAAAGATGTGAAAAGGCTAATCTTGTTCTTAATTGGGAAAATGTCATTTTATGGTAGATGAAGGGATAGTTTTAGGCCATAAGATTAGCTGCCGTGGGATAGAAGTCGACAGGGCAAAAATAGAAGTCATAGAGAAGCTGCCGCCGCCAACAACAGTCAAGGGCATTAGGAGTTTTTTAGGGCATGCTGGTTTTTATAGGAGATTTATTGCCAATTTCTCAAAAATCACGAAACCCCTATGTCATCTCCTAGAGCAGAACCGACCCTTTGACTTTAATGAAGAATGTACTGAAGCATTCAAGGTTCTGAAGGAAAAGTTAGTGACAGCCCCCATAGTACAGCCACCAGACTGGACGCAACCGTTCGAAATTATGTGTGATGCTAGTGACTATGCTGTCGGGGCAGCACTTGGGCAGCGCAAGGACAGGCTATTTCATGTCATATATTATGCCAGCAAAACATTGAATGATGCCCAAGTGAATTACACCACCACGGAAAAAGAGCTGTTAGCTGTGGTGTTTTCCATCGACAAGTTTCGTTCTTACATACTTGGAACGAAGGTTATAATCCACACCGACCACTCTGCCCTCAAGTATCTATTCGCAAAAAAAGATGCTAAACCTAGGTTGATACAATGGATATAACTATTACAAGAGTTCGACCTTGAGATAAAAGATAAAAAGGGGACAGAAAATCAGGTGGCAGATCACTTGTCGAGGTTGGAAACGGGACAGAGTCTACCGCCAGATGAGACACACATATTGGAGACCTTCCCAGATGAGCAGCTCTTTGCTGCCGCACTAGCTGTCGCGACAGCCATGACGGCAGGTAAGTCTTCTAACCTTCCCTGGTATGCTGATTTCGTTAATTTTATAGTTAGCGGAATATTACCTTCTGATCTTACTTACCAAGCCAGGAAGAGGTTTCAAAATGATGTTAAACATTATTATTGGGACGAACCTCTTCTTTTCAAAATGTGCGCAGATCAGGTTATAAGGAGATGCATACCACAAGAAGAACAAGAAGACATTCTCCATCACTGTCATGCTTCACAATATGGAGGACACTTAGGAGGAAATAAAACTGCTGCCAAGGTGCTGCAGCCAGGGTTCTACTGGCCGACACTGTATAAGGACGCACAGGAATTTTACAAAAACTGTGACAGGTGCCAGCGGACAGGTAACATCTCGAGGAGAAACGAGATGCCACTGCAGAATATCTTAGAAGTCGAAATCTTCGACGTTTGGGGGATTGATTTTATGGGACCTTTCCCATCTTCTTGTGGAAATCTTTACATCCTCCTAGCAGTGGATTATGTCTCCAAGTGGGTAGAAGCAATCGCAACCCAACGGAATGATGCCAAAACAGTCCAAAAGTTTTTACACAAAAACATTTTTTCTAGATTCGGCATCCCTAGGGCGATTATCAGTGATGAAGGGAGACATTTTGACAACAAGGTAATTGCTACCGCCTTGAGAAGATATGGTGTCAAGCACAGGATCGCGACAGCATACCACCCACAGACCAATGGACAGGCCGAGATATCCAATAGGGAAGTAAAGAACATTCTTGAAAAAATGGTTAAACCAACTAGGAAAGATTGGTCTTTGCTTCTGAATGATGCATTATGGGCATACAGAACAGCCTTCAAGACTTCATTGGGCATGTCTCCATACCGTTTGATCTATGGGAAAACCTGTCATCTGCCTGTCGAGATCGAACACAAGGCATATTGGGCGATCAAGGCAGTAAACATGGACTTGGACAAGGCAGGCCAGAAAAGGTTGTTGGATTTGAATGAGATCGATGAAATACGGACAATGGCCTACGACAATGCAAGGATTTACAAGGAAAAAACTAAAAAGTGGCATGACAAGAAGTTGCTGCCACGACAGTTCTGCCCAGGGCAGCTTGTGTTGTTATTCAATTCTAGATTGAAACTCTTTCCAGGGAAGCTCAAATCTAGATGGTCTGGCCCATTCCAAGTAGTTCAAGTTTTTCCCCATGGTGCCATTACAATTCAATCACTAAAGGACGGGCACCAATTCAAAGTCAATGGACAACGCCTCAAGCACTATCAAGGGACTGAAGCCCCAGGAATACAGGAAGTGGTTACTTTAGGTGATGCCCCACAAGGCATCCCTAATTTAACCTAATTCTTTTCTTTTTCTTTTTATTATTATTAATATTAATTATTAGGAATTAGATTTATTTTAATAATGTTTTGCTTTTTAATTTCAGTTTTTAGGAAATAAAGGAGGCAAGTGAGAAAGAAGAAGTGGCCCAAGCCAACCGCCCATCCATCAGCCCAAATAAAATCCATTTATAATAACCTGTCGTTTCGGCTGCCGGCGCAGACGGAGTTGACAGGCTGTCAACAGACGCACAACAGACGAAGAATCGTGCGACAGACGCAGCATTAATGTCCGTCAGACGTGTCAGACGCAACATTCAATATGCCGCTCCATTATTCCCGCCTGCCGTTGCGCCATTAAATGGGCAGCCCCCGACAGCTATATAAACCCCTTCTACTTTTCATTTTTCCTCACTTCAGATTTTCTCTCTTGCTATTCCCTTCTACTTTGATCTCTTTTCTTTCATTTTCAGCCCTCGCAACCAAACATGTCTTCACGACAAACCCGACAGAACGCTGCTGCCGCCTCCTCTTCCGCAGCAGCATCTCCGTTCGCTAACAAGGAACTGTGGGAAGAGCGCAGCTTCATCTACAACAGAGATGCCCCTCTGTTGGGACTCCGGCCGTTCATCATGCAGGCCATTACAGCCCAACTGTGGGAAGACTTCGCCGAGCAGCCGGCAGAACTTAACGACACCCTAGTCAGGAGTTCTATGCGGCGATCGAGAGCAAGACGGCAACATCTGTCACCGTCAGGGGAGTGACAGTACCTTTTACCGCCAGCAGCATCAACCATGTCTTCGGCCTCTTCTTTGGCCCCAACAATGATGCCCATCAACAGTTTTGGGACACCCTCGACGCTGCCGGCCATGATGCTGTCATGAGGGAGTTGACAGAAGCAGGAACGACGTGGAGCACGAGTAAGAAGAACCCCCATTCTGTCAATAGGGGGCAGCTCCTACCTGAGGCAAAGTTATGGAACGCTTTTATCAAAAAGCGTATCCTGCCCTCGTCCCACCATACGACAGTCAACAGGCAGAGACTGGCCCTCATCCACTCTATCATGCACAACAGGCCCATCAATGTGGGCAGGTACATGAGGGACAGCATTCTAGATTGCGCCTTCCGCTCGGACTCACGGCTTTGCCTGCCCTGCACCATAACCGCCCTCTGCCGCTGTGCTGCCGTACCGGAGGAAGCTTCAGACAACATCAAGAAGGGCAGCGGCTGGACAGACAACAACATCTCCAGCCTCATGGAGCTAGTAGTCGTATCGCCCCTCAACGCCTTCGATCCCAACGCCCCTCCTGCCGCGTCGGATGATGAGCCTGCCACCCAGCCTGCCACTGAACCTGCCCCAGAAGCTGCCACCAACACCGCTCCGGCAGATCAGAACGCCCACATCCTTGCTGCCGTCCTGCGGATCGAGGAACGCCAGATGGGCTTAATGACATTCATCCGAGACTTCTCCAATGCCACGGTAAACTTTATTACCAACACTTTGAATTTTTCGGATGTCTTTTTCCCTACCTTCCCCGCCCATTATTTCAATATCCCATCCCCTACTCCCACACCACCTGTCTCTCCCCATGGAGAATCTGCCTCCTCCACACCTTCCCCGACGGCAGCCGGCAGCCCACCGGCAGACACCTCCCCTCGAGGAACAAAGCGAGCTGCCACTGACGACAGCCCCCTTGTCCGGAGGAACTTGGACAGCGCCTTCACACGGGTGAAGCGTATCAAGCATGTGGCAGACAAGAGAAAGCTGTCCAAGGCCATCATGTCCACCAGCTGGGACAGCAGCAGCAGCAGTTCTGATGTCAGGCTAGTGGAGTCATCTGCCCTTCCACCTGCTGACGACCCTATCCCCCAATCGGAGGAAGATCCTGCCCCTCAACAGGCTGACGAAGCTGTCGATCAACCTGCCCCGGAACCTGCCCAGCCACCTCCTCAACGCAGACGCTACCATCAGATCCGCGTCAGCAGCAGCAGCGAGGACAGCGCATAAAATTTAAGTTTTTATTTCTTTTTTCTCCTCTTATTGCTGCCTGCCCTTATATAATTGTGATGTACTTTTTCTTGTTTTTCTTAATCTGTTTTTATGTTGTTTTGCATTGAGGGCAATGCAACCCTTGAGTTTGGGGGTGGCAACCCTCCATATTTAATGGCATCCTTAGCACATCTTTTGTTTAACTGTTGTGTCTTTTTATTTGCCTTTATCTTTAAAAAAAAATCAGAAAATTAAACTGTTGGCTTAAAACTGTGAAGTTAGCTTACCTGTCATGACGGCTCTGTCGTGGCAGCATCTTTAGGACAGGTTAAGGAAAAGTTTAGAGCCTTTCTATAGTTCTGAAAACTTAAACACTTTTGTGACTGTTATATTGCTTAGATTTCTTTTAGCCAAACTAGAATAGGATGCTTAGAACTTGAATAGCCCCTAGAGGTGCCTAACACTGGCTCTAGGAAAGAAGTTTAGTAAAAGAAAATCAAAAACCTAGAGGTGCCCGAAACCGGCTCTAGGAAGCTAACTAGAGGTGCCCAAAACTGGCTCTAGAAAAATTTTAGCTTGAAAATAGAAGAAAAAGAAGCATGAACATGTGCCTTCTAAAAAAATAAACTTTGGCATAAAAATTCGAGTTAAGGAGTTGAATATTCTAGTGAAACTAAGAGAGTCTTAGCATATAACTGTTCACAAGCATGCACACACTGCACGAGAACTATAGGGAGATTCCGGACAGATCCTAGCCTTTCCGACAGGTTGCTGCTGCCATAGAGAATGAGCGACAGGTAAGGGACAGTTCACTGTTTGAAAGCCAACACAAAAAATTTTCATTTTTCTTTAGGTTTAATTGCTTGAGGGCAAGCAAAGACTTGAGTTTGGGGGTGTGTTGAGTGTGTAAAAGTTCTATTATTTACACCCTTTTTAACCCATATTTCTGCTGCATTCAAGCATCATTGCATTGCATTTAGGATAGTTTTCAATTAAATATCACAATTATATAAAAGGCACGGATTCTACTAAAAGATGGTGTATTTTGCAGGTAGCTGCCAAGGTTGACGATGAAGGCAGGCGAAGGGCAGATAAGCAGGAAGGCGAAACTGAACAAGCAGCTGAAGATGACGAACCTGTCATGGACCCGTCACGACAGCATGGTGACAGCAGATTATTGTAGAGGAAAAATGAAGTGGACATCGATAGATAGAGAAAAATCTGCTCGTCTGTCGTGTGGCAGCCAAATAATTTTCCAAGCCCCGGATCAAAAGATATGTCAAGCCAAAGCTCAAAGGAGAGAAAATCCCTAAAAGCAAGGAGACGGCTAGAAAGTAGGATACCTTAGAGATTTAATCTTTATTAGAATCTTACTTTTAATTAAAGTTGTAATCCTTGTTACCTTAGATAACTTGAGCCCAAAGCTTATATAAAGGGCATAGATTAAACCTAGGGCATAACCGACTACCCCATAACCGAAACTTAAACCCTGCCGTCCACCCGTCACCGACATGTTCTAAATTTCCCCTAGGGCCACGGGTTGTTTTGTAAAGTAGTTGCAAGGGTTGCTTTGTTTTAGGATTTTTTCAGTTTCAATAAAATAAACTTCAAGTTCTTTTATCTTGGTTTTAATATCTTGCAAGAGCATCGGGAGAGCATTGTGAGGTTATCTATTTACTTAGCATCGGGAGAGTTAAGTATACGAAAGAGATAAAAGCGCGTTCTCTAGTTTATAGTTGAACCATCTCGTGCTTAGGGATAAGGCGAGGTTAAGTGGCTAAGGAAGAATTCATACACATCGGTGTTCATCCTTCGACTCACGCCGGGAGGTATCGTCAAGACGTGTTCATCGACAGACTTGTGCCTAGGGATAGGGCAAGGCAGATCTGGGATTCTTGTCAAGCTTGAAGTACTGAGTTAGTGTCTGCTGCCGCGACAACTAACGGACAGACGCCGCGACAGGTGCTGTCGGCGACGGGAGCGACGACAGAACTGGAGATCCTAAACAATTCAATACCTGCACTACCGAGCAATTCAATACCAGCCCATTCTCTCTATCTTGATTTCTCAATCTTTTTATTTACGTTTTACTTTATTATTCGTGACAACTTTCTAAAATATTTCCTTTACTTCGTGCAGTAAATCAAGGTGAAGTCATTAGCCCAATCCCTGTGGAGACGATATCCGATACTTTGTATCACTTTACTACTTGCGTCGTGTACACTTGCACTACAATTGCGATAGTCTATTTTACACGCAACAATACGGTTAGTTGCGCCTTCCTGATTCAAGTCCTGAAAGAGTGCAACTTTGGTGAGAGATGGTGTGATTGGATATTTAGATGCATTTCTTCTGCCTCGATCTCTATCCTTGTTAATGGCTCTCCCTCTGACGTTTTCAATATATCACGTGGCCTTAGGCAGGGTTGCTCTCTGTCACCCCTCCTTTTCAATATGGTGGGGGAAGCGTTAAATTTGTTATTCAGAAAGGCCGTCCGTCTGGGTCTCTTTTTAGGCTGCAATGTTGGTAGGGTTGGCAACTCCCCATTGGAGATCACGCACCTACAATTTGCAGATGATTTACTAATTTTCTGTGAGGGGAAGGAAAACCAAATTCGCAACGTAAAGCGGGTCTTACACATTTTTGAACTTGCCTCGGGTCTTAAACTCAACCTGAAGAAGAGTAGGGTTTTCGGGGTTAATATCGGTGATGAATTGGTCAAAAAGTGGGCTGCGGACATCGGTTGTTCCTTCAGTAGACTTCCGACTGATTATCTTGGTCTCCCTCTAGGTTCTAGAAGGAACAATGAGTCGCTATGTGATCCCATTTTCGCTAAATTTTCGGCCAAGCTGGGTAGCTGGAAATCCAAATCTCTTTCTATAGGCGGCCGCCTTACCCTCCTAAAATTTGTTCTAAGCAGTCTTCCTACTTACTTCCTATCCATTTTCCGCCTTCCGGCTAAAGTGGGTAATCGCCTGAATAGCTTAATGGCCCGCTTTCTTTGGGGGGTAATGAGGAGAAATCTTGCATCCACTGGGTAAAATGGGCTCAGATCTTCCAACCTCGTAAGGCAGGTGGACTGGGAGTCCTCAATCTCGAGTTGCTGAACAGAGGGCTCATGTGTAAATGGTTAATCAGGTTCGGAAACGAACAAGACAACTTATGGAGGCGGGTAATCATGGCCAAAACTCCCAACTCCTCTTCCCCCCTTATCCCAGCTCTCCCGAAGCCTAGACAAGCCTCTTGGATTTGGACGGGGATTACGAAAGCATCTTTGGGGCACGACCTTGTTTGCTCCAAGATAAGACATAACATTTCTTTTCAAGTTGGCAATGGTAGATCTATCTTGTTCTGGTCAGACCACTGGCTTGGGAACTTCTCTTTAAAATAAAGTTTCCCTCGTATTTTCGCACTTTCGATTAGGAAAACAGGTACCATCTCAGAGTTTGGAGTCAAAAATGGCTCAGAATGGGTTTGGTCTATCCCTCTTCGCCGACCGTGCTTCGATTGGGAATTACCCGCCTGGGAGCTGTTCATGGGATGTCTGAGTAATTTCAAAATCTCCATGGAGGACAACGACTGGGTGGGTGGAGAGGATCCAACGATGGTTCCTTTTCCATTAAATCCTTCCGATCTATTCTCGCCCCTAGTTTCAGCCTTAACCCCGTTTGGAAGAAACAAGTCTGGTTAGGTTTCGCCCCTCTAAAGTTGAAATTTTCGTTTGGAGACTGCTTAGAAGTCGTATCCCGGTTAAAGTCGAACTAGCTAAGCGGGGTGTTACCTTCCAGGAGGGCTCCCTGTGCCCACTGTGTAAGCTTTTGCCAGAATCTTGCGCACACCTTTTCTTCTCTTGTGCGGGTGTTTGGCGCATTTGGATGGGCTTTTGTAAAATGACCAGGGTGATGGCAGTTTTTCCCTGTGACGCAACAAGCTTTTTTGACGCGTGGAATGGTCTTGCGGCAGGCCCCCAAGTTGCCTGGCTAAATCTTGTTCCTTTTGCTGTAATCTGGTCAGTTTGGCTTTTCAGAAATGAAATTGTTTTCAACAAAAAAGAGATTGATTGGCTACAATTAGACTTTCTGACTAAGTTCAGGCCGGCCTCGTGGTTCAAGGCCAAACATTCGGACTGTGCCTTTTCCTTGGACGACTTGATATTGGACTTTTCCGTAGTGTCGTCATTCCCGCATAGAGGTGCTCCCCCGACTCCTCCTGCACGTTGGTGCCCCCCGCCAATAGGGTTCCTAAAACTTAACACCGATGCTGCCCTTATGTCGAAATTGAAAGGGGGAATTGGGGGGTTGCTTAGGAACAACTTAGGTGAGGTCCTCCTTAAGTTCTCGGAGTCGTCCAATGTTGCCCGCCTTGCTATTTTGGAGCTGGATGTTATGGTCAGGGGAGTTAACATTTTTCTAAATTCTGAATGGGGCCCAAAATTCCGTCTCATTGTGGAATCGGACTGTTCGTTAACTATAGATTGGTGCCTAGGGAAGGCCGTCCCTCCCAATCATGTTGGGAGGAGAGTGTCAGAGCTGGTGGCTCTCTCTAGGGCAAAAGGAATGTGTTTCCGTTGGATTCCTAGAGTGTGCAACATAGAGGCGGATAAACTGGCTAAACAAGGCATTGGGTAAAAGGCACTGCACAAATTTTGGGTAGATACTGGTTTGGTACGATCCTTGGTGGCTATGTTTTTCTGATCTAATTATTAGTATGCCCTTTAGTACGTGTTTTTGTAGGATCACAGGTGCAGGTTAAAATCTTCTGTAGTAGAGCAAGTTTTGACCTACCATTGGCGGGGCATAGACCGTACACCAAATTATATTGTGCTATCGAGGGTCCTGGTTTCCGTCGTTGATACTGATCTTGGCAGTCTGTGGTGATGTTGCAATTTTTATTTTTCGGGTGCTGGACTCCGACATAAGATTGTTTTATATTGGTTATTTACTCCACTGTATTGGCCAGCTATGGTGCACTCTTTTTCCTCCATTTAGGTTTAGGAAGGTTTTTTAACGAGGCACATGGTTGTGCTACGTTGTATGAACCTTTTATTAAATCATACAAAATATCTTTCAAAAAAAAAACACCAACCATGTTGTGTTTTAGCCATCCATTTTCACTGGCCGAAAATATGAAGTCCAACAAATTATTCCCAGTTTTCATCCCATTACCCTTCGAACCAGTAGAATTCGAAACCAAACCATCAGTAGCCTTCACCGTTGGATTGCTTTGGATCACCTCTTTATAAGTTTTAGATCCAAAAGTTACCGAAGTATTTTTCCTTCTCTGTAGGTATTGTTTTATCATTGATTGTCTGTTGTTTATATTTACCAGGCTTTTTAGGAACCCTCTTCACTCCATTAAAATCGTCTTTTGACTGTAAAGGAAATTTCGCTTGAGAAACCATAATTATGAATCTTTCAATCTTAGAACCATCTATACCTGTAATCGCCCGTTCCATATCTACTCGAGTCTCCAATGAAACGAAAGCGAAAGTCGTAACTTTATACTTTTTCCTTGTATTAATCAAGGGAATGAAAACTCTAAACACCTTACCATAATAGTTGGAAAGCTCCCCCAAAGCCTGTCTTGAAATCCGCCGACTAAGATTGTCAATAAAAATAGTCTAATCATGATTTCTCTGATGATTAACCTCTGCTACGCCAGAATCCTTCCAGGCATCGTCTCCGCCGTTTGCTCTACTCATATTGCCAGCTCTCATTTCCTCTCTTCACTCTAAAAATGGCTATGTTGAAAGGACTCTTTTTACCAACACCATATCTCTATTGTTTTTTTTATTAAATTTAAATGTATTAGACCAATTAGCTGTTGATAATATTTTGTAAAATATGAAAAAATAATTTAAACAAAGACAAATGAACTATATTACTAAAATTCCTAAATAAAAGTAAAAACTTAAAATTTGAGCTTTTAAAATATACATTCTAAACCAAATTAAAAATACATTCTTAGTCTAAAGAAATGTTTGTTTTACGATATTTTCAATCTCAAAACACTTTTAGAAAAACAATACAAAACACCGTCTTGTTTTTTTTAGGAACAAAAACACAGTCTTAATTGGGTGCTCTCCATGGGGCAGATTTAATATTTTAATTTTAACTTGAAATGCGTAGAATCTTTTTTATAAAACCAAGTCCAGGTATACTCTTGGGCCTTGGCGGCATTAACAAAAAAGAGAAGTATTTAATTTACAAATACAGGCTTCTAAGTTATAATTCCCAAACTCTCTTCTCATTGGTCTATTCAAAATAACACGGATCGCCACTAAATGATTTTCTACCGTCGATAAGTGGTCAATCTAACGGATCTCATTCCCCTCTCGTTCCACTCCACCTAAACTACTGCTACAAAACGTGCCAACCTCGCGATATTTTCTACACGACGATTTGTTTCAAACCTGAAAAATTTTCACTACTTGAAGCGTTAACGTCATTTCCCCTCATCTTTTTCAAACAATGGATGCCGGAGCTAAAGTAAAGAAAGGAGCAGGCGGAAGGAAAGGCGGCGGCCCAAAGAAGAAGCCAGTTTCGAGATCCGTCAAAGCCGGGCTCCAATTCCCCGTCGGAAGGATCGGCCGTTATTTGAAGAAAGGAAGGTATTCGCAGCGTGTCGGAACCGGAGCTCCGGTTTACCTCGCCGCCGTTCTGGAGTACTTAGCCGCCGAGGTAACTGCAAGCTAAATCAAGTTTTCACATGATTTAATTTTTAGATGTAGTTCGTAATTTGGTTTTGAATTCTGGAATCCAGGTTCTCGAATTAGCCGGAAACGCAGCACGTGACAACAAGAAGAACAGGATCATTCCAAGGCACTTGCTACTCGCTGTGAGGAACGACGAGGAACTGGGAAAGCTTCTCGCCGGCGTTACCATCGCTCACGGTGGCGTTTTGCCGAACATTAACCCCATTCTTCTCCCGAAGAAGACTGAAAAGGCCGCTTCGAAAGAACCAAAATCTCCATCAAAGGCTACTAAATCTCCCAAAAAGGCTTAGATTCATTAAGATTATGATCTCATTTGTTAGATTTGTATGATCTCAGTGGAAATGAAACTACTCGTTTCTGTTATCTTGAAAACATTATTGTCCTTTCTTTTACTGCTTTCTGGGATTTTTGCTCTGCACAAGATGCTCTGCCTACGAAATTTAAGATTTAAGTTAAAGTTTGTTGTTTGGCTGAACATGCTTGAAATGTGATCCTCTATTCCATTAACCTTATATTACGCCTTTTAATATTCGTCACATTATTCTCTGCTGACAAATTTATTCTTTTTTCTATCGGTGGGGCATGGTTCTCTCAAATAATTAAAATTTATCATCTGATCTTTCATTTTTTTTAAATGTCATTAGTCCCTAAAAATATTTGAAAGGTTCTCAAAACAAATTAAAACTAAGGCTAAATTTTAGCAGAGGTCCTTTTATTTGGACTGTATTCTATTTTGATCACCTATTTTAAAAAATATATTAGTTTTGCCACTTTCTTTTATGAATTATAATTCTGACCACCTCTATCTCCTTCTCCTTTCAACATGTTCACACGTTCTGTCATATATATAAACCAAAACTAATTTCAATCAAACTATGTGCGAACCAATGAGTTAATCCTTTAAAATTGCATTCTATAATAAACAAATGAAACCTGGTGTTTTTAATATTCGTCACATTATTCTCTGCTGACAAATTTATTCTCTTTTCCATCGGTGGGGCATGGTTCTCTCAAATAATTAAAATTTATCATCTGATCTTTCATTTTTTTTAAATGTCATTAGTCCCTAAAAATATTTGAAAGGTTCACAAAACAAATTAAAACTAAGGCTAAATTTTAGCGGAGGTCCTTTTATTTGGACTGTATTATATTTTGATCACCTATTTTAAAAAATATATTAGTTTTGCCACTTTCTTTTATGAATTATAATTCTGACCACCTTTATCTCCTTCTCCTTTCAACATGTTCACACGTTCTGTCATATATATAAACCAAAACTAATTCCAATCAAACTATGTGCGAACCAATGAGTTAATCCTTTAAAATTGCATTCTATAATAAACAAATGAAACCTGGTGTTTTTAATATTCGTCACATTATTCTCTGCTGACAAATTTATTCTCTTTTCCATCGGTGGGGCATGGTTCTCTCAAATAATTAAAATTTATCATCTGATCTTTCATTTTTTTAAATGTCATTAGTCCCTAAAAATATTTGAAAGGTTCTCAAAACAAATTAAAACTAAGGCTAAATTTTAGCGGAGGTCCTTTTATTTGGACTGTATTCTATTTTGATCACCTATTTTAAAAAATATATTAGTTTTGCCACTTTCTTTTATGAATTATAATTCTGACCACCTCTATCTCCTTCTCCTTTCAACATGTTCACACGTTCTGTCATATATATAAACCAAAACTAATTTCAATCAAACTATGTGCGAACCAATGAGTTAATCCTTTAAAATTGCATTCTATAATAAACAAATGAAACCTGGTGTTTTTAATATTCGTCACATTATTCTCTGCTGACAAATTTATTCTCTTTTCCATCGGTGGGGCATGGTTCTCTCAAATAATTAAAATTTATCATCTGATCTTTCATTTTTTTTAAATGTCATTAGTCCCTAAAAATATTTGAAAGGTTCACAAAACAAATTAAAACTAAGGCTAAATTTTAGCGGAGGTCCTTTTATTTGGACTGTATTATATTTTGATCACCTATTTTAAAAAATATATTAGTTTTGCCACTTTCTTTTATGAATTATAATTCTGACCACCTTTATCTCCTTCTCCTTTCAACATGTTCACACGTTCTGTCATATATATAAACCAAAACTAATTCCAATCAAACTATGTGCGAACCAATGAGTTAATCCTTTAAAATTGCATTCTATAATAAACAAATGAAACCTGGTGTTTTTAATATTCGTCACATTATTCTCTGCTGACAAATTTATTCTCTTTTCCATCGGTGGGGCATGGTTCTCTCAAATAATTAAAATTTATCATCTGATCTTTCATTTTTTTAAATGTCATTAGTCCCTAAAAATATTTGAAAGGTTCTCAAAACAAATTAAAACTAAGGCTAAATTTTAGCGGAGGTCCTTTTATTTGGACTGTATTCTATTTTGATCACCTATTTTAAAAAATATATTAGTTTTGCCACTTTCTTTTATGAATTATAATTCTGACCACCTCTATCTCCTTCTCCTTTCAACATGTTCACACGTTCTGTCATATATATAAACCAAAACTAATTCCAATCAAACTATGTGCGAACCAATGAGTTAATCCTTTAAAATTGCATTCTATAATAAACAAATGAAACCTGGTGTTTTTAATATTCGTCACATTATTCTCTGCTGACAAATTTATTCTCTTTTCCATCGGTGGGGCATGGTTCTCTCAAATAATTAAAATTTATCATCTGATCTTTCATTTTTTTTAAATGTCATTAGTCCCTAAAAATATTTGAAAGGTTCTCAAAACAAATTAAAACTAAGGCTAAATTTTAGCAGAGGTCCTTTTATTTGGACTGTATTCTATTTTGATCACCTATTTTAAAAAATATATTAGTTTTGCCACTTTCTTTTATGAATTATAATTCTGACCACCTCTATCTCCTTCTCCTTTCAACATGTTCACACGTTCTGTCATATATATAAACCAAAACTAATTTCAATCAAACTATGTGCGAACCAATGAGTTAATCCTTTAAAATTGCATTCTATAATAAACAAATGAAACCTGGTGTTTTTAATATTCGTCACATTATTTTCTGCTGACAAATTTATTCTCTTTTCCATCGGTGGGGCATGGTTCTCTCAAATAATTAAAATTTATCATCTGATCTTTCATTTTTTTTAAATGTCATTAGTCCCTAAAAATATTTGAAAGGTTCACAAAACAAATTAAAACTAAGGCTAAATTTTAGCGGAGGTCCTTTTATTTGGACTGTATTATATTTTGATCACCTATTTTAAAAAATATATTAGTTTTGCCACTTTCTTTTATGAATTATAATTCTGACCACCTTTATCTCCTTCTCCTTTCAACATGTTCACACGTTCTGTCATATATATAAACCAAAACTAATTCCAATCAAACTATGTGCGAACCAATGAGTTAATCCTTTAAAATTGCATTCTATAATAAACAAATGAAACCTGGTGTTTTTAATATTCGTCACATTATTCTCTGCTGACAAATTTATTCTCTTTTCCATCGGTGGGGCATGGTTCTCTCAAATAATTAAAATTTATCATCTGATCTTTCATTTTTTTAAATGTCATTAGTCCCTAAAAATATTTGAAAGGTTCTCAAAACAAATTAAAACTAAGGCTAAATTTTAGCGGAGGTCCTTTTATTTGGACTGTATTCTATTTTGATCACCTATTTTAAAAAATATATTAGTTTTGCCACTTTCTTTTATGAATTATAATTCTGACCACCTCTATCTCCTTCTCCTTTCAACATGTTCACACGTTCTGTCATATATATAAACCAAAACTAATTCCAATCAAACTATGTGCGAACCAATGAGTTAATCCTTTAAAATTGCATTCTATAATAAACAAATGAAACCTGGTGTTTTTAATATTCGTCACATTATTCTCTGCTGACAAATTTATTCTCTTTTCCATCGGTGGGGCATGGTTCTCTCAAATAATTAAAATTTATCATCTGATCTTTCATTTTTTTTAAATGTCATTAGTCCCTAAAAATATTTGAAAGGTTCTCAAAACAAATTAAAACTAAGGCTAAATTTTAGCAGAGGTCCTTTTATTTGGACTGTATTCTATTTTGATCACCTATTTTAAAAAATATATTAGTTTTGCCACTTTCTTTTATGAATTATAATTCTGACCACCTCTATCTCCTTCTCCTTTCAACATGTTCACACGTTCTGTCATATATATAAACCAAAACTAATTTCAATCAAACTATGTGCGAACCAATGAGTTAATCCTTTAAAATTGCATTCTATAATAAACAAATGAAACCTGGTGTTTTTAATATTCGTCACATTATTCTCTGCTGACAAATTTATTCTCTTTTCCATCGGTGGGGCATGGTTCTCTCAAATAATTAAAATTTATCATCTGATCTTTCATTTTTTTTAAATGTCATTAGTCCCTAAAAATATTTGAAAGGTTCACAAAACAAATTAAAACTAAGGCTAAATTTTAGCGGAGGTCCTTTTATTTGGACTGTATTATATTTTGATCACCTATTTTAAAAAATATATTAGTTTTGCCACTTTCTTTTATGAATTATAATTCTGACCACCTTTATCTCCTTCTCCTTTCAACATGTTCACACGTTCTGTCATATATATAAACCAAAACTAATTCCAATCAAACTATGTGCGAACCAATGAGTTAATCCTTTAAAATTGCATTCTATAATAAACAAATGAAACCTGGTGTTTTTAATATTCATCACATTATTCTCTGCTGACAAATTTATTCTCTTTTCCATCGGTGGGGCATGGTTCTCTCAAATAATTAAAATTTATCATCTGATCTTTCATTTTTTTAAATGTCATTAGTCCCTAAAAATATTTGAAAGGTTCTCAAAACAAATTAAAACTAAGGCTAAATTTTAGCGGAGGTCCTTTTATTTGGACTGTATTCTATTTTGATCACCTATTTTAAAAAATATATTAGTTTTGCCACTTTCTTTTATGAATTATAATTCTGACCACCTCTATCTCCTTCTCCTTTCAACATGTTCACACGTTCTGTCATATATATAAACCAAAACTAATTTCAATCAAACTATGTGCGAACCAATGAGTTAATCCTTTAAAATTGCATTCTATAATAAACAAATGAAACCTGGTGTTTTTAATATTCGTCACATTATTCTCTGCTGACAAATTTATTCTCTTTTCCATCGGTGGGGCATGGTTCTCTCAAATAATTAAAATTTATCATCTGATCTTTCATTTTTTTTAAATGTCATTAGTCCCTAAAAATATTTGAAAGGTTCACAAAACAAATTAAAACTAAGGCTAAATTTTAGCGGAGGTCCTTTTATTTGGACTGTATTCTATTTTGATCACCTATTTTAAAAAATATATTAGTTTTGCCACTTTCTTTTATGAATTATAATTCTGACCACCTCTATCTCCTTCTCCTTTCAACATGTTCACACGTTCTGTCATATATATAAACCAAAACTAATTCCAATCAAACTATGTGCGAACCAATGAGTTAATCCTTTAAAATTGCATTCTATAATAAACAAATGAAACCTGGTGTTTTTAATATTCGTCACATTATTCTCTGCTGACAAATTTATTCTCTTTTCCATCGGTGGGGCATGATTCTCTCAAATAATTAAAATTTATCATCTGATCTTTCATTTTTTTAAATGTCATTAGTCCCTAAAAATATTTGAAAGGTTCTCAAAACAAATTAAAACTAAGGCTAAATTTTAGCGGAGGTCCTTTTATTTGGACTGTATTCTATTTTGATCACCTATTTTAAAAAATATATTAGTTTTGCCACTTTCTTTTATGAATTATAATTCTGACCACCTCTATCTCCTTCTCCTTTCAACATGTTCACACGTTCTGTCATATATATAAACCAAAACTAATTCCAATCAAACTATGTGCGAACCAATGAGTTAATCCTTTAAAATTGCATTCTATAATAAACAAATGAAATCTGGTGTTTTTAATATTCGTCACATTATTCTCTGCTGACAAATTTATTCTCTTTTCCATCGGTGGGGCATGGTTCTCTCAAATAATTAAAATTTATCATCTGATCTTTCATTTTTTTTAAATGTCATTAGTCCCTAAAAATATTTGAAAGGTTCTAAAAACAAATTAAAACTAAGGCTAAATTTTAGCAGAGGTCCTTTTATTTGGACTGTATTCTATTTTGATCACCTATTTTAAAAAATATATTAGTTTTGCCACTTTCTTTTATGAATTATAATTCTGACCACCTCTATCTCCTTCTCCTTTCAACATGTTCACACGTTCTGTCATATATATAAACCAAAACTAATTCCAATCAAACTATGTGCGAACCAATGAGTTAATCCTTTAAAATTGCATTCTATAATAAACAAATGAAACCTGGTATTTTTAATATTCGTCACATTATTCTCTGCTGACAAATTTATTCTCTTTTCCATCGGTGGGGCATGGTTCTCTCAAATAATTAAAATTTATCATCTGATCTTTCATTTTTTTTAAATGTCATTAGTCCCTAAAAATATTTGAAAGGTTCTCAAAACAAATTAAAACTAAGGCTAAATTTTAGCGGAGGTCCTTTTATTTGGACTGTATTCTATTTTGATCACCTATTTTAAAAAATATATTAGTTTTGCCACTTTCTTTTATGAATTATAATTCTGACCACCTCTATCTCCTTCTCCTTTCAACATGTTCACACGTTCTGTCATATATATAAACCAAAACTAATTCCAATCAAACTATGTGCGAACCAATGAGTTAATCCTTTAAAATTGTATTTTATAATAAACAAATGAAACCTGGTGTTTTTAATATTCGTCACATTATTCTCTGCTGACAAATTTATTCTCTTTTCCATCGGTGGGGCATGGTTCTCTCAAATAATTAAAATTTATCATCTGATCTTTCATTTTTTTTAAATGTCATTAGTCCCTAAAAATATTTGAAAGGTTCTCAAAACAAATTAAAACTAAGGCTAAATTTTAGCGGAGGTCCTTTTATTTGGACTGTATTCTATTTTGATCACCTATTTTAAAAAATATATTAGTTTTGCCACTTTCTTTTATGAATTATAATTCTGACCACCTCTATCTCCTTCTCCTTTCAACATGTTCACACGTTCTGTCATATATATAAACCAAAACTAATTCCAATCAAACTATGTGCGAACCAATGAGTTAATCCTTTAAAATTGCATTCTATAATAAACAAATGAAACCTGGTGTTTTTAATTTTTAACTAAACAGAACTACCATTCTCATATGATGCCATTGTAAGATTAGAATATATAAGCTTTTAGGCTACTGAAGAAATATCATTCGGTCTAATTTCATTAATGACCTTCAAGAAATGCTCCATAGGCCGCAGTCGATGAGAAGCAACTAATTACTAGTGTCATTGTCGATCTTGGAAAGAATGAGAATGAGATAAAGGTAGTCGGAGCCATCAATTATCAACGAAAGCGATCAAAGTAGCGAAATATTATAAAAAATAAATATTGAAACTTGTTAAAAATTACAAAAAAAATCTAAAATATTCTCAACAAACCTAACATTTAATTTCTTGAACAAATTTCAAAATCGTCGTTTTTTAGTGTGCCTTATCCTGCGGCACTTTAGATTCTCTATTCTTGGCGATGGCTGGCTTATCCAATGCAGATATTGTGGACGACATTTTTAAACGGTCTAGTCTTCATTTGGGACATAGAGTTATTTACCGAAAAGTTTAGAGTCTGAATAGTTCTAGAAAACTTTTTATGTTTTTCTTTTAATTTTATTTTCATAAAATAATTTTCATTTTTAGTTTTCCAAAAAATAGAAAACACATTTGGTTAATAAAAATAAAAATTTGATTTTCAAAAATGAAAATAATAAAAATGTATGTGGTACTTAGTTTTTTCAAAATAAAAATAAATAAATAGTTATTCATTATATAGTTAAATTAAAATGTAATTATTAGAAAAATATTATTAAAAAAATAAAATATGATTAAATAAACCAAAATTTTAAATTTGACATTAGAATGATTGGAACTCGGGTTAAAATAAATTTAAAATTTAAAAATTCTTATTTTCATTTTTTCCACTTTTCTAAACATTTCAATAAAAATTATTGAAAACATCTTTTTTATATTTTGTTGTTTCAAATTTCTATTTTTTTGTTTTCTTTTTTTTAAAGTCATTTTTAAATTTTATAATCGAACATGTTTTCCTTAACATTTTTTATTTTTCAAAAAAATAAAATTAAAAATAACTTGTATTCTGTATAACCAAATGTACAATTTTTGTGTGTGCTGTGTCTATAGTCTTTTGCTGATTTGATTGGTGTTAGATTTGGTTTAGTGTAATTACTACCTGTTTTTATTGTTGGGAGAAACTAACATGATAGACTAAATGATATTAAATATTTGCGTACGGTAATTGTACACCTAAAACCCAAAATAATGTTAAATATTTACAGATTATTTACTTGAGTACAAAGAAAAAAAATTATAGGTGAGAAATCTACTATAATTTGCTTTTTTTCATCAATTGGATCGCATTACAAACATTTTAAATTGGATTAAGACATATTCGAATCACGCTTTAAATCTTTACCTTTATATTAGGGACAGATTTTAACAACCTAGGTTGATGGGATTATTCAAAAAAATTAAAAATGTCTAATTTAAAGTTTTTAAAAATTTCGAGTCATAATGAGACATTTTAAAAATTGGAATAATGCTAAAAAATTACCCCTAACGTTTGATAGAATAGTTATTTTGAGTCTTTTTCTATTTGTAGAAGTAATTTAACACTCAACGTTTCGTTTTAGGTCAAAATGGCCAGTAAATGGCTTGAAATATCGTGACAAACCTACATGACAATGCACGCCAGGATAGCAATGCTATATAGGCAAATATGTTACTTTACAGAATGACACATCAGTCAAAAAATAATTTTATAGAATTGTACAAAATATATACTATAAAAAAATCCTGAAGTGTCATTCTTTCAAGTCTTTTCAAGTTGTTTATCGCAGTAAACTAACAGTTTTTATTCACGGAATGAGCAATTTGACCAACAATGAAACATTGAGGGCTAAATTACTTTAAAAAAAGAATATGAGCCAAAACGACTATTAAGTTAAATGTTATAGTGTTTTTTTTTTACATTATGCCTTAAATGTTTTATGAGAAGACTTATTTAAAAATATTCAAAAATTCAAATATAATAACAATTTTAAAAATTTTGGAGGGCGACTTGACCTCACACACCTTAACGAGGGTTTGCGGTTGCTTGACATGAATTGTGGAGTGTATGGAGTCTAAAATAAAAGATACGATTTCAACAAAAAAAATTAAACGGACGCAATAGAAAAATAAATAAATTCTCACCACGTATGAAAAACTTATTCTTCACTTTTCCCACAAAAAGCCTTAAGAAGATGTTTGGATTGCGCAAAATAGGATTACTAAGGGTAAAGAAGTTTTTCGAAAATCTCAAATCTACGTTACGTTGGGAGGATTCTTACTAGGGGTAATATTTCATTCCTAACAATAGCTCTTTTTTTGAGTTTATGTCGAAAATCATATTTTTTTCTTTTAGTATTTGACAATTTTTTGCTTTTAAGACAAAAATGCTCTTAGTAAAATAGAAACGTTTCGGCCATGTTCTTCCCTTTTTTAGGTTAAATTGTTACTTTGGGTTATTAAATAAGGCATATATTTTTTTTCAAAATAGTATCAGTAGTACATATTATTAACGAGAAAACGAAACCAAAAGTCATACAAAGTTTACAAACCAAAGACCAGCAAATATAAAAGAAACCAAAAAAAAAACAAAAGCTCAGTTGATCCAAAACCATAGTTACCCACCATCAAAACAAACAAAAGCTCGAACCAAGAGAAGAAGAGGGTCGCTGCTTTGCCAATCTTCATACAACACTTCACCCATCACAATCTTATCATGCCCAGAAGAAGAGAAGACTAAAGAGGGTTGACCCAGCGCCGATATGAATTCACCATGAGAAGCACAAAAGAAGGAGCATACTCGATCCATAAGCTATATTCAGCCGCCCCTTTGCCTGTCATCACCATTGCGTGTGTCGTCTGATTACCATTTTTTCCCCTCAAAGGTGAATGTGCATCTTCTAAATCTCCTTGAGATTGATTTAGCATCATATATAAATTGGCCTCATAATAGATAAGTCATCCCTTAAGGAATTTAACTTTTGAATGACTGATCTCGAATCCCCTTCCATAATAATGTTTGTGCATCCAATATCTTCCCCAAATTGAAGCTCCTGGAGAGTAGCCAACTCATCACCTTCAAAAATTGATTGAATATTGTGATTAATCCGGTAAGATAAACCCAAAATATATCCATTATCATCCCTAATTACCAAGCCTGAAACTGGCTTATTTTTTGAAAGAGAAATACATGTGTCAACAGTAATCTTTACAAACGACGATGAGGGAGAACAACATCGAACATTAGCTCTAACATTCAGATGGAAAAGGCTCATAGATACATGATTGAGTTCAGAAAATATACCCCATAACGAAAGATGAATTTTTAAGTATGGACTGAACATAATTTTCATACATCATTCTATTTTTGGAGAACCAAATTGCCCATATTGTTATAAGTGTTGTAGAGTGTTACTTATCCTTATAATTATTCATTATCAATTTGAGACAACTAAAAATATCTCATTGTAATATCTGAAATGGCCAATAAAAACCTAAAAATTTCCATATATGTTGTGCAAAAGTACATTTAAAACTAGCATAAGCATTGTCCTCGTTATAGGCATTACATTTAAGGCATAATTGAGCATTAACAAACTTCTTGACATATAGGTTTTGCATTATAGGAACAAAATTCCATGTAAATTTTCATATCAAAATCTTCACCTTCATAGGACACTTTGTATTCCATATAACACGATAAAGTGTTTGCAAAGCAGGTAACATAACAACATTAGAAATTAACATTTTATGTCTACTGCGCACAATATAAATACCTTAAAGTTCAACAAAAAAATTATAAATATGCAAATGTTTTATAAAATAAATTGCATATTCTGAACTATTACTGATATAAAAATAGATAATTATATTTATATAAAATCATAAAAAGCACTTTAAACATCATTTGTTGATTTTATTTTTTAAGGATTATTATCACGAATTACTAGTAAAATTTTTAAAATATTAGAAAATATAAATTTATCACATGTTCCCACAATATAAAAGAGATTAAATAATATCATTAATTTAATCTCATAATAAAATGTGAATTTAAATCTTACGTTAGGTAATTAAAGGGGAAATGGATCTTATACATTAAAAAATAAAATCTTTATGCACTTGAGACAACAATATTTTTTTCATACTATATTATCTCATATATAAATAAATTTAATACTTATGCAAATTATTTAAAAATATATGTTTAACATACTAATTTTATTAAAGATTTGTTACATATTTTCTCTCTCTCAAAATTTACATAGTGTCACAGAAAATAGTTATATGCATTTCCATTTAAATATTTTTAATTATATATAAAAAATTTAGCTTGTTTAAAGACAAATACATAAAAAGGGCAATTTTGATCAAATTTCCTTTCAAACAATCTTATATTCCCTCAACCAACTAACGTTATTTTATATTCGTGTCAATTAAACCAAACAAGATAATGTAACATTCATAGTAATTTGTCAAATAATATTACATTCCGTGATATAAACGTATCTAAAAGTGTTAATAACGGTAAACATTAACCAAGTGCAAGGAATGCCCTAACTTGACAATTGCAATTAACTCTGTCTTCACACACGTAAGATCATCATAAGTGCCAACTTTGTTTACAATTGTATCACAACAAACATTATCACAACACAAAACTGATGATCAGTGCCATTTCTATCTTCAATTACCACAACACATCAACCTTATTGAACTTTTCTAAATGTCTATTTTTTATTCCTATCGTCAAGAATATAACACCATAACACTTCTATCCAAAATATTTTTTTCTTATAATTTTAAAGGTTTAAACATAACTTATATTTATAAAGTAACATCATATCATAAGACTTATTTAATATAAATATTTACTTATTAAATAAGTCTAAATATCAAATAATCTTTAATTACTAAAATTTCACAAAAAAATCCAACATATTAATCGATTAAAACTTGGGTCAGTACATAACAATTGACTTATGTAAGTCTAGGGATGTAAAAACAGGTAATCGGATGGGTTTCAGGTCGGATACACTTCAGGTCGGGTCCATTTCAGGTCGGGTCTGTTTCAGGTCGGGTCCATTTCAGGTCGGGTCCATTTCAGGTCGGGTTCATTTCAGGTCGGTTGCATTTCAGGTCGGGTGCATTTCAGGTCGGGTAATTTTAGGTCGGGTAGTTACAGGTCGGGTAATTCAGGTCGGGGTATTTTTAGGATTGAAATTCGTATTGAGTTTGAGTTCGGTACAACCGTATAAGTAGTCGATAGACTTTAGGTTGGCCTTCGTCATCGTCATTGATTTGGAGTTAAGTATTTAAAGTCATATCAAATTAAAATTATAAAACATTGGAGTAATTAAAAAATACGAAAAAGGGGTCAATTTGGATTAAAAATAAAGTTTCATGGATTATAATGAACAAAAATATCAAATTAAAATTATAAAACATTAGAAAAATTTAAAAGAAAACAATGAAAAGGGGTCAATTTGGAATAAAAATAAAATTTTGGGACTGTAATGAACAAAAATATCAAATTAAAAGTATAAAAATTAGAGTAATTAAAAAACCAATAAGTAGATGTTAATTTAGAACAAAAATAAAGTTGTAGGGTCTAGAATGAACAAAATTTCAAATTAAAATTATAAAACCTGATGAATTAAAATATATATATATATATGTCAATATGGAATTAAAATAAAGTTAAGGGACTAGAATGAAGAAAATATCAAATTAAAATAATAAAACATTTGACAAATTAAAAAAATAAATGTGGGTCAATTTGGAATAAAAATAAAGTTTTAGGGTCTAGAAGATGAAAATATCAAATTAAAATTATAAAACATTGGACGAATTAAAAAACAATGAATAAGGGTCAATTTGGAATTAAACTAAAGTTAAAGGGACTAGAATGAACAAAGTACAAATTAAAATTATAAAACATCGGACGAAATAAAAAAACAATAAATAAGGGTCAATTTGAAATTAAACTAAAGTTTAGGGGACTATAATGGATAAAATATCAAATTAAAATTATAAAACATCAGATTAATTAAAATAAAGTTAAGAGAGTAGAATGAACAAAATATCAAATTAAAATTATAAAACATCGGACTAATTAAAAAAATAAAAAATGGTCAATTTGGAATACAAATACAATTTAAGGACTAAAATGAACAAAATGTCAAAGTAAAATTATATATTATTGGACTAATTAAAAAACAATTATTAAGGGTCAATTTAGAATATAAATAAAATTTTAAGGGCTATAATGAACAGAAATTACAAATTACAAATTACATTTTGTTGACAATTTTGTTAAAAAACAATTAGTAGAATGTAACTACCCTCTCTAAGTTTTTTCCCCACATAATATATACTTTACACGTTGTTGACAATTTTGTTACACTAATTACAAATTACATTTTGTTCTACATACAATATTTTTGTAAAAATAAACACGATTCATCTTATTTGTATATGTTCTTAAAGTTTCATTTTAACTCCATTTTCGATAGTCACGAGACTCATTTCTATAAATAAATATTCATGACATTTCTATTAAGATATCGATTCATCTGAGAATCAAATTTATGTTATTATAGAAAATTCTAATTTTAAAGAAGAATAAAAATTTAAAACTCGAATCAATTAGATTCGAATTTGCTATAAATACATTTCATGAAATAATATTTGAATCTCTCCGTTAAGGCTGAGCATTCGATCAAGTCGAGTTGAGTCAACAAATTTTGAGTTAGTCAAGTTAACAACTCATATTTTATAAATTAAACTTTATTTGGAATTTTTTCGATTTGAGTTGAGTTGTTCTATTTTTTGTTCAGATTTAATTATAAAAATTTATAATGTTATTATACTAATTAATTTTAATTTAAACTATTTTCTATAACCATATACAATATACAAATACAATTCTACATATGAGATATGCATATATTAGACATATTTAAAAGACTCGATTCAAGCTTAAAAAATAATCCTTTAATTACTAAAAATTTAAATTATTCAAATTTTCACTTTACAAATCAAAATTTACTTAATTTTTTTCCAAATAAATTTATGAAATTATAATTAAAATCAAGTCGAGTCGAATTGAAAAATTCAATTTTTTTTAATACAATCGAGCTTTTCTCGCCCAACTCCCGCGACAGGATTAAAGGGCTTTTTCGCAATATTCGAGTAAAAAACGATCACTGCCTCCAAAACCCCATGTTTGAAAAGAAGCGGGAACTAAAAAAATTTGTAAATGGCGGAAAATTTATTCTAAAAACCCAAACTCGCTCCTCATTCGTTCATTCAAAACCACACGGATCCCCATCCTCGAAAGATCTCCAGCAGTCGGTAAGTTCTCAATCTAACGGTTCTCTTTCCCCTCTCGTTTCACTCCACCTAAACCACGGCTATAAAACAGGCCAACCTCACGTTGTTTTCTACGCCACGATTTGTTTCAAAGCTAAAAACTTGACTTTTAGAAGCGTAGACGCCAATATCCCACTTCTGTCTCAAGCAATGGATGCCGGAGGTAAAGCTAAGAAGGGTGCTGGCGGAAGGAAAGGCGGCGGCCCAAAGAAGAAGCCAGTTTCAAGGTCCGTCAAAGCTGGACTCCAATTCCCCGTCGGAAGAGTCGGCCGTTATTTGAAGAAGGGAAGGTACTCGCAGCGTGTCGGAACCGGAGCTCCGGTTTACCTCGCCGCCGTTCTTGAGTACTTAGCCGCTGAGGTAACTGAGTGCTGATTAAGTAATCGAATTAGTTAATTGCTTTTGTCTTCATTTGTAGCTTATGATTTGGGTTTGAAATTTTGAATCCAGGTTCTCGAATTGGCTGGAAACGCCGCACGTGACAACAAGAAGAACAGGATCATTCCAAGGCACCTGCTACTCGCCGTGAGGAACGACGAGGAACTGGGAAAGCTTCTCGCCGGCGTTACAATTGCCCACGGTGGTGTTTTGCCGAACATTAATCCCGTTCTTCTCCCAAAGAAGACTGAAAAGGCCGCTTCCAAAGAACCCAAATCTCCATCGAAGGCTACTAAATCCCCCAAGAAAGCTTAATTTTCTCAGAAACTGCTCTCACTAGGCCTTTTCTCGTTTATAGATTTATATTATTGTTAGGGTCGTAATATTTTGTTTGTATTGTTGATGGGTAGGGGAAACAAGTTTCGTTAAAAGTTGAAAATGGTGGAATCTCATGATAATGTATTTTATTTCAATTGAAATCAAACTGCTTGTTTCTGTTCCTTTTACTGGTATTTTGTGGAAGATCTCAAGGGCCAAAGTAGAAGCTTAATTTTTGTGTTTAAAAATTTCAGACTTCTTACTACGGCAACGGCAGCCGAAAACAAACAACATTTTTTCAAACCTTTATTTTGTGTTCTTATGCCTATATAATAACCTCCTTACAACCGTAATTCTTCAACTCAGTATAAGTCTACTTGTTTTAAACCAATGGAGTTTTCTAAGTTTTTCATTGCCCTTTACATTTTTCTGGTTTTCTTTCCTTGCAACATGTCAATTCAAGCATCTCCTGCAAATTCGAACCTCTTTCGCGAATATATTGGAGCTGAATTCAATAATGTTAAATTCAGTGATGTTCCAATTCATTCAAATGTTGAATTCCATTTCATTCTCTCCTTTGCCATAGACTATGATTCCTCAAGCTCCCCTTCTCCTACAAATGGCAAGTTTAATGTCTTTTGGGACTCTGATAACCTCGGTCCTTCCCAGGTTTCTTCCATCAAGAGTAGCCATTCAAATGTTAAAGTAGCTTTAAGCTTAGGTGGAGACAGTGTGGGTGATGGTTCTGCTTATTTCAACCCTTCCTCTGTAGATTCATGGGTTTCCAATGCGGTTTCTTCACTCACAGATATCATCCAACAATACAACTTGGACGGGATCGATATTGACTACGAGCACTTCAAAGCCGACCCTGAAACTTTCGCTGAGTGCATTGGACAACTTATCAAAACCCTTAAGAATAATGGAGTGATATCTTTTGCTTCCATAGCTCCATTCGATGATGATGATGTTCAAAGCCATTATAAGGCCTTGTGGAAAAGCTACGGTGACCTTATAGACTATGTCAATTTCCAGTTTTATGCCTATGATCAAGGAACAACAATCTCTCAGTTTATCAATTATTTCAACACACAAAGTTCTAACTATAACGGTGGTAACATTTTAGCCAGCTTTATAAGTGACGGGAGCGGAGGCTTGACACCGGAAAACGGCTTCTTCACTGCTTGCAGTAGACTCAAGAGTCAGAATAAACTCCATGGTATATTTATTTGGTCTGCAGACGACTCTAAGAGAAATGGGTTCCGCTATGAGAAGCAATCACAAGCTCTACTTGCAATTTCTCACTAGTGTTTTTATGTTATCTACATTTGTAAACGCATCGAATATGAGTTGAACATTCACATTATGTGGATGTAATACGTGTATTGCCTTTTGTTGTATAAATATATACCATATAGCTGTTGTGTACCTTGATTAATTTCAGCCGTGTTTTCCCGCCAGATCCTTTTCACCGTTGACAGTTATAACCGAGAAAGAACCTATCTGCTTTCATTCTCTTTATATAAAGCTCATGAAAGTGAAACCATTCCCATTTGTCCTCGAAAGAAGCTTAAACCCCCATTCAGAAAATCCAAAGTGGTAAGAATCAAGAAACCTCTGAATTCTCATCTTCATAATATAACTTTGGGTGTTTCTTGGACTCAGCAGAAACAATCAAAGAATATCACTTCCTCCCATGGCGAGTCCTTCAAACAATGCCGGAGTCCCTCCAAACCCGAACCCCTCTCGATATCATCTGAATGCTCAGAATCGTTACTTTTTATGTCGTCGTTGCAGAACCCCCGTCCTCGACCCCAAGAACGTCTTTGGCCTTGTATGCACTCTCTCTTTATATTCTTCTATCACTACTGAAACTTAGATTCTTGATTGTGTTCTTCGTGGGATTTAAGTTAACTTCTTTGCAAATGAATCGAATTTTCAGATAATGGGGGATGTGCATGGAACTATCGGCGACAATCCGTAAGAACTGAATCACCCAAACTGCATTTCAATTTCATTGCGATTATAATTGAATCTTTGTGCTTCGTTGATATATAGTTTCAACGTGAGGGCCCATGCTGCGATTCATAGGTTTATCTATGATTTTCCAATCAACAATCTCCGTTGCAATCATTGCAGGAAACACATTGGAGTGAAATTTGTAAGTTCTCTACGTTCTTTTTGGTTTTTTCTTCTTTTTTTTTGGTCGATCGAATCGAACACTATCTGAGTGCCTTTTTGAACTTACCGAGTGCAGATTGTGGCTGGTGATAATGATCCGCCGGTGCCTCGCCCTTATGTATTGGAAGGATGGGTTTTCTTTTATTTGTAAGTTTTTTCACCTTCAAATAGTGAAATCATATTCTGAAATTAGAAAGCTGGCTTCTGAATGAAAATGGCGGTTGCAGTGATCGGTTGCTGTTTTGGAATGGAAGACGGTTGATTGATGCTGACTCAGACGAGCTGATCAATTTGGTGATGTCTTTGGATGGAACCGAGTTGCGTTTTAGTATTAGTGACCCGTACCTAAATGAGGAAATCAACGAGGGTACCGGCGACGAGGAAACCGAAACCGACCACAAAACCGAAACCGATGAGGAAACCGAAACCGACAACAAAACCGAAACCGATGAGAAAACTGAAACCGACACCGACGACAAAACCGAAACCGATGAGAAAACCGAAACTGACGACAAAACCGAAACCGATGAGGAAACCGAAACGGACGAGGAAGATTCCGAGTAGACGAAACCTTGAGAAAAACTCAAGTGAAAGGTCACAAATTCTACAAGGAAAACAATTGTTGCTGGATTTGTTTTTCATGTTTAGTATAGCACGTAGCCTAATCCACGGGGGAACTAATTCAAGTGAGCTTTTTTTGAAGCGCTCTAAAACACAGTTTTGCTTTAGTATATAATAATTGCTCATTTTTACTGCTTTATTTTCCCTTTCTTTCTTATAAAACTATGTATTGGATTTAGGAATATAACATGTTGGTGCAAATTAATTCAGCTTGGATAAATGTTTTCCCTAAATTGTATTTACCTTGATGAGAGATTGAAGAAGAATAAAAAAGGTTAATATATAACCCTATAAAGAGAGTATGGAAACTTGGACTCCTAATTATTCAAGGCTGTCGATTTTATCATGCTTATAGGATTTATTTTGAATTACATTTATGTTCATAACAAGTGTTTTTACTTTGGGTAAACTATCTGTTTGACCACCAAACTATTGGCAAAGTTTTAAAATGACCACCATAGAAAAAAACGCGTCATTTGAGTACCCAAACTATTAAAATGGGATCAATTTGACCACCGGCCGTTAAGTGGCTAACGGAAGGTGACGTGGCAGTTAAAAAATTAAAGGTATAATTACACATTTGGTCCTTACTATTTACACATTCTTTCAATTTAGTCCTAATTTTAATCTAATAAAATAAATTAATTAGGTAGTAACACGTGTCAACACCTTATTGGAGGAATTTAATTATTTATATTTAATTTAATAAATTTATTTTTCTCCTCCAATCAGGTGGTGACACGTGTCACCACCTGTTTAAAGGAGAAAAATGACTTCAAGAAAATGCCTGGCATGGGAATCGAACCCAGGAACTCATGTTTGAGTGGCAGCGGCATAACCACTGCACCAAAATCAATCTTATGCTCAAATCTACTCAATTAGATATATATATCTAATACTTATAGATAGGCAAACATAGAAATTCAAGCACTTCTACTAGCAAGATGATTCAGAACAATACCAGCAAAAGTCTTATGACATTCCACGACAATAACTTTTTAGATAACATTGTAAAATCTATATCGTCCGACAATAACCAACTCTTTTTGATACTAAAAGCAGTAAAGTAGTACTTGCTTCACACAAACGAGAATGCGGTCGAAGAATTCGTGCCCCCAGTTTGGTGCAGCATAGCATCAATCTCATCTCCATCCTCCATCTCCAGCTGAAAAAAAAGGAATCATTATGCCATGAACAAAGTTCAAATGCGGATGCATGTTAGTACAAGTAATTGTTTATGTATGAGGGGAAATAGAATGATACCTCATCAGGAGTTTGCTCGCCTCGCAGGCAGCGGCCATCAAACAAGAAGGCAATGGAGTTGAAATCCACAGATTGACGGTCGCAATATGCGTTCATAAGCTTCTTCTAAAATGAATCCATACAGAGTTGATGCCCCGGATTCGTATATTTCCTATCTTCACCATTCATCACCGTTACTGGATTTGGGAGTGAAATTCTATAAAACCAGATGAATGAAGAGAATCGTTAATGATGCTAACTCCGAAATGTTTTCATCTTCGAGGCCATATCGAAAATTAAAACAATCCATTTCAATTTTGAAACCTGGAAAACAAACTCTGGAAATCAAAGAAAAATTAGAACAATCCATTTCATCTTCGTGGCTTATTAATTAGGCGGTACCAATTATGAATTATATTAGTTATTTGCACTTTGTATCACAAAAAATGGCTTTAGCCCAGTGGCTTTGCCATGTGCTTCTTGCCTAGGTTACCCAGCCACCTAGGTTCGATTCACGTTGGTTGCAAAAGTTCTATTTATTTTCATCTTCCAATCAGGTGACACGTGTCACCACCTGATTGGGGGATGAAAATAAATTTATTAAATTAAATATAAATAATTAAATTCCTCCAATAAGGTGTTGACACGTGTCACCACCTAATTAATTTATTTTATTAGATTAAAATTAGGACTAAATTGAAAGAATGTGTAAATAGTAAGGACGAAATGTGTAATTATACCTTTAATTTTTTAACTGCCACGTCACCTTCCGTTAGCCTCTTAACGGCAGGTGGCCAAATTGATCCCATTTTAATAGTTTGGGTACTCAAATGACGCGTTTTTTTCTATGGTGGTCATTTTAAAACTTTCCCAATAGTTTGGTGGTCAAACAGATAGTTTACCCTTTTACTTTTTAAGTGGACGATCGCAGAATTAGTTTTAGTGCTGGTTGTCCGCGGTCGATAATAATATTTTTTGTTTTTTATTTTTAAATTTAATAATTTTGTATTTGTGAGTTGTGACAATTTTTTCTCTACCTTTTAATACATTTCTTTTATACTTTAGCACGCTTTTCTTCTCTTAATCGGTCATTTGTTTTTTTTTTCAATTGGTTTTTTTATTAAAGTTGGATTTGATGTCGGTTGATGAAGATGACACACTTTTGATTATCTCGTTGATTTTCTTATTTTGAACCCTCAAACTAGATTTGAATACTCGTCTACAGTGACCGCTCTTATTCGTAATTGAGTTGTAGTAATGACCGTGTTGTCAACGTGCCTTATTGTAATATACATTTTTTAATGTTGTTTGTTGTTGATTTTTACCTTTCATCGTCGAGCTTCGGTGATGTTTGTATCCATTTTGTTTCAAGTCTTTGAGTTATAGTTTTTACATGTTCTTTGTGTAATTCTGTTTATGATCTAGAGACAGTTTTCACATTTCTTTGTTTATAAGAATATGTCCGAATCAAATTTATTTATCTTAGTTGTAAACTCTCATTGTATTTTTTATTTTATTTATTTTTTAATAAAACTAAATTACTCATATTAAAAAAAGTTTCTAGCAAATCAATATTAGTCCTATCTATCTCAAATTAATCCTTCAACTTATAACACAATTCGATTACATCAAATCTTTTCAATTTGTCCCTTCGTAAAAAATGAAACATGTATCACCCCGATTTTTCAACATTAGAAACAACAATTGACTTGCTCACATCACCATCAAGGTATTTATTAGGAAGTGCATGTATGTTATACCAAATTTCGGTACTATAATGAAGTTAAACATGTTAGAAGTGAGATCAATTGCATCAAATTATATACAATCCAAAAATAACTACCTTAAACGCGACACAATCCAAAAATTATATACATCAATCTCAACCTGACTTGATCTATAAAAATAATTTCAAGTTTAGGGATTTATTTGTAAAAAATTTAATTTTAGGGGCTTAATTGTAAAATACTTAATTTTAGGGACTAATTTATAAATAAAAAATTCAATTTTAAGAGCCTAATTGTAAAAAATATAAAGATGAGACATTATTACAAATATCCCTAAAAATATAGGAGAAAATTACACTATTAGTCTTAGGTTGGGTCAGATATTTTACACTCTAAACCCAAACTTGACATCACCCTTAAGAAAAACTCCACTCGACCTGAATCCGATTCTTTTAACAAAAAATCTGACATGAACGGGTTGGGCCAGAACTCGACCGAGTCGAGTGAAATGCCCATCCATAGCGTTGATTGGTCGATGGATGTCTCACTGTATTTCTTCACTCGAGCTCAACCTTTGCTGCCCTTTGGAATGACATGCAGTTGAAGATTAAAGATGTTGGCTTCGTTTCTGTGCTTCGGTCCTTGTTGTTTGGAGTTGTTGTTTACTCCTTCCCTGTTGTGCCTTATTTTTTTTTTCCTATTTTTGTCTCTGTTGTTTTCTGTTGTTTTCGTTTTTGACCTATGTGTGTGGTTTGTTGTTGTTGTTTATGTTTTTGTCGCAATCCTTTTTCAAGTGGCCCGACATCTTGAAAACTAAAACACGGAGTCACCACCAATATTTTAAAAAGATGTGATCATATCACCTAAAAACATGTTTTAATAAAACAAATGTTATTTTATTAAAACAACTTTTTTTGGTCTACGAAAACACAAAAACGGGTTCGGGAGTCGATTACGCGTGGGGAAGGGTTAACACCCCCACAACGCTCAAAAGTTGGTACTTAGCCGATTACAAAAGGTTTTAAAGTCGGAATTTGCAAGTTCATATAAAGTTTAATTTAATTGTCCATTTATGAATATGATTCTATTTTAAAGATCTTATCATTCAGGAAATGAACTCCAATCACCTCCAACACTCCTGGCGCTAACCCGTCATTTTCGTTTGATAAAACACCGCATTTATTATTTAAACAAGCAAGCAAAGAAGTAATTAAAATATAAAATAAGAAAGTGGAAAATTAAATTACAAAATTAAATGTATACAAGAAAGTAATATAAAAGGCAAATCACGAATTTTAAAAAAAAATATCTTGAACTACAAATTTTAAAGGGATTTAAAAATTAACTTAAAAGAGTGTATCCTCCCTAAAATTAAGTCAACACCCTAATTTATTTTTTTTATTTAAAAAGATTTTAAAAGATGAGGAGTTTAATGGAGGGGATAAACCAAAAGGTTTTGGGTATAAAGCTCAATTTAAAATAAACACTTTTTTTTTTAAAAGACAACATGGATCAGACTCCAAACAAAACAAAATTTTTTATTTTTCTTGGTGTTCTTCGAAAATAACTCTAGAAATACAAAAAAAAAATTGTTTTAAATTTTAAAGCAAGGATCCAAGTTCAAAATTTTTTTTTTCTTTCAATCAAAAGTAAGAACAAGACCCAAACTAATATTAAAATTCGAAATAAAATTAATAATAGAAAAAAAGAAAACAATACCGAAGTGAGGAAGAAATTGCTTACTTTGATTCCAACAAAATTCGAATACAATTGCTGCAAACTCAAGCCACTACTCTATGAATTTCTTATGTATTTTTTCTATTCATTTCCCAATGGAAAATACAATGGGGGTGAGGAGGTTTATATAGGGTTCAAGAACTCGAATTTACAAAAAACAAAATTAGGATTTCAATCCCTAAAATCAAGAAAAATCAAACCAAAACATGATTCTTGGTTGAATTTCAAAATCAACCCGATTTGGCTCTGATTTTCCTTATTTCCATATTCGATTCGCGGATCCGGTTTCTGCACGTGCTGTCTTTAGTAAAACAAGAATATATTGAGCTTCTGATGTCCGATTGAGGCGTTTCAAGATGCGTTAGAAAGATAAATAAAAGACGGTTAATACTTAAATAGACACCTTGACCTGAAAACGCTTGGATCCTATCAGAAATTTTCCATAAGTCCGTAGTGAGGAATGCTTGACTTTCCTTGTTTGTTATGATTATGCTCGATTCCTTGCCTTACTTGAATGATTCAGATTTCTCTTTGACTTTGATCCGATTTGCATTGATTTGAAATTTTGTTTCCTCTTTTCCATATTTGATGCGATCTCTTCCATTGTTTTCTTATGTCAGGCTAAAAATCAGTGACAACAACTGCCCCTCTTTGCTCATTCCTGTGAAACAGAGATAGAGCAAAGAACTAAAGGCACTGATTTTAGCCAATCACACTGCATAATTGGCTGATGGACATCAAAGCTTGGTTCAATCTCCTCGCGCTTGAATGAATAGGCAATTGTTGAAAATAAGAGTTTTATTCTCCTTGTGCCCGAATGGATAGGCGTTGCGCTAAAAAATGTTTCATTCTCCTTAAGCTCGAACGAATAGGCAATTGTTGAAAAATAAGGTCTCCATTCTCCTCGTGCCCGAACAGATAGACAATTTGTAAAAAGCATGGTTCTTGTGCCTGAATGGATAGGCGAGTTCTATTCTCCCTATGCTTGAATAAATAAGCAAGTTCTGAAAAAAAGTTTTATCCTTCTCATGCTCAAATGGATAAGCAGGTTTTGAAAAAAGGTTTCATCCTCCTTATGCTCGAATGGATAAGGGGGCTGAAAAATAAAAGTTCCATCCTCCTCATGCTCAGATGAATAAGCAGGTTCTATTCTCCTCATGCTTGAATAGATAAGTAGACTGAAAAAGGGGTTTCATCCTCCTCATGCTTGGATAGATAAGCAGGTTCCTGAAAAAGACTTTATCCTCCTCATGCTCGGATGGATAAGCAAGTTCCATTATCCAAATGCCCGAACGGATAGGCATGTTATATTCTCCTTATGCTTGAATAGATAAGCATGTTCTATTCTCCTGATGCCTGAACGGAAAAACGAGTTCCATTCTCCTGATGTCTGAACGGATAGGCGTGTTCCATTCTCTTGATGCCTGAACGAATAGGCAAGTTCTTGTGCTGAAAAAGCCTTCGTATACTTGTTAAAATGCGATTCACAATGCGATTATGATAAACATGCCTCTAGGGATGTCTAAAACATGAATGCATGTCTCATTTCTTTTGCTTTTAAAACTCTTTTCCTCAGAATTATTTTTTCCTTTGGTTTTTGAATTCACACGTTTGCTCGCTTAGTCCAGATAGACATTTTTTCTTTTTCACTGTATTTCTCTGACTTATGAAAAACATTTGATCTTTGTGATTTTCTCACTTAACCCTAAACCTAAAATTCTATCAACAACCCATACATTCAAACCTACTACATTAGACCCTTAAACCTTAAACCCTAAACAGAGTGTCTAAACCATAAAACTAAGGCACCTTGTGCATGGAATAACTACCATATATATATATATATATATTTATTTATATGTGGATGAGTTTACCACGTGCGTCGAACATCGCTGAACAGCGCTGAACACCATTAAATTAATTAATAAAGATTAAAAATTTCAAGAACTCAACATACAATTAATAATTATTTAAAATAAAATTTCAATTAAATTATTTTCCACTAATATATATTATATTTTTAATCCTTTTATTCAAATAATTTGATCTAATACCAACCACAACCAATCTCTAAGTTAAAAAACCTTAAATCTTTTTTCTTTTTCATTGTAGCCGCCGCCACCATTAGCCATCGTCTATCGGTGAGATTGTCGCCGTTGCACTTCCATCCCTGCGTGACCGCCATTCGAGCCTAGCTTTCGTTCCCCGCCGTTCCATTGCTACCAGATTATTGAATGATGAAATTATTGACAATCTCGTAGGGGGTTAAATTTTTACAAAGTCTTCGTCCCTGCTGCAACATTTGGCTGCATTGGTTAACTTTTACGATAATGGTGACAATATTTGGAGAAATTATTCTATGGACCGGTTCCACCACATCATCCGTGGTCTTTAAGTGTTAAAAAAATCCATGTCACTATTTTTTTACAAGTCATCTACACACTCATATTTTTAATTTCCAAATCATCTTCTGCAATTAACATTTATCAAAATTGAAAAAAGGGTCGACGGATCTATTTTAAGGTTAATCTTAATTCCATCTTCTTCTCCAAGGCGCTCTCCAACTTAGTTCATCCGTCAGGAAGGCCATCTTCTTCACTAAGAATGATTAGTTCTTCAAATTCTTCTATTTCTCCAATTAAAATATATGAAAATTAAAAAAGCCCATGAGTTTATTTCTTGGGTTTCTCTTAATCCCATCTTATTCTCCAACTTAGTTCTTGACTACGACAAAGTTCAAGAATTTTAGGATTTACCACGAACCCCAAATTCTTCACTGAAACCTGTAAGTTCTTTAAACTTTTTTATATTTTTCAAATTGATAAAATTTGTGTTTGATGTTTTGAGGTTGAAATTGGTGTTTTCTCTTTGGTGATTCTAGATTTAAATGGGTGTCCTTTACTTTTTTAATTATATTATGTAAATTATAAATAATTTAGTAGTTAACAATCATGTAAAAAGCTTGAATTACGTATAATTTCTCCTCTAGATTTTTTGTTTTGTCTACCACTACTTTCGTGTTGAACTAATAACATCGTTGTTGTTCTTGTCTGTCACTACTTTGTTTTAGAATTTTTTAACTGAAAGAATTCATTAAAAATCTAAAAAAGATTATGTGCCGTCACTTCTGCTTATTAGAGAAGTGTTGTTGGTGCTCTCATTTGTGTATGATATCGGTAAAAGAACCATCTTGAACAGTGTCGGCCGCTGGCTTGATGAACTCAAGAGTAATTTTCAGTCTTTTACTTTGTTTTCTGTTTTTTTATCAGCTTTTTCTCTCTCTTTTTTTTCCAGTTTTCTATTGATTTGGGTTCTTTATGTTCGTTATGATTATGACTTTGCTGCCGACACTGAAAATTACTCTTGAGTTCATCAAGTCAGCGGCCGACACTGTCCAACATAGTTCTTTTACTGATATCATACACAAATAAGAGCACCAACAACACATCTCTAATAAGTAGAAGTGACGGCACATAACTTTTTTTTTTAATTTTTAATGAATTCTTTTAATTAAAAAAATTCTAAAACAAAGTAGTCATAGACAAGAACAAGAGCGATGTTATTTGTTCAACACGAAAACAGTAGTAGACAAAACAAAAAATCTAAAGTAGAAATTATACGTAATTCAAGCTTTTTACATAATTGTTAACTTCTAAATTATTTTTAATTTATAGTTATATACATAAAAAAAGCAAAGGACACCCATTTAAATCTAGAATCACCAAAGAGAAAACGTCAATTTCAACCTCAAAACATCAAACATAGATTTTATTAGTTTGAGAAATATAAAAAAAATTTAAAGAACTTACCGATTTCAGTGAAGAAGTTGAGGTTCGTGACAAATCCTAAAATTCTTGAACCTTGCCGTAGTCAAGAACTAAGTTAGAAAATAAGAGGGGATTAAGAGAAACCCTAGAAATAAACTCATAGTTTTTTTTTTAATTTTCATATATTTTAATTGGAGAAATAGAAGAATTTGAAGAACTAACCGTTCTTAGTGAAGGAGATGACCTTTCTGACAGATAAACTAAGTTGGAGAGCGCCTTGAAAAAGAAGATGAAATTAAGATGAACTCTAAAATAAATTTGTCGACCCATTTTTTTTCAATTTTGATATATGTTAATTGGAGAAGATGATTTGAAAATTAAAAATATGAGTGTGTAAATGACTTATAAAAAATAATGACATAATTTTTTTTAACACATAAGATGACGTGGTGAAACCTATCCATAGAATAATTTCTCTTTAATAACACATTTTTTAACATTTACAATAGCCACGTCAAAAAAAGCTCTTAAAGAAAAGTTACAGTGACTGTTTTTTCTCCCAAATTCTCTAAAATAACCTTCTTCTTCTCAGATCACCATGGCTGTCCTAGACGAGGGGCTCTGCAACAATGACTTCATCTATGGCAAATGCATCACCACAATCTTACCCTAGCATTCCTCCCACAATTATTTACAGCTTCCTTATGTTCATCCTAGTTGTTTATGGGGAAAAGGGTTTATGTGGAATGCAATAAAATTTTGTTATGATTTTTATGCAAGAAATAAAATGGCTTGTGAGAAATCTTTTGTTCTCTTTCTCTCTCATTCATTCCTCTTCCGATTCTTCTGATTATAAGGGTAAATCACATAAATCCCGTTAGTTTTTTTGGTCACTCTTCTTCTGTTCTCTTTCTCTCTCATTCACTCATTGTTTTCTTAAATTTTCTCAAAAATTTTGGTAAAAGCTTGTGAGATGTGAAACAAAACCGGAGGTTGGGTTCTTTGTTTTTTGAACCAAAAATGGCTTCTTTATGCTACAATAATCAGGTAAGATTATATAATCTATCGAGAACACCAAAAATGCGTTCTTTGTTTGGACATTAAAAATCACTTCAATTCCCTTAATCATATTCTCAAATTTATCGACAACAACATAATCTGAAATCAAAGGTTTTGAATGAACTTCAACATTGGAATCAAATGTAACATTGCTGGGCTGAAATGATGGAGGGTTGTCAAAGGGAAAAAAAGGAGGGTGATTACAGAGAAGAGAAGGGTAAAGGGTAAAGATCGTCGCTTGGGTTTGAACCGGGAAATTTTAAGGAAAGACGGATTAATATATGGCTAAGAAACGATGCTACCGGAGACATTATAAGTTAAATAATAAAATAGGTAAAGCGCTACCGTCTATGTTGATATAATATAATGTATTCGGTAGAAAACATGAAAAAATATTTAAAAATTTTGGTAACCGGCAAACTTAAGTTATCGGTAGGTATCGATACAAACATAATAAAATAGGTAAAATTACTTATTTTGTTGATAAGAGTATCAACATATTAGGTAGTGCCTATTATGTTATTAAAGTTTAAGCTGATGGGGCCTTGGAAATCTCACGATAACAAAATCGGTAAATTTACTTATTTTGTTGATAAGAGTATCAACATATTCGGTAGCGCCTAATTTGTTATTAAATTTTAGCTGATGGGGCCTTGGAAATCCGACGATAACAAAATCGGTAAAATTAGTTATTTTGTTGATATGAGTATCAACATATTCGGTAGCGCCTAATTTGTTATTAAAGTTTAGCTGATGACGGCTTGAAAATCTCACGATAACAAAATCGGTAAAATTACTTATTTTGTTGATAAGAGTATCAACATATTATGTAGAGCCTATTATGTTATTAAAGTTTGCTGATGGGGCCTTGAAATCCGACGATAACAAAATAGGTAAAATTACTTATTTTGTTGATAAGAGTATCAACATATTAGGTAGCGCCTATTATGTTATTAAAGTTTAAGCTAATGTAGCCTTGGAAAGTATCTATACTTTTTGAGTAAATTACTTATTTTGTTGATACTTTTGAGTAAATTACTTATATTGTTTATATTTTTAGTAAATTACTTATTTTGTTGATACTTTCGAAAGTATCTATACTTTTTTAGAAGTATCGATACTTTCGAGCCACATTACAATCGGTTACATTGTTTTTAAAAAAAGTATCGATACTTTTAAAGAAGTATAGATACTTTCGAAAGTATCAACAAAATAAGTAATTTACTCAAAAGTATCAACAAAATAAGTAATTTACTCAAAAAATATAGATACTTTCCAAGGCCTCATCAACTTAAAATAAGCAATTTACTGGATATGTTGATAATCTTATTAACAAAATATGTAATTTTACTTATTTTATTATGTTTAACCGGTTACCTATTTAACCGGTCACGTCGTATATTAATCGTATATTAACCGCCTCACAGCAGAACTGCCCGATTTGAACTTTTTTTTTCTTCAAAACAAAAGAAATTTAAGAGGCACCCAACAACAACACCATATTAAGAGAAGGGACGAGCATGCAAGTAAAACTCAAACCTTATCCTATGTGACTGAAAAAATATTAAAATAAGCCACATCATAACCATTATAAAATTAAGGGACAAGTAATAAAAATGTTTAATGTATAAAGTTTCGTGAGTAAATTAGAAATTTAAAATTTCAATGACCAAAATAGAAATGAGAAAAAAGTTCAGTGATGATTTATGTAATTTACTCTTTTAATTATAAGTCTAGTAAGATTTTTATTTTTTATTAAAAAATTTAATGGTGTTCAGCGGTATTGCGTTAGTGGTTTTCAGCGGTGTGCGACGCCCGTGGTAGAATTTTCCTATATATATGGCTAAGATTATTTCTTTTTACATAGTGTAAGAGAATTCCCTCCCTCTCTCTCTCTCTATATATATATAATATCGTTTATGTGTATGTGTATGTGTTTAAAATTTAGTGAAAATGGTTTGAATTTAGAAGTTAAAGATTAAGGTTGAGTTTTTAGAGTAATATGATGCGAATTTAAATTTTAACATAAAAATCTTAAATTATAATCTTAAACCTTAATTATAACTGCTATCCCTAAATTCTAAACCTCTAAAGCTAACATCCTAAACTTATTAAGTCGTGCGTCGTAGCTCGTTTCAACAAATGGATTGAACCTTGATTGTGATAGATTAGGCCCAAATCCATCCGGCCTTACTAGTTTAAATTATGTAATATGATTAATTTTAAGGAAAATTACACCGGTGGTCCCCAAACTATTATCGTTCTCTTATTTTGGTTCCTAAACTATGTTTTTCGGCAAAATCATCCCTTATGTTACATAGTTCTCCTGTTTTTGTCTCCCGACGTTAAATAGCTAACGGTTTTGCTGACGTGACATTTTTTAAATATTTTTTTAATCATTTCTCTCTCCTCTTAAAAAATGCCACGTCAGCAAAACCGTTAACTATTTAACGCCGGGGACCAAAACAGGAGAACTATGTAACAGAAGGGATGATTTTGCCGAAAAACATAGTTTGAGGACCAAAATAGGAAAATAATAATAGTTTAGGGACCACCGATGTAGTTTTCCCTTAATTTTAGCAGTGTTTTCCCGCCAGATCCCTTTGTATAAAGCGCATGAAACCATTCCCGTTTGTCCTTGAAAGAAGCTGAAACCCTATTCAGAAAATCCAAAGTGGTAAGACTAAGAACTCAGAATCAAGAAGATCATTTCCTCCCATGGCGAGTTCTTCAAACAATGCTGGATTCCCTCCAAACCCAAACCCCCTTCTATATCATCTGAATGCTGAGACTCGTTACTATTTATGTCGTCGTTGCAGAACCCCCGTCCTCGACCCCGACAACATCTTTCGCCTTGTATCGACTCTCTCTCTATCTCTATGTATGTATGTATATATGTATGTATGTATGTATGTATGTATGTATGTATGTATGTATGTATGTATGTATGTATGTATGTATATCTCAATATTCTTCTTTTACTACTGGAACTTTGATTCTTGATTGTGTTCTTTGTGGGATTTAAGTTTGGAAATGAATATACTAAATTAAAGAAAAAGTTGACTTGATTTCTTGTAGGATATATGCACATATTCCCTTTGAAAGAAAACTAAAAAACTTGCTTATTTGAATCGAATTTTCAGATACAAGGGAAGGTGGAGGGAATTCTTTGCAACAATCCGTAAGAACTCAATCACCCGAACAGTCGAACTGGATTTCATTGCGTAATAAAGAAGAGTGATTATAATTTAATCTTTATAGTTTCAATGTCTGTTGCAATGAATTGCAGCAAACACATTGGAGAGAAATTTGTAAGTTCTTTACATTCTTTATAGTTTATATGCCTCCGTTTTCTCTTTCTGAGTGCCTTTTTGCACTTACTGAGTTCAGATATTAGAAAGCTGGTTTTTGAATGAAAATGGCGGTTACAGGAATCGGTTGCTGTTTTGGAATGGAACCCAGTTGATTGATGCTGACTCAGACGAGCTAGTCAAGCGGCTGGTATTTTTTGATGGAACCCAGTTCCTTTCCGAGTAGACGAAATGTTGAGAAAAATTCAAGTGAAAGGTCACAAATTCTACAATTGTTGCTGGATTTGTTTTTCATGTTTAGTTTAGTACGTAGCCAAACCCACCAATTTGTGCAGGCGAACTAATTCAAGTGAGCATTTTTGATGCGCTCTAAAACACAGTTTTGAGTTTACTACTATATAATAATTGCTCCCTTTTTACTGCTTTATTTTCTCTTTCTTTCTTTCGTATAAAACTATGTGTGTATGTATTTGGATTTAGAAAATATTACATGTTGGTGCAAAATTAATTTTTGGATTTAGTTCCTAAATAATTTGGTGCATTTGCTCAAAAATTCAAACTTGATAAAAGATGAAAGAATAAAAGGGATGAGGTCTCAGTAAAAAAAAAAAAAAGATATTTATCTTAAGGGACTTAGGTTCGAGCAACTTTATCTATATGATGTGTGTACGTTATCAAAGAGTTAATAATGTACATTATTAAAAAAATTAAGAAAAAATATAATCAAATATTATCTTATAATCAATAGATTAAAAATATATAACACGATTTTCAACTATTAAAAACCACCGGTGACTAACTCACTTCACCCATCGAGGAATTTATTAGGAGGTGCATGCATATCATTCCAAAGTTTCGATACCATGATGAAGTTAAGCATGTTGAAGAAGTGAGCTCAATTGCATCAAAGTGAAGTGAGTAGGAAAGATAGCAAAGGAAAGGCAAATTAATTGGAACAAAGAGTGAAATATGACCTTAAATATCTACATTTATAATTTTTTTAAAAAAATGATTAATTGTACATCCCTTTACTTTTTTAAATATTTAAGTTTGTCTCAAATCTGGCTCCATCCCTATATGTAGATTCATGTGTTAATTAGTCGAGAGAATAGATGTTGACATAGTTAATTAAGAAAGTAAAAAGCATTTACGATTATGAGGATGGAAATACGACTGTCGATTTTTTATTTTTGAGTGGATCCCTCTAAGTTGTTTGTTGACGTTTTTTCGTGTCGAAAATTATGGCGCGCCAATCAGCTCTGTATTGATTTGCTTTTTTCTCTGTGTGTTTTTGAGTCGTTTGTTCCGATGGGTTAATGCTTTTAGGCAGTTTCCGATGGGTCAATTTTTAGTTTTATGTGTATGGTTAAGAAACAACAGTCTCTCAGTTGACCAATTGCTTCAACATCCAAAATTCTAACTATAACGGTGGTAATGTTTTAGCCAGTTTTATACGCGACGAGAGTGGCGACTTCACACTAGAAAACTTCTTTAATGCATATAGTGAGTTAGAACAAACTCTATAATATTTTTTGGGTAAATTACACAAGTGACCACAGAACTAATTAGGGATACTTATTTTGACCACCGAACTATCGAACTCGTCAATCATACCACCAAACTTATTAAATTGACCTATTTTGAAAACTAACGGATGGGTGACGTGGCAATTAACGTGAATTTGTAAAATTACACATTTAGTCCATATTATTTACCTATAATATCAATTTGGTCCTAGTTTTAATTTAATTAATTAAATTTAATCATCGAATCGGATGACGACACGTGTCATCACACAATTGGACAATTTATTTTAATTTTTAATTATTTTATTTAATAAATTTATTTTCTTCCAACCAAGTGGTGACATGTGTCACCTCCTGGTTAAAGGAAAATCAAAGAAATAAGAAATGTGCTTAGAGTGGTTTAAACCTAGGACCTCTAAGGTAAAACTCATGCTATTACCACTACACCAAACCACTTCTATTGATATAAATTACACCCTTTTGTACATATCTTATAATACAGTAGGGAAAAAGAAGTAAAAATGATTAAGAGGGAATTTGAACTTAAGTCATTTGGGATGTGTAAAAATATACAAAACACTAAATTAAGTCAATTTTTTTAAAAAAAATTATATATTTTAAATATATTTAAAGTATAGTTAAATATTGATTTAAAAGAAAAAAAATTTGATTTAAAACATTCGAATATCTTTTTATATTTAAATTAAATTGAATATTTATTAAGTTATTAAATATTTGATTTAAAAAATATTTTATTAAAAAAAAGAAATTTGATTTAAAAAATATTCAAATATTTTAAATCAAAATTTTAAAGTATTTAAATTAAATCAAAATTTTAAACTATTTTAAATTAAATCAAATATTTAGAGTATTTTAAATTTGATGTAAAATATTCGATTTTTTTAAATCAAATTTCTTTTCTTTTAAATAAAATATTTTTAAATCAAATATTTAATATTTCAATAAATATTCAATTTAATTTAAATATAAAAAACAAAAAATATTTGAATATTTTAAATCGAATTTCTTTTATTTTAAATCGAATATTTTTCAAAATCGAATATTTAATAATTTTTAGATTTAAATTAAATTGAATGTTTGTGTGATCGTACACATCCCAAATAATCTCGGTTCAAATCCCCTTTCAACCATTTTTACTTCTTTTTCCCTAATATTTACTGCATTATAACATATGTATATAAAGTGATGTGATTTATGTAATTGAGAGAGGCTTGGTGCAGTTGCATAAATTTTTGTTTAAAACCCACTCGTCTTAGGTTCAATTCACACCAGTGTTATTTTTCCAATTTTTTTAATCAAGTGGTCAAAATAAGTATCCCTAATTAATTCGGTGATCAATGTAATTTTTCCTATTTATTTGGTACACGAGATGACTAAGAGAAATGGTTTCCGCTATGAAAAGCAATAACAAGCTTTAATTGCAATTTTTCGCTAGTGTTTTTATGTCATCTACGGTTGTAAAAGCATTGAATATGAGTTGAACATTTACATTATGGGGATGTTATATGCGCATTGACTTTTGTTGAATAAATATATATACCGGATGTTTGTTGGGTACCTCAAGTTCGATTTCTCTATTATGAGTTTTGTTGTACCTTCGTCATATACCTTCGAAAATTTATTGTGGCTTTCCGCCCGTTTCTCGACGGGTTAACCACTAAATCTCATTTACGCACCGCGCTTCAAGCATCACAGATCTTTCTCCGAACCCACGAACCCCGGAAAACATTGCGCTAAGACAAGATAATATTAAGTTTGACTGAATTCGCAGCCTGACAAGTGACATGTCGACCTACTACCTACTAGCCCATCAGGAGTGAAGGCCCATCAGTGGTAAGAACTTAGAATCAACGAACCTCTAAATTCTCATCTTCATAATATAACTTTGGATGTCTCTTGGACTAAAAATTAGGTTTACGATTTAAGAAATTTAGGGTAAGGTTTCAGACCTAGAATTTAGGGTTAGGGTTTAAAATTTATTTATTTTAGTATTTTTAATGTTGGAACACCGAAAAGGGGGCAAATTTTTTTTGTCTAATTAGAATAGAAATCATTCACCTTTTTGTTGCCCCTATTTATACCCCACACTAAAAAATAGTGTTAGGGTTTATGGTTTAAGTGTAGGGTGTAGGGTTTAGAATTTATAATTTAGGGTTTAATTTTTTAGTGTTGGGACAAAGAAAGGGCACCAAAAAGGGCAGACGATTTTTGTCTAATTAGAATAGAAATCATCTATCTTTTTGTTGCCCCTATTTATGCCACATATTAAAAGTATGATAAGGGTTTATGGTTTATAGTTAGAGTTTAGGAAATTTGGGGTAGGTATATTTTTAGGGTGTCGAGTTTACTTTTTTAGTGTTTTTTAATGTTGGGGCATAGAAAGAGCACCTAAAAAGAGCATATGTTTTTTGTCTAATTAGAATAGAAATCATCTACCTTTTTGTTACCCCTATTTATGCTCATACACTAAATATTAGGATTATGGTTTATGGTTTAGGATTAGAGGTTGGTGTATTTTTAGGGGTAAGGTTTGTTGGGAAACGCTGATATACCCCATGGCGCAACGAAAAATTATTCGGTGAATTTCGCCAGTGATCCATGTACAAGTGATGAATTCGAGGTGAATAAGGATGAAATATTAGCTTAATAAATCCAGTATCTTGATATCCGCGGGGAGTTACGATAACCAAATCGAATACAAGTCGTCATAGTGCTCCAATCTCTATGCAGTCCACCTGAATGAAACGAACAATATTTTCTCTTCTCTAACTATTAAAGATGTTTTTCATGAAAAGCATACTTTGGTTGCTAGACCTTATGACTTTATATAACATTCAAAAACTTGGCTTAATTACAATAATTATTTATTATTAAAAAATATATAAACGTGATTATCTATAATTACAATAATTATAATAGTTTTGTTTTTAATAATTATTACGTGTACAATAAGTTTGTACACATGTTATCTAGTCGATATTTGTTCGTTTCAATCATAGGGTTTGACCCTTGTAGGCAAGTCACTCTTCGTCTAGAAAATTAATTAGTTGTTGGCTTAATTTACTAGAATAGAAACCCTCTACCTTTTTTTGCCTAAATTTATGTCCCCACACTAAAAATTAGATTTAGGGTTTAAAAAATTGGGGTATGGTATATTTTTCAGTATGTATGGTTTAGGATTTAAAATTTAGGATTATGACTTAAAATTTAATTTTTTAGTGTTAAAACATATAAATGGGCACCAAAAAGTGACATAAGATATATAATAATTATTATTATAAAAACAATTTATTTTATTATTAGTAATTTGTTAGAGATCTCAAAGGTCAAAATAATAACCTATTTCTTTTGATTAAATTTATTTGCATAAGTTCGTTCGTTTATATTCGTTTAAATTTATTTATATATGTATTTTTATGTTCGTTTATTTACGTTCGTTTATCATTTAAATTAACGAACAAGCTATATTTTTTAATAAACAAACACGAACAAAAAATTATGTTCGGTTAGTTGTTTGTGTTCGTCATTTGTTCGGTTAAAATTAAATGAACGAACATGAACATACACTCATTCGTGTTAGTTCGGTTCGTTTATATGCCTATATTTTCTGTTAGATTGGAGACAAATAAGGGAGAGAATTAAATTTTAGGAAAGAGAAATAAATTTTATTATTAGATAAATTTATTTATTTGATAAATTTAAAAATAAGATTCCTAATTAATTTCGGTAATTATTTGATATACTGGCGGTGGAAACTAAAAGTTTCCACAAGCGCCTTAGTTTTAGGGTTTAAGGAATTATTTTATGGTGTATGGGCTTTGAATTTAAAGATAGTAGTTGAAATTTATAATTTAGGGTTTATAGATTAAAACTTTAATCCTTGCCACATTACCCTAAAATCTAAAACATAACCTTTAAGCTCTAAATTCTAACCCTAATTACTAAACCAATGCACCCTAAACTAAGCTCATAAACCCTAAAACTAAGACACTTGTGAAAACTTTTAATTTTCACCGCCAATGTATAGAATAATAATTCATTAATTTTTAAAGACCTTAAACTAGTTGGGGGCCTGAACGATCGCTCATGGTGCTTCCCTTAATAGTAAACTGTACCCCAATTGATAATATAACTGTGTACAAAAGTATAGTTGGAGGTATACAGTACATATAGTTATCATTCGACCAAAGATTGCATTTGATGTGTGAGCTCGAATCAATAATACGGATTCATAGGTTTATCCTTGAATTTCGAGTAAACAAATGTAAAAAGAAATTCTCTGATCCTTTGCCTTTGTACTCGTATTATTTGAGAATTAAAAGATCGAAGCATCATAGAGAAATATGGGGACATTATTGAGTACGGGAACTTTCAATTTTAGTAGGGAAAACTACATATTTAGTACTCTAAGTATGCATATGTTATTGTTTTGGTATCTCAACTATTAATTTTGACAAAATAATACCTAACATTATGTATTTGTTTTGTTTTAGTATCTACGCCATTTAAAATTAACGGAAATGGTGACGTGACTTTGATTAATACCAGTTTTAGCCCAAAAACATATACAATCTATCAATTTAGTCTAAAATTCTATCAATTTAAACATTTAAAATTGTAAATTCACCATCTTCTTCTTCTTCTTCTTCTTCTTCTTCTTCTTCTTCTTCTTCTTCTTCTTCTTCTTCTTCTTCTTCCAGTCGAACACATTTTTTATATTTTGGAGTTTAAAAAACACGCTAGGGGACAATCAAAACTTTAGAATTTGGGGATCAATAGGGGCTGATGCGGGGGTGGGAAAGGATGAGATAAAATTCTATCAAAATTAAGATGGTGTTTTAAATGGATAGATTTTGGACTAAATTGATAATATATATAAGTGTTTCGGACTAAAACTGTGATTATATCAGGCCACATCATCATTTATGTTAGTTTTTAACGGTTGGGTACCAAAACATAACAAAAACGTAACGATATGTACTATTATGTAAAAAATAATAGTTAAGGTACCAAAAATAATAATTAACGGTCGGGTACCAAAACATAACAAAAACGTAATGATATGTACTATTTATATTAGTGTTTTAGACTAATACTGGTTTATTTTATCTTTCATTTTGCCTTGTCGTGTCTAAGAACATCAGGTTATTCAAAATCACATAAAACATATTATTCATAGGTAAACAAATTTGTTAGTTACTCTGACGTGCCTTGTCAAGTAAATCACTATTTGTCAAGAAGATCAATTAGTTCTTTGAATAATTAACTAGTATTTTTTGAGTTAAATAAGTGTCTAACGTTTTTAACGTTACTTAAATAGGTGTTCATTGTGACTGTCTGTTAAAAAAATTCTGTTAGCCAATAAAAATATGACATGTGGTAATATTAAAAATTAATTTTTAAAAAGTAAATCAAAATTTTTAAAATATTTTAAAATTTTCAAATAATCCTAAAATACTCGTCAATTCCCTAAACCCTCAAATTCGGCCTCTACCAATGGCGTTGGTCGAGTATTCTGCAGACGGATTGAAGCACCCTCCCCTCTCCGAACGACTCACACACCATTCATCGCCGTTATGCCGCCGTTCGTCGTGAATTATTCAGATGAGCCGTTTGACGATTTCAACGTTACGCACGACATCAGTTGACTCCCAAGGGCCAAATTAGTAGTCTATTTGTTGTGATTAAATATCTCAGACTCAGCACTACGGCAACGGGATTGTTTTTACAAAACATTGTTTTGTATTTTAATGCCTATATAATAACCTTTGTACGAGAGTAATTCTTCAACTCAGCCTACATCACAGCACCAATCTACTTGTTCTAAACCAATGGAGTTTTCTAAGCTTTTCATTGCCCTTTTCATTTCCCAAGTTTTCTTCCCTTGCAACATGTTAATCCAAGCAGCTCCTGCAAACTCGAACCTCTTTCGAGAATACATAGGAGCTGAATTCAATAACGTTAAATTCAGTGATGTTCCAATTAATTCAAATGTCGAATTCCACTTTATTCTCTCCTTTGCCATAGATTATGACTCCTCCTCAAGCTCTCCTTCTCCTACAAATGGCAAGTTCAATGTCTTTTGGGACTCTGATAACCTCGGTCCTTCCCAAGTTTCTTCCATTAAGAGCAGCCATTCAAATGTTAAAGTAGCTTTAAGCTTAGGTGGAGATAGTGTGGGAGATGGTTCTGCTTATTTCAACCCTTCCTCTGTAGATTCATGGGTTTCCAATGCCGTTTCTTCGCTCACAGATATCATCCAACAATACAACTTGGATGGGATCGATATTGACTACGAGCACTTTAATGCCGACCCCGAAACTTTCTCTGAGTGCATTGGACAACTTATAAAAACCCTTAAGAAGAATGGAGTCATCTCTTTCGCTTCCATAGCTCCATTTGATGATGATGATGTTCAAAGCCATTACAAGGCCTTGTGGAAAAGCTATGGTGACCTCATAGACTATGTCAATTTCCAGTTTTATGCCTATGATCAAGGAACAACCGTCTCTCAGTTTATCAATTACTTCAACACCCAAAGCTCTAACTATAACGGCGGTAATGTTTTAGCCAGCTTTATTAGTGACGGGAGTGGAGGCTTGACACCGGAAAACGGCTTCTTTACTGCCTGTAGTAGACTAAAGAGCCAGAACAAACTCCATGGTATATTTATTTGGTCTGCTGATGACTCTAAGAGAAATGGCTTTCGGTATGAGAAGCAATCACAAGCTCTACTTGCAATTTCCCACTAGTATTTTTATCTTATCTACTTTTATAAAAGCATCGAATATGAGTTTGAACATTCACATTATGTGGACGTAATGTGTGTATTGCCATTTGTTGTATAAATATATACCAGATGTCTATTGTGTACCTCAAAATTTGGTTTTCTATGGGTTTAATCTAGAGCTCAGAATCAAGAAACCTCTTAAATTCTCATCTTCATAATATAACTTTTGTTTCTTGGACTCAGCTGGAACAATCAAAGAAGATGCCTCTGCCCATTCGATGCCTCCGATAATGGTTGCACACCTGTTTTATCACACTTTTGTGTCTTGGGAATGCTACTTGTGGTTAATGTGTCTCATTTAGCTGTTTGTGGTCTATTAGATTTCAGAGATTCTTCTACCTTTTTGCATTCAAACTAAACTGCTATGCCAAAGGTATAAAAACAGCTACAATATTGAATTAAACCATACATATTGCAGAGTTACTTGATTCAACTTGGAACAGATTATTTTGGAAGATACATTCAACTTGATTAAACCAAAAATGTCCTTCTTAACACTAAACCTAGCTATCCAAGCATCACACTCTTGATATCTGCTAGGCCATATGTTACAGACCAAGGAACAATTGACAATTCAATTGTTGCTGGTGTTTTTAGAGCAAATGTAGCAGTGCTTCCTTTTAACACTTTCGCGGAGATAATAATGCAGGACGCAAGCATTGTTGGAGCTGGAAACCACCCTCTTCATCTACACGGGTTCAACTTCTTCGTTGAAGGCCAGAGTTATTGGAATCCAAATATCAACCCTGCAAAGTTCAACCTAGATAAAGGAAAAGAGTACAACAAATAAACGGCAGTCCATAAGATATTAAAAAATTCGAACAAAACTTAAACAAACTCAGCAACAGACATTGAACGAATTCATATTTCATAGTACCCCTCCCCCAAGTAGCAGGCTTATAACAGAGCAAACATATGCAATCTGAAGGAACTAAACTTTACCCACCTATTTTATCAGACAATCAACCTCCTAAAATAATGACCGCCCTTATGTGGTGGTAATGGTTGCACAAACCACGTCCCCAACATCAACAACTACGTTGGCAGTGTATACTATCAACCCTCTCCTATAAATCAAATGATTAATGAGAAGCGTTCTTCCTATGGCATCATGACATAAACCACCACTCACAAAATGAATATATGTATATATTCTACAACAAATCAACTTCTGAAAATAAACCTAACCATATAAACTTTAAGCAATGAGAAACGATTCATAAATAAAAACAAAAAAAATGCGACTTTTGTTCTTGTATTATACATGTTAAAGGAGATTCAAACAAGTCTTCCTACCAAGAATACACAATAGTAAAACAAGAATCTTTACATATAAAAAGAGAGAGGCGGGGTTGATACACAGCCAACACAGTTGTAGGTGAGAACGAGCGATGATTGATTTTGTGCAATAAATTTAGATTGTTTTATGTACGGTGTGAGAGTCGTTTTCTTGTTGCCTTAGATTGAGTCCGAGGTGTATTGTGTACCTTGATTAATTTCAGCCGTGTTTTCCCGCCAGATCCTTTTCACCGTTGACAGTTATAACCGAGAAAGAACCTATCTGCTTTCATTCTCTTTATATAAAGCTCATGAAAGTGAAACCATTCCCATTTGTCCTCGAAAGAAGCTTAAACCCCCATTCAGAAAATCCAAAGTGGTAAGACTAAGAACTCAGAATCAAGAAACCTCTGAATTCTCATCTTCATAATATAACTTTGGGTGTTTCTTGGATTCAGCAGAAACAATCAAAGAAGATCATTTCCTCCAATGGCGAACCCTCCAAACCCAAACCCAAACCCAATCCACCGTCTAAGTCATCATCTGAATGCTCAACCTCAGTACTTCGTATGTCGTCGTTGCAGAACCCCCGTCCTCCACCACAGCGACTGCCTTGGCCTTGTATCAACTCTCTCTCTCTCTCTCTTTATATTCTTCTTTAGATTCTTGACTGTTTTCTTCTTGTAGGATATATACATATTCCCTTTCTTGAAAGAAAACTTAAAAACATGCTTTCTTTGAATCGAATTTTCAGCTACAAGACGATGTGTATGGACTTCTCTGCGACTGCGACTATCCGTAAGAACTGAATCACCCAAACTGCATTTCAATTTCATTGCGATTATAATTGAATCTTTGTGCTTCGTTGATATATAGTTTCAACGTGAGGACCCATGATGCGATTCATAGGTTTTTCTATGATTTGCCAATCAACAATGTCCGCTGCAATCATTGCAGCAAACTCATTGGAGTGAAATTCGTAAGTTCTTTACATTCTTTTTATGTTTTTTTTTTTGGTCGATCGAATCGAACACTATCTGAGTTTCTTTTTGCACTTACTGAGTTCAGATTGTGGCTGGTGATACTGATACTGATGATAGGGATCCGCCTTACAATTGTGTATTGGAAGGAACGGTTTTGTTTTACTCGTAAGTGTTTTTTCCCCGTTCAAATATTCCGACAGTAGTAAGTTGGTTTTCTGAATGAAAATGGCGGTTGCAGGGAACTGATGCTGTATTGGGATGGATCCCGACATTCCCTTATTGATGCTGACTTAGGCGAGCAGATCACGTCGCTGATAAATTTTGATGGATCCCGGTTGACTTTTTATAGCCACCCATTCGAGGAAACCGACGAAGAAGATTCCGAGTAGACGAAATGCTGAGAAAATTCTACAATTGTTGCTGGATTTGTTTTTCATGTTTACTTTAGTGCGTAGCCAAAGCTGCCAATTTGTGCAGGGGAACTAATTCAAGTGAGCATTTTTGATGCGCTCTAAAACACAGTTTTGAGTTTAGTACTATATAATAATTGCTCCCTTTTTACTGCTTTATCTTCTCTTTCTTTTTATAACATTTGCATATTTAGAAATATAACATGGTGCAAAATTAATGTTTGGATTTAGTTCCTAAATAATTTGGCACATTTGTTCAAAAATTCATGTTGGGTAAATTATAGTATTTACCATGATGAAAGTTTGAAGAAGAATATGGAAACTTGGACTCCTAACTTATTCAAGGTTATCCGTCTAAATCAATGCTATTATGAAAAAGAATATGCATATTATGTAAGAAAAAAAATTACCACACTATTCAAAATCAATGCTAAATTGGAATTAGGTTATCCGTCTAAGTCAAAAATTCTATCCAAAATTATGAAAAGGTTTGTATAAGAATATTACACTCGAATAATAGGATTTGACAAAAAGAAAAATAAATAGTCTTGTTTAAAATATGAGCAGGACTTGACCTCTAGGCTTTAACAATCAAAACCCGAGTCGGGCCGTTCATTTTCTAAATTTGCGATATATTTTGTTATAGAGGTTGGGTTTTAGGAAAGTCGAGATTAAAACGGGCAGTTGAAGTTCTGGCGCAAGCTTCACGTTTCTCCATTGATAATGCCCCTGTGCTTTCTATTAAAACGATGCTTCAATTTGACTGGGAGATTATAGTATGTTAGATAGCCTCTACTGTTTAACAAATAAAAAATTGAATACTTATACTTATTGGGTCTCTTTAAAAAGTAGATCGAATCTTGATTTTGATAGGATAGATTTGAGCTTGATTGAAATTAAACTTATTTAAAAATTATTTCTCTAAGAAAAATTTTAAAGCGGGTGAATTACACTGTTGAACACAATTAACGTAATATATTGCTATACATCATTGTTTTTTTAATAATTGTTAAATAAGTATTAAAATTTTCAAAGATTCGAATACAATTAACCGTATTTCAAATTTACAATCCTTTTGTTTTTATAATTTAAAAAAAAATTGTTAAGTTGTTAATTTAACTGAGTGAATGCAATTAATAAAAAGAAACATATTATTTAATATTAAATTGAGAACATTTGTATCAAAAAATTGAGAGTAGAGAAAGAATTACCTTGCTTTCCCTCGCATCTCCTTCAGGACCTTCAGTCTTGACAGTTGTAACTAACAAAAGGAATCTATATGCTTTCATGTTCATTATATAAATCCCATGAAACCATTCCCTTTTCTCCTTCAAAGAAGCAAAAATCCAATTCAGATAATCATTAACAACTTTGGGTGTTTCTTGGACTCCGCCGAAGCAATCAAAAGTATAGCATTTCTTTCTTCCAATCCATCCCAATGGTGAGGTTAATAACCTTCCTTCCGATGCCGGTTTCAATTATTCCACCTCGATTTCCAACGAATCGTCGGAACCGCTTCTTCTTATGCCGTCGGTGCAGAAACCACGTCGCCCACATCGACAACTGCGGTTCCCATGTATGTATATATATATATTTATCTCAAGATTCTTCTTTTACTGCCGAAACTTCATTTCTTGTTTATGTTCTTCATGGGATTGCTTAAAGAAATTGAAAACAGCAACTTCATTCTTTTATTACAAACCATTTAGTTTTTCTGATGTGTTCCGTTCCCTTTATGAGTTGTCAGGTTCGGATATCATTGACGAGGGAAGGAATTCTCTGCAACAATCCGTAAGAACTCAATCGCCCAAACCACGTTTCATTGTGTAATAAAGTTAAAGAATTCCGATTTAATCTTTGGGCTTGATTGATATTTGATAATATATAGCATCAATGTGCGGAACCGAGGAATGGTGTCTCGTAGGTTACTCAGACATCTGCCACTGCCGGTGGTGACTGTCCAATGCAGTGGATGCCACGCTTTCCTTGGCGAGAGATTAGTAAGTTGTTTACATTTCTTTCTTTATTTCTTTCGTATCACTTTGTTTTGTTTTTGTACCTTAAATAACATGTCTTCCACTTAATGTTTTTCAGATCGAGCATGCTACTGGTCAGGGTCAGCCTTATACATTAATGGAAGGAAGCTATGTATTTCATCTGTAAGTTGTTGGTTTTTGTTTCCCTTCAAATGGTGGATTACATTCAGACATAAAAGGAATTAGAAAGATTGGTTTTTGAATGCAGGGACCGGTTGCTGTTCTGGGATGGAACCCAGATGCTTTGTGCTGACACGAATGAGCCATTCAAGTGGAATGCAGTTTTCTTGGCAAGTGATATTCTGTAGTTGAAACATTTTTGTGCAGAGAAATCAATCCCAGTGAGCATATTTGATGTGCACTTAAACACTGATGAATGATAGTATTTCTTTGGTATATGATAGCTCATTTTTTTCTGATTTATTTCCTGTTTCTTTTATTTTAAAATTAGTTGTGGATGGATAGTATAAGGTAAATGAAACATAAATAAGAACTAAATGAAACTTTTGTAAAAAAAAATAATATTGTAATCATGTAAAGGCTCAACTTTACCCTTCAGTGTGGGATGTTAATTTAACGTTATTATTATAGCGTACTAAATCCGTTGAGTTCTGCTGAACTAAATAAATTAAAAAATTTAAAATCCAAGAAATCAAACGAAATTGTTTTAATTCCATTAATTTCTACAATGGTCAAATCCGGATCGAGTAGATCCATATTCAAATACAAACCAAATATCCAAACAGATATGCAGAAAATCTAGAATATTAAACATAGAAAACCACAAGATCTACTTAAAAGGGGGATAGGGCTAGCCCTAAAAACAGAACAACTAAAATTCCCTTCTCAAGATGAAGTGAACTTGGTCACAGCCTTGGTACCTTCAGAAACGGCATGCTTGGCAAGCTCACCGGGAAGTACAAGCCTAACAGCGGTCTGGATTTCCCTAGAGGTGATGGTTGGCTTCTTGTTGTACCTTGCGAGTCTAGAAGATTCTTGAGCAAGCTTCTCGAAGATATCGTTGATGAAACTGTTCATGATTCCCATAGCTTTACTTGAGATCCCGATGTCAGGGTGGACTTGCTTCAGGACCTTGAAGATGTAGATCTTGTAAGTCTCGACGCTCTTCTTAACTCTCTTCTTTTTCTTGTCTCCGGCGGCTGCTCCACTCTCCTTGGGAAGCTTCTTCCCGGCCTTTGGCTTCTTCTCCGCCGGGGCTTTCTCGGCGACGGTTTTCTTCTCCTCGGCAGGCTTCTTCTCCGCTGGCTTTTTCTCAGCTTTTGGTGCCATTTCTTTTTCTAAGGGTTATCTTTTGTTTGGCTTTGGGGAAAAAGAGATGAGAGAAATGGATTCGATTAAAATTTGAGATGGGTTTATTCATGATAGGTTAGGTGGTCTTTATAGAATGACAAGTGGTGGGAACTATTGGTTTGTTTAGGTTTCACGAGGATTGGTGACGTGGTAAATTTAGACCGTTGGATGGAGTAGAAACGAGGGGCATGAATTGACGGTGAAGATGACTAGGATATTTCATTTCTGTGATCCGTTGCTTTGCGACGCGGATTGCTGAGTTGGCGTCCTCCGATTAGTACGAGGTTAAATTTGTGAACTTAATCTGTTAAGACCAATGGCTTTTTTTTCTCTCGGTTTATTGAACGTTTAGTTTTTTTATAATTTTAATTTTATACTTCAAAATTGTTGAAAAAAAAGTATGTTTGTGTTTATATGATTGAACTTGAAACATTCAGTTAAATAAAAAAATGTTTTCAACGTTTTATTTTTACAAAAAATACTTATTAAACCAATCTTATAAAAAAACCAAGCATGAACTAAACTTGCAGAAAATACTCAATTCACTACTTAAAAACAATGAAACATAAGTTTATCTTAATATTCAGATATATCTATTGATATATTATAATTAATATTAAGGGTAAATTACATAAATGACCATCATACTATTAGAAAAGTCGTGATTTGACCATTTTACTTTTTTTCGAAGCAATTAAACCATCATATTATTAAATTGGATGTAATTTGACCACCAGCCGTTAGAGGTTAAAGGAAGGGTGATGTGGCAGTTAAAAAAATAAGGGTATAATTACACATTTGGTCCTCGTTACTTATACACTCTATTAATTTAATCCTAATTTTAATTTAATAAAATAAATTAATTATTTAATTATTTGGTGACACGTGCCACCACCTTATTGGATGACTTTAATTGTTTTAATTTAATTAATTAATTTACCCCTCTAATCAGGTGATGACACGTGTCACCTGATTGGGGGAAAGAAAAATCAAAGGCAAAGATGCCATTGTGGAGACTCAAACTCCGGTCTCTAGAGAGCAAGTGCGACATGCTTACCAATAGACCAAGCATATTTTCGTGATATGTGATACAACTATTAATATATTAATCTTCTCTCACACGATTTTTCCCTTCCATTCATTTTCCATCTTCTTCCTTCATTTTCCCAGCAAGATATACTTTAGGGATGACAGTTGAATAATTATGGGCGAACAACACATGCAAAGAGGTCGTAAATGAAAGCGAGCAACAACTAATATAGTAAATGAAAATAACATAAAGGACGTACTCATTATGAGCACCAGTTCACATTCATCACGGTCCTTGAACTGCTGCAAGTAGTTTGCAGCTATGTGTCGTAAGCAGAAACGGTGGTAAATGTATGGAGGCTGTCAATACTCACCCCAAGCGTTCTAGCGCCCACAAGAGCGCTCTGACTCTGTCAGAAATAACACATCACATCGTCCCTTGCCCGTATTACAAGATCAATGACATATCTTCGCAGGTTCCGAAGGAATAACATCCAAGACTTCAGATCCTCCTTCGGGACGATTGTGAATGCCACATGAACGTATTTTCGATTGTCGTCCTATGCAATAGCTAGAAGTAGGGTCTGTGTGTATTTTCTGTACAACCATGTGCCATCGATTTGGACCATCGGTTTGCAGTGCTTGAATGCATTGATGCACTGCGGGAAAGTCCAAAATAATCGGTGGACTTGAGAAGCACCTCGAACAACAAGATCATTTTCGTATGCCAGAACCGTATCAAGTTTGACAACCGTTCCGGAGATGTGTTACTGCAGCAGATTTAGCCACGGGCGCAACTCGTTGTAAGAATCATCTCATCGGCCAAACAGTTGTTCTACGACTCGCTTCTTTCCATACCATGTTTTCCGATATTTAGGATTGTAGTCGGTGACACCTTCAGCTGCAGCTTTACATGTGGGGACCGACACCTTGGGATTTGCTTTGACCAGTGGCATAAAGATGTCGGCAAGGACCTTTACATCGAGGTTATTGTGATCCTGGCTTAGGCTACCAACGGTGCATATATGGGGCCCTACAAGTTTTGTTATTCTGCAATGGCCGTCTGCCTTATTCAATTGTGATAAATGGATTTTCCATTTACAACCGTGATCATTTTGGATGCACTGCGCCTTGTAGTTTTTCGGTTGGGTTTTCTTCACTATCGTCTCAACAACCCGGCGAATGTTGTACTACTTAATTGCGGTCACCACCATTTCTTTTGTCAAGAACGTCATACCAATGGCTAGTTCACCATCAGAACGGTTGAGTCTATCGTCAATTGTTTGGTATTGCAAAAATTCAGAAACGTCCATGACATCCATATCAACCGTTGTGAAGTGGGATGGTGGCTGGCAAATAGAAATAAGTGTCGTTGATACAGGAAAGTTGGTTGCTGTCGGTTTTTCTTCGAAAGATGCAGGTGGAGCGGCCAAGTCTTCTGGTTCTTCATAGAATGGCCCATGCTCGCCGCCGTCGAGCCCGGGTTCTCTAATCGGTTCTTCTTCAGAAGCATCCCTCGCGAACTGGTATAGTACAACATCGTCGATCGCTACCCTTGGAGGCGAGCATGGTGGTCGACGATCCCGAAACCTCTCACGAGATCGCTCACGAACCGCATTTCCAAGACCAAAATCAAGAGCACCAAAAGAATAATGTCTCCTCATAGATGGTTGAACGTACTCTGTGCTAGGGACATACGTTGAGTGTCGTCCATATGAGGAATCATTGAAGGGATTGAATGATTCATGGTCATCATAACGTAAGAAGACAGTGCTTTCTCCCCTCCAAAACTATACGAATTGTATGGAGCATATGTTACATTTCTTGGCATATCGAATTTATTGTTTGGGGGTTGGTTCAGGTCGAACCTGATACTAGCTACGCACGAATGTCTTAGCACAGCAGATGACGATGCACCGAACTCGTTGTCTTGGCACGATAGGTTAAAATCATTTCTTAGACTTACGGTCGGGCTATCAACGTTGGCATTCGGATCGAAGTCGAAATTCGCCCGTCCTCAGCTTAGTATTTCGATAGCAGGATTAGAATACGAAAACGATGCATACAGCTCTAGGGGCCAGCCCAATGAATACTCGAAGTGGGTAGCCAGCATCAGCTCCATATTAGAACTGTCCGCAATGATGCATGCAGAGTACGTTAACGGATCTATAGATATTGGCACCCGATACTTCAAGTCGGACAAATGGTGGTTTTGGAAATGCGAGACATTGCTCTCAAGTTCCTTAACCAACTTCTTTTACGATAATCTCCTCAAAATCTTTAGCGTTACTGGATATTAGCACTGAAAAACGGCACCGAGTTCAGGATCGAAGATTATCTGCCTAGCGTAGTATACTAGAGTAGGAACTCCTCCTCGTCTCGTCATTTGAATATATGTTCAAAAACTTGTGAAATTTTAAAACTTGAAAATTTTTGATGACTTGTTTTGGTTGTTCAAACATATCTTTAGAGTTTATGGTTCTGCTTCATACAAGGGGACACTTATGGTTGGCACTGGAAATCTCGGAGAATCCGGGTGTGTAAGGAAAATTATTTTACTAGGAGTCAACTTTGTGAAACTCGCGTTCTATAGAACGCGGGATCATTGAGATTTCATGACCTCGCATTATGTATAACACGAGTTTCATAAAAACACGCGTTTTACAAAACGCGAGGTCTCTTTCTCCCATCTGAGGAGATAGAGATTTCGTTAGTTAATAATATTGGTACTGTATACTCTTGTTGTGTTTGAATAATTGAGTATATATTTGAATAATTGAGACAATTGGAGACTGGTAATGTAATGTGTTTGAGTCATTTAACGATAAATGGAACGTGTTGGGAAAATATAATTGAATACAAATTCTACAGAACGTGAGGTCCCTTGAACTTTCATAAAGGATGAAAAAAGAGTCTTATAACATAATTCGACGATGGTTTGAGAAGTTTATGGTTAATCTGAATCATCGTAGTCAGTTGACACGTTTGAACTTAAGTTAAGTTCTTCGATCAGCTGTTGTTTTCTTTGTCTACGCATGTACATAAAAAGTTGAAGCTCGTCGGCAGCCGCATCAACATCCGGTGAAGACGGAGCTTGTTCATTGATCGGAGCAGTTTGTACGGATGCAGACGCACTACAATCGTCAGCGTTGACCTCATCAAACTTAACATTTAAATCGACGTATTTAGCTTCAACGGAATTGAGCTGGTCATACATGTTACGAACGTTTGTTTTGTTCGTAAGCTTCAGAACGTAGTGCGTTTCGTTTGCTGACAGTATTGGGATTCGACATTCCAAGAAGAAATTTGTTTGTCGGTGTGTTTACTAACCTCGCTTGATGTCAACTGTAATAAATCTTTGAGTGACATTTTGCTGCTGATTGTTGATTCGAAATAAGTACCGAGAAAATAAAATGTTGCGTTAAATTTTGCCATAAGAGGAGCAAAGATTTGCGTTGGGTGTTTTGGGAGAAATAGGAATGAGTAAATGATGGTGGAATTGGTGGGTATTTATAGTAAAGAAAAAACACCACATAAGTAAATTTAATTCGAATGAAAAATGTGAGGTCAGAGAGAACTCGCGTTTTCGACAAAGCAATTTACGAACACAAACTCGCATTTCATTTAACAAAACTTTCAACAAGCCTTCCTATAGATGTGACAACCAGTCGATACCATATGTGCAGACAAGAAAGTATGACATCTTTCATTTAACAAAACGTTCTTCGTGCACGATAATCGCTATCTTCCTAAATGCAGATGTCACCAACACCGGCAATGGTAGCATCTTTGACCTGCATTAAAAAATGTAATTGACACCGACCGCAGTAGCAAAATAAGGTTGCGTCTGCAACATGGTCGATCAGAATCTGCCTTCGAGTCTTTCACTCTGGACTTTTTGCACATGGTGAGGGCAATTGACGAACTTCAGAAAAGAGTCGCAAATAGTCTCTAGAAAAGTCCAAATGAAAACTTTCTAAGGACTTCTTGGCGGTAAATGGCACACCACCACACGCTCCTAAATATTGCGATATGTCGATAAATATTCTTCGATCAACGTAACATGCGGGGGTCTGAACCCAACGGGACACAAAATCATGACACAACTCCAACTATCATGAACCTAGCGGAAAAGAAAATATTTAAACAACTCCAACTTCATAAACCCAACAAATCAAAAAATCATGAAACAACTCAAACTTTGTAACTTCGCTTGTTATGAAAACCCATCGGCGTGCAAATATATAGAACAACCATGTTTTTAGTATAGAGCGATTTTGACAGTGAACTCGCGTTATGTATAACGCGAGTTCCAAAAAAACTGGCTTCCTATTAAACGCGAGTTTGTCACGTCAGCATATCCAGCTCCATCTATAAATAGCCAACTCTTGGGGAGGGAAGGACCACCCACCCTCTATAATGAAATTTTCGATTGCAGCTATTATTAGCAACATATCGCGTATCTGAGAAGTTTATTTTCAAACTAATTTCCCGGATATTGTGATCCTCTTGGGTTAACTATGCGTATTTTTTTCATCGCTCTTGATCGACATTAACAAATTGCAATATCCGGGAATCCGGAAAGACAAGCACGAGTATTACCAAAAGTTAAATACGGCTTTTTTAGGTACCCTATAATACGCTGAAAGGCCAGGTTGCTTGTCATTGCGAACAAATATCACCATTAGTGTCACTTTCATGATGATCATCACCGTCAGAATAATTTGAGGATATTTTAAAAAATATTGGGTTCAGTGTAACTACGATTTTATACATTCAATTGTTATGAAATACTCAAATTTGTTCAATTGTTATGAAATACTCAAATTTGTTCAATTGTAAAAAATAATATTATTTTTAATAATAATAATAATAATGTATTTTAATTTACTAATAATACTCTATTTACTACTATTAATAATAATATTTACTACTTATATATATATATAATATCATAAATGACTTTCCCATGCAGGAAGTCATCTATTTAAAAATCCCACGACCTTGCGTCCTGTAGAAAGTGAATTCTTTAGAAACTCGCGTTATGCAGAACGCGAGGTTTGTTCTGCCCGTTCAGTTCACGCGTTTATTGCGTGACGCGTCTTTTCAATGAGCCTCATGTCCTGTGGAACGCGAGGTCTTAAGAATATCGTGTTTCCCATAACGCGAGGTTCATTAACCTCGCTTCCCAAAGGACGCGAGCACCTCTATAAATTGATGGCCCTACCCCATTTTCTACGCACAGTACGCGATTTTTTTCTGCTTTTTACTATACTTACTTAATTTTCTTTCGATACAATGGCGGGCTTGCAAAACGACGCGAAACACTGCTCTAACTATTTCAGGACAATAGCAGATGTCTTTTTTCTAATTTTTTATTTTATTTTACACGCATTACCAAATATTTTTTTAAATATTTAATTTTTTAATATCCATATTTCTTGTTTTTTTACTACTAGATATTGTTTTATTTATTATTTTAAAATCGGTTTGCGCGTGCCCGCATCTTGCGCATTATAGGCGGGATATTGATGTCAGACAAATCCCGCACCAAGGTGCACGTGATGTGGCTTTATCATATTACTAATTTCGATGATTCTAGAGGAAAATGTTGGGGGCAATTGTCGTGGCCTTTCTTTTTAGAGAGTTGTGCAAAAACGTCGACCAAGATAGAGTAGTAATTGAAGAATGTTGTTTACTCTTTCATTCTTGGGCTTGGCTTCGGATGCCTATTTTAAGCTCGCAACCTAAACAGCCTGTCCCCTACTTATTTCCGCTTCTTCGGAGGTACTATTCAATTTATTATATTAATTTTATTTTTAAATTATTTTATTTAATGATTTTTTATTTTCCATTAATGATAGGTGGAGCAAAACACTGAGCCACCAGGGTCTGCCGAAAAAACAACAAGACTATATGCTTGTTATGGATAAGATGACGCACGATCAGGTAATCCAAAAATTCATTTGAATTTTTTCATATTTTTTTCAATAATATTTCATATAATCGTTACAAACGTTATAATTTTTTTAGTTCGTGTAGATGCCCTACGATTATGAGGTGATTCAACATATTACTCCACCCGACATTCTAGCTCACCAGCACGTATGGCTTTCACGAGTGCCGCTGATCAACTATGAAACTATCGTGTGGCATCCTACGGATCGGGTTCTTTGACAGTTCAGGTACGTCTAAGGGGTTCCGCAAGTGGAACCACCAAATTTAGACGAATTCCACCATCTGACCTGCCAGGGGAAGACGAAGATTGACTGAGCCCATTACCACGCTGACTAGATTCAGCTTTGGGTTGACCGATATGTCATTCGCCCACTCATCCTCCAACCCATTGGGGATTGGGCCAATTCGGTCACTTTTGATTACTTTCAGTGGTATGGGCTCTTTGGGAAGCAGCATATCCTTACTCCCGAGGAGCGCGAGCGACAGCTTGACGAGGCTCCCCGAAATTGCCCACGCTCCCAACGTCCAGCGAGCCAGAGCCAGCCGAGGCAGCGCAGTCCGAGACCGCAAACTAACACTGCAGGGGCCTCAGCTTCTGCCACAATATTTTAGAATTTGAGCAGTTCTTTGACGTTCCAGCAAATGAGGCCTCCACCCGACTTCAGCTTCTCTGATGCATACCGTCCCCATATGTCGATGAGTGGTCCTCCGCTGATCGATATTCCACCGTTGGCATCTCAGTTTGACTTTAGCATTGTTCAGTAAACGCCGCCGGGTTGCTTGTTTTACTCCTCGCCCGGGCCCAGCACAGGTCTGCGTATCACAAATGATGATGATGATGAGGACATATCACAACATGTTCGGAGGAATCCAGATTGGGATCGTCATACACCCGACTACAGAACGGGTGGACATAGACATCATTAGCCTTTTTTTTTCTAATGCATATGTACTTATGTTTTTAATATATTTATTTGAGACATTTGTTTTTTTTTAATGTCGTATTTTAATTTTCTTTATCTATTATAATTAAAATTTTAAATGTTTATTTAATTTCAGTTTTTTATTACTTTTATGTGATTACTAAATCGAAATTATCAATTGTTCTTCAAAGGCAATTTTATTTAAAAAATGATGGTAGCATGGGGTTTTGGAAGCCATTTAAGTCAATTTATAATGGACGAAAATTGACCGTGTTGGTGTCATACGATAGATAATTTCCAGTACTACGAACCCAAACTCGATGTTCGCTAAAAATATATGATTTATAAGCCTAAAATTAGGCTCGAACAGGCCTACCCACCCTTGTTTTTCAACCCAGATTTGCATAGAACTCTCGTTCTATAGAACGCGAGTTCTGTGCGATATATCCAACCGCCTTTTCAAATTCTCGAGGACATTGCGTTCTGCAAAATGTGAGTTCTTGAAAAACCGTTATTTCAAACAACGATGACACATAGATGGAGCCATTTTTCCAAAACCCGAGTTTTCAAATTCCCAAACACGAACTCGCGAGGTTTCTTTACGTGGCATGTTTGGGGGTCATTTTTCCAAATAATCTTTAGAGGGAGCCATTTTTATATATAATTATTTTAAAAGGGGTTTTCACCCAATATATGCTTAGGATTTGTGTCTTCTAAGGCTTACACATCCCTTTTTCTTCGAAGGACTGCTACTTCCACCCTAATTTTGATGGTCTATGTTGATGATATAGTCCTCACTGGTAGTCATGCCAATGAGATTGATGCTATTATTCAACATCTTCATGTTGAGTTTGCTCTTAAAGACTTGGGGAACTTGAATTTTTTCTTGGGCATAGAAATGCAACAATGTCATCGTGGGTTTGTTCCTTACTCAAGGCAAGTATATTCTTGATCTCTTACAATGGACTGATATGTTGAATTCATCTTCTCTAAGCACCCCTATGGTTGTCTCCCCTCCTTTACTTGCTGGTTTCGAGCAACCCTTTCCTGATATTCATCTGTACAAAAGCAATGTTGGAGGTCTCTAATATATCACTCTAACTCGTCCAAACATTTGTTTTGTTGTTAATAAAGTGAGTCAGTTCATTAACAATTACAGTGAGGATCATTGGCAAGCTGTATAAAGGATCATGCGCTATTTGAAGGGCACCCTTGACCGTGGTTTGTTCTTCAGATCGGGGGAGAACTTTACTCTGGTTTGTTATACTGATGCTAACTGGGCATCATCTGTTGATGATTGTTGCTCTACCACAGGTTATTGTATCTACCTTAGAAGAAATCCTATTTCTTAAAGTTCTAAGAAACAAGGTGTGGTTTCTCGATCCAGCTGTGAAGCTGAATATAAAAGTCTTGCCAATTCTATTTCTGAGTGTAACCCCCTCATCCTGGTCTGGCCGGATAACCGGTTCGAGTAGGCCACACGGGGAAAACTGAAGTGAAACTCAAAACAACATTTAAACAGCCCAATTTTAAACCTTTAAACAAGACGTTCGAAACAGCCTTGAGGCGTATCGAAACGCCTTGACCAGGTCATCTGCCCCAGAGCCCATACAAGGGGCCGTATCGAAACAGGGGTCAACCGTTCCGAAACGCCCTCAACGGTCAACTTCTCGTGGTCAACTATATTTTGACCGTTTCGAAACCCTTAGACCCGTTTCGAAACGCCTTCATCTCGTCATTTTCTCAGAATTCCAGTAGCCAAAACGTTCCGAAACCCGTATCAGAACAGGGGCTCTTAGAGGCCAAACCGTATTGAAACGCGTTCCGATACGGGGTCCCTAAAGCCTACCCGTTCCGAAACGGCCCAGCTCGTTTCGAAACGTAGGCTGTCTGCAACCCTCAAAACCTAGACTTAAGCATTTCTCAACAATTCTAAGGGCCCTAAACGACCCCAAACAACACTCATCACTTATAAGCATGAACTAAAGGCATGGATCCTAGGTCAACATGCTCAAACACACACAAGGCATAAAATAAACATTCATTCATGGCATTTACACAAAGGCAACAAACTTCAACAAGGCCCACACTTAGACAAAATAAGATAAGCAAATCCAACATGGTTTACAAGCAAGGCATACAACCCAAAAGCCAAATCAATACAACATATGAAAGGATCTAGCATGCTCCTAACAAACAACATAACATACTTCAAGGCTCAAACAACGACACCTATCTCATTGCTTTACTATTACCATCTTACAATTTAAAGTTCATACTTGAGCTACCAAAAGCGACACTTGAAGACCTTTCCTTGCCTTTGCCACCCACAAGCTACTGATCTGCATTGTCGAACAAAAAGAAGCGTAAGCATAAAAGCTTAGTGAGGGTAAGCTCATAAAACAAACCTTCGACAAATGCAGGGTCCAAGCACGAGCAACTACTGTAACACCCCAATTTTGGGCTTGGAAGTTTAGGGTTTGAACCGGACCGGTTTAAATTACGGTTCGAATATAAAAGGTGGTTTTTAGGGAAAAACCTAGTTCGGGATGCATTAAAAATATGGAAAAATATCTAGAAATCCTCTTTTATTATATATAAGAGAGTGGTGAAATCAATTTTACAAAATGGGGTTTGGAAATATGAGATTTCAAGTTAGTGACTAAAATGTAATTTTTGAAAAGTTGGTGACTGTTTTAAAAGGATTGAAACTTTGAATCTTTAAGGAGATAATTTACCCAAGGGAGGATTCTCCAGAATTTTCTTAAATATTAAAGATTTATTTAATGTTATTTAATAAAAGGAAAAGAGGGAAAATAGATATTTTTTGTTTTATAACTAACTTTTGTCAAAATTTTCCCATTTCTTTTTCTCTCAATTTTCCCTCAGCCAAACACATTTCCCCATCCACTTTTCCTCTGATTTTCACATCTAAAGTTGAGATTCCAATCTCTAAATGATTTCTAATCATTTCTACACCAAATCCTCATCATTTGCTTATTGAATTTTCAAGAATTTTGGCTCTAAACAAGGAGAAATCCACATTTAGAGGTATGAACGTCCTTCTCCTCTAAATACTCAGTTCTTTACTGAAATTCCAAAGTTCTCAATCCTTAAATTGAGTTTTATTAAAGGTTTTGATGTTGCGATCTTGATCTTGGCTTAAAATGCAAGATTTGGATTTAATTTTGAAGAAATTCGTATTAAATGATTGAGCTCTGTTTTGAGATGTCTTTTTGATGTATTTTGGATGTATAAATGGTGTGTAATTGAGGTTTAATCAATGCAATCCCGAATAGGTTGATTTCCTAAGTTTTTACTTGAGTTAATGGTGGTTTTTTGGGGTGATTTTGATGTTCTGCTATATCTGGAGGTATAAGGACGTGATTAGGCTCTTTTTGGATGTTAATTGATGTCTAAGAATGTTTGGAATTGATGGATCTTGGCTGGGTAATGTTGTAGAGGTGTTTGGATGTGATTTCGGTTGTATTTGGTAGCCGAAATGTGAGTTTTGATGAGAGCGGCGAGTTTAGGTGTCTTGGTTGAAGATATTAATACATGGTAATGCATTAATCCTCTGCTTTGATGTGTTTAAAACAGGGGAGACATCTTCGGATCCTTGTGGTGTTGATCCTGAGGCTTGATCGGCGTTTCGGCAAGCTTGCGAAACGGAATCGGTGAGTGAAATTTGGTTTTCAGCTTTGAAACCAATGTTTGAAGGTTATGGGAGCTTAGTTTAAGTCTAAACAACTTAGCTAAGCTCAAGAGTAAGTTTTCGGAGAAACTCTCTTTTGAAGAACCATGAGATGGTTGAATGCAATGTGTTTTGTTTGCATGTTTAAATTATGTTTTGAAAGCATATTTTAGCATGTTTAATGCTGGTTTTATAAGCCATGTGTTGAAGGATGCTCAAGGTAAGAGATCCTTGTTTTGAACATTGATAAATGTGGTTTGATGCATGGTGATGCATGATTATTTAATGGCTTTGTTAAATGCTTTAAAACAGTGAATTGATGATGGTAAATGATGTATATTGGCAAGTGATGTGTTGGTTTAAAAGTACTTGAATCGGATATAGTTAGCCGACTATAGGATTGGGTGCACCGTGAATAAAGTCGCCTTGGATGTTGAGGGGTTTTTATTGTACCGTAAACTCCATCCAAGTACACTAACGAGATGTTTAAGATCACAATGGTGGTTAAAAGTCCATGTGTGGATCTTGTGTTGTATGTCCTGTGTTCTCGTTAGTGATGTTATACAACTACCAATGAGTGATGTGGAGGGGTTGTGATTGTATCGTAGACTCCATAACGGGTGTTGAGGGGTTGTGATTGTACCGGTAAACTCCACCTTGATATTGGTAGTGTGTATGAAGCGTATGGGACAACGCTTGTAATTCGCGTATCCGATTGTGTTTTGAGTTGAAAAATGGTTATGGATTATCACTTGAAAGCCAATATGACATGTTGATGAATTGAAGCATGAGATGCTTGGTTTGTATGCATAAATGCATGATAAATGATGTTTTGAAATTAAAGGCCTTGGAAAGGTGTTTTTACAAATGCATTATTGTGTTGTTTTAATTGAGCATTCCTCACTAAGCATATGTGCTTACGCTCTCTCTTTCTTAAACCAATAATGTAGAGCATTGAAGTGCTTTAAGGGCAGCAAGGAGGTCAAGGATCCAAGTGAAAGTCTAAGCTCATGTATGGTGACTATTTTCACAACACTATTAGCTTTTTGGTATTTGGCAATGGGAACCTAGATTGTGTTTTTGGGAGATGTTTGGACTCCCTAAGTTTGGTTTAAAGCCTATGGTGTTTGTAACTTGTAAAGGGCCATTTGGTATTTGGTTTTGGTGATTTGATGATTGCATGATTTCCATTATAGGATGCATGCCTGTAGATTTGGGGTTTTCCTTTAATGATGCTATGATTGAGTTTTGATGATGCTAATATGATCCCTTAATGTTTGATGACTTGTTGGCATGATAAGGAGGTCATATGAATGTGTTTGTTGGGTCGAAAGGGTGTCAAACCAGAAAAATTCTGCATTTCTGGGCAGCCCGTATCGGAACGGGTGCTACTGTTTCGGAACAGGTGGCCTGAAATGGCCATGGTGTTTCGAAACGGGGTAGAGTCGTTCCGAAACGAAATTGCCACTGTCAAGCCCTGTTCCGCAACAAGTTTCGAAACGGTCCCGCGTTTCGAAACGGTCATACTCCGTTTCGGAACACCCGACCGTTGGGCACTGAATTACATGGTTTAATGTTTTGAAATCTTCACGTTTTAGTCCTGAACTTTGCTTATGCAATTGTTTGAGTTTGAGATATCCGTTTGAGATGAAATTTGGCAGAGAAGCATGAAACATGATTAATTTCATAATGGTAACTCAAAAATTGGTTAAGTTCTCATAATTTCCAGAATTTACAAATTGGTCCCTAAATTCGTATGTTGTGCAATTGAGTCCCTAATTGTTTTCCAATTGCTGTGATTTTTAAGTATGCTTATCTCAAGAGTTCACCTAGGGTTAATATGCATTTAGACAAGATTAAAAAGAAAAAAAGGGTCGTTAATCAAGATTGACTTTCAGGTTGACTTTGGTTTTCCCCGTGTAATCTTCGTAGTTCGGGTCAACCGTCTAGGCCGGGCTAAGGGGGTTACAACTACCATGATGAAATGCATGATCTTACCTCCGATCTCAAGAGTCAAATATACATGATGCATGATCATACATTCAACATTATGCCATTCTCAACAACTCATAAGCTCGACATACAATGATACGTAACTCAATGTATTAACCACATCATATATCGATTCATAAGGGGAGTCACATTCCATATCAAATAGGCTTATATATAATCTCATATTGGCACATAGCTATGACTCGAATACGCGGATAACAAGTTGGAACGCATTTCCAACATAACCATTACCTGCGGTGGGATTACACTCATCACTGGTTCTCGCGGAGGGGATTCCACTCATCCTCACGCCCCGTCGATGGGATTCCACTCATCACCGACTAATATAAAGATTTTCGGGCGTACTCGTACTCCTCCTTGGTGCTTTAACGCCACCAAGGCCACGCGCGACTTTGACTCTCGTGTGCACACTCATCCTAATGATCGATCATTGTACCCAAGCATACTAGTGCCAATATTTAAATAAAATCCACAACCTTTCACAACATCAATTTCAATATAATTTCCATGCTTAGCACGTACTCACCATAATCCTCAAAATCATGCAACCACCTCATAACCTCATTTCACAAGCCAACACTACATGTATATCATCCCAACAATTATCACATCATATTTCACATATGTGTATATCCACATTATATTTGTCATCAACATGCATATAACAATGCATTTAGCCAAGCCTCAACATACATGCATATCACATTATACATAATCATCATAAGGTATAACATCAATTAAAGAGTTCATCCAAGGTCTCTAACTAAAGCTTAGGATTAGGCTACCACCCTAATCCTAACTATAGGTGGGTCTACCAAGCCCAACCTAGTCCACATGCTTGAACCAACCACTTAAAAACTACTTTAAAAATATTTAACCACTCACCTTCTCCTCCAAGCTCCACTACCAAGCAACCATGGTCTTCAAATTTCCGGATTTGTTCCCAAGGCTTTGCCAACACAAAATCTCACTTCTAATCACCTCAACACAATCAAAACAACCTCAAATCAATTCACCAATTAATGTAGCAAACTCGAAACACCATTCAAGCAATAAACACATGAATTCAAGCCATGAACAACCCCAAAATCTTCAAACCCGAGCAGCCCTTATACCCAGCTCAAAACTTGTGATTTCAACACATTTAGCACATTCAAATGCTTCCAAAACAACCCTCAACTATTACCCTAACATCAACCCTCAAATTCCAACACAAACCACACCCAAAACTCAATTAAAAGCCCTCCTAAAACCCCACCAAAACCCAATTTCGGGAATTAGCATAAAACCATGTAAAAATTAACTATGTTGGACCTTATGGGTAGTAAACAACATATATAACTTCAACAAATCGAAAGCTCAAGTTAAAGACAATAAAATTTGCATTTTTTAATCTAAAAAATCAAAACCCCAAACTACAAAATCTATGAGCTTTATGAAAACTAATGGTACCATCTTAAAGAGGAAGAGGAGGAGAAGTTAAAAACGAGATTACCTTGCAAAAATCACCAACAAAAATCAAAGGAGGTGATAAAATGGAGATTTGGAGAGGAAGTTGGTTTTTAACGTGAAAGAGAGGAATTGAAGGACATGAAGATAGGAAATAAAGTGGTCTTTTAAATTAAAGGGGGTTTAAAAATAGAAGACCATTTAATTACACCTTTGCCATTAATGAGATGGCATATCTCATCCACATTTAAAATCCATGAAATTGATTTCCAAAACAATTTAAGTCCAACGTAAAATAATTCGTTTTGAAAATACGAAGCCCAAATATTAATTTATTATTTTAATTATAAAATCGAAACCTGAAACAATATTTTAATATTATTTTCTCCCGACCTCTAAACTCGGGTGTTACACTGAGTTAGTTTGGGTTCAACAACTTTTGACTGAAGTTGATGTCTGTTTAGAAGCTAAGCATGTGGTTTGGTGTGGCAATACATCTGTTGTTTCCGTAGCTGCTAATCCTACGCATCATTCGAAGGTGAAACATGTTGAAATTGACCTTCATTTTGTTAAAGAAAAAGTTCTTGCAGAACAACTGGTGGTGAATCATGTTCCCATCTCTGAGCAATCGGTCTATATACTCACTAAGCCACTGCCACCCACTATATTTGATAAGATGCGTACACAACTTGGGGTTGTTTCTCAAGAAGAAGCTTAGAAATGACCAAACCAGGAGAATGTTAGAGTACATAAAAGAGTGTTAACATCTTTTATAAACGGTTGTATTTCTGTTATGCCAGCTGAATTTTTAGCAGTTATCAAGTTTGGTTTTTAGGCTATATAAATGGTCTTTTGTATTGGGTTGAAACAAGTTGGGTTTTATATCAGATTTTACAGATTTATTATTCTCTACATTTCTCTTCTTTTTTTGTTTCTTCCTTTACGATATCATCTAAGTTTTACCTTAGTTTAATCATCCATGGTTTATCCTAACACCATCGACCAAAGAAGTGATAATAATGGTAAAATTAGTTCTAAAAGAACAAATAAACTAATTTAAAAAATAAAATCAAAACTTGTACGGAAAAGGATAAAACTTTCACTGTTTTGTAGGGAAAAATCTTATTAAAAAAACAAAATTCCTATATTTAGAAAACAATATATATATATATATATATATATGTAAAATAGAGGTTGTTGATGACCAAATTATATGTCAACGTTAATCATATTGACATGGGTGGTAGTTAAAACGTGAGAAAAACGAAGTAGTAGATTAAACAAGGTAATGTGAAAAAGAGAAAATGAAAAAGAATAAAAAGTACGTAAAGGGAGAGGGTGAGATGGCTAGGAAATTCTAGGAGTGTGACAATTTAGGGTGAGACTAAAATGAGGCGCTACATAAATTTATATTAAAATAGTAAGAATTTATACATGATTAGATAATAATTTATGTAGAACCGAAATTCTTACTAACTGAGTAAGAATTTGTGTAACTACATAAATTCTTATATTATAACCTAAATAATTTGTGTAACTACACAAATTATTACCAACTGAGTAAAAATTTGTACAAATCCATCTCAATTATACATTAAATAATTTTTACAATGACCCTTAGATTGATGATATCTAAAATATAAAATACTAGAATTATTGTTCAAATATCTGAGAGGAAAAATACTAAACATGTAGTTTTGGAATTTAAAAGTATTTAGCATAATTATATTATATAATTTTTTTTACATAACACAATGTTATTAATTTTGTGACTCAAACTTTTAATTTAAATGGAGAAATTGATGAGATTCACTAATTGTTCTAGTGGTAAAGAATGCTCATATTATCCTCACTTTGTGCAAGTTCAAATATCAACATTTACTATAAAAATGTAATGCATCTTTACTTAATAAAACAATTGAGAGATTAACTATTATTAGTCGTTAAATCAAATGATAAGTCTCTAAAATTAAAATTATAAATATATATATATATATTTGAACAGAATTATTAATTTAATTAAGTTATAAAAAATATATATTCGAATATATTATAATTGGAATTAGTCGTAATATTAGATATTGAAGTAAATTAAGCAGTTAATTTATTGAAGTACGAACAATTTTTTAACGCATCCGTCCCGACCCACCAATCCCTTTAATTGGGTCAGAGACTTAACTTCGTTAATTGGGCCTTTCTGGCGTGATTCTGCCAGTCCAGCAGATGAGTTTATTTAGATAATACATATAAAACCAGTCCTCAGGAAACCCTAGTTTTGCTTATTCTTTCTCCTTGAAAAATCCCAGTTGCGGCAGCCCTTTTTGCACTCAGGTAAACTCCCATTCCTCCCAAATCTTTTCTTGAAATTTTCTTCGGTTCTTTCATTGAAATCTCGTAGCAACTTTTATTTTCTAATTTTACTTCTCTTTTTCCTCGATTTGAATTATCATTGCTTCCTGTTTTAAAATTTTATTCTCTCTGTATATTGTGTGTTCTTGTTGCCCTTTGCATTTGTCTCTGTTTGTCTATATGTTAGCATAAATAGGTTCAGAATAATGTAATATCATGGAATAATGCTGGGTTTTGGCTGTAATGGTTTTTTTCGTTTCTCTTTGATCAAGAACGATCTGCTTTTTATCTAATATTTGAATCCATGGGTTCCTTTTCTGAACTATAAATGTTTGATTATTATGCAGTAGAAAATCTTTAGTAGTTTGGACTCTAGAGGATGGTGAGAGTCAGCGTTTTGAACGATGCGCTTAAGAGCATGTACAATGCGGAGAAGAGGGGCAAACGACAGGTCATGATCAGGCCTTCCTCCAAAGTGATCATTAAGTTCCTTTTGGTCATGCAGAAGCATGGTTTGTTCACTATACTCCACGTCGATCTTTTTAAACTAAACGTTTTATATTCAGTACTAATGTGAAAATGCTGATTCATTCTTTCTTAATGATTGGGATTGTAGGTTATATCGGAGAGTTTGAGTATGTTGATGACCACAGAGCTGGCAAAATTGTGGTTGAACTGAATGGGAGGCTGAACAAGTGTGGTGTGATTAGTCCTCGTTTTGACGTCGGAGTCAAAGAGATTGAGGGTTGGACTGCTAGGCTACTTCCTTCTAGACAGGTTAGCTTAGAAACTTTTCGATGTTTATTCTTCGTGTATTTGCTTTTTCATGAGAACTAGGATTTGCTAAGATCAGGAAATTCTTCTTAGACAATCGAACAAAATGTACTCGAATTTGGGTACTTACACTGATTATTCATCATTAGTGGAGTGCCTTAATCCTCATAGTCGACTATGTTATGCCATTTATGTGCTATATTATTGCAGTTTGGATACATTGTGCTCACCACATCAGCTGGCATCATGGACCATGAAGAGGCAAGGAGAAAGAATGTGGGTGGGAAAGTACTTGGTTTCTTCTATTGAGACAAATTTCTGAGATTTTCATTTTTGATTTCTCTTCATGTAGTGCATGTTAGTTTTCCTCAGCCTATGTTATTACAAGTCTAGTTTTGTTTTTCGTGGATTTTACTTTTGTTTTGGTTATATGATGTTTTCTGAGATTATGAGTTTGGTTTTTCCTTAAGTAATATTTCTGTTGCCTTTTGGCATCAAAGTCTAAAGTGTTTGGAAGTCTGGCTGCTTACTTTAGAAATGAAAAGATATGACGGCTTGATCACACGGTACGGCTATTTCATCTTTGGTGTCGACCCGTATCGCGGATATTGGATCCTGTCCGTCGATTAAGCTAACTTCATCAACGGCTTGGATTTTTTATGTTTCACTTGGTTTTCTTGAAACGAAAAAGAATCTAGAACGGGCAGTTGTAAGGTTGGTAATTTTTGGCTGGTTAAATGCGGAAAAGTGAGTTTTCCTAAAGCCAATTTTTCCAAGAGGATTTCTATTCAAGGGAATGTCCGACGTGGACAGGTATCATTGGTCGGTAATTGCTAAATGTTGTTCATCTAACTCTTGACTCTTTTCGTAAGACATATTAAACTAAAATCTCATAAAGTAATTATTGGGATTAAAAAATATTTGAAAATTAATTAATGAAATTACAACTACAATTATTTTTAAAAAATATCATCTTTGCAGCCACCGACATTTCATGTTAAATAGAAAACATGTTGGACAGTTAAAAGAGCAGTTCACAGTTTTAAACTCTTTTCGTATAAATTTTAGTATTTATATATCATCGAATTCACGGTTTAATAGATTTATATGACCTTATAAATTTTAATAAGAGCAGTTCACGGTTTAAAAACCCTTTCATATAAATTCTGATATTTATATATCACCCCTTTTGAGTTTTTTAAAATGTAATTTGAATTATCTAATTTTTAAAAATTGTAAAATTATTGAAATACATAAATATCTTTATACTGAAAAGTATGCATTTTAAAATTACGAGTTTTAATTTTTTTTATTTAATTAAATTGATTTTTGATTAACTCCTAAAATTAACTTTGTGATGTACTATCAAAACAACTTAAGTTTTTTTATTTGTTTATGTCTGTGCCGGTTATATACTTGAATATAACACAAGAATATTAGATTTTCTTAATGTTTAAGGCTCAAAAGAATGGGAAGTCCATTTGTGTATATGTAGATATAAAAGAATGAGAAGTTCAAAATTTGCACATTTGGCTACTACAATTTAGATTTTTCTATATTTTTTTTTTGTTGTTCTTCCGATTTGCAGGGCTTCGTCTTGACTAATTCAGACTGACCCACATTGCACAGTTAGTTTTGATAGGTGAGTCTCTCAGCAAAAAATTTTCTGCATACACGTCTCAAACTCGAGATATGCTTAAGCGATATCAAACTCCTTAGCACTAGATTTTAATTTTAACTTATAGTATTTTCTCCAGAAAACAAGCCTTTAATTTTAAGCTATTGTTTAATTAGATGATCACCTAAAAAATTATTAGAATAAAGTACACAAATGGTCACTAAACTATTTCTAAAAATACAAAAAGGTCATGAAACTTTCAAATGTTACATAATAAACATTAAACTTTAGTTTTTGTTACAAAATAGTCACTGAGCCATTAACTGACGCTAATTGCGTGACGTGATAGTTACAAAAATTTGAATAATATAACATTTAACCATTCATATTGACACATTTAATCAATTTATTCCTAACTTAACCCTCATTATTAATGTCTAAATTGATTGAATGTGTAAATATTGTGGATTAAATATGTTATTATACAAATTTTCGTAACCGTCGCGTCTCTTAGTTAACTGTACAGTGACCATTTTGTAATAAAAACTAAAGTCAATGACCATTATATAATTTTTGAAAGTTTGGTGATCATTTTAAATTTTTAGAGATAGTTTAGTGATCATTTGTGTATATTATCCCAATTATTTTGAGTTTTAAAATGATTTGTCAAAATATAAATAAAAATCATTACAAATATAAAATTTCAAAGCATAATGATTGATAAAGATTCAAGTAAAAAATAATACATATGTTAAATAAACTATATTTATTTATTTTCTTTGTTCAATAGAAACTACAACTTACCGAGTGATTTGATTCATTGTTAACTCTTGTACATGAGAGAAAAATAACTCATTTTTTTAATATGTTGGTGTAATACAAATGTAACGTCTGTTCAATTTCTTTAATTTTTTTAATAAGACACACCATATAAAATTAATGCTCGAATTCGAGTTAAATTATATCATCATTTACTACATCTACGAATTAGCGAGAGAAAAATAGCTCATAAAATGAGTAAAACGGAGTTATAAAAATAGTAAAATTAAAGAATATATATAGTAAAAATGGAGTAAACAATAGTCTCTAAAATAAACAGAAGTATACCCCGTAAGTAGTAAAAGAATCAAGAAATCAAATCCTATTTTCCTATAATAAATATGAATCGTATTTCTCTATACAGCAACAACAATAAAAGAAGATCCTATATAAAACAATGAACAACAGGAGTCGCCTCCACCTTCCCCAGCATCAGCTCCAAATCTGTTCCCCAAGGCTTCAAGCTCAGATCCAACCCCAAATCACTCTCTTCTCCGCTCCACTTATCCATCTCCGGCAACAAATCCCGAGTCACCAACTCTTCGTTTAAGGCAGTCCTATGCCTCCTCATGTGACCGCCGAGAGCTTGGCCAATGGAGAATTCTAGACCACAAATCGAACACTCATGGCTCTTCGGCTTCTTAGGCGAAACCGGAGCATCTCCTCCGGTTAGCCTCGGCTTCTTATGGCTCGCTCTATGGCCTCCGAGTGCTTGAAAAGATGAAAACCTTTTGTTACACGTCTTGCATGCAAAGACACGCCCACCGCCCTGGTAATGCTTCCATCCGTCGGTTTGGCCAACTTTTGATAGCAACATCAAGCAATTCGCCATGTCCATGGCGTCAATTTCTCCAACATCTCTGCCTCTCTTCATCTGAATATAGTTTATTTATGAACTGTATAAAAAATCAAAGAACTTTACTAGAAACCCAGAAAAGTAGCTGAGATTTTAGCTGTAGATATCTGGAAAGAAACTTGGTTTTTGGATTGAGAGGAATGGGTTAGGGTTTTGTATTTATAGGTAAGAATTGGCGAATGTGGTGTTAAGTGGGAACACGGAGTGTCATAATGACGGATTTGACCGATGCTTGGGGGTTAAGGAAGTAAAGCAGTTTTGGGTAATATTTGTAGATTTGAAGGGGGGAAATGGGAATTGAAGCCGCCTCCTTTAGCGCGTTTGCGTCACCGCGTAGCTGAGCATGTTAAGGAAAAGTCGACTCAAGGAATCTTCCTCACAATTCTAGACACTTTCTGTAGTGTCGTGAGTGTTATGCTACTCGCATCTCATACCCTGACTTTCAGATGTGTGCCTCACTTTCCCTAAATTTTATTATTTTTTATTCTGCTACCTAAATTTAATTAAGAATATGAACCATTTTCTTTTGCATGTAGCATTTTTAAATTGATGTTTGGGGAATAAAAATAAAAATAAAAATAAATTTGATGTGGGGTGGTGCACGCATCACTGGCGCGTGGGAGTGTTGAATCGACTATTTGGGGGAATAAGATTTGAAATTTAAATGAAAACGGGGAGAAACGTGCAAAGAAAGTAGGCAAGTAGTTGTTAAACTAAAGACTTCGACTGAAGAATAAATTATGGGAAAACTCTAAGTCGTTCGAGAAGCACGGATGAGCACCACTAACGACGAGCACTGATGAATACTATTAATTTAATTTATAAAGATTTAAAATTTAAAAGACTCAATGTATAATTATAAATTATTTAAAAAACCCTAATTTTTCTAAGGCTATAAATCCGGTAATTGCCTGAGAATTTCAACTTGGTTTCATGTGCAAGGCATAACTTGAATGTTCCTGGGAACATTAATCCAACTTGTTCCCCTTTTTTTGACCAAGGAAACTTTCACTTAACATAAAACTGAAAAAGGGCCCCACAACCATGCAAGGGCCATGCACGAACGAGAAGACAATAGGCACCAAAAACAAGCGCCCACCAACACCCTAAAAAAACCAGTAAAACTAAAACACAGTTTGAATCCGGTAAACAGATCTTGGGGATCAAAAGAGAACGAAACCAACAAACGCAGAAAACAAGACGTCCCACAAAGGGACGACGCAATAAACTTCTCCACCCTCGAGGGTGTGGAAGAAGGAACATAGCAGAGAACCCTAATACGTATCAGAGGATGAACAAAACGATTCCTCGCCAACCTCGATCGATGGTACATTGCCGTCATTGCGCCTGAGAGCTCTTTCCAGAGACAGGCCTCCGATAGAAGATCGGTCCTTATCAAGGCGTCGACTGCAACACACTGTCGGTGAGGGGACTGTGAGAAAACAAGAACATCCTCCTGCAAAGGGGACTCAACGAACCAAATAAAAGGATTTGAACAAAGGAAAGAAAAGAAGCAGCATAGATTCAACAGATCACCAAGGTCCCCACTGGAGACAGTGATCCGAAGGGAAGGCAAATTTTTCCGCACCGTCCAGCATTCCTTCCTGTCACTGGGTGCGGATCTTAAAGCCACCATCAAGCAAACGAATAACTCTCAGGGGAGTTATCCATGGGCACATTTTCCGTCAGACAAGGAGATTGCGGAGAAAGGGCTAGGGGAGTTGCATTTTCTTCATCGCTTATATGAATTTCCTCATTCAACACGAAGTTGTCGACGATGCACATTGTCGGGGTACGTGTAATCTTCTTCTCAAATGGATCAATTCCTAGTTCGATAAGCCCCGCTTCATCAACGAGCATCCTAGTGCATATTGAATTTGCGACACGCGACCTTTTTTATGAGAGTCAGTCTTCTTATCCCGAAGGTTCTCCCCTTCTTCGAGCGTTCAACCTTCTGGATGATCTTGGAGGAGTTAAAAATAGAATCCGGGAAAAGAGCCGCCATGATGAAGTCGTCCTTGGCAGCTTCATTTATTTCCGATATACACCAGTTTTGTTTGCCAACTTCCACGATGGTATCCGAAACCTTTTCCCACAGCTCACGCCTTTTAGCAGGTCCAAAGATCTCGAGTTGTTCCTCCTCTCTTTTCCTTTTTCGTGGGACTGAGACCTGCATCTTATCGAAGCCTGTAGCTAGGAAATTGCCCCAAGTCGTGCTGCATTGGATTTTCGAAGCCTGAAAGGAAGATTGTCCGCAGGGACTTGGAGCATTCTTGGTAAGTGGGCCTGCGTAATCTTCCTTTGTAATCTTCGAAAAGGTTAAAGAACCTAAGACATCTTTACTGCTGCTACTTCCCCCAGTTTCCAGGAAAGGAAATACGGGGTTGATAATTGGTGGGGTTGACATGACCCTCCATGCTTCCTCTGCCTTCGATATCTTATGAAAGATTGTTTCCTCGTCAACCCTCTCTGCACTCTGTCCGAAAGTAACCTCCTTTTGTACGCTACCTTTGTCGTGTTGCATGAGCTGGCCCTTCTCGTAATCCTGTGGCTTTGGACTGTTCTTTGCCGGCTTGCTGAACGAGGGGTTCTTCGATTTTCCCCGGAAAGGGGCTCGCAGCCACGGACCAAATTTTCCGGCGAGTTTGAACATTGACATATCAAAGTTGCACTCCCTCTCAGCATGTCCTAGTCTCCCACAATGGAAACAGAACTTGGGGAGTCCCTCGTACTTAAACGCAATATCTAAAGGTTTGTCTTTTTTCCGGTTTAAGACGAAGCCCGTCTTCAAAGGATCCTCCACACGGATGGCTACTCTGATGCTCAGGGCATCCGGCCAGATGGACTTGTTGTCCTCATCCAGTGTCGAGCCATAGAAGATAGGGAAAAGTTTGCTGATCCTTCGAACGTTCTCTGGCGTGCTTAACCCGATAGGGAGATGATGAACTTGCACCCAGAATTCTTCAGTGGAAAAATCGATTTCCTCCAAGGCCTTTTTCGGTTGCCAGTCCTTTAGAATCAAGAGGGAATCCTGGACTGACCAGGGCCTAGCTCCCATGATTCTTAGCCTATCCTCTGGTGAGTCAAACAGGAACAAGTAGAAGCTTCTGCCAAGCTCATGGCATTCTAGCTTTTCGCACTTCCATGCCTTTTTAAGGATAGCAGTTAATGCTAAGATTCTAATGGGATGTGGTGTTAGGAGTTTACCTACAACAGCGAGATTCTTCAAGACAACATTAACTTCACTGTCTTCATTAAGTTCCAACTCGTCTATATACTCCTGATTGAAAGGATTAGAGTCAGCAGGGTTCTTTGGGGGGTAGTTATTAACCACTCCCGTACTTAGCGAAGCAACGATATTTTCCATACTGGTGTTGCAGCAAAAGGCTTCGAGTAACATTCGCAGCCTATGTTGTCCTGGTAGTGGAAAGGCGAAAAGAACAGGCTGTGAAAAGGAGAGGGGGAAGTAGAAGGGAAGCAGAGGCTCCAAACCAGCTCAACCGCCTTGAGCTCACACCATCTTGTTTGGTTTCTCAAATGCAGGAGAAGAGGCAAATGAGATGAACAGCTACAAGACTTGGACTTTAGGAAAAGTTGAGAGTGAGCTTGCTCAACGATCCATTCAACCACATCTCCCAACTTGTTCCCCTAGGAACGACGTTATCTTCGATTTGAAATGTTGCTTAGCTAACAAAATATTTCTCTTGAGAACAATTGCTGGGTTCAAAAGCTGAACGGCGGTCCCTAGAGAGGGAGGCACGACGACGACTATCTCGACGACAAGAACAGCAGCGACGACGGCTTGAATTTCAAATAAACAAAATTAGGGTTTTGTAATTTAGGAGTAGATAAGTATTTTGATCTATGTTTAAAAATAAAATAATATATTTTAATTAATTTACCTTTTTATTTTTAAATAATTTATAATTATACGTCGAGACCTTTAAATTTTAAATCTTTATAAATTAAATTAATAGTAATCATCGGTGTTCGTCGTTAGTGACGCTCATCGGTGCTCGTTGAACGCTGTAGGCTCATCTTAATTATGATATAAATAGATAAAATACTAAAATATTAAATACAATTTTTTTTACAAATCACGATTATTCTATTAAATTATAAATATTTTTTTATAAGTACAAATATTGAATACAAGTAGGAAAGACACTAAGCTTGAGCGATGAAAAGTGCTCAGGAATTTCATACATATATACATACATACTATCGAATTTTCATCACTTCATTTTTATACTTTCAATATATTCATCATTTTGCTTGGTTTCTCATTTCCTAAAATCACTTTTTTTCTAAGAACACAAGAAACTTTAATTAGATTTGAGAAAGTTCCATTCTGATATGGGAAACTATAAGGTTTAAAAGAGATTTTTGGAGTTCTCCAATAAATATAATTATTCAATTAAATTCATTAGGTTTAAGTGTCAAATAAGTGTTCAAACTATACTCTTTTCCTTTTCAGATAAGTGCTCATTTTTTTTCCTGAGCTAAGTAGGTGCCTAACGCTTTCAAAGTTACTCGTATAGGTGTCCCGCCGTTAACTTACTTTTAAAATATCCCTATATTTACCAAATTTCAAAGAATAACCCTAAGATCCCTAGATCCGGCCTTGTCGTTGTCGTTCATCACGCTGCCGGGACGGAATGAAGCGTTATTCTCTTGTTGCAAGACACAAACGTTGCTCATCGGCCGAGCGACCGTCATTTTCTATCAATCGTTTTCTTTCCCTTTTGCGAGTTCAAATTTATTTCAACGATATAAATTCGAATTTTTTAGAAAGGAGAATGCTTCTTTTTCCACTAGGACCCCTTAATGGTTTCAAATGTGCTTAAATTATTTAAAATAAATTTGAAGAATTTTAATTATGATTTTATGCATAATAATATGTTTGGGTTGATTAAGGTAATTTTGATGAATTTTATGCATTGTTTTAGGCTTGTAGTTTGCACTATCAATGGATTTAAGGGCATTTTGGGACTTTAGTATTAGTAATGCTTTTAGATGTTCGTATTATGCATACATTAATCAACGTAAAACATTAATGTAAGAATATTGTGTTGTTGCTTTCAACATATAACGCAATATTGTGTAACATTGAATTTTTTTTATTAAGAGGAGAGGTATTATATTATTAGAGTAACTTTCAATATTCGAACTCACACAAAGTAAAAATAATATGAGCATCCTTAACCACAAGCAGGGACGGACACAAAATTTTATGTTAGGGGGCGAATCTATCGAATTTTAGGGGAGGCAAACTTATAAAATTTTAGGGGCGCGAAAATAAATTTTCTATAAGAAACACATAATTTTTTTTTAAAAAATTTCTAAATCATATAAATTTTTTATAATATATTAAAGGATTCATTCACTAAATTAAAGGGTAGTTTCAGCATGATCTGTATATGTATGAGTGGTTAGAGTAGCATGTAAACAGTGAAGATTATATACTTTAAATATAAATATTTTTTATAATATATTAAAGGATTCATTCACTAAATTAAAGGGACTTGTAGAATATCTGAGTTTTCCACTTCCTTTCCTCTTTATTATATAGAGTAGCATGTATGACATATATTCCTAGAAGCTAAGACATTTACTTGCTACACTTGTTTAGTTTTTCTTTGCAATTTCCTACGAACTAAAAAAATATAACTAAAAAATATAATATGAAACTTGCTGCTCAAAACCCATAGATTTATTAAATTTTCAAAACCCATAGATTTATTAAATTCTCATATAGGAGTTTCAAATATAATATGAAACACGTTATATCAACTAAAAAATTCGAGTTCTTGATTAGTTTCCTTAACTATTCGTGTTTTATAAATTCCCACTTAACTACTTTCTAGATGATCATAGTTATTTGAAAAAAAAACACATATAATAAAATATAATTATGAGTTATATAACGTGATGAGACGTTAAATTTTTTAAGCAAAATTAAGAACTCAAATTTTGATGTTGTAAATAAAGTAAGTTAAATTAAGAAAATTATCTAAATAATAAACTTCTATAATACTCGATCTGAATTAAGTTGCATTTAACATGTGTGGTTATACAAGAAAAAAAAAACTAATAAAGAATGTGATATATTACAATAAGGCATCATAAACATGATATGCGCAGAGTGAACATATAATAATTACTATATAACATAAATTTTAGTAGTACTATGTATTTAAATATAAAAAGTACTTAAAAATATATTAAAAAAAGTACTTAAAAATAGTACAAACATCATGTAAATACAAGATTTCTCATATTTAAGAATATATTACATTTCATTTCTAGACTTTCTCTTAAATTTGAATTGAGAGTGATAGTTATCTGAGTTTATTTACGAATAAAAATCATCTGCTCTTTTTCGGTGTTTTTTTATGTTTCAACACTAAAAAATATTAAAAAATTAAATTTTAAGCCTTAACCCTAAATTTTATATCTTAAACCATACACTTTATACCCTAAAATACACCTTACCCTAAATTTTTTAAATCCTAATCACAACCCCTAACCTAATTTTTAGTATATGTATATAAATAGAAACACCAAAAAAATTAGGAATTTCTATTCGTTTGAAACTATGTGTAATATGACAACATAATTAATCAATGAAGTTTCTTTTCGTCAAACTTACACTTTTCTACACATTAAACTGTTTTATTGCAATTTTTTTCTTGGAAAGTAAATGAATCTTATTAAAATTCCCTTCATAATAAAAATCAAATTGAGGTTCAATCCTAAAAAAAGAAGAGTGTTCCTAAAATATTATTAACCATAATTTAAATACACAGTCCAAGAAATATTCGAAGCAAAAATTTAATAAATACACGACAATAAAAAACATACTATTCACCATTTCCCATTCATCCAAAGCAAATCTCATTTCTCTATATGCAATGAGTCTCCTTGTTTGGTCAAGAGCATCATCCGTTACACCTTCATCAACAACCAATTTTATTAAATAATTAATTAATCAAATAATAATAATAATAATAATAATAATAATAATAATAATAATAATAATAATAATAATAATAATGTTGTCATGTCAGTTTGTTTGAGTTTGAACATACTAAAAAGTCGAGGATGTGAGCAGGGACAGACACAAAGGTGATGGGCAGCCGCACCTTTAAAAATTTTAAGTTTCCCTATATTTTATATATTTCCTTTATATTTTTTTATTGATAATTTAATTTTACACTCCTAAAATTTTGTCATTTTACACCCTTACATTTCTAATATAACTTTTTGATAATTTGCACCCCTTATATGAAATCATGCGTCCGTCCCTGAATGTGAAAGCACATGAATAATTAATCCTCACTTTTCTTGCATATTATAATGTAATTTATTCTAAGCTATATTGTATGTAACCCCCTCGTCCCGGTCTGGCCGGATGACCGGTCCGAGTGAGCTACACGAGGAAAACCGAGTGAAAACCCCTAAGAATTTCCCCCTCGGTTAGCAACCCTATTTTTTTTAATTCTTGCCTAAATGGATATTAAACCCTAAGTGATCATACAGCGGAACAACATGTACGAAACAAATCAACGAACTCAAACAATCATGTTACGGCCAAATTTTAAACTTTACTGCAGGTGGTATCGATACACCTAAGGGGCGTATCGATACCCCTTGACCAGGTCAACTGGTCAAAGTCAACCCGTGGAGACCGTATCGATACACCTAGGAGTGTATCGATACCCTCCCCAATTGTTGACTTCCCACGGTCAACGCTAAGGGGACCGTATCGATACGCATGAAGGCCCGTACCGATACGGAACTGGACAGTAGCTCCAGTAGCAAAAATAGTATCGGTACGCCCCCTCGCGTATCGAAACACGGGGCCTGAACCATGAAGGCCGTATCGATACGGGACCAACCGTATCGATACCCCTGCTACAAAAACACAGGTTTGAGCTGATTTAAGGCACAAAGTGGCCCTTAAATCCCTCTCAAACCTCAACCAACACACTAACATGCATCCTAATAACAAACCAAGAGTTTAGGCATGCTTAAACTTGAAACTAAAGACACATTTCAATACAAGGTGATGATTCAATCATACAAGCAACTTGGCATATAAACATGGAACAAGGCATGCATACTTGACATTCCAACAAAGGCAATTAGGCATACAAGTCATACATGGAACTCAAAGGCCCTAAAAGGCACAAGGAAAACATATGAGGTTTGGCCCTCTCTAACAAGGCAACCTAAACACCAATAGACATGCCAACACACACAACATCCATCATAGCATATCATGCGTATTAAACCATGATCAAACCAATACATCAACATAAGGCATTAACACATGTGGCCAATACAAAGGAGTCTAAATACAAGCTCCTAAAACACGTAGCACTTCCCATTGCTAGACTACTACATTATTTAATTAAACCATACTTGAGCAAACTACCACACGCTTGGACGCCCTTATCTTGCTCCTTGCTAACTCCAAGCTAAAGATCTGCATTGTCGGAAAAAGGAGAGCGTAAGCATAAAGCTTAGTGAGCGGAGCTCTAAAACATAACTACGACAATGCAGGGTTCAAAGCTTTCTTTAAAATAAAGGTCAACGCATACAAATCATCCAACTACCTAATCCTTCTACTAACATACGAGTTCAACCAAGGGTCAACAATAAAGGCATTCATCGTGGCATTACACTTCATGGTATGCATAAAGGTATGATCTTAGATTAAAGCAAAACCATAAAAGAGAATGATATAGTGAGATACACATGAACAACACATGGTATGCACAAGCATAACCAAACACACACGGTGGGACTACACATCACCGTCTCGACTAGTAGTTTTCCAATGGGACTACACATCAAAGTACTCTTCTACTAGTCACTACCGGTGGGACTACACATCACCGGAGTCTTATACCATTCGCTATCGGCGGGACTACACATCACCGGAGCAACGACAACCATCACGTGAGGTTCGACACCAACCATGCAACACAATATACAATCACTAACATACGACATGTACTCACTATATCATGCACAATCAAATCAAGATGTAACAAAATCCACAATTAAGCATCACTTTCTACTTGGAATCTTACCCATCACAAATGGTCTTACTCACCATTTCGTGCACAACTTGCACCAACTTACTCACACCTTACAAGGCATATCTACATCACCGTTGTTATCCTCATACATGATTAACGATATGATATTAGGCAACATGCTTTTTCCCAAAGTATTGGAATTTCATACATAACTAAATATCATTTCAAGCAATGAAAAACAAATGGTAAAAGGGGAAATTAAAGAGGCAATTCACAACAACTTACTCTTGAGTTTAATTCGACTTTTCAAGCCCAATCTAAATTCTTTCAAAACCATCTTTGAACCAAAACATTACTTGAAAACATTTTCACATCCACATGCTTGAACCAACTTTTGAAATCAATTTAAAACATTAACCACTCACCTCACTTCCTTAAGCAAGCCAAACAAAGCCGACTCAAGCCTTCTCACTTCCGCATTCGATCCCAAAGCTTTACCAATGAAAATCCTTGCTTCTAATCGTCCCAACACAAGTAAATTAACCTCAAATCAGTCCACAAACAAAGTAGCAAACCCGGAATACAATTCAAACATCAAACACTTGTTTTTCGAGCCAAGAACAACCCCAAAATGCAATTCACGAGCAGCCCTTTAGCACAGTCCAAAACCGATGATTCTTACACTTAAATTACTCCCAAAAGCTTCCAAAACAACCCTTATACCTAGCCTAACCACCAGCCCACCAATTTTCACACAAAACACCCCCAAAATTCAACATTTCAACACTCTAAAACCTCCCTAAAACCCAATTTCGGGAAACACCATAAAACCATGTAAAAATCGGATATGTTGAACCTTATAGATAGTAAACAACTCATATATCATCAATAAATCAAAAGCTTTAGTTTAAGACAACAAAGATGACATTTTTAGTCTAAACTTTCAAAATACCAAAATGCAAAATCATGGGTTTTAATGAAATCTAAGAGTACTAGCATGTAGAGGAAAGAGAGGACAAGTCGAATATATGTTTACCTTTCGAAAATCACCAAGGATGAGGAAGAAAGATGATGAAATAGTAGACTAGGGGGAAGGGGGGTTTTTGTCGTGAGATTTTGGAAAGGGGGAGGGAAGAAGATGATGAATTTTCTCTTTAAAATAGGAAATGGGTTTTTAATTCCCCAATTCCATTAAATTACAAGTATGCCATTAATGAAATGGCTATTGGGCTTTGGTTTAAAAATTGGGTCCAACACCCTTGTTTTATTTGTAAACAAAACCCGAACCATTATTTAATTTATTTAAATTATAAAACCGAACCCGAATAATATTAAAATATTATTTTCTCCCGGCCCCCAAACCCGGGTGTTACAACTCCCCCCACTTAAGGAAATTTCGTCCCCGAAATTTATCGAACAGGGAGAGCCGCTGCAACATGCTCCTCCACACACTCTCTCTTACTACAACATACTCTCCAACTCGGCAAACTCACCACACCACATTTGCTACCTTATATTAATATCTCAACTGATTCTTCGTTGCACGCGATTTCAAACTCAACTCAATCTCTTCAACAACTTAACACAGGACAAAACTGGCTCACACTTCTGTATCATAGATACACAGAACACATTACATACCTCATTTTAACTATAGTGGTAACTGCAATAGATAAACAACAGAACTAGCCCGATTCACAACTCATACGACGTTGTTTGAACACTTGACTCGTAACTTCCTCTGACTGATCATCTAACTCTAACAGGTAACCAAACACTTTTGTAGGCGTCTTCAAAAATCTAGTCGAAAACTCGAATCTTTATCGGCCATTGTCGATCTCAAGACACTGTACAACTCACACTCTTGCTAAGGTACAACTCCGCTATCTTACCCATGGTACAAGTAGCTTGAACATGTATAAAATGAGCACACTCGATGCAACTATCATTGCTTACTCGGCTAAACTCTCTCATAAGAAATCAAACGCGAACCAGACATAAAGTTCCTCAAATCTATTTCCCACTTTCATTAAGAATCTTTCACGGATGTAACAAACTAGAAGAAACTGATGCTCGATCTTGACACACTGGCAAACTATACACCTACTCGCATACTGAACCACGTCATTCATCAACTCAACCCAGAAGTACTCATCTTCAACCCACAAAATGTCTTCATACAACTCAGATGCACTGCAAATGAACTGCCGTATGCTTCGGCCAACACAATACGCCTCAAAACACTATGGCAATCGGTACAACAATTCTGTCTCTAACAATACAGATTCTATCATCTCTGAACTGTACTCTGAAGGTTTTCTTTCTGATATGCCTTGCACGTGAAGTGCCAAGAACCTGTCTTGCAACTGTTTCTCTTCAAGCATTCTGACTCAATGTAGGTTTAACGTGTAACTCGGCCACAAGATTACTATCATTTAGTAAATTGAATCCGGCAATTACATCCCACAACTCAACTATTAATCCAACAACAAATACACTCGAAGCATTGGTTACTACGTTAATAATCTTCGGATGGTACTCAATCTTGATATTACAGTCTTCAAGCAGTTCTAACACTTATGTTGTTCAAGTTTCAACCCTTCCTAAGTCTTCAAATGTTTCAAGTTCTGACGATACGTACATATACACTGTGCATTTCTTACTATACTGCTTTGTCTCTAAGTCTTCGAAGCAAATACAACTATAACTAACTCTAAGTCTAGTGTCGGATAACTATTTTCTCGGTCTTTCAACTATCTCGATGATCAAGTCACAATCTTCTATCTTGCATAAGCACACAACCTAACTCTACATGTAACACACCACTACAGTTCACAAGTTCTTTCTCTAGTATAGGCCGAATCAAGGTCGAAGTCCTCTTCAGGGTTTCTTTCAGTTTCTCAAGGGTTCATTGTCTCGCATCTAACCACACAACTGAACATTCTTCTGTAGCACTTGTCAAGGGAGCAGCTATCTTCAAAAGACTATTTACAATTCTCTGAAAGTAACAATGCTAGACTTAGAACTATAGATATTTGTCACAATCTTCAATTTCTTCCAACACATATCTTCTTTTGCCTACCTGAGACTTACTCTAACACACTCGGCTGATCTACATGTCCTAGGAGAACATCCTTATTAACTCGAAGTTCACATTGCACAACTTGGTATACAATTAATTCTCTAATAGAATCTGCCACACTAACTTCAAAGCTTGTAATGATCTTCCTCGGTACTTGAATATACTCACGTGACATCCAGAAGAGCTACTACAACTGATCAAGAAACTCAGGAAAATATTCTGCTCAACATTTCTATGAAGGTAACTAATACACTAGTCAATCTAAACGGCATAACTCAAAACCCAAAGTGATCACATATGCCCCGATAGCTGTCTTCAGTACTTCAACCTCTCTCACTTTCAACTGGTAATAATCGGATCTCAAATCAATCTTCAAATAGACTGAAGCACACACTAACTGACCAACAAATCACTGATACTCGGAAACGGATACTAATTATTCACTGTCACTTGTTTCAACTGTCTGAATTCTAAACACATTCTTGTACTGTCACTCTTTCTTCTTCACAAATTGTACGGTCATACTCTAAGATGATGTACTAGGCCTAATGAATCTAAGGTCTAACAAACTCGTAGTTGATTCTTCAACACTCTCAATTCTGTCGGAAACCATAAGATACAGAGCAAACTAGAACGGGAGCAAACTCAGAGACGGTCTCAAAAACAAACTCTCCTTCCCTAACAAGAGACAGACCAGGCAATTCTTCCAAACACCTCTCGGGAAAAACACAACCTATTCTAACATTCTGCGGTCTAATTCTCATTCCCAAAATCAAATCCATCACATTTGCTAGTCAAGCCTGTCAACCAACCCAATCAATCTTTGACCTCTAAAGCTGGATCAACATTCGATACAAAATCCACATTCCTATCTACCATTACAATCTCATAGTCATCCGCAAGCTCTAAGAAAACTTTCATTGTCTCAAAGTCTACCCTAACTCTATGTTCTACAAGCAATCCCATACATAGTTTCACATCAAAACCGTAAAAAGCAATTCCATCGCATCAACTGAAAACACGTGCCACTGAACCATCAACGGACACCCCTTGTACATTTTTCTGACCACGACTGTATCCCCGAAGGAGCTAGCAACACCCACACCTACCTTTAGTACCTCACAAGGTAGATTCAACAACTTCGCATGCTCACTCCAAATACACAAACACGTAGATCCAGAATTAATCAGAAAAACAAGCCCAATGACTGTATCGAGGAATTACTTGCTATAACATCGACACTCTTCTGAAGCCAACTCTTAGGTCTTCACTTCTCTTACCATCTCATATCAAGATCGGTCACATTGTTCTCCCTCAACAGAAACCAACTCATGTGCCTGTTGACCCAAACAAACAAACTGCACTCCAAACTCTGGTACGGTCGTACTGCCCTGAACTAAAGCGACGAGCTCTCTCATCGTTCACATCCTCTAAAACCTCAGATTCATGATCACCAACTCCAGGCCCACACCTCAGCCTCCAACTCACCAAAGGCAACAATACAATAATAAACAAAACACACAAGCAATAAGTAATAGTAGCAATGGGAAACTCGACACTACGCTTCAACACACCCATCGTGCCAACACATGCTTTCAAACACCGTACTAACAAGAAAACATTAAGCATACATGGCAAAACATTCACCGAGACATAACAACAACATAACACATCAAACTTACCTCACTTACCTACCCGAGGTCTCAGAAACCTCAGGCTCTAATACCAACAAATGTAACCCCCTCGTCCTGGTCTGGCCGGATGACCGGTCCGAGTGAGCTACACGGGGAAAACCGAGTGAAAACCCCTAAGAATTTCCCCCTCGGTTAGCAACCCTATTTTTTTTAATTCTTGCCTAAATGGATATTAAACCCTAAGTGATCATACAGCGGAACAACATGTACGAAACAAATCAACGAACTCAAACAATCATGTTACGGCCAAATTTTAAACTTTACTGCAGGTGGTATCGATACACCTAAGGGGCGTATCGATACCCCTTGACCAGGTCAACTGGTCAAAGTCAACCCGTGGAGACCATATCGATACACCTAGGAGTGTATCGATACCCTCCCCAATTGTTGACTTCCCACGGTCAACGCTAAGGGGACCGTATCGATACGCATGAAGGCCCGTACCGATACGGAACTGGACAGTAGCTCCAGTAGCAAAAATAGTATCGGTACGCCCCCTCGCGTATCAAAACACGGGGCCTGAACCATGAAGGCCGTATCGATACGGGACCAACCGTATCGATACCCCTGCTACGAAAACACAGGTTTGAGCTGATTTAAGGCACAAAGTGGCCCTTAAATCCCTCTCAAACCTCAACCAACACACTAACATGCATCCTAATAACAAACCAAGAGTTTAGGCATGCTTAAACTTGAAACTAAAGACACATTTCAATACAAGGTGATGATTCAATCATACAAGCAACTTGGCATATAAACATGGAACAAGGCATGCATACTTGACATTCCAACAAAGGCAATTAGGCATACAAGTCATACATGGAACTCAAAGGCCCTAAAAGGCACAAGGAAAACATATGAGGTTTGGCCCTCTCTAACAAGGCAACCTAAACACCAATAGACATGCCAACACACACAACATCCATCATAGCATATCATGCGTATTAAACCATGATCAAACCAATACATCAACATAAGGCATTAACACATGTGGCCAATACAAAGGAGTCTAAATACAAGCTCTTAAAACACGTAGCACTTCCCATTGCTAGACTACTACACTATTTAATTAAACCATACTTGAGCAAATTACCACACGCTTGGACGCCCTTATCTTGCTCCTTGCTAACTCCAAGGTAAAGATCTGCATTGTCGGAAAAAGGAGAGCGTAAGCATAAAGCTTAGTGAGCGGAGCTCTAAAACATAACTACGGCAATGCAGGGTTCAAAGCTTTCTTTAAAATAAAGGTCAACGCATACAAATCATCCAACTACCTAATCCTTCTACTAACATACGAGTTCAACCAAGGGTCAACAATAAAGGCATTCATCGTGGCATTACACTTCATGGTATGCATAAAGGTATGATCTTAGATTAAAGCAAAACTATAAAAGAGAATGATATAGTGAGATACACATGAACAACACATGGTATGCACAAGCATAACCAAACACACACGGTGGGACTACACATCACCGTTTCGACTAGTAGTTTTCCAATGGGACTACACATCAAAGTACTCTTCTACTAGTCACTACCGGTGGGACTACACATCACCGGAGTCTTATACCATTCGCTACCGGCGGGACTACACATCACCGGAGCAACGACAACCATCACGTGAGGTTCGAAACCAACCATGCAACACAATATACAATCACTAACATACGACATGTACTCACTATATCATGCACAATCAAATCAAGATGTGACAAAATCCACAATTAAGCATCACTTTCTACTTGGAATCTTACCCATCACAAATGGTCTTACTCACCATTTCGTGCACAACTTGCACCAACTTACTCACACCTTACAAGGCATATCTACATCACCGTTGTTATCCTCATACATGATTAACGATATGATATTAGGCAACATGCTTTTTCCCAAAGTATTGGAATTTCATACATAACTAAATATCATTTCAAGCAATGAAAAACAAATGGTAAAAGGGGAAATTAAAGAGGCAATTCACAACAACTTACTCTTGAGTTTAATTCGACTTTTCAAGCCCAATCTAAATTCTTTCAAAACCATCTTTGAACCAAAACATTACTTGAAAACATTTTCACATCCACATGCTTGAACCAACCTTTGAAATCAATTTAAAACATTAACCACTCACCTCACTTCCTTAAGCAAGCCAAACAAAGCCGACTCAAGCCTTCTCACTTCCGCATTCGATCCCAAAACTTTACCAATGCAAATCCTTGCTTCTAATCGTCCCAACACAAGTAAATTAACCTCAAATCAGTCCACAAACAAAGTAGCAAACCCGGAATACAATTCAAACATCAAACACTTGTTTTTCGAGCCAAGAACAACCCCAAAATGCAATTCACGAGCAGCCCTTTAGCACAGTCCAAAACCGATGATTCTTACACTTAAATTACTCCCAAAAGCTTCCAAAACAACCCTTATACCTAGCCTAACCACCAGCCCACCAATTTTCACACAAAACACCCCCAAAATTCAACATTTCAACACTCTAAAACCTCCCTAAAACCCAATTTCGGGAAACACCATAAAACCATGTAAAAATCGGATATGTTGAACCTTATAGATAGTAAACAACTCATATATCATCAATAAATCAAAAGCTTTAGTTTAAGACAACAAAGATGACATTTTTAGTCTAAACTTTCAAAATACCAAAATGCAAAATCATGGGTTTTAATGAAATCTAAGAGTACTAGCATGTAGAGGAAAGAGAGGACAAGTCGAATATATGTTTACCTTTCGAAAATCACCAAGGATGAGGAAGAAAGATGATGAAATAGTAGACTAGGGGGAAGGGGAGTTTTTGTCGTGAGATTTTGGAAAGGGGGAGGGAAGAAGATGATGAATTTTCTCTTTAAAATAGGAAATGGGTTTTTAATTCCCCAATTCCATTAAATTACAAGTATGCCATTAATGAAATGGCTATTGGGCTTTGGTTTAAAAATTGGGTCCAACACCCTTGTTTTATTTGTAAACAAAACCCGAACCATTATTTAATTTATTTAAATTATAAAACCGAACTCGAATAATATTAAAATATTATTTTCTCCCGACCTCCAAACCCGGGTGTTACATTGTAATTTAATATTCTCCCTGCAATTTTTGACGATTCTTTAGATGAAAAAGTAGATTATAATTTTAATCCTTTTATTAGGTTAAGATTTAAGATTTAATCCTCTTGCTTTATTTTGATAAATTTAATTTTCTAATTGTATAATGTTATTAGTAGTTTTAAATTGATAGGGTCCTTAAAATGATGACAAAGATTTTACAAAAATCTTGAACAATCAAGGGAGTTATTTTTTTTTTGACAAAGCCAACCAAATATACTTGCTTAAGATATATTTTATTTTGGTTAAATTTTATACTCGTGCACTTGTATTAATGTATGTTGTAAAATTTAATTTTACATTTTAATTTGATATGTTAAAATAAATTCTGTTAATGGTTGTGAAATATTTTAAATATGTAGAATTAAATTTTATATTTTAATTTGATAAATTTGTTAATTTTTGAAATTTTAGTTTTGATTCAGACAATAGTTGTAAAATATTTTAAAATAAACTCTGTCATTAGTCATATATTATATGTTAGTAGTAGATTTAGTTCATTTTCTCTAATTTAATATTTTTAGTCATGTATTTTAATTATATTGTCTATGTATAATTTGAGTCGTGATTGAAATTTTTAAAAATCACATGAACTAAAATTAATCAAATTAAAATATTAAAATTACGTCTACAAATATAGCCATAAAATTTATTTTTTTTAGTGGTCCAATCTCACTGTTTATACCGAACCCACAAATATCTCCAATTTCATTACTCCTTATTTCCATCAGGAATACGGAAGAAACACAAATATGGTGTAGAGATAGGTCATGGAATAAAGTTAAAAATAGGATTTTAAAATATTATTGAAAACAGCTTTTAAGGCCGACCTTAGCTCAGTTGGTAGAGCGGAGGACTGTAGTTGGTATTTCATCTAACAGATGATCCTTAGGTCGCTGGTTTGAATCCGGCAGGTCGGATTTTATTTTTCAACATTTTGTATTCCTATCAGACGATTCGCTGGTTTTTCTAGAATTTTTGAAAACAGATTTGAACTTATCCAGACCTTTAGATGGAAATTAAAGACCTACAAAGGAAAAGAGCCAATAAGAAGAAAGCAATATTTACTCTTACGAAACATGTGAGTTGGTGCAGAATCAGATGATCTGCGGGATTTCATTCACACTCTGAAACATCGTTTTAACCAACGATTGTTGTATCAATGAAAATCGTCCTTTTTTTTACAAGGCACGTACCCGGCCGATAAAATTATTTAAACTCGAGTCTCCTCTTTTTTTTAACCAACGATGGTTGCGTTCAACTATATTAAAAATTTAATCTGTTTCTTTTAAAAATTTAATCTTTAAGCAATGTATTTGTAATTTAATGTATGGAAATGATGGATGATTTAGCCTAAATCATTTAGGTAATATATATGGGCTGCTTGGGAATTATGACTTGTGACAATGTTTAACAAGAGAAATATCAGTCCGGATTTGGGCTCAACTGTGAAGTGTAGGCTTGGCCCAAGAAGTTAACCGATCTGATCTGTTATCTACGTTATTTGTAAATTTTATCCATCAAAATATTCTATAGTCCGGTAATTTCGATGTCCCTCTAATTTTGAAGACTTTTTGATCGGTTAGATTATAAAAAAGTATAAGCTCACAATTTTTTTTTACCTTTTTTAATTATCTGACCCCAACAGAACTGAGTATTCTAATTAACTGATCAATTGATTATCTAATTTAATTGATAAAGATTAAAATTGAGAATTGAATAACTTAAATTTACTGATTAATCAAAATCATTGACTAACGATGAATTGAACCCGAATTTCCATTATCGGCAAAACTATTGGTTGCAACAATTTGCGCAGTGATGGCAGGCCAGCCAAGAAAGAAACTATTCTCCCACAATAGTCAAGGCACAAAATGTTCTAGGTAGCAACAAGCAACACGCACCAAGCTGAAACCGACAAATGTTTACACACTTGGAACATTACAAGATTCCAGCCCTAGTGTTTCCTCTCATCGTGCAATAGATTGCCACATTATGTTCCCTTTTGTCATTTACTTTCCTCTGTTTTCTTACTAAACTACAGATTACTACAATTCGCATATAGCTAGGAATAGTGCTGATCTTAAACATCATGTCTTTTGCTTCCACTTTCAAAGCAGCTATTTGCATTCATGTTGCCTTGTTTCTTCGTCATGCATTCCATCAATCTCCTTTTCTGCCAACTGCAACTGCGAGCTCCTGATGAAAAACAAAAAAGTTGCCGGTATTAATCAAAAGGACAGAGCAGCAAACAAAAGCAAATCCCAAGAACAAGAATTAATGTTTGAGCATTTCTGTCCAAGAAGCACAAGCTTAAACCATAACAGCATTTGTCTTTTCCCCCCCTCTTTGGTCTCTCCCTCCTGCAATGCAAGTACTATCATATGGTGTAGATTTCATTACATTAATTAATGGTTAAACCCCAACTATAATACATAGAAAATTTATAAAAAAAATTATAAATTATATATGAATTTCACAATTTTAGGGACGGCTACCACTTCCAGCACCCTCGGTCTATCCCTAGATAATGCCTCAGTTTTGGGAGGACCACATGTGTAGTATTAATGTGAACGGCCAGCATTAAAATAACAACAGATATTGCAGACATACCCATTATATATTCCAGTACATGAACAATTGATTATATTTTTGACCAAAACACACAAATCATTGTATATTTCCAACAACCATGTACGAATCTTATACTCTTTGATATTATTATTGCTCTTTCTTAAAATTTTAGCATAAGCAGAGGGATTAAAACTGTAATTAGACCTTAAAACAAGTAAGTTTAGAGGTCACCTTTCAGCATTGAAAGAAGAAGACCTCTTCAACTCAGGAGTTTCTTCTCTATTGGTCTCAACCAAGCTCCCACTGAAATACTCTTTACGTTCCTGGCTATAATTCCCTGCTCCGCGGGGCAACCTCGATTTGTAGTGGCCAATCAATGAGAGCCCTTGATCTCTCTCCGAGTTGGAAATACCATCCTTGACCGATATCGAACCGCACGATATCAACTGCATCAAAACAGCCGACGCTCTCATTCTCCCGCTACGGTTCAAGTTGTCTTCTTTATTACCACCGCCATTGGTCAAAATCCGACGTGCATCAGCTTTCATCAGGGATTCCAGTGTCTCCGAACTCGAATCCGACGGTGGAGGCGAAATGTCTTCCCTACTCAGCTCCGTAGTCTGATTCCGCTCCGTCTCTTGACTTTGACTTTGACTTTGCAGCTTTTCGATTTTCGGTTCTTTAACCACCGGTTTTCTCCTCCTCCTCTTATCATCGGTCTGAGTCGACGCATCAGCAGCGAGTCTACCAGTCGAGTCGGAACTTGACTCAGCCGTGTAAACTTTGTACTCACGCAGGTCAATAGAACTCCGAGACGGGTCCCTCCGCCGTCTGATGGACTGAAAATCATGATCTTTGTCTGACTTTTCAGGCGACGATACTTCGGGGGATTGGGGGCTAATCGAGCGGTCCAGAATCTCCGTTCCTTTGAGAACGTATTCTTGGCCGTGAGATGGGTAAATAAAATCGTTTTCTGCTAAGTCGTGCCAAACAAAGCCGTTTCTGTAACTCCTGAGTTGGAAAAATGAAATATTAATATCGGACGGTGAAGGGTAAATGTAATCCGATCGCATGGTTGTGAACAAAATGAGAGCGTTACCGTTTGGAGGACCAAGAGTATTGACAGGCCATGCCTTTGCCTCGAAGTAGGTTTAGGCGGTTGATTACGTCTGATGAAAAAGCAATATATAGTCATTAGGAAAATAAAAACCGGGGTAATTTTCTCAGCATCCAAACAGAAACAAGAGAAAAGGGGGGAAGCTTTTGAAATTTAAAATTAAACCTTTCCCGCATCCTTTGTTAAAGTTTGCTTTTTGTCAGGTGGAGCAGGGTATGTATATACATTTGGCAGAAGGCAACGGGATAGAAAAAATTAAAGATTTTCTCGGAAACCAAACAGAGGGGGTTAGGTTTGTTACCTTTGAGATAAAGTCCAGCATTGGAAGAGAGAGGAACTTCCATGAAATGAGGGTGTTGAAGGTGACCATTGGTAGACAAGTAGTAAACAACAGCAACTTTTCTTTGAATAAAGGATGGTTCAATCCAGACTTTGTTTCTCTCGGGGCTTATTTCACCAGTTTCTTTCCACCTCCTTGAAACGACCCCAAGCTCTGTCGTCCTCCCTCTAGAACTCATCGCCATTGCCCTTTGCTTTTCGCTCTAACAGAGGCAGAGAAAAAAACCCAGAGATTTTCTTGGTGGAGAAGAGAAGAGGAGGTGATGAGAGAAGCAAAGTGCAGGTAAAGGTTATATAGGAAAAGGAGAAGAGAGGTTTTAAAATGGAGGGAGCGGCAGACAAACAGCTAGGGAACAAAGAAATGAAGGCGGGTGTTGTTTCAGTAGTAGCAGTAGGACTGTTGCATTGGAAGTCAAATTTCTTTCCACTTTTTGTTCTGAATCTCTTACTATGTAAACAATTTAAAACGCCAAGTTGCAAAAGTCAACCGGTGCCGTTCCTCCACGCATAATGATATTATATGTCAATGGTTAAATACAGGGTATGGATGCCGCATGTCTAGGGTGCAGTGTGATTAAAAGATTAAGTATTGATACTTAGGGATATAAAAACATGTAATCAGATGGGTTTCAGGTCTGGTATTGTCAGGTCGGATAAAATTGGGTACAAGTCATTTTAGGTCATTTTTCTATTTTGACTCGATTCGAGTCAGGTGCGGGTCCATTTCAGGTCGAGTCCATTTCAGATCAGGTTCATTTCAGGTCAGGCCCATTTCAGGTCGGGTCAAAACGGGTCGGGTCCGAAGCAAATAATTGACATGTTAATTCGGGTTCGAATACACTTTAGGTTGGGTCCATTTCAGGTCGGGTGCATTTCAGGTCGGGTAGTTTCAGGTCAGATAATTCAAGTCAGGGTATTTTTGATATTGAAATTCGTATTGAGTTTGAGTTCGGTACAACCGTATAAGTAGTCGATAGACTTTAGGTTGGCCTTCGTCAATCATCATTGATTTGGAGTTAATTATTTAAAGTCATATCAAATTAAAATTATAAAACATTTGAGTGATTAAAAAATAATGAAAAGGGGGTCAATTTGGACTGAAAAAGGGTCAATTTGGATTAAAAATAAAGTTTCACGGATTATAATGAACACAAATATCAAATTAAAATTATAAAACATTAGACAAATTTAAAAGAAAACAATGAAAATGGGTCAATTTGGAATAAAAATAAATTTTGGGGACTGTAATGAACAAAAATATCAAATTAAAAGTATAAAAATTAGAGTAATTAAAAAAATAAGTAGAGGTCAATTTAGAATAAAAATAAAGTTTTAGGGTCTAGAATGAATAAAATTTTAAATTAAAATTATAAAACATGATGAATTAAAATATATATAGGGGTCAATATGGAATTAAAATAAAGTTAAGGGACTAGAATGAAGAAAATATCAAATTAAAATAATAAAACATTAGACAAATTAAAAACATAAATGTGGGTCAATTTGGAATAAAAATAAAGTTTAGGGTCTAGAATGATGAAAATATCAAATTAAAATTATAAAACATTGGACAAATTAAAAAAACAATAAATAGGGGTCAATTTGGAATTGAAATAAAGTTAAAGGGACTAGAATGAACAAAGTACAAATTAAAATTATAAAACATCAGACGAATTAAAAAAACAATAAATAAGGGTCAATTTGGAATTAAACTAAAGTTTAGGGGACTAGAATGAACAAAATATCAAATTAAAATTATAAAACATTAGACTAATTAAAATAAAGTTAAGAGACTAAAATGAACAAAATATCAAATTAAAATTATAAAACATCGGACTAATTAAAAAAATAAAAAGTGGTCAATTTGGAATACAAATAAAGTTTAGGGACTAAAATAAACAAAATGTCAAAGTAAAATTATATAATATTGGACTAATTAAAAAAACAATTAGTAGGGGTCAATTTGGAATAGAATGAAATTTTAAGGGCTATAATAAACATAAATATCAAATTAAAATTATAAAACACTGGATGATTCAAGGTTTAGAGTTTAAAAGGTTTATGTTTTAGGGAAAATTTATTAATGGTTTAGGGTTCACATATTGATAGATATATAAATACTTGCATACATTAGGGTTTATCGTTTATGGTGTAAGGTTTAAGGAAATTCATCAAGGATTCAGGGTTCATACATAAATAGGTACATACATGCATACATACTTACATGCATACATATTTACATTTTAGTCTCAATATTAGGCACTAGAATGAACAAAAATATCATCAAATGATTTATATCTAAAATATTGGAGTAAATTACAAAAATTAAAAATTAATAACGGTAACTTTCTGTGGAAAATAAATTTTTAGGGAATAAAATGAATAAAAATATCACCATATTAAAAATACTGGACTAAGTTAGAAAAAATGAATATGGGTCAATTTGGAATAAAAATAAAGTTTTAGGGACGATAATGAACAAAAAAATCTAAATTAAAATTAAAGACATTGGACTAAATCAGTGACTAGAATTAAAGATATTGGACTAAATCAGTGACTAAATATAAATCAAAATCAAAGATATTGGACTAAACTAAAATTGAGACTAAAATGAATCCAACTAAAACTAATGAATAAAAAAGAGCTAACTGTAAAGCTCATCAACTAATAATGACCTAAAATGCAAATAACCCTTAAAAATGGGTGGGATTCCCCCCTTGTTTTTTAAACTTAATTGTTTACTCAATTTCAAATGAAATTGAAAGATGAGAAATGGTCAAATGAGAATTGGATGTTGGGTGAAACTTGGGATTGAGAATTATGATTGATTACCATTCTCTGGGATATGGGCTAAAAATGTTAATTTGGATTAAAAATTAAATTTTAGGGACTAGAATAAATTGGACTAAATTGTCAAAAATATAAATCAATATGAGGCAATTTTGACTAAAAATTAAATTGTATGGACTATAATAAATAAAAATATTATTAGACTAAAATACCAAAAACATGAATATATATGAGTCAAATTCAGCTAGAAATATATGTATGTATGTATGTATATGTGTATGTATATATATATATATGTGCATATATATTATAAATATATATATGTATGTAAGTTTTAATATGTATAATATGTATACTTATATATATATGTATTGTTATAATTAATTAAATATATGTATGTATGTGTATATATATATATATACATATATTATATATATATATGTATGGATAATATATATATATATATAATATGTATATATATCTATCTATATATATATACACACAAATACATATAAATATACATATACATATATTATGATATATACATATATATGTATTGTTATAATTAATTAAACATATGCATATATATATATATATATATGTACATACTAAAACACATACATGTATACATACATACTAAAACACACATATATGCATGTATTTAAGTTTTAGTATGTATATATATGTAAGTTTTAGTACGTACATATGTATGTATGTATACATATATATATGTATATATGTACGTTTTAGTATATATACATATATGTATGTAAGTTTTAGTATATATATTGTTATAATTATATATACATATATGTATGTATGCATGTAAGTTTTAGTATGTATATATTGTTATATATATATATATATACCCCTAAACAATACTCATAAACCTCAACCCTTAACTTATAATCACTAATAATTAGAGTACAAGCCTAATCCCCTAATCCTTAAACTAATCTCATAACCCCAAATAATTAAATTGACACATTTACCCATAAACCCCAAACATGAATATCTAAATCTTACATACATTAATAACTAATAATTAGAGTGCAAGCATAATCACATAATCCCTAAACTAATCTCATAACCCCAAACAATCAACTTGACACATTTACTGCTAAACATAAACTCATGATTCTAACAAACAAAATAAATTGAAACATAAAAAGGACAAATAAAAAAAAATTAAAACTAAATTACTAATTAGAGCCCAAATCACAAATGAATAAAATTATTAAACCTAATTACTTACCAAATCTTTATACGAGGACCAAATCAAATTTAAAGCAAATCAAAAAACTTAATAATTAATCAATTTATGAAGCATGGCCTAATTGAATGAAATTTAAAGAAACTAAACTAAAAGTTAGGACTAAAAAAACAAACTAAAACCTAAAAAACCTAAACCCTAACCATCTAATTAAGGAAGGACTTAAAGGATAATTAACCCTTAAATAAAAAAAATCTCGCCCCCACACCCAATTTTGTTTGATCTGGCGGCAAAATTCCCCCCTAATTTCCTATCAATCAAAAATCTTCCCCTGAACTAAAAAAATATTTTTTTATTATTTTAATAGTTATAATTTAATTTTTTAATAAAATATTTTTAGATTAATGATCACAATTAATAAATTGATTTAAATTTTAAATAATTTATTTTAAATTAATCAATCACAACTTATTAATTTAATAAAACTTTTAAATTTTAAATATTTTTTAATAAAATAAATTTAAGTATGTTAATTCTTATTAAACTTCACAAATAATTTATATTGAACGAGTTAGTACTAAATTAATGTAATAAATTAATATTTTACATTTATCAACACTTTAAATTTATCAAATCATAGACTTTCTCAACTATATGTCAGGTAAATATCAAGTCAGATCAATATCAGTTCATGTTAAAAATAGGTCGGGTTCAAAGCAAGTCGGGTCCAAAACAGGTCGGGTTCAAAACAGATTGGTCCAAAACAGGTTGGGTAATATAAGATCTCGGGTCAATTCAGTAGGGTAAAATCGGTTATCTTCCAGGTCGGTTTCGGGTTCGTTTCAGTCGGGCGCAGGTCGGGTTTCAGGTCCACAGTAACAAGTCCAATTCGGGTTCGGGTCGTTTTCAGTCGGACGCAGGTCGGGTTCGGTCACTACAGTAACATGTCAAATTCAGGTTCGGGTCAACAACAGTCGGTTATAGATCAAGTTCGGGTCATTAAATTTTCAGGTCAAATCAGGTTCTAACTCTAGCAGATTTCAGTCAGATTTTCAGGTCGGGTCAGCTTTCTACATCCCTATTAATACTTACAAAATAAATATTTATACTTAAACATAATTCTAAAAAAACAACCGAAGATATTATCAAAATGTTAACATTTTCAATTCGTGTTTTAACCGCACCTTAAATATGTGCCACGTTCACTAGCCCTTGAATTAAGCATACGACTTTGTTCTGTTCTATTACATTCCTTCTACAGAATAATGTATTGTTGGACATATATAAACATGTTTGCCCCTCTTTTGGTAGGGATGTGGTTGGAGGTCAAGTGTTTGGATTGTTGAGCGGCTGAGTTTATTGTAGAGCAAATGTGAGTTGTGGGGTGTTGAGGGTTGGTAAAAGTTCGATTAGTTGAATAAACCAAAGCGAATCAAACCAGTTTTGACTAAAATAATTCAGTTTAATTGGTTTATACTTTCAATTTCAACGTTTCAATACTCGTTTTTTTTAATGTTGAATCTTTCAATCAAATAAATCAACCATAAAGCCTTATCTGCAAACAATCAAATTCCAGCACCCAAAATCCAAATACATAGTATTCGTATAAAATCCAATCTAATTAAATTTAGAAAAAAACAATTGATTACCCAAACAAGTAAATACTCAAATAACCCAAAAATAAAAATTAAAACTTATAACTAAATTAATGAAAAAATGTACGATGGATGTGGAAATTTTTTATTTTTACAAGTACCTTAAGTTTAGGGGTTAAGGATCTAATTTAGGATTTATAGTGTATGAGTTTAGGTTTAAGGGTTTAGAATTTAAAGTTTATGGTAAAAATTTAGGGTTTAGGGCTAGGATTTAGAGTTTAGAAGTTATGATATAGGTTTTAGAGCAATATATTAGGGATTTAGGTTTTTACCTACCCCTAAGTTCTAACCTTAAACTCTAAATTAAAACCACAATCCCTGATTCCTAAATACGTAAACATAAACCCCTAAACTATAAACTTTAAATTAAATTTTTAACCCTTAAAATTAAAGTGCTTGTAGAAACAAAATATATCCACCATCGCACATTGTATAATTACCCCTAAATTAATTCCCTCAACATCAAAAGAAAGCCGTTTATTTTTATTTTATTTTATTTTTGTAACGATGAGCAATCACTAAAATTTAGGCCTTAGGAAGCCCTATAATTCCTAATTTTTAATAAATGAAATACTTGGAATTTACACTTAATCATAATAGTTTTAATTAATCAGACTTGGAATTATTATTATTAATTTACAACTTCATTAATAATAATAAAATTAATAGCATAAAAATCAAAATATCATAGGATTGTTACTCACAGTCATCACGCTTATCAATACATTGAAATCAAAATTCTAGTGAAAATCGACATTATTCTAACAATTATTATAATTAATAACAATCAAAATATTTTGAGAACAACTTTTTGATTAAAGAATATTGTTCGAACCAACAAGGTTGATCCAAATGGTAAACAGTTTGGTATCGCTTAAACATGTCTTGAGTTTGAGGTCTTGTGTATACAAAAAATCCTACTGGAAGACTCACCAACCAAAGCTAGATATGCGACGCGAGTTGGTCTGAATTAGTCAGGACAAAACCTTAAGAATCGGGAAGACAAAAGAAGAAGAAGAAGAATGTTTGAAATTAGACTATAATAATAAAACAATGAGTTGTTTGATTAACATCCGTATTATTAGGGATGGCCAGTTGACTTATACCCTATAGGTTTCGACTCGACCCGATTCTATAGGGTCAGATTTTTTTTTAATAAAAAATGGGTTTGGGTCGAATTTGGGTTTGATTTTTTGAAGATAAGGTCGGGTCAATTTGAGTTTAAGGTGAAAAATACCCTACTCGACCTGACTCGAAATAATAGTTTAACTTTATTCGAAATATTTAGGTATAATTACTACAATGCCCCTCTCTCTCTATATATATATATCATCATATTTTGTCTAATAAAAATGAAATAATTATTATAATGCTTCATCTTTATTTGTATTTTTCAATTAGCTCTCTATTTTATCTAATAATAACGAAAATTGATCATTTTTATTTATTTCGGGTCAGGTCGGGTTGGATTCAAGTTTTTAATCTAAAGTTCGGGTCGGGTGGAACATCATAAAATGTCTGGCCGAGTTTGAATGAAAGTATTAAATTTTCAGATCAAATGCAGATCAGCCAAAAATCTGATCCAACCCGACCCATGACCATCCCTGCATATAATCTAAAGAAAATATATATGTTAGAAAAGAACTTTGCATCCACAACGAGAGAAAGCAATGGCGACGATAAAACCAAATCTAAAAGAAAAAGAAATCAACATGCAAAAGTGAGACAAAAAATTGTACTAGACAATATAAAATTTCAATTATTTTCATAAAAAATAAAAATACTTATTAAACTAAGAAAAATAAAATCTTAAATTTGTAAAATAGATAAGTAAAATAGAGGTCGTTAATGACCAAATGATATGTTAGATCAATTAAACATGGATAATAAGTGAGCGTAAAAGAATATGGGTCAAACAAAAAAAGTGAGAAGAAAAAAAATTATATAAAAAAATGACACGAAGAAGGTTAATGATCACCTTCATATAACCAATGATCATTGTCACCCAAAACTATTGTCCAAAAAATTAAAAGATAAAAGAAAATATCAATCTAGAGTTGGAATCAGTATCCTCCTTCAGTAAACAAATCACTTCAATTTACACACACATATCTAAAACGATTGGTAGAATAAAAGACATTCGTATATGATAATAAATCTTTTACTTTTATAGTTACAATTGAAACGACTGAGGTGTGGTAATGATTTTATTGTCACCATATCTTTATTGTAATATGCACTTTATGTTATTTGTTGATGGTTTTATCTATTATAATCGATTTTGGTGATGTTTGTATTTTTTTATTTCGAGTTTTTGGGTTAGATTCTTATCTTTTCTTTGTATGGTCCTCTTTTGATCTCGAGACGCTAGTTTTGTTTATTAGGAATATGTCTGGATTTAAGTGTTTTGTTTACTAAGTTGTCAACTTTCATTGTAATTTTGAATATATCCTCGTTTAATAAAATTATCAGATTTCAATTAAATAAACAAAAAAAATTAAAACTGAAAATTTGATTAAATTCAACTAGGTACTTGTAATTTTGACAGTAAAATATATGAGTTTGGTTTTAATAAGTTAATTAATTTATTTGATTATTAATATATAAAAAGGGATATTTTGGGGGATAATCCATTTTGGATTATTAATTAAGGATATAGGGGAGTTTGGGGGATATTTTGGCATCTAGGCCAAAATCTACAGGACCTCGCCACCTCCTTATGGCGAGGTCACATGGACCATGCAACTCACGTACCTTACATGATTCAAGTGGATGTTACTTGGCTATATAGGTACGTGGTCCATGTGACCTCGCCATAAGGAGGTGGCGAGGTTGTGCTAAAAAATGACCTCGCCATAAGGAGGTGGCGAAGTTGTGCTAAAAAATGACCTCGCCATAAGGAGGTGTCGAGGTTGTGCTAAAAAGTGACCACGCCATAAGGGGGTGGCGTGGTCCTGTAGATTTTGGCCTAGATGCCAAAATATCCCCCAAACTCTCCTATATCCCTAATTAATAATCCAAAATGGATTATCCCCTAAATTACCCATATAAAAATTGAACCGGTAGAATATATGGTGAGAATTTAGTAAGTTAATTAATTTATTTGATTACTAATACGGAACGTGTCTGTCGGCACATGGCAAATCATAGTTGCTGTAAGGTTTGTGGTGCGATGGACGAGGATATCAATAATATCCTCCGACATTGTCTGGAGACGATTTTGATTTGGAGGAGGTTGGTCGAAGGAGAAAGATTGGATGAATTCTTTGGCTTGCCTCTTGAGGAGTGGATTTATGTGAACCTTCCTAACTCGGGGGACTGTGCTAATTGTGTACTGAACTGGGGCATTTTGCTTGGTTTGGTGCTGGCAAAACGATTTGATTTTCAATCCTCAGATCCCGCGGCGAGAGTCTTTGATTGATGTGTGCTTGCAAATAGGGATGTCACTGAGACTGGTTTTTGCGGGAATTCGCCCCATTTCGTATTCAATTGGAGAGATAGTTATAAATTTCACGGGTTTTGGAGTGTGGATGAATATAAAAAATAGATTCGCCGTGGGTAGTGGGGAAGGCGTGAATATGCCTTTGTACCTGTCCTATCCTCACCTGCCTCGCATCATCCCCTCCCACCCTGCATCATCCCTAGCCGCCCCCAACAGATCTTATAATAAGTTATTATAAATATCAACATGGATCATAGTCAAATTTAAGGTAAATTTATATTAATTTGGCTCGGGATATTATTGAAAAGTTCAATATATATATAATTGAGATTGGTCATATCAAATATATAAATATTTTTTTGATTGAAAAAGAAGGTTGGTTATCCGGGCACCTCGTTAAAAAATCTCCCTAACCTAAATTGGAGGAAAAAGAGTGCACCCGGTAACCTACATAAAATCAAACATCAATAACGTCATCGCTAATGTTCGAGTGGAAAACATCTAACACAAAGTCCGGTGGTTGGCAAAACAGAACCACCCCACTCACTAAGTTCAACTCATGTTTTGCTAAGCTATCACCCACACCATTGACCTTACGTGACACACAATGGAACCGAACGTCCCAATCATTCAGCAACATCAACTTGATATGGTAAACCAACGAATAATCTCCAATGTCCCTAGTCGACATATTTAAAAGCTGAACGACTTCCTTATTATCCATCTCCACGATAACACGACGGTAACCTCTATCCCAAGCATGTTTGAGCCCTTCCAACACACCCCAAAGCTCATAATCAAGGACCGAACAAATTCCAACGAATCTAGAGTAACCCAATAACCACTCGCCCCTATTATTTCGAATCACACCTTCACGCATCGTCCGACCATCCGCCTGAACCCTAGCCCTATCCGAATTGAGCTTAACCCATCCCGGAGGAGGTATCGTCCAACGTTCCACTCCCATGTGGCCCGGAGCGATTGCATTCCCCAACCGAGAGTGCACGGTTCTCGCCTGCTCACATTCTTGCATAATAGTTTGACACATCTCCACAATCGGCAAACTCCAAGTGACCTCAGGGGTGAAAACCAACTGGTTCCTTTCCTTCCAAATTAGCCAAAGTAACGATCCAAAACAGAGAGGCCAATTCACAATTGTAGGAGCAAACACATAAACAGATTGCAGCGTACCCAAACTGCGAACTCCATGTTGAAAAAATCCGGCCAAAATTCTGGCGAGACAACCGACTTCCAGTACTCCTGCACCGTCGGGCATTGACGAAACAAATGATCTAACGTTTCAGCCTCATTCCCACATATCCCGCACTGCACAATAGTCGTGAGGTGACGTCGCTCTCTCTCGACATTGGTTAGCAACCTCCCATGCATTAGTAACCACAAGAAGGATTTAATCCTTGGCAAACCCGACAATCGATCGATCATGCTCCAAATACGGTCAGCCTGCGTGTAACCCCCTAGACCCGCCTATGCATTAATACGGATCCTAGGAAGTTACATTAGGGTCACCGGAGCGACCCATGACAAATTTCAAATAAACACACCATTAAACCTTAAAGATCCTAAATCAAATTTCTGATTTAAAATAAAATTTCAAAAATCATTCAAAACGATAAAACAATTATAATACAAGTTGCGAAAATAAGTTTCAGATTCATTTAACCGAATACAAAACACGACACACATGCCCCTAGTTACACAGGTACCACGCTCCATGCCAAGCCGAAGAACTCTCATACCGACGATGATAGGTGCAACTTGACTGATCTTTTATCCTGAGATGGTAAAAACAACATGAGCTTGGGAAAGCTCACTAATACAAAACTACCAGAAGATGCTATTAGCACATGTAGATATATGGTGAAGCATAACATTATTTTGATGTTCCAGACAGTAGTTATTTTCATTTATGATTCGCTATTTTAGTAATGCACTATACTTGAGGACAACAAGGTTTGTTCTTCCTACATTACTGAGTATTAAGAGATATCTTATTGTTCAGAGAATCAACATGGTGACAGATTGATGAAGTTGAATTCAAGAAGCCTAGTGTGTTCCATAAATTGCAGATCAAACACGCATAGGTACATATCATTCGCCTCATATGAACACATAACAGTTAAATGCAAATGTTCGAGTTCATACAAAAATTTACTACCCTCCAACCTTACACCAGAATGCAATTCCCCATGAACTGCATACAGAAGGTCTTACCCTAGGCCTGAGGCGTAGGAGCCTACCTAAGGGAATGCCTTAGGTCCAGAGAGACTTACCCTAGGCCCGTGGGCGTAGGAGCTTAATAGAACAGCTGGATCAGGGTTGTGACAGACACTTCAATCATAACCCGAAAGTATCTCTAAGCAGAACAGTTCAGATTATAACACATTATCATTAGATTTCAGTCAATAGAGCATATAGCATATCCATTATACAGAGATTCAGATATCATAAGTTCAGAACAGACCAGAATATAATCTCAATCATATTGTGTATACAAGACTTTTTCAACAGATATAATCATGCTTCTCAAACAGAATCATTCATACTTTTAGATTTCACACCCTATCAGATAAACATGTTTTTTTAACTCAAAGTGCATCATGTATCATGATCAGACAATCATCACATAATCATAATCCATATATATACATACATATATACACAACAGAATGCAGCACACGTGGAACACACTAGACAGAACAAATTTTATTTCTCAGAGATACCTGATATTTACAAAATGAGGCACATTGAACTTTTGGCTCGAAACAGATATTCTAGGAGTTCATACAACATGCTCTTTAAATTCAAATATATCGTGAACGATTTAATCATTTAAGCTCACAAGGGTATTATGGTCATTTCGACGTTCATGGGCATTTTGGTAATTATACCAACATTGAATAAGCAATGGTTCACAGAACTCAGGTATCTTGTTTGCTCATTAGTTTTCTAACCGGACATTCAAGTATTTCTATATCAAGGTCTTTTAAGTTATCAGATAATTCCAGAGATGCTCTAATCATTTAGGCTAACATAACATTTTAGTTATTTAACTATCATGACAATTTTTCAAATATAACACAATCATAACAAAACGACGATTATAATTCTCAGGGGCTCTAACAGTTTATCAAACCTCTAAAATGTGTTTAATACGGCATATCCCAACTTTACAATACTTACTAACATTCAGATGTGAATAATTTGCGTGTATCAGAACTTAACACCGGCTGAATTGTATATATGACGGTCGCCTTCATACTTTACTATAAGGTTTAGCTTTGAGTAATCAAGCATATAATCCTTGAAAATATTCCTACCTTACCTTAGTATGGTAAGCGATAGGCATACACGAATCGTTTTTCTTAACACTTAGGGGCACTTTAGCCATTTAAGTCTTATTAGAAAATTTCAGGATTTCATTGGGTATATAACCACCTATTTAACTGAAAGGGGTATTCTGATCATTTTGGAAATTTGGGATAAAGCCACCATTTTTTTTTCTGAATTACCATTTGGTACCTCCATCATTTACGTACTCGGTAGAGATTAAGTCGTCTTAATCCCTCTGACTGTTACAGACGATTCATTCATTTCAGAACTTGAAGGTATAAACGTCATTCCAATTAATTAGACATTTAGGTGATCGAGGGTACTACAGTCTTTTTGGTCATTACAATTATTCCAATTAATTCGCTTGTTACTATCGTAAGGATTGACGTATGATTACAACGATATTCTCAGATGATTCACCTTTATGTGTTATACAGAGTTTAGGGGAAAATCCAAGTTTTGAATCACACGAATTTGTACAAAAGTGCCGGAGTCTTTCCAATAAATTATACATCTTAGGTGGAGTAAAATTGCTTAGTTAGACAGAATGCATATTTCGAGTCATTTCTTTATTAGGGGGTAGTTTAGTCATTTTTATAACTCAATGGCAATTTCGTAATTTCATAACCAACATCTCATACTCCTCATTCTGAGCATTGGTTCTTAGACACCATTGATAGAGTTTCAGATTTAACTGTATTATTTATTACTATTAGCACTTTCGATACTCTCGGTCTATTAATATTCTTATCCGAATTTTTTGATCTTACTGATTCTCATACTTATTTTTCATACCTGATTCGACTTAAGAAGAGTTCACGAATACACTTCATCACAAACATGCATGCGTTAACCGAATATCAACATGATCATAAAGCATACCAGGGGTAGTAGTGTATTACCTTAGCTCTGAGTTATACCGGTTGACTCATGATACTACATTCGATCGCATTCGAATCCGGACTGGATGCCCCATGACATTTCGAATACCAAGATACTTGCATACCTTCAAATACACAAATTAACATTTCACTCCTTATCCAAAGAGCTCTTAACAAAATTAAACACATAAACACTTTCGGGTTCAAGGTCCGATTCGGAGGCCTTCGGGTCAGAATTTTGCAAAACGAGCTTCAGAATCGGACTTAGGACGTCGAAAAATATAAAATATGAGTTTTCGGAAAATTTGACTTTTTGGTCAACGGTCAAAGTCAACGCTGACGTCAGTAGGTCAACGATGACATCAGCGGGACCACGGTCAACAGGGTCAGAGTCAACGCTGACGTCAGCAGTCAACTGATAAGGTCAACTGAGTTGACTCGGGCTGACTCGAATGAGTTGACTCGGCTGACTCGGACGAGTTGACCCGACTGCCTCGGTTCGGGTTTTAGGGTCGAGCAGACGGGCCGGCCAACAGGTCAGGTTTTGGGCCAGTTCAGACCGGTTCAGACCAGTTTAGACCGGGTTGAACCCGGTTCACTTACCCTAACGGATTTCGCCGGAAACCTCGCGGAAAGTCGCCGATGATGTCGTCGGAAGCCTCTGAAGTACTCGATTCTGCCGGATTTTGAAAGCCCGTTAGCTCACCAAATTAACCCATTCATTAAAAACACAAAAACGAGCCGAAATCTTACCGGAAAAAGCCCTAAATTGGACTCGATGTGGCCGGAAGAGCGCGACGCCGATAAGGCCCTTACCGGTGTTGGATCGACAAACGCCTATTGGTGTTGGATCGACAAACGCCTATTGGTGTTGGCGGCGCGACGAACGAAGGGCGAATGGCGACGAAATCGCCGGAAAATAGAAGGATTGGCTTAAGGTTTCAACCAAACCTTCAAACCCAGATTTGCGACGGACGGCGGCGCTAACGCGCGAGTGGCGGCCAGAGCTTAACCCAGATGCGACGGCGCTCCGTTTACCGCCGGTGGTGACGTTCACGGCGTAGGGGTGACAGAGATCAGGGGCGGCCGATGTAGGGAGATGGAGTTTCAGGGAGAGGATAAAACACATATCTGATTTCTTCTAGATTCAAATATTACATTTAATTTTGATAGGTGAGGAGTCAGATACGATATTAAATTTTATTTTGATATCCTTTCAAACTTAACTCTATTATTGATTCGTGCGAAATATGACAAAAAGAAACGTTTGGCTCATTGGTTTGGTACTCAAGGGGAAAAGATTGGTGAGGTTGTGGGTTCAAACCCCCACCAGCCCTAACTTCATTTATTTTCATTTCATTTTTTACCCACAAAAATCGGTGTTACACTGCGACACACCCTGCTGCATTCTTATTCTGTAAGTCGAGCAAACCAAAAATCTCTTATCAGATGAAGCGTCCCATCCAAAACAGTCTCGCGTAACCGAAGCACAAGGGGGTACAATCGCAGCAATCTGCATAACAATAGGCAGGGGCAACAAATGTTAGAAATCTCTTTCTAATGTTTGTTTTATTCTCTTTAGTCCTCACCAACAGTCTCGCGTAACCGAAGCACAAGGGGGTACAATCGCAGCAATCTGCATAACAATAGGCAGGGGCAACAAATGTTAGAAATCTCTTTCTAATGTTTGTTTTATTCTCTTTAGTCCTCACCATAAGTATTTTATTTTCTAATATTGTATGTTATTTGTTCTTATTTTTTAAAAGGTTGTTTTTTCATTGTTATTTTTTAGTTATTTCTACATTATTTATCTGTTACAACACTTGAAATATTATTTTACATGTTATTTGTGCTATTTTCTTGTCTTTTACAATAAATTTTAGTATTTTTTTAGTGCAAACTTTTGTGTTGTACAAAATTTAATTTCGTATATTATTATTTTTGAAAAATGATGATATTTAGAATAATGTCACATATGTGGCGGGAGTGACAAATATTCCATATTTTTTATAATGGATTTTATTTATATTTATATAACTAATATTTATAAATATATTATATAAATAGATCATGGGGCGGTAAAGAGGGGATTAGGTGGGTCTGAGGACCTACATGTATGATGGGGCGAGAATGGTTTTAGTCTTGCGGGTTTGCGGGACAATGATGATTTTAAATTTTGTATTCGCAGCGGGTCGTGGGGCGGGAATGAAGATGAAAATTTCTTATGGGGATGAAGATGAAAATTTTGTATTCGCAGCGGGTCGTGGGGCGGGAATGAAGATGAAAATTTCTTATGGGGATGAAGATGAAAATTTTGTATTCGCAGCGGGTCGTGGGGCGGGAATGAAGATGAAAATTTCTTATAGGGATGAGTGTGAGAAGAGTAATCTTCGCCCCTCCCCGCCTAATTGACATCCATACTTGCAGATGCATCAAGAGTGTGTCTCGGCATCACCTGTGCAGGTTGAGATTTTGGGGCGGTCGAGTCCGAATGTTGGGTCCTAGATTAAGCCACCTGCAAGTTGGAGTAAGCTCAATGGGGTGAGGCGTGCTGCAGGTTAACCAACGTTGCTGCCTGTGGAAGAGTGATATGTGATGATAAAGGTAATTGGGTGCTTAGTTACTTGGCGCGTTGGTATATGTTCAGTCGTTGAGGCAGAATTACAGGGCATATTTGAGAGTTTATTGGCAACATGGTCTATCGAAATTTCTAGGTTGATTGTTGAGTCGGATTGTCTGGATGACGTCCGAGCTATTCGACAAGTTAAGGTTGGTTATTCACCGCTTATTCTTGTGCCACATATTGTGGAACTGCTGAATCGATCTTGAGAAGTTCGATTGGAACATATTTCTCGCGGACAAAATAAGGTAGCCGATGGTATGGCTCGACATGCAGCTTTTGATGATTTGTTTGTCGGTGCTACTTTGATATGCCGAAGGATGTGGTTGATATTTTTATGCAGACAATAGCTCTTGAGTTTGTCCTTATTAGCTTGTCTTTGGTTGGTTTTGGTTCTTTATGTCATGGTTGATCCTTGTTTTGTGAACTTTTATTATTATTAGGGATAACGACATCAATGCCCTTGTACTTTGACATACAGTTTAATGTGGTGTCTAAAGTTTGTAAACGTTCAATGTGCCCCATGTAGTTTTCTTTCGTCACTTAAAACGCCCTCGACCCTAACACCGTTAATTTATGATGTGATAAGACTCATGGCAGATTCTTATGCTGCCAAATGACATTTTTGGTTAAAAAAGTAAAAAATAATTCAAGGGTATCTAAGCAATTTGACCGTTTTATTTTATAAAGTAAAAAAAAGAAAAAATAAATCGTTTTGTCCATCTTCCCCGTCTCTTCTTCTTTTTCTTTTGTTAGCTTTTTTTCATTATAAACCCTACTAGTAGCCACCTCTATACCATCATTCAATCGGTGCTCGTCCTTTGTTCAAGCCATTAAAAGGGATCGAAAGATAAAAAAGAATGATGTTTCTTGTTTTAATTCACTGGTACCTGGATAAAAGTAAAAACAGAAGAGGAAGCTTAGCCACCAATCATGGCATATGGAGAGAGTTGAACTTTTTAAATTTCATACTCTAAAAGAAGGAGAAAAAGAAAAGAAATGAACATGAAGATTGCTTGAAGAAGATAGTAATGGTTCTTCAAACCTACAAAGATTAAAGAGCTCTGAGATGAATCGAAGATGATTCCGATCAGAAAGCAAAATAATGGAATGAAATCTCACTCCGAGAAGCTTTCATGGTGGAAGCGTTTGCATAGAAAGAGAAAGTTCATACTCCACAAATTATGATTATGAAGATAAAATCAGAAAATACAAGTCAGTGAAGAGTCTTAGAGATCACATATTATTGAGTAACAAAATAGTACCCATAGTAAGCCTTTCGAGTCTGACTCGACAATAGAGCCAATCCATACATTTCAAAAACCCTGGTAGCAATAGCCCACTTGTGTTGAGGGGCAATGATTGAAAATAATCTAATGTGATTAGTGGTAGATGTGAAAGGCGATCTTCAATGAGCTAAGAAAGAAATAAAATATTTTTTGATAATTTCTCGTCATGAGTTTTGTTGGCTACTTTGTTTATGTTCATCAGTTCTCAAACTTTAAAAAACTAGATTGTAAATAAATTCTTAGAATGTCTGAATCTATTATAATATAAGTATACAAATCTCGATCAAAGTTCAATATGATGTAATCAAACCACAATTTTCTTCATATTGAAAAAATAGCAGAAGATAAAGGAGAAGAACAAGGTAAAGTTCAGGTGCACATTAAACGCGTCTAAAGTTTAGGCATCACATTAAACTTTCTGTCAAAGTACAAGGGGCATTGGTGCCGTTATCCCTTATTATTATTATTATTATTAGGGAAAACTACACCGGTGATCCTCTAACTATCACCGTTTTTCTATTTTGGTCCCCAAACTATATTTTTCAGCAAACTCGTCCCTTCTGTTATCATGTCGTGACACGTGTCACTACCGTATTACTTGAAAAAAAACCCCAAAAAATGCATATATGGTATTGCTAGGATTCAAACCCAGGACCACCTGCACATAAGGCATGCGTGTGAACCAACTATGCTAGACTAGTTACTTGGTTAAAGTTTACTAACATTTATATCTAAACTGTACAAATGAACCCAAAAAAAACAATTGGTGCCCCAGGATTCGAACCCATGTTAGAAACAACAATTGCTGCAATATTTAATCACCAAGTTAGAAACAACACATCTGTCCCAGTCTTTGTGATCCACCAGGAAGACAAAGAGAATGAGGGAAATGTGGAAGTTTGGTTGGTAAAATTTCAGCTTCTGGTATGCTGTATTTTACCAGCTCCCTTATATAGAGGGGATGGTTAATCTTTTTAGTTGGAGGGAGAGTGAGACATTTCATCTCTAATCAATAATTTAGAATTTGACATGTTAATACCAACTCAAGTTATATAATAATTACTCCCCCAGCAAAAAAACAAGCCCATCTTTTCTAAATCTGCACTCAATTTATGCCATCTGTTGTAGTGTTTTTGTTGATGATTCATTACTCAGCCTGCAATTGCTGCACCATTTAAGAGGGGCAACAACATTTGCAACTAAAATGATAGTTTAGTTTAGCTTAGTTATTCAAATCCAAGCTGCTATTAGGCTGATTTGTAATCCAAATCCAAACAGATAAGTTTAGTGAGTTTTGAGTTTCAAAGTGAACTCCTTTCCCACAAGTAGCATCAGCCATGAGATCTCCACAACCTGGAATTTTGTATCCTTGTCTAATTTTGCCTTCAAAACAGGATTTCCGTTCAAATTTGTTGTGTTTTCAGTGGTTCTTAATTCATACCCCTTCACTCTCCTTGATTTTTCCAACCCCACGAATGTCACTTTGTTTATGATCCATTTTTGACTCGAAGCATATTCCCCATCCTCAACCTCTGATCTAACAAAGACATCGTCACCAGCATCTGCTCCATGAATTGGATTCGAACCCAGGTTAGAAACAACAATTGGTGCAATATTTAACCACCAAGTTAGAAACAACACATCTAACCTGGGTTTGAATCCCGGTGGCACCAATTGTGTTTTTAGGTTTTTTTGGGTTAATTTGTACGGCTTAAATATAAAAGTTAGTAAACTTGTGTCAAGTAACCATCTTGGCATAGTTGGTTCATGCGCATGCTTTATGTGCTGATGGTCCTAGGTTTGAATCCTAGTGACACCAAATGTAATTTTAAGGATTTGGGGGTTTTTTTCTCTAAGTAATAGGGTAGTGACACGTGTCACGACATGATTGGGTGAATAAAATTAAATAAAAATAATATAAGAGAAGAGAGAAATGATTAAAAAAATATTAAAAAATGTCACGTCAACAAAACCGTTAGCTATTTAACGTCGGGGGACCAAAACAGGAGAACTATGTAACAGAATGGACGAATTTGCCGAAAAACATAGTTTGGGGACCAAAACAGAAGAACGGTGATAGTTAGGGGACCACCAGTATAGTTTTCCCTTATTATTATTATTATTATTATTATTATTATTATTATTATTATTATTATGTGTACTCTTTTCCTCCGTTTAGGTTTAGGGGGTTTTTAACGAGGCATACAATAATAATTCTTTCTTCATCAAAAAAATATGATGAGAATTTCTAAAGTGATCAAGAGTAGAGATGAGCAAAACTCAACTCGAAAAAACTGAATTATTTGACTTGACGCAAAAAAATTTAACTCGTTTTGACTCGATTCGTAATTTTATAAACTCAACTTAAAAAAATTCAAATAAAGTTTGAGTTATAAAATGGAAAATCAAATAACTAGAGTTTTTTTAATAATTAGTCGATCAATTTTCAAGTTCGAGTCGAGTCTCTCAATTCTGTCCAGTATATTATGTATGTCACATGTGAAAATATGAATAAATATATACGTATATCATATATGGATATAGAAAGTCGTTTAAATTGAAATATGTTTGTACTATATATAATTATAATTAAATTTGTACATAAACTTGAATATCTTAATTTGAAAAATTTTCAAATAAAGTTTAAATCGTAAAATAAGACTCATATACTTGACCAGCTCAAATTTTTTTGACTCAACTCGATCGAACGCTCAACCCTATCAATAGATTAGGAGATGGGTTATCGAAATCCCGCACCCAAGATAAGGATTAAGGAATGAGGATATTGTTTGTTTGAGAGCTTTTGTCTCGCAAGTAATTGGGTTTGGTGCCCTAATACTAAACCTAAAGCTTCATAGAAACACAAACTTAGTTAACGTTGGCCCAATGGACCAAAAAAATCCTCATATAGCCCCACTCAACCTTCTTGGGTTGCTCCATTATTTGAATTTTTTTTACTAGTATTGGGACTTTCGTTCACACACACACATATATATATATTAATCAATTACAATTTGAAAGAGGTGATGTGGTGAATCGAGTTTTAACTTTTCGAGAGCTTAAAGAACATGTTTCTACCATCTTCTCAATCACCCAATGTTGACTTTCAAGTGGTAGAAAAAGATGGTGGGATTTGAGGACCATATAAGATTCAAACTTTTCATTTAAAATTAATGTAATCTCAACCATGATTAATTTAATTATAAATCATTGGATTTGGTATTAACTTTTAAATAAATTATAAATATTTAATTTCATTAAATTACATCATTCAATCATTAACCTAATTAATGTGAAACAGTAGTAATTCTCCATAATTTAGTATGAGAGTGGTGAAGAATGATTAGAAAGGGGCCTATGCTTCCGAATTGTTAAAAAAAAACAGTTTTAGTTCTTTAATAATTACCGAGTCTTAAGTAGATATAATGTGAAATTGTTTTTTTTTTTTTTGCCTCTAAAGGGATAAAATTTCAATTTAAAATAATGACAACAGAATCACTCTGCATTCATTTGTAGATTCGCCATAGGGTTGAAGGTATCCCTTAGTTGCTTTGTCCTTTTCAATGCTAAGGGTTTTGGTTAATATAAGTATGGATATTATGGGTGTAAAAGAGTCAAGTCGAATTTGAGTAGTGCTGAGTTCGACTCAGCTTATTAAGATTTTGAGTCGAGTTCGAGTAATTTTTAATGAGCCTGAGAAATCTGAGCTCGACTCGGCTCATTAAGAACTCGAGTCGAGTTCGAGCTTGATTTGAGCACAATCGAGTCAAGTGTTGACCGATCTTTGATTGTGTCGAACTTGAGTAGCTTGCGATCTGTCTCATCTTATTTAAAGCCCTATTAGGGGGGAAAATTTTGATACACAAGTTGCATAAACTCAAGCTTGTTAAATTTAGGGTTTAGGGGGTTAGTTTAAGGTTTAGAGGTTTAGGTTGTTGGATTTAGAATTTAGGATTTAGATTTTAGGGTTTAGGACTTATGTTTAGGGTTTATGTTTAGGAATTTAGATTTTAAATTTAAAAAATAAAAATAGTATATTATATTTCGAGTAGCTCGCGAGCTTTTCGAATTGGGTATCAAGTAGCTCGGCTCGGCTCGGCTCGTTAAGAACTCGAGTCGAATTCGAGTCTAATCGATTTGAACTTTGACCAAACTTAATGACTTGTCTCATTTCATTTACAACCCTAATAGATATGTTTATCTCGATTGTGAAGTGTTATTATCTTGTTAGACTATCTACAGATAAATGATTTAATCTCATATATTTAGGTAGAATTATATTATGATGTGTTCTAAATGATCTTGGATAAAAAAAAAGTGGTCAACAAGTGAGATCCACACAAGATAATGATAAAATTCTATTAAAGAATTTTTCGGGTGAGATTTGATAAGGTTCCCAAAAAAATTAACCCTTAAAATATATGAATGATGTCTCTAGAACAAAGGTGTAACAATTTCGCCTAGGTATCTCGCGCACACAAACAAATCTCACTCCAATCTTCATTTAAGTACGACCACCTACATCTATTAGAGTTAAGTCCTCACCATAAGCGACTCCCCTTAGAAATGACTCCTACTCCTAGCCAAAGGTCCTCATACCTTAAGAAAGGTCATAAAAGTCACAATTTCTTTGGTTGAAGGACAATAGGCACACATCATTAGAAACATTCGTAGATCCCTCGTTAAATCTTTCATATAAGTATTTTTAATCAATTTTTTTTTAAAAGATCAACTCTTTAACTTTTAACCATATTTTAATAAGGATTTTAATAAAATTCATACAACATGTCTACATAATCATTACGTCGCATGAACCTCACTTATAAATTATTTTATTCAATTTAAAAAGATTTAAGACATATCTTAACAACACTGTGCCTAAACTTAAAGGTCGTTCACAACGTTCGTCCTTCACAGTTTTCCAGAGTCGATTCTTGTAAATAAAACATTATTAAAATTAAAAAAATACAATAGCTGTTGCAATTGGACCAAGAGGCACTAACGAAGCTTGCGTCACGATCCTGTACTTGATAATTTTTATTCTTCTGAAATTCTGATTAAAAGAAGGACAAAATTTGAAGAGCAGCCTGATGTTGATTTGGTTAACACAAATCCTAAAGACGTGTTAGGTTGATGGCGGACATTATAGCAAACAAGTGGCGTTGGGTCCCTTCAATTTCTTATACATCTCGATTCCATCCCTCCACCCTGCCTAAGCTGATGCAACACCCTTATCTCTGCCCAAATACACTACTTTTCCTTTTAATGAATTGATTACACATTGCATTCATAGTGGTGCAGGTGTGATCCATAGAAAGGAATTAGCTGGATGGAACAGCTACGTCTCATTTGGCTTAAGGCCCCATTCGACACAACTTTTTTAACGAAATTTGACTGTTCGAAAAAAAAAAACGATACCAAACGATTAAGAAAAGTGTTTTAAACGGGCGTCGTTGTGCTTTATTTAGTCCCAAACGAGTGTTTTTACCTATACCATCATTTGAAAAGCTGTACCGAACGAAGCCTAAATGAAGTTATACATTATTTCAAGTTTGATTCAACATAAACATGCATATTAGTTTTAGTGTTACACATCATGAGATTACAACCTCTATACGAGCAACGATCGACTGCTAGGGTATGCTAAATCATACTACAAGGACAAATGAAACAAAATATATAAAAAAACAAAGAAAACATGTCACAAAGACCATAAATGCAGAGATTCTTATTAAAAAAATAAAAACAAAAATAAAAACAAGAAAATAATAAACACCGACGATCGACATCCAATAACTAGGTGATTGGCGATCGCTGGCTAACACAAAAAATTAAAGAAACTTGCAGGCGGGCAGGGCTGTTGGAGAGAGAAAAAAAACTAGGGTTATTGGCGGCTAGGTTTTTAGTTAAATTGAAGAAAATTGTTGCAATATTCAGTAAATCATAGGTTCAAATACTACTCAAGTGTATTTGCATTTACCTTTGACTTAGAAATTTATGATATTATACCTAGTTTACACAATTTAATTTTGAAAAATTGATTTAAAAAGTAATTTTAGACATAACCTCAGTTAACTAATGATTCATTATCTAATGTTCAACAAGTTTATGTTTATAATTTTATATTTGCATTTTCTTCTACTTCGCTATATATCCATGCAAGCGACAAAAAGGTAAAAAGTACGATCGTGTTCGATAAACAGTTTTAAGTTAAAATTAAATATTTAAACAGTTTTTAGAGGTTTGACCAATCAAATACACTAATTTAAATGTTTGATAAACATATGATTGTAATAAAGGATTTGAGTGAAACATCTTAAATTGTAAAAAACTCATTTGAGGAGTTTTTGGAGTTAGAGGATTGAATACAAGAGTTGTAAATTTTATTTTGTCCTTGACAGTTACAAAGAATTAATCTAAATAACCTAAATTTGAATAACTAATAAAATTGAAAATATAATTTAATAAATAAATAAAAAATTAATATATATATATATATATAATAATTAGTAAACTATATTAAAAATACAAGGGTGAACTACACTTGACACCACTAAACTATGGCCCCTGAGTCGAAAATACCACCGAATTTTAAAACTAGCACTGGACTTTAATATTTGAGTCGAAAATGCCACTCCGCCGTTAACCGTTAAGTCAAAACGACGTCATTTTGGTGCAACTATTTTGAAGCCTAATTCAGCCCAAAACGACGTCGTTTTGTTAAAGAAAAAATGTGAGAATCATGTGCTTAGGGTGTTTTGAACCCAAGACCTTTAAGAAAAAGAGCTAAGCCTTACCACTAAACAAACATAACATTATAAAATATTTTACCACAAATATTATATATTTCAAACTAATTGAGATTAATTTAGATTATTTTATAAAATAAATAATATTATAAATAATATTAAAATATATTATTTGTATATATAAATATATAAAAATAAAAGTGTATTGTTTTTATTTTGTATATAATATTTATAATATAAATGTATTATTTAAAAAACTCCAAAATATTATAAAAATAATATATTTATATTATAAATATTATATAAAAACACTAAACTCTAAATCCTAAACCTTAAACTATAAAGCTCAAAGCTCAAACCTTAAACTTTGTGATTTGAGGTTTGTGGTTTATAGTTTTTCATATATTATTTGTAATATAAATATTATGTTTTATGAATATTTTTTGTTTTTAAAAAATAATATATTTTTATTGATATATGTAAAAACAATATATTTTATATCATTTATAGAATTATTTTTTATAAAATAATTCGGTTGAACCAAATAGATAAGTTTATATAATTTAAATAAAAATATTTTAGTTTTATATTAGTTTTATATTATTTATAATATAAATATATTATTTTAAAAATGTATAAAATATAAATATAAAAAATCCTTAAACCTTAAATCATAAATTCTAAAGTTTAGAATTTAAGTTTGAGGGTTGGGGTTTGTGGGTTAACAATTTAGGATTTAAGGTTTTTATATATTTTTAATAATATAAATATATTATTTTTATAAATATTTTGGGGTTTTCTAAATAATATATTTATATTATTAATAATATATAAAAATGATATATTTATATATATATATATGCAAATAATATATATTTATATATATATGTTAATATTATTTATTTTATAAAATAATTTGAATTAATCTGAATTAGTTTGAGATAATAATATTTGTGGTAAAATATTACATAATATTATGTTGGTTCAGTGGTTAAGGCTTAGCTCTCTCTCCTAAAGGTCTTGGGTCCAAAACACCTTAAGCGCATGGTTCTCACATTTTTCCCCTAGCAAAATGACGTTATTTTGGGCTAAATTAGGTTTTAAAATAGCCGCACCAAAACATCATCTTTTTGACTTAACAGTTAACGGCGGAGTGACATTTTCGACTCAAATATTAAAGTTCAGTGCTAATTTTGAAGAGTTTTAAAGTTCTGTGGTATTTTTTACTCAAGGGCCATAGTTTAGTGATATCCGATGTAGTTTACCCAAAATATAACTTCATAAATAAATAAAAAATTAATATATAATCTAAATTTAATAATTAATAAAATTACAATTAAAAGATAATTTCATAAATAATAAATTAAGGGAAAATATCTCGTGCACTGGCAATGGAAACGAAAAGTTTTCACAAGCGCCTTAGTTTTATGGTTTAAAGATCCGGTTTAAGGCTTAGAGTTAGGATTTAGGGCTTATAGATTAGGGTTTAGTTTTTATGGTAATATAGTTAGGGGTTTAGGTTTTAACCTATAAACCCTAAATGTTAACCATAAACTCTAAATTATAACCACATCCCTTAAATTTAAAACTCCTATACTTAAACCCCTAACCCTACACCCTAAATAGGCTTTCTAAACCCTAAAACTAAGGTATTTGTTTTCAAAAGCGCTTGTGCATGGTATAATTACCCATAAATTAATATATGCATCATTCAAATATGTTTAGTAGTGTTATATAAAAAATAATTATAATTTAATTAATATTAATAGATACAAAATTTTGATAATTAATAAGTTTTCAAATAGGTATTGAATATATCATGTCTTTGTATGACAATTTTATTTGCCCAAATAATCAAATAACTATTAGGTATCAACTAATTTTACCAAACACTTTTATACACAATTAGCTAATGTAATCTGTTAGTTAAATCAACTAATGTAATCTGCTATCAGTCCAACTCCAAACACTTTTATACACAATCAACTAAGGGTAAGATTTTGATACACAAGCAATGTAAAATTGATTTTACACAAACCTCCATATTTACACTATAAAACTTAAATTCTAAATTCCTAACCCTAACCCTAAAAACTAAACCCTAAATTCTAAACTTATAACCTAAACTCTAAACACTAACTTTAAGTTTTAAACCCTAAAACCTAAACCCCTAAACTTTAAACTATTAACCCAAAAACTAAAAGGCTTATAAGCTAAAATTTACACAGCCTATATATCAAAGTATTTTCCATCAACTAATATAATCTACTAATCAAACCAACTAATATAATTCGTCAATTACCCAACCTTCCCTATATTTATAAATCAATTTATCAATTTTCACTTGAATTTGAAAACCCGATTAAATCAACTTCAACTCAAACGGCCTAATTTATGATTATAAAACCTTAAAATCAGATCCATCTAATTTAGACTTGCATGTCCACGGAACAACATGAACATGACATTAAAGCAATCAGATACAAAATGGTCTAAATATGTAATAATTCGACTTGAAAAATCTAATTTTCAAACCTAAACTCAAAATAATCCAACTCTAAAGTTGACCCAAATATAAATGTACTCGGCATAAAAATACTAGATTACAAAGCCTGTTCATACGTATGGATTGTAATTCAATTAGAATATTATATCTATCATGAACTTAGAATTTGCATTGCTAACCCCACTTTCATAATCTCATATAAATCCTAGTAAAAGTGGGAAGTGGTCCAAGAAAGCACCCAATATTTTGTTTATCATTAATTCTAATCTTAGCCTTTGATTAATTACCGGTGTATCCCCACATCACCGAGATAGAAATCGTCTGCCCCAAATTATGCCCCTTTTGATGCCCTTACTTAAAAAAAGTGGTTTTAGGATTTATGGTTTAAGGTTAGAGTTTAAAGAATTAAGGGCATGGTGTTTTTAGGGTTTAGGGTTTAAGATGTGAAATTTAGGGTTAGGGTATTATTATAAAAACATTTTTAAATAGTTATTTATAAAAATGGCCCACAGTCAATGTTATTTAAAAAAAAGACCCTCAAATCGTCTACATAAGGTAACTCGCTTTTTACAAAACACGCGTTTTATGTTGAGTAAGTTGGTAAAAAAGGAAAAAATTAATTTCCCGCATTTTTAACATAGAACTCGCTTTCTACAGAAAGCGAGTTTTGAAATTCGTTTTTTCCAGAATGCGAGATCGCTTTACGTGGACGATTTGGGAGCCATTTTTCTAAATAATATTGGCTGGAGGTGATTTACGTAAATAACTATTTAAAAAAGTTTTTATATAATAGTATTTAGAGTTAAGGTTTATTTATTTTTTTTAGTATGAGACATATAAAAGAGCATGATTAAGGGTATAGAATTTTTGTTCCAATCACCCGTGTTGGGTATTTATGTAGAATCATCGTCAAGAAATGATCGCTTCTTCATCTTATCATTAGTAACCGTTAATCAATGCCTAATCACTTTTTCTATAATGCTTAATCCACCATCCCAAACTATGGGGCCTTTGTTTTCTGATTTTACAAAACCGGAAAGCTCCTCTCCCACAATATATATATATATATATATATATATATATATATATATATATATATATATACTTAACTTCAGTAAAATAGCACAACATGATCTGAAGAAAGCATAAAAAACCTTATCGTCTAGCTCTAGCATTATCAATTTTATCATTTTATCAGATTACTTTATCAGGGGAATTACTTTCAAGCACGCCATCAGTCATGTATACTTTTGGTTAGAGATTGGAATTGCCAATTTTGACCTAAATTTGAAAAATGAAATCGAAACGATTCAAATTCGAACAAGTTCAACCTGAATTGTTTGCACAAATAATTTTAATCGGTTTTATTTTTTTGAATTGTCTGTTGTGATTACAACATTACATGTTTATTAATCATAGGATTTTGATAACGTACACACACCTTACAGACAAGTTGCTCAAACTCAGGTCACATAAGGATAACAATATTTCTTTTTCACTTGATCACCATGGGTTCAACAGAATTTACTTGAATTGATCTGAATATGAGAAAAATCTAAACTCATAACAACTTAATTAAAAAAAAACCTGAATCTTAAATCCGAATAATTTAAATTCAAAAATATCTAAATTTGAGACGATTCAAACTCGAAATTGTCCAGAAATCAAAATGACCTGAAACCGAAATTGACCTAGCTGAGATGAGGTGAAAATAAAATTGACCCATAATAAGTTAGATCCCAGGGAGTCTAGCGTGCGACACCTCATGGTGTGTCTAAAAAACGACGATTTTAGTTTCCAACTTAAATTCATATCAATTGGATAACATTTTAGGTTAGACTGGGTAAGAATTTAGGTTGGAACCGACATTCTTACCAACTGAATAACATTTTAAGTTTGTAACCGAAATTCTTACCAAGTAACATTTTAAGTTAGAACCGAATTTTTTACGTTGTTCATATCATTTAGCTAATGGGTGTGTTAGAGGGGGACTGATCATTACTACATCCATGCCTATAACTTGTTGCTTAAGACAAAACAGAGGAAGGCAAACATGTGTGCTGAAAATTCAGACAAATGAAGGGAGCAGGAATTGCGGACAAGTTGGTTTATATGATTGGACATATGGGTCGATGGTGCCGTATCTTCAACAAAAGAAAAAGGAATTGGAGTGAATGAGTGGGGTGGCCATAAATTTGGTGGCTTCCACATCATAAACAGGGTTCCTTTTAAGGTGAAGTCTTGCTATCCTCACTCCACTAATTACAAGGGCCCTTAAAACCCCAGGAGCCACCGCTGCCATTCAATCCCTTCACAATTTTATTATATCTTTCTGCAATGCTGGCAACACTTGTTACATCAATACCACAAATATAATGCTGGGTTAAGAGCATTAGCAGAAGTAAAGGTGATGCTAAATCCCACTTTAAATATATTATTTTCCTCCTTTGTCATGTTGTTCATGGTGATTTTATCAAGTGCCAACAGTTGAAAGTAGACCCTAAATTCTGCATTCATTTGAGGATTTTGGTGGATAGGTGCAAAAGGTTAGCCTCATATCAACCATTTTCAAGAGGTTATCAGCTAGAATTGAAAGCAAATCGTGCATGTCAACTTCATTAAACCCTGAGAGTCACATTGCTAAACTCTGACACATGACAAAAATTAGGAGGTACGTTTTCAGATATCAAATCCGATCCGAAATCAATATCCGAAAAAGTGGATATCCGAAATTTCGGATCAGTAAAATAACGATCCATATACGATTTGAAAAATTAAAAAAATGAATCAGTCGAATCGGATATTTTTACAAACCCCTACTAAAAACCACCATCATGTTCTGTATCATAAAAGGAATTACCAGCTAGTCAATTGCAACTTGCCAATATCGGATTTGATGTTATTAATACAGAGATTTTATTGTAGTAATTTTGATATATAACTTTCCATTTGGGCCTCGGGAAAGTGGAAAACAACAAAAGGAGGGCTTCCCTACTTTGTGGATCAAGTTGTAGGAGTAATTAATTTGAAGTGTTCTTCGAAGTGATTAAAATATAGTAGAGAAACATTTAATTTCTTCTATTGAACAATTTCTTCTATAGAGAAACTAAAATTAATAAAATTCGTAATTACAATTGTAACAATTTATTTAACTTATTAATTATGATTCTATTTGGTGTGGTTGTGCTGATTTTGTTGAGCCGGAGCCATCCATTTCTCCCTGTTTGTTTAGTTTGGCTTGTGTATTCAGAGGTTTCAGTCGTTGCCTGTGTGTTTTCAGTTCTCATTTTTTTTCCTTGGATCCAGAATTGTGGCCAGGGGCGGAACGTGGAAGAAAATGAATAGAAATCTTTTGACTTTTTTCGGTGTTTTTATTTATGCCCCACACTAAAAATTAAATTTAGAATTTATGATTTAAGGATAAGGTTTGTGGTTAGGGTTTAGAGAATTTATATAGGGTCTAACTTTAGAGTATAAGGTTTAGGATTTAGAATTTAGGGTTAAGGTTTGAAATTTATTTATTTTAATATTTTTAGTGTTGGAGCTTAGAAATTGACATCGAAAAGGGGCAAGAGATTTTTCTCCGAAGAAAATTGCTATGGTATTGTTATTTAGGCCCCGTTTGTGGTTGCGTTTGGCAACCCAAACGGACTTTTTTAAGTGCTTTTACTTGTTTTTTGGTGTTTTTAGTTGCTTTAAAAACTAGCTTTTTCACCCAAACAAAAAAGTTAGATTTTATAACTTGTTTGGGTGGAAAAGCTAGTTTGAAAATAAAATTATTTTTTTACCTTTATTATTTAATTATAATTTATTGTACATTATGCATACATAATTGTAAAATAATATATATTTTATAATATTTATATTATAAATAAAATTATTTTACTTGTAATTTATTTTATATTTATTATTAATTTGTAAGTGATATGTCTGTATATAATATAGAATGTAGTTAATGTTTTTAAATTAAATTTTATAAAAAATAAAATTTTTATTATAATTAAAATTTAAAATAGACTTATTTCATATATCATAACATTAACTATTTGAACATCACCCCAGTTTACTTTTACTTTTCAATATCATGTCTAAAATAGACATTTTATCTTCTCAAAATCACTTTTTGACATCAATGACAAACACTAATCAGCTTTTCAAAACTAATTTTCAACTAATTTAAAAATCACTTTTTTCACCGCACTTTTTAAAAGCAGCCGTAAACTAAGCCTTAGTTTCTTAAAAAAAAAGTTATTCTCGTGTCGCGACTATTTTTGGTGGAATTTGTTGAAGATTTAGATCTATTAATCCCGACTCAAACTCATAAATAAGACTTGACATAATTTGACAATATAAAATTAACGATCTGAATCCAAATTGTTCGGAATCTGAAATTAGTCGAACAAGTATTCCTAAACGACCGGAGACTAGAAGTAATTACAAACCAAAATAATCTTATTCTAAGATGTATTGACTTGAAAAACTGAAATGACGAAATTAAAATGACCTAAAAATTAAAATACATGAATTAAGATTTGTTAAAAAAAAATTAACAAGATTTCAACCTCACACTGTTAGGGTTCGTGTATAACCACTCTAAATTATAATCCTGTTATATACTTAGCTTCTCTACATATATGGCCTTTACTGAGGTCAAGGGTCATCAACATTATTTCCCCACGTTGAATGGATGGGGGAACTGGATCTACCCATTTCCATTGCAAGATTCCCTCCCTCAAACCATTTCCTTACGTTAGTCGGACTCTTCATTTTTTAAAAAAAAATTAAGTCTTGATATATAAATATAAAGTATAATATTTAAAATATAGGATGTAAAATAAATAAAATCCGTATGAAACACACAAGTGTGACTATTTCACCTCATTTTATAGAGTAAAAATTTTCTGCCCCTAACCTTGCCTCCTTCTATGTCCTTACCTAAAAATATTTAAAAATTAAATCTTGCCCCATAACCTTAATTTTCATATCCTAAACCCTAAACCTTAAAAAATACATCCTACCCCTAATTCCCTACACCCTGACCCTAAGCCCCAACCTTAAACCACAAACCCTAAACGCTAAATCCACTATTTTAAAGTGAGGCACAAATGGGGACATACTTTGGGCCAGATGATTTCCATCCCATTTTATAGTGTTTTGTTTGGAAATTTGTTTTTGACGGTTTAACTAACAAGATTTGAAAATTACATCAACATATCACTTTGATTATTTTTGGATCCATATAGTGGGTGACATCACATGCATAAGGTTTCTATCACAAATGAGCATGCGCGCATTACAACAAGCAACTATTGCAGCATCATCATATAATAATGCCGAGAAAAAGACAATCAAGAGAATCTTGACAATGGCGGAGTATAGTTTTTAGTATAAATACGTGAAGCTTGTACCCCCAGTGTCACCGTGAACCATCAACATCTCCAGGAAGAATCGGAGAACAAGGAGCGGAAGATCGAATATGAAAACCGAGCAAGACGGAGTCCGAAAGGGTCCGTGGACGGAGCAAGAGGACATGATTCTGAACAACTTGGTGCACATACTCGGAGACCGACGATGGGATTTTGTTGCCAAAGTTTCAGGTTTGAAGGTGTGGCGGGAGACAACCGATAGGTAGGATCATCTTGAAGATTGGCAGGTTTTGGAAGGAGCCCTCGTTTAACCACATGATTTTGTTGTAGGTTTGAACCGAACCGGAAAGAGTTGCAGGTTACGTTGGGTTAATTACCTTCACCCTGGTCTTAAAAGAGGCAAGATGACACCCCAAGAAGAGCGCCTTGTCCTTGAACTTCATGCCAAATGGGGAAATAGGTTCGAATTTCAATATTATTCAACTACATATATATATACACACACCGTCAGTGAACCAAATGATAATATATCATAAAATGTGTGAAATATATATGTTCACTTGATTTGATGAACTTGAGCTCACTAGGGACATAAATACGATAACAACTTGCAGGTGGTCGAGAATTGCTCGGAAATTACCGGGGCGTACCGACAACGAGATCAAGAACTATTGGAGAACTCATACGAGGAAAAAGGCTCAAGAGAAGAAAAAGGCCATGTCACAGTCATTGTCACCATCATCATCTTCTTCTTCCAACAGTCATTCGTCGTCGTCCTCAAGCACCGGAAAGGTAAGTTTTTATGACACCGGAGGGGCAAACATGGCAGCTTTGGTAGGGGGGAAAAGTCCGGAATTCGAAGACGAAAAGGGGTATTCCATGGATGACATATGGAAGGATATTGAAATGTCTGAGGAAAATATGATACAACCTTTGACTGTGACTGCTAACTATAGTGATCAAGACGGCTGCAACATTTTTTGTCCTTCATTGGAGAACGACTATTGCTGGGACTCACTGTGGAAGATGGACGGAGAAGAGAGTAAGATGTTCCTCCCTTCCAATCAATCAATTTCTTGCTTTGAATATGGGATATCATATTTAACCGGCTAGTTAGAATTCTTTAATTTATTCACATATGTATATGTATATGTATATGTATATGTATATGTATATGTATATGTATATGTATATGTATATGTATATGTAACATTACTGGTCTCCTAGGAAAAGTCTTTAACATCTGGGTTTTTCATATCTCATTTTGCTGCATATCAGTGTAATCATCTCATGCATTAATCTACTACCAAGGGATTTAAATTATGGTTATTGCGAATGTAATGGATATTATTGTACAATAATCATAATCCCTATGTCTATATATGTCTCGATGTATTTGAAATTTAAATTTCAAACCAGATTAATGCTCTTCTAAGTATTTGAGGATCTTCTACTTCGCAGCAATCAGCAAAGTATGAAATTTGAATCTTTAAAATATTTTTACATGATAATCTTGTTAGCTATTGAATTCAACCAATTAATGAGACCCCATCACTGTATATGCAAAAAAAAATAAGCTTATAATTTCCTTTTAAGGGAAAGCTTTCATTTTCAAAAGAATTTATTATTACGACTAGACTCAACTCGTTAGATCAACTTGTCAGAGTATATATCGAAATCATCTTCTTTGAATATCGCATATCATTAAATTTTGTCACATTCAAATGTAATTTTATAAACTCGAACTCGTATCATCAATAGTAAAGCAGTAATCAAACTCCAATGATATATTTCCAGAAGTAGTTGTTATCTAGTTGAGGAAAAAGGCAAGAACGACAAGATATTAGTGATACGTGAATCAATAGGGAGACGTTGGGTGGCAAAGCAAGTTGCATTATCACCCAAGCTGAACTAAAGAAGTGGGGAAATAGTTATATTATCATTATTCCAATGGACTGTCGAGTACCATCCAATTGGGTTAAAGGGGGAAAATGGATGGCCAATATGATATGAACAAGTTTGAAAATGACATGCATGAAATTTAAACTTGGCTTGCCAATCATTACAACGTGTACTACAGCGCACTAAACTTAACTCCATCTTTATTATTCAAAGTATACCATTTTCGAACTTTAGGGGCCTAAAGTATTATTTTGTAAAAATAGGTGCTCGAAGTTTCAAAAATTATGATTTTAAGTGTATAGCCGTTAATGGGTGTTAATAAAAATTATAAACCAACAATTTTTCAATTTTCATAAATTCCCAAAAGTTTACAATTTTTACAAAACAGTCTCTAAATCACTAAAATCTCTCAAACCCAAATCTCAAATTGTCGCCGCTTTCGCCGCCGATCGTTCGTCGTTTCCGACGACAACATTATAAGGGAAACAACCGAATAGGCCCGGTGGCCAAAGTGGTAGGCTTAGGGGTGGCGATTAGTGGCGGAAGCGACGACAATTGGGGGGTTTGGGTTTGGGAGATTTTAGGGATTTAGGGACTCTTTTGTAAAAATTGTAAACTTTTGGGAATTTATAAAAAAAACTGAAAGTTTTGGGTGTTTTTCTTTAAAAAAATAAAACAAATTAAATTAGTGTCACGTGTCAAGCATTGATTGGTTAAGATTATTTTTAACACCCATTAACGGTCAGACACCTAAACTTTTGAAACTTCGAGCACCTATTTTTACAAAATAATACTTTAAGCACCTAAAGTTCGAAAAGAGTATACTCTAGGCACATATTTTTGGTTTAAGCCTTTAAAAAATAAGAAGAAGAAGAAGAAGAAAGTGGAATAAATTCATTGAAAATCACCCACTAGTTCACGACTTGGATTCTATTTCTCAAATCTAGGGACGGAATCATGACTTGAGGTTTGGGGACAAAATATAAATGTTTATAAGTGGAGGATAAATTAAAAAATAAATTAATTTATAAAAAAAATTATATAGGAGAACAAAATTAATAAAAAAAAATTATTGTGGAGTGGGGCAATTCATACTTAGACCATAGTTTCCCAGATTATTACCCAACGGAAAGAATGGGTTGGAAACCGAGCATATTCAACGGCTTTCTTTCTTTTAGATATTTTATTGGCTTAATGCATGATTAGGTATTTAAAGTATATTGTTTTTCTTACTTTAGTCTTTTAAGTTCTTTTATCTAGACCATAATTTAAAGTATTCATCATTAAGCTGTTTAAACATTTCTTGTTTAAAAAAACGATAATCAATAGAAGTTTATTTTTTTTACTTAATCTTCTCCGTCCATCAATCATTCGAACTTACGATTAAAGTTTCAGCGACTTGAAGACCGAAAGATGTTCAGCCAAAGAGATGAGTTTTTCTCTTTTTATTCATATTTCTCCCCCTCCCCCTATTTTTACTCTTAGAATCGATTTTTATGCTTTTTACCGGTGGGTTACTTATTTGGGTATTTGTTGTTTCTTAGTAGCAAGTTAGGAGTGGATTTCGGTATAAGTTATGTCGTATTTGGGTGTAGGAGTTAGGATTGAAGGAAATTTTATGTTTTTATTTTTTTTTACAGTATAAAATATTTTAATTAAGCTTTGTTCAGCAATACTTATAGGACGGACGTTTCAGCGCTAAACATAAAAACATTGCTAAATAAGCCACTAAACAAGCATTAGCTCTTATTTTTCTAATAAATTTAGTTCTTCAACGAATGTTTCGTCACCGTTAGAAAATTTAGCTTCTGCCCTCAATCAGTTGTTTACTTTCACCGAACATTTAAAATTTCTACTGAACGACTCTTAGATTTTTTTTTTTTTTTTTGGTTTAGCTCATACTAAAAAAATGATGAGAGGGCATGTAATATCATGAACAAGTGCTAAGTACTAAGTAGTAAGTAGTGGAAGGGTTGTAGGTAATATAGATCTGGGGCTGAGGGTGAATCGGTAGAGTAGGCTGGCAGATTATTGGTGGGCACGTTATTGGGGAATGGTAGAGATAAGTATGAGGATGATGTATTTGAGGATTAAATTGATAGAATTTATAAGTATGAAGATTAAATTTATTAATTTATATAAAATTATTATTATATTGACGGACTTAAATACTCTTCTTTTATAAATTTATTTGTTTTAATGGAAAAGACATGAGTAGAAATTTAGTTAATCAAATGATTGAGACTAATAATCTTTTTCTATTTTAGATCTTAATCGTTTGATTAACTAATTTTTTATTCTTCTTTCTTTTTATATTTCATACCAAATAAAACCTTAAATTAAAACTAAATTGATTTATCCAAACTTTAACCCTGAAAGTCTTTATTAAACTCATTTGTTTTGGGACTCAAATATCCCCAATACACGATTTGGATATGTTTAATTCTACTTTCCAGTCACTTTATTTGTTGAGTATTTAATTTTAGTTCCTTTAGTTTAATTTCAGAAATTGAATCCCTCATCTTGTTTGATTTATAGATTAATGTCCAATCAGAAATTAGAATTTACTTTTTGAATCAAATGTTAGTGAAGCCTTGGTTGAGTTAAACAATATTTTGTTTAAAGTTTAAAAGTCTAAGTTAAAAATTAATTATTTTGATTAATATGTCACATCATCAAATTAAAAATATTATTTTTAGATGATATTATAGTTTTATATTTATATCTAAATACATGTTGTATAGAAAATAATGGGTAATTTAGGGGGATAATCCATTTTGGATTATTAATTAGGGATATAGGGGAGTTTGAGAGATATTTTGGCATCTAGGCCAAAATCTACAGGACCACGCCACCCCCTTATGGCGTGGTCACTTTTTAGCACAACCTCGCCACCTCCTTATGGCGAGGTCATTTTTTAGCACAACCTCGCCACCTCCTTATGGCGAGGTCACATGGACCACGTACCTATATAGCCAAGTAACATCCACTTGAATCATGTAAGGTACGTGAGTTGCATGGTCCATGTGACCTCGCCATAAGGAGGTGGCAAGGTTGTGCTAAAAAGTGACCTCGCCATAAGGAGGTGGCGAGGTCCTGTAGATTTTGGCCTAGATGCCAAAATATCCCCCAAACTCCCCTATATCCCTAATTAATAATCCAAAATGAATTATCCCCAAAATATCCCGAAAATAATGAAGGGTTGTTAAAAGAATATTAATTTGGTTAATATGTTGTTGTTTCAATATGTAAGATATATAAATTTAAAATTTTAAGTAATTGACTTTGATTTAGAAGTTTGGGTATGAATATTTTAAATATTGTAATTTTTATTGAAAAAAAGAAAGAAAGGAGAGTTCAAAGGAATTAAAAAAGAAATACTATATTCCATTAGATCAGAGATTTGAGAGAATATATACAATATTATGTCATAAATAAACATCTGCCTCCGTAGCATAGTGGTAGTGCGTTCGCTTCGTAAGCGAAAGGTCGCGAGTTCGATCCTCGCCGGGGGCTTAACTTTAATACTTATTTTCCTTTTGAAATAAGAAGGGTTTTACGCATGGGTTTGGACATAGTCAACATACATGCCTTTAGCCCATAACAAATATGCTCGTATTTAATTTAATAGCACCGAAACAGTTTCAAAAAACCACACACATATGAAATACAATTTGTTTTTCCCTAAAAATAAAACAGTTTCTTTCTGTTCGAATTTTTTTTTATTAAAGTAATATATGTTTAATTTTTAACTCTTAATAAATCTTGCGCGTATTTTATAGAAATCTTTTTCTTTGTTTCGGTACCTATTTCAATTCCCACACTCTAAAAAAAATAAATTTGAGGTTTAAGATTAATATTTAAGATTATGATTAATGGTTAGGGTTTAGGAATTATTAGTAAGGTGTATTTTTTATGGTATAAGATTTAGAGTTTAGGCTTAGAACTTAGATTTAAATTTTTGGGTTTATTACCTCATTCATACATGAATTATACTAAATTTTCACATTCATACATGAATTATACTAAATTTTCACTTTCATACATAACATTTTAAAATTCTTGATTTCATACATATGGTATTTTGTTGTTAACGAGTTTGCCAACTTTCGTCACGGAAGCTGACGTGACATTTTTTTCAAAAAGAAAATGACCATTTATTTGAAGGCATAATAGCCAAATTGGTTTTTCAGGGTTTATTATTTTTCAATTTTAACCTTAAAAGTTTATTATTTTTTAACTTTGACCTTAAAAGTTCTAAAATCCTAAACCCTAAACATAAATCCTAACCATAAACTTTAACCCTAAAGTTTAAAAAATTAAACCCTAAAGTTTAAAAAATTAAACCCTAAATCTTAAAATCTACAACACTAAACCATAGAACCCTAATCCATTTTCCAACCACTAGCTCTGATCACCCACCAGTCGGTCGTTACAACTTTCGGCGACCGTCTTCATAGTTTTTCCACTTTCGTCCGACTTCGCCCAAGCCCGTAACGTCTTTAGCCGTGATCTCCATCGACCATTCGAAAATCCTCTGGTCGTTCAAGTTCCCGTCGCCACCCATATCCGCCGCAAGCCTTATTGTTTTAACCAAACCCCGTTCAATTACCCTTATCTCTCGATCCTTTTATCTAGATCTGCCTCTCCTTGCGTCGATGGAGATCGCCGAACGGTACGTCTAAGAGCAGCGATAGAAAACTAAACGGCTAAAGGGTTTCGAGTGGTCGATGGAGGCCACGGATGAAGACGTTACGGGCTTGGGCGAAGTTGGACGAAAGTAGGGAAGGTATGAGGACGGTCGCCGGAGGTTGTAACGGCCGGTTGGTGGGTCACCGAAGTTGGCGATTGAAAAAGGGGTTATGGTTTTTAGGGTTTAGTGTTTTAGATTTTAAGATTTAGGGTTTATGGTTAAGGATGTATTGTTAAAGGTTTAGGGTTCGTAGTTTAAATTTCTAAAACCTTAGGGTTAAGGTTTAGGGTTTAGAATTTTTAAACTTTTAAGGTCGAAATTGAAAAATAATAATCCTTGAATGACTAATTCGGCTATTATGCCTTCAAATAAATGGTGATTTCTTTTAAAAAATGTCACGTTAGCTTCTGTGACGAAAGTGGACAAACTCGTTAACGGCGAAATACCATATGTATGAAACCGAGAATTTTAAAACGTTATGTATGAAAATGAGAATTTGGTATAATTCATGCATGAATGGAGTAATTAATTTTTAGTGTTGGAGCATGAAAAACGATAAAAAAAAGAAACATTTTTTTTGTTAAAATAAAATTACTCAAACCTAAATCTTCTATAAAAAAAAATAACATTCATTTTTCATCGAAACTATTCCTTGATTCAACTACACAATTTGTAATCATTTAAATATTTTTTTTGTACGTTAATGATTTGTTTTATTTCAAGCCTAAAATATTCTTTTATCCGTATTATGTTATTGTTATCTCTCATATAATGTTCATAGTTGTATTATTCTTGTGTTTAAATTATAGTAATTTCTTTTATAAATCCTAATTTTAATCTTGATTATACTTAGAGGTGACTTTAAGGGAAAGAAACTCTAGGGGAAGGAAGATGATACTCCTAGTGAATTTAAAACTCACAACTTGTATGAATATAAAAAAAAAAATCATCTTTATGTATAATTCATTCTTAAATATAATATTTATCAAATTGTTATTATCACACTTATAAAAATATATAACCAGGGAAATATCTTATATACATGATTTACATAACCTAATATTTAAATTTTGGTGTTTAAAGAGTTAAAATTCCAGTTTTTATCGACTCAATCAAAATTTTAATGACTATTTTATAAAATAATTTCAATTTAATTTTTAAAAACAGCAACCCATTCCAAAACCATCCTATATATGTACTACATATGTTTTAAAACTTCTCATCATCCTCAATTCCTCTTTACACCAAGAGACGATTGTCTTTAAATCATACGCAACAAATTTATCTATAAATTTTTTTAATTATCATGTCACCGTTTCTAGCATAAAATTATAAGCTAAATTTATTGAGTGTCGGAAAAACATTCATTACTCGACACTCAATAAAAAAAAACAAATGATGATTGAAGTGTCGGCCCCAAACATTTGTTAAAGTTGTATGCGTAGATTGAAAATGAATAACACTTAAGGTTAAAAAAATAATTTTAACAGAAAAATGAAAAATTTTAAGGTAGCAAAGTTTCATTGTCTTTTCTGTAGGCCTACAATGTCTGCATAGCTCTTGAAACCATTGTCGATACGGTGCTTCAATTGCATGAGTCTCCAGCCTTTGTTCCAAATTCGAACAACCAGAAATTTGTCCTTCATATACAGGAAGATGACTGAAGAAGATTGAACAGCATTGTTAAATAATATTTAAAACTAATTGTTGTTTTAGCCAATGTGGTGTCGTGGTGTAGTTGGTTATCACGTCAGTCTAACACACTGAAGGTCTCCGGTTCGAGTCCGGGCGACGCCATAATTTTCGATTTTTCCTTTGTACCATTTTTTCTTTTCCTTCTGCTAAATAAACAATTCCAACAGAGATCATAACTGAAACTGGATAGAATGCTTAAGCTCTATCTCTTTGCTTACAACTCTCTTCAGGCTTTTGGCTGGTAATTTAACAATCCTCTTCTTCGATTCCCTTTCAACTTACTTAATCCATTACATCATTTGTTCTTGTTGTTTTATTGTCAGGACAATTTCTCTGTTCAGAATTTTGACCAGTTTCACGGCCACCAACTCTGTCAACGGCGCTTATGCTTCTGCTGGAGACTTAATCTGTCAGTTTTTCTTCATTTAATTTCAAAACCCACTTTTGTTTCCATGTAAAATGATGGAAAATGAACTTCAATTTTCTATTATGGTGATATGAAGGATTTGTTCATATAATTTAGATTCTTACCTTTTTTTTCTTGGAGAGTCATTAGTGTGGGTGAACATGGTTTTTATAGTTTGATTTGAATTTTCTGTCCCTTTTTTCTTTGAAGGTTTGTTGCAAACTTGTGCATTCCTGGAAGTTTTACATGGAGCAGTAGGTAATTTCTCTAGGGTTTCATACACTCCACATTGTTAGCAGTATGAATTTTTGGTTTCTGAGTTCTGATATGGCTTTGTGGAATGATTAAAGGGATTGTTCCAAGTGGAGTGTTGTTTCCTCTGATGCAATGGAGTGGAAGAACACATTTCTTGTTAGCAATCGTCCGCCAAATTCATGAGGTTCTCATTTTTCCCATGTATTGTTTTCAATTGTTTGCCGATGCACTGGCTGTCTAGTGCCTAAGCACCAAACAATGCGATATAAAGCCGAGAGTAGCTTAGCATTCTCTTATGGTGGTTTTGTTGAGGCAATGAAACAGTGGCCAATAGCTCAAAAAGTAAATTGTACTGATAAATGCTTGCTTCTCAACTTATTTTTCATCTTATTATAACAGGTCCAGGAGCTACCTGCAGTTTTCATAACATTTTTTGCTTGGAGCCTAACTGAGGTGAGCATATGTATTAATCTACATGCTCAAATTCAGTATCTATATATACGATTGGATTTTCAAATGAGCTTCCATAGATGCATGTTACTAATTATGGTAGAAGATATGAATGCATCACTGTCTTGCATTTTTTAAAAATACTAAACTTAGAGTAACATATCGGATGATATAATGTACACCTTTGTCACCAACCTGTTCTCAACAGCTGACTAACAAATACGAAGACAGTTAACCCTAGTAAACCTCCTAAAACAACTACATTTATTATCAATGTTGGATGATCAAATGCATTGTTACATGTGCCTTCTCGGTGAAATCCCAATCGCTTCTAACAGACCATCAACACGTAAAAGGGGAAAGTTTTCATCCTAGATGTGTTCTAGAGTAAATAAGCTTTACAACGTCTTTGGAGTGCTCGATGTTTTTGTCTGAGGTTATGTTCCCTTTGGTTTACTGTATAGAACTTGCAAGCTTCAATTTACATACATATTCCCATTTTTGTCAAGTCATTTCCTTTATTCAGTCAAACTATTGAAATGATCATGCGGTATTAGATGTTTTTCCTTCTAAATCCGTTTTTCTTTCTATGATTTGTAAGGCTTGTGACTTCTTTCTCTCTCTTTTTTTCAGACAATGTTGTTGATTTTTGCCCTTTTCCCTTTGTTTTTTTTTCTCTGGTAGTAACAGTTGTTAGCAAATAGCGATGCTGATTATGTTCTTTCATAACATGATAGTATACACTCCTTGTGCATAATCTGTCCCGATTTGTTGCTGCATGGTTGTACATTCTGCATCTTTTTGTGTTCCCGGTTTTACTCCACGCTTGTTTTGGAGTTCAACGTAAATTACATATAACATTAACATCCTATCTGCAGGTAATTCGGTATTCGCATTATGCATTGAATATCTTTGGCGGTTGTCCATCTTGGCTCACCTACCTGAGGTCTGATATTTTCCTTCCCAACTAGAATTGCTTACAGACTAACCTTTTTATTGATTTTGAAATTGTTTACATCCTTCAGGTACACTACATTCATTGTGTTGTATCCCATGGGCCTTGCTCCGGGTGAAAGTGAGTTAAAATAGCATTCATACATGCTCTGAATTGGTAGTTATCGTCGGACTTTATAATTGCCTTTTCATCTTATTTCTCTTATCCATTGCTCACTTCAATGCAGTGTGGCTCATGTACCAAGCACTTCGATTTATAAAGGAGAAGAACCTCGATGGAGATTTCTTTGCTAATCTCCCCTTTAGCTATTATGATTTTGTCACGGTATGCACGGTCTTTTACATCTGCAAGCATGAGATTCCTTGGTTTTCCTTCAGATCCATATTCGTAATCGATAATGCTTATGTTGCTTGGTCTTGAATAACGTGGCTTTCGCCTCGTATGTAACCTGAGACAGAGCATCTTCATATGTTGTGACAGGGTTTCCCTTGACATATCATGACAATATCTTTTCTGTATATAGGTTTTTTTTTTTTAATTGTGGATTTTAGTGACACTTGATATGTTTCGATTCGATTCAGGTTGTTCTTTTTATCTATCCGTTCCTTTGGTTGAATCTTTACCTCCATTTGTTTAAGCAACGACGGTCGAAACTGGGTAAACATCACAAGAAGAAAAATTGAAGGTAGGAAGTTCTGATTTTTATTTTTATTTTCAACTCAGTAATTGTGGAATATAAAGTACAGAACGTTGATATTTCATGATAATATATGTTGATGGACTTCAGAAATTTGCAGTGTATTTCCTATGTAAACAGCAACATTTAATTACTGGGATTGATATGTTTAGGACTTGAGGTTTTCTGAGTTTTACTGCTTCTTGTTATATGCCATGGCATTGGATCTCCACTCTAATTTATAATTGTTTTCTTTTACGTTGAGTTGTTCCAACTTAAACTTCGCCATGACAATGAAACGATAAACAAACAAGTTTAACTGGAATCAACCATTAACAAAAGAGAGATACAAACAACACGGGAATAAAAAGGCACCCACAATTATGAAACCAAAGTGACCCACCAAACTTTCTACAACCCTTGTTAATGGATCACATAGAACTCATCAGAACACCAGAAACCTTAAAATTCTGAAGTTGGAAGCTGCTCGTGTGTGTCCGGGGCGATGAAGAAGACTTCATAGACAATGGCAGCAATGGCAGAGCCGATGAATGGACCGAGCCAGTAGACCCAGTGGTTGTCCCATGTCCAGCTGACCACGGCTGGTCCGAAGGAGACTGCAGGGTTCATGGATGCACCATCAAAGGCGCCACCAGCCAAGATGTTGGCACCCACAATGAAACCAATTGCAATGGGTGCAATGATCCCGATGTCACCCTTCTTCGGGTCGACAGCTGTGGCGTAGACTGTGTAAACCAAACCGAAGGTCATCACGATCTCGAAAACCACTGCGTTCCATGCTCCCACCCCGGATGACAAGGCAAATGCAGATGTTTCCTGCATCATAAAAGAAACAAATTCAGAACATATATTAGTTAACCATTGAGTTAAACTTGCTTTAGATTTTCAGTCTTACCAATCCACCGGTTGAAAACTTGAGAAGCAAGCAAGCGACCACGGATCCAAGCAACTGAGCAATCCAGTACAAAATACTACGGATCAAGGTAATGTGGCCACCGACAAAGGCACCGAATGTGACGGCAGGGTTTACGTGCCCGCCAGAGATGTTAGCACCAACCGAAACCGCCACAAACAGCGCCAAAGCATGTGCCAATGATGCAGATATGAGACCGGCCGGTGTTGCGGCCCCGTTGTTAGTGAGCTTGTCTGCCAAAGAAACATACACCAGTTAGAACACTTCATAGAAAAACAAGGGGAATTGCTATAACGTTAACTAATACGAAACTTTAGGACATGATCAGAAAGGAAAAGGATAAACGTACTGAAAGCCATGCCCGATCCCGAACCGGCGAAAACAAAAATGAGCATCGAAATAAACTCAGCTAAAGCTGCTTTGAGAGCATCAGCTTGGCCAATCTCAGCTGGAGATCCTACTGCAATTCGAGAAATCGGCATTTTGTTTGTTCTGCTCTAGAAAAAATAGCTACTATTTTTCTTTTTCTCTTGTTTCCCTCATCTTCTTCACTGCTACTTATATATAGGGGTCCAATACTCTACGAACCGGACGAGCCGGGTTTAAACCGGTGAGAAAATTTGAAAAGAAAAACACAAAAAGGTACCCTCTTTTCTGGCGGCCACCTGTCATTGTCGGGGGAATTATTAAGGTGAGGGTCTTCAAACCGCTCCTGTTTCGCCACGTGTACGGTTGGTGTGAACTTGGCTGGCTGATCGGAGCGTGGAGGATTTTGATCACCGGCCAAAAGTGGTAGCAATGGGTCCCAGTGCCCTATGATTTGTGGATGTGCTTTTCGCTTGACCGACCATTTGGATTGTTTATATTGTGGTGACGTGGACGGTGGTGGTTAGCTTTGCCGGCTTCATTATCATGCACTAATCAAGATTAATTAATTTCTGATTTACGCATTGCTTTTTTTTTTGGGGGGGGGGGGGGGGGGGGGGGGTTATTGGATTAGTGGTGATAATGAACATGTAATGACATCGGGTATTGCAATGGAGTAGGTGTGGTGAATTCTGAGAGTGACTGCAGGGACGAACATAAGATTTTATATTAAAGAGAGTGAACTTATAAAATTTTAGGAGCGAAAATAAATTTTCAATAGAAAATATATAGAAAATTAAATCATATATAAATTTGGTGACAACTGCCCCTTCAACCTTCCTAGCTGGTTGTTGTAACTGATTGTTGTCTGACTTTGGTGATACTTTAGATCCATTAAATTTGTTTAACACTCATATGATCTAAGTGATGTAAAATGAATCGATAATTAAATTTAAGTTTAATTACTTCGCATAATTATTTTTAAAATGTAAAATTAAATAAAGCTAGTAATCAGACACATAACGGCAACTCTTTCCTACTCTTCACCAATCCAATTATACTTCATTTTTCTATACCCTGTTCGTGTAACTACGACGATAAAGATATTATCAGGTCTAAAAAACCTTATATTTTTTTACCAATACAATAATAAAATAGTGATTTATAAAAGAATTAGGTCTTTACCTTAAAAGTAGCAAAGAGGTTGGAGTTGGAATATGATTAATTTGTGGGTACTATTTAATCACATTAAACTATATATTAAAATAAATTATATTATCCTGTTATGGTTCTTGGCCAACCATTATCATATGATTCCACTCCACGATCTTGCAATTTGCAACTATAATCAAATAATTTTTTCGCCTCTCCTCTGCACATTGATATATAGAGATAAAGATTCGTTTAAATTTTTATATTTTCAAACTAGAAGGCAAAGCTTAAGCCTAAAACAGGTTTCGAATTAGAAAGTGGTTAGAAGGATTAGTTTTTTTTAAAAAAAAAAAAAACAAAAGAGGTAAAGTTAGTTGTTGGTCTGCTAAACAATTGGGTTTTGCTGGTAAAATGCAGTCTGTAATTTTTCAGGTTCAGGCTCTTCATATCCAGGTCCATTTTTAAGATTTTGGAGGTATAAGGTGAACTTAAAACTTAGCCCTTTTAATAAGTATTGCAAAGAATGAATTTTAAGAGTAGACCTTCTAATAACAAGTATTAGAAAAAACGAAATTTAATAATAAATATTGAAAAATATCAAATTTTAATAGTATATATCTAATAACAAAAATTAGGTCATAATAACAAGTATTAAAAAAAGTAAACCCCTAATAACAAATATTTATTTATTTGCATTTTTAAGAGTAGACCCCTAATAATAAGTATTGGAAAAAAATAGGTCCCTAATAACAACTATAGCAAAAAAAAAAATTGGACTCATAACAAATATTGAAAAAATAAGAATATGCCTAAAAGCAATTATTGAAAAAAAATGGCCCTAATAACAAGTATTAAAAAATGAACCCATAAATTATTTTAAAAAATAGACCCATAATAATAATTTTTGGAAAAAAATTAATAGTAGACCCCTAAGAAAAAGTATTAAAAATTAGACCTTAATAATAAATATTAAAAAATTAAACTGTCATAAAAATTAAACACTTATAATTATGGACGATGGGCCATGGGCCGTCGCCCTTATGGCCCACCCTCAGAGACGGGTCTGTTCATACCTATGTTGCACTGATATGGGTACGGGAACGAGGAAGAGAAACAATAATTTTTAAAATTATAGAGTACGAGTACGACATGAGTGCAACATATAAAATAAATTTTAAATTTCTAAATAGATGTTAAAAGATCATAAATACTAATTCAAGTTCATACTTCATAACAAATAAAAAAAATTATAAACAAACCACACCATTAAACGTGTATAATCTCCCTGAATTCATAATACTAAAGGTGAATATTACTTCACTGCAACCTTGGATCAATTTAACTTTGAAAAGGAAAAGGTTAAGTCCTCTAGTATTGTGCTATCACTACACTCACCTTACATCTCTCATCTAAACATTTTTGGGATTTTTAATTAAACAGCTTATATTAACAAAATATATGATTTAAAAAACAAATACTTAAAAGTAAAAATGGAAATCGTTTGCCTCTTAATTATGCTTTACATTAAAATTATGTTTAGGGTTTAGGGTATAAAGTCTAGAGTTAGGATTAATGATTATGGTAGAAGGGGCTTAGGGGTAGGGTATAAGGTCTAGAGTTAAGGTTAATGATTATGGTAGAAGGGGCTTAGGGGTAGGGTGTAAATTTAGGGTTTAGGGTTTGAAATTTAGGATTAAGGTTCATAATTTAATTTTTTAAATAATTTTAGTGTTGAGAAATAAGAAGGGACATAATTAAGGGCAGAAAATTTCTTTTAAATAATAATGAGGTTGTGGCCATTACATTAACCCTTGTTCAAGCGGGTGTAAGGAGGACTTGAGCAAAAGATTTTCGTTCATTCAAGTGAATTAAGCAAGAAAATCTCAAAAAAGTTTGTTCTAGAAAAGAAAAATAGGGAAATGAAACATAAATAGAGTAAAAGTCATATTCGTTGCCCTCTTCAATAGTCGATGTCGGCTTCCGCCACCGTGGTTGGTGTCCCCAATTGCCCTCTTCAATCACCAAGTAAGATAGTGAGTCTTTTAACCGTTTCAAAGGAGAAATTTCGGGAAACATAGGTTTTCATTTAGGTTAAATTTTTTTCTTTTAAATTTTCAAGTTAAATGACACTATTAACTTCGGGACGCATGTAAAGGTCACATGTCAACCCCCCCCCCCCCCCCCCCCCCAACCGACTTCAAAAAGTATCTAAACCGTTTTTAATCATTTTCAGCCGTATCTCGTCAACATGAGACGTCTCCAATATGTACTCCAGCAATAACCGTCCCGTACTCCTGTCAAAGACGTTTTGGATACTTAAAATGGCATGCGATTACCATACTCGTGCTGCCCAGCTTCAAACTTCCCGGATGTGTTGTTAAGCAAATTTGGTTAAGATATCTGAAGAAGGGGAATGAGTGCATCATCTGCTTATGGTGCATGGTTAGACAATGTTAACATCTCTTTGTGTACATATAACAACGTTAATTTGAATTTTTTTAGATGGAATGAAACTAACATGAGTGATGAGACCAAAAATAAAAAACAGTCCAAGTCCAATCCCCTTCTCAACCCAAACCTGTGATAAGAGTCCAAGTAGGCGGCATGTAGTAACTAGTAAGCCCAGATTTATTTAGATAAACATAAAAAATTTATTTTTCAATAACTTTTAAATATCAAGGATCCAAGTATCTAACTTTATTTTGAATCCTTATAATTAGGGGTGAGCGTTCGAGCGAGTCGAGTCGAGTCAAAAAATTTCGAGTTATTCGAGTTGACGCGTCATATTTTACGACTTGAACTTAATTTGAAATTTTTTCGAGTCGAGTTTTCGAGTTTTTATACAAATTTAATAGTAATCATTTACCATGTTATAGTACGATTTGATTCCAATTTAAACGACTTTCTCTATTCATATAAGATATGCATATATATATATATATCTTCATATTATTTTTCACATGCATAAGTAACATTTGTAATGTTATTTAATAAAAAAAAATATCATCTAAACTTCTAAAATATATTTATAATATTATTTTTAAATAAGAAACTTTTGAGGAAAAAGTACTGATGGGGTATAAATGAGTCAATGAATTGATGTAAAGAAAAAAATTACAAAAAATTCAGTTGAATGATCAAATTGAATAAAATATAAAGTTAAAGGGCTAAATTAAAAAAAGAATAAATTTGTTAAAAATATGAATTGAAGTTATATAGATATTATTAGGGGTGTTCATTGTCGGATATCGGATCGGATCCGATCCGGTTTTTTCGGATATCCGGGTTTTCGGATCGGCAATATAGTGATCCGTATCCGATCCGGAAAAAATCAGATATCCGGTTTTTCGGATATCGGATAACCGGATCGGATATTCGGATATCCGATTATCCGAACATATAATTTGATTCAACTATTTTTTCGAATTTGAAGGTCGTATTTATGAAAATTTCAAAATTTCGAATATAACAAACAACAAATTGCTAAATATAACAAGATTCACATCTATGAAGTATTCGATTTTTTAAATTTTCGGACATAACAAGCATCAAATTGTTAAATATAACAAGATTAATATTTAAAAAATATTAGATTTTCGGATTTTCGGGTTTTCGGATAATCCGAAACTTGTAATATTGCGATCCGTATCCGATCCGGAAAATCTATAATCGGATCGGATATCCGATCCGAAAATAAAAATCGGATCGGATATCCAAATTTTCGGATCGGATCAACGGATAATCGGATCGGTCGGATCGGATATTTTTGAACACCCTTAGATATTATATAGTGTTAGTGAATCATGTGGTTTAATTTTGGTAAAAAAATAGACTTAAAACGAAAGAGAAATTAAAGAAATGGGAAACATTCAAAGTTGAGGGGCTAAATTACAAAAGTAGGAAATTTAATTTAAAAATATGAATTGAAGCTAAATAGGTATTCTAGTTTCTACATTGGTTTAGGAGCATGTGGTTCAATTTTGGTCAAAATTGACTTAAAACGAAGGAAATATTGAAGAAATGAGGAAATCATACAAAGTTAAGGGGCTGAATTGAAAAAATATGAAATTTATTTTCAAAAATATAAATTGAAGATAAATACGTATTCTACGCTGGTTTAGGAATACGTGGTTCAAATTTGGTCAAAAATGGACTTAAAATGAAGGAGGAATTGAAGAAAAATGAAATCAGTGACTAAATTGCAAAACTGTAAAATTCGGTTTTTCAATTTTTCGATTTTTCGAGTTGGGCAAATTTCAAACCGACTCGAAATTGAAATTTTTTCGAGTTAATCGAGTTGACTCGAATAACTCGAACAACTCGACTCGAATAACTCGAAATTGAAAAAAAAATCGATTTTTTCGAGTCGAGTCGAGTTTTGCTCACTCCTACTTATAATGTAGGACTTTTTATCCTATTTCTCGTTTTTCCATTATAAGAAATTAAGTATCAATATGTTTTCATTGTCAAAAAAAATATCAATATTTTTATTCTATTAAAAATAAAAGGCTTAAATGAAAGATGAGTGCCTAAAGCATAATTTTTTTAAATTTTAGGTGTCTAAAGTATTTTTTGCTAAAAATATGTGTCTAAAGTTTACACTATTGTAATTTTAGGTGCCTAAAGTTTACATTGTTTGCAGTTTTAGGTGCCTAAAATTTACATTGTTGCAATTTTAGGTGTATGATTGTTAAGGGATATTAAAACAGGGTAAACTTTACCAGAGGACCCTTATGTTTAGAGTTTGTTCTATTTTGACCACCCATTTTGAAAAAAATATCATTCTTGCCCTTTATATTTTTAACCGTTATTGTTATGGTCACCCGAGCGTTAGCCTCCGTCACTTGGACAATGGGGAGCTAACATGGCGCATAAGAAAGAAAAAAATTCCACCTTGGACGTGAGCTCTAAGACACACATGGCTTCTTCAACACCCACTTCCTAAAACTGTTGACCCTCCCATTCAAATAGCCAGAAACGTCACTCCCGTCCTAAAATAGCCAACATTTGGAGAAGCTTGTTTTAGCTTGCTTCTGCTATCTCGACAGCTTGTTTTTTCTACAACATCGAGTTTTCCCGGCTTTAGCCTTTGTAGCTTTAGCATCAGTCTTAGGTTTTTTTGGATCAGAATAAAATGTTTGCCAATTTAAAATAAAAGTTAATAGATTCTTTAGTAAGTGATTAAATTCTAGTACACGAGAACTAATCATTTTCAGCGGCAGCCACATGAAGCTTCTCATCATCGCCATTGTTAATGTTAACAGCGTGAACCATACCCTCTTTGTCAAACAAGTGGTGGCCAGCAACCGGCTTGAATAAAGGATTAGCTTCGTTTCGAAGATAAATGTCGTTTATGCAAGGGGTGGTTCTGTCACAGGCTGTTCTGAGACGGAAGCGACGTTTTCAACAATTTGAACGGAAGGGTCAACGATTTTAGGAAGTGGGTGTTGAAGAAGCCATGGGTGTGTTACCTAAGTAACGGAGACTAACACTCGGGTGACCAAAATAGTAACGATCGAAGACATAAGTGACAAGAATAATCTTTTTTCAAAATGAGTGATCAAAATAGAATAAGCCCTTGACATAAGTGACCTCTTGTGAAGTTTACCCTTAAAAAATTATTAACCAATCAATGCTTAATACGTGACATAATTTTTTATATTTTTTCTAAAATTAAAAACTTAAAACATTTTTTTTAAAATAATTTTTCAAAAAATTTCAAAAATTTGCAATTTTTACAAACACAGTCCCCAAAATTCTCAAATTTAAACCCTCAAATCGCCACCCCACTTCCACCGTCGGTCGGCTCCTCTGAGCACACCCCTTTGGTCACCAGACCTAAGCGGTTATTTCTCTCAATACGACGTCGCCAGAAACGTCGAATGGTGTACCACTCGAGTATTGATTTTGCGTTCGACGTTTAGTTGGCATGTCGTTCGACGTTTCTGGCAGCGTTGTGTTGGGGGAAATGATCACCTAAGTCTGACGACCAAATGGGTGTGCTCAGGGGCGACAGAAGCGGCGGTGATTTAGGGGTTTGAGTTTGAATTTTTTTAGGGATTTAAGGATTGTTTTATAAAAATTAAAAATTTTGAGTTTTTTCATAAAAAATTAAATTAGTGTCACGTGTCAAGCATTGATTGGTTAAAAAAATTTAACACCCCTTAACGACGAGACACTTAAAATTACACCGATGTAAATTTTAAAAACCTAAAGTTTAAAAGAGGTATACTTTATGCTATTATTTTTCATTTAAGCCAAAATAAAATTATATTCTATTATTTGGTAAAGAAAATTATATTCTATTACTAAACATGTTTTTTTTTAATTGAGCAAACATGTTTTTCAATTTTAGAAAACCCAAAAACTAAAAATCGTTTCTTTAAAGATGAAAATGCAAAATATTTTGGAAACCAAATTTCTCCACAAGTATACCAAATAAAAACCCAATAAGTACACGTTTTCTTAAAATAGTAATCTAATTTATTTTTGAAAATTTACAACATAACATCAATACATTGTATAATTTGTATTTGCATATCGGGCCCAATAGTAAAGATATTCAGTATACTGTATACAAACACAAGACCATCTTTTGTATATAGAGATAGTTATTATTTGATATATTATTAGTGTATGAAAATACACAATCAAATCTATTTGAACTTTAAAACTTAAAATTAAATTTTCAATCCTAAAATTTTAAATTTTAAACTCTAATAAATTTAATATTTTCTTGTGTGTTACTTTTTAGTTTAGACTATGTGAATGGATTATAGCTTCATACAGAGAGAAAATTATCTGATACATAAATTATATAAAATTATATAATCATATTTATTGTAGAGTTTATGAGTTATATTTATGATTTAAATTTAAAATTTTGAGTTCAAAAATTCTAATTTTAGAGTTTAAAATTCAATAGGCAAGCTGTTTTATATTGCAAATTACTCTCAATATACCCTTCCACTTATCTCGGTTTCATCAGTTTTTTTAGGAGAAATTTTATCGCCCGTCCCACCTCTTCGTCCATGGTCTTAACTAATAAAAGTTATCTATTTTATTAATTCTTTTTATGTCATTTTTTACCAAGTAAGTCTTCACATAATCACATGGTAAAAATTATTTGGCTTAAGGGTGTAAGAGGCCCTTGAACTTTTGAAAAATAATCAATTAAGCCTTTAAATTTTTTTTGCACCCAATTAAGCCCTTGAACAAAGAAATTTAATCAATTAAGCCATTGAACCAAAAAATTGAATCAATTAAGCCCTTTGACCAATTTTGACCATTAAATCTTGACCTTTTTTTTCTTCACATATTACCGGCACATAATACACTACAGTTCCATCATATTGCATTTACAAAAGAAATTCAAAAAGTATTTTTTATAAATTTTATAAGTTTTTTAGAACCTTTAAAGAATTTTTTAAATAAAATAAAAATTTTTGAAAACTGTCAAGTGGAAACATTGTGACATAGTGCACTGCAACAATGGACCGAACAAAACTATTAAGATTTAATGGTCAAAATTGGTCAAATGGCTTAATTGATTAAATTTATTGGTTTAAGGGCTTAATTAATTAAATTTTGTGGTTCAAGGGCTTAATTGGGTGTAAAAAAAGTTTAGGGGCTTAATTGATTTTTTTTCAAAAGTTTAAGGGCTTCTTACACCCTTAAGCCAAATTATTTTTAAATTTGATTTACAGTAAACATGAGTAAAGATTCACTTGATAAAAAGATAACATGAAAAAAATTAATGAAATAAATAATTTTTATTGGTTGAGACCATGAATGACATGACAAGCCTATGATATAATTTCTCTATTTAAGCATTTTTTTCTTTGTTTTTACTCAAATAAATGAATGTTAATAAAGAGGAGATTTAAGCATACATGCACGCTCAATCTCTTGTGTCTCAGTGGTAAAAGATGATGTTCATCACATTGGTGACTCTAGTTCGCAGTGTTGCCATGCTGTGTGTGCCTTCTTAAAGAAAGACTAAAAAAGTTTGAACAAATGTTACCCTTGCATCACATCAGCATATTAAAAAAAAGAGTATACATGCACTTTTAATTGTATCGAGAATTGTGTGCCTTCCTACTAAGAAAGTTTGAACAAATGTTTACCCTTGCATCACACCAGCATATTAAGAAAAAAGAGTATACATGCACTTTTAATTGTATCGAGAATTAAGTTTTCATTTTTAATTATAGATTAACCGGACCCTTATTTTAAAAATCATGATTAAATGGGTCCATCTAATTATATAATTGTCGATCACTTAGGTTTATTGGTGTGACATTATTTAATTGGTTGATTTTTCTTTAAAACCATTAAACATTAAAAAATAAAATTTATAAATTATTTTAATAATTATAAAATTTCTAAAAATTATTAAAAAATAAAAATCTTTTTTTTTTAATTTAATATAATTAATAAATAATTAGTATATGCGACATTAAACTCTTTTTACATGAAAGTGTATAATATTAATAATTTAACTCTTGTAATATATATTTTCTCTGTCCTACTCAAATTGTCCCTTATTAATTTTTTTAAAAGTTAATTTTTTAAATTTTAATCACACTTATTTTAAAATATTTTAAATTATATAAAATATATATTTCAAAACTAGTTTATTAAAGGTTTTTAAAAAAATATTTTTATATACTTATCAATAATAAATTTAAATAATAAATGATCAAAGTTAAAAAAATAATTAATTCAAAAAAGTCAATAAAGAACAGTTTAACTGGGACGAAAGGAGTACAAAATAAAAATCTAGTTTCCCCCCTTTTTCTCTACCAGCTACAAGTCCCTCTTTTTCTTTTGATATTATTGGTGTCGATAATAGTTTTGATATTGGTCGTCGATCGTCGGTGTTCATTTGTATCATTGTTTTTTCATATTCTACTTTAATTTGTTATTTTTATTCAGTTTTTATCCTAAATTTTGATATAATTTTTTTTGTTTGATTTTTCTTTTCACATATTTTGTGCATGTCCTTCTGCCTTTATGGCACGTTATAACTATGCTCTTGTGGCACACTTTACTATGCTCTTGTGGCACGTTTCTTCTGTCTTATGGCACGTTGCTTGCCTACCTCTACGGTAAATCAGTGATCGTGTAAAAATTTTCACGTCGCTCATATTTTTTTTTGAAAGGTAATGTTGATTTTTATTCATAAAGTATGCGCTAATTCGAGCCTCGTTAAAAAACCTCCCTAACCTAGATGGAGGAAAAAGAGTGCATCGAATCAGTGCTTCTACATTTTGAAACGTCTCAGTACATCTCACACAGTAACGATTAAACAAAACACAATCTTCCACAAAAATAACCACTGCATTTTCAACGAGCCAAACCTTTAAGCATCGTATCACAACATGGGCAACTGTATTCCACTCGAAATCCACCCTGTTGGTATCCTTCTGTGAATTTCCACCATTGTATTTTCCATCCACCGGGAAATCTCATACCAGTAGGTTCGTTTGCCTGAATGACATTGGTTCCAACCCTCTTCTCCACCCATGATCTATACACAATTTCACTTCCAGAATCATGCTTGTATTATGGGATTGGGATGTTCAACAACTACACAGCTTACAATCTGCTGTCTTGTCTCACAGGTTCGTGAAGCCCCCTGCTTGGCTAGCACATGTGCAGCGTCATTCGCTTCTCTGTAACTGAAAACTAGACTCCATTTGTGCCTGTAGCATAAAGCCGTAATTTCCTTAGCTAATGGTACAAAGACAGTAGGGGAGCTATTTGGATCTTTAATCCATTTGATAGCTAACTCGCAATCGGATTCTATGATGAGTGAATGCGAACCACTCCATTGCGACTTTGCAAACAATTTACATGCCTCCAGGATGCTCAGCATTTCCGCTTGTGTGGGATCTGCCCTCCCAATCGACTTGAAGAATTCTGCAAGTTTGACACCCTCATGGTCCCTGAGGATTCCACCAATGCCAGTTGTTCTATTCATTCCTTTTACTGCCGCGTCCACATTGAATTTTAACCAACTCATTTCTGGCCCCTTCCATTCAATCAATAACGGTCTTCTCTTGAGGTTTGTTTTAATTTCCGTTGCAGTTGGGTGACGCACGAAATCGCACACATTTAGGCAACATTCTGGCCATTGAATCTTGCACCAGTGACCGGTTAGAAGCAATGATGTTTCGAAAATTTCTTCCATACTCCAATTTTTCTCATTAAACACTATATCATTTCTAATTACCCACATGGTCCAAACAAAGGCACGTAAAGCCATCTCCCATATTGGTTTAGAGGCTATAGCAGTGGTTAGGGAGATCTCCCATAATGGTTTGTAGGAAAATTAATTAAAACACAAACTTGTACAAGCTCTTTGATGTCCCTCTTTCACTCTGTCAGATCTTTCACGTCGCTCATATTTGATTTATTATTGTCGTTAGTCTATTAGTGATTAGATTTTCGTTTGTGGTTGTTTACCGATGTATTCAGATTTATCTTGCAAATCAGCCTGTAATTTTACTTTGATTCACGCGACACTCCTTCATCATATCTAAAGCTCCTAATTGAACAGAAACAACAGAGTATTATAGACAATTATTGGGTTACTATGGATGATAGACGTCGAATTCAAAAGAAGACTATAATTGTTATTGCGCCTTCAGTTTTTATTTTATTTTATTTTATGTTTAAGTTTTTTTTTGTTAATATAATCCCTAAAATTCTCTTTCATTAAAATTATTTTAATAAAATTCAAAATTGTTTTAAGATTAAAAAAATTGTTTGAAACCCCGAAAACATACATACTACCGGAAATATGTATGAAGTCTTGTTTTCTGTATTTGTTATCATCGTCTGCGCAACTTTTTTGTGGCAATAAATCCGAAATATCGTTTTTGATTTTATTTATTTATTGGCTTAAGGGTGTAAGAGACCCTTGAACTTTTGAAAAATAATCAATTAAGCCCTTAAACTTTTTTGCACTCAATTAAGCCCTTGAACAAAGAAATTTAATCAATTAAGCCATTGAACCAAAAAATTGAATCAATTAAGCCCTTTGACCAATTTTGACCATTAAATCTTGACCTTTTTTTTCTTCACATATTACCGGCACATAATACACTACAGTTCCATCATATTGCATTTACAAAAGAAATTCAAAAAGTATTTTTTATAAATTTTATAAGTTTTTTAGAACCTTTAAAGAATTTTTTAAATAAAATAAAATTTTTTGAAAACTGTCAAGTGGAAACATTGTGACATAGTGCACTGCAACAATGGACCGAACAAAACTATTAAGATTTAATGGTCAAAATTGGTCAAATGGCTTAATTGATTAAATTTATTGGTTTAAGGGCTTAATTAATTAAATTTTGTGGTTCAAGGGCTTAATTGGGTGTAAAAAAAGTTTAGGGGCTTAATTGATTTTTTTTCAAAAGTTTAAGGGTTTCTTACACCCTTAAGCCTTATTTATTTAAACATTTGATATTTTCTATTTCATAGTCATCTCAGCCTCAGCCGTACTAATTAATATTTGCTCAAGTTCGCCATTATTATGATCAAAACTATCTGCAAACATTTTAGATTTATTAGTTTATCTACTTTCCTCCGTCCATTTGTATCTGATTAGCCCAGAATTTTGTTCTCTCGATACTTCTCATGAAGTTAAATCCTCCTCAGTAATAAAAAAATCATTTTACTTATTAAACGACTAATTTCTGTCGTATTTTACATATTACTCCTATATAAAATCTCATTATTTAAATTCTTTATCATCGATATCAAATTTTATTTTAATTAAGAAGGAAATTAATAGCGAGTCCACATTCATCTACTTGTATTATTAATCCGAATGCCGCCATGCAACCACTTTATGGATGGAATCGGCATTTCGAATTTATTACAGAGGATGAGTGTGTCTATCTACCCTTTGTGCTTTAATTAATTTTCCTACATTCTTCATTAACTGTGTTCAAAGTTTAGACCGGTTTGTGTTCTATTAATGAATGCCGAGTGAAAGATCCGGCAGGGAATGTTCTCATTGGAGATCTCCCAGTCAAACCCTTTGTTTTGTTGGGTCTAATCTGTGTTGAAATTGGCAAGTGTTTGTCCACTTGGTTTAACAGGGAACCATTGAAATGGCCACCATTCCGATGATGTTCTTACATGTGCTTAGAATACGACGTCCATTGCATCTAGAACTCAGTGGCGTCCGGTAAGGAGAACAACACGAGCTACCGTTTAGAGCCTCCACCTTTTACCTTCATAATTTTACAAATTCTTCAAATGGCAATCTAATAAGTCAGTAGTTACCCCTTATTTTTTTAGTTGTATTTATTATGTTTTCTTAACAACACAATAAAAATGATGTGTTTAATATATTTTAATCACATTTTTATGATTTATTAATGAAATATTAAATTAATTGTTTAAAGTAATTCAATATATTTTCGTTCAGTAGGAATTATGGGCCCATTTTTTAGTTTTCGTTCATGGCCTTAAAAATGTCTTAACGACAAAAATATAAATTACGACAACGACTACTTTTTTTGCCGCGTTATATTTATTGCGGTCGTGGATTTTTTTAATAACATATGCTATCACGGACATAGCTATTGTGGATATCGTAATTTCGAAAAGTGTCAAAACCGCTATATAACAACCACTATAATAACTGTGGACCGCTATTTAAATCTTTGATTAACGGTACAATATTTCATATGTACTCTAGCTTGTCTTAAAAGCTAAAATGCACACAAAACAGCAAGGACAAAACCACGTTCACTTTGGGAGGGGCTCTTTGCCCTCACGCAGGGAATTATTTTTTATTTTTTAACAATTTTTTGAAATATTGAATTAATTATGAATTTATCTCGACTATCTTTTAATATTTATGTTTTGTCTTTTAACTCTAAATTCTGACTCTGTCTATACATAATACTGCTAAAAATTGTGGAAAGTTTAAGGGTTTCTTTCAAAACAGTGTGGATTGCTAAGTACTCCATTATATGGACTAGGATGGAAACAATAAAAGTATCTAATTTTGACATTCTGCTTGCATTGTTTGTAGATTTCATGTTTAGATTATGAAAAATCCACATTTTCCATGTCGTATATGAAACTTTCCTTTTTTTCTCTTTGGAAAGTGGGCAAATAGAATTATACCAAGCAATCCTTCTTGTACGGGAAAGAAGAAAAAAAGGAAGTCGTTTTGTTTTCATTTGAAGGCCAACCCATTTATGAGGTGAAACCATGGTTATAACCCAATCATGTCTCATCAAAAATCGTCGACTTGACCCCTAAACAGTAGCTATGCAATATGCTTTTAGACTACATTCTTAGAATCTTCATTATTCGATTGAACCGAATTAATCATTCGAAATTTAATTCGGATATATTAATCGATTAATCATTAAATAATTTATTAGCATAGAAGTTTGAATTTTTTTTACTATGTTCACTCTTGTCATGGTGTTATGCACTCTAAAGATACAATATTAATTGATTCAATTGGACCAAAAACAACATTGGTTTAAATTAATAATTAATGTTTATGAAACTAGTAAACTTGATTAATGAAGATTGGGAAAAGCCGAGTATAGTTTTCTGGTTTTAGATTTTTTTGGGGGGGTTGTTAGTTTAGTCCAAGTCAAGTTTGTAGTTAGCAAGGTGAGGCACGAGCGACCTACCAATTGTGGATTAGAATTTAGAAGAGGAGAGAAGCATTGACATGTGCCACATCGCACGGTCTACACGCCAAGTGTCGTGAAAACATGGGCACTGGTTTCGGCTCCGCACGGCGACTCTGCTTTGTCGCCTTGTGCCCAAATGCTGGCACATGACCCATGCCTAACCGCCATGTGCGGAAGTCATAAAATGACAACCCCATTGGCTACCACAGTAGTTCCACTTTCTTTTATACAGAAAATGATCTCTTATTTTTTATAACGAGAGACGGAGGCATGATTTAGAGCGGGAGTAAAATATAAATTATAAAAAATTAAGAGATAAATTTATAATTTATTCAATTTTTATATAAGAATATAAAAAGTAAAGGAAGAAAAATTTTCTATACTTTGTGGGGCAAGTAAGGATAGAGCTATGATCAAATATTAAGAAAGACAAGACTCTATTAAGCTTTTAAATTTAAAAATTGAGAGGAACAAAATCTTTATTTGACTAGTATTTAAACTTAGAAGGACCCCAAATATTATTACATCAAAATATTTTAGGAGGGACTCTTATACATAGTTCTGTCCCTGGGTGCAGCCGTGCAGAGCCCCTCCTGACCATTTACCTTCTTATTGTTTACAATTATCATTTTATTAGTAGATTAATTTTGATTAGAGGTTATAAAAGTTTATAAAAGTATTTTTTTCTCGGCAAATATAATTATTTATTAATAAAGATTTAATCATATATGCCTTGACCTTGTATGTGAACTTCGTTTGAAACCTCCCTAAACTTAGGTGGAGTAAAAGAATTACACATAATTTGTGATTCCAAAACTCGAACTCTTGACATTGTTTAAAAATTTAAGACTTCATCTTATTGGGTGATTCTGGGGTGCAACAGGGTTACGATACGATTAAGGTGTAGCACCAACTAAAATGTTACAACACAAAGAACTTAAAATGTTATCCACGACCTAAAATGTTACACTTTTTGATAATATTTTAGGTTGGCACACCATAGCCATATTGTCACTCTGTTGTACGTTAGACCCTTGTGTCTTATTAGATCAAATAATTGTTAGATTCTTTTATGCTTCGTTTTTTTATAGTTTTTACCTTTCTGATTTTCAAGGCTTTGTCCTGGCTAATCCGAACTGACTTGTATCACACATTTGATTTTAGTGGGTGATTCTTCTAAGGATTTTCTACATACACAAAAACTCGAGACTCGCTTAAGTAATACTAAACTGCTTTCCACTTAAACCTACTCCTTTAATTTATACGATCGATGTTATTAATGATACATTCGATCATCAAATGCATTGTATCTGAATTTGTTTCTACCTAGAAAGCTCATGGCACAGTAGGATAAAAGTAAACCAGACATACTTTCTTCTCCTTTTTGTTCGGTGATAAATGACAATGGTTGAATTCCCGAGGTTCACGTTAATAGTTCCGGTGTTCGACAGGTAAAGTCGTTATTGGTCTGGAAACTATATGGTCTAATAGTAAAACCGGGAGTTGGTCTCCTCTTTATTGGACCGTTTCTTAAATCCCAATTTGTATTTTTAACTTCTATAATTAATTAGTGACATAATTAGCCTTATAATTTATTTAGTAGGTCACGATTACCACTTTATATATCTTTCTTCAACAACTTAGAATTATGAAACTAAAACTTTGATGCTGTAGTTGTGTTCTGTCAATGTTATGAGTTAGCAATTGAAAAAAAAATACTGAAAAATAAAGCACAAACAAGAATATAGTAATAAATTTTAAAAAATGTATGAACAGATATTACTTTGTAATTACCTTTAGATCATTAAAAAATTATATATTGCACATGAGAGCTTTAATTTGGTGGGTGAGTCTTCCCGTGAGTATTTTCTGCATACACAACGCCTCGAACCCAAAACATATTTAAGCGATACCAAATTGCTTACCACTTGGATCACCCAGTTGATCAACATGTAGGATATTTTAATAACTTATCATTGAAATTTATATAAATTTATATAAAATATCAATATTAATATCCAAAGTCTCTTTACTGAGTTGAAAATCCATCGTTGGCTATCAATTAATAATTGATAGACCGGAAGAAATTTTATGACAGAGTTGAATTGTGTAGGGTTGGGTTTTGTTTTGTTTTTTTACTTGTTTAATTTAATTAAGTTTTCTATTTTTTACAAACCAAAGTTAGAGGATTACGGGTCAACTCATTATATTTTTTTGTACAATTAATGTCTATTTTATGGTTTACATGTTCGTGATTCTTTTCTAATAAAGTTATGAAGTCATTATGATAACACATCCAAAGTGAACTTTATAATATTAAAATTTGTATGATATACTAAAAATAACACAAATTATTATTAAATTTGATATACTTACAAAAAAATTGGAATCTTCTATAATTATTTTATAAAAATATTTGAGTGTTTTCAAAATATCGTATCTAAAATTTAAACATAAATTCTTTTTTTTAAATATAATATTTATCATTAATTTTAATGACTTATTAATTACTTACGGAATAATATAAATACGCTAAAATATACGAAATTGTCAAATGTAATGTAAAGCGTCCAAACGATAAAAGCAAAAGATTGAAAAAATGATTTAAATACAATCTGTGGTGCAGTCAGTTCACCAGGTTCATTGTATTAAGGAAACCTATTTTTTGTCTTTTATTCATTTTTTTAATTTTACATCTTTGTCGAGTATAATTTAAAATTCAGCAGCATATTCCAGCTTCTTGAGATAAGCAAAAAGTGAAACCACAATACTATAAAGAAATAGAAATAAAAAAGATATAAATTGTTATAATTCATATAGGAAAAGCTCTTTATTAGTTTTATGGTCAATTTGATATTATTTTTAAAAATATTTTTGTATTGGTTGGTATAAAATTTAAGTATTTAGTATTTGTTTTTTAATAGCCTTAATGTAGTTACAAAATAATATTTGTTCATATATATTATTATCCATTTCACAATGCACACACTTTGTAGATAAAATGATTTGAACTTAAACTTCTTCAGACGAACACCATCCGTTTTTCACTGAGACCCGTCGTTAAGTTTTAATATTTGTTATCAAAAGAATATTTTTAACTAGATAGAATTACTTTGATAATATAAGAGAATTTATGATATAAATAAAAACAAAAGAATAATTTTACTTAAAAATAATTTTTGGATACACGTAATTTAGTTATCTATTTCTGTTCTGCTACAATAAATACAAAGTCAAAAGCTTCTTTTAACCGTATACAAAATCAAAAGCTTTACGAACCTACAAGTGTTTTAGTAGAAAAACAGATAATGTTTATATTAGAATCAGTGGTGGATTTAAATTTCGTATCAAGTGGGTTCAAGAAAATCAAAAGTAAAAATCTTCTGCCCCCTAACCATGTCTCCTTATATGCTCCTACTAAAACATTTAAAATTAAATTCTAAGTCCTAACCATAATTTTCATATCCTAAACACTAAAAATACACCATATCACTAATTCCCTATACCCTAACCCTAAGCCCCAACCTTAAACCACAAACCCTAAACCCACTATTTTAAAATGAAGGCACCAATGAGAGAATAGTTAGGGGTAGATGATTTTCATCCGAAAATCAAAGTCAAATTCAAAAGAACTAAATTTTTTTGACAATTAATAACTTTGCCTATTAGAAAGACGAGACTTTAAAATAATTTGAATCTTGAATTATTATTCTTTTAGCCAAAATAATTTGAAAATACTAAAGAATTTAATTAAGGGTCCATAATCATCTTTTACTTCGGTTTTGTATATATTATTTTATTTTTTACTTGAGTTTAACCACTTTAAGTTTCATGTGGTGGATCAAGTAGGGTCAAATACATTTAAAATTCGTTTCTCTCCCAAACTTTTATGCTTTTGTAATGGTCCAAATCCGATCAACGAGATTTGGGGGAAAAACAGATAAGAGAGAAGAAGAAGAGAATAGGAGAGAGACAAGAGAATTGATTTCTGGTATTCGATAAGGACAATTACAGCTCATGACACCCTTAATACCCTATTCTCCCGGACGGCATCGTTTTATCTAATTACAAAGCTCTCAAACGCTGCGTTTCATTAAAGCAGCTCCCAAATTTAAACTAAAAAAAACTGACAATAACTAACAATTAAAATGCCATTCTCCAACGGCTATTTCCTACTTAAGGCTCGTGACAGCTTTTTACAAGGATTTTCTAGACTTAAGTGGGTCAGTTGACCCCACTAATGTAACACCCGTGTTTTGGGCCTAGGAGTTAACCAGGTTTATAGTTCGAGTCAAATAAAATTTAATTAAATAATTCAACCTAAAATGTGGTGTAATTGAGCTTTAGTGAAAAGGGAGGGGCTTATGTTGTAATTTGACCCTAAAGTCTCTAAAAGCTAGACAACTTTAAACCAAAAGTTGTCGTCTTCCTCCCAACACCCATTTCCAACGTTAAACCCCCCAAATCTCTCTTCAAAAACCCTTTCAAACCTAAAGCACTATTCCATTCAATATTCTCTTCAATCCAAGGGCTTTCTCAAAGGTAATTATGTTTTCTAAATCTCCTCTTTATTCCCTATCTAATCATTGTCTTAGATTTCAAAAATATGGGGTTTTGGAAATTAGGGTTTATATTAAAGTTTGAATTTTTAAGGGGTTTTCTAATTGGTTTTGATAAATTGAGTTAGGGCTTTAGTTAATCATGTGAAAATGTGTAACATATGTCAAATTGGTTGAATTTGGGTGAAAATTCGTAGCATGTTCTTGAGGTAAATTTTAAGGTAGTAAAATTTGGGTTTTTGGTGGGTTTAATTTTGAAATTGAATGGCTGATGGTCTACCTATGTTAGGAGGGTGATTTGGGATGTTTTGGAAATCATTTGGGTGTTTGGAAATTGAGTTTTCAGCAAGGCTTTAGGGGAGCACGAAAATTGGGATTTTAGGAGATTATGTGGTTTGGGAATTTGTGGAATTTGGGTTGTGTTTGCAAAGTAAGTTGATGGTTGAGTTTAGCATTGAATTGGGAAGTAATGTATATGTTTTGTTTGGCTAGAAGCAAGTGGAAGCGTGGAAGAGGCTTTGGGACCGAATCCGGGTTCATAGGAGGATTGTTTCGATTTGCTAAAGAAGGGCGGTGAGTGGTTTCAACTTGTTTTAAGTTTGGTTCGAGTATGTGTAGTGGGAGTGTGTGTGAAGTGTGCTTGGTAGGCCACTCATAGTTAATTCAAGTTGTTGATTTAACCATTGATATCCATGAATACATTTATGCTTGTTTAACTATGCTATTATGATTGTGGTTGATGGATGTAAGTTTATCTTGATATGCATCTATGAGATTGAGCATGAATGTGGTTGATGATATATATATGATGTGGTTATGATAATTGGGACTAAAATAATTACCGGTTGTAAATGATTGATCATTAGGATAGTGTGCACACAAATTGAGTCAAAACGTACGTGGCCTTGATGGCGTTAAGTCATCAAGGAGGAGTACGGTGATGTAACATTCCACCGGAAGCTTTTATTACATTTCTACGGGATGATGAGTGGAATCCCATCCGTAGGGCATGTGGCGATGAGTGGAATCCCGCACATGCAAGGTCCGGTGATGAATGTAATCCCACCGAGGTAAAGTGTTGTTGAGGTTTAAATCCGCACAATCGGGGTAATTAAAGTGGCCAATTAACTTGTTCATACATTGTAATATGTGATGATGATATATGTTGGTGATATATGGTGTTGCTACATGATGTTGATATTGATAATTGAGCTTGGTAGGATCGAGAAACCATATATGCCACTTGAAAGACTAGCTAGGTCTACTTGATTTTATGCCTATGCTTGATGTATGTAAGACTAGGATTAACATGCTTGAACCCTGCATTGTTGATGTTTTTCGTTTTAGAGCACCCTCACTAAGCTTATAGCTTACGCTCTCTATGTTCAACAATGCAGATCATTAGCGTGGTGTTAGCTCGAGGTAAGGCAAGAAGGGCTTTCCAAGTTGTTGCTCAAGTATGGTTAATTTTGTAGTAGTTAAGCAATGTGACAATAGGGTGTGTTTGTATGAGCCTTGTATGACTCTTTGAAATGATGTTGTTTGGATTGATGTTTTGAATTGTAAAGCATGTAATACTATGATGAATGATGGTGTGTGATGGCATGCTTTAGATGCTTAGGTTGCCTTGTGTATGGGTGCAAACCTCTTGTGTTGAATTGTGCCATTTGGGCTCTTGAGCTTCCATGTATGACCTTAAATGCTGAATTTGCTCTTTTGTTGGAATGTCATGTTCGAATGCCTTGACTCATGTTGATTGCTACCTATGGCTCATGTATGATTGCTTAAATGTTAGTATGTGCAAGTCTTATGAGTGTTAATTCATGCCTTTGGTCCTTTTTAGGCTCTTATATATGTCTATGCATGATCTTAGTGTTCTTCATAGTTAGGAAGTCTTTAGAGTTGGGCAGTAAGTGATCCCCTGCACTATGGTTTCGAAACCATGAGTAAGGTTTCGAAACCTTTGCAGAAATCTGGGTTTTCAGACCTTACTGCCAGCCTAAGTTTCGAAACCTTTAGGGAAGGTTTCGAAACCTTTGCAAAATCTGGGATTCCAGACCTCACTGCCGGCCTAAGTTTCGAAACCTTTGAGGGAGGTTTCGAAACCATGGGTAAGGTTTCGAAACCGTTGCAGAAATCTGGGTTCCAGACCTTACTGCCAGTCTAAGTTTCGAAACCATTTGAGGAGGTTTCGAAACCTTTGCTTAAAACTGCACTGTTTGATTCTTGTTGGCCTTTTTAAAGAGAAAAACCCATAGGTATTAAGATGCCTTTAGTCAAGATTTAAATTTGGCTGTTTGAATGTGGTTTGGGGTTCGAATGTGACAAGATTAAAATGAAAAAAATTATAGGGTTGCTAACCGAGGGGGAACCCTTTGGGTTTCGCTTCGGTTTTCCCCGTGTGGCCCACTCGGATCGGTCATCCGGCCAGACCGGGACGAGGGGGTTACAACTAAACTACACTTCAATCCGCCTATGCCTAGAAGATACGGGTTCAATTCACTTTGTCTATAAGATATATACACATCGTTAAAAAGTTATGAGTATGTATGAACGTGTACTACCTTATAATAGTGTAAACAAAAGCCTTACAATGAAAAGAAGTTCCCTATACATTTTTTTGAACATAACCCTATACAATATTCTATTGTATAAAGAGATTATTATTTACTAAATTAGTTCTATTTATAATTTTTTTTCTTCTGTAGGTTAAAATTTTCCTACACAAGACAAATGTCTAGCAACTCAAGTTTAAAATCGCACCTTAATCTTATCCAGCAAAAGCTTGCAGCTTTTAAGCGTAAACTCTGAAATTTTCCTACATAAGACAAATAGACAATGATGCTGGGGTATGGTAGTTTTTGTCCCACAAAGAGTTAATAATTTATTTATATATATATATATATATTAAAATATTAGATAACATGTGGAACAGTGCCGAATCTATTGTGAAGGACAGAGAGAATACTAGAAAAAATGAAAAAGAAAAACATAAAACCATATCCATGTGTTTTGTTCTGTCAGGAGAAACTTATTTCTTCCAGGTTTGGATTTGTTGTTTAAATAAGAGAATGAAATGCATGTATGTCAACACAATTTTAGGATTTTGTTTTGACATCAGGATTTGTGCCGTGTGGCGTTGGAACTCAATATCAACTGTTTTTTTTATCCTCACAGCTAAAAATGGTTGGATTCCTTTGTATGATTAGTATTTTCCCGGACCAAAAATAAATAAAAAATTGAATACATGTAGAAATAGGATAGAAATTAAGGGCTAGAGAGAGCTTCACAAGTAAAAATAAAATTACTCGAAATATTCAAGTACTAAATATATATTTAAGCCTAATCAGCAAAAGTTTAGCAGATTAATAGAATAATGAAACATTCACATGATTGGGCAGTTCATAATGCAATCTAGGACAGCCTCCGGCTGATAATATAAACAATTTGAGAAACCATGTTCTCCATCTTCATCATACAACAACAATCCGAAAACCCTTTGTCTTAAAACATTTAAAAAATGAAAAGTAGAAATAATATTATTATAAGATATAATTTAATTTAAATTCGATTCCCTTCATTTAAACTTTTGAAATGATTTTAAAGTGGATATTCAACAATTTCATTACTCGAAATTTAAAAATATAAAGAAAAAACTCATGTGAGTTGTAGCTGTATGAATCAATCCCGGTTGTCAAAAATTCTAGTCAATTTTCATGGAAAAGAAAGTAAATGTAAATAAAGGAGGGAATTTTGGTTTAAGAATGGGAAGAGTTTAATGTAAAAATATAAAAAAGGAATCTCCCATTATTTATTTACTTGGAAAGTTTAGAGCTTTCCCTAACTTTTTCCTTTGATGTGGACTTGTTGTCTTATTCCTCTGAATTAAAAAAAAGAAAGAGAGAGAAGATGAAGAAAAAGAGCCATCTCTTAGCTTTTGTCTTTATTTACCTTTGATTGTTCTATAAATTACTCACTTAAGGCTTTTCCCCAACTCCCTCTCTCTTTCTCTCTAGACATTTTCTCATAATTTTTCCCCCTTTGATTTCATTTTTCCATAGGACAGTACCTTAAAAATGGAAGATTTGGGTTCTTTCTGGAATTATCAAGAGGTTGGTCTTTTTCTTACTCATTTCTGTTTTGTCTCAATGGTGTTCCTTTTTTATTCAGTGTTAATGGTTTCCAATTTTCATGTTTTGACAGGGTTTTGATGAACTGAAACTGAAGCTTCAATACACTGCAATGGAGCTTGAGTCTGTGAAAATGGAAGCGAATGAGCAAATAAATAAATACAGGGATGAGTTAAAGCTGATGCTCAATCTCCTCAACCTTGCTTACCAAGAAAGAGACGAAGCAAAGCAGCAGTTGCAGAAGCTACTCAACAAGATAATGCCTTGTGAAACTCCCCTTATGATTGCAGCCAAAACAAACTCCAGCATAACTGAGTCAAACAGTTTATCAGACACGTACAATAATCATCAATCTCATGGTTCTTCCCCTGTTGATTCCTTGTTCGAAGCCGTCACTTCACCGGATTTTCCCACCGTTAAAATGGGTGATTCGAGTGGAATGGGGCTTTTGAATCAACCCTTTGGTTGTTTATCGACAGGGTTGGTTGATGCTGAAACAGCCGTGGTTGATGACTTGGCAAAGGGGAAAACTTTGCCTGAAAAAGGGAAGCTTTTACAAGCTGTAATGGAAGCTGGGCCTCTGCTTTCGACACTGCTTGTTGCCGGTCCTCTTCCTCAATGGAGAAACCCTCCTCCTTCCGACACTTTCAAAATCCCCCCTGTTTCTATTAAAGGCTGTGATTCTAAAACTGAGAGTAAAAAACCAGTGGCTAGTCCGAATAACGGTGTTGTTCGAAAACGAGTGGACTCGTCATTGTACCATGAAATGACTCGTGCGACTCAGCAAATGTGTTCATCGGCCATGTGGAGTTTTGGAAGCTCTGGTTCTGCTTCGGGGCTGAGTTCGGGTGCTGGTGTTAACAATCAAATCACACTGACAAAGCGGCAAAGGATTTAATGAGTTTGGCTTCATTTTTGTAAACGGTAAAGAGTTGAGGGTGTGATGGTGTAAATTTGATACTTTGGGGGGTTGAATTGAATGATAGATATATCATAGTTGTTTTACATGTTTTTTTTTTATCACTTCTGGTTTATTCTTTTAAAATGTATTTCCTCCACTTTTGGTTCCTTTACAAAACTCAAAAACTCCGTTCAAATCAACCTGAATGAATCCAACTCAATTTCATTTCAACATATAGAGTTGGTATATTAAATCTAAACCAAGTATACTAAAAATTGATTAGATTCTGAATAAGTTGTTTAAATTCATCAGCATTTAAAATTTTAAAATAATCTGAAAAGTTTATGATTTGAAATGATTCGACGTAAAACTAACTCTTCAACTGATTGATGTCTAACCAGGGCCATCTTCTTTGTTATAGGCCACCCTAAGCAAGCATTCATTTAAGAACCCAAAACAAGACTTGTCATTAAACTGAATCGTGAAAGTTAAAAGAGTTACGTCGGAGAAGAAGCAAGTGTTGAGAGGATGGAGTGGTAGGCCCTTGTCTCCGGAAGGAGGCTGAAGGGGATGCCATTAATAAAACATACACCTTTTTCAGACCTCAATTGTACCAACCTTGCTCCTCCAGTATACACTTCACCAAGGCATGATAAGGACATAATAAATAATAATACCATTTCCAACAAGGGCTTGCAGAGTTGCAGTTTTCAATGTGAATTCAGATGTAGATATTCATAAACATCTCATCTATTTTGATAGATTAACATAATATATATTTTTGGCTTAATACCTAAATAGGTGATCAAACTGTGCTTGTAGACCATTTTTAGTGCTTAAACTATTTTTAGCTCTAAAAAATGCCTAAAATTTTAATTTTAGTCATTATAGGTGTCTAACCGTTAACTACCGTTATTTTTATTAAAAAATAATTTTTTATTTTTTAATTTAATTTTTTAACTTATTTTTTTAAAAAAAAAACTTAAATTTCTCAAAATTCACAAAATGTCCCCAAATTCAGAATTTTTAACTTCCACAGCCGAATCCGCCGTTAATGGTTTGGTTTCGACGCCGCCTCCATATCTGCCATTGAATTGCTAAGATCATTTTTCTAACCACCCACTTCCGGTAAACAACGATAGGTGTATCAATCGACTTCTTAACGTTAAAAGAAGTCAAAATTACGAAAAGAAGTCGTCGACACACCTGCTATCAATTGGTGGTCCGACAACAATAGTGGTGGCCTCCAGTGAGGTAGCAAACGGCAACAACAACAATAATTTGGGAATTTGGGTTAAGAATTTGAGATTGTTTTGTAAAAATTTATAACTGTTAATTTTTTAAAAAATAAATTTTATTTAAAAATAATTAAAAAATTAAAATTTTAAATGACCAAAATTAAAATATATTTAGAGCTAAAAATAATTTAAGCACAAAAAATGATCCACAAGCATAGTTTGAGCACCTATTTGGGTATTAAGAATAATTTTTTTTGGGTGACATGATATTTAGAGATTAAAAATATAATTCTATCCAAATCTAAAAAATAAAAGATGCGATTGAAAATCAACCATTCCCGTTTATTAATATGCCCTTCAAAGACATGAATTCAAATCGCATCAGAATCGACTTGTGATTCTCGTCACTCTGTAAAACCGCATATAAACACACCAGGAACACTATCAATTTTCATTCACCCATTTGAAACCATACCCAAGTACCCTTAGACCATAGTTCAGCAAAAACATACATGATCCAACAAAACAGTCAACATCAGTCTCAGATGATAGACTCAAGATCCGAATGATCTGGACTTCCAACTGAAGAATCATCACAGTTTAACTTAAAGGAACCAGTCGTTGGAGGCAACCATCATACCATAAGGCTACAGAGGCAAGTCCTTTTGTTTACCATTCAACGACAACACATAACATTAGCAGTGAAGATGGCGGCTCAAGAGATAACTACGTCTCTCATCTTTGTTCCCAAATATTAGCAATGAGATGTGAGAGGACCATGATAGTTTAAAGGTCCATACCATAAAACCCATCACATTCCTTTTTCAAGGATTGGATGGGCACTTCTCATCACTTTACAGGTGATAGAAGGGTGATCAGATCAAATCTGGATTCGAATGAATAAGATGACATACCAGATCACAAGACAAAGTTTAAAATGCAGTCACATTAAACCAATTCTGAAAACAGATAAATCAAAAATCACAGAAGATAAAGTGGCAGTAAAGAAAGATAACAGCTTTAAAAGCTAAAATTAAATATTCCTGCTCAGTCTCAAAGGTAACAGTCTCACTCTTTGCCAAACAAAGCAAAAAATTAAACCTTCAAAATAAGGTAGTCAACAACTGCTTAGATGATTCCAATTTTGTTTGCCACATCCAATGCATCGTAATCAGGGGTCAACCTAACATATGCCTTCTTTGTGCCATCAGGCCTGAATCATGAGAAACATGTTTCATTAAAACAATGTCCATAATATTGTGAGCATAAAAGAAGGGTAGCAAATAAAGGCTAAATGAATGTGTGTACAGTTCTACACAGGTAGGTAGCCTTCTAATAACAAATAAGTTAGCCCAAAGAGTGTCAACTGATCTACTGGTCTACGAACTTATGCAGAAGAAATTATACTTACCTAAAAAATAAAAGCTACAGGACATGAAAATGGTTCACAAGCACAAATAAAGTTCTTTTTACCTGATCAAGGTGTTAACTTTCTTGGCCTGAATATCGTACATCTTCTTCACAGCATCTTTGATCTTCTTCTTGTCTGCACGGATGTCGACAATGAACACCAAAGTATTGTTGTCCTCAATCTTCTTCATCGCAGACTCAGTTGTGAGGGGAAACTTAAGAATCTGATAATGATCAAGCTTGTTCCTTGGTGGAGCACTGATGCGTGGATACTTAGGGTTCCTATCTTTCTTCAAGGTCCTTGGCCTGTGAAAAGTAACCTTGGTTCGGATCTTCTTGGCCTTCTTCTTAAAAGTGGCTCCAGTTTTCACTGCTTTCGCAGCCTTCAAGGCCTGTGCCTTTGGATCTGCCTTCTTCTCAACTGCATAATATACAACAATCCAAATAAGTAATGGAAAGAAGCTACGAATACCATTAGTAGAATAGGTTGTATTTTAGAAGAAACTTAAGCACTGCATCTCTGTACCATTACAAAAAACCATATCCTACAAATATCACTTAAAGAATAAATTCTAAAAAACAATCTCTATTTGACATTCACACGGTTCATTAGCATACAAATGATAAAGCAGAATAACGCAAAGGTACAATCATTCAACCTAAATTGCACCTAAGCCAAAATATCATATTCAGCTTAAGAGACATCACCAAATTCAAATCACTTCCAATGAAAGTGATTAACCAAATATGGGGAAAACCCTACTCCAGATTCCAAAATCCAAAAGCCATGAAATAAAAAAATCATGTTAAACACAAATTTTTAGTAAAATTTTCTTTCCCCTTATGAATCCTACACCAGAATACAGTAAAGAAGAAATCAAAACCGGACTTCAGTAGCAACGAAATGAAAAGCTAAAGTTAGAGAAAAATCCTACTCCAGATTCCAAAATTCAAAAGTAATGAAAGTAATGTTCAAATCCAAATACCTTTGGGAGCCATTGGTTATAGCTGCGTCAACCCCTTCTAAACCCTAAATCAGTAAAAGAATTACAAAACAAATAAGCTTGAAATCTTTTATAATAAAATCGAAAGAAATGAGAAAGAAAAAAAGGGCGGAAAGGCGGACCTGTGGATGAGAAGCGAGCGGCACTAGGGTTTGCTGGAGGCGGGTGAAGTGGAAACTAGGGTTTATATAAAAGAGCTTCTTAATCGCATAAAACCCAATGGGCTTATTTAATGGGCCAATAAATCTTAAACTGTACCGTTAACGAGCTCTGCTTCGTATTCTATGACCAGGATCAAGATTTGTTATATGGGTTTAATTAAGTTTTGGTTCGAGCAGTTTTATCGCAAGATACGTGTGAGTTTTATTAAATATTAAAAACCGAATATATACTATCATGCTATTATATACGTGTGAGTTTATTGTTTGTGTTGGTTTGTTTAGCACTCTTGTTACTCTCTTTTTTACAAGCCACATAAAAATGGTGAAATTATGCTACTAGTCCTTAATGTCCTCATGTTTCACAGTTTGAACTCAAAAGTTCACAATATGTTCAGTTTGGTCCTACACTTACCCTTATTTAAAATGTAAAAAAAAGGAAAATGTGAATCGTGTAAACGAGCTTGTTCGTAAATATAAATAAACCAAACACACATTTGTTCGTGTTTATTCGTTTATTAAATAAAAATAAAAAATTTATTTATATTCCTTTATTTAATTTAATAAACGAACATAAATAAATATTATACCAACCCATCATCACTAGGGATGTAAAAACAAGTCAGAACCTGGTAACCTGATTGAAACCTGCCCGAGTCAGAACCTGATTTGACCCGAGTTTTTGTTGACCCGAACCCGATCTGCAACCGACTGTTGTTGATCCGAACCCGAATTTGACTTGTTACTGTAGCAACCGAACCCGATCAGCGTCTGACTGAAAACGACCCAAACCCGAATTGGACCTGTTAATTTGGACCTGAAACCCGACCTGCGTCCGACTGAAAAGAACCCGAACCCGAAGCCGACCTGGCAAATAACCGAAATTACCCGACTGAATTGACCCGATATCCGATTTTACCCAACCTGAAATGGACCCGACCTGAAAATGGACCCGACCTAGAATGGACCCGACCTGAAATGGACCCGACCTGAAATGGACCCGACTGAAATGGACCCGACCTGCTTTTAAACCCGACCTGTTAAGTGACCCGACCTGTTCTTGACCTGAGCTGAAATTAACCCGAAACCTATGACATGATGAATTAAAAAATTTATAAAAGTTGATATATCATATACATATATAATGTATATACATATACACTTACATATATTGATATAGGTGATGTATATATATATTAAGTACTAAAGTTTGAAAAAAGAATAAGTAATTGATAATTTATGAAAATAAAAAATTAAATGAAGAGTTGTTTTTAATTTTAAAGTTTATTCATTAACTTGAATAAAATTGTAAACTTACAAATTATAAAAAATTAAATAACAATTGTAAACTTATTTGTAGTTTATAAAATTTACTAAAGTTATAACATATGTATAGCATTTGTAGTTCAAAAATTTATAAGTCTACAATTTTATTTTTTTATACTTAACAGTTAACACTTAACACTTAACAGATTCTTCAAGTTTGTAAAACTTAGTGAAATTATAACTTATGTATAATATTTATAATTGAAAAAAGATTAAGTAAATTTAGAAATTATAAAAAAATTGAAAGTCTACAATTTTAATATTTTATACTTAACAAATTCAAGTTATAAAAATTGTAAGTCTTCCTACAACTTTTGCAGTTCAAAATTGATAAAGTTATAAAATATATGATTTTACTTAATTAGAACAGATTAAGTAATTGTTGTCTTAAGTTACAAAATGTAGAATTAAGTTAAGATATAAAATAAAATTCATACACTTAAGTAAAAAAATTAACAGATATAAAATAAAAATAACTAGAAATTAATTTTGAGTTAACAGACATATGTGTGATGGATGAATTTAAAAATTAATAAGTTGTGATGGATGAATTTAAAACAAATTATTTAAAATTTAAATCAATTTATTAATTGTGATCATTAAATTTAAGAAATATTTTATTTTAAAAAATTAATTATAACTATTAATATAATAAAAAAATATTTTTTAATTTAGGGGATTTTTTTTGAATTAATGGGGGAATTTTTTTTTATTGATAGAAAATTATGAGGGGGAGTTTTGGCACCATATCAAACAAAATGGGGGAATTTAGCACTATATGAAACAAAAATAAAATGGGGGGTTGCCGCCATTTGAACAAAATTGGGTTTGGGGTGGTTTGCCGCCATTCAAACAAAATTGGGTTGGGGGGATTTTCCCGCCTATAAAACAAATTGAGAGAGGTGAGATTTTTTATTTATTTAGGGGTTAATTATGTTTTAGGTCCTTCCTTAATTAGATGGTTAGAGTTTAGGTTTAATTTTTTAAATTTTATTTAATTAGGCCATGCTTTATAAATTAATTAATTATTAAGCTTTTTGGTTTGCTTTAAATTTAATTTGGTCATCGTAGATTTCGTAAGTAATTAGGTTTAATAATTTTATTCATTTGTAATTTGAGCTGTAACTAATAATTTGGTTTTAATTTATTTTTAGATATGTCCTTTTTATGTTTCAATTTATTTTGTTTGTTAGATTTATGAGTTTATGTTTAGGGTTTAATGGTAAGTGTGTCAGGCTCCGTTGGATTTTTAGGCCAAAATAGAAGTAAATATTTAGAATATAAGGGATGTTGAAAAATATTTGAGGATATAGGCCATTTTCTACAGTACACGGGGACCTCGCCACCTGCACATGGCGAGGTGTGAGAAAAAAATTATTAAAAAATTGGACCTCGCCACCTGCACATGGCGGGGTTCGAGAAAAAAATATTAAAAAATTAGACCTCGCCACCTGCACATGGCGAGGTCCCCTGTGCACTGTAGAAAATGACCTATATCTCCAAATATTCTTCAATATCTCCTACATTTCAAATATTTATTTTTATTTGGATTATTCTCCAAAATTTTCCAAGTGTGTCAAGTTGATTGTTTGGGGCTATGAAATTAGTTTAGGGATTGTGTGATTATGCTTGCACTCTAATTATTGGTGAATAGTGTCTGTAAGATTTAGATATTCATGTTTGGGGTTTAGGGGTAAATGTGTCAACTTAATTATTTGGGGTTATGAAATTAGTTTAAGGATTAGGGGATTAGGCTTATACTCTAATTATTATTGATTATAAGATTTAAGGGTTGAGGTTTATGGGTATTGTTTTTTTTTTTGTTCAAAAGATAACTTTCCATTCATTAAAATAAAGCAAAAGGTAAACAGGCTTCAAAGAAGCTTACAGTCCTACATCCGAAAAACAGAAAACTAGCAACATAATATCGAAAAACAAAGGCAACCAACTGAGACACAAACTTAAGATCCGAAACAAGATAAACAACTCCTTGATCATAAGGAGAGAAGGGCCGTATCCACCATTGATCATGGGGATTCATCGGCAACGCAGGATAGCCATGGAAATCAAATGCAGGGAACAAGCATGTTCTTCGTCTAACCAAATAAGCCAGAACCACCGAGCCATCGCCTGAGAGCTCTATCCAGAGGCAGGCTTCCGTTACATCAGTAACGGCCCTTATCAAGGCAATCGACACAGCGAACATCATTCGGATAAAAACGGAGAACCAAGCTCCCTGACCTTTCCTGGCAAAAGACCCGTAAGTAAAAACAGGTTCGAAGCAGGCTCCCAGGCCTTTCCTCAGATCAGAGAGGGCGTAAACGTTGATCCTGTTCGTCTGGGAGAGCTCCATCCGGAGGCAGGCTCCCAAATCCATCGTAGAAATGGGCCTTGTCACCAAAACCGCAGGAGAACATAACCTTATCCGATCTGACTTCATAACCCGGTTAAACAAACTAAACGTTGACAAGCTTAGAAACAAAATATGACCGACTATAAAATAAGACCTCGTCGAACAGATCCAAAAATGAGGGTATAACCCTCCCGGATCCCATCCAAAGCTGCTCACCTTCGACCCACTTAAAATCCTTATCCCATGAAAAAATCTAGTCCAAAAATAACGATCCTGGTTCAAGAATAACCAAATCTCATTGTAGGGGCAACTATCCTGTGAGACGGGGACCAATGGATAAAGCTTTTGTCCGTATGCAAAAATCAGCTCAATGACAACCAAAATAGCACAAAGATCATGCATGCTTAACATAAAGGTGAAATGGAGCCTTTGAAAGCTGAGATAAACCTGACCAAAGAGAAGCAAGATCCCAAAGGATCCGGAGATGTGCAGGTGCAGCAGACATCCCAACTCCCATTTTCTATTTGAAAAGTCAAAGACCACTATAAAAGGAAAGTGGCTTTTTCCTTTTTCCATATACGTGGCTACTTCTCTCTCCTTCCAGCAAAACAAAAGCATGGGTCCCACCGGATCCCAAGGAGGATCCCGGTCAGCAATGAAGCACGCCATGGACAGGGAAGTAAAGCCTAAAATTTCGGGACTCAATATCCAAGGTGCAAAGGAGGCATGTGGCGTGCCATTTTCCGGGGAGGAGATGAAACTCCGGCGACGCGGCGGCTTACCAGATCTGGTGGTCATCTCCTGCGGCAACTTCGAGGACTTTTCCAATGGAGCGCCGAGGAACGTTCGAAGAGGGGAGCACCAACGTGTAAAAGAGACACTGCCGGGGGGCCTGAGTCTTGAGAGCTTGCCTACCGGTGACGAGGATCGCCGTTTCCCATCACCACCGCTACCCGAAAGGGGTCTTTTGCACCGACTAAACCGCAGAGGGCTGTTTGACGCACCCTCCTGCGCATCCCTGCGGAAACCCTTCCCTGAGAACCGGACCAAGCCTCCACCAGCCGGCGTCGTCCCCCATAGCACCGGCATCCGACGAGCACAGGAAGGAGGGAACCTCCTTCTCATGGCTTCGAGCAAGACAGCCGGCTCGGACAGATCACATATGTCTGTTAACCCATTTTGATTTTTTTAATTACTCTAATGTTTTATAATTATAATTTGATATGACTTTAAATAATTAACTCAAAATTAATGACGATTGACGAAGGTCAACCTAAAGTCTATCAACTACTTATATGGTTGTACGACCGAACTCAAACTGAATACGAATTTCAATCCCAAAAATACTCCGACCTGAATTACCCGACCTGAAGCTACCCGACCTGAAATTACCCGACCTGAAATGCACCCGACCTGAAATGCACCCGACCTGAAATGAACCCGACCTGAAATAGACCCGACCTGAAACGGACCCGACCTGAAATGAACCCGACCTGAAACGAACCCGAACTGAAATGGACCCGAACTGAAATGGACCCGACCTGAAATGTATCCGAACCCGAATTAACCTGCCAATTATCTGCTTTGGACCCGACCCGTTCTAACCCGGCCTGAAATGGACCCGACCTGGAATGGACCCGACCTGAAATGGACTCGCACCCGACCCGAGTCGAGTCAATTTTTTTTTTATACCTGAAATGACCTGTATCCGATTTTACCCGACCTGACAGAACCCGACCGATTACCTGTTTTTACATCCCTAAATTCATCACAATTCACACACTATATTCATTTACGCACTTAATTTCAAGCAGAACTATCATTTTCTTACCCAATCCAAACATAGTAAAGAGACAAAAACAGTGTAATAAATGCTTTATTCTCCTTTTTTTTAATACTAAAAGTGCTTTAATCTCCTTTGCTCAAGCTACTACTCTATTTACTCATCCTGTATTTAAACTGTCACATGGTGGACCTCCTGAAATAAACAGGGAAAATGATGTAATTAAACAAAATCAAAGGAAAATATCGGCTGCTGACGTGGCAAACGCTTTTAAACGTTTCCAGTCTCTCCACCCCCACCCCCACCGTAGGATCCATCGAAAAAGCCAAAAGCCTTTTGTTTTTCCACTGAGAGAGACTGGAGAGGCGGCGGAGGCTTAAAACGACACTAATTCCGATCTTCCCAAAGCTTGAAACGACGACAGCCGTCTGTTTCATCATCCCGAGTTTCCGCTTCTTCCTCCTCTTTTAAAAACCCCGTTCCTTTCCTTCTTCCACGTGTCCCCGCGATATAAAGTTTTCTTGCTTTGATCCCCTCCGTTCATTTTCAGGTGATCTCCTTTGCGCATTCTAAAGCTCTATTCTTCTTCTTATTAATAAAAAAGAAGCTAAAACTGTTTTGATCTAGTGCTGAATGAGCCATGGCCGAACCATTGCCGACGGCTGATGAGGTGAAGGACAACAAAATATGGAAAGGGATTTTTGCTGTCAGTGGAATCATGATTACTCTTGTTATCTATGGAGTTCTACAGGTTCTTTCCTTATTTGCTGTTTTTGTCTGCATAGTAGTAGGATTTATGTTATTGATTTTTAATTGCATCGTTTGTTTGTACCTAAATACGATTGAAGATTTGGGGTTTTTATATTATTTAAAATGTTTGTTCTCAATGTGAAAATCTTCATTTTTTTAACATATCAATGTGAAATGTTTATAAAAAGAAAAACTAGATTTTTAATATCTTTGTTAAGAGCTTCTCGAACTATTGATTTCAGTAAAACATGCAAGCCCAGGAGTGTTTATTTCTTTATTAATTACTGTTTTTGCAAATGGAGGATCTTGATACTCTTGACACCCTATTGTTGGAAATTTGAATATAGAAGAAAAGTGGGAATGTTAGCTTTGGTGGTATATAAATCAAAAGATTCTTATGTATTTCCTAAAAAAAATGCAAGTTAATTGAATGATTCATGTGTAATGTCTTAAGTGCAAGTTCATTTTCTTATTTTGATGAGTTGGTCTATATTAGGATTGAAGATTGGACTATTGATTGCACCTGCAAGCACTTTGTTTTTTTTTCTAGTTTCAAGAGTATCTAAATAAATAGTAAGAATTGTAGACAATGACAGTTTAGCTGTTAATGTATTATTATCTGTTAGTAGCAGCGGCCAGCGTGTAGGTCTTCCTTCATGTTTAGTGAATGTGGTTATTGTCGACAAAATGGTCTGCTTGTGTTCTTTTCTTGCAATGTGTTGATGGAAGTTCTACTCTCATGCAGGAAAAAATCATGAGAGTCCCTTATGGGGTAAACAAAGAATACTTTATGTACTCGTTGTTTCTTGTTTTCTGCAACCGCATCACAACATCTGCAGTCTCTGCTGGTTCTTTAGTGGTATGTAACTTTTTCAGCTAAATGATAGGAGTTGCTGGTCGTATGACCTTATGAAATTCACCCAAGGGATGAACCATCTCCTAGAAAGATGGCAAGATTGGCTGACATATTTTCATACTTCCGAATTTTCATTTTTGTTTCTTGTCTTTTTCTAGGCAAGTAAGAAGGCACTGGATCCTGTTGCTCCCGTCTATAAGTACTGCCTCGTATCAGTAACAAACATCCTAACCACAACATGTCAGTATGAGGTAAAGCTCTATCCCTAATAGGAATACAAATACACTTATGTTGCTCTCCATGGAAACTCTAATCAGCACAATATTTGTATTTGACATAAATTTGCCGAATAAGCACCTTAAGACGCAGTTATGGTATAATAATTTTAATGTTAACATTTCTGTTTCCAGGCCCTCAAGTATGTAAGCTTCCCAGTTCAGACCCTTGCTAAGTGTGCAAAAATGATACCTGTTATGGTAAGTTTTGCACGACTGATAATGAAGGGTTATGCATATATTTATCGTAGTGGTTGTGCAAGTTTTTGGACTCTTAGAAATTTCATCCAATGCATGCTAATTATTTATTGCTAGTCCCTTTTATTTCGTCTTAACAGTTTTAAGTGGCAAAATCTTCTGATCAATTTTCATCTCTTATTTATTTCAATACAGATTTGGGGCACTTTCATCATGCAGAAGACATACAAGGGTTTTGACTATTTGGTTGCTTTTCTGGTGACCCTTGGTTGTTCAATATTTATACTATTTCCGGTAAAATTCTGGTCTTTGTTAAGAGCACTCACTCTGTTCCTTGTCTTTGATTGCTACCGATGATTCTGAGCGAGTATTCATTTCCATGAACATGATGTACTTTAGTTTAATATAAGACCTTGATTGGTGTATGAAAGAGGCTACTTTAGGATATATATTTTAAAATTGTGAGGCATTGAACCACAGTATTGCAACTAGACATTGGTTAGCTTTCTCCATTTGATGGTTGCTTCCATACGTGATGCACTACTATAGGTGAACGATCGTTTCTTTTATTGAATTTCATATTGGTTGCTTCTCTAGTGTGCCATAACTTTGGTTGTCTGTGAACTAATTCTGCTTTCACTGTAGGCAGGAACTGACTTAAGTCCGTACGGGAAAGGAAGAGAAAATACTGTTTGGGGCATGTCTCTGATGGTTGGTTATCTTGGGTATCAATCTGAAACTTATTCCTCTCACCATCAAAGATAGATACTTACTGATACCTTTTTGTAACTGGATCTTCAAAATATAAAGAGATCTGTATCTTGATCAGACTAAAATCTCAATTGCTGATTTCTCAGCGGCATTTATTACATTGTTTGCAATTGTATCAGTGAAATCTGCTCTTTAGTACCAAGGGTACTTTAGGCTGAAGTATTTCTTTAATGCCAATTCAATTAGCATTGCCATTCTGAGTGCTTTTGGGATAAATAGTTTCCAATGCATTTAGATGCTCATTCTATGTTTCACAGATTTGATGGCTTTACAAGCACATTCCAAGACAAATTATTCAAAGGCTATGATATGGAAATACACAACCAGATATTCTACACGACGTTGTGTTCTTGCGTTCTCAGCTTCACAGGTAAAATTCGTTCTACTTGCACACAGGAATGATCTTCTGTTTTACCTATATGTTTTGTTTGTTTGGTTGCAGTTTACAGATTGATCACTCCTTGTGATTAACTTTTCTCGAAATGTTTTAGGTCTGATATTACAGGGACATTTACTTCCAGCTGTAGATTTTGTTTATCGCCACAATGATTGTTTTCTCGATATTGTATTACTCTCAACTGTAAGTGATCTTCGCCAAAATTGTTCCTAGTTTTAATAGGCTTTAACTGATGATGGTCATCGGTCGTGCTCTTCTTTACTTGTTCCCGTCTAATCAAGAAATACCGTGGGGCTCTAAAGTTTAGGGATTATCTGTTATAGGTGGCAACAACCAGTCAATTCTTCATTTCTTACACGATCCGTACATTCGGTGCTCTCACATTTGCAGCCATTATGACCACAAGACAGGTAGTGTCAAGTTCATCCTAGAAAGTTTATTTTTTCATGTCCTCCTAATTCTATATTTCTGATTTGAATGGAGATTCTTCGAACTCTTTTTTGTTGTTCAAGCTGGTTAGCATCATGCTGTCATGCATGTGGTTTGGCCATCCCCTTAGCTGGGAACAGTGGATTGGGGCGGTAAGTTTTTAACCACGTGAATTCTACATTCTAGTTGATTTCGAAAGCTTGATGATATATTCAATGCCTTGATCAGGTCATCGTATTTGGCTCCTTGTATTCGAAAAACTTCTGGAAAAAAGCATCACCAGCGCGCCCTCCTCCACAACAAACAGAAAATGGAGCTTCAAGTACTGAGAAAGTGATCCCTTAATGTCCTCTGGTCAATTTTTGCACCAGTAACTGCTTCAACTAATTCTAGTCTGGTATGAGCTTGCCTATGTTAAAGCTGCATTTTGAAGGTTGTCGGGGCAAGAGTCTGTTCAAACGATTTTTACGAAATCTGATCTGAAACTTCATGGATGATTGAATTGAAATTTTTGGGGAAAATGAAAAAGTGTTACACGCCATTTTCATAGAGTGATATGCATTGTGGACTACAAGCTAACTAAAACCCAAATATTCTCATTCATTTCTTCATTGTTATTGTTTACAAGTGGAATTAAATGTATAAGCAAACTGTTGAAGCATATGATTGTAGATCTTTTTATTCAAAATGCCTTTCTTAAAAGAATTTAATGTCTCTTTTTCACCAGATTGTTAGTTGTATTTTTATCTAATAATTTTAGGGTAAACTATATAAATGAGTACCATGATATTAGAAAAGTCGCGATTTGAACCAAAATTGTCTTAGATGGAGACATGCGTGCTTACCACTAGGCCAAGTGGATCTTTATGATATATGATACAAAACCTAATATATATCTTAGTTTGTTGCTCATGCCAGAAAAAGGAAATAAATATGAATTAAAGAGACTCGAACATGACACTTTTGAAATGCATAAAAACATCTGAACCGTTGAAATAAATCTAATAATAAAATTATTAATAATTTTAATTATATTTTTATATTAAAAATTAAAAAAATTAAAATTATATTAAAATTTTATTTAACGAATTTAAACTCACGAACATAATTTAAATTAGATTTATTTTAGCGGTTCAGATGTTTTTATGCATCTCAAAAGTGTTATGTTTGAATTTCGTTAATTCATATTTATTTACTTTTCCTGACATAAACAATAAAACCATGACTTATATTAATTATTTGCATTTTGTATCACAAAAATAGCTTTGACTCAATGACTTAGCCACACTTCTAGTTTCCAAAGATGTCTGGGTTCTATTCCTCCTATATCTACTAGCTAACTTTCATTTATTTTGATCCTTTAAATATGTGACACATGTTACCACTTTATTGGAGGTTGCTGTTAATCTCTAACGATTAGTGATCAAATTGTATCTAATTTAATAGTATGATGATTTAATTGCTTAAAAAATAAAGTTTTATATTACTATGTCATTTATATGCTTTTATTATTTCGATTTAAATGCGTTTCACAATCTATATTATATATAAATTACACAAAAATATTAAATTTTCCTATTTGAATGTGTTTGACATTGATAATTTTGATTTAAATTTTGAAATAATAAGTTTAAGTTTTATATTTATTTTTATGTCAGTATTGATAATGTTAATATTTTACCATAATACTGATGTTTGTTTGTATCTTCTATTTTTTTCGAGTTATTTAATTACTTTTTTAACTATTTTTATTCATGGTCTTTTTTTATTTAGCGATTATTTTGTGCTTTTTGATAATTCTGGTGAACGCTACAAGTATAGTTTAATTTTTGTAAAAAAAAAATTCTTTCAAGAATGTGGTTTTACTGTATTTTCTCACTATTTATTTAATAAAATTAGATGTTCGTTAATTAAAAAACTATTATCATTTTTAATAAATATTTTATAACAATAGAGAATAAGAATCCAACAAATATAATAAAGTAAATAATAAATAGAATGGTATTAGGTGTCTTAATTCTCTTCCTTTGTAAAAATAGTAATAATAATTATATTTTAAGATGAGATAAGATCCGTTATAAAATGTAAATTTTTTATTTAACTAATTTTATAGTTGGATATTAATCCTTTCTTAATATATTTGACCAATTCTTAATAAAATCTCAATTAAGATATATAATCAAAATCTTGTTACAGAATTTTCAATCCATATTTGTTAAGGATTGATTTATATTAAAATTCTGAAAACTCGTGTTTGTTTAGAATAACAAAAAAGAATATGTGATTTATTTAAAAAATAGTGGATTCTATTATGTTTGTTAGACATAACAAGTGAATGATTTGTTTTAAAAGTATAAAATATATAGAACTCTGAATTTTTTGATTTAAAAGTTTGAAATATACTGAAACTCTAGATTTAGACAAATATCAACCTCTCAGTCACGGCTATAAATAACCTTCTCTCACACCTCAAAAATTTGTCTACTTCGGTGATTATTTCTCTACTTTTGGTTTTATTTGTTTTGTGAATTAAGAAGATGGAACTTGATCTTTCTCCTAAGTTGGCTAAGAAAGTGTACGGCGGCGATGGTGGAAGCTACTCCGCTTGGTGCCCCACTGAACTCCCCATGCTCCGTCAAGGCAACATTGGAGCTGCCAAATTGGCCCTTGAAAAGAATGGCTTCGCCCTTCCCCGTTACTCTGATTCTTCAAAGGTTGCTTATGTTCTTCAAGGTATTAACTTTACAGTTTCTTCTTATGTTGTTTACTGTAATATGATCTGAATTTATTCAAATGGCGTATGGTTTTCTTTAATCTTCATGGGTTTATTCTTTTGTTCATTTCTGTGTTGCTTTTTGATCTCATAGAAAAAGTACCCAACTTTTCTGTTTCTAATTATTCCTCTTTACTGTAAAAAGGACTGTCAGTTCTGCATCAAATCAATCCTTGCTTTTGAAGTCCCAAAGATGAAATATTGTCGATTAATTCCCGATATATCTTAGCTTTGATTATTTTGATTAACATATTAATTCCCGATATATCTTAGCTTTGATTATTTGATTAACATATCAAATCAATCCTTGCTTTTGAAGTCCCAAAGATGATCTCTATGTATGATCTTTTGATACAGGAGCTGGTGTTGCTGGGATTATTCTTCCTGAATCTGAGGAGAAAGTGATTGCAATCAAGAAGGGTGATGGAATTGCTCTTCCTTTTGGTGTTATCACCTGGTGGTACAACAAGGACGACACTGAATTGGAGGTCCTCTTTTTGGGAGATACCTCTAAAGGCCACAAAGCCGGTCAGTTTACGGATTTCTTTTTGACCGGCGCCAATGGCATCTTTACCGGTTTCACGACTGACTTTGTGAAAAGAGCATGGGATGTGGATGATGACACTGCTAAGGCCCTCATTGGCAACCAACAAGGGAAAGGCATTGTCAAGCTTGATGCCAATGTTAAGATGCCTGAACCAAAGCCTGATCACCGAAAAGGAATGGCCTTGAACTGCGAGGAAGCTCCGTTGGATACTGATATCAAGAATGCTGGCAACGTCGTGCTCTTGACTACTAAAAACCTTCCTTTGGTTGGTCAGGTTGGGCTCGGTGCTGATCTGGTTAGGTTGGAAGGGAATGCAATGTGTTCCCCTGGTTTTTCGTGTGATTCAGCCTTGCAGGTTACATACATTGTCAAGGGCAGCGGTCGTCTCCAAGTTGTTGGTGTCGATGGCAAAAGGGTCCTGGAAACCGTTGTGAAGGCAGGTAACCTGTTGATTGTGCCGAGGTTCTTTGTTGTTTCAAAGATTGCTGATCCGGAAGGTTTGTCGTGGTTCTCGATCATCACCACTCCCAAGTAAGCCACTCGTTTTCGAACCTGGAGTTCAAATCCATAACTCTTTTTTCTTAAGATGTTATATTTAGTGTTGCCAATTGTGAACATAATTTGTTTTGTTGTGATTGTGAAATGCAGCCCTGTATTCACTCACTTGGCGGGAAGCATTGGGGCATGGAAGGCAATATCCCCTGAAGTTCTACAAGCAGCTTTCAAGGTTCCGGCTGAGACAGAGAAGCTTTTCAGGTCCAAGCGAACCAATGATGCCATCTTCTTCCCACCACCACAATGAAGCAACAAATTTCTTTAGCTTTCTTCTAGTTTCAGTTTTTTCTTTTCTTTTCTTTTCAAATAAATGGTTTTTAGGGATGGAAACATTACATTTTCGTACAGGGCAAGCTAAGTGCAGCCCCAAAAATTCTCTCTCTTTCTTCATTGTTTTCGTTTACAACATGAATTAGATGTGTAAGCAACTGTTCATGCATATGATGATTAGCTTTTATATTACTAGATGCTGATCTTTATATATATACATATGGAAACTAGAGTATATGATTACCATTTAGATTTAAACATAAATAATAATTTAGTGGGAAAATAAATCAATAACCATTTAAATATATATAATAAGTTAGACTTAGTGGACTAGTTTTTTTTCTTCTAAAATAGCAATTGCAGAATCACTCCTGTGATCTATTTTTTTCTTTTTTACTTTCACCGTTAGATATTACTAATATCGAATTACTTACAAAATAATGAAATTGGATCTTTTCTATATATGAAAATATAAAATATTTACATTTTTATTTATTTTTTCAATATATCTCTATTTCAAAATTATTCATAACTTTTAATTGATTTTTTTTTAATTTTTAATTTTTTATTTTACAATCGAGAGGTATTACATTTTTATGTCAAATGTTGACATTCATATTTGTACACAAGATAAGATAACATGAGAATCCTTGATCTCTCAACCAATTGTATTTTTAAAAGATTGACTTACATGGTGGCTCATGAGCTCATCGAATTTCTGACTTGATTCATTTGGAAATCACTTTATTAATTATTTATTAAATAAAGAGGTATTGTATTCCTATATTCGGATTCAAACTCATACAAGATGAGATAATATGAGCACATCCTTAACTACTAGGTCAATTAATAGATCTCAAATTCTTTTATTAATTAGGATGAGTCTACCACGTGCGATGAACACGTTTGAACACCACTAACGCTAAACACCGCTAAACACCACTAACGCTAAACACAGTTGAACACTATTAAATTAATTAATAAAGATTAAAAATTTCAAGGACTCAACACACAATTAATAATTATTTAAAAAAATTAAATTAAATTATTTTCATATATATTAAATTTTTGTTTTTTATTTTACAATAGAGAGGTATTACATTTGGCAAAATGACAAAAGATGCCCCCAACATTTGCTTGTTTTGTCATTTGGCCCCTTATTCTTTCTTTTGATCCAAATATGCCCCAACGTTTCATTCGTAGTCCAAATATGCCCCTGTTGGATGTAAACTGTCAATCAACTGACGGTCAACGGCTTCTAAAAAAATTTTGACGTGACATCAGCAGATCTTAATACGTGGCAAGTCCAGTCAGCATCAGTTGTTGAACGCCAGTTGACTCACAATTTCCATCTAGCAGGGGCATATTTGGACCAAATTGAAACATTGGGGGCATATTTGGACCAAAAGAAAGAATAGGGGGCCAAATGACAAAAACAAGCAAACGTCAGGGGCATATTTAGACAAAAAAATGAATAGGGGGCCAAATGACAAAACATGCAAACGTTGGGGGACATCTTTTGTCATTTTTGTAACCCCCTAGACCCGCCTATGCGTTACTACGGATCCTAGGAAGTCACATTAGTGTCACAAGAGTGACCCACAGTGAAAAATACACATGAAAATATTTTTTTCTTTCCCAAAACACTTATTAAACTGTAAAGTCAACTTCTGTTTAAAATACAATTCAGGAAAATCATTTAAACACATAACAAAAATTTCAGAAAGTATTTTACAGACACTGACATGAACAATACATGACATACATTCCCACTAACTATACAGTACCGTACTCTAGAGACAACGCCGAGGGAACTCCGAACATTGATGTCAAACATTATACCATGCTATAATCTTTTAACCTGCGATGGTAAAAACAACGTGAGCTTGGAAAAGCTCAGTAATACAGAACTACCAAAAGATGTTATAAGCTAATGCAGATATATGGTAGGCATAACATTTTCATGATGTTTCAATCATTGATAGTCCTCTATTTCAATTCTACTATTTCGAGGTTTCATCATACTCAAGAATAATGATATTTGTTCTTTAATCAGACCTTGAGAATTGGACGGAAATAATATAGGCTGGTAACATACGAGGTAGGAATCAGAGAGTTTGGCGTCTAGTGTGTTCCAATAAGTGCAGATCAACATACATAAGTACTTGACATCATATCATATGAGCACATAACAGATTAAATGCAAATGTTCAATGTTCATACAGAAGTTTACAAGAACTACCCTCCAACCTTACACCAATATACAGTCCCCCAAAACTGCATCCATAAGGACTTACCCTAGGCCCGATGGGCATAGGTGCCACCTAAGGGGATGCCTTAGGTCCATAAGGACTTACCCTAGGCCCGATGGGCGTAGGTGCCACTCAAGGGGAGACCTTGAGTCCATAAGGACTTACCCTAGGCCCGATGGGCATAGGTGCCACCTAAGGGGATGCCTTAGGTCCATAAGGACTTACCCTAGGCCCGATGGGCGTAGGTGCCACTCAAGGGGAGACCTTGAGTCCATAAGGATTTACCAGCTTGATCAGGGCTGTACCGACAGAGACTTCATATCATAACCCAACAATATACCCCAGATGACAATCGGTAATCAGATTTCAGACATGAGTAACATATTACATGTAACAGACATATTCTATTCAGAGTATCAGAAACATAAGTTCATGCTTTTGACAGATAAATGGGCATACTAGAGCAGACATATATCAGGTAGGCAGAGAATGTCATCATATATCAAGTTCATCAAACATAATACTATTTATATTAAATCATTACACAATCCATTCAACAGAATACATCGCACCTGGAACACACTAGGTGAGACAGATCATTTCTTAAAGATACTTGACATTTACGGAAGGGGACACATTAAACTTTTGATAATTTGAACGGATTTCTGAAACGAGGTCCCTATTAGAAAAGGGTTCGTAAAACGATTCATATCATGTATTCAAGAATTGATACATCAAGATCTTAGAAAGTTCAGATATATCATGAGTACTTTAGTCATTTAAGCATACAAGGGTATTATGGTCATTTCGACATTCATGGACAGTCTGGTAATTATACCAACATTGAATAAGCAATGGTTCACAGAACTCGGGTATCCTATTTGCTCATTAGTTTTCTAACCGGACATTCAAGAATTTCTAAATTAAAGTCTTTTAAGTTATCGGATATTTTCAGTGATGTTCCGATTATTTAGGCTATCATGGCCTTTTAGTTATTTGACTGTCATGACAAATTTAAACTATGGCACAATCATATCAGAACGAAAATTATAATTCTCAAGGGCTCTAACAATTTATTATATCTCTAGAATTTGTTTAATGCGGTGTAACCCAACTTGACAATACTTACCAACGTTCAGATATGAGTAATTAGCGTGCATCAGAACTTAACACTGACTGAAATGTATGTCTGAACAGTCGCCCTCATACTTTACTATACGGTTTAACTTTGAGTAATCGAACATACAATCTATGCGGATCTTCCTACCTTACAACGATATGGTGAGCGATGAGCATACACATGTCGTATTTCTCAACACTTAAGGGAGCCTTAGCTATTTAATCTTATTAACAAATCTAGAATTTCGTCAAATACATAGTTACCGATTAACTCATGAGGGTATTTCGGTTATTTTAGACTAAGATAAATCTACCATTTCTTTCTAAATTACCATTTGGTACCTCCATCATTCACGTACTCAAACGAGATTAAGTCGTCATAACTCTCCACCCCTTTACAGACGATTCATTCATTACAGGACTTAAGGGTATAACACCATTCAAATTAATCAGACATTTAGGTGCTCGAGGGCATTATCGTCTTTTTGGTCATTACGATCATTCTCATTTAATTCACGCATTACTGTCATAAGGATCGACTTGGGATTTCAACAATATTTCCAGAAAATTCTCATTCATGTGTTATACAGAGTTTGAGGGATTATCCAAGTTTGCATCACACGTATTGCAATATGATGCCGAAGTCTTTCCATTAAAACATAACTCTTGGGTAGTGTAAATTGCATAATCAGGTCGAATGCAGATTTTAGGTCATTTTATTTACTAGAGGGGTAGTTTAGTCATACTTATGCTCCAAGGGTATTTTCATAATTTCATAACCAACGTCTCATACTCTATATTCTGAACATTGGTTCTTAGACACCATTGATAGAGTTTCAGATTTAACTGTATTATTATTATTATTAGAACTTTCGACACTCCTGATCTATTAATATTCTTATCCGGGTATTTTACTCTTACTGACTTTCATACTTATTTTCCGTATCGAATTCAGCTTAAGCAGAGTTCACAAAACACTCATCATAAGCATGCATGCTTTGACCAGATATCAACATGTACATAAAGCATACAAGGGGTAGTAATGTATTACCTTTAATAATTGCTATAGCGGTCAACCATTATACTTCGTTCGATCACTCTCGAACCCGAATGCGACGTCCTCAACATCTCGAATACAAGGAACTTCGAATACCTTCAATAAAAATATTCCAATTTCAGTCTTTAATCACCTTACTCATAATTGATTATTAAAATACATAAGTGGACTCGAGTTCAAGGTCCAATTCGGGGGCTTTCGGGTTAGAAATTCACGAAGCGGACTTCAAAATCAGACTCAGGACGTCGAAAAACATAAAATATGACTTTTCGGGAAAAGTTGATTTTTTGGTCAAAGTCAACGCTGACGTCAGCGGTCAAAGTCAACGCTGACGTCACTGGTCTAAGGCTGACTCAGCGAGTTGACTCACTAGGTTGACTCGGTCAACGGGTCGGGTCGGGTCAACGGGTCAACGGGTCGGACTGACGGGTTTGGGCTCGGATCGGGTTGACTCAGTTCGGACTCAGGCGGACGCGGGTTGGGTCAATTTCGGTTGGGCTTGGACTCACCGGGTACGGGCTAAAGGCCATTGGGCCTTAACAGGCCGGCCCACCTTTATATAATTAAAAGGGCTAACCCGATTATTGGGCCGGACCGGTTCTATCCAAACCGGTTTAATCTATACCGGTCTGGACCGATTCACTTACCCAAAGCAACTGCCCATCGGACGGTCGTCGGGGAGGTCATCGGACGGTCACCGGAAAGTCCATTTCGTGTCGTTTCTGCCGGAAAAACGAAGGTCATGAATTTATAAACTCATCCAAGCCGAGTATTCAACGATTTAACCCAGAATATGCCTGAAACTTACCCCAAAATTCTAAATCTCGCCAGAAAACCACGTAACACCGATGAGGGCTCTCCTGACGTCGGTTAAACTCGAAACCTTAGGGGTTTTGCTCACCTCGCGACGGGGAGTCTAAGGGTGGCAACGGTGCGGCGAACGGACGCCTACGGTGGCCGGAATCGACGAAAAACCTAACGGCTCAACCCTAGGTTCGTCGAATCTTGATCCTTCGATTGACGACGATCGGGACGACATCTATGCGAGTGGCTATGGGTGTTTGGCTCGGGACTCGACGGGGAAGCCAGCGATGGTGGCGGTGAACGCCACGGAGCGGCGGTGACCGGGATCGGGCGGGGTCTGACGGGGAAGATGAAAGGTCTGGTGAGAGGAGGTGAAGGGTCGTATTTTTTTTTAGATCTGGGTTCTTGGAATTAATTGAACCAATATGAGTAGGTAGGATATTTTCATTATCTTATTATTTTATTTTTTAGATATCCTATAACACATGTTTAGATTGATATTTAGACATGAAAAGATCAGAGAAAAGCCTTAGTTCAGCTGGTTAAGGCTTAGGCTCATTAAGCTTAGGTCACAGGTTCAAAGCTCCATGCAAGCACCAACCCTTTCTTTTCCGTTTTTTTCACATTTGTTATTTTATAATTATACCCTTTTTTTGTGGGTGTTACAACTCCTCCCCCTTAAAAGAAATTTCGTCCTCGAAATTTACCAGAGTCAGACAAATGCAGAAATCGCTCTTTTATCCATTCTTGTACTGAAACATATCCATTAGAGCATCATTGTTTCTCGGGACTCATCGACAATCACAGATCAATCTGGCAGTGTCTTTAGTTACCCAAATTGACTTTGGAGCCATAATCATCCCATCATACATTTTGGACCAATTAATCAGAATGTAACATTTAAATCTATAACGATCTTCATATAATGCAGAACAACATTTGTCTCATAACTTTTATTATAAACGGTCTCAGTCAATGATAAGAGACATTCTGATCTACCACATAAGTTAATCATACCACCCAAAGGTATATCTTTCAGAGCCTGAATTACTCTTCTAGGTTGACCATCGATTTTTAGATGAAAAACTGCAATTACAGTTCAGGCAATCACTCTAGGACTCCAACAACGACTCTTAGAATCAGGATGTAGACATCAAATTTCAGTCATGGATGATATTTAACGATATACCAAGCCACATATTGAAGGAGATGCTTTTCTTTATTCTGATCGAACATAGCTACGATCTTTAATGGATATCACTTACCTTTAACGTAATGTTCAAACAATTATTTCTTTCGTGTTTAACAAAGGCACCACAAATTATACACTTTCGGCACAATGTCAAACACTTCTCCTTGAAGTTCATAGAGTTTTTTTTTTATATCAGGTTTTCGTTAGGGTATTTTCAAACACAACCGTTATCATTGAATAGCCTTTCATGAAATCTTACACCGGTTATCCCGCATAATCAAACATTTATTCTTAATCTGATTCACAAGTATAAACCATCTCAAGTTCCTTATCCATATTCAAATTCAATCATTTAATTCAAAACACAGACGAACGTTATAGATATTTACTATAAGCAGGTGCTGAGCTATGGAAGGCAGAATACTCAGATTTGGTTATTTCAGGAGAAAGGATTCGACATCAGAGTTTCGGCTCGGAGGAGTACGGTTATGATCTAGGGGCATGCACAGACCAGACACCCTATGACTGACGATCGGCCGATCAACCTAGAAAGACGCAACTCTAATCTCTGATACCACTAAATGTAACCCCCTAGACCCGCCTATGCGTTACTACGAATCCTAGGAAGTCACATTAGGGTCACAAGAGCGACCCACAGTGAAAAATACACATGAAAATATTTTTTCTTTCCCAAAACACTTATTAAACTGTAAAGTCAACTTCTGTTTAAAATACAATTCAGGAAAATCATTTAAACACATAACAAAAATTTCAGAAAGTATTATACAGACACTGACATGAACAATACATGACATACATGCCCACTAACTATACAGTACCGTACTCTAGAGACAACGCCGAGGGAACTCTGAACATTGATGTCAAACATTATACCATGCTATAATCTTTTAACCTGCGATGGTAAAAACAACGTGAGCTTGGAAAAGCTCAGTAATACAGAACTACCAAAAGATGCTATAAGCTAATGCAGATATATGGTAGGCATAACATTTTCATGATGTTTCAAGCAGTGATAGTCCTCTATTTCAATTCTACTATTTCGAGGTTTCATCATACTCAAGAATAATGATATTTGTTCTTTAATCAGACCTTGAGAATTAGACGAAAATAATATAGGCTGGTAACATACGAGGTAGGAATCAGAGAGTTTGGCGTCTAGTGTGTTCCAATAAGTGCAGATCAACATACATAAGTACTTAACATCATATCATATGAGCACATAACAGATTAAATGCAAATGTTCAATGTTCATACAAAAGTTTACAAGAACTACCCTCCAACCTTATACTAATATGCAGTCCCCCAGAACTGCATCCATAAGGACTTACCCTAGGCCCGATGGGCATAGGTGCCACCTAAGGGGATGCCTTAGGTCCATAAGGACTTACCCTAGGCCCGATGGGCGTAGGTGCCACTCAAGGGGAGACCTTGAGTCCATAAGGACTTACCCTAGGCCCGATGGGCATAGGTGCCACCTAAGGGGATGCCTTAGGTCCATAAGGACTTACCCTAGGCCCGATGGGCGTAGGTGCCACTCAAGGGGAGACCTTGAGTCCATAATGATTTACCAGCTTGATCAGGGCTGTACCGACAGAGACTTCATATCATAACCCAACAATATACCCTAGATGACAATCGGTAATCAGATTTCAGACATGAGTAACATATTACATGTAACAGACATATTCTATTCAGAGTATCAGAAACATAAGTTCATGCTTTTGACAAATAAATGGGCATACTAGAGCAGACATATATCAGGTAGGCAGAGAATGTCATCATATATCAAGTTCATCAAACATAATACTATTCATATTAAATCATTACACAATCCATTCAACAGAATACATCGCACCTGGAACACACTAGGTGAGACAGATCATTTCTTAAAGATACTTGACATTTACGGAAGGGGACACATTAAACTTTTGATAATTTGAACGGATTTCTGAAACGAGGTCCCTATTAGAAAGGGGTTCGTAAAACGATTCATATCATGTATTCAAGAATTGAGACATCAAGATCTTAGAAAGTTTAGATATATCATGAGTACTTTAGTCATTTAAGCATACAAGGGTATTATGGTCATTTCGACATTCATGGACAGTCTGGTAATTATACCAACATTGAATAAGCAATGGTTCACAGAACTCGGGTATCCTATTTGCTCATTAGTTTTCTAACCGGACATTCAAGAATTTCTAAATTAAAGTCTTTTAAGTTATCGGATATTTTCAGTGATGTTCCGATTATTTAGGCTATCATGGCCTTTTAGTTATTTGACTGTCATGACAAATTTATACTATGACACAATCATATCAGAACGAAAATTATAATTCTCAAGGGCTCTAACAATTTATTATATCTCCAGAATTTGTTTAATGCGGTGTAACCCAACTTGACAATACTTACCAACGTTCAGATATGAGTAATTAGCGTGCATTGTAACACCCGGGTTCGGGGGTCGGGAGAAAATAATAGTTTAAAAATGGTTCGGGTTTCGGTTCCAAATTTTAAATATTAAAATAAAGGTTTGGGCCCCGGGTTTTAAGACAACAAAAATTTAATTGGACCATTTTCTAAACAAGCCCAATTGGGCATGGATGTCATTCATTGTAATTCCCTTGTTTCATTAAGGGCATTTAAGTCTTTTAACCCCTTTTAATTTCAAACAAACCTAAAATAATACTAGAGTCATCTTCTTCCTCTAACTCCACTATTCACACCATCGTTAAAACACCCTCCTCTCCTTGGATACTATTTCATTCAAAAGCTTGCTCATTTTTGAAGGTTTTGCAAAGGTAATTTCGTTTTTGACTTACCCTCTTTATCCTCTACAAGTTGATGTCTTTTATTTTCATTTCTACTCACGTTTTGAAATTTTGGAGTTGGAGGGTTTTGAATTAAAAATGTTGTCTTTGAGGTTTTTGATTCTAGTTTTTGATTTGTTGAGGTTCAATGAGTAATCTACAACCAAAAAGGGCCAACCAAAATGATTTTTACAAGGTTTTGGGTATTTTCCCGAAATGGGTTTTGGGGAGGTTTTTGGGAGGTTTAAGATTGAAATATGGGGGTGTTCTATGTAGAAAAGAGAGGGCCAATGGTTAGGGTATATGTAAGCTTTGTTTTGGAAGCTTTAGGGAGTAGTTTGGAGGTTGAAATCAATGGTTTTAAGGGATGCTTGAGGGCTGCTCGGATTTTGGAATTTTGGGCTTGTTCTCCATGTGAAAATTGATATCTTGTAATTGGTTTGTAATCCGGGTTGAGTATTTTAGAACACGGACTGACTTGAGATTATTTGCTTGGTGTTGGATTGGCTAGAGGCGAGAATTTTGGTCGGAGAAGCTTCAGGAGCAAATCCGGGGAATTCGGAGTCTTGAGCTTGGTCTTCGATCTTCTCTTGGGTAGCAACGGTGAATAGAATCATTGGTTTTTACATTGTGCTTGATATGGACTCCTTTGGGGTTTGGGTGGAACCTTGAGAGGTTGCCTAAACCCGTGTGTAAGTCTCCCTACTCATAAGTTGTTGTGACAAGTTGATTGTATATACATTGTGACCATTGAATGCATTTTAAGTTGTCAATGTTGTAGTCGTGTTGAGTTCGTGCCTCACGTGATGGTGGTCTAAACTACGGTGATGTGTAGTCCCACCGATAGTGACTAGTAGGGTAGTACTTTGATGTGTAGTCCCATTGGAAATCCACTAGTCGAAACGGTGATGTGTAGTCCCACCGTAAGTGTATGTTGGTTGTGCTAGAGCAAACCAAGTGTTGTGGTCGAGATAGACCCTTATGCATCCATTGTTTTCTTGCATACAAATCGTATTTTAGGAAAACTGCATGTTGTAAATTGTAGAGCCTTTCTCACTAAGCTAGATTGCTTATGCTCTTTTGTTTCCAATGTGCAGATCGTTAGAGTTCGGGAGGCGAGTGGGCGAAGGAGGAGCTTTTGGAGTTCTCAAGCAAGTTTAAGTATGGTTTACTTTTGTAATAATGCCTAGACAATGAGGTATAGAGTGTTAGGAGTTGGGGTCAAACTCCTTAGGAAGTTATGCTTGAAATTGTTAAACCTATGTTGTGTTATGATTTGCTTCTTGGATTATGTTCTATGATTCTTATGTGGATTGTTTGCTTATGCCTGAATTTGTATGAGGTTTGGGATATGCATGCCTTAAGTTTGACTACCATGTGTATGATGCCTATGCTTGTTAAGTGGTTTCTTATGATTATTGCTTGAAGTCTAGATAGTTATGATTGATGTTACATTCAATGCTTGTAAGCTAAAATCCAACTGTGGTTGTTGTATGTATGCTTGTGTTTGCTTAGGAGTGTTCAAATAAGCATCTAGAACCATGCATGATGTTGCTAAGTAGTGAAATGAAATGTTGCAGAGCAGGGGTATCGATACGGCTAGACCCGTATCGATACGGCCTTCACTTTCCAGGCATATCGTTTCGATACGCGAGGAGGCGTATCGATACCATTTTGGTCACTGGAGACACTGTCCAACTTGGTATCGATACGGGCCTCAGGCGTATCGGTACGGTCCCCTAGCGTTGACCGTGGGGAGTCAACCTTTGAGGAGAGTACTGATACACTTCCCATGTGTATCGATACGGTCTCCACGGGTTGACTCTGACCCCTTTGACTTAGTCAAGGTGTATCGATACCCCCATAGGTGTATCGATACCCCCTGCAGATAAACAAAAAAAATTGGTCTTTTGGATGTGGTTTTGAGTTCGTTCGACTGCCTTGCTTATGAAGCCCCGCTGTATGATCACATAGGATTAAATACTCATCTAGACAAGTTTTAAAATGAAAAAAAATATAGGGTTGCTAACCGAGGGGGAATCCTTTTAGGGGGTTTTCACTCGGTTTTCCCCGTGTAGCTCACTCGGACCGGTCATCCGGCCAGACTGGGACGAGGAGGTTACACTTATTGGTATCAGAGCCTGAGGTTTCCGAGACCTCGGGCAGGTAAGTGAGGTAAGTTAAGGTATTATGAGTGTTTTGCCATGTCTGTCTAAATTTTGTTTTAGCACGGTGTATGTATGCATGCTATGGTGACTTTTCTGTTGTTTGAGAGTTGGTTTGAGTCCCCATTGTTAGGTATTGTTGTCAAAATAAAAAGGGAAAATTGTTTTGATTTAAAGAGCTTGAGAACCGGAGTCCTTTGCCCCTTGCTAACCTAACGTTTCCTTGTTGTTGTGTGTTTGATTGTTTTAGATTACATTAATTGCTATGGTGAGACCGAGGGGACGGCCTAGAGCGGGTGACCAGGCACCCGAGCACGCGCCTCCTGCTCTTAATGCTCCGGGTGGTAATGGAGGGAACGTTGGAGGTGATGGTAATGGGCCTCAGGCTGGGGCTAATGTGGGAGGTAATGGGGCTCAAGCGGGCCAAGGTCAGGCAGGCCCAGATGTGGCTCATTTGATTCAGACTATAGCCGGAGCTTTCTAGACAGCTTTGGCTGGTATGCAAGCTGCAGCACCAGCTCAGGGTGCGGGGACAAGATTACCCCTAGAGAGGCTCCGTAATTTGGGGGCAGTTGAGTTTCGTGGGTTATCTCCGGAGGGTTCGGAAGGGTGGCTTGAGAGCACTACTCGCATCTTGGGTCAGATGGAGTGTTCGGATGCCCGTAAGTTGGGATGCATTGTCTCATTGCTACAGGGAGACGCTTACACTTGGTGGACCACTGCTATTTCTGGTATGGCCGAGGTGGATGTCACATGGGAGTTTTTCAGGAATGCTTTCAAGAGGAAGTACCTCGGAGTTCGGTACTTGGATGAAAAGAAAAGGGAGTTCATGGCTTTGGTTCAAGGCAATAGGACCGTGTCCGAGTATGAGATCCAATTTGTGAGGTTGAGCCAGTACGCGCCAGAGTTGATTCTGGATGAGAAGGAACGATGTGAGCGCTTCAGATATGGGTTGACTACTGATGTGAAGACCTACATGTTGGCCGTCGACTACACTGAGTTCGATGTCTTGGTTTCTAGAGCCAAGGATGTAGAGCAAAAACTAAGCTCTAGAGCACGTGCTGGTGGGTCTGACTCCGGGAAGAGACATGCAAACTGGGATAGAGATCATGCCAAGAGGCATAGGGATAGGAGGTATCAGCCGGATACGAGGCCTAGGGGTGGTAACCATGGTCAGGGCCGTCAGGGCCAAGGGGCTGTTGGGCACATTCCGGAGTGCACTAGGTGCGGGAGACGCCACCCAGGTGAGTGCATGGGTATGTTTGGGGCGTGTTGGAACTGTAGCTCCCGAGATCATTTGAGACGTGATTGTCCACACCCAGTCAGAGGAGGACCGGCTCCAGCGAGGGGTTTTGAGCATCAGAGAGGTCGTGGGCGCGGCCGTGGGAACTTCCAGCCAAGGAATGAGGGTCAGAGGAACTTGGCTCATGTGGTAGCAGTCCAGCCCGAGGGAGGAGGACCGGCTAGAGTGTACGCTCAGCGAGAGGCTGGAAATGACACTGATGTCATTGCAGGTAATTTCACATTACAGTCTTTGAGTTTTCTTTCCCTCATAGATTCGGGGTCAACGCATTCGTATATTCTGGGTGAGCATGCAAAGTCATTAGGACTACCTTGTGATTGGTTAGAAGTAGGAGTAAATGTCACTAGCTCCTTTGGTGATACAGTGGTAGTTAGGAAAGTGTATAGGAGGTGTCCCTTGATGATTCAGGGCCACGTATTTCTAGTCGACATGATGGAGCTACCCTTTTATGGCTTTGATGTGATTTTGGGCATGGATTGGCTTGTAGAGCATAGAGCTAGGGTTGACTTTGAGACTAAGAGAGTCTCTTTGAGGCTTACTGATGACTTTGAGGTTGTGGTAATTGGGGAGAATGTTAAGTTTTTGTCCAATGTGGTTTCGGCTTTGGAAGCTCAGAGGTTGTTGAGTTCAGGGTGTCAGGCTTACTTGGCTTACGTAATGAACCCGGATATGAGTGAGGTGAGACCTCAGGACATCAGGACTGTGTGTGACTTTCCGAGTGTTTTTCCAGAAGAACTACCAGGTTTGCCTCCAGACAGAGCAGTTGAGTTTGCTATTGAGACATATTCTGATTCCGCACCGGTGTCGATTGCTCCGTATAGAATGGCACCGAAGGAGTTGAAAGAGTTGAAGACACAACTTCAGGAGTTGACTGACAGAGGCTTCATTAGGCCTAGTGTTTCCCCGTGGGGTGCTCCGGTTTTGTTTGTGAAAAAGAAGGACGGTAGCATGAGGATGTGCATAGACTATAGACAGTTGAATAAGGTGACAGTGAAAAACAAATATCCCTTGCCAAGGATAGATGACTTGCTAGACCAGTTGAGGGGTGCTTCCGTGTTTTCAAAGATTGATTTGAGGTCTGGGTATTATCAGTTAAAGGTAAAGGATGTGGACATACCGAAGACAGCTTTTCGTACACGTTACGGACATTATGAGTTTTTGGTGATGCCTTTTGGTTTGACCAATGCTCCAGCGGCCTTCATGGATATGATGAACCGGGTGTTTCATAAGTTCTTGGACAGGTTTGTGGTAGTGTTTATTGATGACATCCTAGTGTACTCTAGGACCGAAGAGGAGCATGATGAACACTTAAGGTTAGTGCTTCAGACCCTACTTGAGAATCAGTTGTATGCCAAGCTAAGTAAGTGTGAATTTTGGATTAGGGAGGTGGTCTTCCTTGGCCACGTGATCTCAGCTAGTGGGATTAGTGTAGATCCTAAGAAGATTGAAGCCATTGTAAATTGGAAGCAACCAAAATCAGTGACAGAAATCCGCAGTTTCCTAGGCTTGGCGGGATACTATAGGAGGTTTGTTGAGGGGTTTTCGAGGATAGCGGCTCAGTTGACCAAGTTGCTACAGAAGAATGTTCCGTATGAATGGTCAGATGCAAGACAAGAAGCGTTTGAGAAGTTGAAGAAAGCTTTGACCGAAGCTCCCATTTTGATTCAGCCCGAGCCGGAGAGAGAGTTTGTAATTTACAGTGATGCATCTTACGTGGGGCTAGGTTGTGTACTTATGCAAGGAGGTAAGGTAGTGGCATATGCTTCCCGACAGTTGAAGGTTCATGAGAAGAATTACCCCACACATGACATAGAGTTGGCCGCAGTGGTGTTCGCGTTGAAAATTTGGAGACACCATCTTTATGGTGAGAAGTGCACTGTGTACACCGACCACAAGAGCTTGAAATATTTGATGTCCCAAAAGGAGCTGAATCTTAGACAACGAAGGTGGTTAGAACTCCTTAAAGATTATGACCTTACCATAGAGTATCATCCGGGCAAGGCAAATGTGGTGGCCGATGCTTTGAGTAGGAAGGTAGCCGTTGAGTTGCGAGCAATGTTCGCAAGGTTGAGTGTGTCTACGGATGGTGGGCTAGTGGCCGAGCTTCAGGTTAAGCCATCATTGGTTCAGTTGATTCGTGAGAAGCAGTTGCGAGATGAGTCTTTGGCACCTCACGTGCAAGACATAGCGGAAGATAGGCCTACCGAGTATTGCTTTGGAGAGGATGGGATTCTATGTTTCAGGGATAGGATAGTGGTTCCGGAGGATGCCGAGTTGAGGCGTATGATTTTGTGTGAGGCTCACAATAGCCCTTTTGCTATGCATCCGGGTAGCACGAAGATGTATCAAGGATTAAAGGAAGAGTATTATTGGGTTGGTTTGAAAAAGGATGTAGCCGAGTTCGTAAGTAAATGCATGGTTTGTCAGAGAGTCAAGGCTGAGCACCAGTTTCCCTCAGGGTTGTTGCAACCGTTGAAGATTCCAGAGTGGAAGTGGGAGCGTATCACTATGGACTTTGTATCAGGACTTCCGTTGACTCCTTCGAAGAAAAATTCAGTGTGGGTGATTGTAGATAGATTCACCAAGTGTGCACACTTCATACCGGTTCATACCACCTATACGTTGGACAAGTTGACCGAATTGTATATTCGTGAGATTGTGAGACTACATGGGGTACCGAAGTCAATTGTGTCAGATCGAGATCCGAGATTCACCTCTAGATTTTGGGAGTGTTTGCATCGAGCCTTAGGCACTTGGTTGAACTTCAGCACTTCGTATCATCCGCAGTCAGATGGGCAGTCTGAGAGAGTGATTCAGATATTGGAGGATATGTTGAGGTGTTGTATCATTGACTTTCAGGGGTCGTGGGAGAAATACCTACCATTAGTGGAATTTGCGTACAACAACAGCTTCCAATCAAGCATTCAGATGGCTCCTTATGAGGCCTTGTATGGTAGGAAGTGTAGGACCCCGATTTGCTGGGCCGAGGCCGGACAGAAACTAGTGTCGATGCCCGAGTTACTCAAGGGAACCACCGAGAAGGTGAAATTGATTTGTGATCGCTTGAAAGCGGCTTCAGATCGGTAAAAGTCCTATGCCGATTTAAAAAGGAAGGAGGTGGAATACTCCGTGGGGGATAGGGTGTTTTTGAGAGTCTCACCTTGGAAGAAGGTGATGAGGTTTGGAAGGAAGGGCAAGTTGAGCCCAAGGTACATAGGGCCTTATGAAATAGTTGAGAGAATTGGTCCGGTTGCCTATAGATTGAGACTCCCAGTTGAGCTAGAGAAGATTCATGATGTGTTTCATGTATCGATGCTTAGGAGGTATAGATCGGATCCGTCCCATGTTATGCCAGTGGAAGAAATAGAGTTGAATCCAGACTTGTCTTACAACGAGGAACCAGTTGAGATACTTGCTTCTGATAGCAAGGTATTGCGTGGCAAGACTATAGAACTGGTCAAAGTCTTATGGAGACATAGAGGTGTGGAGGAAGCCATGTGGGAGAGGAAAGCTGACATGCTTGAACAGTTTCCATATTTGTTTCCGTCAGGTAATTTCGAGGACGAAATTCCTTAAGTAGGGGAGAGTTGTAACACCCGGGTTCGGGGGTCGGGAGAAAATAATAGTTTAAAAATGGTTCGGGTTTCGGTTCCAAATTTTAAATATTAAAATAAAGGTTTGGGCCCTGGGTTTTAAGACAACAAAAATTTAATTGGACCATTTTCTAAACAAGCCCAATTGGGCATGGATGTCATTCATTGTAATTCCCTTGTTTCATTAAGGGCATTTAAGTCTTTTAACCCCTTTTAATTTCAAACAAACCTAAAATAATACTAGAGTCATCTTCTTCCTCTAACTCCACTATTCACACCATCGTTAAAACACCCCCCTCTCCTTGGATACTATTTCATTCAAAAGCTTGCTCATTTTTGAAGGTTTTGCAAAGGTAATTTCGTTTTTGACTTACCCTCTTTATCCTCTACAAGTTGATGTCTTTTATTTTCATTTCTACTCACGTTTTGAAATTTTGGAGTTGGAGGGTTTTGAATTAAAAATGTTGTCTTTGAGGTTTTTGATTCTAGTTTTTGATTTGTTGAGGTTCAATGAGTAATCTACAACCAAAAAGGGCCAACCAAAATGATTTTTACAAGGTTTTGGGTATTTTCCCGAAATGGGGTTTTGGGGAGGTTTTTGGGAGGTTTAGGATTGAAATATGGGGGTGTTCTATGTAGAAAAGAGAGGGCCAATGGTTAGGGTATATGTAAGCTTTGTTTTGGAAGCTTTAGGGAGTAGTTTGGAGGTTGAAATCAATGGTTTTAAGGGATGCTTGAGGGCTGCTCGGATTTTGGAATTTTGGGCTTGTTCTCCATGTGAAAATTGATATCTTGTAATTGGTTTGTAATCCGGGTTGAGTATTTTAGAACACGGACTGACTTGAGATTATTTGCTTGGTGTTGGATTGGCTAGAGGCGAGAATTTTGGTCGGAGAAGCTTCGGGAGCAAATCCGGGGAATTCGGAGTCTTGAGCTTGGTCTTCGATCTTCTCTTGGGTAGCAACGGTGAGTAGAATCATTGGTTTTTACATTGTGCTTGATATGGACTCCTTTGGGGTTTGGGTGGAACCTTGAGAGGTTGCCTAAACCCGTGTGTAAGTCTCCCCACTCATAAGTTGTTGTGACAAGTTGATTGTATATACATTGTGACCATTGAATGCATTTTAAGTTGTCAATGATGTAGTCGTGTTGAGTTCGTGCCTAACGTGATGGTGGTCTAAACTACGGTGATGTGTAGTCCCACCGATAGTGACTAGTAGGGTAGTACTTTGATGTGTAGTCCCATTGGAAATCCACTAGTCGAAACGGTGATGTGTAGTCCCACCGTAAGTGTATGTTGGTTGTGCTAGAGCAAACCAAGTGTTGTGGTCGAGATAGACCCTTATGCATCCATTGTTTTCTTGCATACAAATCGTATTTTAGGAAAACTGCATGTTGTAAATTGTAGAGCCTTTCTCACTAAGCTAGATTGCTTATGCTCTTTTGTTTCCAATGTGCAGATCGTTAGAGTTCGGGAGGCGAGTGGGCGAAGGAGGAGCTTTTGGAGTTCTCAAGCAAGTTTAAGTATGGTTTACTTTTGTAATAATGCCTAGACAATGGGGTATAGAGTGTTAGGAGTTGGGGTCAAACTCCTTAGGAAGTTATGCTTGAAATTGTTAAACCTATGTTGAGTTATGATTTGCTTCTTGGATTATGTTCTATGATTCTTATGTGGATTGTTTGCTTATGCCTGAATTTGTATGAGGTTTGGGCTATGCATGCCTTAAGTTTGACTACCATGTGTATGATGCCTATGCTTGTTAAGTGGTTTCTTATGATTATTGCTTGAAGTCTAGATAGTTATGATTGATGTTACATTCAATGCTTGTAAGCTAAAATCCAACTGTGGTTGTTGTATGTATGCTTGTGTGTGCTTAGGAGTGTTCAAATAAGCATCTAGAACCATGCATGATGTTGCTAAGTAGTGAAATGAAATGTTGCAGAGCAGGGGTATCGATACGGCTAGACCCGTATCGATACGGCCTTCACTTTCCAGGCATATCGTTTCGATACGCGGGGAGGCGTATCGATACCATTTTGGTCACTGGAGACACTGTCCAACTTGGTATCGATACGGGCCTCAAGCGTATCGGTACGGTCCCCTAGCGTTGACCGTGGGGAGTCAACCTTTGAGGAGAGTACCGATACACTTCCCATGTGTATCGATACGGTCTCCACGGGTTGACTCTGACCCCTTTGACTTAGTCAAGGTGTATCGATACCCCCATAGGTGTATCGATACCCCCTGCAGATAAACAAAAAAAATTGGTCTTTTGGATGTGGTTTTGAGTTCGTTCGACTGCCTTGCTTATGAAGCCCCGCTGTATGATCACATAGGATTAAATACTCATCTAGACAAATTTTAAAATGAAAAAAAATATAGGGTTGCTAACCGAGGGGGAATCCTTTTAGGGAGTTTTCACTCGGTTTTCCCCGTGTAGCTCACTCGGACCGGTCATCCAGCCAGACCGGGACGAGGGGGTTACATGCATTAGAACTTAACACTGACTGAAATGTATGTCTGAACAGTCGCCCTCATACTTTACTATACGGATTAACTTTGAGTAATCGAACATACAATCTATGCGGATCTTCCTACCTTACAACGATATGGTGAGCGATGAGCATACACATGTCGTATTTCTCAACACTTAAGGGAGCCTTAGCTATTTAAGTCTTATTAACAAATCTAGAATTTCATCAAATACATAGTTACCGATTAACTCATGAGGGTATTTCGGTTATTTTAGACTAAGATAAATCTACCATTTCTTTTTGAATTAACATTTGGTACCTCCATCATTCACGTACTCAAACGAGATTAAGTCGTCATAACTCTCCACCCCTTTACAGACGATTCATTCATTACAGGACTTAAGGGTATAACACCATTCAAATTAATCAGACATTTAGGTGCTCGAGGGCATTATCGTCTTTTTGGTCATTACGATCATTCTCATTTAATTCACGCATTACTGTCATAAGGATCGACTTGGGATTTCAACAATATTTCCAGAAAATTCTCATTCATGTGTTATACAGAGTTTGAGGGATTATCCAAGTTTGCATCACACGCATTGCAATATGATGCCGAAGTCTTTCCATTAAAACATAACTCTTGGGTAGTGTAAATTGCATAATCAGGTCGAATGCAGATTTTAGGTCATTTTATTTACTAGAGGGGTAGTTTAGTCATATTTATGCTCCAAGGGTATTTTCGTAATTTCATAACCAACGTCTCATACTCTATATTCTGAACATTGGTTCTTAGACACCATTGATAGAGTTTCAGATTTAACTGTATTATTATTATTATTAGCACTTTCGACACTCCTGATCTATTAATATTCTTATCCGGGTATTTTACTCTTACTGACTTTCATACTTATTTTCCGTATCGAATTCGGCTTAAGCAGAGTTCACAAAACACTCATCATAAGCATGCATGCTTTGACCAGATATCAACATGTACATAAAGCATACAAGGGGTAGTAATGTATTACCTTTAATAATTGCTATAGCGGTCGACCATTATACTTCGTTCGATCACTCTCGAACCCGAATGCGACGTCCTCAACATCCCGAATACAAGGAACTTCGAATACCTTTAATAAAAATATTCCAATTTCAGTCTTTAATCACCTTACTCATAATTGATTATTAAAATACATAAGTGGACTCGAGTTCAAAGTCCAATTCGGGGGCTTTCGGGTTAGAAATTCACGAAACAGACTTCAAAATCGGACTCAGGACGTCGAAAATCATAAAATATGACTTTTCAGGAAAAGTTGACTTTTTGGTTAAAGTCAACGCTGACGTTAGCGGTCAAAGTCAACGCTGACGTCACTGGTCTAAGGCTGACTCAGCGAGTTGACTCACTGGGTTGACTCGGTCAACGGGTCGGGTCGGGTCAACGGGTCGGACTGACAAGTTTGGGCTCGGTTCGGGTTGACTCAGTTCGGACTCAGGCGGACGCAGGTCGGGTCAATTTCGGTTGGGCTTGGACTCACCGGGTACGGGCTAAAGGCCATTGGGCCTTAACAGGCCGACCCACCTTTATATAATTAAAAGGGCTAACCCGATTATTGGGCCGGACCGGTTCTATCCAAACCAGTTTAATCTATACCGGTCTGGACCGATTCACTTACCCAAAGCAACTGCCCATCGGACGGTCGTCGGGGAGGTCATCGGACGGTCACCGGAATGTCGCCGGAAAGTCCATTTCGCGTCGTTTCAGTCGGAAAAACGAAGGTCATGAATTTATAAACTCATCCAAGCCGAGTATTCAACGATTTAACCCAGAATATGCCTGAAACTTACCCCAAAATTCTAAATCTCGCCGGAAAACCACGTAACACCGATGAGGGCTCTCCCGACGTCGGTTGAACTCGAAACCTTAGGGGTTTTGCTCACCTCGCGACGGGGAGTCTAAGGGTGGCAACGGTGCGGCGAACGGATGCCTACGGCGGTCGGAATCGACGAAAAACCTAACGGCTCAACCCTAGGTTCGTCGAATCTTGATCCTTCGATTGACGGCGATCGGGACGACATCTATGCGAGTGGCTATGGGTGTTTGGCTCGGGACTCGACGGGGAAGCCAGCGATGGTGGCGGTGAACGCCACGGAGCGGCGGTGACCGGGATCGGACGGGGTCCGACGGGGAAGATGAAAGGTCTGGTGAGAGGAGGTGAAGGGTCGTATTTTTTTTAGATCTGGGTTCTTGGAATTAATTGAACCAATATGAGTAGGTAGGATATTTTCATTATCTTATTATTTTATTTTTTAGATATCCTATAACACATGTTTAGATTGATATTTAGACAGGAAAAGATCAGAGAAAAGCCTTAGTTTAACTGGTAAAGGCTTAGGCTCATTGAGCTTAGGTCACAGGTTCAAAGCTCCATGCAAGCACCAACCCTTTCTTTTCCGTTTTTTTTCACATTTCTTATTTTATAATTATACCCTTTTTTTTGTGGGTGTTACAATTTTGCCATTACATTTTTATGTCAAATGTCGATATTCGAATTTATACATAAGATAGGATAACATGAGAATCCTTGACCACTAGATCAATTGTATTTTTAAAAGATTGACTTACATGGTGGCTCAAGAGCTCATTGAATTTCAGACTTGATTCATTCGGAAATGACTTTATTAATTATTTATTAAATAGAGAGGTATTGCAAGCTTATATTAGGACTTAAATTTATACAAGATGAAATAATATGAGCATCCTTAACTACTAGGTCAATTAGTAGATCACAAATTATTTTATTAATTATTATTTCTGATTGCTGACTAAGTTTGTGGTATACTTATAAATAATAAAAATTGTATATCTGTATATTTCTATTCATTTTTATTGTTTTCGAAGTCATGCGCGGAAGCAATTCCAAACCAAATACGACGAGTAGTGGGGTCCTGAGCTCACATAAGAGCATATTTTAGACCTAAATTGTGGGGAAATTGTAGTTTTTTTTTATAATCACTAATATTCAAGTTATTGGCTGACTAATATGAATCGAGTACTATTGAAGTTTATTATAAAGACCACCTTTTCATGTCAATTTATTTCATTTACAACGCCAGGATATAAACTTTTAACCTATTTAATAGATCTATTGTTTCTTCATAGACCAACTTGTTGGTAACAAACTACCTAATTATTTCTATAAATTTAAAACCCAATTTAGTATTCTATTTAGGTTATCAAGACGTTTCTTTGCATATCACTTACATATATCATGTGTTACTAATCCGTCGTCTATTTTAGTATTTCTAATCATCTATTTACTTGTTTTTTTTCAATGTTTCGTTTGTTTAGCAATACATGTATGTCGCTTCAAAAAAAAAAACCAATGCATGGATGTCAAATCATCCTATAATAGTCAAACCATGTGCAAATAATTTAATTTTTTCAAGAAAAAAATCTATATCATAAAAGTAAAAAAAAATTCTGAGTTAGGGGAGGCATGGCCCCTCCTGGGACACATGTCCCGCCGTCCCTGAATACATGCACACACTATAATTGTAATCTTTTTCTTAATAATTGAATAAACAATTGAAGTATCTAAAGTATCACATATACATGAAATTAATTAAAATATAATAAATGAAAAATAATTTCATCTCAAAGTTAATATACAAAATTGAATTAAATTTAAGTATTTTTTTGATACATTAATCAGGTAGCTTTATTGATAAACAAAATCAGAACATAACCTAATAGAAGTTTTAAGACATAAAAAAACAAGAAAAAATAAAATAGTAAAACTAAAAAGAAAATATAAGCGTTGCACCAGTCAAAAAGACACTTCCTCTTTGCACCAAAAACAAATCTCTACGGCCTACTGAAGGAAGAATCCTGGGGAGTTGTCGAAACACGAACTAGATGAAATCCCCAAAATTGGCAACCACCTTTCACATTTATTCTAAAAAAATGACGATTCGCTCTAGATTACATCGGCAAATAACCCAAAAGGGGATCAAGCTCTACGTGACCACCCACAAACACGAATCAGAAAAAAAAACGATATATGAGTGTCACATATGAACACCAAAAACCTGCAAAAGTAACCATAGAAACGCGCCACAAGGCAGAGACGTACTATAAATGTAAAAAAACGTGTCACAGAGGCAGAGAAAAGTGCAACAAAATGTGCGAAAAAAATAAATGAAATATGAATTACCGGCGATCGGCAACCAATACAAAGACTGATGTCACCTCCAATTAAACAAAGAAAAAGTTGAAAAAGCAAGTGGCTATGTTTGAAAAAAAATGAAGGGCGGGCTAATTAAAATTAAGTATTAAATATTAAACAAGTATTTGCATAATATATTGTTATAAAATAAATAATAGAAAAATAATTATTATTAATTGTATTTTTAATTTTTAAAAAGTAAACTTACATAGCATTTTTTTAAATTGTTTAACATTTGTTTATATTATAATATAATGAATGTTTAGTAATTTATTTTAAAGTTAATTAAAATTATATTGTAATTAACTATATTTTTTATTGGATAAGTCTACCACGTGCGACGAACATTGCTGAACATCACTGAACACCATTAATTTAAAAAGAAACTAAAAATCATGAGGACTATAATTGTAACTAAAATTTATTTTTTAAAAATAAAAATTAGATTTAATAAAATTGTTATATTTCTTTATTGTATTAAAAATTGATAGTTTTGAATTAAATATACCCAAATTTCATAAACCCTAAAATATTAATTCCTGCTGTCGGTGCCGCCTCCTCTGCCGCCGTGATCGGTCGACTTGTCTCGCCAGCGTTAATACAGGTCGTTCCGCCGCTCCGCCGTCCTCCTGTGCGCACTGTTCCAGCATCGAAAGGTCAATTTTCTGCAATTTTATTTCCCGTCGATCTTGGTCGGCCGTCGCAGCCATCGCCGGTTGTGTCCGGCAATCACATGTCGTCCGCGGCCTGGCTCCGACGAACCAAACCCATCGTCGGTAACCCCAAATCCCAAATCAAAAACACTAATTTTTTATATTCCCAATTTCATAATATAATGAATGTTTAGTAATTTTTTTTAAATTTAATTAAAATTATATTGTAATTAACTATATTTTTATTGGATGGGTCTACCACGTGAGACGAACATTGTTGAACATCGCTGAACACCATTAATTAAAAAAAAACTAAAAATCATGAGGACTATAATTGTAACTAAAATCCTAATTCCTGTTATCGGTGCCGCCTCCTCTGCCGCCGTTATCGGTCGACTTGTCTCGTCAGCTTTAATACATAATGTTTTTCCGCTTTGCCATCCTCCTGTGCGCACCGTTCAACATCGAAAGGTCAATTTTCTACGATTTTATTTCCCGTCGATCTTGGTCGGCCATTGCAACCGTCGTCGGTTGTGTCCGGCAATAACATGTCGTCCGCGGCCTGGCCCCGATGAACCAAATCCATCGCCGGTAACCCCAAATCCCAAATCAAAACACTAATTTTTTTATTTTCCCAAATTTCATAAACCTAGTTTAACCAATTATAAACCCTAATCCTCAAATCAAAAACACTAATTTTTTAATTTCCCCAAATAAAAAATGCAATAAAGAAATATAAAATTTTATTAAATCTAATTTTTATTTTTTAAAATAAAATTTAATTACAATTATAGTCCTCATGATTTTTAGTTTTTTTTTTAAATTAATGGTGTTCAGCGGTGTTCATCATTAGTGGTGTTCAGCAATGTTCGTCGATTGAAGATAATAAATAGTATATAAGCAACCAATCAAGTGTAAATTTATTATAAATAAACATAAGGGGTACTGAGTATTTTTTTCTTTTGATATAACCTGAATTATATTCAAAGTGATAGGATTACAAATGTATTACACCGCAAACTGAGTATTTTTTTAACTATAGAGGTAAATGTATTCTATACCAAACCTCAAGAAGCTAGGTGTCTTTTTACCAAATTAAAAAATACATTTCATTAATTATTTTAAATTTTAGACTCAGATTTATTAAAAAACGGTCCATATCTATCTCAAACTATTAAAAATTAATGGCTTAATATACTTTCCCCCCTAATCTTGACATGTTTTTCCATTTGCCCCCTAAAGTACATTTTGCCCACTTTTATCCCCTAAATTTTTCGTCATTACTCATATAACCCCAAAACATGCGTCATTTAAAAAACATAATAGCCAATAAAAAGTCGTCACGTAATCTCATTTATTTATAATTTCTTATTTTCAGTATATTATATCAAAATAATTTTCAAAATAAAAAAAACAAAAATAATAATAAAATATAATTAAAACGGTAAACTTAGTAAATCCCCAAAACTACCCTTTTACCTTAAAACCAAAATTATTTTGAAACCTAAATCAGATTTCTTCTTTCATTTGAACAAAAATGATAAATGGAAATATAGGGCTTGAATCGATTTAGGTATAGGTTTCGTTTAATCTGTGGCTTCGTTTAGGGTTTGATTAATCCATGTTTTTAGGGTTCATTAAGTTTTATGCTTTCATTTGAACAGAACTTACGCAAACAACGATTGAAATCAGTGGTGCGGGAACCCTAAGTCGTGAAAAGAAGGAAAAGTAAGTTATAAGTGAAGTAAAATTTTGTTCTTTACTTAGAGAAGTGAGAAGTAAATTTTCTTATCATTTACTTTGTTTTTTACAGGTTGTTTAGAAAGACTTGTAAGCTTAGAGTGGAGACAAAAAAACATTCTAAGGGGATAATCGAAGCTAACATGTAAAAAAATGAGTGCTTTGTCATTTTGTAGAGTCACATGGTGCATTAGAATAAAGTTACATATTTTGACTTTGGTTACTGTTTATTGAATTGTTTAATTAGTGTTTGATGTTTAATTAGTGGTTGTTGTAGCAATTTGACTTGTTTAATAAGTGGTGGTTACTGTACAATTGATTTGGTGGATTTTTTTAATTGATTTGGTATTTAATTATTAGTTACTGATTTGAGATTTGTTTGATTTGTGCTTATTTTTAATTAGTGATTGTTGTAGCAAATAGAATTGTGTTAAAAAAATGAGTTATTGTTATGTTGTTTGTTGGATTTAATCTGATTGGTATTAAATGTTTGTTTTTGGATATTTCTATAAGTAAAATGGCATGGGTAGATTATACTCTTGTAATTTATTTTGGGGTAGGTTTAATAATTTTCTTAAATTTGATTGTGTGGGAGGCAAAGAAATAGAAAAAGAAGATTGACCTTGATTACATATGTTACCCCACCATTGCTTCTTTTATTAAGGAGGTAGAAATTCCCAAATAGAATGTTAAATATTTAGCCTATTTAAAACCAGGTTTTAGTTTGGATGGAGGTTTAAGGGTCTTGAGTACTGAAAATAGTACTTACTTGGAATGAAGCATACACATATATGATGTTGGAGATTTTGGTGAAAATACATATATTGATGAAGATGGGCTTGTTGTTGTAAAAAATGATGTTGATGCGCCAATTCTGGAAGAAAATGAAGCTGATGAGCAAATTTTGAGAGAGAATGATGTTGTTAAGCCTATTTATGATGACAATGATGACGCCGAGCCTGAAAGAGTAGAAAAGGATGATTTATGGTTTAATGTAGATAGTTATAGTACTTATTGTGAAGATGATGAGGAAAGTGAAGACAATGAATTAGAAGATTTTAGGGTTGAAGGGTGACTGGCTGATGAAGATGATGAGGATATAACTCAAATTTTTTAGAACAAGAAAAGATATAAAGACAAAAATTTAAGAGATGAACAACAAAGGTCGGAGCCTAGGTTTACTGGTATTGATTCTAAAAAAAAGAGGCAATTGTAGAGCATAAAAGTAGTGACACTGATTACATTGAATCAGATGATCCAAGCATCTATGAAATTGATTCTAAAAGGGATGTTTGTGTTAAGAAAGGTAAGATTTTTTTTCATTAAACAAGTGAAGTTCCTAAGATTGAATTGGGTATGATATTTGAAAGCCCAAAACAGTTTAAGGAAGCTTTTGGTGCTTATGTTGTTGCAAATATATTTGATTTTAAGTATATTAAAAATGATCCTGAAAGGACTAGAGCAAAGTGCAAGGGGGTAGGATGTCCTTTCATGATCTATACATCTTTGGGGAAAAAGATGAGGTTTTTAGGGTTAGAACATATGTGAACAAACATTCATGTTCTAAAACCTTTAAAAATAAAAGGCTAATTATAAGTTTATTGGAAAACATTTCTTGAGTAAGCTAAGGATTTTGCCTAACTTGAAATTGAGGGACATGGCGAGGCTTGTTAAGGAGGAGGTTAAAGTAGAACTGAATAAAAATGTATGCCACAGAGCTAGAATTTGAGCTTCTGAAAAAACCAGAGGTAGATTGCATGAGAAGTTTAATACGTTATTTGATTATGTGTTTACATTGAGGGAAGCAGATCCAAATGGTACATTCAATCTCGTTGTTCAGAAACCTACTCCATCTGCTAATCTATTTTCTGAATGATTGTATGTATGTTTTGGTGGTTTAAAGAAAGGATTCAAAAAATATTGTAGACCAGTTTTGTCTTTATATGGGTGTTATCTTAAAGAGGGCTTTAAGGGTGAAATACTAACTGTTGTAGGTAGGGATGATAATAACCAAATATTCCCTATTGCATGGGCTATAGTAGAGGTGGAGAATAGGAAAGCCTGGGCCTAATTTTTGGAACACATACAAAGTGATATGCAAATAGGAGACGGGACAGGTTCATTATACTCAGTGACATGTAGAAGATAATTTTTTTAACTGGTTTTCTTAAATCAATTTGTAAACTGTTTATGTAAACTGGTTTTTTAAACTGCTTTGTAAACTGTTTCAGGAGCTCTTGGAAGAAGTACAATTGATCCTTCTAAAAATAGAGCACAAATTTTGTGCATTGAAAAAAGGAGAACAATGAACGTGATATGCAACAACTGTTTTTGGCATGCTGCAAGACAACCACTGTGGCATATTTCTAGAAGCATTATGCAAGGATGGAAACTATGAAGGCCATTGTTTTGTCAAGTTTAATGAAGAGAGATCCAAGACATTAGTCAAAAGCCTTTTCTCAATACATTCAAAATGTGATGCAATGGACAACAATTTTGGAGAAACTTTTAACTCAACAATCATTGTTGTAAAGTACTAATCAGTAATCTCTTTGTTTGAGGACGTTAGGCATTATGTGATGAATAGAAACCTTGCACGCAAAGTGAAGTGTCTAAAATGAGAAGGTCTTTTTGTTAGAATCAAATCATAAATTAATATAAAACTTAACCCAAGATCTATCATGTTAAATCATCAAGAACAATAAACCGAAAGCGGAAGCGTACCTAAATTAATCGATAGATGAAAACCTTGAATCCTTTAATGAAGATCGCCTAAAAGGTGGTTGTGATCTTTCAAGAAGATAGGTTAGCCCTTGCCGTAAAAACTCTCTGACGGGGAAAAGAGTAATACAAGTTTTAACATATTTCTTGGGGACCACTACCTTTTTATATAGTTGATTATTAAATCAACTATTGAATATTTATAACTCTGCCCCTCATTGAATTATAAATATATCTTATGGTATCTACACTTTTATTTCCATGACACTTTAATACCCATGACACGCCTAACATAATTGGTCACTTAATTTTGTGTCATGCTTTATAATAGCATCATACATTTTACATATGTGCCCACAATTGCGGATTTTAATCCAACACTTTTATGCCCTTAAATTGCTAAGTTATTTGAAAACCACAAAGCCTCTTTTGCATATTGTCAGGCCACTTGAAATGGTCAACATAGGTATGAGGTATACTATAATGGGCAAACATATGTTGTTGATCTACAAGGTCATAAGTGCACATGTAGATATTAGGATTTAGGGTAAAGTACACGGACGATCACTAAACTATACTCGAAAAAACAAAATGGTAACCAAACTTTCAAAAATCACAAAATGACAATTAAACTTTATGTTTTATAACAAAACGGTAACTAGACGTTAAATTCTGTTAAGTTTCTGTTAAAACTTTGGTATAATAACACATTTAGTCCTTCATATTTATACAGTCAATAAATTTAATCCTAATTCGAAATAATTTACTAAATTTAGCCCTCGTTATTTATGCATTCTTTCAATTTTGCCCTTAAAGCAAAATTTCAAAGTATGGTAGCATGATAAATAATTACAAATAAATTTTATAGGAACTCGAAAACTCGACTCGAATCGAAAAAATTTCAAATAAAGTTTGAGTTGTAAAATATGATGTGTCAACTTGAATAACTCGAAATTTTTTTACTCGACTCGATCGAACGTTTACCTTTATCTTAAGATATGACGTGTTAACTCGAATAACATGAAATATTTGAATATTTTAAATTATTTTTTTCTTTTAAATCGAATATTTTTAAAATAGAGTATTTAATGTTTCATATTTAAATCATATCGAATATTTAATAACTACTTTAAATATTCGATTTAATTTAAAAACATTCAATTTAAAAGAAAAAATTGATTTAAAATATTCGAATAATTAATTAAATTTTTATAGGAACTCGAAAACTCGATTCGAATCGAAAAAATTTCAAATAAGGTTTGAGTTGTAAAATATGACGCGTCAACTCGAATAACTCGAAATTTTTTTGACTCAACTCGATCGAACGCTCACTTCTATCTTAAGATATGACGCATCAACTCGAAATATTCGAATATTTTAAATCATTTTTTCTTTTAAATTGAATATTTTTTAAAATAGAATATTTAATATTTTCATATTTAAATCACATCGAATATTTAATAACTTTTTTAAATATTCGATTTAAAAAAACAATAGATTTAAAATATTCGAATATTTAATAGCTACATTAAATATTTTTCTTTTAAATATTCCAATATTTAATAACTACTTTAAATATTCGAATATTTTAAATTAATTTTTTCTTTTAAATCGAATATTTTTAAATTAAATCAAATATTTAAAGTATTTATTAAATATTCAATGTGATTTAAAAGAAAAAAAATGATTTAAAATATTCGAATATTCGAGTTGACGCGTCATATCTTAAGATAGAGGTGAGCGTTCGATCGATTTGAGTACAAAATTTTCGAGTTATTCGAGTTGAAGCATCATATTTTACAACTCAAACTTTATTTGAATTTTTTTATTCGAATCGAATCAAGTCGAGTCGAGTTTTCGAGTTCCTATAAAACTTTAATTAAATATTCGAATATTTTAAATCAATTTTTTCTTTTCAATCGGATGTTTTTAAATTAAATCAAATATTTAAAGTAGTTATTAAATATTCGATGTGATTTAAATATGAAAATATTAAATATTATATTTTAAAAAATATTCGATTAAAAGAAAAAATGATTTAAAATATAAGAATATTTCAAGTTATTCAAGTTGACACGTCATATCTTAAGATAGAGGTGGGCGTTTGATCGAGTCGAGTTAAAAAATTTCGAGTTATTCGAGTTGACGCGTCATATTTTACAACTCAAACTTTATTTGAATTTTTTCGATTCGAGCCAAGTCGAGTCGAGTTTTCGAGTTCCTATAAGAATTTAATTGTAATTATTTATCATGTTACCATACTTTGAAATTTTGCTTTAATGACCAATTTGAAAGAATGCTTAAATAAAAAAAGGCTAAATTTAGTGAATTGTTTCAAATTAGGACTAAATTAATTGACTGTATAAAGTTGAAGGACTAAATATGTTATTATACCAAAGTTTTAACAGAAACTTAACGGAATTTAACATCTAGTTACCGTTTTGTTATAAAACATAAAGTTTAATTGCCATTTTGTGATTTTTGAAAGTTTGGTTACCATTTTGTTTTTTCGGGTATAGTTTAGTGACCGTCTATGTACTTTACCCTAAGATTTAACTGATATTTCATACTCACATTTTATCTGTGTCATATTGTTTAATTCTGAGCCACTTGAGAGGTATGTTCATGAGACGTACACAAAGGAAACATACCATTCACTCTATAATTATGCACTACCAATCATACCTAGTGAAGCTTTCTGAAAAGACACAAAAAATGAGAAAAGTTGAACTTTCTTTGAAAAGGAAGCTCCCATGAAAACCAAAACTAAAGAAAAAAATAGGAAGGAGAAACAAGCAAGGGGACCAAGCTTTCTAAAAAAAGAAACAAGTGCACATGTAGATCTTGTGGGGTTCATGGACACAACAATAGAACTTGTCCTTCGAAAAATAAAGCTGTGAGTGTATTTCAATTTAATTTGTTCTTTGAGTTCATTAATTATTATTTGATAACTAATTTTATAATTTGACAATCTCAACAAACACATGAATCTGCATCTTCTCAACCAGCATCCACTCATCCCTCATAATTAGAAGCGTCTAATATCTTACAACTAACATTCACTCATCCCTCACAACCAGCAGATACTTTAACAAGGGCAACAGAAACTAAATCATCATATGAAAGACAGTTGACTAAACTATCATTTAGATCAAAAGAAAGGACAATTATGCAATAAATTAGACTATACACAAATGAAAAAATAGGCATGCATATTCTAAATGTAAGTCATGCATCCAATATTAGTCATCATTTTCAAATTTTGACTACATTTTAATATTATGTTACTTTGTTTTTGTTGCCTGGCATACCAGGTCAAATGATGGTTATGAGGCCTAACACCAGATTTTAATTGAAGCCTGTAACTATGTCTAAACCTTTAATTTTAGCTCAATCTGCACCATTGAATCAACAATCTGAATCCAGTCATCCTGCTCCAGTGAACTAACCTATAGTCATGTCTACAACACCATCAACTTTCAGTAACTACAACAACATAATCCCTAAATTAATCTCAAGAAAGAGGCCAACTTAAGCTTAAGCAAGCTTTGGGAATTTGTTAGATTTTAGGATCTTTTATGAACATCTAATATTATGTTCTTATTTAGGATTTTTTGTGAACATCTTTTATGCTATGTAACCTTTGCAAGTTATTCTATTATGTAAATGTTCCAAAAACTTATGTTGTGTTATGAAACTTTTGTATTATAGAACCTTTGTGTTATACAATTTTCTGTGTTATGCAAAAAAGAACATCTTTTGTGTTATGCAACCTTTACAAGTTATTGTATTATGTAACTATTTCAAAAACTTATTTTGTGTTATGAAACTTTTGTATTATGAACTTTTATGTTATACAACCTTTGTAAGTTATTTATGTACATTGTTATCAAATTAATTTCAAATGTAAAACCAATATATACTAATCAATTCATAACATAACATAACATAACATAACATAACATAACATAACATAACAATTTCTTCAGAGGTAATTCCAATCTTCTATAACATTTCATTATTCACATAACATTTCATAACATTGCATAAGAACCATGGAAAACATGTCCTCTACAACATTAAACACCAAATTTTTAGTTCACTCTAAATGAAAAACTTCATTACAACATAGCATAAGAATGATACAATTAAAATACTCTTGTAGAACATTACTTCATTCTTCAGTTTTCTTGCTTCAACTTTAAATTTCTCTTTCACTTTTTTTAGATTTTTCTTCAATCCTCTAACTTCATCAATATTCACCATCTTTTTTCAATTATGCATTTTCAACTCTAATTTCTCTGTTCTCAACCAATAATTTGTGAACTTCATTTCTTAAATCTTCATTTTCATTCAAATTTGCATCATCATAGTTAATCTACATAAAGAAATTATATTCGCTCTACAAAAATTAAAAATCAAATCAAATTAAGTCTTAATTCAATCACAAACATTTTTAATAGATAGCTAACATAGCAAAAAAAAAATTACTTACATGCCAGCATTTAGCACATCTATAGAATCTCCTACCTTTGCTTCGTGGAACAGTTGAAGTGCAAATTCGGGCTATTAACTCATAGTCACATTGTACAACATCTCGCTCAACGATAAATTTTAAACTTTCGGTTGACATGCTTCAAAGACAATTGGGTATCCTAAAACCTGTAAAAATAAAGTAAATGTTAAGATTGTGAAGAGTCGAACGAATTTACGAACCTTAAATCGAGTTCAACTCAACGATTTCTTCCCCAATTTCGTGTAGAAGAAATAAATTTTGTTTTGGGTAAAAACTGAAAAGGAATTTTAGGGATCATGTTAGAGTATGGGATGATTTTAATTAAGGTTAAAGTTTTTTTAATAATATTATATTACATTTATTTTTTTTACTTAATTTAGATGCAATGTACTAAAAATAAAAAATTATAAATAAAAAGGTTTATATGGTGAATTTTCATTGGCTATTCTATATATTTTTTTTAAATGACGTCTGTTTTTGGGGTTATGTGAATAACGGTGAAAAGTTTAGAGGGTAAAAGTGGGCAAAACGTAGTTTAGAGAGCAAGCTGTGAAAACAGGTAAAGTTTAGGGGAAAAAAGTGTATTAAGTTAAAATTAATTAAACATCTCATGGCCTTCTATAATCAATTGAGCCTTCAAATTGTGAAATTTCACTAGATAACCTTTTGAATTCATGATCTCATCCAATAAAAATCACTTTAATATTATTTAATATTATTTACAGATTTTTATTATAAAAATAGTTCATAAACTCAATTTTATAAAAACAAAATATATAGACTAAATTTTAAAGTAATAATATCCACTAACACATTTAACCTAACATAGTATTACTCTCTAACAAATATTTTATAACATTAGAGAATAAGAACCCAATAAAGTTAATAAAGTAAATATTTGTTAGGATGTTTTATTTTTTATGTAATAATATTTTATCCGAGTAACAGCATAATTTATTTATGTTAAAAGCAATATAATTTTTTTATTTATTAAATTGATAGTTATTTTTTCTATATAAAAATAATAACATTTATATCGAATTAACAATATAATAGAATTTTTATACAATAAAATTTAAGACCATGGGTGAGTGTAAGTTTGATCTATTTCTCCTTTTTTTCATAAAAAAACCAGCTTACTTTCAAGTTTAATCTCAATAATTTATTTACACTTATTCAATAATCTTAAATTGTTGTAAAACTCTTTTACTTTTAGGAAAATTCTACAACGTGCGACGAACATCGCTGAACACTACTAATATTGAACACCGCTGAACACTATTAAACTAATTAATAAAAATTTAAAATTTCAAGGACCTATTATAAAATTAATAATTATTTTTAAAAATTCAATTAAATTATTTTTATATATTAAAATTTTATTTTTTAATAAGCGTAAACTATACATTTAGTACCCCACCTATTTCTGTATTTCTATTGAACCCTCATTATTTAAATATTATTTCAATTTGACCTTATTTTTTATAAAAAATAATTTAACCCTTAACCCTCAACCTAAAACCCTAAACTATTAAACCCTAAACCCTTAAACTTTAAACTTTTACCCTAAACCATATACCATTAAAAATAATTTCACCATCATCGATTCAATTCAATTCAATGAATTGTTGAATTCTCATAAAAAATTTAATTAAATTATTTTATATATATATATCAAATATATTTCACTGATCACACTTAAATCTCCAAATTCTTCATGTTATTCTAATGTGAAATGTTGTCAATAACATATTGACCGCTTTAACCTTGGTTGGCAATGGCGGGTCGTTGAAAGTTGAAACAAAGGAATGAGAAAGTTGCGGATGAGGATTCGAAGAATTGGCATTGTCCTTTCCAAGTTTGAGAAAGCAAAATTTTGGGTTTTATTATTTTTTTCCGGAAAAATTTGGAATTCTACTGTGTTTTATCGTAAAATACTGGTGATTTTACTGTTCTTGTACTGTACTGCTTGTGTTTGTGATCGAAGTGGTTACTTATTCGTTTTATTAAAAGTTGAATAAATTGTTGATTTATTTTATAAAAAAAACCTTGGTTTTTTCTGGTTTATGCTTTACCAATGTATAACTATGTTTATTACATCATCTAGGAAGTTTAAAATCATTACATCATTTGGCCTGAATTTCTGTGCGGAGGTGATGACATCTTCATCTCAAATAAGATGATAGTATTAATTTTAAGAGATTCGAGTTTAATTAATTTTCATATATATAAAAATAATTTAATTGAATTTTTTAGGAGAATTCAACAATTCATTGAATTGAATTGAATCGATCATGGTAAAATTATTTTTAATGGTATATGATTTAGGGTATAGGTTTAAGGTTTAATAGTTTAGGGTTTTAGGTTGAGGGTTAAGGGTTAAATTATTTTTTATAAAGAATAGGGTCAAATTGAAATAATATTTAAATAATGAGGGTTCAATAGAAATACAAAAATATATGAGGTACTAAATATATAGTTTACCCTTATTAAAAAATAAAATTTTAATATATATAAAAAAATAATTTAATTGAATTTTTAAAATTAATTATTAATTGTATGACGGGTCATTGAAATTTTAAATCTTTATTAATTAATTTAATGATGTTCAGCGGTGTTCAACATTAGTGGTGTTCATCGGTGTTCGTCACACGTGGTAACTCATCCTTACTTTTATAATTGTAACTAACCCTATCCCTAAAATTTATATAGAATAAATTATGGATAGAATGACATTCCACATTAAACACCCCAAAACTCAACCTAAAACCCTTCAAAAACCTCCCTAAAACCCAATTTCGGAAAACACCATAAAACCTTGTAAAAATCGAGTATGTTGGACCTTATAGATAATAAACAACTTATATTACATTAATAAATCAAAAGCTTAAGTTAAAGATAATAAAGATGACATTTTTAATCAAAAACCTCAAAACTCCAAATTACAAAACTATGAGCTTTAATGAAAAATAATGGTACAAGCTTATAGAGGAAAGAGAGGACAAGTCGAATATGGGCTTACCTTTGAAAAATCACTAAAGATGAGGGAGAATGGTGATGGAATAGTAGACTTGGAGAATGGGAGTTCTTTTGTCGTGAAAATGAAATGGAAGAGGAGATAATAAGATGGTGAATAGTTTGGGTGTTTTGAAATAAGAGTGTTTTTATTTTAAAAGTCAAAATATTTACCACTTTGTCATTAATGAGATGGATATCTCAAAAATCCTAAAAATCCATGGAATTGGGTTTTAAATTAAAACAAGTTCAACTTAAAATCATTTGTTTTGAAAACAGGAGGCCCAAAATATTATTTTAATATTTTAAATTCACCCGACCCCCAAACCCGAGTGTTACAACTCTCCCCCACTTTAGGAATTTCGTCCCCGAAATTACCTGACGGAAACAAGTACGGAAAGTGCTCAAGCATATCAGCTTTCCTCTCCCAAGTGGCCTCTTCCACACCTCTATGTCTCCACAACACCTTGACCAACTCTATGGTCTTGCCACGTAACACCTTACTATCAGAAGCAAGTATCTCAACTGGTTATTCATTGTAAGACAAATTCAGATTCAATTCTATCTCCTCAACAGGCATAACATGAGACGGATCTGATCTATATCTCCTAAGCATCGACACATGGTAGACATTATGGATCTTCTCTAACTCTGAAGGCAATCTCAAACGGTAAGCTATTGGCCGCTCAACTATCTCATACGGACCAATAAACCTTGAACTCAACTTGCCTTTCCGGCCAAAACGCATTACCTTCTTGAATCAGAGGAAATAGATTATTATTACTAAACTCTCAATTAAGATAATTGATTTTTTAGGTATATAATTAACTTTTACATTAATCAAAATCTTATTCATTTGAGGTAATTGATTTTTTAGGTAAATAAATTAATTTTTACATTAAATAAATTTTTATTTAATTAAGATAATTTATCTTTAAATGAGAGCACAATCTTTAAAAGGATTAGTCGCTATTTTTAATCGTGGATATTGATAAAATAAATAAAACAATCTTAAAGAATTAAGGTAATAGGTTTGTTTAATCTGAATTAGATAATTGTTAATTATATCTGAATTAAGATAATTGATATTAATAAAAGTTTAAAATATATTGAACTCTAGAATTAGACTTTCAAGACAAATACAAATATCTACAGTTAAATATCAGTCCTCAGTCCTCACGGCTATAAATATCCTTGGATCACCCCTTTTCAAATTCATTACTTGAGCGACTCTTTCTCTATTTCTTCAGTTTTTTTTACAGTCAAAATGGAACTTGGTCTTTCTCCCAAGTTGGCTAAGAAAGTGTACGGCGGTGATGGTGGAAGCTACTCCGCTTGGTGCCCCACTGAACTTCCCATGCTCCGTCAAGGCAACATTGGAGCTGCCAAATTGGCCCTTGAAAAGAATGGCTTCGCCCTTCCCCGTTACTCCGACTCTTCCAAGGTTGCTTATGTTCTTCAAGGTATCATCTTTACAGATTTCTCTCTTCTTCCCTTAATCTCTTTCTGGGTTTTGTTCTTACATTACGGTGGCTTTTTCTTTGATTGTTTTTCTTCGTTTTTGTTGGATCTTATGTTGTTCACTGTACTATGATCTGAATTTCGTATACTGTTTTATAACAAAGTCTTCTTCGATGTTCGGACTTTGCTGCAATTTCAATTTTGTGTATTTGTGAAAGAGACTGAGTTGATTTTATTCAAACAACTTCTGCTTTTGGGATTTTCTCTTTATCAAATTATTTGTGTTTCTTTACTCTTCATACCCAACTTTCCCCCCCCAAATTATTCCCCTTTACTGTATAAACGAATATTAGTTTTATATCAAATCGACCCTTACTTTTGATCTTCCAAGGAATGTGGTTCTTTCCCAGATTTGTATTTTTGATATATCTTAGTTTTGATACTGTTGATTGACATTGCTTATTGATACAGGAGCTGGTGTTGCTGGGATTATTCTCCCCGAATCCGAGGAGAAAGTGATTGCCATCAAGAAGGGTGATGGAATTGCTCTTCCTTTTGGTGTTATCACCTGGTGGTATAATAAGGACGACACTGAATTGGAGGTCCTCTTTTTGGGAGATACCTCTAAAGGCCACAAAGCCGGTCAGTTTACCGATTTCTTTTTGACCGGCGCCAATGGCATCTTTACCGGTTTCACGACTGACTTTGTGAAAAGAGCATGGGATGTGGATGATGACACTGCTAAGGCCCTCATTGGCAACCAACAAGGGAAAGGCATTGTCAAGCTTGATGCCAATGTTAAGATGCCTGAACCAAAGCCTGATCACCGAAAAGGAATGGCCTTGAACTGCGAGGAAGCTCCGTTGGATACTGATATCAAGAATGCTGGCAACGTCGTGCTCTTGACTACTAAAAACCTTCCTTTGGTTGGTCAGGTTGGGCTCGGTGCTGATCTGGTTAGGTTGGAAGGGAATGCAATGTGTTCCCCTGGTTTTTCGTGTGATTCAGCCTTGCAGGTTACATACATTGTCAAGGGCAGCGGTCGTCTCCAAGTTGTTGGTGTCGATGGCAAAAGGGTCCTGGAAACCGTTGTGAAGGCAGGTAACCTGTTGATTGTGCCGAGGTTCTTTGTTGTTTCAAAGATTGCTGATCCGGAAGGTTTGTCGTGGTTCTCGATCATCACCACTCCCAAGTAAGCCACTCGTTTTCGAACCTGGAGTTCAAATCCATAACTCTTTTTTCTTAAGATGTTATATTTAGTGTTGCCAATTGTGAACATAATTTGTTTTGTTGTGATTGTGAAATGCAGCCCTGTATTCACTCACTTGGCGGGAAGCATTGGGGCATGGAAGGCAATATCCCCTGAAGTTCTACAAGCAGCGTTTAAGGTTCCGGCTGAGACAGAGAAGCTTTTCAGGTCCAAGCGAACCAATGATGCCATTTTCTTCCCACCACCCCAATGAAGCAGCAAATCTCTTTAGCTTTCTTCTAGTTTCGGTTTTTTTTTCTTTTCAAATAAATGGTTTTTAGGGATGGAAACATTACATTTTCGTACAGGGCAAGCTAAGTGCAGCCCAAAAATTTATCTTTCTTTCTCCATTGTTTTCGTTTACAACATGAATTAGATGTGTAAGCAACTGTTCATGCATATGATGATTAGCTTTTATATTACTAGATGCTCAAATTACTTACAAATGATGAAATTGGATCTTTTCTAAATATGAAAATATAAAATATTTACATTTTTTTTCAATATTTATATCTCTATTTCACAACTATTCATAACTTTTAATAGATTTTTTAAGTTTTTGTTTTTTATTTTACAATAGAGAGGTATTACATTTCTATGTCAAATGAATTTATACACAAGATAGGATAACATGAGAATCCTTGACCGCTTGACTAATTGTATTTTTAAAAGATTAGTTTATATGCTGGCTCATGAGCTCATTGAATTTCAGACTTGATTCATTCGGGAATCACGTTATTAATTATTTATTAAATAGAGAGGTATTAATTTATATAAGATGAGACAACATGAGCATCTTTAACTATTATGTCAATTAGTAGATCTCAAATTATTTTATTAATTATTATTTTTGATTCTTGACTAAGTTTGTGGTATACTTATAAATAATAAAAATGGTATATCTGTATATTTCTATTCATTTTTTATTGTTCTATTTTATTACAAATAATTATAATTTAACTAGATTGAAATTTAACTAAAAAATTTAAATTCTAATTAACTTACGTTTGACTTCAAGTGAAATTAAATATTTTAAATTAATATTTAATAAAATATATTAAATTTGAGATGAAGTTACTAATTTTTCATTTAAAATTTAAACTCATCTAGTCCCGATTAAACTGCCATGAATTAAAAAAACTGAACTCAATTTTGTTAAATTTTAAATTAATTAAATTTTACAAAAAATGAATTTAAGTACTCTGTTCCTATTTTTCTTTCAAGTTTAAGAAATCAATAAAATACTTTTTTTCCGAATAATCTAAAGGTGATTAGAAAGTGGTATCTGTTCATATATATTCTTAACCCTTTAATAATAAGCATACATCTTGTAGACAAAACAATTTAAACTCGTTTCTTCTAAATTGAACATTATCCGCTTATCTACTTGGACACTTGTTAGGTTCAATGAAATTAAAAGGAAGCAATGAAATAATGATGTAAATTAAAAATAGTAAAAGGATTAATTTATTTTCTATAGTCATTATTTTAATAGCCACATAAGAGCATATTTTAGACCTAAATTGCGGGGAAACTGTAGTTTTTTTTTTATAATCACTAATATTCAAATTATTGACTGACTAATATGAATCAAGTACTGTTGAAGTTTATTATGAAGGTTATCCTTCCATGTTAATTTATTTTATTCACAATTTCAGAATTTGAACTTTTAACCTTATTTAATAGATCTATTGTTTCTTCCAGGACCAATTTGTTGGTAAAAAACTACCTAATTATTTCTATAAATTTAAACCCAATTTAGTATTCTATTTAGGTTATCAAGACGTTTCTTTGCATATCACTTACATATATCCGCTGTTACTAATCCTTCGTCTGTTTTAGTATTCCTAATCATCTATTTACTTCTTCTCTTTTCAATGTTTCGTTTGTTTATCAATACATGTATGTCGCTTCAAAAAAAAAACAATGCATGGATGTCAAATTATCCTATAATAGTCGAACCAACTCTTATACATAATACATCCGGAGACAGCCAAAATTTAAGATTATAAATAAACTTAAATATTTTAAAAGTGAGGGGCAAATGTACAAATGATTTAATTTTTTTTTTTAAAAATTTCTATATCATAAAAGTAAAAAAAATATATATTTTTTTAAAATTGGGGGGCATGGGCCCCTCATGAGACCCATGTCCCTCAGTCCCGAATACATGCACATACCATAATTGTAATATTTCGCTTAATACTTGAATAAACAATTGAACTATCTAAAGTAGCACATATATATACATGAAATTAATTCAAAGATAATAAATGAAAATAATTTCATCTCAAAGTTAATATACAAAATTGAATTAAATTTATGTATTTTTTTGACACATTAACCATGCAGCTTTATTGATAAACAAAACCAAAACATAACATAATAGAGGTTTTAAGACATAAAAAAAAAAATAAGAAAATAAAATAAAATAGTGAAACTAAAAAGAAAAGATAATCGTTGTACCAGTCAAATAGACACTTCCTATTTGCACCAAAAAATCTCTACGGGCTATTGGAGAAAGGATCCTAGGGAGTTGTCGAAACACGAACTAGATGAAATCTCCAAAATCGGCAACCACCTTTCACGCTTATTTTAAAAAACGACGATTCGCTCTAGATTACATCGGCAAATAACCCAAAAGGGGATCAAGCTCTAGGTGACCACCGACAAACACGAATAAAAAAAAAGCTATATGAGGATCACCGTATGAACACCAAAAACCTGCAAAAGTAACCATAGAAACGTGCCACAAGGCAGAGACGTGCCATAAATGCAGAGAAACATGTCACAGAGGCAGAGGAAAGTGCAACAAAATGTGCAAAAAAAATAAATGGAATATGAATAACCGGCGATCGACAACCAATACAAAGATTGATATCGCCGCCGGTTAAACAAAGAAAAAGATGAAAAAGCAAGTGGCTATGTTTGAAAAAAATGAAGGACGGGCTAATTAAAATTAAGTATTAAATATTTAACAAGTATTTGCATAATATATTGTTATAAAGTAAATAATAGAAAATTAAGTATTATTCATTGTATTTTTAATTTTTAAAAAGTAAACTTACATATTTTTTTTAAAAAATGTTTAACATTTGTATATATTATAATATAATGAATGTTTAGTAATTTATTTTAAATAATTAAAATTATATTGTAATGAACTATATTCTTATTATTCATTTAAAAATTATTTAATAAAAATGATTGAAGATAATAAATAGAATAGTAAGCAATCAATCAAGTGTAAATTTGTTATAAATAAACATAAGGGGTACTGAGTATTTTTTCTTTTGAAATAAACTGAATTATATTCAAAGTGATAAGATTGCAAATGTATCACACCGTAAACTGAGTATATTCAATAGTAAGTAATTATATTCAAAGTGATAGGAAGCATACACATATATGTTCTTGAAGATTTTGGTGAGAGTACATATATTGATGAAGATAGGCATGTTGTTGGAGAAAATGATGCTGATAGGCCAATTTTGAAAGAAAAATAAAGCTGATGGACCAATTTTGAGAGAGAATGATGTTGTTAGGCATGTTTATGAAGACAATGTGATGTCGAGCCTGAAAGAGTAGAAAAGGATAATTTATGGTTTAATGTGGATAGTAATAGTACTTATTGTGACGATGATGAGAAAAGTGAAGGCAGTGAATCAGAAGATTTTAGGGCTGAAGGATGGCTGACTGATGAAGATGATAAGGAGATAACTCAAATTTTTTAGAACAAAAAAAACTTTAAAGATAAAAATTTAGAAAAACAACAACAAGGACAACAAGGGTCAGAGCCTAGGTTTACTAGTACTGATTCTCAAGAAAAAGAGGCAATTGTAGTGCATGAAAGTAGTCACATTGATTACATTGAATCATGTAGAACTAATGTTTTGATATAATAATTGAAAAATGATTTGGACTAATTTGAAAAGAATTTAAAACTTGTTTTTAAGTCCAAACAACTTGAAATTATGTTTGAGGCATTTCGAAAGGTTTTTGGCAAATATTTTTCATGTTTTCAACAGCCAAACTTGTGATTTCACGTTACCAGTATCGATACGGTTGTACCCGTACCGATACCTTTTTGCCCCAGTTTGGCCACTGTCAAAACCCGTATCGATATGAGGGTTTAGTGTATCGATACGGATCGGGGTCGTTTCGATACGCCAGGTAAGCGTACTAATCCCAGTTCAACTACCCCAACGGCTATTTCCCAACGGCCATTTGAAAATGGACCCGTACCGATACGCCCTCAAGCGTATCGATACGCCTATGCTGGCAAGAGCCCAACGACTATTTCCTCAAGAAGGTCGTATCGATACCGTTCCACGTGTATCGATACTAATTGCTGCAGAACAACATTTATGAAGGGAAATAAAGTCCTCAACGGCTCCAATTCATCCCAACGGTTGGTAACGGCTACAAACTCATTTGGGAGTATAAAAGAGACCTCCAAGCATCAAGAGAAGGCTAATGTTCATATTGTCAAACATCAAATGATTAAGAAATTGTCTTAGTGCTTTAATTGTCATTTCTTGTATAGACAAACACTAGTGAGCCAAAATTGTCAAATTTGCTCAAGTGTTTTAGGTTTTGGGTGAGTGCTTAATTGTGCAAACAAACACCTATTAGAGGGTTTTAAGTTTGCTTTGTTTATCTCTTTGTAAAGAGGGTTTTGATCAAAGCTTTGGGTAGAAGCTTGATCGGTTGTAAGGGTTTCCTCCTAATCCTAGAAAAGGGGACGAATCAATAGTGGATTGATTGTGAAATCCTTAGTGGGGAGCTAAGGTAGTGGATGTAGACCTTGGTTAGAAGGTTGAACCACTATAAATCATTGTGTCACATTTCTTTTTAGCTTCCTTAACCCTTCCACCCAAATATTCACCTCTCCACCACTTGGTGAGCAACATTGGTTGATCGAATCGAGCCCTACACAACTCAAAAATTGGTATCAGAGCTTGGCTCAATCGAAGGAGATTCACATCCTATTGAGAAGATCCGGCAAGCTCGATCATTTTTTTATCAACCGGCTCAATGACACAATCAATCAACAAACCGCCCTTCTTTGATGGAACTCACTATGCCCATTGGAAGACAAAGATGAAGTTCTTCATCAAATCAAAAGATTACAAGATATGGGATGTAGTTGAAGATGCTCCATTCGTGCCTCAAAGAAGTAAAGCGGAGTGGAGTACCGACGATCGCAAGAAGATGGAGCTTAATTGCACAGCCTTGCACATCTTGTTTTGTGCTTTTGGCCCAACCATCTATGAGAAGATGTCTTCTTGTGAGAGTGCCAAGGAGGAATGGGACAAGCTTGAAGTCACATACGAGGGGACAAATGAATTCAAGGAGACCAAGATTGGGCTCCTAACCTTGGAGTATGAGAACTTCAAAATGGATCCAGAAGAGAACATCGAGAAGATGTTTGATAGGTTCTCCACAATCACAAATGGTCTCAAGGGCTATGGAGAAGCCATCCCGGAAGAAAATCTTGTTTGAAAGCTCATCTACTCACTTCCCGAGTCTTGGGACTCAAAGAGGACCGCCATCATCGAAGCCAAAAATTTGAAGACTTTGAAGCTTGATGAACTCATGGGGTCTCTCCTTACTCATCAAATCATGAAGAAGAACAAAGAGGATGAGAAGAAGAGGGAAGAAATTAGAGCTATGGGAGAGAAGAAAATCAAAGGGCTTGGCATCAATGCTAGTGCCATGGCTCTCAAATCCTCCACTTGACGTCATGTCTACACAAGTGAAGAGGAGGATGAAGATGAAGAGATAGTTCATCTCTTCAAGAAGTGTGCCCCGTTCATGAAGAAAGCCTTGAGAGAGCTTGAACGAGAACCTAAAAGAAAGGAGAGGGCAAGCACTTCAAGCCATAAGAAGAAGGCATATGTGGCTACTTGGAGTGATGAGGACTCCACCGACGATGAACAAGCCAACCTTTGCCTTATGGCCATCGAAGAAGATTCAAGGGTAACTTCTAATTCATCTACTTCATGTTCTTATTCCTTTGATGAATTACAAGATGCCTATGATGATTTGGTTTTAGATTTTAAAAGCCACATTTTGAAAAACAATAAATTGATTTCAAAGTTAAAAATTCAAAATGATTTGCTTTCTAAAACCAAACTTGAACTTGAGGCAAAACTTGAAGAGTATGAACTAAAATGTCTTGATTTACAAAAAATGCTTCAAAATGTTCAAGAAGAAAAAGATTTGATTTCCAAAGAGCTTGAAAAGAAAAACAATTTTGGAAAATCAAATTTTTATATTAGACAATCTAGTGCCCCTAGATTTATTAAAGGAAAATGTTTTAGAAGTGTTTGGGTCCCAAAAGGACTAACCACTTCAATTAAAAAGGATGACATTGAAAAATGGATTCCTAAGGGGACTAAAATTTGTGCTACTAACGTTCATGGATCCAAAGCAATTTGGATACCAAAAATTACGTGATTGTCTATTGTTAGGTGTGATGGAGATGTTCAACAAGTCAAACAATTGAGGGGGGAGGTCCATGCACACAAGGAAGAACACTTGAAGAAGGAAGGCTTCTCATCCTCCCTTAGGTTCAAGTGTTGGTAAAATTTCTAGTTGTTTTGTGATTTTCATTTGTTTATTTTTAGTTTAAATTCAATTAGATGATCATATATGATGGACTAACATTTTGATGATGCTTTGAGTAAGGGGGAGCCATTTTTAAAACCAAATTTGAAACTTTTGTCAAATTTTTACCTCCATTGTTACTTTGAACTTAATGTTTAAATTCTTTTTGATATAACAAAAAGGGGGAAAAATGGTTTGAAAAATTGAATTTTCAAATGAATAAGGGGGAGCTTTACTTGATTTACATTCTTAATTCTCTTATTCACATTTTTAAAGTTAAAGGGGGAGAATTCCAAACAATTTTTCAAGTCAGTTTTATTATATCAAAAAGGGGGAGATTGTAGAACTAATATTTTGATATAATAATTGAAAAATGTTTTGGACTAATTTGAAAAGAATTTAAAACTTGTTTTTAAGTCCAAACAACTTGAAATTATGTTTGAGGCATTTTGAAAGGTTTTTGGCAAAGATTTTTCATGTTTTCAACAGCCAAACTTGTGATTTCACGTTACCAGTATCGATATGGTTGTACCCGTACCGATACCTTTTTGCCCCAGTTTGGCCACTGTCAAAACCCGTAACGATACGAGGGTTTAGTGTATCGATACGGATCGGGATCGTTTCGATACGCCAGGTAAGCGTACTAATCCTAGTTCAACTACCCCAACAGCTATTTCCCAACGGCCATTTGAAAATGGACCCATACCGATACGCCCTCAAGCGTATCGATACGCCTATGCTGGCAAGAGCCCAACGGCTATTTCCTCAAGAAGGTCGTATCGATACCGTTCCACGTGTATCGATACTAATTGCTGCAGAACAACATTTATGAAGGGAAATAAAGTCCTCAACGGCTCCAATTCATCCCCAACGGCTAGTAACGGCTACAAACTCATTTGGGAGTATAAAAGAGACCTCCAAGCATCAAGAGAAGGCTAATGCTCATATTGTCAAACATCAAATGATCAAGAAATTGTCTTAGTGCTTTAATTGTCATTTCTTGTATAGACAAACACTAGTGAGCCAAAATTGTCAAATTTGCTCAAGTGTTTTAGGTTTTGGGTGAGTGCTTAATTGTGCAAACAAACACCTATTAGAGGGTTTTAAGTTTGCTTTGTTTATCTCTTTGTAAAGAGGGTTTTGATCAAAGCTTTGGGTAGAAGCTTGATCGGTTGTAAGGGTTTCCTCCTAATCCTAGAAAAGGGGACGAATCAATAGTGGATTGATTGTGAAATCCTTAGTGGGGAGCTAAGGTAGTGGATGTAGACCTTGGTTAGAAGGTTGAACCACTATAAATCATTGTGTCACATTTCTTTTTAGCTTCCTTAACCCTTCCACCCAAATATTCACCTCTCCACCACTTGGTGAGGAACATTGGTTGATCGAATCGAGCCCCACACAACTCAAAAAATCAGATGATCCAAACAACTATGAAATTAATTCTGAAGGGGAGGTTTGTGTTAAGAAAGGTAAGAATTTTTTTCATGAAACAAGTGAAGTTCCTAAGATTGAATTGGTATGATATTTGAAAGCCCAAAACGGTTTAAGAAAGCTTTTGATGCTTATGTTGTTGCAAATAAATTTAATTTTAGGTACATTAAAAATGATCCTAACAGGACTAGAGAAAAGTGCAAGGGGTAGGGTATCCTTTCATGATCTATGCATCTTTGGGGAAAATATGAGATTTTTTGGGTTAGAACATATGTGAACAAAAAATCATGTTTTGTAACCTTTAAAAACAAAAGGCTAATTATAAGTTTATTGAGAAATATTTCTTGAGTAAACTAAGGATTTTTCCTAATTTGAAATTGAGGGACATGTCGAGGCTTGTTAAGGAGGAGGTTAAAGTAGAACTGAACAAAAATGTATGTCATAGAGCTAAAATTTGGGCTTCTGAAAAAACTAGAGGTAGGTTGCATGAGGAGTTTAATATGTTATTTGATTATGTGTTTACATTGAGGGAAGCATATCCAAATGGTACAATTGATTTCGTTGTTCAGAAACTTACACCATTTGTCAATCCTATTTTCAGATGACTGTATGTATGTTTTGGTGGTTTAAAGTAAGGATTCAAAAGATATTGTAGACCAGTTTTGTCTTTAGATGGGTGTTATCTTAAAAGAGACTTTAAGGGTGAAATACTAGCTGATATAGGTAGGGACGACAATAACCAAATATTCCCTATTGCATGGGTTATAGTAGAGGTGGAAAATAAAAAATTTCGGTCTGATTTTTGGAACACATAAAAAGTGATATGCAAATAGGAGATGGGATAGGTTCACTATACTCAGTAACATGCAGAAGATAAGTTTTTTAACTGGTTTTCTTAAATCAATTTGTAAACAATTTATGTAAACTAATTTTTTAAATTACTTTGTAAATTGTTTCAGGGGCTCTTGGAAGAAGTACAATTGATTTTTCTAAAAGTGGAACACAAATTTTGTGCCAGACATGTATGTAACCCTCTCGTCCCGGTCTAGCTGACAGACTGGTCCGAACGGGTTACACGGGGAAAATCGGGGCGAAACCCGCTAAGGCCTCACTTTTATTAGCAACTCTAAATTTTCATCATTTAATTATCTTGTCTAAACATCACATTTAATTCTATGTGCGAAGGCGGCAGCGGAAGACGATAATGAAACAATCCAAGCAGAACATATGGCAACTTAAATTTACCAAGTGACTTGTTAGTCCAATTTCATGCATACGAAGCAGAACCATTCATAAAAGATACATATGAACTTAACAAGGAAGCAAGCAAGCATTTGGAACTAAAACGTAACGTCCAAGAACCTTTGAAGATGCCAATTAGCCAATTTAATTGCCTGTGTTTCGAAACAAGCTTGCCCATTCCGAAACGCGGGCTCCAGTTTAAAAATAAGACCAAGCCATACCGAAACTGCCCACCTTGTTCCGGAATAGGGGTCTACAGCGACAAAATGTATCGAAACTAGTTTTGAAACAGGGGCTCACAACGGCAAATCGTATCAAAACGAGTTCCGAAACGGGGGCTCATAGTGTCAAATCATATCAAAACAACACCACCCCCGTTCCGATACGAGTATCCTTGGAGCTACGACCGTTCCGAAACCACTTTGAGCGTTTTGAAACGCCTGCACACAGAGTGGTCCTAAAACAAGTTTTAGCATCCTCAAACATCTTCAAACTTGCCCCGAAACAACAAAGATCACATAGCAACAACCATTCAAACAAACTAGAGGCAACACATCCTACAACTGAGCATAATTAAACATACAAGCATGCATAACGAGTCTATTTAGCTATAAGAAACATGTAGCAACTTGAACATCACATAAAGCAAGGTTTACATCCCTTCAACATAAAAGCATGAACATTCAACAACATGAAAGCCAACATAGGAGTCTAACATACGCTTCTACAACACTTAGCATCCTCATTGCCAACTATTACATTATTCAAAGAAAAACCATACTTGAGCAGCAACACGCGCTCTTGGGTGCCTCTTCCTTGCTCCTTGCTAACTTTCACACTAATGATCTGCATTGCCGAAAATGAGAGCGTAAGCTTGAAAGCTTAGTGAGGGAGCTCAAAAACAAATATCGACAATACATGGTCCAAAGCATGGTATCCATAAATAATCAACAAGGCATGCATTAACACCAACATAACAACATAGCCAACCGCTACAAGAATGTATGAACATGGCATCTAGCCGACCGCTACAAGAATGCATGAACATGGCATCCTACCTCATGCTATGCTTAGCATAGATGTGACAGAACATCTTACCACATCAACCACATATAAACAAGGTATATTGGCGACTATATAGCTTACTCGGATATGCGGATAGCTTCCGTTGGGATTTTTGCCCAACGTGCTCAATAACAACAATATTACCTTAAGCATATCCAAAGCTGCCTTCAAACGATCACATATTAACTTCACCTTATCGCTAGTCCCCTTAAGCATATCCAGCATCAGTAACAACTTCTGACCTGGTTCGGCCCAACAAATCGGAGTTCTACATTTTCTACCATACAGGGCCTCATACAGAGCCATCTAAATGCTGGACTGATAACTGTTATTGTATGCGAACTTGACCAACGACAAGTGTTTCTCCCAAGTACACTGAAAGTCAATAATGCAACAACGCAACATATCCTCCAAAATCTGTATAACCATCTCTGACTGACCATCTGACTGAGGATGATACGACGTACTGAAATTTAATCGGGTACCCAAAGCACTATGCAAACACTCCCAAAATCTGGCTGTAAATCTTGGATCTCTGTCAAACACAATCGACTTCGGCACACCATGCAGTCTCATTATCTCACTGATGTATAAATCGGCCAACTTATCTAAGGAGTAAGTCGTATGAACAACTATAAAGTGAGCACACTTCGTGAAGCGGTCAACTATAACCCAAACTGAGTTCTTCTTCGAATGAGTCAAAGGCAAACCTGAAACGAAGTCCATGGTGATATTTTCCCACTTCCATTCCGGAATCCTCAACGGTTGCAACAAACCTGATGGAACCTGATGTTCTGCCTTAACTCTCTTGCATATCATACACTTACTCATGAAATCGACTACGTCTTTCTTCAAACCAACCCAGTAGTATTCATTCTTCATATCACGATACATCATTGTACTACCAGGATGCATAGCGAACGGGCTACTGTGTGCTTCGGTCAAGATAGTACGTCTCAAATCACTGTCATCCGGCACAACTATTCTGTCTCTGAAACACAAGACCCCATCAACACTGAAACTGTAGTCTGATGGTTTACCCTTGGCTATATCTTGTACGTGAGGTGCCAAAGATCTATCTAACAACTGTTTTTCTCTAATCAACTAGCCTAAGGTAGGTCTAACCTGAAGCTCGGCCACTAGACCACCATCACCGGACAAGCTCAAACTAGCAAACATGGCTCTCAACTCAACAACTACCTTCCTACTCAAAGCATCTGCCACTATATTGGCTTTACCCGGATGGTACTCAATCGTGAGATTGTAGTCCTTAAGTAACTCTAGCCACCTACACTGTCTAAGGTTCAACTTTTTTTGTGTCCTTAAATACTTCAGACTCTTGTGATCCGTATACACTATGCATTTCTCACCATACAAATAATGTCTCCAAATTTTCAAGGCAAACACAACTGCGGCTAGCTCTATGTCGTGTGTCAGATAATTGCGCTCGTGATTCTTTAACTGCCTTGAGGCATAAGCTACAACTCTTCCGTTCTACATGAGCACACAACCTAATCCTACATATGAAGCATCACTGTAAATCGCATACTCTTTCCCCGACTCTGACTGAATCAAAAACGGTGCATCTGTCAAAGCTTCTTTCAGTTTCTCAAAGGCTTGCTATCTCGCATCTCACCACTCAAACTGAACATTCTTCTGAAGCAATTTTGTCAAAGGAGCGGCTATCTTCGAGAACCCATTCACAAACCTCCTATAAAAACCTACTAAGCCTAGGAAACTATGAATCTCTATCACAGACTTTGGTTGCTTCCACTCAACAATGGCTTCTATCTTCTTCGGATCAACTTTAATCCCCTCGACTGATACTACATGCCCTAGGAAGACTATTTCTCTGATCCAGAACTCACACTTACTTTAATCAACTCTAATCCACTCAACAACTGGTTGTCTAGCAAAGTCTGCAAAACTAATCTCAAATGCCTGTCATGATCTTCCTCGGCACACGAATACACCAAAATATCATCTATGAATACAACCACAAACTGATCTAAGTACTCATGAAAGATTATGTTCATCATTTCGATGAAAGCAGCTGGTGCATTTGTCAACCCCAACAGCATAACCAAGAACTCGTAGTGACCATACCTAGTCCTGAAAGCTCTTTTATCTTCAACTGGTAATAACCAGATCTCAAATCAATCTTCGAAAAGACTGATGCCCCTTTCAACTAATCAAACAAATCATCGATACGCGACAAAGGATACTTGTTTTTCACTGTCAACTGATTCAACTGTCTATAATCGATGCACATCCTCATACTACCGTGTTTCTTCTTCACAAATAATACTGGAGCGCCCCAAGGCGAAGAACTCGGACGAATAAAACCTCTGTCTGATAGCTCTTGTAACTGAGTCTTCAACTCTTTCAGTTCTTTCAGTGCCATACGATATGGAGCAATTGAAACGAGAGCAGAATCTGAGTATGTCTCTATGACAAACTCTACTTCTCTGTTAGGCGGCAAACCATATAATTCTTCCAGAAACACACTCAGAAAATCACACATTATTCTGATATCCTAGGTCTAACTTCATTCATGTTCTGATATCCTAAGGCTGAAACAACATTCAATAAGAATTTTACGTTCTCCCCTACTACCACAATCTCGTAGTCATCTGCAAGCTTCAAGTAGACTCTCTTTGTTTCGAAATCTATCCTAGCCCTATGCTCTGTAAGCCAGTTCATACCCAAAATCACATCAAAGCCATAGAATGGTAACTCCATCATGTCCACTAGAAATATATGCCCATGAACCATTAACGGACACCTTCTGTACATCTTCCTAACCACTACTGTATCCCCGAAGGAACTAGTAACACTAACACCTACCTCTAGTACCTCACAAGGTATATTTAACATCTTTGCATGCTCACTCAATATGTATGAATGCATAGACCCGGAGTCAATCAATGAAAGCAAACCCATAGACTATATCAAGAAATTACCTGCAATCATGCCCATGTCGTTATGTCCCTCTCGCTAAGCATAAACTCTAGCCTGACCTTCGTCCTCCGACTAAACCGCAACCACATGAGCTATATTCCTCTGACCATCGTTCCTCGGCTGAAAGTTACCTCGATCGCGCCCACGGCCTCTCGGGTACTCATTAGCTCTAGCAGGAGCCTAAACCGGTGCAAGCCTGACATGATGTGGACAATCACGCCTAAGGTGATCTCGAGCTCCATAGTTCCAGCACGCATTAAAGTCTCTCCAGCACTCTCTGGTGTGATGCCTCTTGCACCTAGAACACTCAGGTAAACGCCCACCAGCTCTCTGGCCCTGATGGCCTCTTCCGTGGTTACCACCCCCACGTCTATGATCAAAATGATGCCTATTGTCCATGTGCCTCTTGGCATCACCTCTATCAAATCCATCAGACCTCTTCCCTGAAGTAGACCCACCTGATCGTTTGGCTAGACCCAAACTGTGCTCTATGTCCTTGGCCTTAGCGACCAAGACATCGAAGTCCGTGTAATCCGTAGCCAAGGTATACCTCTTCACTTCCTCACTCAACCTATAACGGAAACGGCCGCATCGTTCCCTCTCAGTAGGAACTAGCTCGGACGCGTACTGACTCATTCTGACAAACCGTACCTCATACTCGGTCACTATCATGTCACCCTGACGCAAGGCCATGAACTCTCTCTTCTTTTCATCAAGATAGCGGGGACCCAGGTACTTCTTGCGGAAAGCAGACTCAAAGAACTCCCAAGTAACCTCAGTGTCTGGCATACTTGTAGTAATGGTGACCCACCAAGTGTAGGCATCACCCTGAAGCAAGGAAACAACACATCCCACTCTGCGTGCCCCAGTACAACCCATCTGAGACAAGATACGAACAGTCTTATCAAACCAAGCCTCTGATCTCTCAGGTGCCAACCCCCGAAATTCTTCTCCTCCCAAGCTACGAAGCCTCTCAAGTGGCAAACTGGTGCCCTCACCCTGAGGTGGTGCCGTAGCTTGTCCCCCGACCACGGCTGCCTGAAAAGCCCCAGCTATAGCCTGAACCAACAGAGCTAGATCTATACCGGCCGGACCTAAGCCAACCTGAGGTCCTACGCCTTCAGCCCTCGCCTCACCTCCCTCTCGAGAAGAAGAAGAAGGTGGTGAAGGAGCCTCCGCCTCTACAACCGGCTCAACTTTAGGAGCTGCGGCCCGCGGTTCCGGATGAACCACCCTAGGCCTGCCTCTAGGTCTCATCTTACGTCAAGAAGATATCAAATACAAACAAAATAAACACGCAATGATTGGGTTAGTAAAGACAAGGGTCCAAGGTGCTCAAGTATTCTTTTACTTAAAATTTTTCCAATAAGGTAATAGTAGCAATGGGAACTCAACAACTACGCCTCAACACAACAACCATACTAACACATGCTTTCAAACACTATGCAAGTAAGTGAACAACAAGCATACATAGCAAAAGCATTCACCGCACGACATACACCGAGATATTGCAACATAACACTTCAAACTTACCTTACTCACCTTCCCGAGGTCACGGAAACCTCAGGCTTTGATACCAACAAATGTAACTCCCTCGTTTCGGTCTAGCCGACAGACCGGTCCGAACGGGTTACATGGGGAAAATCGAGGCGAAACCCGCTAAGGCCTCACTCCGATTAGCAACCCTAAAATTTCATCATTTAATTATCTTATCTAAACATCACATTTAATCCTATGTGCGAAGGCGGCAGGGGAAGACGATAACGAAACAATCCAAGCAGAACATATGACAACTTAAATTTACCAAGTGACTTGTTAGTCCAATTTCATGCATACGAAGTAAAACCATTCATTAAAGATACATATGAACTCAACAAGGAAGCAAGCAAGCATTTGAGACTAAAACATAACGTCCAAGAACCTTTGAAGATGCCAATTAGCCAATTTATCTGCCTGCATTTTGAAACAGGCTTGCCCGTTCCGAAACGCGGGCTCCAGTTTAAAAACAAGACCAAGCCGTACGGAAACTGCCCACCTTGTTCTGGAACGAGGGTCTACAGCGACAAAATGTATCGAAACTAGTTCCGAAACAAGGGCTCACAGCGGCAAACCGTATCAAAACGGGTTCTGAAACGGGGGCTCATAGTGTCAAATCGTATCGAAACGGCACCACTTTCATTCCGATACGAGTATCCCTGGAGCTACGACCGTTCCGAAACCACTTCGAGCGTTTTGAAATGTTTACACACATAGTGGCTCGAAAACAGGTTTTAGCATCCTCAAACTTGCCCTAAAACAACAAAGATCACATAGCAACAATCATTCAAACAAACTAGAGGCAACACATCCTACAATTGAGCATGATTAAACATACAAGCATGCATAACGAGTCTATTTAGATATAAGAAACATTTAGCAACTTGAACATCACATAAAACAAGGTTTACATTCCTTCAACACAAAAGCACGAACATTCAACAACGTGAAAGCCAACATAGTAGTCTAACATACGCTCCTACAACACTTAGCATCGCCATTGCCAACTATTACATTATTCAAAGAAAAACCATACTTGAGCAGCAACATACGCTCTTGGGTGCCCATTCTTTTCTCCTTGCTAACTTCCACACTAATGATCTGCATTGTCGGAAATGAAAGCGTAAGCTTGAAAGCTTAGTGAGGGAGCACAAAAACAAATATCGACAATACATGGTCCAAAGCATGGTATCCATAAATCATCAACAAGGCATGCATTAACACCAACATAGCAACATAGCCAATCGCTACAAGAATGCATGAACATAGCATCTTGCCAACCGCTACAAGAATGCATGAACATGGCATCCTACCTCATGATATGCTTAGCATAGATGTAACAGAACATCTTACCACATCAACCAAACATAAACAAGGTATATTGGCGACTATATAGCTTACTCGGATATGCGGATAGCTTTCGTTGGGATTTTCGCCCAACGTGCTCAATAACAACAATATTACCTTCCGGTGGTATTTCACTCATCGACGTTTTCTTTTACGGATGGGATTCCACTCATCATAACACATATATACTTTTCGGTGGAATGTTACTTCATCGTACTCCACCTTGGTGACTTCACATCACCAAGGCCACGCGCGAATTTGACTCGTACCGTGTGCACACTCATCCTAATAATCGATCATTTATATCCTGGTGTCGCCAAGTTGGGTATATCGATATGCGAACTTGAGCTTATCCGCGTTGCCACGTGGGGTGTCGGACCATACACCATTGTTGTTAGTAAGTGATGTACTCTATTGGGGACCTCGTCCATTTCGCTTTGTTAATGCTTGGGTTGGGGAGCGTAGATTTGTAACGGATATTCAAGAAGAATGGCAGCGAATCTCACGTTTACACGAGCAAAAGGACATTTGTAGCAAGTTGAAAATCATGAAAAAGTTCTTGCGTAACTGGAATAAGGAGACGTTTGGGAATATCGAACATCAAATTGAAGGGGCGACAAAAGAATTGGATGATATTGATGGGATGGTGAGTGTGGGAGATGTTTCGGATACGCAATTGGCACTTAAACGGGCGACACAATGCAAGTTATGGACGTTGACAAAATTGAGGGAATCCGTATGGAAGCAAAAATCAAGAGTTAAGTGGTTGCGAGAGGGGGATGGTAATACGGCCTTTTTTCATCGGGCGGCGAAGATGCGAGCCATGCGTAACACCTTTTCCGGTTTGATGGTGGAGGGGGTATGGGAAACCAATCCTCTTCGGTTGCGACAGGTGGTGTTCGCGGAATTTAAAAACCACTTTGCGGAACAGAAAACCAAAGGGAAGTTGGCGATGGGGTTGATTTTAAGGGCATATCGGTGAGTATGGGTATGGAGCTGGAGAAACCGTTTGAAGTGGAGGAGGTAAGGGCTATTTTATGGGGTATTGATGGTTCGAAAGCACCGGGGCCCGATGGCTATACCTTTGAGTTTTATAAGAAAGGTTGGGATTTTTTAAAGGAGGATGTGATGGAGGTGTTGTCTTGTTTTCATGCGACAAATGTTTTGCCGAAGGGATGTAATTCGACTTTTTTAGTGCTAATATCAAAGGTGGAACAACCGCGAGTGTTAGGGGATTATAGGCCGATTTGCCTATGGAATTCGATTTATAAGATTATTGCGAAATGTTTGGCGAAGAGACTGCAAAAGGTATTGCCAAGCGTAATCAGTGATGTTCAATCGGCTTTTGTACAGGGACGACAAATTGTGGATGGAATCATGTTAGCAAATGAAGTATTACATTTGATTCTAAAGAGACCATGTGGTGAGGGAGGGGTGCTGCTGAAACTCGATTTTGCCAAGGCGTATGATTGTGTGAAGTAGGAGTGTGTCGAGTCAATTCAGAGGAAAATGGGGTTTGGTGCGCGATGGCGTGAATGGATGAATGTTTGTGTGCGTACGGCGAGATTGTCTGTCTTGCTTAATGGTAGTCCAACTTCGGAATTCGCTATGCAGCGAGGATTGCGACAAGGGGATCCGTTATCTCCCCTTTTATTTGTCATTGTGGCCGAACAATTGCACCAACTATTAGTTGAGGCAGAAAAGGCTGGTTTGATTAGGGGGTATGTGTCGTTAATGATTGCCGATTAACAAACCTTCAATTTGCGGATGACACTATTATTTTTCTGCATGGGGAGGTACGTTATGCTCAAAACTTAAAGAGGGTGTTAACTTGCTTTGAATACATGTCGGGGCTGCATATTAATTATTTGAAGTCTTCATTATACGGTGTGGGGGTGGACGATGGGGTGGTGAATGACATGGCTGCTGTTATGGGGTGTAAAAGAGGGGAATTACCGATGGTTTATCTCGGACTCCCGCTTGGGGTAGATCCACGTAGTTTGGCGATGTGGGAACCATTGTTACAGCGCTTTCGGAAGAGCCTCGCGGGATGGAAAAGGGACTCATTATCTTTTGCGGCTCGTTTGACTCTTTTAAATTCAGTATTATCTGCTTTGCCTATATATTATATGGGTATGTTTTTGGTTCCGAAGGGAATAATTAGAAGAATCGATAGGATTCGGAGGTCGTTCTTGTGGGGGGTTCGGAGAAAAGACGACGATTGAGTCGGGTGAGTTGGAAAATTGTTTTCTGTCCACGGAAATTTGGGGGATTGGGGGTTGCGGACCTACATCAGCGCAATATGGCATTATTAGCAAAGTGGCGTTGGCGATTCACGGTAGAGGGAGAGTCGCTATGGTGATCTGTTTTGTTGGCGAAATATGGGGCGGATGTTTTTGATAGGAGAATGCCAATGGTTAGGCAAAGGGAGATGTCCACGGTGTGGAAGCAAATTGTGACGGTACATGAGCGCGAGGAGGTACAGCGTTACATGGCGCATTCCAATTTTATTTGGTTGCTTGGGAGTGGGCGGACAGTGTTGTTTTGGCGGGATGCATGGTGCGCGGATGTGTCGCTTTGTATGGTATTTCCGAGGCTGTTTCGGGTTGCGAAGAACTCGTGGGCATTGGTGCATGAATATAGCTCGGGAGTATCTTTGATACACGAGCAGTGGGAGGAGTTTTTTGTTAGACCATTGCGATCGTTTGAGGTGAATTTGCTGAAGGAATTATGGGGGATAGTGGGAGCGATTAAATTAAATAATGCGAAGGAAGACAAGCTGATTTGGAGACATTCGAAGACGGGGCAATTCTCGGTATCGAATTTGTATCAATTGATGTCTTCTTTTGGTTTGGATGGAGTTAGGACGTGTTCAGCGATATGGTCGGTGCACATACCACCGAAGATCCAGTGTTTTGTGTGGTTTATAATGTTGAATCGTTTGCCGACGCTATGCTATTTGCGGGATAGGGGAATAAGAGTGGATGTGACGGATTATAGTTGTCGTTGGTGTGGGCGAGGGGAGGATGCAGTGGATCATATTCTTCTTAGTTGTCCGGTGGCGTGGGGTGTTTGGTCGCGTTTCTTCACATGGTGGCAGATTGCCGTGGTTAGACCAGTAACAATCAATAATTTCGTGACGATGTTGATGGAAGGTACATTTAGGGGGCAGTTGTGGGAACGATGGTTGTCGGGGTGTGCTGCCACGTTGTGGTCACTATGGATAGCACGAAATGCGCTGATTTTTCAGGGTAAGAATGCATCTGTGGATGAATTGATTTTTTTAATAAAGTTACGGGCGTTTTATTGGGTGTGAGCTTTTGAGCCATATGATTTAATTAATGAATCCGAATGGTGGAGCTGTCCGTGGGAGGGTGTGGAGCCGGTTAGGACAAGAAGGCCACGCGTGGGTCATGTTTGGAAACCTCCGAGGGTTGGTTGTGTGAAGTTTAATGTCGATGGATCGGCAAGAGGGAAACCGGGCCCGGCGGGATGCGGAGGAGTGTTACGTGACGAGGGGAGGGTGTTGGCGTTGTTCTCGGGACCATTGGGCGTGATGGATTCCAACGAGGCTGAGGTCTATGCCATTTTAATGGCAGTGGAGTATTTTAGAGAATCCAATTGGTGTTCGTTACCTTGTATTGTTGAATCCGATTCGCTGGTTGCGACATCGTGGGTTGGGCGAGGGGAGACGCGACCATGGCGTCTATATGACCTTTTTTGTCGCATCGAAGATGCTTGCTTGGGGAGGAATATTGTGTTCAGCCATGTGGTGCGGGAGGTGAATGGGGTGGCCGATATCTTAGCTAAGGGGGGGTGGAACGTAAAACTTGGTTGAGGGTGGGGCTTTAAGGAGGGACGAGGCTGGTGCTGTGTGTGCTGGGCGATGGATGTGGGAGGGGTGCGGGTGAATTGTGAGGGTGTGTGCAGGAGGGTTGATGGTCAGCGTAGGTGTTCTATGGACATGGGAGGCACGCGTCTGGGGTGCTGGGTGGGCTGGTCGGGTGCGAGATTTAGGCACCTTAGTGCTACAGTGAGGGATTGGCCGGCAGAGGGAGGGGTATGTGCAAGGGGATCACAGGCCGTATGGTCTATGTAGAGGCACAAGGTGTTCGCTTTCGATTTTTGAGTTGTATCGAATATCTGTCCCGGGTACTCTTTTTCTCCAATTAGGATTAGGGAGGTTTTTAATGAGGCCCGGTGCGGATATGATGTATGATTTTTTTTATTTAATAAAATCATACGTTTGAGCAAAAAACATAACTAGTGCCAACATACTAAGCGAGCACTCACCATGATTTCACGAATCATGAAGTATAGCATACAAATCACCATCATGCAACATAAATATATCGTAGCACGCATAATCGGACACTTATCACACAAGACCACATTTATGCACATTTAGCAAGAAATACATAAAGTTGAACAAGAGTTTAAGCTACCCACTTAACCCCACATTAGATTGGCCTACCAAGCACAATCTAGTACCCCAATAACATACTTTGAACCAATTTAAAACCATTGAAAACAGTCCACTCACCAAACACCCCCAATACAAGTTGAGAATGTCGATCAAGCCTCCAAGTTCCCCGGAATTGAACCCGAAGCTTCTCCAACGTTTTCCCTTGCTTCTAATCAACCAAAACAGTGCATTACACATCAAAACATCCACAAAATCACCGCCACAAATCAGATTACAACTCAAGACAATTTCACTACATTTCCAAGCCAAGAACTAACCCAAACTCTTCATTTTCGGACTTGAACACAACCCAGCAATTACCCATCAATTTCATCATCCAAATCATCACTAAACATGTTCAAAACATCCCCCAAGTATAATCATAACATCAGCCCAACTTTCCCTCACATAACTACCTCAAAAACTCAAGATTTCCACCTCTAAACTCACCCACAAATACCCATTTCGGGATTTCATTAAAACTTCACCATATTAGCATATGTTAAACTTAAAAGCAAGACTATAACATATATAAACTTTACAAATCAAAAAATCAATGAAAAGCCAACAAAGTTTCCACCTTTGATTTAAAATTTGAACACTTGAAGCAACTCAAAAATGGAGTTTATGAAAATCTAAAACCATGAAAATGTTAAGGATGAAGAGGAGAAGTAAAAAACATCATTAGCTTGATAAAAACTCTTGAAATCATTGAGGAAGATGATGGAACAATGTTTGGGTTGGGGAGGGGTTTTAGTGTCGTGGGTTTTTGATTCAAGAGGAAGAAGATGGTAGCTTCAAAAAGCTCTTTTACTTGTTTTATTTCTCTTATTAGAAAACCCCCATTTTACCCTTAATGAAAACACATGGTCTTTTAAATTCAAACCCAAGCCCATTTTATATAAATCAAGCCCAAAGACCCAAACCCAATTTACTCAATTAACACCGACCCCCTAAATTCGGGTGTTACAATGTATACATATTGGAAGAAGGAGAACAATAGACGTGGTATGCAACAATTGTTTTGGACATGTTGCAAGACAACCACTGTGGCAGATTTCCAGAAGCATTCTGCAAGGATGAAAAATATGAAGGTCACTGCTTTGTCAAGTGTAATAAAGAGAGATCCAAGATATTAGTCAAAAGCCTTTTTTAACACATTCAAAGTGGGATGTAGTGGACAATAACTTTGGAGAAACTTTTAACTTAACAATCATTATTGTAAGGTACAAATCAGTAATCTCTTTGTTTGAGGATGTTAGGCATTATATGATGAATAGAAACCTTGCACACAAAGTGAAGTGTCAAAAATGGGAAGGTCTTTTATGCCCCTAAATTGCTAAGTTGGTTGAAAACCACAAAGCCTCTTTTGCATATTGTCATGTCATTTGAAATGGTCAACATATGTATGAGGTATATTGTAATATGCAAGCATATGTTGTTGATCTACAAGGTCATAAGTGCACATGTAGATATTGGGATTTAACTGATATTCCATACTCACATTCTATCCATGTCATACTGTTTAATTCTGAGCCACTTGAGAGGTATGTTCATGAGACATACACAAAGGAAACATACTATTCACTCTATGATTAGGCATCGCCAATCGTACCTAGTGAGGCTTTCTGAAAAGATACAAAAATGAGAAAAATTGAATCTTTTTTAAAAATGAAGCTCCCGTGAAGACCAAAACTAAAGAAAAAAATAGAGGAAAGAGAAACAAGCAAGGGGGCAAGCTTTCTAAAAAAGGAAACAAGTGCACATGTAGATCTTGTGGGGTGCTTGGACACAACAATAGAACTTGTCCTTCGAAAAATAAAGTTGTGAGTGTATTTCAATTTAATTTGTTCTTTAAAATTATTAATTATTATGTGTTAACTGATTTTATAATTTGACAATCTCAATAAACACATGAGGCTACATCTTCTCAACCAGCAGCCACTCATCCCTCACAACCAGAAGCCTCTAATACCTTACAACTAGCAGCCACTAATCCCTCACAACTAGTAGATATTTCAACAAGGGAAACAAAAACTAAATCAACACGTGGAAGACAATTGACTAAACTATCATTTGGACCAAGAGAAAAGGACAATTATGCAAGGAATTAGACTATACACAAATAAAAAAACAGACATGCAGATTCTAAATGTAAGTTATGCATCTAATATTAGTAATCATTTTCAAATTTTGACTACATTCTAATATTATGTTATTTTGTTTTTGTAGCATGGTATACCAGGTCAAATGATGGTAATGAGGCCTAACACCAGATCTTAAGTGAAGCCTGTAACTATGTTTGAACCTCTAATTTCAGCTTAGTCTTCACCATTGAGTCAATAATCTGAATTCAGTCACCCTGCACCAGTGAACTAACCTACAATCATGTCTACAACACCATCAACTTCTAGTAACCACAATAACATAATCTTTAAGTTAATCTCAAGAAGGAGGCCAACTTAAGCTTAAGCAAGCTTTGGGAGTTTTTTATATTTTGGGATCTTTTATGAACATTTAATATTATGTTCTTATTTGAGATCTTTTGTGAACATCTTTTGTGTTATGCAACCTTTGCAAGTTATTTGATAATGTAAATGTTTCAAAAACTTATTTTGTATTATAAAAATTTTGTATTATGAAACCTTTGTGTTATACAATCTTCTGTGTTATGCAAAAAAGGAACATCTTTTGTGTTATGCAACCTTTGCAAGTTATTGTATTATATAACTATTCTAAAAATTTATTTTGTGTTATGAAACTTGTGTATTATGAACCTTTGTGTTATACAACCTTTGCAAGTTATTTATGTACACTATTATCAAATTAATTTCAAATGCAAAACCAATATAAACTAATCAATTCATAACACAACATAATAATTTCTTCAAAGGTAATTCTAATCTTCCATAACATTTCATCATTCACGTAATATTCTATAATATTGCATAACAACCATGAAAAACCTATCTTCTACAACATTAAACACCAAATTCTCAGTTCACTCTAAATGAGAAACTTCATTACAACATAACATAAGAATGAAACAATTAAAATACTCTTGTAGAATATTGCTTCATTCTTCAATTTTTTTTGTTTCAACTTTAAATTTCTCTTTCACCTTTTCTAGTTTTTTCTCCAATCTTCTAACTTCATTAATATTCACCATCTTCTTCAATTCTACATTCTCAACTCTAATTTCTATGTTCTCAACCACCAATAACTTGTGAATTTCATTCCTTAAATCTTCTTTTTCATTCAAATTTGCATTATCATAGTCATTCTACATAAAGAAATTACATTCACTCTACAAAAATGTAAAAACAAATTAAATTAAGTTTTAATTCAATCACAATATTTATAAAAGATAACTAACATAGAAAAAAAAATCTACTTATATGTCGACCTTTAGCACATTCATAGAGTCTCCTACCCTTGTTCCGTGGAACAATTGAAGTGCAAATTCAGGCTTTTAACTCACAGTCACATTGTAAAAAGTCTCCTTCAACGATTAATTTTAAACTTTCGGTTGACATGCTTCAAAGATAATTGGGTATCCTAAAACCTGTAAAAACCAAAAAAATGTTAAGATGGTGAAGAATCGAACGAATTCACGAACACTAAATCGAGTTCAACACAACGATTTCTTCCCCAATTTTGTGCATAAGAAATAAAACTTGTTTTGGGTAAAAACTGAAAAGAAATTTCAAGAATCGGGTTAGAATATGAGATTATTTTAATTAAGGTTAAAGTTTTTTAATAATATTATATTGCATTTATTTTATTTTTACTTAATTTTGATGTAATATACTGAAATTAAAAATAAAAGGGGTTATATGGCAAATTTTCATTGACTATTATGTTTTTTTAAAACAACGTCTATTTTTGGGTTATGGGTTATATGAGTAACGATGAAAAGTTTAAAGGGCAAAAGTGGGCAAAACGTAATTTAGGGGGCAAGCTAGGAAAATATGTAAAGTTTAGGGAGAAAAGTGTATTAAGCCAAAATTAATTAAACATCTAATGGCCTTTAATAATCAATTGAGCCTTCAAATAGTGAAATCTCACTAAATAACCTTTTGAATTCATGATCCCATCCAATAAAAATCACTTTAATATTATTTAGAGTTTTTTATTATAAAAATGTTCATAAACTCAATTTTTATAAAAAAAATAAAATATAGAGACTAAACTTTAAAGTAATAATATCCACTAACACATTTAAACCTGACAGAGTATTATTCTCTAACAAATATTTTATAACATTAGAGAATAAGAACCCAATAAAGTTAATAAAGTAAATATTTGTTAGGATGGTTTATTTTTTATGTAAGAATATTTTATTCGCGTAACAAGATAATTTATTTATGTTAAATGTAAGATATTTTTTAGGATGAGTCTACCACGTGCGACGAACATTGATGAACACCACTAACGATGAACACCATTAATTTTTTTAAAAAAATTTAAAAATCTAAAGGACTAAAATTATAATTAAAATTATCTCTTAAAAAAATAAAAATTAAATTTAATAGTTACTTTATAATATTTTTTAATAGGTTTGAATCAAATATACTCAATTCTCCTAAACCCTAACAAAATCAATCTCTAAAAAAATAGAAATCAATTTTTTAAATCTATTTGATAAAAATCAGTTTAAACCCAAATTTAATAGACGCGACAACCATGTGAACAGGCGGGTATATTTGATTCTAATCTATTAAAAAATTATAAACTAATTTCTATTTTTTTAAGAGATTGATTTTGTTAGGGTTTAGAAGAATTGGGTATATTTGATTCTAACCTATTAAAAATATTATAAAGTAACTATTAAATTTGATTTTTATTTATTAAGACATAATTTTAATTATAATTTTAGTCCTTTAGATTTTTAAAATTTTAAAAAAATTAATGATGTTCATCGGTGTTCATCGTTAGTGGTGTTCATCAATGTTCGTCGCCCGTTGTAGAATTTTCCTATTTTTATTAATTAAATTGATAGTTATTTTTTCTATATAAAAATAATAATATTTATATCGAATTACCAAGGTAAACAAATTTTTATATAATAAAATTTAAGACCATGGGTGAGTGTAAGTTTGATGGTTTAGATTATCTATTTTTTTCTCATAAAATATCACCTTACTTACAAGTTTAATCTCAATAATTTATTGGATAAACTACATAAATGACCACCATACTATTGAAAAAGTAGCGATTTGATCACCTTACTTTTTTTCGAAACAATTAAACCACCATACTATTAAATTGGGTATAATGTGACCACCAGCCGTTAGAGTTTAACAATAGGGTGACGTGGCAGTTAAAAAATTAAGGGTATACTTATACATTTGGTCCTTACTATTTACACATTCTTTCAATTTAGTCCTAATTTTAAACTAATAAAACAAATTAATTAGGTGGTGACATGTGTCAACACCTTATTGGAGGAATTTAATTATTTATATTTGATATAATAAATTTTTTTCCTACTCCAATCAGGTGGTGACATTTAGAGGAAAAAACAAATTTAAGCTTGCACGAGAATCGAACCTGGGCAGTGTAGAAGCAAACTCCTTCAAAAATGCTATTAAGAATGTAAAAGAAATAACCTGGCAGTGGCACACAATAGGAGACAAATGCGATTAACTCATGATCTAAAGAACGTGTTGCTCTTTGCTTCTACACTGCTCAGGTTCGATTCTTCTTAGCAGCATGCATGCTTAAATTTGTTGTTCTCATTTAAATGTCATCACCTGATTGGAGGAAGAAAATAATTTATTATGTCGAATATTAATAATTAAATTCCTCCAATAAGGTGTTGACACATGTCACCACCTTATTAATTTATTTTATTAGTTTAATATTAGGATTAAATTGAAAGAATGTGTAAATAGTAAGGACCAAATGTGTAATTATACCCTTAATTTTTTTAACTGCCACGTCACCCTACCTTTAAACTCTAACGGCTGGTGGTCACATTGCACCCAATTTAATAGTATGATGGTTTAATTGCTTTAAACAAATGTAATATGGTCAAATCGCGACTTTACCAATAGTATGGTGGTCATTTGTGTAGTTTACCCTAATTTATTTACACTTATCTATCTTAAATTGTTGTAAAACTCTATTACTTTTATAATTGTAACTTATCCCTAAAATTTATATAGAATAAATTATGCATAGAATGACTCTAAACAATCTCTTCCCTTAAAAAATTGTAACATTCACGTTTTTAGCATATTTAACCTTTATTATTTATTAATTAAAATCTTTAATATTATTACTAAACTCTCCATTAAGATAACTGATTTTTTAGGTATATAATTAATTTTTACAGTAGGAAAATTCTACAACGGGACGAACATTGATGAACACCACTAACAATGAACATTGATAAAAATCATTAATTTTTTTAAAAAAATTTAAAAATCTAAAGGACTAAAATTATAATTAAAATTATCTCTTAAAAAATAAAAATCAAATTTAATAGTTACTTTTTAATATTTTTTAATAGGTTAGAATCAAATATACCCAATTCTTCTAAACCCTAACAAAATCATTCTCGCTTGTTCGCATGGTTTTCGCGTCTATTAAATTTGGGTTTAAACTGATTTCTATTAAATAGATTTAAAAAAAATTGATTTCAATTTTTTTTGTAAGAGATTGTTTTTGTTAGGGTTTAGGAGAATTGAGTATATTTGATTCTAAAACATTAAAAAAATATTATAAAGTAACTATTAAATTTGATTTTTATTTTTTAAGAGATAATTTTAATTATGATTTTAGTCCTTTAGATTTTTAAAATTTTAAAAAAAAAAGTTAATGGTGTTCATCGGTGTTCATCGTTAGTGGTGTTCATCAATGTTCGTCGCATGTGGTAGACTCATCCTTTACCTTAATAAAAATCTTATTCGTTTGGGGTAATTGATTTTTTAGGAAAATTAATTAATTCTTACATTAATTAAAATTTTTATTCAATTAAGATAATTTATCTTTAAATGAGAGCATATTCTTTAAAAGGATTAGTCGCTATTTTTAATTGTGAATATTTTAATTTAATAAAAAAATATAAGATAAGGTAGATAATTGTTAATGAAATCTGAATTAAGATAATTGATATTAATAAAACAATCTTAAAGAATTAAGGTAATAGATTTGTTTAATCTGAAATAGATAATTGTTAATGAAATCTGAACTAAGATAATTGATATTAATAAAAGTTTAAAATATATTGAACTCTAGAATTAGACTTTCAAGACAAATACAGATATCTACATTTAAATATCAGTCTTCACGGCCATAAATATCCTTAGTTATAAGTTAAGTAAAATTTTGTTCTTTACTTAGAGAAGTGAGAAGTAAAATTTCTTATCATTTGCTTTGTTTTTTACAGGTTGTTTAGAAAGACTTGTAAGCTTAGAGTGGAGACAAAAAGATATTTTAAGGGGATAATCGAAGCTAACATGTAAACAAAATGAGTGTTTTGTCATTTTGTAGAGTCACATGGTGCATTAGAATAAAGTTACATATTTTGACTTTGGTTACTGTTCATTGAATTGTTTAATTAGTGTTTGATGTTTAATTAGTGGTTGTTGTAGCAATTTGACTTGTTTAATAAGTGGTGGTTACTGTACAATTGATTTGGTGGATTTGTTTAATTGATTTGGTGTTTAATTATTAGTTACTGATTTGAAATTTGTTTGATTTGTGCTTATTTTTAATTAGTGATTGATGTAGAAAATAGAATTGTGTTAAAAATGAATTATTGTTATGTTGTTTGTTGGATTTAATATGATTGGTATTAAATGTTTGTTTTTGGATATTTCTGTAAGTAAAATGGCATGGGTAAAGTATACACTTGTAATTCATTTTGGGTTAGGTTTAATAATTTTCTTAAATTTGATTGTGTGAGGCAAAGAAATAGAAAAGAAGATTGACCTTGATTGCATATGTTACCCCACCATTGCTTCTTTTATTAAGGATGTAACACCCGGGTTTAGGGGTCGGAAGAAAATAACATTTAAATAATATTATTGGGTCTCGGTTTATGATTAAATAATATTATATATTATTTGGACCTTGTGTCTTTCTTTATTTTCAAAATAAACATTTTTATGTTTGGACTAATTTAAAACGAAACTAAAATTTCTTGGATTTGAAAGTAAGGGGAGTTGTCATCTCATTAATGGCAAAGCTGTAATATTGAGGATTTTTGAAATAGCCCAAAAGATTAAAACAAAAATAAAACCCCTCTCACCATCTTCTTCCCCCTTTCCTTCTTTTAAAATGTGAAACCCTCTCCTTTTCCCCATTTTGATTTCCATCAAATCTTGCCTTCATTTTTGGAGCTCTTGCAAAGGTAACAACAAATTCTTTATGTCCTCAACTTTCCCTTTCTTCCCATGCCTTTAGTTTTCATTGAAATTCATGATTTAAAGTTTTGGGTTTTTAGGGTTTTGAAGAGAAAGATGTAAACTTTACCATCCATTGCTTGAGCTTTTGATTCCTTGTTAACATATAAATTAATATTAACCCAAGAGGTCCGATATATGTAATTTTTAAAGTGTTTTCTAAGGATTTCCGAAATTGGGTTTTGGTGGGGTTTTAGGAAGGTTTTTAGTTGAGTTTTGAGTATGGTTTGTGTTGGAAATTGAGGGTGGATGTTAGGGTAATGGTTGGGGGCTGTTTTGGGAGCATTTAGATGTGTTAAAAAGGTTGAAATCATGAGTTTTGGTTGGGGTTTGAGGGCTGCTCGGGTCTAGTGTTTTGGGGGTTGTACATGGCTTGAATTAATGTGCTTGTTGCTTGAATTGTATTCTGGGTTGGTCTTTTGATGTTGGGCTGATTTGAGGATTATTTGAATTGTGTTTGAGGTTGTTTAGAAGCGGGAATTTGTGTTGGAGAAGCTTCGGGAAGGAATCCGGAAATTTGAGGGAGGTTGCTTGTTTGGCTTGGAGCTTGGAAGCTTAGGTGAGTGGTTAAATATTTTTAAATGGTTTTCAAGTGTTGGTTCAAGCATGTGAACTAGGTTGGGATTGGTAGACCCACCTAGAGTTGGGATTAGGGTGGTAGCCTAATCCCAATCTTCAGTTAGAGACCTTGGTTGGTCTTTAAAGTGTTGAATTATGCCTCATGTTTAATCATGCTTATGGTGGTTATGCTTATGTTGTTATACATGTATGTGGAGGCATGACTTAATGCATTGTTACATGCATGTTGATGATAAATGTGATAGAGATATACATATGTATGAAATATGATGTGATAATTGTTTTGTTGAGATACATGTAGTGTTGACATGTGTAATGATGTTATGAGGTGAGTCATGGTGAGTACATGCTAGGCATAGAAATGTGGCTTGTGCATGACGGTGAGTCATGGTGAGTACGAGCTAAGCACGGAAGTTATTATGAAATGGTATTGTGAAAGAGTAATGAAATGTGTAGCATTGGCACTAGTATGCTTGGGTACAAATGATCGATCATTAGGATGTTTAGTGTGCACACGTGAGTCAAACTGCGCGCGTGGTCTTGATGATGGTAGTCATCAAGATGGAGTACGGGTTCGCCCGGAAATCTTCTTATATATATATTCGTCGGTGATGAGTGGAATCTCATCGACGGGCGTGAGGATGAGTGGAATCCCCTCCGCGTGAAATGAGGCGTGAGGATGAGTGGAATCCCCTCCGCGTGAACGGTGATGAGTGTAATCCCACCGTCAGGTAATGGTTGAGTTGTTGGATGTGAGTTCCAACGGTTATCCGCGTATTCGAGTCATAGCTAGGCGCCAATATAGATTGTGGTTTATGTTGCCAATATGTGATTAATTGTGAGCCAATGTGATTTGGGATGTGTTGCTAACATTGTTTAATATATGTGATTTCATATGTTGTGGATTTAAACATGTTGAGCATGACATGATATTGAATATATGTTCATGCATCATTTATAATTATGGCTCGTGTGGATCGGAGGTAAGATCATGCATTTTTATCTTGGTTGTAGCTCGTGCTTGGACCCTGCATTGTCGAAGGTTTGTTTTATGAGCTTACCCTCACTAAGCTTTCATGCTTACGCTCTCTTTTGTTCGACAATACAGATAAATAGCTTGTGGGTGGCAAAGGCAAGGAAAGGTCTCCAAGTGTTGCTTTGGTGAGCTCAATGTATGAATTTTATGTGATAGAATGTAATAGTTAAGCAATGGGATAGGTGTTGTTGATTTGTGCTTTTGCTGGTTGTTTAGGAGCATGTTTAGACTCCTTAATTATGTTGTTTTGATTGGCTTGTTGATGTCATGTTTGAATTGTAATCCATGCCTAAATTGCTTACCATGAATGTTGGCTATGTGCCCTTTTGAGGTTGCCCTTGTGTTTGAATGTTGAAGTATGAGACTTGAGTGCTTAAATGTCATCTTTGATTCAATCGCATGTTTTCCTTGATGTATGTACATGTTGGGTGGTTGGATGGCTAAATAATGACCTGTAAATGTTGTATGAATGCTTGTTTGGGTCTAGGGAAGTCCTAAATTGCATCTAGGTCCGAGTCTTGTTCGTTTTAGTTGAGTTTGGAGGTTTTGCAGTACAGGGGTATCGATACTGTTGGTCCCGTATCGATACCACCTTCTTGTTTCAGGCCTCGTGTATCGATACGAGAGGGGGCGTATCGATACCATTTTGGTCACTGGAGCTACTGTCCATTTCGGTATCGATACGAGCCTCTGGTGTATCGATACCGTCATTTTAGCGTTGACCGTGGGAAGTCAACCGTCGGGGAGGGTATCGATACACTCATTGGGTGTATCGATACGGTCTCTACGGATTGACTTTGACCAGTTGACATAGTCAAGGGGGTATCGATACACCCCTTAAGTGTATCGATACCGCCTGCAGTTAAAGCTTAAACCTAGTCAAGGGGTATCGATACACCCCTTAGGTGTATCGATACCGCCTGCAGTTTAAGTTTAAAATTGGGCTGTAACATGATTGTTTGAGTTCGTTTGATTGTTTTGTATATGTTGTTCCGCTGTATGATCACTTAGGGTTTAATATCCATTTAGACAAGATTTTAAAATGAAAAAAATAGGGTTGCTAATCGAGGGGAATCCTTAGGGGTTTTCACTCGGTTTTCCCCGTGTATCTCACTCGAACCGGTCATCCGGCCAGACCGGGATAAGAGGGTTACATTTGTTGGTTTCAGAGCCTAAGGTTACCGAGACCTTGGGCAGGTAAGTGAGGTAAGTTAAGTTCTTGCATTGAAATTGCACGGTGTTTGCTTGCCATGTAAGCATGTTGCTTGTTATCCGTGAATGCTGTGGTGTACGCTTGTTTGATTGAGAATGTATGTTGTTTGATAGTACGCATGTGTTTGCTTGTTTAGCAAGTAAGCCTTGTTATATGCTTGATCGAGCATGTATGTGTGTTGATTCGTTTGAAACCTGTCTAGTAGAGTCCCATTGCTACTATTACATCGAAAAAAAGATTTTTAAGTGAGGGAAATCATACTTGAGCCACTTGGACCTTTCCTTTGCTAACCCAATCTTGTATGTTTTACTGTTGATGTTGTTGTTGAATTAATTGCTTTTCGGTAAGTAGAAGTTGTAGTTCTAAAAAGGTGGACGATGTTGAGGGAGTTCATCATCTTAGTTAGGGAGGTATGGTTGTACTGGAATTGAGGTACAATTTGTCCGTTTGAGACGGTGTGTATGTGGGTTGATTATTGTGGATGAGGAACGATGTGATCAACATTGGCATCAGTTGGTAAGAAGAAGTGAAGGCATATGAGTGGGAGTTAGAGTGGTGTCGATGTTTAACAAATAAGCCCTTGGTACAGTAATAAGTTGTTTCCTCCAGTTGATTCTAAACCCGTGCTTTTGTATATCGATAGTGAGTATGCAAGTTTAAACGTGCCCGATAAGGTGTCAGAGGTAGGTATGAGTACCTTAGTTCTTTTGGCGAGATCTAGGTAGGGGTCTCGTGTGAGTAATCTGAATTTCGGAAATGTTAGTTGGTGACCGTTGGGGTTCGACCTATGATTTTAATGCAAGACAGCTGGTCAGTGTCCATGAATGGGAGCTAGTTTGTGTGATTGGGTCAGTGTACGTTGGGTTGTCTTCCAGCAAGCGGAAGAGATGAAGTCACTTCCAATATAGTTGAGCCGAGAAGGGAGTCTCGAGCTTTGACTCCAGGTTGTTTGTTAGGGGTAGAACAAGTCCAGCATGACTGTTTGTGTGTGTGATCAGAATTGAATCTTGAAGTTACGAGATGCTCTAAGAACAGTTTAGAAGAGTCAGATTTTGTTGAGGAACCAGTCTGAAGACAAGAGGACCGAAGACTATCAGTTGTGTACATGTGAAGTTGCAATTTCCGCGAATACCTCCTTTTGTGTGAGCATGTAAGAAATTAGATATCTTTCTTGAAACCTTAGATGTAGGGACACTTGTGACTAGCCTTTTGGGAGATAGTAGTGATCAGAAAGATGTACAGAAGATGTTTGTTGGTGGTTCAGAGTTACTAGTTTCTAGTAGATGTGAAGTGATTGTCTTCCTACGGTTTCAATGTACCTTTTTGACATGGTTTGGCTTGTAGAGCACAAAGCTAGGATATGCATTGAGACAGAGAGAGAATTGCCTTGAAGTCGCAGATTTTTGTGAGACTGTAGTAGCAGGTAAGGATGTGAACTCCTTATTAAATGTTGATCCAGCTTTAGAGGTCAAAGATTGGTTGAGTTTAGTCAACAGGCTTGCTTAGCAATTGTGATGGATTTGATTTTGAATGAAGATTAAACCACAAAATGTTAGAATAGTTGCGTTTTCTTTTCCTAGAAGTGTTTGGAAGAATTGTCGGTTTACCTCTTGTTAGTGGAGAAGAGATTGTTATTGAGACCGTTTTCGAGGTTGCTTCTGTTTTGTTTGTTCTGTAGCTTATGAATTCCGGAAGAATTGAGAATGTTGAAGAATTAACTTCGAGACTTGTTAGACCTTAGATTCATTAGGCCTAGTACATCATCTCAGAGTTCTACAGTGTAATTTGTGAAGAAGAAAGAGTGACAGTACGAGATTGTGTTCAGATTACATACAGTCGAAACAAGTGACAGTGAATGATTAGTATCTGTTTCCGAGTGTCAGTGATTTGTTGGTCAGTTAGTGTGTGCTTCAGTCTATTTGAAGATTAGTTTGAGATCCGTTTACTACCAGTTGAAAGTGAGAAAAGTTGAAGTACCGAAGACAGCTTTAGGGGCAAAATGTGATCACCTTGAGCTCTGAGTTATGCCGTTTTGTTTGACTAGTGTATTAGTTACCTTCATAGAGATGTTGAGCAGAATAATTTTCCTGAGTTTCTTGATCAGTTGTAGTAGCTCTTCTAAATGTCACGTGAGTATATTCAAGTGCCGAGGAAGATCATGACAAGCTTTGAAGTTAGTGTGGTAGATTCTATTAGAGAATTAATTGTATACCAAGTGGTGCAACGTGAACTTCGAGTTAATGAAGATGTTCTCTTAGGACATGTAGATTAGCCGAGTGTATTAGAACAAATCTTGAACAGACAGAGGAAGATGTGAGTTGGAAGAAATTGAAGACTGTGACATGTATCTATAGTTCCTAGGTCTAGTATTGTTACTTTCAGAGAATTGTGAATAGTCTTTTGAACATAGCTGCTCCTTTGACAAGTTGCTACAGAAGAATGTTCAGTTGTGTGGTTAGATGCGAGACAATGAGCCATTGAGAAACCGAAAGAAAATTTGAAGAGAGCTTTGACCTTGATCCAGCCTATACTAGAGAAAGAGCTTGTGAACTGTAGTGATGTGTTACATGTAGGGTTAGGTTTTGTGCTTATGCAAGACGGAAGATTGCAACTTGTTCATCGAGTTAGTTGAAAGATCGTGAGAAGAGTTATCCGATATGAGACATAGAGTTAATTACAGTTGTATTTGCTTCAAAGACTTAGAGACAAAGCTTGTATAGTAAGAAATGCACAGTGTGTACGTACATATTATCAGAACTTGAATTGTTAGACAACTTAGGAAGGGTTGAAACTTGAACAACATAAAGTGTTAGAACTGCTTGAAGACTGTAATATCAAGATTGAGTACCATTCTAAGATAGTCAACATAGAAACCGATGTTCCGAGTTGTAATTGTTGTTAGATTAGTAGTTGAGTTGCGAGTTGTATTTGCCGAATTTAGTTACCGAATGGCAGTATTCTTGTGGCCGCGTTTCATGTTGAACCTACATTGAGTCAGAATGCTTGAAGAGAAACAGTTGAAAGACAGATTCTTGGCACCTTACGTGCGAGGCATAGTAAAAGGAAGACCTTCGGAATATAGTTTCAGAGATGATAGAGTTTTGCATTTCAGAGACAGAATAGTTGTACCGATTGACATAGTGTTTTGATTTTGGCCGAAGCACACGACAGTCTGTTTGTATTGCATCTGAGTAGTATGAAGACGTATTGTGGGTTGAAGACGAGTACTTCCGGATTGAGTTGATGAATTGTGTGCTTCAGTATGAGAGTAAGTGAGTAAATTGCCAGCATGTTGAGACCGAGCGTCATTTTTCTCCTAGTTTGTTACATCCGTGGAAGGTTCTTAATGGAAGTGGGTAATATAGATCCGAAATTTCAGCTAGAATAATTTCGAAGACGTTGTATAGCGTTTGGTTACATGTTAAAGACAGAGGATCAGTCAGAGAAAGTTATGAGTCAAGTGTTCAAACAGTGTTGTATGAGATTGGGAATCGGGCTAGTTCAGTTTTTTAATTGTTGCGGTTACCACCAGAGTTAGGAAAGGGGTTGGTGATGTGATTTGTGTATCTATGATTCAGGAGTGTGAGTCAGAGTTGTCCCGTGCTATGTTGTTGAAGAGATTGAGTTGAGTTTTAAATTGACATGCGGTGGAGAACCAATTGGGGTCTTAACATCAGATAGATAATGTTGTGTGGTAAGTCTATTGAGTTGGTTAAAATGTTTAAGTGAGAAGAAAAGGGAAGTGTCTGGTCCGATAAATTTCGGGGACGAAATTTCCTTAAGTGGGGGAGAGTTGTAACACCCGGGTTTAGGGGTCGGAAGAAAATAATATTTAAATAATATTATTGGGTCTCGGTTTATGATTAAATAATATTATATATTATTTGGACCTTGTGTCTTTCTTTATTTTCAAAATAAACATTTTTATGTTTAGACTAATTTAAAACGAAACTAAAATTTCTTGGATTTGAAAGTAAGGGGGAGTTGCCATCTCATTAATGGCAAAGTTGTAATATTGAGGATTTTTGAAATAGCCCAAAAGATTAAAATAAAAATAAAACCCCCTCTCACCATCTTCTTCCCCTTTTCCTTCTTTTAAAATGTGAAACCCTCTCCTTTTCCCCATTTTGATTTCCATCAAATCTTGCCTTCATTTTTGGAGCTCTTGCAAAGGTAACAACAAATTCTTTATGTCCTCAACTTTCCCTTTCTTCCCATGCCTTTAGTTTTCATTGAAATTCATGATTTAAAGTTTTGGGTTTTTAGGGTTTTGAAGAGAAAGATGTAAACTTTACCATCCATTGCTTGAGCTTTTGATTCCTTGTTAACATATAAATTAATATTAACCCAAGAGGTCCGATATATGTAATTTTTAAAGTGTTTTCTAAGGATTTCCGAAATTGGGTTTTGGTGGGGTTTTCGGAAGGTTTTTAGTTGAGTTTTGAGTATGGTTTGTGTTGGAAATTGAGGGTGGATGTTAGAGTAATGGTTGGGGTCTGTTTTGGGAGCATTTAGATGTGTTAAAAAGGTTGAAATCATGAGTTTTGGTTGGGGTTTGAGGGCTACTCGGGTCTAGTGTTTTGGGGGTTGTACATGGCTTGAATTAATGTGCTTGTTGCGTGAATTGTATTCTGGGTTGGTCTTTTGATGTTGGGCTGATTTGAGGATTATTTGAATTGTGTTTGAGGTTGTTTAGAAGCGGGAATTTGTGTTGGAGAAGCTTCGGGAAGGAATCCGGAAATTTGAGGGAGGTTGCTTGTTTGGCTTGGAGCTTGGAAGCTTAGGTGAGTGGTTAAATATTTTTAAATGGTTTTCAAGTGTTGGTTCAAGCATGTGAACTAGGTTGGGATTGGTAGACCCACCTAGAGTTGGGATTAGGGTGGTAGCCTAATCCCAATCTTCAGTTAGAGACCTTGGTTGGTCTTTAAAGTGTTGAATTATGCCTCATGTTTAATCATGCTTATGGTGGTTATGCTTATGTTGTTATACATGTATGTGGAGGCATGACTTAATGCATTGTTACATGCATGTTGATGATAAATGTGATAGAGATATACATATGTATGAAATATGATGTGATAATTGTTTTGTTGAGATACATGTAGTGTTGACATGTGTAATGATGTTATGAGGTGAGCCATGGTAAGTACATGCTAGGCATGGAAATGTGGCTTGTGCATGACGGTGAGTCATGGTGAGTACGAGCTAAGGACGGAAGTTATTATGAAATGGTATTGTGAAAGAGTAATGAAATGTGTAGCATTGGCACTAGTATGCTTAGGTACAAATGATCGATCATTAGGATGTTTAGTGTACACACGTGAGTCAAAATGCGCGCCTTGTCTTGATTATGGTAGTCATCAAGATGGAGTACGGGTTCGCCCGGAAATCTTCTTATATATATATATTCGTCGGTGATGAGTGGAATCCCATCGACGGGCGTGAGGATGAGTGGAATCCCCTCCGCGTGAATGGTGATGAGTGTAATCCCACCGTCAGGTAATGGTTGAGTTGTTGGATGTGAGTTCCAACGGTTATCCGCGTATTCGAGTCATAGCTAGGTGCCAATACGGATTGTGGTTTATGTTTCCAATATGTGATTAATTGTGAGCCAATGTGATTTGGGATGTGGTGCTAACATTGTTTAACATATGTGATTTCATATGTTGTGGATTTAAACATGTTGAGCATGATATTGAATATATGTTCATGCATCATTTATAATTATGGCTCGTGTGGATCGGAGGTAAGATCATGCATTTTTATCTTGGTTGTAGCTCGTGCTTAGACCCTGCATTGTCGAAGGTTTGTTTTATGAGCTTACCCTCACTAAGCTTTCATGCTTACGCTCTCTTTTGTTCGACAATGTAGATAAATAGCTTGTGGGTGGCAAGGGAAAGGAAAGGTCTCCAAGTGTTGCTTTGGTGAGCTCAATGTATGAATTTTAAGTGATAGAATGTAATAGTTAAGAAATGGGATAGGTGTTGTTGATTTGTGCTTTTGTTGGTTGTTTAGGAGCATGTTTAGACTCCTTAATTATGTTGTTTTGATTGGCTTGTTGATGCCATGTTTGAATTGTAATCCATGCCTAAATTGTTTACCATGAATGTTGGCTATGTGCCCTTTTTAGGTTGCCCTTGTGTTTGAATGTTGAAGTATGAGACTTGAGTGCTTAAATGTCATCTTTGATTCAATCGCATGTTTTCCTTGATGTATGTACATGTTGGGTGGTTGGATGGCTAAATAATGACCTGTAAATGTTGTATGAATGCTTGTTTGGGTCTTGAGAAGTCCTAAATTGCATCTAGGTCCGAGTCTTGTTCGTTTTAGTTTAGTTTGGAGGTTTTGCAGTACAGGGGTATCGATACTGTTGGTCTCGTATCGATACCGCCTTCTTGTTTCAGGCCTCGTGTATCAATACACGAGGGGGCGTATCGAATCCATTTTGGTCACTGGAGCTACTGTCCATTTCGGTATCGATACGGGCCTCTGGTGTATCGATACCGTCATTTTAGCGTTGACCGTGGGAAGTCAACCGTCGGGGAGGGTATCGATACACTCATTAGGTGTATCGATACGGTCTCTACGGATTGACTTTGACCAGTTGACATAGTCAAGGGGGTATCGATACACCCCTTAAGTGTATCGATACCGCCTGCAGTTAAAGCTTAAACCTAGTCAAGGGGTATCGATACACCTCTTAGGTGTATCGATACCGCCTGCAGTTTAAGTTTAAAATTGGGCTGTAACATGATTGTTTGAGTTCGTTTGATTGTTTTGTATATGTTGTTCCGTTGTATGATCACTTGGGGTTTAATATCCATTTAGACAAGATTTTAAAATGAAAAAAATAGGGTTGCAAACCGAGGGGGAATCCTTAGGGGTTTTCACTCGGTTTTCCCCGTGTAGCTCACTCGGACCGGTCATCCGGCCAGACCGGGATGAGGGGGTTACAAAAGAGGTAGAAATTCCCAAATAGAATGTTAAATATTTAGCCTATTTAAAATCAGGTTTTAGTTTGGATGGAGGTTTATGGGTCTTGAGTACTGGAAATAGTACTTACATGGAAGGAAGCATACATATATATGCTGTTGGAGATTTTGGTGAAAATACATATATTAATGAAGATGGGCTTGTTGTTGGAAAAAATGATGTTGATGCGCCAATTCTGGAAGAAAATGAAGCTAATGAGCAATTTTGAGAGAGAATGATGTTGTTAAGCTTGTTTATGAAGACAATGATGACTTCGAGCCTGAAAGAGAAGAAAAGGATGATTTATGGTTTAATGTAGATAGTTATAGTACTTATTGTGAAGATGATGAGAAAAGTGAAGACAATGAATCAGAAGATTTTAGGGTTGAAGGATGACTAACTGATGAAGATGATGAGAATATAACTCAAATTTTTAACAACAAGAAAAGATTTAAAGACAAAAATTTAAGAGATGAACAACAAGGGTCAGAGCCTAGGTTTACTGGTACTGATTCTAAAAAAAAGAGGCAACTGTAGAGCATAAAAGTAGTGACACTAATTACATTGAATCGGATGATCCAAGCATCTATGAAATTGATTCTGAAAGGGATGTTTGTGTTAATAAAGGTAAGATTTTTTTCATGAAACAAGTGAAGTTCCTAAGATTGAATTGGGTATGATATTTGAAAGCCCAAAACAATTTAAGGAAGCTTTTGGTGCTTATGTTGTTGCAAATAGATTAAATTTTAGGTATATTAAAAATGATCCTGAAAGGACTAGAGCAAAGTGCAAGGGGGTAGGATGTCCTTTCATGATCTATGCATCTTTGGGGAAAAATATGAGTTTTTTAGGGTTAGAACATATGTGAACAAACATTCATGTTATGTAACCTTTAAAAATAAAAGGCTAATTATAAGTTTATTGGAAAACATTTCTTTAGTAAGCTAAGGATTTTGCCTAACTTGAAATTGAGGGACATGACGAGGCTTGTTAAGGAGGAGGTTAAAGTAGAATTGAATAAAAATGTATGCCACAGAGCTAGAATTTAAGCTTCTGAAAAAACCAGAGGTGGGTTGCATGAGGAGTTTAATACGTTATTTGATTATGTGTTTACATTGAGGGAAGAGGATCCAAATGGTACATTCGATCTCGTTGTTCAAAAACCTACTCTATCTGCTAATCTATTTTCAGAGGACTGTATGTATGTTTTGGTGGTTTAAAGAAAGGATTCAAAAAATATTGTAGACCAATTTTGTCTTTATATGGGTGTTATCTTAAAGGGGGCTTTAAGGGTGAAATACTAACTGTTGTAGGTAGGGATGATAATAACCAAATATTCCCTATTGCATGGGCTATAGTAGAGGTGGAGAATAGGAAAGTTTGGGCCTGATTTTTGGAACACATAAAAAGTGATATGCAAATAGGAGACGTGATAGGTTCACTATACTCAGTGACATGCAGAAGATAAATTTTTAACTGATTTTCTTAAATCAATTTGTAAACTATTTATGTAAACTGGTTTTTTAAAGTGCTTTGTAAAGTGTTTCAGGAGCTCTTGGAAGAAGTACAATTGATCCTTTTAAAAATGGAGCACAAATTTTGTGCAAGACATGTATGCATATTGGAAAAAGGAGAACAATGAACATGATATGCAACAACTGTTTTCGGCATGCTGCAAGATAACCACTGTGGCATATTTCCAGAAGCATTATGCAAGGATGGAAACTATGAAGGCCATTGTTTTGTCAAGTTTAATGAAGAGAGATCCAAGACATTAGTCAAAAGCCTTTTTTTTCAATACATTCAAAATGTGATGCAATGGACAACAATTTTGGAGAAACTTTTAACTCAACAATCATTGTTGTAAAGTACTAATCAGTAATCTCTTTGTTTGAGGATGTTAGGCATTATGTGATGAATAGAAATCTTGCACGCAAATTGAAGTGTCAAAAATGAGAAGGTCTTTTTGTTAGAATCAAATCATAAATTAATATAAAACTTAACCCAAGATCTATCATGTTAAATCATCAAGAACAATAAACCGAAAGCGGAAGCGTATCTGAATTAATCGATAGATGAAAACCTTGAATCCTTTAATGAAGATCATCTAAAAGGTGGTTGTGATCTTTTAAGAAGATAGGTTAGCCCTTGCCGTAAAAACTCTCTGACGGGTACAAGAGTAATACAAGTTTTAACCTATTTCTTGGGGACCACTACCTCTTTATATAGTTCATTATTAAATCAACTATTAAATATTTATAATTTTGCCCCTCATTGAATTATAAATATATCTTATTGTATCTACACTTTTATTTCCATGACATTTTAATACCCATGACACGCCTAACATAATTGGTCACTTAATTTTGTGTCATACTTTATAATAGCATCATACATTTTACATATGTGCCCACAATTGCGGATTTTAATCCAACACTTTTATGCCCTTAAATTGCAAAGTTATTTGAAAACCACAAAGCCTCTTTTTCATATTATCATGTCACTTGAAATGGTCAACATAAGTATGAGGTATACTATAATGGGCAAACATATGTTGTTGATCTACAAGGTCATAAGTGCACATGTAGATATTAAGATTTAACTGATATTTCATACTCACATTTTATCTGTGTCATATTGTTTAATTCTGAGCCACTTGAGAGGTATGTTCATGAGACATACACAAAGGAAACATACCATTCACTCTATGATTATGCACTACCAATCATACCTAGTGAGGCTTTCTGAAAAGATACAAAAATGAGAAAAGTTGAACCTCATTTGAAAAGGAAGCTCTCATGAAAACCAAAACTAAAGAAAAAAAAGAGAGGAAGGAGAAACGAGCAAGGGGACCAAGCTTTCTAAAAAAGAAACAAGTGCACATGTAAATCTTGTGGGGTGCATGGACACAACAATAGAACTTGTCTTTCAAAAAATAAAGATGTGAGTGTATTTCAATTTAATTTGTTCTTTGAATTCATTAATTATCATTTGATAACTAATTTTATAATTTGAAAATCACAACAAACACATGAATCTGCATCTTCTCAACCATCATCCACTCATCCCTTATAATCAGGAGCGCCTAATATCTTACAACTAGCAGCCACTCATCCCTCACAACCAGCAGATACTTCAACAAGGGCAACAAAAACTAAATCATCATATGAAAGACAATTGACTAAACTATCATTTAGATCAAAAGAAAGGACAATTATGCAAGGAATTGGACTATACACAAATGAAAAAACAGGCATGCAGATTCTAAATGTAAGTCATGCATCCAATATTAGTCATCATTTTCAAATTTTAACTACATTCTAATATTATGTTACTTTGTTTTTGTAGCCTGGCATACCAGGTCAAATGATGGTTATGAGGCCTAACACCAGATTTTAATTTAAGCCTGTAACTATGTCTAAACTTCTAATTTCATCTTAATCTGCACCATTGAATCAACAATCTGAATTCAGTCATCCTGCACCATTGAACTAACCTATAGTCATGTCTACAACACCATCAACTTTCAGTAACTACAACAACATAATCCCTAAATTAATCTCAAGAAGGAGGCCAACTTAAGCTTAAGCAAGCTTAAACTTACCCTGATTAAAGCCCATTTCGAAACTCGTTTCGAAAAGTTTTGCGACTATAAAGACCCGTATCGAAACACCTAGGGGCGTTTCGAAATGCCTGGATGGTTTTGTTGAATTTGGCTTTGAAAAAACTTAAAACCCTTTTGAAATATCTTGTAACACCCGGGTTTGGGAGCCGGAAGGAAATAATATTTAAATAATAGTTCGGGTTTCGGTTTTATAATTAAAATAATAAAGTATTATTTTGGTCTTTATATTTTCGAACAAACATTTTGTGTTGGACCAAAATGTAATTGAAATCAAATTTCTATGAAATTTCAAATACATGAGATTGCCATCTCATTAATGGCAAAACCGTAAATAAATGAAACTTTTAAAATTAAAACCCCTTTTGTTGAATTAAACATGTGCTCATCTTCTTCACTCCCATTTCCACCATTTTAACGACAAGTAAAGCTCCCCTCCCCCTTTCACTATTCCATCTCCTTCCTCCCTCATTTTGGCTCGGTTTTGAAAGGTAAACTCATCCTCATCTTGCTCTCATCTTCCTCTACTTGAAAGTACAAATAGATTTCATTTTCATCAATGTTTTAGAATTTGGGTTTTTGGAAGATTTGAATAAAAATGATATCTTTATTGTTTTTAACTTAAGATTTTGATTTGTTATTGTTAAATATGATGTTCATGAATCAGATGGTCCAACATATATCATTTTTAGAGTGTTTTAAATGAATTCCCGATTTTAGGTTTTGTTAGGGTTTTATGAGGGTTTTTAGTTGAGTTTTGGGTGTGGTTTGTGTTGGAAATTGAGGGTTGATGTTAGGGTAATGGTTGGGGGTTGTTTTGGAAGCAATTGGAAGTGTTAAATGTGTTGAAATCACAAGTTTTGGGCTGGGTATAAGGGCTGCTCGGGTTTGGTGATTTTGGGGATTGTTCATGGCTTGAATTCATGTGTTTATTGCTTGATTAGTGTTCCGGGTTGTTACATTGTTGTGTGGACTGATTTGAGGCTATTTTTTTGTGTTGAGGTGATTAGAAGCGAGATTATGTGTTGGTGAAGCCTTGGGAACAAATCCGGAAACTTGAAGGTGTTGCTTGCTTGGTAGTTGAGCTTGGAGGTGGAGGTGAGTGGTTAAAATGTTTTAAATGGTTTTGAGCAAATGGTTCAAGCATGTGGACTAGATTGGGATTGTTAGACCCACCTAGAGTTGGGATTAGAGTGGTAGCCTAATCCCAAGCTTAAATTAGAGACTTTGGTTGCACTCTTTAATGGTTGTTTATGCCTCTTGATTAGTTGCGATTGTGGTGTTATGTATACGTTGTTATACATGTATGTTGAGGCATGGCTCGATGCATTGTTATATGCATGTTGATGATAAATATGATATGGTTATACATATGTGTAAAATATGATGTGATATTGGTGTTAATGATATACATGTGGTGTTGACATGTGAAATGATGATATGAGGTGGTTGCATGATCCGAGGATCATGGTGAGTACATGCTAGGCATGGAAATGTGGTTTGTGCATGACGGTAAGTCATGGTGAGTACGTGCTAAGCACGGAAGTTATTATGAAATGGTATTGTGAAAGAGTAATGAAATGTGTAGTATTGGCACTAGTATGCTTGGGTACAAATGATCGATCATTAGAATGTTTAGTGTGCACACGAGAGTCAAATGCGCGCGTGGTCTTGATGATGGTAGTCATCAAGATGGAGTACGGGTTTGCCCGGAAATCTTCTTATATATATATTCGTCGGTGATGAGTGGAATCCCATCGACGGGCGTGAGGATGAGTGGAATCCCCTCCACGTGAAATGAGGCGTGAGGATGAGTGGAATCCCCTCCGTGTGAACGGTGATGAGTGTAATCCCACCATCAGGTAATGGTTGTGTTGTTGGATATGAGTTCCAACAGTTATCCGCGTATTCGAGTCATAGCTAGGTGCCAATACGGATTGTGGATTATGTTGCTCATATGTTGGTATTATGTGTTTCCATATGTTGAGGTTATGGACTTGTTGAGCATGACATGATTTTGATAATATGTTCATGCATCATGATTATTTTGGCTCTTGCGGATCGGAGGTAAGATCATGCATTTTATCTTGGTTGTTGCTCGTGCTTGGACTCTGCATTGTCGAAGGTTTGTTTTATGAGCTTACCCTCACTAAGCTTTTATGCTTACGCTCCCTTTTCGTTCGACAATTCAGATCAGTAGCTTGTGGGTGGCAAAGGCAAGGAAAGGTCTCCAAGTGTTGCTTATGGTTAGCTCAAGTATGAATTTTAAATTGTAGATTGTAATAGTCAAGCAATGGGATAGATGTTGCAATTTGAGTTTTGAAGTATGTTGATGTTGGTTTCGTTTAAGAGCATGTTAGACTCTTCTTTATTATGTTGTGTTGATTTGGCTTTTGGATGTTGGATTTTCCTATCTTAAATATCTAAGTATATGTCATTGTTGAAGCATGTTATCTTTAATGTTATGTATGTAGGTATGATTCTTAAGTTGTTGATTCCTTCAATGCATGGTCTTGATATGTTCGATGTGTGTAAGCATGCTTGTTATATATGGTCTGCCTTAGTGTTGTTGTTAGTGTGTTGTGTGGGGTCTTAGTGGTGTTTTTGGGACAACCTTGTACCAAAAACCAGCTAAAACCAATTTGCAGACAGAGGGCGTTTCGAAACGGTCGACCCCGTTCCGATACGGCCCCTTTGTTTTTGGCCAGGCGTTTCGATACGCCTAAGGAACATTTCGATAGGATTTTGCCACTAGAAATCTGAGAATTTGACGATAAATTGACGTATCGAAACGGGCCTTAGCGTTTCGGAACGGTCTTCGTATCGTTGACCACGAGAAGTTGATCATTGACCATGTTTCGATACGGTCCACCCCTATTTCGAAACGGTCTTATCGGTTTGACTTTGGCCAGTTGACCAGGTCATGGCGTTTTGAAACACCCTAAGGGCGTTCCGATACGACCTGCTTAAAAAGGAGAAATAGGTTATTTTAATGTGCTGGTTTGGATGGTCGTTGTTATATTGTTTGTGTTTCTGCTGTCGTGTTTCACATAGGATTTGATAATGCATTTAGACAAGGTATAAATAAAAGAATTTTTTTTCTAGGGTTGTTAATCGAAGTGGGACCTTAACAGGTTTCGCATCGGTTTTCCTCGTGTAGCCTACTCGGACCGGTCAGTCAGCCAGACCGGGACGAGGGGGTTACATATCCCATAAACATAGTTTCAAGTTGTTTGGACTTAGAAATGGTTTTGAATTCTTTTTAACTTTATCCAAAACATTTTTCAATTATTATATCAAAACATTAGTTCTACAGGTATACTGTAATGGGCAAACATATGTTGTTGATCTACAAGGTCATAAGTGCACATATAGATATTGAGATTTAACTGGTATTCCATGCTCACAATCTATTTGTGTCATATTATTTAATTTTGTGCTACTTGAGAGGTATGTTCACGAGGCATACACAAAGGAAACATACCAGTCACTATGATTATACATTGCCAATCATAGCTAGTGAGACTTTTTGAAAAGACACAAAAATGAGAAAAATGAACCTCTTTAAAAAGAAAGCTCATGTGAAGACCAAAACTAAAAAGAAAAGAGAGGAAGGAGAAACAAGCAAGGGGGGCCAAGCTTTCTAAAAAAGAAAGCAAGTGCACATGTAAATCTTATGGGGTGCTTGGACACAACAGTAAAATTTGTCCTTCAAAAAATAAAGATGTAAGTGTATTTTAATTTAATTTGTTCTTTGAATTCACTAATTATTATTTTCTAACTGATTTCATAATTTGACAGTCTCAACAAACACATGAGTCTGCATCTCCTCAACCAGCAGCCACGCATCCCTCGTAACCAGCAACCTGTAGAACTAATGTTTTGATATAATAATTGAAAAATGTTTTTGGACTTGTTTGAATATTTTGAAAACTTATTTAAAGTCCAAACAACTTGAAAATATGTTTGAAATAATTTCATAGGTTTTTAACATGTCTAAAACGCTTTTTAAATGGCCAAAATATCATCTTTACAAGGCTCGTATCGATACACCTTTGATCTGTATCGATACCACAATTTCCAGTAAGCAAAACCCAGATGCAGGGCTAGAGGTATCAAAACCACCTTGCTGGTATCGAAACCTGTTGGTTTCAAATTCACCTTGCTGGTATCGAAACCAGCCTGACTTTTTCAACCCCCAACGGCTAGTTTCTGATGAAGGCCATATCAATACGGGTCTAAGTGTATCAATACGGAAGGCTGCAGAACAGCATTAATGAAGGGAAATAAAGTCTTCAACGGCTCCAAATCATCCCCAACGGCTAGTAACGACTATAAACTCATCAAGGAGTATAAAAGGGACCTCCAAGCATCAAGATATGGTCAATGCTTCATTTTTCAATCAACAAATGATCAAATATAGTCTTTGTACTCAAATTGTCAATTCTTGTATAGACAAACACTAGTGAGCCAAAATTGTCAAATTTGCTCAAGTGTTTTAGGTTTTGGGTGAGTGCTTTTATTGTGCAAACAAACACCTATTAGAGGGATTTGCGTTTGCTTTTCTTATGTCTTGTAAAGAGGGTTTGATTAAGGCTTTGGGTAGAAAGCTTGATCGGTGTATAAGGGTTTCCTTCTAAGCCTAGAAAAAGGGACGAATGAATAGTGGATTGATTGAAAATCCTTAGTGGGAAGCTAAGGTAGTGGATGTAGACCTTGGTTAGAAGGTTGAACCACTCTAAAATTATTGTGTCAATTATCTTTTTAGCTTCCTTACCACATCCACCCAAAATTCCACCTCTCCACCACTTGGTGTGCAACATTGGTTGAATGAATCGAGCACCTTACAACTCAACACAACCCCTAATACCTTACAACTACCAGTCATTAATCCCTCACAACCAACAGATACTTCAACAATGGCAACAAAAACTAAATCATCACGTGGAAGAGAGTTGACTAAACCATCATTTCGACCAAAAAAAAGAACAATTATGCAATGAATTAGACTATACACAAATGAAAAAAACAGACATGCAGATTCTAAATGTAAGTCATGCAACCAATATTAGTTATCATTTTCAAATTTTGACAACATTCTAATATTATGTTACTTTGTTTTTGTAGCCTGGCATACCATGTCAAATGATGGTAAGGAAGCCTACCACTAGATTCCAAGTGAAGCATGTAACTATGTCTGAACCTCTAATTCCAACTTAATCTGTACTATTGAGTCAACAATCTGAATTCAGTCACCCTGCACCAGTAAACCAACCTACAATCATGTCTACATCACCATCAACTTTCAGTAACCACAACGACAAAATCTCTAAGTTAATCCCAAGAAGGAGGCCAATTTAAGCTTAAGAACAATTTGAGACTTTTTATATTTTGGGACTTTTATGAACATCTAATATTATGTTCTTATTTGGGATCTTTTGTGAACATCTTTCGTGTTACGCAACTTTTACAAGTTATTCTAATATGTAAATGTTTCAAAAATTTGTTTTGTGTTATGAAACTTTGGTATTATGGAACCTTTGTGTTATACAATCTTCTGTGTTATGCGAAAAAAGAACATATTTTGTGTTATGCAACTTTTGTAAGTTATTGTATTATGTAACTATTCCAAAAACTTATTTTTTGTTATGAAACTTTTGTATTATACAACCTTTGCAAGTTATTTATGTACTTTGTTATTAATTTTAAATGCAAAAACAATATATACAATTCAATTCATAACATAACAATTTCTTCATAGGTAATTTCAATCTTCCATAACATTTCACCATTCACATAACATTCCATAACATTGCATAACAACCACGAAAAACTTGTCTTCTATAACATTAAACACCAAATTGTCAGTTCACTCTAAATGAAAAACTTCATTACAACATAATATAAGAATGAAACAATTAAAATACTCTTGTAGAATATTTCTTCATTCTTCAATTTTTTGTTTCAACTTTAAATTTCTCTTTTACCCTTTTTAACTTTTTTTAATCTTCTAACTTCATCAATATTCACCATCTTCTTCAATTCTGCATTCTTAACTCTAATTTCTCTGTTCTCAACCAATAACTTGTGAACTTCATTCCTTAAATCTTCATCTTCATTTAAATTTGTATCATCATAGTCAATCTACATAAAAAAATTACACCTGGTCTACAAAAATGTAAAATAAAATCTAATTAAGCCTTAATTCAATCACAATATTTCTAACAGATAACTAACATAGCCAAAAAAAACTACTTACATGCCGGCCTTTAGCACATCCATATAATCTCCTACCTTTGCTCTGTGGAACAGTTGAAGTGCAAATTCAAGCTTTTAACTCATAGTCACATTGTACAACGTCTCCTTCAACGACAAATATTAAACTTTCGGTTGACATGCTTCAAAGATATTTGGGCATCTTAAAACCTGTAAAAACTAAGCAAATGTTAAGATGGTGAAGAGTCGAACGAATTCGCGAACCCTAAATTGAGTTCAACACAACGATTTCTTCCCCAATTTTGTGCAGAAGAAATAAAACTTGTTTTGGGTGAAAACTGATAAAGAATTTTAGGGATCTAGTTAGAATATGGGATAATTTTAAATAAAGTTAAAGTTTTTTTAATAATATTATATTACATTTATTTTATTTTTACTTAATTTTGATGTAATATACTGAAAATAAGAAATTATAAATAAAAGGGATTACATGGCGACTTTTCATTGGCTATTACATTTTTTTAAACGGCGTCTGTTTTTGGGATTATATGAGTAACGGTAAAAAATTTAAGGGGCAAAATGTAGTTTAGGAGGCAAGCTGGGAAAACAGGTAAAGTCTAGGGAGGAAAAGTGTATTATGCCAAAATTAATTAAACAACTCATGGCCTTTTATAATCAATTGAGTCTTCAAATTGTGAAATTTTACTAAATAACCCTTTAAATTCATGATCTCATCCAATAAAAATTACATTAATATTGTTTAATATTATTTACAGATTTTTTATATAAAAATAGTTCATAAACTCAATTTTATAAAAACAAATATTTTATAACATTAGAAAATAAGAACCCAATAAAATTAATAAAGTAAATATTTGTTAGGATGGTTTATTTTTTATGTAATAATATTTTATCTGAGTAACAAGATAATTTATTTATGTTAAAAGTAAGATAATTTTTTTATTTATTAAATTGATAGTTATTTTTTCTATATAAAAATAATAACATTTATATCAAATTAACAAGTTAATAGAATTTTTATACAATAAAATTTAAGACCATGGGCGAGTCATGAGTGTAAGTTTGATCTATTTCTCTTTTTTCTCATAAAAAACCAGCTTACTTTCAAGTTTAATCTCAATAATTTATTTACACTTATCTAATAATCTTAAATTATTGTAAAACTCTTTTACTTTTATAATTGTAACTAACCCAATCCCTAAAATTTATATAGAATAAATTATGGATAGAATGACATTCCATATCTAAACAATCTCTTCCATTAAAAAGAATTGTAACATTCACGTTTTTAGCATATTTTAACCTTTATTATTTATTAATTAAAATCTTGAACCAGTGGAAATAGATTATTATTACTAAACTCTCAATTAAGATAATTGATTTTTTAGGTATATAATTTACTATCACATTAATCAAAATCTTGATTCATTTGAGCTAATTGTTTTTTTAGGTATATAAATAATTTTTTACATTAATCAAAAATTTGATTTAATTAGGGTAATTTTTCTTTAAATGAGAGAACATCATTGATTATTCGTTATTTTTAACAGTTGACATCTCAATTTAATAAAAATTTTATAAGATAAGGTAGATAATTGTTAATGAAATCTGAACTAAGACCATTGATGTTAATAAAACAATCTTACAGAATTAAGGTAATAGGTTTGTTTAATCTGAAATAGATAATTGTTAATGAAATCTGAATTAAGATAATTGATATTAATAAAAGTTTAAAATATATTGAACTCTAGAATTAGACTTTCAAGACAAATACAAATATCTACAGTTAAATATCAGTCCTCAGTCCTCACGGCTATAAATATCCTTAGATCACCCCTTTTCAAATTCATTACTTGAGTGAGTCTTTCTCTATTTCTTCAGTTTTTTTGCAGTCAAAATGGAACTTGATCTTTCTCCCAAGTTGGCTAAGAAAGTGTACGGCGGCGATGGTGGAAGCTACTCCGCTTGGTGCCCCACTGAACTTCCCATGCTCCGTCAAGGCAACATTGGAGCTGCCAAATTGGCCCTTGAAAAGAATGGCTTCGCCCTTCCCCGTTACTCCGACTCTTCCAAGGTTGCTTATGTTCTTCAAGGTATCATCTTTACAGATTTCTCTCTTCTTCCCTTAATCTCTTTCTGGGTTTTGTTCTTACACTACGGTGGCTTTTTCTTTGATTGTTTTTCTTCGTTTTTGTTGGATCTTATGTTGTTCACTGTACTATGATCTGAATTTCGTATACTGTTTTATAACAAAGTCTTCTTCGATGTTCGGACTTTGCTGCAATTTCAATTTTGTGTATTTGTGAAAGAGACTGAGTTGATTTTATTCAAACAACTTCTGCTTTGGGGATTTTCTCTTTTATCAAATTGTTTGTGTTTCTTTACTCTTCATACCCAACTTTCCCCCCAAATTATTCCCCTTTACTGTATAAACGAATATTAGTTTTATATCAAATCGACCCTTACTTTTGATCTTCCAAGGAATGTGGTTCTTTCCCAGATTTGTATACTGTTGATTGACATTGCTTATTGATACAGGAGCTGGTGTTGCTGGGATTATTCTCCCCGAATCCGAGGAGAAAGTGATTGCCATCAAGAAGGGTGATGGAATTGCTCTTCCTTTTGGTGTTATCACCTGGTGGTATAATAAGGACGACACTGAATTGGAGGTCCTCTTTTTGGGAGATACCTCTAAAGGCCACAAAGCCGGTCAGTTTACCGATTTCTTTTTGACCGGCGCCAATGGCATCTTTACCGGTTTCACGACTGACTTTGTGAAAAGAGCATGGGATGTGGATGATGACACTGCTAAGGCCCTCATTGGCAACCAACAAGGGAAAGGCATTGTCAAGCTCGATGCCAATGTTAAGATGCCTGAACCAAACCCCGATCACCGAAAAGGAATGGCCTTGAACTGTGAGGAAGCTCCGTTGGATACTGATATCAAGAATGCTGGCAACGTCGTGCTCTTGACTACTAAAAACCTTCCTTTGGTTGGTCAGGTTGGGCTCGGTGCTGATCTGGTTAGGTTGGAAGGGAATGCAATGTGTTCCCCTGGTTTTTCGTGTGATTCAGCCTTGCAGGTTACATACATTGTCAAGGGCAGCGGTCGTCTCCAAGTTGTTGGTGTCGATGGCAAAAGGGTCCTGGAAACCATTGTGAAGGCTGGTAACCTGTTGATTGTGCCGAGGTTCTTTGTTGTTTCAAAGATAGCTGATCCAGATGGTTTGTCATGGTTCTCGATCATCACCACTCCCAAGTAAGCCACTCGTTCTTGAACCCGAAGATCAAATCCATAACTCTTTTTTCTTAAGATGTTATATTTAGTGTTGCCAATTGTGAACATAATTTGTGCTGATTGTGAAATGCAGCCCTGTATTCACTCACTTGGCGGGAAGCATCGGGGCATGGAAGGCAATATCCCCTGAAGTTCTACAAGCAGCTTTCAAGGTTCCGGCTGAGACAGAGAAGCTTTTCAGGTCCAAGCGAACCAATGATGCCATCTTCTTCCCTCCACCACAATGAAGCAACAAATCTCTTTAGTTTTCTTCTAGTTTCAGTTTTTTTTTCTTCCAAATAAATGGTTTTTAGGGATGGAAACATTACATTTTCGTACAGGGCAAGCTAAGTGCAGCCCAAAAATTTATCTTTCTTTCTTCATTGTTTTCGTTTACAACAGGAATTAGATGTATAAGCAACTGTTCATGCATATGATGATTAGCTTTTATATTACTAGATGCTTATATATATAGAAGATATAATATATGCTTTTAATGATGAACATCGTTGTTCATTGTTAGTGGTGTTCATCAATGTTTGTCGCACGTGGTAGACTCATCCTAATTTTTTTCGGTCCCGATTTGAGCCAATGTAAAAAATCATCAAATTCGATAAGATAATAATATAATATTTTTTTGAAGACCCTATTTATAAATATAAAGGTCTCATCAAAACTATAAATTAATAATTCATAAATATTATAATTAATACTTTAGTAACTTGCTAAAATATAAATCGATTGTAAACTGTTTTTTTAATTCAAATTTAATTCAATTTCATCTCTAACTTTTCTAATTGCACCCACAAGTTCCGGTGCTGAGGTCTCCAACTGCAATAAAAAATTGTGAAGAGTTGTTGCCGCATTCAATGCTTCCTTTCACGTGACTAGTTCAAGTGGTGTTGAATCATTTTCAACGTCATCAGTAGTAGAACTTTCAACAATATTAGCCACAATTTCCTCTAAACTTTAAACTTAATAACAATAATTAGTTACATTAAATCAGTACATAGTTTTTTAACTTATTATTTGATTAATTACAATGAACTTAATAGATACATGAAAATATTTAACTAGTTTTAATGAATTTGTAAATTCATGAATACAATATTAAATTGAAACAATGAATTATTAAGTACATGCATTAGTAGGTTTGCGGGTGAGTGGATTCTAAGTTTTTCTAAATTTGTGGGTATTTGCTCGGTTCTTGAAGCGGAATTTTGGGGAGTATTAGAGGGGCTGCAACGAGCATGGTAGTTAGGTTTGCGGCAAGTGTGGATTGAAGTTGATAATCCTGATGTGGTTAGGATTTTGAAGGACAATGATAGGCGGCACTAGTATTGGTCGATTGTGCATCATATTGGGCGGTTATTACGCTTGGATTGGGAGATTCGCTTGACTCATATTGGCAGGGAGGCCAACTTGGTAGTTGATGCTTTGGCGAAATATGGTTTAGGCCTCAATGGTGGTGAGATATGGTTTGTGGCACCGCCGGTTATTGCATGTCAGGCGTTTCAGTTGGATTGTTCTCATTTATCTTTTTAATTTTTATGCTTTTTCTTGTTATTTAAGTTGTTAGGTGTACTCTTTTGCTCTATTTAGGCTTAAGGATGTTTTTAATGAGGCACCTAGTTAACTCCATCTTTTTATCAAAAAAAATTATATTTGCTGAATTGAGAAATTTTCTTTTAATTTTATAAATTATTAATTTATCGATATATAAATATCTCTTTAAATTAATAAAATTTTATGGTCCCAAAGATATTAATTTATACAGTCCAATATTTATAAGGATTAATTTCAATTATAACTTCTGCCGTAAATAAAAGTTGTAATCCAAAAAAGAATAAAATGAATTAAAAAAAATGTTTGTTTATCCCATGCGTTAAAAAAAGCCTAAATTGATTTGATATATAAAAAAATGAAGAATCAAAATTGAGATACAATTGGCCAAAAAGTCAACGTTTAAAAAAAATAAAAATAAAAAGTTTATATGATAAATAAAGAGATAAATACAATATTTGATTCGAATGAGTTAGTCAATAAATTAATTACTAATAATTATAAAATAATATGAGATCCACTAATTGACTTAGTGGCTAAAGATACTCATATTGTTCTATCTTGTATAAATTCGAATTTTTGTGTGAGAATATAATATCTCTCTATTTAATAAAAAAGAAAATATATGATATACTAAACATATTAAAAAGAACTTAAAATAATATAAAAGATTAAATTCTACACCAATAATTAATAAAAATAAATAGATTAACTAACCAGCTATATGCAGTTGCTCGTGAAATAAATAATTATAAGATAGTTTATTATCTTTCTGCATTTGATCTTATGCAAAGTCTAATGTTATAAAAATAATATTATTCATATATCTATATATATTTACATTTGATCTCTAAATAATTTCTTCGGTGATAAAAGATAATATTATTCATACTTTTTAATATACTAAACCATTATTATTTATTTATTTATTAAAATATTAAATTAGTTAAGACATGTAATTGTTATACAATCTCAATTAAAATAATTGATTGTTAACCTATACTAATCAAAACCTTGAATCAATTAAGGTACTTAAAATTTTTTTGAATTAAAATCTAAATAATTGATATTAATCAAAATCTTGTGGTAATTGATTTTTCAATTCATATCTGTTAATTTTGTTAAAATTCTGAAGATATATGTTTGTTGAGAATAACAACTGAATGATTTGTTTTAGAAGTTGAAATTATAATTGAACTCTAGAATTTGACTATCATGATAACTACAGATATCTACATCTCAGTGTTCTTCACGGCTATAAATATCCTTCTATCACTCTTCCGAAATTCATCACTCCAGTGATTCTTTCTCTGCTTCAATTTCTTCTTTTTGCGTTTAGGGATTTTGGGTTTTATTTTTTTTGTGAATCAAGAAGATGGAATTAGATCTTTCTCCTAAGTTGGCTAAGAAAGTGTACGGTGACGATGGTGGAAGCTACTCTGCTTGGTGCCCCAATGAACTCCCCATGTTGCGTGAAGGCAATATTGGTGCTGCTAAGTTGTCCCTTCAAAAGAACGGCTTTGCCCTCCCTCGTTACTCTGATTCTTCCAAAGTTGCATATGTTCTTCAAGGTATTATCTTTACAGTTTCTTCTCTCCTCCCCTTTCTGGGTTTATGTTGTTTACTGTAATATGATCTGAATTTTGCATTGATTAGTTTACTATCTTATCATAAGGTCTTTTATGTTGGTGTGGCTTTGCTGCAAAATCTCATTTTTTTTGTGTGTTTGTGAGAGAGACAGACTTGATTTTATTCAATCAAATTCTTGTTTTGGGGTTTTCTTTAACCTTCTTGTGTTTTATTCTTTTGTTTCTTTCCCCTTTAATCACTGCATGTAGGTTTCTTTCCGAGAATTGTGTTCTTGTTATAGCATAGCTTTGAAAGTTTTGGTTGTAATATCAATTTGCAATAAGTTGAATTGTAATCTTTTTTCTTTATGTATGATCTCTTGATATAGGTGCTGGTGTTGCTGGGATTATCCTTCCTGAATCTGAAGAGAAAGTGGTTGCAATCAAGAAGGGTGATGGAATTGCTCTTCCTTTTGGTGTAATCACCTGGTGGTACAATAAGGACGACACTGAATTGGAGGTCCTTTTTATGGGTGATACTTCTAAAGGCCACAAAGCCGGTCAGTTTACCGATTTCTTTTTGACTGGCTCCAATGGCATCTTTACCGGTTTCACGGTCGACTTTGTGAAAAGAGCATGGGACGTGGATGATGAGACCGCTAAGGCCCTCATCGGCAATCAACAAGGCAAAGGCATTGTCAAGCTTGATGCCAATGTTAAGATGCCTGAACCAAAGCCTGATCACCGAAAAGGAATGGCCTTGAACTGCGAGGAAGCTCCGTTGGATACTGATATCAAGAATGCTGGCAACGTTGTGCTCTTGACTACTAAAAACCTTCCTTTGGTTGGTCAGGTTGGGCTCGGTGCTGATCTGGTTAGGTTGGAAGGGAATGCAATGTGCTCCCCTGGTTTTTCGTGTGATTCAGCCTTGCAGGTTACATACATTGTCAAGGGCAGTGGTCGTCTCCAAGTTGTTGGTGTTGATGGCAAAAGGGTCCTTGAAACCATTGTGACGGCAGGTAACCTGTTGATTGTGCCAAGGTTCTTTGTTGTTTCAAAGATCGCTGATCCAGAAGGTTTGTCGTGGTTCTCGATCATCACCACTCCCAAGTAAGCCATTTGTCCTTAAACCTGGAGTACAAAACTATAATTTGTGAATCAAAATTAGTATTGCCAATTGTGAACCATAATTTGTTTTGATTTGTTGTATAGCCCTGTATTCACTCACTTGGCTGGAAGCATTGGGGCATGGAAGGCAATATCCCCTGAAGTTCTACAAGCAGCTTTCAAGGTTCCAGCTGAGACAGAGAAGCTTTTCAGGTCCAAGCGAACCAATGATGCCATCTTCTTCCCACCACCACCAAAATGAAGGAACGGATCTCTTAAGCTGTCTGCTAGTCATAGTTTTTTTCTTCCAAATAAATTGTGTTTAGGGAATAGTGAATTGGATGTTTAGCGAATAAACGCTTTTTCTTTCGGTTTATGTTTGTGACATTATTATGAATGAATTAGAAGGTTTTTAAGTTTTCATAATATGAATCTTTCAGTTTCATGATCTCCATCATTTAGATGATATGCATCAGCCATGGTTGAATGGCTTTGTTGGTAAAGCCAAAGGGTCTCACCTATTTTTGCTGTGATATTTTTTCTAATTACAATGATTAAATTGATCACATTGGAAAGTAGATCTTACACTGAAACTAAATGATTCCATTCTGTTTTTTTAACACTTGTTTAGTAATTGTTGGTGCGTTTACTTAGGCAGTGGATTTGGTATTGTTTTATGCATCCACCATATGTAGATAACATTTGAGAGCATCTTATTTCAACAACAGCAGCAAAAAAGAAGTTGGGGAATAAAGGCTAATTACTATTGAGTTATGAATATGCTAAACTGCAAAAGCGTGTCGATACCATCAGTGGTGTACTGATTTGTGTGGTGGAGGGTCTCTATTATGGCAAACCCTTGTGCATTTTCATATTTTCCGGTTCCACCGACTATAGCTATAGGAGACTCGACCGCAGCTGTACGGTGCACCCCAAAGAAACTGATGGCATCGTCTTTATCGTGATCGTCTTCATCATGGAACATAGCAGTGAATGCCATTGTATGGCTGCTACCATCCATTGAACTTGCCAGATAAAATCCCTGTGCTTTGCCTATTATGGAAGACCCTAATTCATGTCCTTGGGTCAATTCGTCATCGATCACGGTTACCGTTCCGAATAAGAGCTTCTGTGAGGTAGCTCCTTGTGTGACAACTGGTAGTTTTTTGCCTTTAATGATGCTACTGCGTTTCTTGGAGAAGGGGATACCTTTGACTTGGGGGGTATCGGGGATGATTCCGCTCACGACCCTTACTGATGGAGATGAGCCACCGAATATGTCATGCATAAAGAATGACAGTGTGAGTTGATCATCTGTTCTAGGGGTAGCAGGACCTACTACCGGCACCGTGTTAGCTACGGGTGTCGGGACTGGGTTGATTGCTATTGTTCCGGACGATGGAAGAGGTGGGAGTGTGTCATCATCAGTGACGGCTCTTGCTCCATTGGAATAATATTTCATGGTGATGGCTAAGAGCAAGAGGTACAGTGTGCCCTTAATACGTAGCTCTTTGACCATTATAGCTTCTCCAAAAGGACAAGAAATGAAGGGTTTTTTCCTTAAGGAAACGTGGATTTGTAAGGCTTATATATACATATAGTTGTTGAATGATGATGGATGAATGGTGGAGTAGGGGGAAATGGCGTTTGGAGTGGTTCAGAACTTTAGGCAAATGGAGTTGTTTAGCGGCTTTGGAACTTTGATTTGGGTTAACTCGAAATGGCCCGTTTCATCTATACAAATTATTTGGACACCCAACATACACAATCACATTGATGAAATCTGCCGAGCAAAAATAAATCCCTTTTGTCAAAGAAGCAATCTCATAGTGTTTGCACCTTTTAAGGAATAAAATTAACATAACTGTTTTTATTTCATAGAAATAACAAAAATTAAATTAAATAAATTAATATTTTTTCTTTATTTTGAAATGAAATTAATCTTATTTAAATGTTTTTACTTTATGAAGTATAACTAAACTAAGAATTTTTTTTTACCAACGGGGTTGGTCCAAGTGGTAAGCAGCTTGGTATCGCTTAAGCAGGTCTCGGGTTCGAGGCGTTGTGTATGCAGAAAATCCCCGCTGGGAGACTCACCCACCAATGCCAGGTGTGCGACGCGGGTCGGTCCGGATTAGTCAGTGCTAAGCCCTGGAGACCGGAGGGCAACCAAAAAAAACTAAAAAAATTTTTAAAAGCTTAAAGGTCAAATTGGCTCTCAACGAATAAAAATCAATTAAGCCTTTATAAAAAAAATTCAAATTGCACACTCCAAACGTGCTCTCAACGAAAAATTAAAAACCAATTAAGCCCTTATAAAAAAATTCACCCAATTTAGTCCTAAAAATTCAAATTGCACACTCCAAACGTGACATGTCATTAAAATTATTTTTAAAAAAATTCTTAAAAATCTACAAAATTATAAAAAAAATATTATAAAAATTCATAAAAATTATAAAATTATAAAATTAAAAATATAAATTTAATTTAATTTTCTTATTTTCCTTTGATATTTTTCATAAAATAATAAAATTTTCTAAACCCCCAAGTATCATTTTCTTTAAAAAAAAGCCCACATAAATCTCTTAATCAAGCATTAGAGCTGATTCAAAAATTTGGTATTTTGAATTTTTTGAGGATTTGGAGGTTTTGACAATGTAGGGTTAGGGTTTGGGAATGTAGGATGGAAAATTTAAATTGATTTGAAGATTTGTAAATGTAGGGTTAGGGTTTATGGTTAGGGATTTGAGTTTTGGGTATTTTGAAAAAATTTTAAAATTTTTGGGGTTTTATAATTAAAAATATTTTTATTTAAAAAAAGTATACAAAATTTAAATATTATTTTATTATAAATATATATATATATTTAATAATTATTACATTTATCTTTTATATTTTTCGATTTTATGTAATTTTTTTTATAATTTTATGATATTTTTATTTTTTTTTACACATTTTTATATTTTTTAGATTTTTCTTGAACTTATAAATAAATTTTTTAATTTTTTTATAATTTTAAACATTTTATAAGTTTTTTTAATTTTTTTAATTTTAAATATATTATTTACTAATTTTAAATATTTTCTAAAATTTTTAAATATATTTACATGTTTGATAACATGTCACGTCTAGAGTGTGCCACGTGTCACCATCATAATAATTACTTTTAAATTAACGGTCAATTTAACGGAAGGGTTAAATTGATCGAAATTTAAATATTGAGGGCCGATTGATCGTAATTTAAATTTTGAGAGCTCAATTGAGTGCAAATTTTTCATAAGGGCTAAATTAATTTTTTAATTTTTCGATGAGGACCAATTCGACCTTGAAGCTTTTTTTAGATAATCTCATTGGTGATTATAAGTAATAAGCCCAAAATGATAGGTTGAATCTGAATATTTTACGATGAACAATGTAATTTTTTCATATGATCACTTGTTGGGCATAAAGATTTAATTTTGACATTTTTATGAGTATTTTTGGTCCATATGTCCCTTGTTGTCACGTTTTTTCTTCAATCTATCACTTTGGGCTTACTCCTTTTTCGTCTTACTTATTATTTAATTAATAGATTTTTATTTTATGCATTTATATATTGTTAATTCAATGAAAACTTAATTAAAATTTCATAAAAAGGAAAAACTTAATTAAAAAATTATATATATTCATTTTTTAATTTTATTAATAGTAGTGTCATCTATAAATATATTTATTGAACTTAATTAAAATTTTATGCATTGGTGTGTGTATATATATAAGGGGAGAGAAAATGTTGTACAAAATAAAACTTAAAAATTAATGTCAATCAAGGATAATTTTAATATAAATATTTTATTATCACACCACACACTTGATTGATCTATAAATATATTTATTGAACTAATTAATTGTAAAAAAATTAAGTATGTATAAAAAAGGCAATGTTTAAAATCCATTGTTAAGGTTGAACTGTTTAAAACCTGCTGTTATAATAATATCCCCTTTCGCCCTTTCCAACTGTTTTATTAATTTTTCTTTTCTTTCTCTGGTAATTTCTTGATCCTGCCGTCCAACCTTAGTCGACAATTCTAAAAGCTACAAATTCATATTAAAAAAAAAAGCTACAAATTCATTTAATACCAAAGAAAATAAGAAAAAAGAGAGAGGATAAATACAATGACTCAAATCATCAATGTGTTCCACTCTCACTTGAAAATCACTCGATTTTTTAAAACTAATTATAACCTTCAGTTTTATTAGAAATATAATTCAATTATAAAAAGAGATTTATAAAATTATAGTAGATTAAGAGTTTTTCGATGCACACGTTATGTGAATTAAAATTTATATAATTTTATTAATTTGAATTCTAAAATTCAAGTATCCTAGTGAAAAAATAGATGATCTTTATTTTAAAAGATACAGGTTCAAATCGGATTGTTTTCAAGGTGTTTGTGCATTGTCAAAAGATCAAAGATTATAGTCTGTAAGAAATATATTTTTTCAAAAAAAAATTAACATAATACAAAAAATTGTTTAATTACCCTCTTGAATAACAAAAGTTCACTTATAAACATCTAAAAATTTAACATTTTTACTTAAAAGTGCCGCTCTTTCTACATGTTTTAAAACAAAATCATTTATAACATTTACAACATCAACTTCTTCCAAAAGATTACTCTCGATTGTCATCAAAGCAAGTCCATTTAACCTTTCTTGCGACATAGTTGTCTGTAAGTATAACTTCAACAAATTCAATTAAAAAATTGTTCTGTAGAAACAACAATAATAGAAATAGTCAATAAAATTCTATAAGCAATTGTCACAGTTGGGAAACAATTAAAATATTTTAAAAAATTTAATAAATCACCTTTCTTAAGAGTATTTTTAAAATTATTACAATGAGTTTTGAGATTAACGGCGTCTAATGAATGTGATTTATCAGAATGAAACAAAAGCCAAAAACATTGTTGTATAATTGATATTGTTCAAATCTTGTATCCAAAGAAATAATGATTTGATTGAAAATGTACAAGAAGTTTTCGATTCTAAATGACTCCTTAGGAGATATTAATGTTCGTATTATGCAATTAATTTGAATGACGTTGTAAGTTGTTCGCAAGTTGTTAATTATCGAATATAAAAAATTATAAAAATTTAATTTATGTTTGGTCCTTAATTTTGGCTCCCTCTTTTTTTGGGAGCCATGTGCGGTCGCTACACCTGCACATGTCCAAAACCCCCACTGCGGCCTAAAATAGACAAACTTGTATAAAATTTATACAGCATGTATATAAAAAATTGTAGATTAATCACATCAACCAATCATTTCTCCTAAAATCATCAAAGTGCATAAGCAAACCACTAAAAAATAAAATATGTTATACAAGAAAATGGTTAAATACCCAATCAAGTAACTCTGAAAATAATAGATACAAATAAATATCACTATTGTAAAAGGATAAACATCATCAACACTAGCATAAAAATGCATAAAACAATTACGACACGTTGGTAAACTATCTTTATTACAACTCAATCACATTCTATATTTGGTGACGGTGAGCTTCTATTAATATAATATAATAAATTTGAGGGTCCAAAGTAGAGATAAATCAACAAGATAATCAAATTATCATCAATTGTAGAGGCATTGTAAAATTCAATCATGAGAAAAGAAAATAAGTGCTATAAGATCATATAAAAAATGTCTTATAAGAGTAGGTAAAACCATCCATCATTTTCATTCGAAGATAAAATGATTAATTAAATAAAATAATAGAAAATCATATAGAAAGAAAAATATAGTAAAATTTACAATAACAACATATTTTTTTTTTTAAATAGAATGAGAACAAGAAGAAAACAAAAAGAGGAAGAAACAACAGGTCGTAAAAAGTTAGCCCCACACCTTGGAAAAACTGGACATGGAGCAACCAAAAGTGGGCTTCATCATTTGCTTTAATATGTGGGGAAGGCATGTAGAATAGTTGCCCAACACTTGGAAAATGATATGCCACCAAGGTTTAACTAAAGGAAGCCTATTTCCTGTCTGCTTTCTATACTTTTCTCCCCGCCAAAGGTTAGGACGTTAGTCCAAAAAGCCTAGTCACCTAGTGCATTAATGTTAGGGTGGTAATCGAGTGTAAAATAACTGAAAAAAGTGGTGATTTAAATTGATGAGTACGAAGAATAATTAAAATTTTCAATTATGAAAATAGGGACGGTAACCGTGACGGAAGAAGTTTCATCATTGAAACTCAAATAAAAATAAGGACGAAAATTGTTATATTCGAACTGTACCCGTATAAATCACCGAGAAAATAAAAAAATAATTGTAGGAATCTCTGATATTTTACAACAGTCTACAAAGTTATATGGCTATAAGGGTAATTTACCTATTTTCTCACAAAAATATAATCTCTCATAACCTTGAGTATGGTCGATTGTTAGTTGTAAAATTTGCTCAGAAACATAGTATTATAGAGTAGTAAGTTTGAAAATTCTCTATAAATTTTATAAAAGAATTAAAAAGTAGTCTACACATTGTTTATAACCGTGATTCAATCTAATTTTTCTTAGAAAAAATATATTGATTTAGATATGTATTTTAAAATATATATAATTTTGAGTGTTGAAAAGTCATAAAAAACTAGCGGCAAAAAACAGTTTTAGCATTGACTTTGAAAATTTACCGAAATTTTAAAAGATAAATCAGTAAGTGAACCTTATATTTTATAGCCATACGAAAGTCTAGATTCGTTTAAATCAAACGGTTCTTAATTTTGAGCTATATATTAAGAGTTATTAATTTTTGAGTGAGCAAAGATAAAAAAAATGCAACATATTGTTTCCAAAAATAACAATGACAGTGACTTCAGAAATTTCATAAATCATACAAGTAAAAATAGAAGATGTAATATATATGGTTGAAAATATTATTGAATCTAGTTTCTTTTAGAACAAACGAATCATTATTTGGAATTATAGATTATTAGTTACATATTTTCTTTTAAAGGTAGTGCAAGCTGTCATGTTTCAATAGGGATAAAATTTGTCTGCCCCTTTTCGGTGCCCCTACATATGCCTCAACACTAAAAAACACTACAAAATTAAAATCTAAGCCCTAACTCTAAATTCTAAATCCTAAACCCTACACCCTATACCCTAAAAAATACATCATACCCTAAATTTCCTAAACTCTAACCACAACCCCTAACATAAAACCCTAAACCCTAAACCCTAAAATTAATTTTGAGCGTAGGGGCATATGTAGGGGCACCGAAAAGGGGTATGGGAATTCCATCCGTTTCAATAGTTAATATTTTAGTCATGTTTTAAGTTTTGAAATAATTTGTTTACTGTTGACAAAACTAAATTTATCATTTATGTTTGTAATTTTTTAAATTCAATTTTAATTATTTGTTTTACTGTATTAAGTTTTGTTTACTTTTTAGTAAAATATGAGTACGAAGAGAAAAAAACTACCAAAATTTTAATATTGATTTTTCAAAATCGTAGTCGCAAATATTGAAAAATGAATGAAAAAATCAAAACCGTCTCCAACATATCCCGTTACCCTTAATAAATGTCAGATATTATCACAAATTTGATCTCTAAACGCAAAGATGTGGGGAATGAGTGCTTTACATTTGTTATTTAACGATCCAGAATTTTGAGCAGTGGTTTAGATAATGATTATGACTTCATGATAAATATTCATCGTTTTGGTTCTTTTCATCATAAATGTTTACTTACTGTTTATCGTATCTAAAATCAACGTGAACAAGATATGATGAAACGCAGAAGGAAAAAGTGGCAAAAAAAAAGGGGGTTTGATTCTGTCACCAACTGCAGACACTTCCACTACATGTCTCCCTACATTCTTCGAGTTATCTCCACCACACTGCACTTATCATTACAATAGCAGTTCACGCGAGGAACTCAACCTCATGCTCGGGGGACCAACATTATGTTGTTTCATCTGTGTCTCTGAATATGCAAATAGCCTTTTAATCTAATCCTGAATCCCAAATCATGCAACCTTTCTTCTGCAAAATTTTCAGACAAAGGGTATAATTGTATAAAGCACAAGAGCACCATAGTCCATACATCATATTTATCAAATGTCTCTTATTTAAAAAAAAAAAAAAACTAATGTTCTGACAACAGTCCACCAAAAAACTTACATTTGATTAGTATCTAGACAAGGGAAATACACAAACAAACTCCTGGTATGTCGTAGTTCATACTCTTTTAAAGAAAAAAGAAAGAAAAGCCTAGTGCTTTTTATTTTTTATCTGCTGCTTGCTGTTGCAGATGGCCAGAGCTGTGCATTCTTCACCCTGGAAACGCTTGCTAGAACACTTGAGGGAGTTACATCTCCAATTACTGTCACTTTCTTTGTGGCCAAATCTATACTAAAAGATGTCACTCCTGCATATCACTATCCTTCTTAGAGTTTGTTTCATGCTTAATTAACTGATGAATGTAGGCCTTTTTTCTATCTGTTGAAAACTCACCTTTCATTTTTGAGATGTGTTTTCTTACTTTCCCTTCACATCCTTTGCAATGGATTGAAACCCTCAAAACAACTACCTGCTAGCAAGAATCAAGAGATTTTAAGTGCTCCTTTTTACCCTTTTTGGAACCACAACAGGAGACAGGGTTAGACTAACCTGGTGACGAGACCGTGCCGGTGAACGGTTTGGCTTTGCTGGATGAGGCGGAACCGATGGGGAGACGCGGTCGGAGTCCGATAACCATTCGATAAAAGGTGTATCGCCTAGAAGATATCTGGAGGAACCAGGAGGACTCATCTTTAGATCATGAATATCAGCTGAACTTTTTCTACGTACATCACTTGGCTTAACAGAGCTCTTTCCACTCTTTTCATGGTGAGGCAGCCCTGGAATTATGGGCAATTCTGATGAACAAGGTGCATAAGGCTTAGAACGTTGGCGGTCGATTGGCCGATGGCCACGACGGACCATGGAACGATGGTCCAGGCTAGAGCAGATGGCTGTTGAAGCTTGAGAAGCACAGAAGAAATCCATTCTTTTCATTGTTTGGAGAAGATACAAGTTCTTAAGGCAAACTGAACCTAATAGAGTTGAGGCACATTAATCTTCTTTTAAAGTAGGTGGATTAGGGAGAGAGAGGGTATGGAAGAAAAAGAATGCAGCAGTTAGGTCCCACTAGAAAAGTGTTGAAATGTGATCAAATTCTGGACCTTCAAAGTTGTGGTTAACTTTAGACGTTTTTTTAATGTATTCAACTGTGTATGACATGATTAGTACCACTACTAGTCTCATGGGGGCTATGGATTTTTGAAACTGATAAACATGTATCATTGGGTTATTTGAGAAGGGTTTGGTAAGGGGTGTTTATCGAGTGGGTTGATCACGAGTTGAATAGTGTTAGACTCGATTCGATAGTTGGTAAGTTTAATAAAAATTTTGTTGGACTTGTGTTCGTTAAAAAAAATTGTTGCTTGCTAAACTCGCTAGAATTTTTACTGTGTTTTTTTAATTAATAATATATAATGCTTAATATAAACATAAATTAAAAAATTAACAAAAAAAATCAAAATAGTGTGAGAAAAATTTCCAAAATCTAAATTCTAAAATACACCAAACTAACATATTATAGAAAAAAATTAATGAGTTATTTGTGAACTTATTCGGTCGAGTTGAGTCTTGCTCGACTCAATTTCTTAAAATTTCGAGTCGATTTGAGTCTTGCTCGACTCAATTTCTTAAAATTTCGAGTCGATTTGAGTCTTGTTCGACTCAACTTCTTAAAATTTCGAGTCGAGTTAACTAGAGTCCAATATTAATCGAGTTTTTACCGAGTTAAACTCAAATTATTTTTGAGCTATTCAACTCAATTAGCACCCTTAGGTTTGTATAAAATCATAAGCTTGTGATCTTCCTATCCTGCATATGAAATCTTATAACCTCGTAGAACAATAGTATTAAATTGCGGCGACAATACAGTATAATGGTCACATCGTAATAATTTTAAAGGTCGGTGTGACACTGCAAATCGCAACCGCATTAAAAATTATAGTTATTTTTCATAGAAAAATTACGTCGCAACGGTCACAACATCTGCAAGCGCAACGTTGTAACTTCATCCGCAATTTAATATAGCAAAAACACGAAAATGAATCTAATAAGTGTTCCAGTGAAAAAACGAATGATATTCATCTTAAAAGACATGAATTCAAATTGTTTTGTCTACATAATATATGCGTATTTTCAAAATATTAAAAACATTTACGAATAAATACTACGTTTAGACCATTAAAAGAAATAAAAACACGAGGATTGATTGTAATGATTATGGCTAGCATTAATGGGTGAGGTGTTTCCACTTTCTCATCAGAAGAAGGCTGGTGGGTCCTTTTACAACACAATGAGTTGAAATCCCAAGTTCCATCGCCTTTGCCAAATTGATTAGAGCATTTAGTGCCGACCACTTTATCAGCTTCACATATTCATCTCCTACTCTGCTGACTTTGCAATCTGCATATTTCTAGGAAGCATCCAGTATATGTATAAATATAATATGGGAAAAAATATGCTTTATTTACACATGAATGAAACATCAGCCCCACAAATTACAGCTCCTTGATTATTAAAGAATTTTTTTTTGTACCAACAATTAATTGGTCCAGCAGGATAAGACATCAAATTCTTTAAGTAAGATTGGGGGTTTGTATTCTGATATTATGAATAAAAAAATTAAATTAGAAGATTTGCTTTCATAATAAACTTCTGAAAAATCTAATAAAAGTTAGTCGACTAATAAATCAAAAACTAATGGTTAAAAAATAATTTTTCATGGGATACATGTAGACTTTTTATATATAAATGAGAAATTCATCATGAACACTTATAAGATAATTTGCATCATTACCATATCATTTTGGAAGTTTTGAAATGATGATGTTTCTTTCATTTGTTTTTTATTTCCTTGGAATCATCAATCTCCTTTTGCCCTATATATCTCGAGTAGTTGAATTTGAATGTAAGTGTTAAATATAGACATATTCAACTTTTACTTTCACCCCACACGTCAGAATATGCGTTAGAAACCAGAAAATCCGAATAACAAACTTATCCAGGGCACTGTGGCAGTTATGTGAGTCTCATAATTCAAACTATTACTTTTCAAATGACATAATATAAAAAAAATTAATGTTTGTCTATATAATCACACTCGTTCTTTTTTAAGCACTTTAACACTCATTTATTTTAGATCAAAGTAGTCTCTTAGTAAATGAAAATTATTAATCAACAAACAGTAAATTATTTAAAATTATATAAAGACAAAGGTAATGGCTTGACAAAATAATACACTAGTTAAAAAATTATAGAAAATATAAAAAATTTCTGCTCACATTAGCATTTTGCCAAATCATTTCAAGTTATTTATTCATAGTTGACTAACAATTTTCATCAACGAAATGATTATTTTGACCCAAAATAAAACGTTAAAGGTTAACTTGCTTCAAAAATAAAATACGAGCGAAAGTAACTATCCAGTAAAACAATATAGTAGTTTTTTACTTTACGCCTTTTAATATATATATATATATATTGTAAGTTATTTTATCATTGATTCAACATCTTTTCACGTTTATTTTGGTCACTAAAATTTAAAAAATTTAATTTAATTATTGAACATACTAATTGCTCATATTTTATACAGTCAACTTTTAAATCATAAAAAATACGATGACATATCAAACGGTTTGAATGTTTGATAATGCACCAAAATGATGTTATTTAGGATCCCTATAAAATAAAATAAAAAAATCACTATATTTTTCTCTTTTCTTCATCTCCTTTTTCTCTCCCTTTACTCAAACAAACCCAGATTCTGGTCATCGTTGGCCGCCTTCGCTAATGACTGTGAGTCTTAAATTTCTCACAAAATGTGTTCTGTCATAATGAACACGAATTTAATGTTTGTTTAACTGAAAAAATACTTCGAACTTCATAAATTTAACGTTGAGTGCTTCGGTTTTTTGTTCTTCAATCTCTCCCGTTAGTCGTTGAATGAAGCACAGACAAAGATATGTTGCTTCCCGCCCTAAGGTGACATTTTCACCATTTGTAATCTTCAAATGGCGTTGCCACACCAATTCGACAAGTCTCTTGTTGCTTATAATTCACATTCTAATGGTTCATTTTTGGATTATGTTCCACTCATGTTACGTAAAATCCACAAAATTTACATTAATTTAAGATTATTAGATGAATGTAAATTAATGACTAAAATTAAATATCTTTTCTCTCTTAAAGGTTTTTATATTTTCAAATTTAACCTCAACTATTAATTTAATTCGTCCAATGATCTTAAATTAATGTAAAACTGCACAATTTTACCCGAATATATATATATATAGAGAGAGAGAGAGATAGGATCAAGTTACATGATGTAAAACTCATTGAGTTTTACACTAATTCATGGCCATTGGATTAGTGAAATTGATGGATGAGATTAACCGTAAAAAAATGGGAAGATTGTCATTTGGAAAAAAAAGAAATAATCTGAGCCATTAATTACCATCATCTAACGGTCCAAAAACTGTGTAAAAGTAATTGAATTTTACACAGTGTAAGTTGATCCTAACCCATATATATATATATAGTTAGGATCTACTTACACACTGTAAAAGTTTTTAAGTTTTACAGGTTTTTTGGATCGATAGATGGGGGAAATGGATGACTGAGATTAACTCCTTACTTTTTTCCCCAAGTGATAATCTTCACATATTCTACTATTAATCTCAGTCATCTGTTTCACCTATCCAACGATCTAAACAACGTATAAAACTTAAAAACTTTTATAGTGTGTAACATGATTCTATCCCATATATGTATGTGTGTGTGCGTATGTATGTACGTATGCATGTATGTTAGGATCCACTTACATGGTGTAAAACTCATTTAATTTTACACTAATCCATGCTCATTGGATGAGTGAAATGAATGGATGAGATGAAAAGTTGAAAATAAGGAGATTTTTAAGGATAAAAAATAGGAGTGTTTAATCTCATCCATTTATTTCACTCGTCCAATGACCATGAATTATTGTAAAACTAAATGAATTTTACACCATAAAAGTGGATCTCATCCCTATATATATATATATATATATATATATATATATAGAGAGAGAGAGAGAGAGAGAGAGATAAGATGTTCTTACACTATGTAAAACTTGAAAGTTTTACACCTTTTTTAGACCGTTGGATGAAGGTAAATGGATGAATGAGATTAATAATAGAAAATATGAGGATTATCATTTGAAAAAAAATAAAAAATATATTTTAACTATTTATTATCACCATCCTTTCAATTTTAGAGTTTAGGATTTTAAGTTATGGTTTATGGTATAAAATTTAAGGTTTAGGGTTTAAAGTTTTAAAATTTAAGTTTTAATTTTATAGAAGAATTTTGTAATTTTTTTTACACAGTACCAAAATATAAATATATATATATATATATAAATCAGTTTTTTTATATGATATAATTCTAAGCCTTTTCCGGGTGAAGTTTCCCTATCAGTCATCTCTTGTTATAATATATAATTGAAAGAATCTCTGTTGTCACATGCATTTTACTTGTTTATGATTTAAGTACAGGATGAACTGCACCATCCAATAAACTACTAGAATGCAACTCACTGAATGAGTTGAGTGTTCAGCCAATCGAATTAGCTCATTCACTTTCTTTTAAACAAATCCAGGAAAATCATACTTGGATTTCAAATACAAACCTGTCTGAAATTGGTATTGTTTTTAAAATTAATTTTATATGAAACTTATTAATTTTTTATCAACACTTTATCTTTATTGGATCAAATGATAAAATATTTATTCAAATATTGTGAAAGAAGAAAAAAAAACTTGCTTCAGTTGAGAGGTTCAACCCAACTCGAAACTAGATCTAAAAAACTTGACCTGAGATCTGATATCAACTTGAACATGATCCAAAACTTGAAATAAACCAAACCGAACCGAAACCGAGCTGAAATTTAGTTGAACGAAAATAGACTCAAGCCGAAGACAACCCGAAATAAATAATATATTAAAAAAATAAAGAAAGATATGATATGAACCTCGCACAACTCACTAAAAAGTCAAATATATCGGCTTTATAAAGCCATATAGGAGTGTAAAAAATTGACATGACCTGAAAATCCGACTGACCTCCTATTGCCCGACTCGGAATCAAACGACCCAATATGACCCGACCCGATGCTCAAATTGAATCACCATAGATCCGAACTAAAATAAAATCAGACTCGAACCAAAATGACCCGAACTAAAACTGATCCAAATGACTTGTTTACCACCTCTACTCAAAACTAGATTTAATAGGACTGAAATGTGTCTACTGAATATCGGAATATGAGAAAAAGGAAGTTTCACCCTTTACGCTTGAACAAAATAAAATTGGGCTTTCATAAGCGCAAAACATCTCAGAGTCCAAAGCCTTCGAGTATTGGCCCAAAAAATTAAACTATCTTTTCACCCGCGTTACCAAATTAGGGTTTTGTTTGCAAACTTGCACTATTAAAAGTTAGGGTAAACTAATTAAAAGACCATCATACTATCATTTAATATTCGGTTTGATCATTATACTTTTAATTGCAACAATTAAACCACTGAACTATTAAATTAGATTCAATGTGTTCTAACGGCAGGTGTGACATGGCAGTTAAAAAATAGGTATAATTACATATTTAGTCTTTGCTATTTACGGATTCTTTTAATTTAATTCTAATTTGATATAATTTGAATATAATTTTAATTTTATATATTTGAATATAATTTGATATAATTTTAATCTATAGTATAGTGGTAAAAAAATTGTAGTTTGGCACATTTAGGGTTAGTGTTTAGTATTTAGGGTTAGATTTTTAGGATTCTATATGTGAAATTAATTCAATTATTATATATATTAAATAAAAAAATAAATGGAAACAATAAGGCATATATATCGGATTTAGTGATATAAATCACAAGATTGTGCTTGGTGTAGTGGCTAAGCCACTACCTTACCATGCTTCTCCCAGGTTTGAATCTTACCCAATGCAAGTTTAGAGAATTTGTTTTTTTCTCCTCTAAATAGGTGGTAACACGTGTCACCACGTGATTGGAGGAGAAAAATAAATTTATTATATCAAATATAAATAATTAAAGTCCTTCAATATGGTGTTGACATATGTCACTATCTAATTAAATAATTAATTTATTTCATTAATTTAAAATTAGAATTAAATTGGAAGAATGCGTAAATAACATAGACCAAATATGTAATTATACCTATTTTTTAACTGCCACGTCACACATGTCGTTAGGTTCCAACGACATGTGGTCAAATTGAGTCCAATTTAATAGTTTAGTGGTTTAATTGCTGCAATTAGAAGCATAGTAGTAAAATCGAATCTTAAATGATAGTATAATAGTCTTTTAAATAGTTTACCCTAAGGGGGCGTTTGGTTCGCGGAAAAGATCATTACTAGGGGGAATAATCTTTTCCGGAATCACATACCCACGTTTGGTTCAAGAGCATTCCCTCTCAGGGGTAATAAAATATTCCCAACAGTAGTTATTTTTGGTCTTTTCCCAGGAATGTCATTCCCTCCCTTTTCTTAGGTATTAGACAATTCCCTCTCTTTTGGACAAAAATACCCCTAAATTATATAGTTGTTTTAAAATGATCTTTCCTTTTTTTTATATAGTTACAAAAGTATAAATCTATTTTATTTTTAGTGGTTTAAGGTTTTAATACTTATTATAAAATAATACGATGCATATAAAATAAAAATATATCAGATTTTTATTTTTATTTCGATTTTTTATATATGTGTTTGATTCAAATTTTATTATTGATATGTATTTTATTACATTTATTATTTAGGATCAATTTTCATAAAAAAATTTCATATTATATTTTTTATATTTTCTATGAACTTTTATGTAAATATTTTGACTTTAATCTTAAAACTTCAGTTGGTTAAAAAAAATATATTTCAAGGACAATTTGGTAAAATATGCATTTTTCTTATCTTATATTCCTTCAACCAAACAATGTAATCTTACATTCCTGCCAAACAAATCAAACAAGGTAATACAACATTCCGGTAATATGTTAAGTAATGTAACATTCCGGTAATCTCATTCCCAAAGGTAATATTATATTCCATGAACCAAACGACCCCCTAAGAGTTAAAACCGCGAAACTATGAAAACTAAGCACTCTTGGGACCTTCTTCACCACAAGCAGAGAAACAGAGGCAGGCACCCATGGGTATGGATGTTAATAATACTAATGGAAACCCCATTTTTTGTTCAGTTTCTGATTTGGTTATATCAATTGTTTGATGGTAATAGTGATAATCTCTTTTTAACTTTTTTTGTGTTGTTTTTTTTTTTTGCAAGGATTAAGGTACACGAATTAAGGAATAAGGAACAAATCGAAGACAGAGCTGTTGAGCCAGCTCAAGGACTTAAAAGCTGAACTTTCTCTACTTCGTGTAGCCAAGGTCACTGGTGGTGCTCCCAACAAGCTCTCCAAAATGTAACACAATTCCCTCTCATTCTTTTACTTGTTGATTCTTCATTTTTTAAACCTTTTTCTTTGTTAGTGTGGGGTTTTGATCTTTTTGGTGTTTTGTTTTTAGTAAGGTGGTGAGGCTATGGATTGCACAAGTGTTGACGGTGATATCCCAGAAGCAGAAGGCTGCATTGAGGGAAGCCTATAAGAAGAAGAAGATTTTGCCTCTTGATCTCCGTCCCAAGAAGACCAGAGCCATTCGCCGCCGCCTTACCAAACACCAGGTTAGATACGGGCCGATTTCATTACTTGCTCAACTTTTGTTGTAATTTCACAGCTCCTTTATGTTTAATTTATTGGCATTTCCGGATTCTTTCGTTTTAGTAATCTTGTGTGAATGAGTATGTATGAAAGTTAAAACCTTTCGAATTCCGAGATGTTCCCTATGCTTGTTAATTTAATCAATGTTCAACTTTTACAGCTTTAACTTGCTACAAGTAGTTTCATTTTTTTCCATCACCATAGCATGTTGTGTTGAGGCGAACGCCGGAAAGATAGTGACCACCGTGAAACTTGACTGAAACCCTAGCGGCATCGGAGAACAAAAGAACCACCGTTGACGGTTACCAAAACAGAAGAAAAGAAAAAACAAAAGAATAAACGGGCTGAAAGTAATTTTGTTTTTCTTTCTTTCAATGTAGGCCTTCAGTCAAAATTCATTGATTGGACCAGTACCACTTAGTGGTTTATATAGCCCAGTATGGTAACAGACTGAAACTAACAATCCAGTCAGTTATAACCAACTTAGGCATATTCTAGAGAAACCTCCAGAAATATCTTTAGTCTAATATTCACCCCACTTCATCACCTTCCTTGAGTAGCTTCCTTGATCTGACTTAACGAACAAACACTTAGTTGTTTGCGAAGAACCTGAAAACGTGAAGCAGCTAGGGGTTTAGTGAAGACATCGGCAGTTTGAAATTGAGCAGGGATGTAATTAACCTCAAGCTGTTTGTTAAGAACTCTTTCCCGTACAAAATGAAGATCTAATTCAACATGCTTTGTTTTTGCATGAAGAACAGGATTAGCCGCCATAGCTACTGTGCTTGTATTGTCACACCACAACTTCAAAGGATCAGAGTAAACAACACCAAGATCACTCAGCACTGACTTAATCCAAGTAATTTCAGATGCAGCATCTGCCAAGCTCCTATATTCTGCCTCAGCAGTAGATCTTGACACAGAGCGCTGCTTCTTAGAAGACCAAGCAAGTAAATGAGAACCTCTATACACACAAAATCCTGATATGGACCTACGATCATCAGTATCTCCAGCCCAATCTGCATCTAAAAACCCATGTAACTCAACCAGTCCTTCTTGAGAAGAAAACAACAGTCCATAGTCTATTGTGCCACTTAAATATCTTAAAATTCTTTTCACTGTTGACCAGTGAGCATCCTTAGGATCTTGCATATACTGAGCCACCTTATTGACTGCAAAGGCAATATCTGGGCGCGTATGACAAATATAAAGAAGAGCCCCTACTGTGCTACGATACAACTGAACATCAGCACCTAAAGAACCTACATCCTTGTTGAGTTTAGGAGAAACTGCTATAGGTGTGTCAACCGTTTTTGTATTAGTCATATTCAGTTTAGCCAGTAACTCACCTATGAACTTATGTTGACTCAGAAAAAGACCTTGATGAACATGCACTGCTTCTATACCAAGAAAATAATGCACAAGGCCTAGATCTTTCAAAGAGAATTTTTGATGCAAAGCTTCAATCACAGAATCAACATGGCTAACAACAGACCCAGTTATCAAAATATCATCAACGTAGACAGCAAGAAAGGTCAAAACACAATCAGCTTTGTACACAAACAAGGAAGGATCAGCACCAGAACCAACAAAACCAAGCTCTAGAAGAAACTCCCTTAACTTACTGAACCAATTCCTAGGTGCCTGTCTCAGCCCATAAAGGGCCTTTTTCAGTTTACAAACTAGAGGCTTACCATCATTGGCATGTTTAATAAAGCCATCAGGCTGCCTCATGTACACATCCTCTTGAAGATCACCTTTCAAAAAGGCGTTGTTAAAATCTACTTGCCGAATCTTCCACTTCCTGGTAACATCCAAAGAAAACAAAACATTAATAGTGAAAAATCTAACCACCGGACTAAAAGTCTCACCAAAATCACATCCTGGGATTTGAGAAAAGCCTTTTGCCACGAGCCTGGCCTTGTATCGACTGATGGAACCATCTGAGTTGTATTTGATTCTGAAAATCCATTTACACCCAATGGCTTTTCTGTTAGAGGGGAGCTGAACTAAGTCCCATGTCTCATTGTCAATCAGAGCATTGTATTCTGCATGGACAGCTTCACTCCATTGTGTATGAGTAAGAGCTTGATGAACTGTTGCAGGTATATCAGGATGTTCAACCGTGTATACTTTTGGTTTAAAAATTCCCACCTTACTTCTTGTCACCATAGAGTGCTTATTGGAAGTAAGTTGATTGGATCCAGTAGCAGGAAGAGAAACTTCAGAAGGAACAGACACATCACAAACATCATTATTAGATCCTCCTTGAAAAAAGGAGCTAGAAGAGGGTAAACAAGAATCTTGAAACAAAACAGCTTCCCTGATTTCAGCAGGTGAAGCAGCACCATGAGGCAGATTAAGGCAATTATCAGGTCGAACGAGCACATCAAGAGATTGCACATGATCAGTGGAAGGTGACACAAGAGCAACACCAACAACCTGTAATTGTCCTGTATCAAGTGGCCAATCAGAGGCAGCATGATCAGCAGCAAATGAACTATGCAAAGACAACTCCTCAACACATGGCAACTGAGGAGATGAAATGTTGACTTGATTACAAGCAGATGGAGCAACAGGTGAAGAAGACAGCTGCATTTGAACATTCGCAGATGAACTAGGAAGGTCTACAGAAACCCTTGATGAAGACTGTTGCTGAGGTTCAGAAACTTGAACTAGCTCAGCAGGATTAGAAGTATGTTGAACAGCAGGTGAAACTGGAAGACTGATATTAGAACCAGTGGGAACAGTCTGAATCCTTGATGATGTCTGCAGATGTGGAAAGTCTGAGTTGGAAGAATGCTCAGTTTGATTTGGAGAACCCTGAATAGCAGTAGAACCAGAACTTTGTAAGGGACTGTCTACAGAAGCTGTATGAGACAAAGGAAAAGAAGGTGACATGAAGGACTTATCTCGAGCATGGCCCATTTTAAATGTAGCACCAGCAGCAAACGGAAACACATGTTCATTAAAGTTGACATGTCTTGAAATGTAAATCCTCCCAGAAGAGTCCATACATTGATAGCCATGATATTTAGGTGAGTAACCCAAGAAGACACAAGACTTTGATCTAAAATCAAACTTATGAGTGTTGTAATCAGTGAGACAATGGAAGCATTCAGAACCAAAAACCCTCAAAAACTTGTAATCAGGTTTTCTGCCATATAACTTTTGATGTGGAGAAAGACCACCCAATATATCAGTGGGCAACCTGTTAACTAAGTATACAGCACTTAGAACAGCAAAAGACCAATACTGAAATAGAACATGGGCTTGGGCTAAAAGAGCAAGAGCAGTATCAATTATATGTCGATGTTTCCTTTCGACAACTCCATTCTGTTGTGAAGTATGGGGACATGTGACTCTATGCTGAATGCCTAAACCAACAAGTTCAGATTCTAATTCCCTAAACTCACCACCACCATATGTTTGCAGAGCAATAATAGAAGAAGAGAATTGGTTTTTAACAATTGCAACAAAAGCTTTAAAAGCAGAAGCAACCTCTGTTTTATTTCTTAGCAAGAAAAGCCAACAGTTTCTGCTATACAAATCCACAAATGAGACATAATACTGCCAACCTAGGGATTTAATGGGTGCTGGACCCCAAACATCTGCTTCAACAAGTTCAAAAGGTCTGCTATACACAGTGACAGAAGATTGAAAAGGTAATCGATGTGATTTCCCTAATTGACACGCATTACACAGACTAGTCTTATCCACAGAAACATGCTTATCTAAAACAGAACTAACAACCTTGGCACTTGGATGACCAAGTCTTTGATGCCAGAGCCAATAAGTATTGTATTGACCAATGTTATTTGCAGTAGAAACAACAGGAATGGAAGCAGTAGAATTAATATTGGAAGAAGTTGCATTACAGCTCATCATACCAGAACCAGCTGTACCAGAATCAAGACAGAAGCTATAGAGACCATCCTCCAAAGCACCCTCCATCAGAACTTCCTTGGACCTGTTATCCTTAACAAAGCATTTAGTGTCATGAAATTCAAAAAACACAGAATTGTCACGAGCAAACCGAGAAACAGACATAAGATTTCTTGTAATTTGAGGAACACAAAGTAACTGTGAAAGAACAAGAGACTTAGATCTTGTAGACACAACTGACTCAGCAACATGTGAAATTTTTAGCATGGAACCATCACCAAGATAGACTTTCCCTTTACCTGAGTATGGTTGAGCCAAGCTTGTAGTAGGACAAACACTGGTAACATGGTGCGTAGCACCTGAGTCAGGATACCACTTATCAACAGTAGTCAGAACCCCTTTTGCTATCAGGGAATTGATGTGGACAGTATCAACAGTGTCTTCACCTGTACCACCATCAGGACCTGCATTCTGACTTATAAACGGATCATAAGATTCATCTGTAGCGTTCTCAACAAACCTACAAACATTAGCCTGAGTGTTCGCAGCCTGAACATCTCCAGCTTGTCTTGGTTGTTGAGTGCTAGATCCCTTAAAATCCTTACTATATCTATACCAACATCTGTCAGCCAAATGCCCCAATTTATTACAAATCTGGAATTGCACTCTAGGACGCCCATAAAACCTAGAATTAGTCTGATTACTAGTGCGTTGATCCCTGGATCTAGAGTCAACAGAAGTTCTAGCAGGCTCTTTATCACTATCCAACACATCTCGAGTACGATCACCATTAAACCGAGTCAGATTGATACCTACTGGAACTCTTAAAGGATCTGTCAACCTAGACTCTGCATCCTTAAGAACGGAAGTAACAGATTCAAACGTATGAACTTCTCTACTAACAGTCATAGCAGCAATAAAGGATTCATACTCAACAGGCAAACCATTAAGAACAGTCGCAACTTGTTCAACTTGAGAAACAGGACTTCCAGTAGTAGCTAACAAATCACAAATTTCTTTAATGGAAGTAGTATACTCACTAATAGTAGAGTTTCCTTTCTTTAATGCACGAAGCCGGCAATGTAAGTTCATTATCTTGGTTGTGGAAAGCGTCGAATACAACTGAACCACTGAACTCCAGATCGCAGCTGTTGTCTCTGCACCAACGAGTTGAGGAAGCACCGTTGGACCAATAGTTGAAAGTAACCACGACGCGAGGGAGCTATCTTGCTTCCGATACCTTTTGTAAGCCGGATTAACGATGAGCTCACCACTCGCATTCTTAATCACTTTGTCTGGTACAGGATACGACTCGTCAAGGTAATGCTCAAGCTCGTGTCCCCTGATCATCAAAATAACCTGTTGCTTCCATAATAGAAAATTATAATCATCCAATTTCACGTTTACTTGCTTATTAGCGAAAAAGGTAGATTCCAAATCGTCAGAAGCTTGCGAGTTATTAGTCGAATCAGAGTGAATAGCTGAGGAATTCTCAACGATAGTCATACTTACAGAGATCAGATGAAAAACCGCGAAACAAAGAAGCACAATATAGATCACAACTCACAGAACGGAAGATGATACCAGATGAAGATTTCAATCTGAACCAAAAGACTTCAGAAAATGAGCAACCGAGAGACCGGACCGAAGAAGAAGACGAGCTTCACAGGCTCTGATACCATGTTGAGGCGAACGCCGGAAAGATAGTGACCACCGTGAAACTTGACCGAAACCCTAGCGGCATCGGAGAACAAAAGAACCACCGTTGACGGTTACCAAAACAGAAGAAAAGAAAAAACAAAAGAATAAACGGGCTAAAAGTAATTTTGTTTTTCTTTCTTTCAATGTAGGCCTTCAGTCAAAATTCATTGATTGGGCCAGTACCACTTAGTGGTTTATATAGCCCAGTATGGTAACAGACTGAAACTAACAATCCAGTCAGTTATAACCAACTTAGGCATATTCTAGAGAAACCTCCAGAAATATCTTTAGTCTAATATGTTGGACTTAATTAGTATGCAGCTTCCAACTATTTTCTGTTTGGCTATAAGAAATGCATCTTTGGACGTGTTCGATGAAGAGTTTTGTTCGTAGTTATGTTTATACTTGGGGCATGTAGAGCAATAAAGCACGGATGCAAAGATTCATCTGTCTGTGATACTTGCTTCCGAACAACATTGCTTATTTCTGCTGCTTGATGTAATGAAATCTATTTTGGCTAGTTTAACCTCCTTTATGAAATAGCATAAGCAGAAAAACCACATAGATACTGCAATGTTCAAATATTATCTACTTGTTGAAGTGGAGAGCTGTTCTATGAATCTTGTCTCCGTTTATGTTTAATGTCCATCTATGTTTTTGGCCTCCTCCTAAACTATGTTCTGATTTTTCTGCGGTACACGTTACTATGCGATAATCATGTCGGCAACACGAGTCCGAAAACAGAGAGGGAGATGAAAAGGGAGATGTACTTTCCAATGAGGAAGTATGCCATTAAGATGTAAGCTTGAAATTTACATTATGAGGGATGCATTCTATTCTAAATGCCTACTCTATGATATGTTGTTTAAATTTTCACTTCACAATGAATTATGGGATCTTAAAGAAGAGTTTTGGTTGAGCCTTTTTCTTTTATAATTCAAGGGTTGATTCATAGGGATGGGCATTTTACACCCGGCATGATTGGGTCGGGTCGGATTTTTTTAATAAAAAAATCGAGTTGTTTTGTTTCCCTAATCTACTTTAGCCTCTGATGGCCAAAATCCAATATCTGGTTCAGGTTTGATGGTTTCTAAAACTCTGAACCCACTTTCTGAATCTGATATATTTCGGCCCATTTATATGGAGTATCAAAGGTTGACTAGGTGGATTCAGTTTATATATTTTCATAATTCAATTTATAAATATTTTTTTTTATTTTTGATAATGTGCATATACTTTGTAAACAAAGCGATTTAAACTTGTGCCGCAATTTAGATTTATTTATTTTATTTAAATGCAGCCCTTAAAAGAAGCACAAGTTTAACTGATGGATTTTTTTCAACTCACGATGTCGGTTAGTTTTACTGAATAAATAGGAAGTATAACGAAATTAAGGTGAGTTTAGTAACATAAGAGTAAACTAATAATATTAACTGATATTTCTCATGAATTATTAAAGAGTTTAAATTAATAACTGAAAAGATAAAATAGGACCGTATAAGAAAATGATTAAAATTGAATCAAACAATTTGAAGAAAAAAATGATAAATATATGTAAATATCATTGTTGTAAGCGAAGGATAAACATTAACATAATAATGTAACTTGATTGATGATGTTAAATTCAATCTTAACAAAAGGAAAAATATGTTGGAAAAATAAAAAAATTATGTAATATATATATCTACTATTTTGTTAGAAAAGATGAGAACTTGTGAAATTGAATCACACAAAAAAAGAAAAAAGGAACATAAAAGAATCAAATAGAAAAACCTGAGGATTTTTAACTTGTATATCCCCATAATTTCCAAATGGGTTTTGAATTATGCCTGAACTAAACTGATATGTTCCTTCTGTATAAAGAACCAAATCGGTTTTTATAATATTTGTAAATCACAAGGGATGGAGAAATCATTGACCGAAATTTTTATTGGAACCAAACACGTGAAGGACGTGCCATTTAAGTACACCGATATCAATAATCCGATTAGCTCATGATATTTTATTATTAATTTAAAACAAAAGTTTTTTTTTATCAAATTAGTTCGTAAGTAAACATCTCAACTCGTGAAGGAATTTAATATTTGAAACTGATCCACTCGTCATTAACAAAATAGTTTGAATTAAGATTTTTTTTTCATTCAACTCTACGAAATCATATATTAAAAATGAAGGAATAATGTATAAAAGAAGATGAAATATGTAAAGCTCTAATGAAGGAGAAGGTTGACATAAAGTAGTCTACCAAGGAGGAACATTGCATGGGAAAGTCAAAATTGAAAGACGAGTCTTGGACGCAGGGACGGCTTAAATGTTTATAGTTGATGTGAAATTTATTAAAACTAAACTCTTTAATTTATAATTCCAAAAATATATTATAATTTTTTTACGGTAAACTTTAAGGTTTTTTTAAATATATTTTTATCTTAGTAAAAATTTATTATGGGCTCTTTTAAAGTTATTTTTTAATTCGTTTCTTGTAACTTATTAGATTAAAATATTTTGTTTTTCTATAAACATTTAATTCAACTGCCCTTCTTTTTTTGGGACCCTGTGCAGATGCTCATCTCGCACATGTCCAAAACCCTCGCTCCTTGGATATTTTCATAGGAGCCCTCAAACTGAGAAAAAAAAATTCATGTTTACCAACTAATAACGCATAGTTCAGTTCATAACAATCGAAAACAACCGGAAGTAATGGATGGGCACCAATTCGCAAGATTTTGTATGTCCACTCCTTCCCTTCTCTTCAAACCCTACAAGATCCATCATTCACGGCTTAATCTCTTACGAAATTCTTCTCACTTGACATAAGCCCTAAAACTTCCTTAATCTATTAGTTTCGAGCACCGAGGGCAGGCACATGGTTCATAATCCAAAATTGGGTCTCTAATATTGAACTAATTATAAAAATTAGAAACAAATAAAGGTCAATTTTGGATTAAATAAAAACTTTAGGGACTAAACTGAATAAAATAAAACTGTATTAAAAAATTAGAAACAAATAAGGGTTAATTTTGGATTAAATAATTAACTTTAGGGACTAAATTGAACAAAAATAAAATTATATTAAAAATGTCAAACTATATTATAAAATTAGAAGTAGATAAGGGTTAATTATGTATTAACTAAAAATTTTAGGGAAATAAATTAAACAAAAATAACACTATATTAAAAAATCAGACTAGATTATAAAAATTAGAAATAAATATAAGTCAATTTTGGATTAAATAAAAAAATTATGAACTAAACTAAAGAAAAATAAAATTGTATTAAGTTTATACAAACATGAGTTAATTTCAGATTAAATAAAAAAATTATAGACTAAATTAAATAAAACTAAAATTATATTAATCTCAATTATAATTTGACATATATATTATTTGTGTTAAAAAAGTATTAAATCTCAAGTTGGTACAGTGGTTAAGTCTTTACTTTTTTTTCTAGGGATGACAACGGGGCGTGTCGAGGCGAGTTTTTGGCCGCCCCACCCCGAATAAAATTATAACCCGACCCGACATCAAAATTTTAATAAAAAACTCAACTAAACTCGAACAACCCCAATTTTTACTATAAAATATAATAGTGTTTTTTCCTATTTAGATATCCCAATTTTCAGTTCATTTAAATTTTATCCATTCTATTTTTATAGTTAATTATATCTTACTTTCTAATCTTGTTTCATGGTCGGCCTTTTTTGTAATAAATAATGTGCCTACATCTCTAGGGTCAAAGTTTGAAGTCTTACGAGCCCATACTTTTTAATATTTTCCTAAAAACATCATGCATTAACTACAATTCGACTTAAATATAATTATTGTTAACAATTTCTACACCCCTACCAAGATCCAAGTTCGATTCTTCCATCTCATTTTATTTCTTTTAACTTTCACCAATAACTTTATCCAAAAAAAAAATTCTACCAATAAGATTGTAATTAAAATTAAGACCAAATTAAAAGAGTGTATAAGTAATAAAAAATTTGTTATTATCTCAATTAAAACCAAATTTGTGGAACACGTCAATATGAGGACTAAATGTGTTAATTATATTTTTTGAACAATGTTCACCTAGAGGGAGAGGAGGGAGAATTTACTCATTTTAGAACTCACTACCAAGGGAGTGTAGAATGTGTCAACTGAGAGCTTTAACCGCTTACTCTAGAGATTGTTGACATAAAATTATTATTATATAAAAAAAATTATTGTCTCGTCAATAATTTCGTTAGCAATTAAAAATGTGTGGTTTGATTGAAACCAAATTAAAATATTAGTAACCTAATTGAAAAAGATTCAATAGTCAAAATAAATTCGACCTCAAAATTTAGTGACCTTGAAGGTAGTTAATGACGAAACCATAATTCAACCTTGAGGAGACAAATTGTTTAACTTTGAAAAGAATAAAGTTAAAAAATAATTAAACTATAAAAATAAAGGGAGTTAAATTTTTTTTACTAATTTTAAAATTAAAATTACTGAAAAAGTAATTAAATAAATTCGACCCTTTGATAGATGACATTATCTTTGAGGTTAAATTCATTTCCTTCTAGTAACTACGCAAACCGTCAGTATAGTTTACCTGGTAAACTAATGCCCCATATTTGCGGCTCATATAAATTACAATTACAAACAGCCGAAAACGGTGGATGAAGAAGCCGAACACCGCCGAAAAGACTATGTCCAACACTACCGGCTAAAAGGAGACTCATTCTCTCCTCTCTAAACCCTTAATCATCAACAATTACTTATAAAATTCTAGATCAAAACTAGTTATATATAAATATTACTTTAACAAAATTAAGTGATTTAAGCTACAAAGTAGTCAGTTTCAGAGGTATTAAAGGGTGGAGAGGGGCAATTACCCCACTCTTAATTTTTTTCACTTTTGTCTTCCTATATAAATTATTTTAAAATTTTATTTATTTTTGAATTTATCCCTCACTTTTAAACATTTATGTTTTGCCCCTCTAACTCTAAATTTTGACTCCGTCCCCGAAAGTAGCTAAATTCTAAAAGATGAATTAAGGAACTCATCTAGTGATTTCAAGTGGGGTGTTCATGGTAGGTTAACCATACCATTTAGCATAATTGTTTGGTTAATCGTTATTGTGTTTATTACATTGTGACCTAACCATTAAGAAATAGTTAACCATTAATTTTTTTAAACAGTTAACCGCAACTTAACGACTCGGTTACAGGTTAACTTGTAGCATGTTATAATTTTTTTCAAATGTTCACTAATTCTTTCGAGAATAATGAAAGTATCTCTCCGATAAACATTGTATTAAAATTTTCAGAAAAAAATTAAATAAAAAATTTATAATTACAAACTTCATTTTATGCCTAAATAATTTCATAACGGTTAACCATTAACCATCATTTTAATAGTTGGTTAATCGAAACTGTTTAAACTTTAAAATTAGGTTAATTGACAAGTAAAATTTATCAGTTATACCGATTAACGGTTATGGTTTATTTTGTACATCCATAGTTTTAAGTTTCAGTGATTTAAGGTGATTTATCCCTCATGTAGCTCTAATTCGAACATTGGTGCTTGTAGGAGATAGGATTAAGGTGGTTTAGTAATGTTAAAAGAAATGTGAATTAAACAAATTGTTAGTTAGTTAGATAATTAATTATTATGATTATAGCAACGTTGCCTTAATGCCCTTTGTTTTTTTGGATACGTCATGAGGCAGTTTGTATAGAGTTTGATTGGGTCAACAAATCATCAAAACCATATAATATTTTTTTAAATTCCTTTTTAGTTTATTTTTTCATCACTATCGAAGGAGTTGGTGATGTTTAATTAGTGATCTTATGACACGTTTTATATTTTTTGTAATATAGAAATAATGATGGAACAGGTCAAAGAAACTCACATTATATAATTAGATTTCCAAGTAACTATGAATCAGAATATAATACCTTACTCAAACAGCCGGTTCTACCATTCTACAATGAATGGGTTGTGGAGATGCCGTTTTCTAACCACAAGTCTATTTGTACAGATAATGTTTTTGGATTAATTACCTTAATTTACATTTAGAATTAGTCAAATACTTAATCGAGTGATTTAAGTGGAACAAATATTATTTAGAATTAGTCAAATACTTAATCGAGTGATTTAAGTGAAACAAATATTGATGTTCTTTGTAAGAGATTAGAATTTGAGTATTTTTGCTTATAAGGTGTACGTATATTTTATTAAAAACTAAAAAAATAAAGTGATACTAATGTATTGAAACCATATCAAGGAGGTAAAAAAAAATCAAATATTATATTTGATACAAAGTGTTTAAGTAAACTTTGCATTATTTATTTATTTATTTTGAAAGGATTTGTTTATTTTTCATATCGTCTCAACACTCAACCCTACCTAATCAAAGGAAAGTAATAGACACAAACCCATAAATAAAATCCTAATGTGGAGAAATTATTATATGGACCCTTCCCACCACGTCATCCATGGTCCCTAGTAATAAAAAAAATTCCACGTCATTATTTTTTCCATATCATTTGTACACTAGGATTATATTTTCCAAATCATGGTGTCGTATCAAATTAAAAATAAATTAGGGTTTATTATTTCTTTTTTTTTCTTCAAGAACGATAGCTTCCTCCACTAACCCTAAACCCTAAACCCTAACTCTAAACCCTAAACCCTAAACCCTAACCCTAAACCCCAAACCCCAAACCCTAAACCCTAACCCTAAACATGTAACGTGTAGTGTACATCGGGTTTAGGGTTAGGGTTTAGGGTTAGGGTTTAGAGTTTAGAGTTTAGAGTTTATGGTTAGTGTTTAGGGTTTATGGTTTAGAGTTTAGGGTTTAGGGTTTAGGGTTAGTGGAGGAAGCTATCGTTCTTGAAGAAAAAAAAAGAAATAATAAACCCTAATTTATTTTTAATTTGATACGACACCATGATTTGGAAAATATAATCCTAGTGTACAAATGATATGGAAAAAATAATGACGTGGAATTTTTTTTATTACTAGGGACCATGGATGACGTGGGAACCATATCATTTGTACACTAGGATTATATTTTCCAAATCATGGTGTCGTATCAAATTAAAAATAAATTAGGGTTTATTATTTCTTTTTTTTTTCTTCAAGAACGATAGCTTCCTCCACTAACCCTAAACCCTAAACCCTAAACTCTAAACCATAAACCCTAAACACTAACCATAAACTCTAAACTCTAAACTCTAAACCCTAACCCTAAACCCTAACCCTAAACCCGATGTACACTACACGTTACATGTTTAGGGTTAGGGTTTAGGGTTTGGGGTTTGGGGTTTAGGGTTAGGGTTTAGGGTTTAGGGTTTAGAGTTAGGGTTTAGGGTTTAGGGTTAGTGGAGGAAGCTATCGTTCTTGAAGAAAAAAAAAGAAATAATAAACCCTAATTTATTTTTAATTTGATACGACACCATGATTTGGAAAATATAATCCTAGTGTACAAATGATATGGAAAAAATAATGACGTGGAATTTTTTTTATTACTAGGGACCATGGATGACGTGGGAAGGGTCCATATAATAATTTCTCCCTAATGTGACATGTCCATAAGTTTATACTATTAATAAAACGGTTAATTGAGCAGTTAAATGATACCAATTCTAAATAAAGTAATAGACACAAACCCATACATAAAGTCAACCCTACCTTATCATGTTTCTTTCTCTCCCTTTTAGTATTTTTTTTCTTTATTGGTGGTTTTTTTGGTCATTTTATTTTTATTTTTTAAAGTTAGATATGACATCGTCTCGAAGGATTAAGATGGCTTTTACTCACGACGTTCGGCTCTGATTTGCAGTTGTTGGTGGTCTTTCAGTAGATTTAATCCTTTTTGTGGTTCGTTTACCGCAATCAAATTTGTTCGTATATATCTTTTGTTCGAGTCTTTTAATTGAATTTTTAAACCTTTTTATTGTATGGTCTTTGTATGATCTAACCTAGTTTTTTATATCATTGGCTATCGAAAAATATCTAATTATGTATTTAGTTTACATTTATAATTGTATACTCTCATTCTAATTTAAATATTTTCTTTAAAAAATACTAGCTACTTATGTAAAAAAATTACTTTTTAATATAAAAATTATACTAATTTAATTTTAGAAAAAGCATGTTAACCGGGCTAATACTTTACATGATTTTATAGAGTATATTTCAATATAAACCACCTAAATCAAAATATAGAATTATTAAGTATATTTAATAAACTCAACTTTCAAACAGGAAAGGACTCAGAACTTTATGTTAAGGGGCGAATTTATAAAATTTTAGGAAGATCGAACTTATAAAATCTGAGGACGAAAATAGATTTTCAATAAGAAATACATAAAAAAATTTTAAAAATTTTAAATCATATATGAATTTCAAATTTTTGGGGGACGACTGCTCCCTCCAGCCCCCTCTACGTACATCCCTGCTTTTAAATTAAATTCGGTGTATTCATCAAATACATCTTAATTCTTAATATAACTATTCAAATCAAAGAATGTATACTCATTCTCAACCTTATTCAATGCCTCCTCTGTCATTTTCAATTTCTTTTTGATATTGACTCTGTTTGGCAATTAGCGGATAGCTGATAGCGGATTACATTAGCTGATAGCTGATTGTATTAGCTGATTTGACTAGCGGATTGTATTAGCTGATTGTATAAAAGTGTTTGGTAAAATTAGCTGATAGCTTATAGCTGTTTGATTATTTAAACAAGCAAAATGACATATAAGGACATGATTATATTCAATACTTGTTTGAATAATTTATCAATTATGAATATTTTGTATCTAATAAATATTAATTAGATTTGTAAAAATTATTTTTAATATAAATTTTTTAAACACATTTGAAAGATTTATATATTAATTTATTATTTATATAATTATTAAAAAAACTATATGCACATAAAAATATGTGATAATAAAAAAATAGAATTAACTTACAAATGTCGCCATATAAATTAGTAGTAACAACAAATAAGTCCAATATTTAATATGTTATTATTTATATTAAAAAAATGTTATTATTTAATTTAGGTTATTTGGAGATTTTTGATAATTGTTAAGGGTAAAAGAGTCATTACAACTCTAATATCAAACCTCTAATCTCAAAAAGCTCATATTAGGAGCTTTTTCAAAATTAGCTTTTTCACCCCAATCCACTCTTTCAATCCGCTATTTACCAAACATCAATATTAGCGGATTTGACTAGTCAAACCTCTAATTATACCTCAAACCTCTAATTTTTGCCCAAACCGCTATTTATCAAACATGGCCATTGTTTTTGTCTTTCTTGCAGGTTTGGGGGCTGTGAGTTGGTTATAGTTTGCTGTTTTTCGCAATTCATGGTTTGGGGCTGTAGTTGAGAGGGCTGTGTTAAGGTTGACGATGTGGTGATTGTGAGGTGTAATGATAAAAGTTTAGGGTTTAGAGTTTAAGTAACGCGTTGACAGTGAAATAAGTAGTCGTTGTCTTAACTATGTTAATTTGATAAAATTGTTTTTTGGTTCTAAAATAATAAAGTTATATACTAATTTAATGATGAATTCATGTTTTATCCTCTAATAATTTTAATTTATAATAAAATTGTTATATACTTTTCTTTTGGAGAAAACTTTATATACCCGGTACCCATTGAGTGGTTTACCCGGTTTGGGTGGACTTTTCTTGACACATTCATTTAATTTAGCATGAAAATCAATAATCTTGGTCTGAAAGTTAAAATTCGTTATTTGAAGAGTTGGAGTTTCGTAAAAAAAAATGCTTGACCGCAACCAGGAAACAAAATCGAGATATTTGAGAAGAGGTTTAATTGTGGTTTCCGTCCCTATACTATGTTAGAATTAGGAATTTAATACATCTACTTTTCTTGCTTTAAGAATGATTTAATCGTTTTATTTTATTTTTGGTATCATATGTGTCCGTTTTAATACCCATGAGTAAGATTTATGATTACATCTCTCAAAAATAGTATCTCGAAAGTTTAAATTTAGATTATTTCCTTGTGAGTGCGATGTGTTGTACCATTGCATCCCACCAGGAAAAACTAAAACTAAAGGGTAAAATCCATAGTTTAGTAGTTTGAATTTTAAAGTTTTTGAAAAAAAAGTTAAGGTAAAATTCATAGGGTTTTTTAAAAATGATAATTTCCAATTTCATCCTTTTAAAATTATGAATGATAAAATTTGATTTCATCATTTTGACCTAAATGACAAATTTTCAATTTCAACCCTTTAAAGTTTTATAATTTATAATTTATTCATATATATTACACACGTAGAATTTTGAATAAATTAAAAATATTTAGTTATATATTGGGTGTAAAAGAATAAACTATAAGTATACGTTAATAAAAATAATTTTTTGAATTCATAATTAACTTGGTTCAAACATTAAGTGCATAAAAAATAAAATCATATTGTTAGATGCAATAGTTAAATTATTAACATATACATCGTACAAAAAGCCGCATTATATTAAATTAGGTTACGTATTCTTGCTAAATGGCCATCAAATTAAAGATCAATTTCTTGGACTTTGTTAATGTATTATTAATAGTTGCCAAGAACTTTATGATATGGGTAAAATGATGGTTAGATATTCCAATCGATTACTTTGTACCATACTACCTTATTTTGGCCGAAAACAATCCATTAATGCTTTTGTTTTCTCACTCGCCCAGGGATTGACCCAGAAGGTTAGAGGGGTAGTCGTCCCCTAAAATTTTAAAATTTATATATCATTTAATTTTTTTAGAAATTATCTATATATTTTTTATTGAAAATTTATTTTCGCCCCTTTAAAATATTATAATTTTTTCCTCGCTTAAAATTTTATAGGTTCACCCCTTCTAACATAAAATCATGCGTCCGTCTCTGCACTCGCCCTCCCCTCAATGTTAAAAAAACATGTTTATCTTTGTGATGTTATGAATTTAAGGTTTCAAGAAACATGTGTTGCTACCTAATTTGCTTCCCAAATTTTTATTATTGAAAATTTTATTTTTATCGACTTGATTAGTATTATAATGTTGTCAAAATTTCTTTTAGATTCTTAAATGTCTTGTACAAGTTATATTTATTTTTGTGATTTTTTCATTTTAAATAATTATTTTTTGGTGATTTGTTTAATGGTATAATGTATTACTTGCATTGCATTTGTAGTCTTGGAAATTATTTATTGATAAAAGATGTATTAATAACTTTGTATTACCCTATGAAGCTTTTTAAAAATATTTTATTTTTTTCTTGACTCATGTTCAACTCAGCTGCCAAGTCATGTGTCATCTCAGCTGGGTAGATTACTTGATGGGTAGATATAACATTAGCTTTTTTAATAATTATATTTAAAGCTCTTAAAAAATTATTTACCTCATTAATGGGTTATCTTATTGTAATTAACCAACTATTAGATATCAAGTAATTCTTTTTTATTTAGAGGTTTGAATTTGGATTTTGTATTCTTTTCGCTAAGCCAACATTTTTTTATTAATTAAGGATTTTGTATCTAGAAGCGTAGTAAAGACAACGATATAATTACTATGATTAAGAGAACGCAGGCGCCTTTGCGAGACGCGTAAGAGTTGTCAATGGTAATGCATTTTGTTGATAAAACATAGGGTTGTTGATTTATTATATTCAAATAAAGATAAATCGAATTTGAATTCGAAGTAATTAACTCATATTTTCATATTCGAATAAAAATTGACAAGTCTAGACCCAATCTATGCAACATTAACTAATTACATCAATATTTATACGTGTAGGCGTAATTTTTTTTTCTCGGCAAATAATAATTTATTAAAGAGTTAGAAATTATAATCCAAAACCTAAGTTGAGAATCTCATTAAAAATATTTCTAATCATAAATAGAAAAAAAGAGTACACTTGTTTAGGTAGCGCTAAAATACAACCAAAATTAACACAAGTGAATGTTTAATTAGAAGAACGAGTTCTGGAATAACGTCTTTCTGTGGGTAAAAGGAGAATAAGAGTTTGAATTTAATGGGTCAACTTAAATTCTTGTGGGCAGATTATACCCTAAAAAGGGAGAAAAAAAAGGGGGTCAAATATCATATCCTGTTGTCTGTTGTCTCATGATATTCCACTATTCTGACTTTGTATTTCTGAATTCCGACCACCGAAGAAGAAGTTAAATTTGGAGACATAAATTGCGTGAGCTGGATGGTCATTGGCATTGTAATTTGAAATTCTTATGAGCTGGAAGAAACGCCAATGTTGATTGTTGAAACCGTTGTATATAATTTTCAATACGGACTTGTTTGTCAATGTTGCAAAACCCGAGGCGGAAACCCATTGTAAAAGCCGTTACCCTGCATGGATTTGTGATTATGTTCTCTCTCAATAAAGAAGAAAATGCAACGGTAAAAGTAAAGGAATTCATGCATGCAATATTTGAGTAGCTCTACGGATTTAGCACAGCTCTGCTTTTTTTAACTATTGGTTTTTAATCTATTGATCGAGTGATTCTGATCGAGTTTTGTAAAGATACATTATGTGAGTAATTCATCCAATTTAATTCTTTTCATTCACAACGTCAGGATTCGAACATTTGGTCTTGCTTAAGGGATATATAGTACATTGGCGGAGCCATGATTTTCATATAGTGAGGTCAGAGTAGGGTATAGAGTACGAGAAATTATCATGCCACTGCAATAAATATTGTTGACCCATACCCAACAAATTAAATATGGTCAATTTTAATATTTTCTATGAAAACTCTGATACAGTTCTAATATTTCCATACAATAGGTATATTTTAGTAGGGTCAATTGAACTCTAATTTTTCCATATATGACTATGACATCATCCCATTATACCGACGGGTAATAGCATAAATATATAGTAATACCCCTGACCTTGCTCTGTCTTAAATGGGTAGATTTTTTGTACGCGTGCTAAATATATATAGTAATACCATATATATATATATCGGAATTATGTTTATAAAAGAAGTATAATTATTGTGTTTTTTAATACTAAAATAAAAAAAAATCACGTACAACATAAATTTAGTGACACATTATAAAAGGATGTAAATATAACAAACATACACAAAAATAAATATTTTTATTGTCTATATGAACATGAGATGGATGTAAATAAAACGATCACTGACTCACTCTGTTACCATCTCTAACAATGATGGTTTTATTTCTTATTGTTTGAAGTTGATGTTTGAGGTATTAATACGCAAAATGCTTTCAAACAAGACACGTGTCATAAAATTTTAGAATCAGACAACCAATAAAAACACGAAAAGGTTAGGTTGTTTAAAACAAGAAAGATTTACATATATATCGTAATTAATTGAAAAGATCCTTTTAAGTTTAAAAGCCATCAAAATGGAGAAATATCAATTTATCTTTCAACATTAAATCCAAATATCTACCTTGATTTTAACACATTAACAAAAAGTAACCTTCAAGATTATATATATATATATATAAACATTCAAACCTTCAAGAAATAATTGTTTAAAAAAAGACTATTTTTTTGTATTACATTAACTTGTAGCTTAAAAGTAGAGATATTTTATGTTAAAAGTAACTATATGATTATAAGCAATTAAATTTCCATATAATTCCCTAGATCATTACTTCCCTAGAAAACATCAGAAGGGTGCGTAAATGGAAGGCAACGCCGTGTATATTTAATTATAACAGAATAATTCAAAAGTAATTCTTAAACAACAAGAAAAGTTTTATTAAGGATAGATTGGTTTAGTGGAATAAAACGTTAAATTTTTTAAGTAAATATTTAAATTATAGTGTTGTGAATGGAAAAAAAATCGTTTTTATAATAAATTTTTATAAAATTTTAATTGAAGATAATGAGTCAATAAATTAGATAGAGATGATTTTATCAACAACCAAAAAAGACTTAAAAAAGCAGCAGGCCATCGTAGAGCCGGAGTGTTGAGACTGTTGGCTGATTTCAACGACTCTCTTATTCTATAATCAATAATTTAAGAAATAGAATGGGTCATTGTCAAACCCCTCGCGTAATTTCAACTAACCCTACTATTTGATATTTCCAATTCCATCCCACCGCGTGAACTCTTTACACTCCCTCTATATATACCCCCAAACAACCCCATTTCTCTCATCATCATCATCATCACTGCTCTGCAAAAACAACATCCAAATTCCACTTCTTTCTTCGTCTCACTCTACTTTCAAACTCCATTTAACTCTCTCTGCTGCTCTGCAAATGCCCAGAAAAGGAATGAGGACCATCTTCTTCAAATCCCCATCTCCTACGAGGATGACTCCTCCTCCTTCCCCGCTCCACCATACCTTTTCCGACTCATTAATGGAGGAAAACATTGAAGTTGCCGAGTTATTCATCACCAAATGGGACACCGATGTTGCTTCTCTTTTCTCCGATAGGGAGGAAGCCAGACAATATCTGGGTTCCATTAAGAAACTGCAGAAGGCTATGCAATACTTGGTTTTACACCACTCGAGTTCGGAGAAACTCGTCCGAGCTCAGATACTGATGCAATCCGCCATGAAAAGGCTCGAGAAGGAGTTTTACCAGATTTTGAAGTCAAACCGGGCTTATCTTGACCCGGAATCGGTTTCTGTTTCAGCTCACTCGTCTTCGAGACCATCGGCTTCGAGGTCTAGCTTCTCGGATTTCGAAGAAGAGGATTTCGAAAACGAGTCGAGGGACGAGAATGATTCAATACCTGAAGTCGAGAGAGTGTCGTTGGCTGCCATGGCGGATTTGAGGGCCATTGCGGAAGCCATGATTTCAGCTGGGTACGCCAAGGAGTGTATCAAAATTTATAAAATTATTCGAAAATCGATCGTCGATGAAGCTCTTTACCATCTCGGAGTTGAACGGGGGCTCACTTTCCAGCAGGTTCAGAAGATGGAATGGGAGGTTCTGGAGGTTAAAATCAAGGCTTGGTTAAGCGCTGTTAAAATGGCGGTTAAAACGCTGTTTTATGGAGAGAGAATCCTCTGTGATCAAGTGTTCTCCAATTCGGCTCCCATCAGAGAATCTTGTTTCACGGAAATTTCGAAAGAAGGAGCTTTGGCACTGTTTGGTTTCCCGGAAAATGTAGCCAAGTACAAGAAAACTCCCGAGAAAATGTTCCGTGTCTTGGATTTATACGAAGCGGTTTCCGATCTTTGGCCTGAGATTGAATCAATCTTCAGCTTCGAATCAACCTCGGCCGTACGATCAACGGCGGTTAACTCCTTGATCAAGCTCGGTGATGCCGTTAGAACGATGTTAACGGACTTCGAAACGGCGATTCAAAAAGATTCATCCAAAACGACGGTTCCAGAAGGTGGTGTCCACCCCCTCACACGCTATGTAATGAATTACATATCTTTCCTCGCCGATTACAGCGGGATCCTCTCCGATATTTTCGCAGATTGGCCGTTAACGATTCCATCAGCTTTACCGGAATCTTATTTCGGCAGCCCCGACAACGAGGAAACCATTTCGTCGCCGATTTCTGTCCGGTTAGCCTGGCTTGTCCTCGTCATGCTATGTAAACTCGACGCGAAAGCCGCTATGTATAAAGACGTGGGGCTTTCTTATTTGTTCTTAGCAAATAATCTCCAATACGTCATCGGTAAAGTCCGTCATTCGAATCTGAATTTCCTCCTCGGCGACGATTGGGTGATCAAGCACGAGCAAAAAGTGAAACAGTACGCTGCGAACTACGAGAGGATCGGATGGAGCAAAGTGCTTGCGTCATTGCCGGAGAATCAAACGGCTGAGATTTCAATGGATCAGGTGAGCGATCATTTCAGAAGATTTAATTCCGCCTTCGAAGAAGCTTACATGAAACAATGTTCTTGGGTCGTACCCGACGCGAGACTCCGAGATTATATCAAGATCTCGTTGGCGAGACGGGTCGCACCGATCTACAAGGAGTTTTACGAGAAATACGGTGTAGTGCAGCCGAAGAAGGGACCGTGGGTTGAATCGCTTGTCAGATATACCCCTGATGATTTAGGAAATTACTGGTCGGATTTGTTCTATGGAAGCAGAAGCTCAGGGAGCGTTTCGTCAAGTTCAAGCCGAGGTGGTAGGAGTCGTTGAACTGATCTTGTTTGCGGCCGTGGAAAAAACCGCCGGCCACGTAGGAATTTACGCTCGTGGCATTTTGTGGATAATAAGACAAATAAGCGTGTATTGACACGTGTATACTTTTAAAATTGAAATATACAATTCTTTGATTTATTAACAACTAGTAATTTTTATACTATCCCAATTGTTTTGTTGTTTATGCCGTTTGTTTTTTTTTAACTTCACGTGCTTGTTTTTTTTATGATTTTGGACCGATTTGAATTAATTAATGAATTAAATTAAAAATTAGGTTCCAGTTAACAAGATGTTGATAAAGGGGTAAATGGCAAAGAAATGATTCAGTTTTTACACGAATATCATCTTTTCATTAATTATTTAAGAGTATAGCATCAAAAATGGAGAAATTGCTCCAATATCGCAGCTATGGAAAATATTTCCCCGAGTGTTGCAGGTCTCATTTTATTTGCAGATCTATGACATTTTCTACGGGGTTTTGAAGTCGGGTTGTTTATAATTCAAATATGAATAGAGTTTTGATTTTTTAATTAAAAAAAGTTAAAAAATAGGGAAAGGAAAACGAGTATGAACAATAACTCATTCAAATTTGTCCTTATCACTGTTCATAGTAGAGTTCTCTTTCACCCAATTTTAACTTTTTAATTTAAAAAATAAAAACATTGTTCATAATCGGATTGTAAGGAATATCCAAGTTTAAAATTAATGTAGAAACTGAAATAGATCCACAAATGATTGAGGAAGTACTAGAGGTGTAAAAAATACCCGATTCGATTGACCCAGCTTGTTAACCTGTCGACCCGAACCTTAAAAAATCAGACAATTCTTTAAAAAAAATTACCCGACCATCCCGGTACTTTTAATATATTTATTTTTTAATTTTAATTATATTTTTACTTTAGGTCATTAATATTTTTACCCTAAAATTAAATTTAAATCTTTAAATTCATTCTATGTTTGTATTATGTACTTTTAAGTTTAAATATTTTTTCAAAAATATTTGTATTAATTTGTTAATGCAAGATTCGAAATAAAAAAAAACAAGATTAACATTTTTAATATTTTTTGGTGATAAACTTTAATATATATATATATATATCGAAATATTTCTATCTTAAAATTAACTTCAAATTACTAATTTTTATGTTTGAATTATGTATTATGAACTTTTAAATTTTATGTGTTTACTATGTGTTTTTTAAACTTTTAAATTTATAAATAAATAAATTAAAAATGAACCGAGTACCTAATACCCAATTTTACGGGTACTTGATAATTACGGGTCGAAATCGAGCCGAAAAATCTAATACCTAAAGATTTAGTACTCGAAAAAAGTCAGATACTCAAAAATGAACACCCTTAAAAAGTACAACATTTTTAAAAAAAAAATCTAAAGTGCAATATCGAAACAGTACTAAAGTTGACATGAAGTGTCAGAAAAAGGTCTTGTTAGATGTGCTTATGAAAAGGACCATTAACAGTGTGCGAATTACATTTACTAAATGTTAAAATTTAGGATAAAGTACACAGACGGTCAGTGAATTTTAGTAAAAATAAAATAAAATGGTAATTAAACTTTCAAAAATCACAAAATGGCAGTTAAACTTTATGTTTTGTAACAAAATAGTAACTCAACCATTATCTGCCGTTAAGTGGGTGATGTGGCAGTTACAAAATTTTGTATAATAGCACATTTAATCCTCCGCATTTACACAGTTAATTAATTTAATTCTAATTTGTTAGCTTAAAAAATTTAGGGGACTAAATCCTTAATTTTACACTTTTGTCTTAAAACCTTTCATTCTCTATACCATCTTCCCTCATCAGCCGCTACCCTTAACGCCGACAATTAGTCGCGGCCGCATCTTCCCGTGTTGATCTGGAAACCGAAAAAGTAAACTGAAAAATTATCCTTACAAAAAGAAAAATCAGTCATGACAAATTTTGTGTTGAAATTTTAAAGGTTAATTCTAACTTTGAAAATATTAATCTCAAATCTCTTTTGCTGTTTAGTTCTTCTAAAAATTGAAACCTGGAACAAAAACCATTATCAACGCATGGAGATTGGAATTGAAACCTAATAATGGATTTAACATATTTGATAAATGTACCTTAGGCATTTTCATGGCACTTCGAAAATATCGTATCTCAAAAGATAATGGAGTAAACAACTGCAATCTATGTAGCTTTCAGTTTTACAGGATTTCCCGGAACCTAAACCGATAAATCCACTGATAGAAGGGTCGACTTGCACAAGTAAAATCCCAACACTTTTTTTATCAGTATCGATCAGTTTGACTGCTACCATGAACAATTGGGCGAATAACTTTCTTGCAAGCCTAGGCAAGTGCTAAAATTTGACTGCTATCATGAACACAGAAAGGTGCGGTTGCTACTCTTTAGTGACCAATGGAGAGATTACCGGTGTTATGGGGTGATGGCTGATGAAAGGAAGAGAGATTTAGGGCTAAATTATTTCTAATTAAAAGTAGGACCAAATTGAAAGAATGTCTAAATAATAGGGTCAAATTTATTATTATTTTTAGTTAGGACTAAATTGATTGAATATGTAAATATAAAGGATTAAATGTATTATCATATAAAATTTTATAACAGTCCGTTAGTATTTAACGGCTGAGTTATCATTATGTTACAAAACATAAAGTTTAATTGCCATTTTGTGATTTTTGAAAGTTTAGTTACCATTTTATTTTTTTATCAAAATTCAGTGACCGTCTGTGTACTTTACCCTAAAATTTAATGTGCTGCTTTTTTATAATTTGATATATATATATATTATACATTTTTATATTTTTTATTTTTTCTGACCGGATATTACTTTGATAATGTGATTTATATTACACTAAAATTAATCCTATAATAATATGTTATAAAAATATAATGTAAACATTAAAGAAGATGTTAAGTTACCAAACCAATACATTGCACTTATAGAGAGAGGACGAGAATTCAAACTTTAAAGACGACACTGTTGGGAGGTGCAGCTTTGCACTCCGAACATAGATTATAAAATAGACATGTATATTAAAAAAATGTTAAGTTTATCTATATTTAGTATTTTAATAATTACAAAATAGCTAAAATCTGCGGTTAGAAAAGGTTTAAAAGAAAAATTAAAAATAAGACTGGGCTTAAAATAGGAAGTTTTGGTAAAACCTGAAGTCCATATTTCAAATCTAGCTGGATTTAGGAAAGCATAAAATGTGTGTAAGTTTGATATGGTCATGAATACAACTAATCATTATTATAAACAAAAAGATAACAACGTTTGTTGTCGTTGTTAGAGTAACGACGATAAAAAAATTACTAATTAATCTAGTAGTTAAAAATATTTATATTATTCGTATTATATAAGTTTAAATCTTAATATTTATCATGAAAATTTAATTATCTATATTTTTTTATCGAAACCATCCATACTTAATAAAAATAATAATAACAATAAATTTTTAGTTTTATCATCATTTTGTCATACAGTTAAAGTCATATGAAAATCAATTAACCATACACAACTTGTAATAAATTTTGCATATAAGTAGAATGCTTAAAACTCTTTTAAGAAATAAGATTTTAGTCATGTTTGATAAATAATGATTTGAGTTAAAATTAAAAGTTTAACCGTTTAAATTCGCTAACTTGAATATTTGATGAATAGTGGATTGTGATAAAACCTCTAGTTTTGAAAAAGCTGTTCATAAAGGTAATTTTTTGGTGGATAATCTAACTCCAAATTAATATTGTGTAAATATGGTATCTGAGAGGAAATTTATAACAAAAGCTACCAAGATTGAGGAGGATGCCACCTGCAGGTGGCGTCTTTATTTTTTAAAATATATTTGGCTGCAACTTAGCTTATTGCATGGCTCATATGACCCACGTAAAAGTATGGAAATAAAGGGAAAATGTCACCTGTAGGTGGCATTCTTCCACACAGACAAAAAATATAAACAAATTGAAAACGCCGCTTGCAGGTGGCGTGCTCTCCAATATGTAGATTTTGCCATAAATCCTCAAATTTCTCCCTACATACCTTGTTTTCCCAATATTAACTTGGGTTAGTATTATCCACCAAATTTTACCGTTAATAGGATCTTTTTGAAATTAGAAGTTTTGACGTTAAATTATAAAGACCATTTTATCTTTACCAATTATTAAAAATCTCCAAATAACTTAAATTTAACATTTTCTGTTTTAATTCTTCACCCTTGCATAGTTACATTGTGATATTTGTAAACTAATACTTTTTGGTTTTTTTCTTTTTATTCTCACCTATTTATATTTATATTTGTATTTGTATTTAAATTTAACAATTAATTAAATTATATTAAAAATAGTTATTTAAATTAATATATAAATCCTTCAAATATCTCTAGTAATGTTATATTAACAAAATTATTTTTTAAAATCTAATTAATATCAATAAATACAAATATTGATAGCTTTTTTATAAAAAATAATAATAATTAATAAACTATCCAAACAAGTATCAAATATAATCATGTCCTAATATGTCATTTTTGCTTGTTTAAATAATCAAACAACTATAATCTATTAATTAATTGGATGAGTCTACCACGTGCGACGAACATTGATGAACACCACTAACGATGAACACTATTAATTTTTTTTTAAATTTTAAAAATCTAAAGGACTAAAATTATAATTAAAATTATCTCTTAAAAAATAAAAATCAAATTTAATAGTTACTTTATAATATTTTTTTAATAGGTTAGAATCAAATATATTCAATTCTTCTAAACCCTAACAAAATCAATCTCTTAAAAAATAGAAATTAATTTATAATTTGTTTAATAGATTAGAATCAAATATACACAACTCTCCTAAACCTAAACCCTAACAAATTCAACCCATCATTTAAAAAATTATAAACTAATTTCTAATTTTTTAAGGAAATTTGTCGTCACTGCAGCACCTGTTGCTGCTAATACAAGTGCTGCTCCGGCTGCCGCTGCCACCATGGAGGAGAAGAAACCAGAACCTGAAGAAGAGTCTGGTGACGATATGGGATTCAGTCTCTTTGACTAAGTTTTAATCTTTTTTAGTATTAAAGATTTAGAATTTTACTGTAGAATTCGATTGCAGTTCATATATTGTTTCTCGTAGTTTCAATTTTCAAAAAAAAAATGATTTTGTTAGGTTTAAAAGAATTGAGTATATTTGATTCTAATCTATTAAAAAAATATTATAAAGTAACTATTAAATTTGATTTTTATTTTTTAAGAGATAATTTTAATTATAATTTTAGTCCTTTAAATTTTTAAAATTTAAAAAAAAATTAATAGTGTTCATCGGTGACATCGTTAGTGGTGTTCATCAATGTTCGTCGTCCGTTGTAGAATTTTCCTAATTAATTTTATCAAACACTTTTATACAATCAAATAATATAATCCACTAATTAAATCAGTTAATACAATCATCTATCAACTATCACTAATTGCGAACCATGGACTTTGTTGTCATATTCTTTAACTGATTGAGCATTAGTTAAATTTATCTTATTATCGTTGCAATATCTAAAAAATTGTAAATTTGAGTTTATTTAAATATAATTTTCTTTTATTTAAGGGTTGATGTTATGAATAGGTTAAACATTATTATTGTTGCAATATCTAAAAAATTACTCATTCCCTTGTGTTTTAGTAGCAAAGGTAGATGTTCATCATCCCTTGAAAATCGGGTTTGAATACTAGTAATGCATGCTGTGTGTGCTGTTATCAAAAAGACTAAAAAAGTTTAACAAATATTACCCTTGCATCACACCTGTATATTAAAAAAAACTACTTTAAGAATTTAATTATGATATATTTTTAATGACATCAACCAGCTATATTTTTTTGTTTGTTTTTTTTTAAAAAAACTAGCAATATTATTAATTTAGATCTACTCATCAAAATACCTAAATTAAATTTCAAATGTATTTTTTAAATAACCGACATCAACTCATTTTTTTTAAAATATCACTTAAAAATACTATTCTCCAAACTTTTTTTTACAATTAAGAATCTAATATATTTTAAATGATAAGTGTTCATTCTTCGAATTTTATAGCCTAATTTCCGAATGTGTAAAAATACTTTACTTTAACTAAACAACACTAAAAAGTATAAGTGTGATTTGTGAACCAATCATAATTAAACTAATGTAATTAATTTGTTTTTAATAGAAAAAACACCAATGTAATTAAAATATTAGGTACCTAATTTCACCCCCAAAAATTAGATATTTAATTGCATAAAAAACAGATACTGAATTACAGTTACACCATTAAAAGAAAGTTTCAGTACTTAATTGCATAAAAAATAAAGATTAAATATCACATTGCGCATAAAATTCCAAAATTAGAGTAGTAAGTTTCTATTTACCCTTTTTCAGAATCACTCACCCTGGAGTCGGATTGTATAAAGATTTCCCGTACATTGGTATAAGGATCCGATCCAGTCCATCCGGGTCACTCACATACATATATATACATTTTTGAAGAAACGTAAGTTATATGTAAATGTAAATGTCTCGTTCCCTGCTTCTCTAAATTTCTCCCACTCGCAGGTCTCCCATCTGGTTTCCCTTTGAACAAAAGCCAGGAAATCCCTGCGCCAAACGCAACCTTAAACAATCCCTAGCAATGGAGGACGACAGCGAGTACGATCCTCAACTAATGGACGACGAAGAAGAAGAGGAGATCACGCTGGAAGACGCGTGGGCGGTTATTTCCGCTTATTTCGAAGAAAAAGGTTTGGTGCGTCAACAGCTCGACTCCTTCGACGAGTTTATCCAAAACACGATGCAAGAGATTGTATCTGAATCGGCCGCTATCGAGATCAGGCCCGAGTCACAGCATAATCCTGGTCACCAGTCTGACTTCGTGGAGGTTCTTTCTTTTTCTTTCTTTAAATGAGCGTAAGAATCTCGGTTTCTAGGTTTGTAGTTGGTTCTTATTGGATTGCATTGTAGGTTAATTGGTTGTTTGGATGAAAATCTAGAGTATAGGGGACCGGTCTGATCGGGCTCAACGGTTTTAAAGTTTTTGTTCCTTAAGTTGGTTGTTTATTTTGTTTGGTTTTCTGAATGTCACTGCTTATCTGCAGACTATATATGAGATTAAGTTTGGTCAGATCTACCTAAGTAAACCTATGATGACCGAGTCGGATGGTGAAACTGCTACTTTATTTCCAAAAGCTGCAAGGTTGAGGAATCTCACTTACTCCTCTCCATTGTATGTCGATGTAGCCAAAGTAGTTAGGAAGAAGGGGCATGATGGCGAAGAAGTCACCGAGACTCAAGATTTTTCCAAAGTGTTCATTGGGAAGGTTTGGTTTCTGAACTTTATAGTTGCGAATGTGCAAATTTAACTTTCAATATTGACTATCATTTTTCCTGTTTTGCATGTTATTAGGTTCCCATAATGCTTCGTTCAAGTTATTGCACACTATATCAAAATTCAGAGAAGGATCTGACTGAGCTTGGGGAGTGTCCATATGATCAAGGTGGGTATTTTATCATCAACGGGAGTGAAAAAGTTCTAATAGCCCAAGAGAAGATGAGCACAAATCATGTGTATGTCTTCAAAAAGAGGCAACCAAACAAATATGCCTATGTGGCAGAAGTTCGGTCCATGTCGAAGTCCCAGAACAGGCCACCAAGTACCATGTTTGTGCGGATGCTTTCGCGGACCAGTGCCAAGGGGGTAAAGCTAATTACTTCTGGCATTTGGATGCTTTTCTCTACCATCCAATCATTCAGTGCAGTAGTTAAGTTACAAAAGCAAATGATTTTGCATTTTTGTTGGTTTCCATGCATAAACTGCAGGGCTCTTCAGGGCAGTACGTTCGTGCTACTCTTCCATATATTCGAACTGAAATTCCTATCATAATTGTGTTCCGGGCTTTGGGATTTGTTGCTGATAAGGACATACTAGAGCATATATGCTATGACTTCTCTGATACACAGATGATGGAGCTGCTTCGACCTTCCTTAGAAGAAGCATTTGTGATTCAAAACCAGCAGGTTCTATTCTTCTTCCTTTTTCTTTTCAAAGTTCTGACTTGAGGTACTGCTCAGGTTGAAAGATTGATTACAGTGAGAGTTATCATTGCTCCTGTCTGAGATGTTCTTCACATTCTAGCACTTCCTGGATTTATGTTTATGGAAGTTGCACCTTTTTGGTCTATCCACCTGAAGTGTTAAGTGTATGGAGTATGGTTATGAGATGGTTAAAAGTAGGGCATGAATGATCCTATTGAGATGTTAATAACTTCTTCTGCTTGTTGCTCCATTTGGCTTACCTTATTGAACCCTGCTAATGTAGTTATTCTTGTACCTCAGGTTGCACTAGATTATATCGGTAAAAGAGGAGCAACTGTTGGTGTTACCAAAGAAAAGAGGATTAAGTATGTACCGTGTTAGCAAATTTATGAGTGATGAAATATTAAATGTGAATGTTTATAATGCTAAGTGAGAAGCTTATGAGCATCTTCATTACAGGTATGCTAGAGAGATCCTTCAAAAGGAAATGCTTCCTCACATTGGTGATGAAGAGTATTGTGAGACAAAGAAAGCTTATTATTTTGGGTAGGTATATTGGAAATTGTTGGAGTGTGTTATTGTATTATGATTCATTTTAAATTATTGCTCTTTTTCCAGGTATATCATTCACCGGCTGCTTCTTTGTGCACTTGGCCGAAGAGCAGAAGATGATAGAGATCATTATGGCAACAAGAGGCTGGATCTTGCTGGTCCTTTACTTGGGGGCCTCTTTAGGATGGTCTGTTTTTAGTCTGATAGTTATTTATATGTCCAATACTCATCATCATCTGATCTTTGGTTTTGGTTGTGATTTCTACCGCTGCAGCTTTTTCGGAAGTTAACTAGGGATGTGAGATCTTATGTGCAGAAGGTTCTTGCCAATAATAATTGTTTTCTAGATCTCACTACAATTTGCCTTTTTTATTTTTCCTGGGTTTGTGCTCAAGGATTTTATTTCTGGATGGTAGTGTGTGGATAACGGAAAGGATGTGAACCTGCAATTTGCTATCAAAGCAAAAACTATTACTAGTGGTCTTAAATACTCACTTGCTACCGGAAATTGGGGGCAAGCAAATGCAGCTGGTACAAGAGCTGGAGTGTCACAGGTTAGAGTTGATTATAGAGTTTATTTAGTATGAGTTTATACTGAATTTTCCGCATCCCTAGACTTTTTCCATAGCATAAAGTACCTGTACCTTGATCACATACCCCTTCCCCAGTCGGAAGTCCTCATGATGTTCACATGTGTTCTTTCTAGGTGTTGAACCGTTTGACATATGCCTCCACTTTGTCACATCTGCGAAGGCTCAATTCTCCTATAGGACGTGAAGGTAAGACTTGCTGCTGTATATTAGTATTCCTTTGTCCTGCCTACTTCAGCATGCATTGATTTGCCTCATTTGACAGATTTTATCTTGCGGTCCTTAGTTGATTAAGGTTTTGTTTACCAGGGAAATTGGCTAAGCCGCGTCAGTTGCATAATTCTCAGTGGGGAATGATGTGTCCAGCTGAAACACCAGAAGGACAGGTGACTATCTTGCATTTTAAGCAAACCTCCAGATTTATCTGTTGAATAACAGTCCCTTCTTACCATGTTTCAATCATAATTGTGGTTGTGGTTGCATTAGGCCTGTGGGCTTGTAAAGAATCTTTCCTTGATGGTATACATAACAGTTGGATCAGATGCAAAACCTATTGAAGAATTTTTGGAAGAATGGGGTACAGAGAATTTTGAGGTGCATACTCATCATATTTTTCTAATGAATTATCTTCTTTTATTTTTCCCCTCAGTATTTTTTTACCTAGTTTGACATTTTCATTCAATTTTCAGGAAATTTCACCTGCAGTTATTCCTCAAGCTACAAAAATTTTTCTCAATGGTTGTTGGGTTGGTGTGCATCGGAATCCTGATATGCTTGTGACAACATTGAGACGGTTGAGAAGACGGGTATTGTATTCTTTGTGTACTTGCTATCTTTCACATACAACTTTAGTGAAAACCTGTTGCAATAATCTTTCTGCTTAAGGGGAATTTCATCTCGAGAAATTGTTGTGGCTAGCAAGTTAATCATGTTGTGGAGTTTTGTTATTAGTATTATGCAGTATTGGCTGTTGCAACATGGAGTTCCAGCTTCCAGCATGATTGAGAAGCATTTTTTTTGACATAGTACATTATAATTTGAACAGAATGCTGTTTATGTGTTTGGTCGCTGATGGATCTTTACATGTGTAGGTTGATGTCAACACTGAAGTTGGTGTTGTTAGAGATATTCGTTTAAAAGAACTTAGAATATATACCGATTATGGTCGTTGCAGTCGCCCATTGTTCATTGTGGAGAAGCAAAGGCTTCTAATAAAAAAGAAAGACATTCTTGCTTTGCATCAAAGGGTAAGCCATGTGTAACCTTCTATGTCTTCTTGGACTTAGCTAGCTTTATCTCCTTCCTGTATATTCATTGGTTGTCCTCTTTCAGGAAAACCCAGATGACAGTGGTTGGCATGATCTTGTAGCAAAGGGATTTATTGAATATATTGACACAGAAGAAGAAGAGACAACAATGATTTCCATGACAATCAATGTGAGAAACAAGAGTATTATTGGTCAAAATCTAGAATAAATTGTAAACGCACCTCAGCTTCTTGGGAACACAAGGCAAAATCATAAATTTAATTGCTTAAAACTTCGTTCAGGATCTTATCCAAGCAAGAGTCAATCCAGAAGAAGCTTATTCTGAAACTTATACCCATTGTGAGATCCACCCCTCGTTGATTTTGGGTGTTTGTGCTTCAATTATACCATTCCCTGATCATAATCAGGTATTCTTATGCTTGTGATGAACATCACCTGATTGAATTTGTTTAGATGTTTGTTGCATTTTACTCGTGTATTATTCATTGTATCAGTCCCCACGTAATACCTATCAATCTGCTATGGGTAAGCAAGCAATGGGTATGTATGTCACCAACTACCAATTTCGAATGGTATGTATGCTTCTTATTTACATGATTATAACTCTGCCCAACCTGGAAAATATCATCATTTTTCCCTTCCTTTTGTTACATAGGATACATTGGCCTACGTGCTCTACTATCCCCAAAAGCCACTTGTTACTACACGAGCTATGGAACATCTCCATTTTCGGCAGCTTCCTGCTGGCATTGTAAATTTGAAATATCTATGATCTGTTTTCGTAGTTACTTCACTTTTTGCTATACCCTTACAATTGCTTCTTTGCATCATTTTTCTTTCTTAGAATGCTATTGTGTCCATTGCCTGCTATTCTGGATATAACCAAGAAGATTCTGTTATTATGAATCAATCATCAATAGACCGTGGATTCTTCCGATCACTTTTCTTCCGTTCTTACAGGTAAGATTATGTCTAGAATTCCTTTAACTCCGATCTGAGCCTTTTGGATCCCATACTTGAGCTTGTCTTTACTCCACATCAGTGTTCACTGTAAATTTCCATTCTTTGCACTTTGCAGGGATGAGGAGAAAAAAATGGGGACCCTTGTCAAAGAGGATTTTGGCCGACCAGATAGGTCTACTACAATGGTGAGAACTGAGCATGGCTTCACTTGTTTGCTGATTTTTGCCTCTTCAAATGTTGCTATAACATAAAGCCAAATTTAGTAATTCAATTTAAAATAAGCAAACGGTTTCAAATGGGAAACCAATTCAATTTGAATTCTTCTATTTATGTAGTATTAAATTGAGGATTGAGTAATACCTTGGAAGAGGGTATTGACATGGACAAAAAGATTTCAATTTGTTGTTTGTCACTTATTTGAGTCTTGGCATATGACACAATTTGCTTTTTGCAGGGAATGAGGCATGGCTCTTATGATAAATTGGATGATGATGGTCTTGCACCTCCTGTAAGAGCAAAATTTAGCATGCTGCTTCTACGTTCATCTCATTGTCATACAAGATTAGTTGACTTAACCATACTTACCTGAAAATAAATTATTGTTGTCCATTAGGGAACAAGAGTTTCAGGCGAGGATGTAATCATTGGAAAGACCACACCTATTTCACAGGAGGATGCTCAGGGTCCCGCAGCACGCTGTACAAAACGTGACCATAGCATAAGCTTACGTCACAGTGAAACAGGCATCGTAGACCAAGTAAAGTCTTTTCAAATTGTTGTTACTAATAGTTTTAAGTGGAGATTATTCCACTTGTGTTTGTTATCATGTTAAATAATGTGTAAATGGATTAGGGGCCTGTGTTTGGTGATTTTTTCATTGTACTGACCATTTCTATTCGTGTGTAGGTTCTATTGACAACTAATGCTGATGGGTTGCGATTTGTGAAAGTAAGAGTACGATCTGTTCGGATTCCCCAGATAGGAGACAAGTTTAGCAGTCGGCACGGTCAAAAGGGTACTGTCGGCACGACTTACACCCAGGAAGACATGCCCTGGACCGTGGAAGGCATCACACCTGATATCATTGTGAACCCTCATGCTATTCCTTCCCGAATGACTATCGGTCAGCTTATTGAGTGTATCATGGGAAAAGTTGCAGCTCACATGGGCAAGGAAGGGGATGCTACTCCGTTTACAGATGTCACTGTAAGTTTGCAATCTCTTTTAACTTTTTTTTAATTATTTTGATTAATTAGGTATTTTCTCGAATCGTGTGAAACGCTTATACAGTTATACCTGCTTTGGAATTAGCAACGGTGGACACTACTTGCACTAGGTTTAACATTTAGAGACTATGGATGATACATTTTAGTCCTTTTGGCTTGATGTTATAGGTCGATAATATCAGCAGAGCACTTCATAAATGTGGGTATCAAATGCGTGGTTTTGAGACAATGTATAATGGGCACACAGGCAGGCGGCTTACTGCTATGATATTCTTGGGACCAACATATTACCAAAGACTGAAGCACATGGTTGACGATAAGATCCATTCACGAGGTCGGGGTCCTGTTCAGATTCTAACGAGGCAGCCCGCAGAGGGACGATCCCGTGACGCTGGTCTTCGTTTCGGAGAGATGGAAAGAGATTGCATGATTGCACACGGCGCTGCCCATTTCCTCAAGGAGAGATTGTTTGACCAAAGTGATGCATACAGAGTCCACGTTTGTGAGAGATGCGGGTTAATTGCTATCGCGAATCTAAAGAAGAGCTCATTCGAGTGCAGAGGATGCAAGAATAAAACTGATGTTGTACAGGTAACCCGTTGGTTTCCCATATTTAAAATAACAAGCGGAAGTTGGAGCTCATTTATACATTATTGCTAATTTGCTGGATATTTTGGGGTCATGATTATAATTATTATGCTTACAGGTTTATATCCCTTATGCCTGCAAACTGCTCTTCCAAGAGCTTATGGCAATGGCGATTGCTCCGAGAATGATGACAAAGGAACAGGAAAAAGACCAAAAGAAGAAAGGAGCGTGATCTAGGCGGGTCAGGTCCTGTTTTCTTTCTCTTCATTATGAAAGCAGTGGAGATTCAGATTAATTTTTTTGTAAAGTTATATTGAAACTATACTCTTCCTATAGTGTTATAATTAAAAATAAGCTAATTCTTCATACATCCGAAATTTACTATGTGCCGAATCATCCACGTTAAACTTTCAAGAACCAACAATGGGTGGACACCATGCAATACTAGAACGAGCAGCCACATCCCCCACGTGGTGTACACAATAACAGACACTCCCACCATTGAGCCTCTAGAATTAAACTTACCACAAGTGCTATGCTTCCATATGAAACAATCCTCGCTAGCTACAGCCAAAGAAACAGAAGACACAACAGCTTCCATGATAATACTTGTGTCTCATATTTAGCACAAATCAAAGACAGCCATAATGATTCATTCTGGAAGGCACACCACCATGCCCATTTGGCTACAATGCCAAGTTACGTTAGCGCAAATCCACCACTCCAAACCCATCCGCACGCTTCGGGCCACATACAATACTCCCTTGACTCTATGTAATTTGTATTTTAAATTCACATCCCCTCATAAGAAAGAGCGACTAAAATGGTTTGGAAAAAGGAGCTGGAGGATTTGGTGGCAGCTGCTGAGCAGTGGAGGCTCATGCTTTGCTCTCAAAAAGGTGAAAAACCATGTTGCTGCCCAGGATCGAACTGGGGACCTTCAGTGTGTAAGACTGACGTGATAACCACTACACCACAGCAACGACACATTCCTATTTTCGCATATTACTTTTATAGAAATGAAGAGTTCTCTCCAAGAACTCTTGACAAAATGGGTAACGCATATTAAAAAGTTTGTAGATATCTAAATTTATTATTTATTTATTTTTACTGAATTTAATTAATTTATACTCTAATCCGAATAGTAATACTCATATTTAGTTTGGATAAATAAACAAATTCATATTTAAGCTTTGTAAAAAAATAGAGATATCTAATTCATTGCTATCTATTAGTTATATTTAATCTACCTTGATCTAATGTAACTTTCATATTTATTTTTTGGAACGTTGTATGAATGTAAATGAATGACTAAAATTAATAGTAAAAAATACGAAGATTATCACATAAAAAAATAAGAAAATAATCATAGCCATTTATTTACCCTCATCTAATGATTCAAAAAATATGTAAAAATAATTAAATATTTCATAATATAAGTGGATCCTAATTCATGTACATGGAATACGAGTTAATTCGACATTAAATCAGTCAAACAAATTTCCAGTTTAAATTAAATCTCATACTAGCAATTATATTTTACTATTTGGTTGTTTTTGGCATAATTATTTATATTATAAGGTTAATTACACTAACTGTGGTCCAATTAGGGCGTTTTTATTTTGTTATTTTTTTAATATGTACACTGAATTTTTATTATAACTATAAAAAATATCACGATTACAATGTATCTAGGAAGAATAATAATGAGACTAATATACTCAACTTTTTTACAACCCAAAAACAAAGAGAAGTGAAAAATTTCTACGAAAATATGCGTACCATCAAAATTCAGAAACTCCTTGAATCTCCTTGTTTCTATCCAATCGGGAATTATAACTGATAAAAAAGAGTGGTGAATGATCCAAACTATCAGGCAGAATGTTCCGCTACCCAGGGCTGATTACATCGGCAAACAACCATCAACCGAGTGGAGATCTAACTTTCCGTGACCACTTAAAAAATCATAATCAAGAATTAGCGTCGATTACAACCTCTATGCGAGCAACGATCGACCGCTAGGGTATGTTGAATCATTCCACAAGACCAGATGAAACAAAACCACAAAAATAAAGAAAACATGTCACAAGGACAGAAGAAAACATGTGTCACAAGGACAGAAGAAAACATGTGTCACAAGGACAAAGAAAATGCGTGCCATAAAGATAGAGATTCTTATTAGAAAATAAAAAGTAAGAAAATAATAAACACCGATGATCGACAACCAATAGCTAGATGATTGTCTATTCCCGGCTAAGGTAAAAAAATTGAAGAAACTTGCAGGCGACGTAGGGTTGTTAGAGAGAGAAAATATTTTGTTATTATGTTAATTTTAAAAACTAACACCTCATCTTTTGTCTACCATTAAATGCTATTGATAAAAAATAAGGCATAAATCTAAAAAATGTCCATAACGTTTGACTAAATAGCCACTTTGGCCCTTATTTTTTTGAGCAATTTAGCCCTCAATGTTTTATTTTGGGTCAAAATAACACCTCTGCGGATGAAAACTGTCAGTCAACTGATGGTAAATGACTTGAAATGACGTGACAAACTTATATGGTAGTGCACGCTGATATGATAGTATCATATAGACAAATGTGTTGACTTGAAAAAAACGTTACATCAGTCAAAAAATAATTTTATAAAATTATATAAAATACAAAATAATTTTTCTACTGACTTATCATTCTTTCAAGTCATTTCAAACTATTTACCGTCAGTTTTCTTACAATTTTCATCCGCGGAGTGGCCATTTTGACCCAAAATGAAACGTTGAGAGTTGAATTGCTAAAAAAAAGAATAAGGGCCAAAGTGACTATTCAGTCAAACGTTGGGGGTATTTTTTAACTTTATACCAAAAATAATACTAATTAGCTGAATGAAAATTTTATAACTTTTTAAATTAAATGACAAAATTTACCCATGATAAGTATAATGACTATGGGTGTAATTTATCTTTTATTAATTTTACTTTTTATTGTGAACACTTTTTACTTAGGAGAAGTAGAATTTGTGCCTAATGAATTTTGAACCTACAACCTAGAGAAAAAAAGAGTGTTAAACGAGAGTTTTAATGGCTTACTTTAGATATTATTGACTATTAATTTTATTTATTTGAACATTTATGTGTTAAAGAAAATCATATCTTTGTTTCACATATAATCAGGTCTATCGATGGTAGTCAGAGAAACTAGAGCCATAATACGAATATTTAAAAATTTTCATCGTAAATGCACATTTATAACAAATCTAAGTTTTTATTATCTCGAATTTACATTCTCATAGAATACAACTATGAATTTAACACAAACGTAATAAATTTGTAAAACAAAAATCATATATTTGAAAAAAAAATCATAACCAAAGATATAAATGTCGACCACAAGTATTTTAATTAAGATAATTTTAACCTTTAACATTTATAATTTTTACCATTTTGGTCCTCATCATTTTTTGAGTATAAATTTGATCCTCAACCTATATTATTTTTGTCAATTTACTCATTTTTAACTTAAATGTTGATTTGACTATTAAATAATTAACGATGATGACATTAACTACACCAAGTTTAATATGTAGCGGCGTATTTCACGACGTTTTTTGAATTAAACGCCGCTAAATTTAAACATATAGAGACATTTAAGAATAAAACAAAATCAGCATTATTTTTATGGCAAAGATCTACTAATTGACCTAATATGAAAATGTAATACCTCTTTATTTAACCAAAACATTATCTTGTCTGTTTTTCAATTAAGGTACTGCAATTGTAGTTTGTAGAACCCAAACTAAAGTGGTTAAATCGAAGTCATAAGGGATGGAATGAAAAGGGTTAAAGAGGCAATCATACTTTTAAAAATTTTAAACTCTCGTATAATTTATAAATTTTCTTTAAATTTTCTTTATATTTTCTTTCAATTATCTAAATTTACACCTTTAAAATTTTATACTTACTAAATTTATAAAGATAACAAACTCTGTTTAATATTGAGATCTTTGCATGCGGCATACAAGTACAAAACATATTGATTATTCTTTAGTTCATGACATTGATTAGTTTGAATATTAATTAGTACATGAAATCGCTTAAATTATCTGCACTAGCCTAATTGACTTTTAAGCAACTAAATGTTTTCTGAGCACCCTACAAAATAAAGGTGTTTCACGATCTCAGAAAGAAGAATCACAACAATGGTCTAAGTTACATTGATTTTTTTCTAATGTCAGGGTCGCAATTGCAATCGACTTGTTTCGGTTCAGTCAATGCGAAATACACTCACATGTTACCCAAAAATTTCTCGGTTCTCGAACGACAATTAGTGATGGTTCTTGAACTTCTTTTACTAGAATTTACGAGGTTGAGAGATGACACGATTTCAAGCCCTTGTTTCCTTAGCTCACCTCCCAAACAAATCAAGATAATGTTGTAGGCGTATACGGCTTTGACGTAACCTTTTTCGGTCGTTTTTTTAAACAACGAAGACCGAATCTCGATTTCCTTCGACTGAAACAATCGACCTTTCTTTTCCTATATAATGCTTCAGTGTTTTTGCCAACTATGCATCTTTTCTGAAAAGCTCTCTCTCGCTTTTACGCCATGAGACGAAGTTAAATTTATCTATTGAAACATTCTCAAATATGTTATCGTAGTTTGATGCTCCATGAAAAGCCTTGCAATTTAATCGACCGGGTATTGACAAAATCGGTGATGGAATTTAACGCGGCATGCCTGAGAATTTCCGACAATAGAAACTGTAGTACAATGCAAAAAGTACGTGTATATATAGGAAGGGAATTAGGGATGGAAATCCTCTACCCCTTTTCGGTGCCCCTACTTATGCTCCCACACTCAAAATTAGGTTTAGGGTTTTAGGTTAGGGGTTATGGTTAGGGTTTAGGAAATTTAGGGTAGGGTGTATTTGTAGGGTATATGGTGTATGTTTTATGATTTAGAATTTAGGGTTAGGGTTTGGAATTTAATTTTGTTGTGTTTTTTAGTGTCGGGGCATAAGTAGGGGCACCAAAAAGGGACAGAGGATATTTATCCGGGAACTAGAGGCGGTGCCATTAATGGATAAAATTCGTCTGTCCCTTTTCGGTGCCCCTACTTATGCCCCGACACTAAAAACACTACAAAATTAAATTTCAAGCCCTAACCCTAAATTCTAAATCCTAAACGCTACACCCTATACCTTCAAAAATACACCCTACCCTAAATTCCCTAAACCGTAACTACAACCCCTAACCTAAAATCCTAAACCCTAAACTTAATTTTGAGCGTGAAGGCATATATATAGGCGCTAAAAAGGGGCTGAGGATTTCCATCCGCCATTAATTGATGTGGATTAGGAAAAAAATCATCAATTAGTAGGATTAAATATTTAATGCAATATTCATTTGAAGTTAATATTGGTTTGCATGTCGGTGATTTGCCTCATGTTTTTGATTGAATTTCTTTTCCTTCAAGTTTCTACTTTGCCTTTGGGCTGTTGAGGACGCAATATTGCATATTATTATTATTATTAGTATTTTTTCATCGTCAGAGTATGATTTTCTTAAAAGTAAAATTATACAAACCAATGTTATATCATGTCTCATTAAATACCCGTTTAAATTTAAATGAAAAAAAATACAAACTATAATATAAACAAGCAAAAACACCAAAACAAAGGACCAAGAACATGAAAAGCTCGGGATCAAATACGCAACTAATCAACACCAAACTCCATGCACGCACACGCGGCACCCTCCAGCCAATCAGCTTCATCCCCTAGCTCGCCCAAAGCAACCAGCACAAATGCAACACTCAGAACCATATATCAGTTCCATACTTTGCACGTATGGACGAAGCTAATATTTAAAGAGGGCAAAACATATTTTCTTTTTGCAAAAAAACAACCACATATATTAACTAAGTGCCGAAAATGGCATCGTCCAATACATCGTTCTCAATACAACTAGGAACATCAGACACAAAATAAAAAGGTTCGTTACAATCCAAAATCCAATGGGCAAGGATGTGAGCAACACGGTTTGCCTTTCGGTTGACATGAAGGACCCTAAAGTCAGGATTACAGTGTAGAAGCTGCTTTGCCTCAAGGAGGAAGATGCCAGCAATCGATCTATCATCAGCCTGGGGATCCAATCTGTTGAGAACACCAATTGAGTCACACTCGAATTGCACATTTGTCCATCCGTTGAGTGAAGACATCCTCAATCCCTCCAAGAGTGCCATGACTTCAACAAGCTCAGCAGTGAAGGTACCATGGAGAACATTTGCTTGGCCATCAATCATCAACCCAAAATGATCACGTGCAACCACTCCAATGGAGGCTTTCTCAGAATCAGCAAAGAATGCTCCATCAACATTGACTTTGTAAACACCTTCCGGAGGGCAGCTCCACCTTTCAGACCTGTTACAAGCAATTCCAACTCCAGGTAATTCCCATGATGAAAGACAATCAGTAATAAGCAATTGCACATATTCAACTACAGCTCTAGCAGGAATGAGAATCCCTTTATGAACAAGGGTATTTCTCCTATTCCAAATATTCCACAACAGCACACAGAGAAACATGAAAAGATCTGGGTTCAGGTTCCTCAAGCATAACTCTAATCACTGTCTACAGTCAAGACCATGGGAAACAGGCAACTTCCTAGAAATATCACAATGATCAAAGACCTCCCTAACTGCAGGACAGTCCCTACATGCATGCAAAATAGTTTCTCCAACAGAACCACAATAAGGACACAAACCAGGACCAATTCGGGCTGCAGCCAATTTCTCCCCAGAAGGAAGAGCATTAAAGCAAAACCTCCAAATGAAAATTTTAATTTTTGGAAGTGTGTTCATCTTTTACAGGGATTTCCATAGAGGTGAAAGGTCTCTCTCTACATTCCTATTCCTCTGAATCCAATCATAGGCAGATATGGTTGAGTAAGACCCTGAGGAGTGATGGTCCCATTGAAAAACATCTTCATGCACATGGGAAATAGGGCATCTTAAAATTGACTCAGCATCTGCTCCTGAGAGAACATTCCTGACTTTTACTTCATCCCACTTAGGCTCTCTAGTAACCATGAACTCTCCACAAGTGACAGGGTGAATTGCACCATCCAAGTAAGAGTTCTGCAGCTCCACAACCTTATCCCTACCCCATCTATTTTGGAACATAAGGAACTGACTGTCAACACCAACTCTAATGTGAAACTGGTCCCTCAAAATTTCTTTAGCTTTAAAAACACATCTCCACATGAAAGAAGGTTTATCATGAGGTTTTGCATTGAGAACATCTCCATCAGGGAAGTATTTAGCTGAGAGAACTTTGAAGCAAAGAGAGTTCTTGTTGACTATTAATCTCCAAATCTGCTTACCAAGAAGAGCCAAATTAAACACTCTCAAATCCTTGAGCCTAATGCCACCATATCTTTTTGGTCTACAAAGCTTACCCCATGCTACATGTGTCCAACCTCTGCTGCCTGCCTTACCTGACCACCAAAAATTCCTCATTGAAGAGATAATGGGATCTATAATGCAGTCTGGTAAAAGGAAACATCCCATAGCATAGGTGGTAAGAGCTTGTGCCACTGAATTTAACAAAACCCATCTTCCACCAAAAGAAAGCAGATTCTTAGTCCATCCACCAATTCTTTTATCCACATTTTTAAACAGGAAACATAAGGAATATGTCTTGTTCTTCCCAACAATCAAGGGCAGCCCTAGGTACAGTCCCATGTCAATCTCTTCTCTCATTTCAAGAACACCCTTCAAGGCAGCTTTGTGCTCATCTTTCATCCCATTATTGAAATAAATGTAGGATTTGTCCAGGTTGACTTTTTGCCCAGAAGCAGTTTCATACATCCCCAGGATTTCCCTCACTCTAGTGGCCTCATCCACTGAATTTCATATGAAAAGCAAACAATCATCTGCATACAAAAGGTGGTTTACACGAGGGCCATGCATACTGATTTTTAAGCCCTTATTTTTTCCTAGAGACTGTTCCTTCAGAAGCAAGGCAGACAAGCCTTGTGCAGCAAGTAAAAACAAGTAAGGGGATAAAGGATCTCCTTGCCTCAGCCCTCTCCCTGGATTAAACTCTTCTGAAAACTTTCCATTGATTCTAAGACAAAATTTAACAGTAGTAACACACCTCATGATCAGATCAACCCATTTACTATCAAAGCCCATTTTAAGCATAATGTCCTAGATGAAACCCCACTCAACCCTATCATATGTTTTTTCCATGTCAAGTTTAACAGCTGCCCCCTTGTTTGAACCACATCTAACTCCTTTAAAAAAATGAAGCATCTCATGTGCTATAAAGACATTATCAGAGATTAATCTATCTTTCACAAAAGCACTTTGGTTCTCAGAGATGCAAAAGGGAATAACAGGTTTAAGTCTATTAACCAAGACCTTAGAAACAGTTTTGTACACAACAGTGCAAAGACTAATAGGTCTAAACTGTTTGATATGGTTAGGGTTATCTACTTTAGGGATTAGAACAATCACATTTCTATTTATATCACAGATATCAGCTTTCCCATTTAGCAAATCAAGACACAGTTGAATAAATTCAGGGCCAACAATATTCCAGAATTTGCGAAAGAAGGATGAGGGAAAGCCATCAATACCTGGGGCTTTGGAGGGGTGTATAGAAAGAAAAGCAGCTCTGACTTCCTCAGCAGTGAACTCTGAATATAAGCCAGCATTCATGTCTGGTGTGACACATTTCTCCACACAATTGAGGACAGGTTCTGAAGACGATTCACCATTGGAATGGAAAAGATTAACAAAGAAACTTCTAGCCAGCTCAAACACCTTCCCTTCATCTGACTGAACCACCCCATGTTCATCCTCCAAGCCTTTTATCTAGTTTTTCTTTTTTCCTTCCTCTTGCCCTGGCATGAAATAAACCTGTGTTCCTATCCCCCTATTTCATCCATTGGACCCTCGACCTTTGTTTCCAGAAGACCTCTTCTCTATCCATCAGCAGTTTCAGCTCCTTTTTTGAAGCAGTCAGTTCCCTAGCTGAATCCTCAGAGGTAGTTTCATTTAGCAGCTTCTCAATCTTTTCTAGGAGGAAATTCTTCCTTTTTACTGCCAAGGATTTTTTGTGTTTCTGCCAACCATAAAGCTTGTCACCAATGGCCTTTAATTTGTTCACAGTGGAGGAGTTTGAAGCAGTCCAACATTCCTTAACAGTTTCAAGGCAAGCTTCATCTTCTGCCCAACAGTTCTCGAACCTGAATTGGTCCACAAGTCTTTTCCCTCTTCCAGTGCAAGACTCAGTATCCAACAGGAGATAATGGTGATCGGAGAAGGGGGAATGTATAGATTGTACTTGTCCTCTACCATGAAGCTGGATCCAAGCAATACTGGCTACAATCCTGTCCAATCTCTCCTTCACAAGGTTTTCAGCATTGGTTCCACTATGCCATGTAAACCAACCAATATCTGGCTTAATATCCCATAAACCATTCCTAAGCAAGGCATCCCTAAAATCCTCCATCTCCACCCTAGGCTTTCTTCTGCCCCCTTCCTTCTCAGATAGGTCAAGAATGTCATTTAGGTCACCTCCAAGTAACCAAGGTAAATCAGACTTTGTTTTAAGCACATCCAACAGGTCCCAATCTTCTTTCTTTTTCGATCTATGACAGGTTCCATACATCCCAGTAAACCTAAAGCAAATTCCATCTTTCGAGATCTCTGCATCTATATGGGATTTTGAGTAGGATAACAAAGAAACCTGAGTATCCTATGTCCACAGTAGCGTCAAACCAAGGCCATCTTCATTTCTTTCAACAACCAGATTACCGGACATATTAATCCTTCTCCTTACATCCTCAACTTTCCTTTTATTAAGTCTCGTATCACAAAAAAACACCACACTAGGGGACTTAGAAGCCACAAGTTGCTTCAGAAATTGAACTGTCCCAGGGTTCCCAAGCCCTTGGCAGTTCCAAACTAGGATTTTCATGGCTCTCGGTGGGGCTGAGCATCAGCCTCCACCGTTGGTTCAAGAGTTTTCAGGGGTGAAAGAGCTTCAACACCAACTTCCACAGTGTTGAAGACTGCTGCAGACATAGACCTTGTCTTCTTAGGTCCTATCTGATTACTAACTTCAAACTTGCCTTGCAAGACTCTCTTAGAGCTTCTATTTTTTGTTGCCGAGACTATAACATTTCTTCCTCTGGCAGAGATGTTGCTCACAACTATAGCATTTTCATCCACCACTTCATTTGCCTTTTTAAATCTGCCAATGTTCAAACCACCATTCGAGAAGTGAACTAAACCAGGCTTTGGGGCCCCTTGAGTCACACTCCTAGACTTAAATACAACTCTTAACCAATCCCCATACTGAAGTTGTTCATTCTTCCAGTTCTCAGGTAAACTAGGACATAGCTCAAGAACATGTCCTATAATCCCACACCAAAAGCAGAATTTTGGCAACCTTTCGTACTTGGCCCAGCATACCCTAGGAGATCCATCACACTTTCTCCCAAACATCACACATCTGCGCAGGGGTTTTGTAATATCAATCTCCACTCTCACTCTCATGTACTGACCCAATCTCCCCTCCCCTTTCCTAAAATCGGCCATTAAACATTCCCTGAACTTGCTCCCCAAAGATTTGCCAATTTCCACAGTCATTCCCACAAGAGGTAAGTCATATATATGAACCCAAATAGGTAGCACAGAAAAATTGTACTCTGAGGGGCTGAGCTTACCGTCAAAGGGTTGTAATGCCAGCAATTCACCATTGAAGGTCTAGGGGACGCGTTCCAGGACAAAGTCTTTGTCCTCCAGCTTCTGAAACTTGAAGAGAAACAGGTTTGGTCCCAGCTCTGAAGCATCTTCCAGAGGCTGGCTCTTCCAGACAGCAAAGAAAACTCTAATGAGCATACCTCCATCAACAATAGCAGGTGATACCAAACGTCCAACAAGCCATTTATCAGAACCAGGGACCTCCTTTTTTAGCAACATTTCTGAATCATCCATATCCTGCATTTCTTCCTCAGAAAACTTCAGATCACTCATAAGTCTAGCTACTTCATCCTCCATTGAAGTCGACATCTTCTCCAATAGAAACGAAACCCAAATAAACACTGAGATCTCCTTTTCGAAAAACCCCTCACAATACCAGAGAAACGGCTCAAAAAAGTCTATCTCCCTTCTGCAAATGGTCTTTAGAGAACAACACAAAACCCTGGTCTCGACCAGGGAGTAAAATTCAGGAAAATCCCAAAGTAACCTCCCCCTGTAGAAGGAAATATTAATCGAAAAGGGGTAAAAGAGACAAAACCCTTATTTAATGAAACGGTGCGTTGCACTATCCAGAAAAAATTCACGAGCTTTGAGAGAGCCGTTAGAGACACGAGCCCCACCTTTGTGACAGCACAGAAATGTTCCCCGACATTCCCTCTGCACACAATTATTTCTGCGCCCCCTGATGTTTGGCGCCACAAAACCTGACACGCCCTACCTCGTACATCCCATCCTGCTGCGCACTCACGAGACCATCCATACACGTGAAAATTCTGCATCATCTTCTTCACATTAAAAATATGCATAACGTCGAACACCTTCCGGACAGAAAAACTATAAAATTTCCGGTGAACCTCATTTTCCTCCGATCTACCCCAGAACTCTTCCCCTCTAATATCAAAGCACAAACCTGACCAGAAATCAACAAAACAACTGTCTTCCGTCACCATAACATCAAACATCTTCCAGACTGGAGAACCATAAACTTCCCGGCGAAATCCAGATTCCACCGATCCATCACGAGAAGCTTCCCTCCTTAGAGCGAACCTCAAGTGTAACCATTGATTAACAAGATAGCCATCATCTATAACCATAACCAGCAAATCCAACCCTTTGTCGGAGACTACATTTCTGAAACCCTCATCGGAGACCTTAACCCTGATAAAACTCATCCAAAATAGACCCAACCTCAACTCCATTCCATTCCATGGTGAAACAACCTCGCGACCAGTCATGCAAAAGAAAAAATAGTGGAGTAAACGAATAACACCGGCCATTAGCGCCGGACTTACCTTCATCGTCCCAATCCTGACTGCCAAGGCGACATGGGTGCCTAAGGCCACCAACAGACCTATCTAGACTCGTCAAACCCCGGCTGGACAGAGACCGGACCACCATCGGAGCAAGCGTCGTACGGAGACACGAAAAAAGAAACCTCACCGGAACACTCAAACGGAAAACCTAAGCGAAAAATTGAGAGAGAATTTTCGCATTGTACGGACGCTCCCTTGCTCCCAGTCGAGGGCAAAACATAAATGTTTGAAAGTGACGGGGACAAATTTAAAAATAAATTAATTTGTAAAGAAATTTATATAAAAGAAGTTGAAAAAATATTCTTGGGGTGGGGTCAATTGCCCCTCCCCACCCCATGTACCTTCGTCACTGCTTGCACGGCAGAAGTTCCATCAACTCCACTCTTAGCTAATACATCTGCAAAATTATTTGCTTCACAAAAAATATTAAAAAAACAAATACTATATGCCTCATCAATTCGCGAGAAATACTCCCATAGTCGTTAAGGATGACGCTCGCGATGTAACACCCCCATAATACGACCACAAGTGAGTCAGATTCAACCATAATAGGCTGCTCTTGTCACCAAATAGATCGCACCACATGTCTAAAGGAAAGTCAATGGCTTGGAGTTCCACCTCATAAGAATCCATCACACTCTAAGGGCAGGAAAATATAGCCAAAACATGACCATCCGAATCACGAAGAACACCTCACAACCTGTCGGCCCCGATTTACTATGTGCCGAATCATCCATGTTAAACTTTCAAGAACCGACAATGGGTGGACACCATGTAAAACTAGAACGAGCAGCCACATCCCCCACGTGGTGTACACAATAACAGACACTCCCACCATTGAGCCTCTAGAATTAGACTTACCACAAGTGCTATGCTTCCATATGAAACAATCCTCGCTAGCTACAACCAAAGAAACAGAAGACACAACAGCTTTGAGCTCACGCACCTGGCAAATTTTGAACAGCCGCAAGTCAACCGTCGCTAATTTATTACTCGCCACCCGAAACAGTCGCATAAATAATACACACAGTGCATCATCCGAAGTCCGAACACCACAAGTCGTGCCAAAAAAAGCACCACCTTACTACCAGTCCCAATCAACCACCGAAAGTGATGCATATTCATAAAACGTTGCACGCACTCGTCTTCTTGAACTTCAATAATTTGACGTCAAACCGCAGACATATGTCGATGACCACTAGAATTCATCTTCCATGATAATACTAGTGTCACATATTTAGGACAAATCAAAGACCGCCATAATGATTCATTCTCGAAGGCATACCGCCATGCCCATTTGGCTAGGAATGCCAAGTTACGTAAGCGCAAATCCACCACTCCCAACCCACCCGCACGCTTCGGGCCACATACAATACTCCCTTGACTCTATGTCATTTGCATTTTAAATTCACCCCCCCCCCCTAAGAAAGAGCGACTAATCCGATCCAATTGACGTAACACCCCTTTAGGAATTGCAAACACGCCCCTGTAATAAAGGGGCAGCGAAGAAAGAACCGAACTGGTTTGTAAAATATTGGAACAAGAGAAGTAAAAATGAAATGGTTGAGATGATTACAAACAAATTGAATAAATGAGTGTTGGAATCCATTTCTATGAAATGAAATCTGGAGCATATCTGAAGAGTACGCCTGCAAAGTGCAAACCAAAAACTAAAATGGTTTGGAAAAAGGAGCTGGAGGATTTGGTAGCAGCTGCTGAGCAGTGGAGGCAAAAGCTTTGCTCTCTAAAGAAGAGAACACCATGTTGCTTCCCAGGATCGAACTGGGGACCTTCAGTGTGTAAGACTAACGTGATAACCACTACACCACAGCAACAGCACGTTCCCAATTTCGCATATTAGTTTTATAGAAATAAAGAGTTCTCTCCAAGAACTATTGACAAAATTGGATCACGCTTATTAAAAAGTTTGTAGATATCTAAATTTATTATTTATTTATTTATTTATATTGAATTTAATTAATTTAGACTCTAATCCGAATAGTAATACTCATACGTAGTTTGGATAAATAAACAATTCATATTTAAACTTTGTAAAAAATTTAGAGATATCTAATTCATTGCTATCTATTAGTTAAATCTTATCTATCTTGATCCAATGTAACTTTTATATTTATTTTTTGGACCGCTGAGTGAATGTAAATGGATGACTGAAATTAACACTAGAAAATAAGAAGATTATCACATAAAAAATATACAAATATTTAAAAATTTTCATCGTAGATGCACATTTTAACAAATCTAAGTTTTTATTATCTCGAATTTACATTCTCATAGAATACAACTATGCATTTAACACAAACGTAATAAATTTGTAAAACAAAAATCATATATTTGAAAAAAAATCATAACCAAAGGTATAAATGTCGACCACAAATATTCTAATTCCATAAAGATAATTTTAACCCTTAATATTTGTAAGTTTTATCATTTTGGTCCTCATTATTTTTTGAGTATAAATTTGATCGTCAACCTATACTATTTTTTGTTAATTTACTATTTTTTAACTTAAATGTTGATTAGAATATTAAATAATTAACAGTATGACATGACATATACATATAAAATACATTTAAATGACACGTCTTTAACCTATTACATCTTTACATGTAAAATATAATTTCAATTTAATAAAATTTATATGAGAAATACAAAAACTACTTTTTAATGTAAACCCGGTTGAACCTTTATTAAAATAAAGAAATACAAAAGGTTTAAATATACATTTGGTACCCGAACTATACACCTTCTCTCACGTTGGTACCTAAAGAAATTTTGCTCCCAAGTTGGTACATGAATTAAGCATATTCTCCCAAATTGGTATCTAAAGAATTTTTACTCCCAAGTTGGTACTTGAACTATGCACTTTCTCTCAAGTTGATACCAAACTTATACATTCTATCAATTTGATCATAATTCAAAATAATTCAATAAATTTAACCCTTTATATTTAGAAATCTTATCAATTTACTCTTTGTTATGTTCTTAAATTGTTTGTTTTTCTCCTGTAAATGTTTATATCACTTTACTAGTATAAAATTTTTAATAGTAACTTGATGTTATTTTATGGTAGAATGCAGTTATCTCATTGTTTTTTGATCTGTTAGGCTTGTTTAATTTGAAAGTATCATAAAAAATGACTAAATTGATGGTATTTTTAAATACACATGGATAAATTTATTGAGTTATTTCGAATTAGGGCCAAATTGATAGAATGCATAAGTTTTGGGACTAAGTATGTTAATAAAAGTATTAGAATAGTTGATGGAATTAAAGTTTGGGTCTCAAAATGGGAGGAAAAATTCTTTAGGTGTCAACTTGGGAGAAAATGTTTAGTTCAAGTACTAATTTGGGAGTAAAAATTCTTTAGACACCAACTTGGGAGAAAAGATATAATTCAACTTGGGAAAAAATTCTTTATAAAAAAATTGTATTTTTTATTAATTATCTAAATTTGCACCCTTAAAATTTTGTAATTTTGTACATGCTAAATTTATAAAGAAAACATATTCTGTTTAATAATGAGATCTTTGCATGCGGCACACAAGTACAAAACATATTGATTATCCTTTAGTTCATGATATTCACTTACAATCACATCCTTCTTTAATATTTTTCTTCATGATAAACTTTGTTACATTCTCAATTATGCAGTCTAAAATGAGATTAATAAGTTCGAGTATTAATTAGTATAGGAAATCGCTTAGATTACATGCACTAGGCTAATTGACTTTTAAGCAACTAAATATTTCCTAAGCACCCTACAAAATAAAGTTGCTCCACGATCCCAGAAACAAGAATCTCAACAATGGACTAAGTCATTGCTTGTTTCCCAAGCTTTGTCTTCTGAAGAACTCGAACACATTGATTTCTTCCTAATGTCAGGGTCACAATTGCAATTGACTTGTTTCGGTTCAACCAATGCGAAATACACCCACATGTTACTAAAAAATCTCTCGGTTTTCGAACGTCAATTAGTGATGGTTCTTGAACTTCTTTTACTAGAATTCACGAGGTTGAGAGATGACACTATTTCAAGCCCTTGTTCCCTGAGCTGACCCCAAACAAATCAAGATAATTTTGTAGGCGTATACGGCTTCGACGTGACCTTTTTCGGTCGCTTTTTTCAAACAATGAAGACCAAATTTTGGTTTCCTTCGACTAAAACAATCGACCATTCCTTTCCTATATAATGCTTCAGTGTTCTTGATAGCTATGCATCTTTTCTAAAAAACTCTCTCGCTTTTACGCCATGAGACGAAGTTAAATTTATTTATTGAAACATTCTCGAATATGTTATCGTAGTTTGATGCTCCATGAAAAGCCTTGCAACTTAATCAAGTATTAACAAAATCGGTGATGAAATTCGACGTGGCATGCCTGAGAATTTCCGACAATAGATATTTCGAAAGAGATCTTACGATGTTGTTGGTGATCTTCGTGGTCATGTTTTTGTTTGAGATCATGAAGAAATTGTCGTACAATGCAAAAAGTACGTGTATATATAGGAAGGGAACTAGAGGTAGTGCCATTAATTGACGTGGATTAGGAAAACAAAATCACAAATTAGTAGGATTAAATATTTAATGTGGTAAAGCAAACTCCTCCCAGCTCAACTTAGAAATTGCAGTATGCACTCTCAAGGATGTTGAATCTTCAACAGTAGAAGTCATTCTCGTCCTAGCTGCGATCCTTGCCTTACCAGTTTGCTGAGTGGTTTGAGTCACTGCTTTGTTGTTTTCGTTGTTTTAGTGTTTCTCGTTTTGAGCTACACTTACCTCATTGCCCTTTAAATACCGTCGACACCAAGTTATTTGTCCCCTCAAAAAGGTCATTAATCTTCTCTTTACTTACAACCAACTACCACTCCAAAAACACCTTTTCATCTTTACTGTGGCATTAATGTCCCCACAAGACATGAAATGTTTAAATGCTGTCTCGAATCAAACACACCAACTTTTGTCATCTATAGAGAGCAAGGAAAGTGACGTCCTTGAATCCTTGGATTTAAATGAAGATGGTGAAGTTAACTTTGCAATTAAGAACCAAGCACTCGTAGGAAAGATCATTTCTCACTCTGCTGCGAAACACTTCACTTTGAACGTAATTCTCAGGAAATCATGGAAATGTCCTGACTTGGAATGCCACGACTTGGGAAACAACATCTTCCTCTTAGTTTTCCAATCCCCGGAAGACAGACTCCGGATCCTTGGGAACAGACCATGGGCGGTCCAGGACCATCTTCTTATCCTCAAAGAGTGGCTTCCAGAGGTGGCATTCGAGGAACTTGACTTCTCCTTGGAAGAGTTTTGGATTCAAATCCATAATCTTCCCTTAACTCTTATCACTCAAGAAAACATTAAGAAGATAGGGAACCTATTCCCTAAGTGTTTTGGATCCAATTTCGATGGAAAGAGTAAGGTCAAATGGGATGGCCAACTCAATTTGAGAGTTGCTGTCAGAGTAGAAGATCCCCTGAGAACGGGAATCATGCTTAACAGACAAAATTACAAGCCGGTTGAAGTGTCTTTCAAGTACGAACGCCTGCCCAAATTCTGTTACAAATGCGGTAGAATCAGCCATGGCGAAAAAGAATGCTGGCACGACACTAGGCTCTTCAAGAATTCTGGAATATTTGGTCCCTGGCAAAGAGCATCGCCAACCTGGTAGAAAAAATCAAAGAGATTGTCGAATCAACATCGCCAGAACAATACATCAGGTAGCACTTCCCGGCACACTTCTACGCTGGATGCGAAAAGCAACAGAGACAGCCTTGCGAACCATGGCATCAAATCCAAGGATACCTCGTTTACTCCCCCGAGGGTACGAGGTTATCAAAACCTATGAGGAAAGAAATTTCTTCTCCAACTAAGCAAGTAATTGCCGAAAAAGGTAAGAAAGGAAACGAGATTGTTTCCTCTAATGGCAAGTCTATAGTTGACTTTCAGAACTCTACTGTCAACGATGATGATCTAACACCTACGGAGACTAAGGAGATTGAGGAAACAACAAGTGACACCTTAGTCCAGTCCATTCCAATGTGTTCTCAACCAGACGAAATCCTAAGCAATATGATTATCGAAGGGGTAGGCAACTTAGATGTGTCGAACAAGCAAAAAAGGAAAAGGGATGAGGCACAAGAAGATTCGTTCTTCGTTGCGAAAAGAAGAGAGATCCGGAACTACATCGATGATGGAAATTTCCAAACATCACCAGGTAATTGGGGAGCTAACAGCTTTAGTGCGGTTGCAAATGAAGACGCGCTGAAAATCACCTTATTCCCAAGCTCCTTTACCAATGCCTCTCCCATCATCAACAACATCGAAAGACAAAGAAAAGGTTACTCTTGTGGATCAAATCGCCTCACGCTGATCAAACAGGCAGCAAGAAGGAAGCATGCCATGGAAAAGACAAGGGTAATGCTTGATCGTGTGGGCATTGTTGAATTGAGGATTGACCCTTTTGGGAAGAAAATTACAAAAATGGCGCCCATGTTCGTCGACAGCAATTGCCCATTCAATGAAGAAATAATGTTAAGTGACGAGGAAGCCTCTACCACACCGGAACTGGTCATGCCCCTAGACGAATCAGGCTACATCCTTTCTGGTCAAGCGGATAGTTCCCTTGGGGGCTATCCATAGATGCCATGAATCTATTCTGCAACACCTCTTTCATAGGGAAGGTGTTGAAGAGGGTAGCGTTATTCTAATCTTCCCCTAGGATCATATGGTGCTGTCGATGTCCTGCTGATCTAAGGTCTTTAAGTCTTAAGCTCGTGTCTCCCTGTTGGTTCAGTTCAAAGTACAAGACATTGACGGTTGCTGGTGTCTCCTTTCTCGCGATTCATTTTCTGATGCATGGTCTGATGTTCTCCCCGTCCGAGTTGACAAGACCCTCGTCGGACGACGAGGGAGCCTGCCTTTGGATGGAGCTCTCATTAGGATTACGGGATAGTGTCCACAGTCCAGTTTCGGAAAAGGCGAGATGTTGTCTTTTTTTTTTCAAGTTGTCTTTCTTTTTGTATGAGATGATCCCGTCTCTAGGATTCATCCATGTCGTGGCCTTTTCCTTTGTTGGCTGTTTGCCCCTTGTTTGTGCGTGTTTTGCCAACTTTTTTGTTGTTTCTGGTAGTTTGCTCGGTCTAGGGAGTTCTTCAGCTCTCCATGTTTGTGGTTGCATGCTTGTGAATGCCATTTTGATTGGCTCTCGTATGTTTTGGAGGCTGTATTCCTCTTGCTTTGTTTAATGCAGTTAGCTTTCATCTTTGACCAAAAAAAGATTAATTATTTATTGCAATATTCATTTGAAGTTAATAATGGTTTGCATATCGGTGATTTGCCCTCAGTTTGATTCCTGTTTTTGATTGAATTTCTTTTCCTTCAAGTTTCTACCTTGCCTTTGGGGTGTTGAGGACGCAATATTGCATTTTATTATTATTAGTATTTTTTTTATCGTTGGAGTATGATTTTCTTAAAAGTAAAATCATACAAACCAATGTTATAGCATGTCTCATTAAATACCCGTTTAAATTTAAATGAAAAAAATACACACTATAATATAAACAAGCAAAAACACCAAAACAAAGGACCAAGAGCATGAAGCTCAGGATCAAACACACAGCTAATCAACACTAAACTACATGCATGCACACACGGCACCCTCCAGCCAATCAGCTTCATCCCCTAGCTCGCCCAAAGCAACAAGCACAAATGCAACACTCAGAACCATGTAATACTAGAACGAGCAGCCACATCCCCTACGTGGTGTACACAATAACAGACACTCCCACCATTGAGCCTCTAGAATTAAACTTACCACAAGTGCTATGCTTCCAATATGAAACAATCCTCACTAGCTACAGCCAAAGAAACAGAAGACACAACAGCTTTGAGCTCACGCACCTGGCAAATTTTGAACAGCCACAAGTCAACCGTCGCTAATTTATTACTCGCCACCCGAAACAGTCGCAGAAATAATACACACAGTGCATCATCCGAAGTCCGAACACCACAAGTCGTGTCAAAAAAAGCACCACCTTACTACCAGTCCCAATCAACCACCGAAAGTGATGCATATTCATAAAACGTTGCACGCACTCGTCTTCTTGAACTTCAATAATTTGACGTCAAACCGCAGACATATGTCGATGACCACTCGAATTCATCTTCCATGATAATACTAGTGTCACATATTTAGGACAAATCAAAGACCGCCATAATGATTCATTCTCGAAGGCATACCGCCATGCCCATTTGGCTAGGAATGCCAAGTTACGTAAGCGCAAATCCACCACTCCCAACCCACCCGCACGCTTCGGGCCACATACAATACTCCCTTGACTCTATGTCATTTGCATTTTAAATTCACCCCCCCCCCCCTAAGAAAGAGCGACTAATCCGATCCAATTGACGTAACACCCCTTTAGGAATTGCAAACACGCCCCTGTAATAAAGGGGCAGCGAAGAAAGAACCGAACTGGTTTGTAAAATATTGGAACAAGAGAAGTAAAAATGAAATGGTTGAGATGATTACAAACAAATTGAATAAATGAGTGTTGGAATCCATTTCTATGAAATGAAATCTGGAGCATATCTGAAGAGTACGCCTGCAAAGTGCAAACCAAAAACTAAAATGGTTTGGAAAAAGGAGCTGGAGGATTTGGTAGCAGCTGCTGAGCAGTGGAGGCAAAAGCTTTGCTCTCTAAAGAAGAGAACACCATGTTGCTTCCCAGGATCGAACTGGGGACCTTCAGTGTGTAAGACTAACGTGATAACCACTACACCACAGCAACAGCACGTTCCCAATTTCGCATATTAGTTTTATAGAAATAAAGAGTTCTCTCCAAGAACTATTGACAAAATTGGATAACGCTTATTAAAAAGTTTGTAGATATCTAAATTTATTATTTATTTATTTTTACTGAATTTAATTAATTTAGACTCTAATCCGAATAGTAATACTCATATGTAGTTTGGATAAATAAACAAATTCATATTTAAGCTTTGTAAAAAAAATTAGAGATATCTAATTCATTGCTATCTATTAGTTAAATCTTATCTATCTTGATCCAATGTAACTTTCATATTTATTTTTAGACCGTTGAATAAATGTAAATGGATGACTGAAATTAACACTAAAAAATAAAAAGATTATCACATAAAAATAAAAAAATAATCTTAGCCATTTATTTACTCACATCTAATAGTTCAAAAAATATATAAAAATAATTAAATATTACTCAATGTAAGTGGATCCTAACTCATGTACATGGAGTACTAGTTAATTCAACATTAAATCAGTCAAACAAATTTCCAGTTAAATTTTTTTGATGAAAAGATGTAATTTTATAGATGCATAATCATACACCAAAGTTGTTAAGTACGTACTTCATTAAAAACCTCCCTAATTTAAATGGAGGAAAAGATTACACATGCTAACAATCAAGTTCTATACACCTCAACGCATAGCCAAAACATCTGTAACACTGGAGTTGGGGGAGAAAACCACACATGTAAGTCCATGTTGGCCACGTCCACTAATTTGACTAATGCATCCGCCACTTGGTTTCCTGCTCGACCAATATGTTGAATGCGAACCATCTATTGTCTTTCACGTAGATCAACAAAATAATTAAACTAAGTATATCACGCTAGAAAGCGTGACTCAATCCGAAAGATTTCCACAACTTCCAAATTATTATTCTCAAGAATAATCAAACGATAACCTGCCCGCAATTATATCATAAGGTAAATTCGTCCAATTAGGGCATTTTTATTTTGTTATTATGTTAATTTTAAAAATTAACACCTCATCTTTTGTCTACCATTAAATACTATTGATAAAAAATAAAGGCATGATCAAGCGTCGATAACCGGTTGGTTAGAGTTGTCACTTGCTCTCTTTCTCTTCTTCTTCTTTATGTTTCGAGTTTATGACCCAGCAGGAGCATTCCTTCCTCTAGGGTATCTCCCTCCCTCATCTAGGTAGAAGTAGAAGTAGTATTTGTCAAAAAAAATGAAGGCATAAAACTAAAAAATGTCCATAACGTTTAACTGAATAGTCACTTTGACCCTTATTATTTTTCGGAGCAATTCAGCTCTCAACATTTTATTAATTTTATCGTCAGTTTTCTAACAATTTTCATCCGCGGAATGGTCATTTTGACCCAAAATAAAACATTGAGAGTTGAGTTGTTTCAAAAAAAAATATTAAAGTAACTATTTATTCAAACGTTAGAGGTATTTTTTGACTTTATACCAAAAATAAAACTCATTAATTTAATGAAAAATTTATAACTTTTTAAATTAGATGACAAAATTTACCCATGATAAGTATAACGACCATGGGTGTAGTTTATCTTTTATTAATTTTACTTTTTCTTGTGAATAATTTTCACTTAAGAGAAGGAAAATTTACGCCTAATGAGTTTTGAACCCATAATTTAAGAGAGAAAAAAAGTGTCAATCGAAAATTTTAACCACTCACTTTAGAAATTGTTAACAGTTAATTTTACTTATTTAAACATTTATATGTTAAAAATTATATATTTATTTCACATATAATCAGGTCTACCGATTATAGTCAGAGAAACTAGAGTTATAATAAAAAATGATACAAATATTTAAGAATTTTCATCGTAGAAGCACATTTATAACAAATCCAAGTTTTTATTATCTCGAATTTAAATTCTCATAGAATACAATTATGCATTTAACACAAACGTAACAAATTTGTAAAACAAAAATCATATATTTGAAAAAAAAATCATAACCAAAGATATAAATGTCGACCACAAATATTTTAATTCTATAAAGATAATTTTAACCCTTAACGTTTGTAATTTTTATCATTTTGGTCCTCATTATTTTTTGAATATAAATTTGATCCTCAACCTATATTATTTTTTTGTTAATTTACTCATTTTTTAAACTTAAATGTTAATTAAAATATTAAATAATTAACGGTAATGACATGGCATATACATATAAAATACATTTAAATGACACGGCTTTAACCTATTATATCTTTACATGTAAAATATAATTTCAGTTTAATAAAATTTATATGAGAAATACAAAAACTATTTTTTAATGTAAACCCGGTTGAACCTTTATTAAAATAAAGAAATACAAAAATAATTAAAATTGAAAAAAGAAACTTGAGTTATTGTTTATTGCTTCACCCTCTTCCTCAGCTTCATCCTTACTTCAAACCGTTCTTTTAATGGTGTCTATTTGAAAATTAGAAACCAGAACATACTTGACTACCTTACGATATATTCGGTTAACAACTTTTTATAACTTAAAAATATGTTTTTTTTTGTCCTAGACATCTCTTTGCATTGAACCTCAATTGATTTGTTTCCTAAATTCTAGGTTATACAAAAATAGAATTTGACTATGGTGTTTGTTATCCAGTGGGATGATTATTTGTTTTTGACAATTGAAAGTTAAGATTAAGTGTTTGTGTTTTCATCTTGCCTTACCAAACATGCCAGGGTTAAATAACTAATTACTAAACGTGGCTAAGGTTAAATAACTAAAAAAACTAATGTAATTCGTTAGTCAAATCAGTTAATACAATTTATTATCAGTTAATATAATTCACTATTAGTTATTAGGGATATAAAAAGCTGATTCGACCCGAAAATTCGACTGAAACCTGTTCGAGTCAGAATTTATTTTGACCCGAGAAAGTGATGACCCAAAATCGATTTGTAACCGACTGTTGTTGACCCGAACCCGAATTGAACCTATACTACAGTAACCGAACTCGACCTGCACCCGACTGATACGAACCCGAACCCGAATCTGAGACTAACCTGGCAAACAACTGATATAACCCAATTGAAATGACCTGAGATCTGATTTACTCGACATGTTTTGAACCCGACCTATTAATTGACTCGACTTGTTTTGAACCGACATGTTGTTGACCTAAACTGATATTGACCTGGCTTGATATTTACCTGACCTATAATTGAGGAAGTCTATGATTTGATGATTTCCAAGAGAAAAATAAAGTATTTAAAAAATTATGAAGTTATTATATTATAGTGTGAAAAATTAATTTTTCACCATAAAAATGAAACTATGGTTTCGGCTGAGTTTATAAGGGTACATTTATTGTATAGGTTATTGAAATTTAAATTAATAAATTTATTGTAATTTTGATTAATAATTATAATGTATTTAATTAATATTTAATTAAAAACCATAATTTAAATTAATATTCAAATTAATATTTAATTAATTCAATGTATTTAAATTAATATTCAAATTATTGTAATTTTAATTATAATGTATTTAATTAAAATTAAAAATAAAATTTATGTGAGTTATGAGATTAGTTTAGGGGTTTGGGGTTTGGAGATTAGGCCTGCAATTTAATTGTTATTATTTGTAAGATTTAGAGATTGAGGTTTGATTGTATGGGTTATAGGTTTCAAGTTGAGTGTTTGGAGTTATGGGATTAGTTTAGGGATTAGGAGATTAAGCTTGTACTTTAATTATTAGTGTTTGTAAGATTTAGGATTGAGGTTTAGGGTTTAGGGGTATATGTTTCAAGTTAAATGTTTGGGGTTATGAGATTAGTTTAGGGATTATGGGTTTAGGTGATTAGGCTTACACTTTAATTATTAGTGATTGTAAGATTTAGGGTTCATGTTTGGGGTTTAGGGGTATATTTTTGTTCATATTAGTCCTGAAATTTTTAATAGAAATTGACCCCTATTTATTTTAAATTTTTGTAATCTAGTCCAATGTTTTTAATATGATATATTTTTGTTTATTTCAGTCCCTAAAACTTTGCTTTTAGCCAAAATTGACCTATATATATTTTTATTTTTGGTAATTTAGTCGAATAATATTTTTGTTTATTCTAGTCCCTACAATTTATTTTTTAGTCAAAATTGTCTCATATTTATTTATATTTTTGGTAATTTAGTCCAATAATATTTTTGTTTATTCTAGTACCTAAAATTTAGTTTTTAGTCGAAATTGACCTTTTTGTAATTTAGTCCAATATTTTTAATTTGATGATATTTTTGTTTATGTTAGTTCCTAAAATTTTATTTTTAACCAAAATTAACCCATATTTATTTATATTTTTATAATTTAGTCCAATATTTTTAATATATTGATATTTTTGTTCACTCTAGTCCCTAATATTTTATTTTTAGCCAAAATTGACCCTTATTTATTTTTGTTCATTCTAGTCCCTAATATTTATTTTTAATGTGATTCGTGTTCGGGAAAGGCGTTAAATAATTCACTCGAAATGATCCAACCCAAAGTCTATCGGCTATTTGTACCGAACTCAAACATAATACGAATTTGAAACCCGAATTAACCCGACCTGAAATTACCCAACCTGAAATTAAACCGACCCGAAATGAACACGTCAATTAACTGATTCGGACTCGAACCATTTTGACCCGACCTGAAATGAACCCACACCCGACCCGAGTCGAATCGAAAGATTAAATCAACCTAAAATAACATGTATTTGATTTGACCCGACCTGAAACTCATCCGGTTACCTGTTTTTACATCCCTATCAGTTATTTGTTAATTACCAACATGACAAGATTAAATAACTTAGCAAAATAGAATGATATTGCATCCCGTCCTTTGCTGGAGGAGGCGGAAGCATGTGAAGTGGGGGAGCATGCTTCAGCTTCACAAGAATGTTCGCATTCTCGAATGTTTATCTCATTTGCAAACATAATATTGCAGTCATTGCAGTAAATGATGTCGACGGAGAGAGTCGAAACCACAAAAATAGCAGTTATAACAACCGTAATGAAGATGTCCATATTAGCTGAAGCTTTTGGGATACCAATTTAGTATTTATTCACCCATTAAGCCATACATTGTTGTTCTAATCTTTTTCAGCTTCAATATTTCCTCTAAACCTAGGGGCGCCTCATGCAAACCCCATTAATAAGTCTTTGGTTTGCATGTGAGAGGACATGTAGAAACTTAAACATAATATTTGGTCGGATCCTTTACTCTCTGTTTAAACTTTTGAGAAAACCGGTTACCAACTTAATAATTCAGAACAAAGAATTTAAAACATTGTGATATTTGTATTGTTCGCAATTATGCAGGCTAAGATAAGATTAACTTGTTCGAATATTAGTTAGTACTATCTGAAATTAAAAGAAAAGATACATATAGGAAATTACTTAGATTACATGCACTAGGCTGAATGACTTTAAGTAATTAAATATTTCCTAATCACCCTACAAAATAATGTTGCTTCACGATCCCAGAAACAAGAATCGCAACAATGGCCGAAGTCATTGCTTGTTTCCCAAGTTTTTCCTTTTAAAGAACTCGAACATATTGATTTCTTCTTGATTCCACGATCACAATGACAATCGACTTGTTTCGGCTCGGTCAAGGCAAAATACACCCACATGTTACTCAAAAACCTCTCGATTTTCGAACGGCAATTAGCAATGATTCTTGAACTTCTTTTACTAGAATTAACGAGGTTGAGAGATGACGCGATTTGAAGCCCCTGTTTTCTTAGATCACCTCCCAAACAAATCAAGATGATTCCGTAGGCGTATACGGCTTCGACGTGACTTTTTTCGGTCGCTTTTTTCAAACAACGAAGACCGGATTCCAGCTTCTTTCGACTGAAACAATCGACCATTCCTTTTCTATATAATGCTTCGGCGTTCTTGGCAGCTATACATCTTTTCTGAAAAACTCTCTCGCTTTTACGCCATGGGACAAAGTTAAATTTATCCATCGAAACATTCTCGAATATGTTATCGTAGTTTGATGCTCCATGAAAAGCCTTGCAACTTAATCCGGCGTTGACAAAATCGGTGATAGAATTGGACGCTGCATGCCTGAGAATTTCCGACAATAAATCCTCCGGAAGAGATATCACGGTGTTGTTTGTAATCTTCTTGGACATGTTTTCGTTTGAGATCATGAAGAAACTGCCGTACAATGCAAATAGTATATGTATATATAGGAAGGGAACTAGAGGCGGTGCCATTAATTGACGTGGATTAGGAAAACAAAATCCTTAATTAGTAGTATTAAATATTTAATGCAACTTTTATTTGAAGTTAATATTAGTTTGCATGTCGGTGCTTTTGCTATTAGTTTGATTCTTGTTTTTTATTGATTTCTTTTCTTTCAAGCATTTATTTGAAGTTAATATTTCTTTGTTTATTTCTTTTCCTTCAAGTTTCTACCTTGACTTTGGGATGTTGAGAACGATATGCCAGTTATTATTACTAATAGGTTAAACTACACGGAATACCACTCAATTTTACCCAATGACTCGAAAATACCAATAAACTATAATTTGATATTATTATACCACTAAACTTAACTTTTGGCTTCAATGTAAGCACTCGACCGCTAACTTATAACGGGCCGTTAAATCCAAAACGGTGTCGGTTTGGTTTCGTTGTTTTGAAGCCTAAGATAGGCCAAAACGACCTCGTTTTGTTAGTAAAGAAAACAAGAAAACATTGCATTTTGGGAAGCTTGAACCCAAAACCTTTAAAATAAAAGACTTATATCAAACCACCAAGAAATCTTAAATACTTGATATTATTCTAACGAAAATAATATATAAATAATACTGCAGTTGAACTTAATTTCTTTTATCTCATGATATAATTTTATAATATTTATAATATAATTTTATAAATATATTAACTTTATAAATAAATATTATTTATAATATATATATATTAATCCATATAATATATATAATTAAATCTTAAACCCAAACCCTAAACCATATATATTAATAAATCCTAAACCCTAAACCATATATATAAATATATTAAATTTATAAATAAATATTATTTATAATATATATATGAATAGATATAATATATATAATTAAACCCTAAACCCCAAAACCCAAACCTTAAACTATATACATAAATAAATCCTAAACCATAACCCATAAACAATATATGTAACTAAACCCTAAACCTAAACCATATATTACAAATCATAATATATATTATAAATAATATTTTAATTTTAAGATTTTGGGTTTGGGATTTATGATTTAATTATGTTTAGGGTTTATGGTTTGGGATTTATTTATATATATGGTTTAGGGTTTTAGTTAATATATGGTTTAGGGTTTGGGTTTTTATTTAATATATGGTTTAGGGTTTGTAGTTTTTAGGGGTTCAAGTTTGGTGTTTTAATTAATATTTGATTTAAGGTTTGGGTTAAATTATATATATGGTTTAGGGTTTGGTTTAGGGTTAAATTATATATAAAATTATATATAAATTATATATATTTATAAAATTATATTATAAATATTATAAAATTATATCATGAGATAAATGAAATTAAGTTCAATTGAAGTATTATTTATATATTATTTTCGTTAGAATAATATCAAGTATTTATGTAGGTTTGGTGGTTTGGTATAGGCCTTTCATCTTAAAGGTCTTGGGTTTAAGCTTCTCAAATTGTAATGTTTTTTTAATTTTCTTTACTAGCAAAAGGACGTCGTTTTGGCCTATTTTAGGCTTCAAAACAACGAAACCAAAACGATGCCATTTTGGATTTAACGACCCGTTATAAGTTAACGGTCGAGTGCTTACATTGAAGCCAAAAGCTAAGTTTAGTGGTATAATAGTATCAAATTATAGTTTAGTGGTATGTTCGAGTCAAAAGGTAAAGTTGAGTGGTAATTCGTGTAGTTTACCCTTACTAATATAGCATTAGTTTTTTTTTTGCCCTATCTGTTCTTGAGGGTTTTACTCTGACTAATCTAGATTAACCCGTGTCGTTCACCTGATTTTAGTGGGTGTGTCTTTGAACAGAGATTTGGTGCATACACAAGGCCTCAAATTTGAGACTACTTAAGCGATATTAATATGCTTATCACTTGGACCAACCCGTTAGTAATCGTATTAATATATTATTAGTTAAATATGCTCGGTCATTGTATTCTTTGTGATATTTTAAATTTACTTCCCCAATTTATTTCAGGAATTTAAGCCTTTATTTTTCGGATTTAAATTTTTATGTGCAATTATTAGCACTTGATAATTAAACTTAGGGGTGTAAATGAATCGAGTTTGAACGAACAAGACTATGTCCGTGTTCATTTGTTTATTTTTAAATGTGTTCATGTTCGGTTCGTTTGTTTAAATTTTTAATATTTTGCTCGTATTCGTTTCTTTAGTGTTAATGAACGTGTTCGTTTATTCGTTCGCGAACATGTTCGTTCATATGTTCAAAAATATTAACTAAATTAACAATAAATAAATTAATTTGTAAAGAAATTTATATAAGAAGATAAAGCTGGAAAAAAATTCTTGCGCGGCAGAAGTTCCATCAACCCCACTCTTAGCTAATACATCTGCAAAATTATTTATTTCTTGAAAAAATATTAAAAAAACAAACATCACATGCCTCATCAATTCGCGAGAAATACTCCCATAGTCGTTAAGGAACGACGCTCACGATGTAACACCCATAATACGACCACAAATGAGTCAGATTCAACCATAATAGGCTGCTCTTGTCACCAAATAGATCGCACCACCATGTCTAAAGCAAAGTCATAAGAATCCATCACACTCTAAGGGCAGGAAAATATAGCCAAAACATGACCATCCGAATCACGAAGAGCATCCCACAACCTGTCGGCCCCGATTTACTATGTGCCGAATCATCCACGTTAAACTTTCAAGAACCGAAAATGGGTGGACACCATTATTAGGAAAATTGGTTAGTTGGGTAGTTAGGAAGTTAGTTTTTTACAGCTATGCTTTTTCTTTATTTGTTTCTTTATTTTTTACCTAGTATAAAACTTGACCTCGGGTCAAACAAATGTAGTTGACTTTCTACCGAAATACTAAATGAAAATTCCCAATTCTCTTTACCTTCTTTTTCATCAGAAACCCTAGTCTAAATCAAAACCCACAATTCTCAAATCACGAAACTTAATCTTGATATGGTATCAGTTGACTCTTTGCATCCGCGTTCCTCTGAGACGTTGGACGGCCGTTCCGTCCGCACCGATGATCCGAACAACGAGTTTTATGTCCATCCCAACGAGAATCCTTCTCTCGTCTTGACGTCGGCTCTTCTCACCGGCAACAATTATCATGGCTGGGCTCGATCGATGAAGATGGCCCTCATCTCGAAGAACAAGTTCCAGTTTGTAGATGGGACGATTCAAGAACCCAGTAAAGACGACTCCTCATATGGTGCCTGGGTCAAATGCAACAATCTGGTTTTATCCTGGTTGCAGCGCGCGCTGAGTGTTGAGATCGCGCAAAGTGTTATTTGGATCGACAACGCTAGTGAGTTGTGGTCCGACTTGTTCGATCGATTTAGCCAAGGGGATCTTGTTCGTGTTTCAGATCTGTTACAAGATTTCTACTCTCATCAGCAAGGTTCTTCTTTTGTTACGGCTTATCACACTCAACTCAAGGTATTATGGGATGAAATCTCGAATCTTCGACCCTTAATTTCATGTTCTTGTGATGCTAGCAAATATAGGAAACAAAATTTTATTCTTAGGTTTTTAAGAGGGTTGAATGAAAATTTTTTAGTCCAGAAGTCTCAAATCCTAATGATGAAGCCTTTGCCTTCAATAAATGAAATTTTCGCCTTAGTTCTTCAACATGAGAGAACCCTAGGGTCTGTTTCTAATTCTGATTATGCTGTGTTCTTGGCTGGGAGGGCTAATTCTCAAAACCTTTCTAGGTTTTCATCTCAAAAACCTCCTGCTTCTAATTTTGATAATAAAAAGTTCTATAATAATTCAGCTTCCAAGAAGCCTGTTTGTTCTTTTTGTGGAATTCCTGGTCATTCAGTAGACAAGTGCTATCGTAAACACGAGTTTCCTCCTGGTTATAAAACCAGATTTCAGTCCTCTAAATCTAATCAAATTAGTTCTCAAGAGTCCGTGTCTCATAATGATTCTTCTAAGAATCAAGAAGTTGTTCCTTCTCATGTTTTTACTAAAGAGCAATATGAAAGCCTTGTTTCCATGCTTCAAGAGAGGAATTCTTCTTCTGTTTCTGAAAGTGCTATGCATACATCTCAAATCAATGCACTTTCTTCTAGCTTTGTTCCTGAAAGCAATCCTCCAGATACATGTATGGTTCTTTCTGCCTTTCATGGTTCTAGTGACACCTGGATTATTGATTCAGGTTCCACTGATCATATAACAAATGATTCTAGTTTATTTCAAAATTATAAATCTATTCATAATAAGTTTGTTAAATTACCAAATAACGAGCTTGTTCAAGTTTCTGGTATTGGTGACATCTTTTTAAATTCTGTTATGTTTTTAAAAGATGTTCTCTTTATTCCTAATTTTGGTTTTAATCTCATATCTGTATCTCAATTGGTTAAAGATAATAAATATGCTTTAATTTTCTCACATAAATCTTGTTGTATACAGGATATTGTTCTTTCGAAGATGATTGGTACAGCTAGTCAAATTGGAGGACTCTATCATCTTCAGCTTTTCAATACGGTTTCTCTTCTAAACTCTGTTTCTAAGTCTTCTTCTTTGGCTGTTTGGCATGCTAGGTTAGGACATCCCTCTGCAAAGAGGATGAAATTTTTTTTTCTGAAATCTGTGATGATATTCCTGTTGGATGTGTTTCTAATTGTGAAATCTGTCCTTTAGCTAAACATAGAAGGCCTTCATTTCCTATTAGTACTTCTAGTAGTAATAATCTGTTTGATCTTGTCCATGTAGATGTTTGGGGACCATTCCCAATTAAAAGTTTATATGGTCACTCGTATTTCCTTACTGTTATTGATGATAAAAGCAGATTTTTATGGATTTTTCCATTAAAGTTAAAAGCTGAAGTAAGAGATGTTATTTCTCAGTTCTATGTTTATGTTGAGGTTCAATTTTCTAAGAAGATAAAGTGTATAAGGAGTGATAATGCTAAGGAATTTGATATGTGTGATTTTTTTAAAGAGAAAGGCATTGTTCATCAGACTTCTTGTACTTACACACCTCAACAGAATAGTACTGTTGAGCGCAAACATCAACATATAATGTCTGTTGCTAGATCTCTTAGATTTCAGGCTAATCTTCCATTAATTTTTTGGATTGACTGTGTTCTTCATGCTGCTTACCTTATCAATGTCACACCTACACCTGTTCTTAAAAATAAAACACCTCATGAGTTGCTTTATGGTTCTAAGCATGTCTTAAGTCAATTAAAAGTTTTTGGTTGTCTCATATATGCTTCTGTTTTGCCTAAACCCAAGACAAAAATGCATCCTCGTGCTTACAAGTGTATATTCCTAGGGTATCCTAAAAATACTAAGGGTTATAGGGTATATGACTTGCAGACTAAGTCTGTTTTTCTTTCTAGGGATGTAACCTTTTACGAAAATGAGTTTCCTTTTAAGTCTTTGAAAGCTGCTTCAAATGATATTGTTCTTCCTAATCTAGAAAACAATGTTGAAGATATTGTTATTACAGATAGGAATATTTTACAAAATAATGAAAATGATTCTGACAATTCTAGTTCTGAAAATGGTTTTGCATCTGATAAAATTGATTTTGCTGAAGGTGTTTCTGATAATTCTCATGAAGATGTTGTTGAAGTAAATTCTAAAGGTTTACAAGATCATAATGATATTTCTGATAATGTTAATAACAGTAGTTTTGAATCAAATAAAAGTCAAAAGTCTACTGTTCTTGTTGATTCCTTAAATGAACAACAGAGTTCTTTAGCTTCTTCTAAAGAACAAAGAGTTATTTCTTCAAGGCCTGTCAGACAGAGGCAGTTACCAGAAAAATTTAAAGATTTTAATGTCTCTATGCCCAAAGTAAGGTCTTCTTCTCATACTCTTGATAAGGTTGATTCTTCTACTAATGTTTCTGATACTCATAAGATTTTTATTAATAATGTTTCTGTTTTAAGTGAGCCTAAAACCTATAATCAGGCCATTAAGCATGAGTGTTGGAAAGTAGCTATGCAGGAAGAAATAAATGCCTTAGAGTTGAATAACACTTGGAAATTAGTTCCCCTTCCACCAGGGAAGCAAACAATAGGCTGTAAATGGGTATATAGGACAAAATTGAAATCTGATGGCTCTTTAGAAAGATATAAAGCTCGTTTAGTTGCAAAAGGGTTTACTCAGCAATCTGGAATAGATTATTTTGATACATTTAGTCCTGTTGCTAAATTGAACACTATTAGAACTTTGCTTGCTGTTTCTGCTGCTAATAAATGGAATTTACATCAGCTTGACATTAATAATGCATTTCTGCATGGTTTTTTTGCAAGAAGAAGTCTATATGGATCTTCCACCTGGATTTAATCCTCCTAGTCCTGGCTTAGTTTGTAAATTAGAAAAGAGCCTATATGGTTTAAAACAAGCCAGCAGAAAGTGGAATGAAAGGCTAACTGAATTTCTTTTATCCTTAGGATTTAAGCAAGCCAATTCTGATTCTTCTTTATTCATTAAAGGTGTTGATACATCTTTTATAGCTCTTGCAATATATGTAGATGACATTATTGTTGCTAGCCCTAGCATGGATGAAATTGTTCATATCAAGTCTGTTCTAAATGATGTCTTTAAAATTAAAGATCTAGGTGTTCTCAAATATTTTCTAGGATTAGAAGTAACTAGATCTCATTTAGGAATTAATCTTTGTCAGAGGAAGTATACTCTGGATTTATTAAGAGATTATGATTTTTTAAACTCCAAACCTGTTGCTACTCCTATGGTTGTTACTTCTAAGTCTATTAATAACTCAGAACACACCTTAGTGGACATTACAGAATATAGAAGGCTTGTTGGGAAATTATTGTACTTAACACATACCATACCTGACATTTGTTTTGCTGTTCAACAATTATCTCAACATATGTCTGCTCCTACTACTGTTAATCTTGTTGCTGCACATAGGGTCCTGAGATACTTAAAGAACAGTCCAGGACAAGGCATTTTCTTTTCTTCTGATAATGATTTTGTCTTAAAGGCTTTTTCTGATTCAGATTGGGCTTCATGTCCAGAATCTAGAAAGTCTACAACTGGTTATTGTATCTTTCTGGGTCAGTCTTTAATTTCCTGGAAATCGAAGAAACATAATACTGTTTCTAGATCCTCAACTGAGGCAGAATATAGGGCCATTGCTGCTGTTACATGCGAATTACAGTGGCTTAACTTTCTTTTATCTGATTTGCAGGTTAACACAAAAACAACTCATCTATACTGTGATAATCAGTCTGCCATCAAGATTGCTGAGAATCCTGTGCAACACGAACGTACGAAACACATAGAGATCGATTGCCATCTTATTAGAGAGAAGATACAACAAGGAACAATAAAGCTCTTCCCTGTTTCTTCAAAGAACCAATTCGCCGACTGCTTCACTAAAGCTCTGCCTGCTATTGATTTTACTAAGTTCATTTCCAAGTTGGGCATACATAATGTGTATGCTCCACCTTGAGGGGGGTATTAGGAATATTGGTTAGTTGGGTAGTTAGGAAGTTAGTTTTTTACAGCTATGCTTTTTCTTTATTTGTTTCTTTATTTTTTACCTAGTATAAAACTTGACCTCGGGTCAAACAAATGTAGTTGACTTTCTACCGAAATACTAAATGAAAATTCCCAATTCTCTTTACCTTCTTTTTCATCAGAAACCCTAGTCTAAATCAAAACCCACAATTCTCAAATCACGAAACTTAATCTTGATAACCATGTAATACTAGAACGAGCAGCCACATCCCCGACGTGGTGTACACAATAACAGACACTCCCACCATTGAGCCTCTAGAATTAAACTTACCACAAGTGCTATGCTTCCAGATGAAACAATCCTCGCTAGCTACAGCCAAAGAAACAGAAGACACAACAGCTTTGAGCTCACGCACCTGGCGAATTTTGAACAGCCACAAGTCAACCGTCGCTAATTTATTACTCGCCACCTGAAACAGACGCAGAAATAATACACACAGTGCATCATCCGAAGTCCGAACACCACAAGTCGTGCCAAAAAAGGCACCACCTTACTACCAGTCCCAATCAACCACCGAAAGTAATGCATATTCATAAAACGTTGCACGCACTCGTCTTCTAGAACTTCAATAATTTGACGTCAAACCGCAGACATATGTCGATGACCACTCGAATTCATCTTCCATGATAATACTAGTGTCACATATTTAGCACAAATCAAAGACAGCCATAATGATTCATTCTCGAAGGCATACCGCCATGCCCATTTGGCTAGCAATGCCAAGTTACGTAAGCGCAAATCCACCACTCCCAACCCACCCGCACGCTCCAGGCCACATACAATACTCCCTTGACTCTATGTAATTTGCATTTTAAATTCACATCCCCCCATAAGAAAGAGCGACTAATCCGATCCAATTGACGCACCACCCCTTTAGGAATTGCAAACACGTCCATGTAATAAAGGGGCAGCGAAGAAAGAATCGAATTTACCAATTGCAACCTCGCAGCCATCGACAAAGACTTTTTCTTCCATCCCGTGAGACATTGTTCATAAACTGGTTTGTAAAATATTGGAATAAGAGAAGGAAAAATGAAATGGTTGAGATGATTACAAACAAATTGAATAAATGAGTATTGGAATCCATTTCTAAGAAATGAAATTTGGAGCATATCTGAAGAGTACGCCTGCAAAGTGCAAACCAAAAACTAAAATGGTTTGGAAAAAGGAGCTGGGGGCTTTGGTAGCAGCTGCTGCTGAGCAGTGGAGGCGCAGGCTTAGCTCTCATAAAGATGAAAAACCATGTTGCTGCCCAGGATTGAACTGGGAACCTTCAGACTGACGTGATAACCACTACACCACAGCAACGACACATTCCTACTTTCGCATATTACATTTATACAAATGAATACTTTTCTCCAAGAACAATTGACAAAATTGGATAACGCATATTAAAAGGTTTGTAGATATCTAAATTTATTATTTATTTATTTTTACTGAATTTAATTAATTTAGACTCTAATCCGAATAGTAATACTCATACGTAGTTTGGATAAATAAACAAATTCATATTTAAGCTTTGTAAAAAAATTAGAGATATCTAATTCATTGCTATCTATTAGTTAAATTTTATTTATCTTGATCCAATGTAACTTTCATATTTATTTTTTGGACAATTGAATGAATGTAAATGGATGACTGAAATTAACACTAGAAAATAAGAAGATTATCACATAAAAGAAATAAAGAAATAATCTTAGCCATTTATATACCCCATCTAATAGTTCAAAAAATATATAAAAATAATTAAATATTACTCAATGTAAGTGGATCCTAACTCATGTACATGGAGTACGAGTTAATCCGACATTAAATCAATCAAACAAATTTCCAGTTTAAATTAAATCTCATACTACCAATTATATTTTACTATTTGGTTGTTGTTGGCATTCCATCTCATATTATTGCTGTTCTTAAGTACATTTTAGGCATAATTAGGTTCACGCATTGCATATTTACAATATTCCTTACTTTACCATGTTTATGATCAATATCTTTAATTTGGTAAGAAAATGTATTGTTTTAGTTTAATTTTAGTTTTAGGTACTAGAAGCTGGTAGAAGAAGAGAGGAATTGATGTTGAGGCAGCAAGCCTAGGAGCTGTACCGATGCAACTCCAAGAAGAGAAAGCCACTGCCGAGAACCCGTCGCCGCCATACTTGCCGCCCAGGGCAGCAAGCAGAGGAATTGGAGAATTGGAGTGCGATCTGTAGAGCAGAAAATCCTGATTCCAACGATGCCATCCACTCAATTTTCTGACGCCTAGAGCAGCGGACAAAGCTGCCGAAGGAGGAGACCAAGATAACTTGCGGTGCAAGGAGGACTTGGCCTAGCTAATGCCTATATATAATTGACATATTTTGTAATTGGAGACAACTGAGGTTTTCCTTTGGGCATATTCTAGGTTTTCTTGCCGCCATTATGTTCTATATTTTCTCTTGGGTTTGGGTTATGTTGTAAACTAGTGTGAGAATGGTTTTTTAGGAATTAAGTTTATTTTTGCAATAAAACTTCAAGGTTTGCTTATTCCATGCTCTTCATAGTTTTCAATTAAGTTTGAAAGATTAGTTGTTAACTATCTATTTGTTCGGTATCGAGAGAGTCGAAATCACGAAAGGGATACGATCCTCATCCTAATTAGGTGTTGATCAACTCGACCTAGACATAGGTGCGAATTTAAGGCGGCTAATAGAGAACGAACCAAGGTTGATGTCTTTGCAAGACTCACGCCGTGACGGGTATCATCTACAGTGGGCAACAACAGTATTCTGACTTAGTCATAAGCAGGATCAATATCGAAGCGTTCTGTCGAGCCTTGAAGGTCTGCCGAGTTTGCTGCCGAGCCATCCATCTGTTCCACTACCGAGGCAGCGAAAGCGTCAAAGCAGCCAATCTGCCATCTTACGACGAGGCAGCAAAGTCTGGCAAAGCAAAGAAACTTAACCTATTCAATGCAGTTTCACACTACTAAGCATCATAACCTGGCCCATTCTATCATCCTGATATTTTCTTTAATTACTTGTGTTTTATTTATTTTTCTTCATAAACTAAAATTCATTTGTGCATTTAATTTTCTTTATGCAGGAATTGCAATTCGAGTTGAGTCGTCCAATCCCTATGGGAGACGATATCTTTTATAATATAACTTGACAAGAGTGTGCACTTGCGCTCATATCTAGAGAACACCTAAATCACTCTACAAGTTTTTGGCACCGTTGCCAGGGATTGGTAACAGCGAAATTCGTTTAATTTTTCTGCACTCTTACTTCTATTTTCATTTAATTTCAGTTGAAAGAAAGAAAAACTATGTGAGAAAGTGCTTATTCAGGTGCCCCTCGAGTTAAGGGCAGCAATATTTGGGAAAGTTCTTGCAAATTTTGTGAAGGCAATCATGCATTCGACAACTGCCCTCATCTTTTTGCAGCAGAAATGTCGAGGAAAACCACTCAAGAGTGGATATCTGATGACGACCAGCAGATGTCGCTGCCGCAGTTGCCGCAGCAACAACAAGATTATTCATGGTATGAGCAAAAATCCCAATTTTTTTTACCATAACAGTTTTGCTGCAGAAATCGACATGCCCTGGCAACAAAGTCATCCGCAAGAACAAACAACATCCTTGGAGAATACACTTCAAGCCTTCCTCGCGCTCATAGATAAAGTGTCCATCGCCATGAACGCCATCATCGCTAAGATGGATGCACGTATGAGCAATTCAGTCCTCATCAATGCGATGGATGAACCTGAACAATTAAGGTGGAGAGATACTGATGTCCCAGGACAAGAGGACGAAGAATTAAGCGAGGGAGGATCTCCGAAGTGTGAGGAGCAATTGGAAACTTCAAGCCATGAGGATGCTGAACATTGCCCGGGCACCAAGATAGACAGCTATTCCGAAAACTACCACGAAGCCTGCCCTGACGAATAACTGATCAATGAAAAGACAACAACACCTAGTGAGGCCAGCAAGGGAATTGAGGATGCCACGACAACATCCCATGCCTCAACAACTATGCTCGCCTCGGTAGCAGCCTCGGTAACTACGGAGTACATATATCTAGAGGAGTCGATGCTGGTAGAGCTAGGGCCATCAAAATCTCTATTGATGGAGATTCTCGAGGAGCCTACAGAGTTTCCTCTTGATCTGCACATCATTATGACAGAAGACTGTCGCAGCACCTGGTTGTCATAGCAGCTGGCTCGGCAGTAAAAGAAATTTTTCTCCATGATGAACATCGACGAAAAAGAGGTAAGTACATTATTAGGTAGTAAAATAGTTTTTCCTAATCACATGTTCATGCCTTCAGGAATAGGAACAATGAGGAAGGTGCACATGGATTACAAGGGAACGAGGAAGAAGGACTCCCCCACCACAAGAATAATCACGCGATGGAGGGTGCGGGTAGGCTACAAGAAATATCGAAAACGACCATCTGAACAACACAACTACCACAAGAAGTGGTTATGTTTGGTAGATGCACCCTAATGCACTCCCAACATAACTTAGATTTTAATTTTATTTCTTTAATTTTATGCATTAGGATTAGATTTTAATTAATGTAATTTATTTTTCCATATTTTTTGTTTTTCAGAATTTTATTATTTTATCTTATCTTATTTTCTTTATTTTTTATTATTTTGTTTTTCAGGTTTTAGGAATAAAGAAGCAGGACAAAAGAGACGAACCAACAAGGAGCCCGCCCACCATCCCGCCGAGACAGCTGAGGGCGGCCCAGCGCAGAAACTGCGTAATGGCTAGTTGACTGCCAACGGATACAGAAGTAACGGGCAGAAAACCCGTAACGTGCGCGAAGCAATTTGTCCGTTGGGAAGTTAATGCCGCCACGGCACCTCGCGTCACCTTCAATATAAGACCCACTATTTCATTCACTTTTTCTTTACTTTCATCTCCTTGTTTACCTACTCTTGCGTCCATTGCTCTCTTTCTCGGTATTTTCTTTTTAGTTTCAGATTTCAAAAACCGTCTCACACATGGCATTAGCATCATAATCCAAACCCACATTCCAACATTTCTTCTCCAATGATAATGCAAAGAGGTACAGAACCTAGTTCGCAAAACAAGCCATATTGAAGGAACAAGGGTTCCATTATTCACGACAGACAGGGGATCTCGGTCTTGAGCCCGCCATCTTCGAAAAGATCCATAACAAGGGCTGGGAGATATTCGCAAAGCAACCGGAGGTGGCAAACATCACGCTTGCCCGTGAATTTTATGCCCACCACCCTTGCCCTGAGCTGTCCTTCGTATTTGTCCGAGGGGAACCCGTCAAGCTCAACGTGGCATTGATAAACAAATTCTATGGGCTTGAGATGGGCGACAACCCTCACGAAGAATGGAGGCAATCACTAACGGCTGCCGACTATGACAAAATAAAGGCCCGGCTGTGCGAACCCAACATCCCTTGGTTGGCAAGAAATTATGGCGGCTCAGTGCAACGCCGCCGACTGCTGCTCGAACCGATGTTGTGGAACACATTCATTAAATGAAGTCTGCTGCCCACCTCTCATAACTCCACGTGGACCGGCCGCATCTCGCTCTCATTCACTCAATCATGATGAACAGACCAATTAACATTGGGGAAATCATCTGCAAGGAGATCCACAATTGCTTCCGGAAATCAAAGGGCCGACTTTACTTCTCATCTCTCATCATGGGCTTTTGTGCCAATTTCAACGTCACATCAGATATATATTGTATATGTGCGTTAATTATGATTGGATATTTTAATAGATATTGTATGTATTACTGTAATCACTAATTTTGTCCGGGCTGATTAGCCCTTAAATATGCTTAAATAAGAGTGGGCTTTGTTTATTCACATTGGGCTTTGTTTGATTAATACATAAATATATACATACTATTTTCTACCCATTACTATTATCTATCCCATTTATTATCATTTTGTACCAAGGACTGTTATTATTATTACCATTATGTTTATTACCATCATTATAACTGTTACCAGTATTATATTTATTAACACCACTATCATATCTTATATTATTATGATTACTATGTTATTATGTTATTATTTATTATCTCCTATCATTATTATATCATTAGTATTATTATTATTATTAACATCACATATTATCTTACCACCGTACTATATTATTATTATTATCCTTATCATATCCTTACCATCTTATTATTATTATTATTAACAAATCTGGAGACAAAAATTAATATAAATAAGCCCAATATTAAATAAATAAAATCCATATGTATAATAAAAGCCCAAAGTTATTTCTAAAGTCCATTACAGTTTAAAGCATACATATTTAAAAGCCCGTTTTGGGCCCAACACCCATTAAACAGAAACCCTAATTGCTATATTTTGTCTATGCAGCCGCCGCAGCCACGACCGTCAGATCTGATCAGATCTGACGACCCAGATGAAGCCATGAAAAGGAAGCCCTAGATGGGCACTGATGAGTCATGCGCCGCCTAGATCACAACCGCAAGATCAGGAGGGCTTCAACGGTCCAGATGTGAAGACATGAGAAACCCTAGACGCCCATCTGATGACCTCGCGCCGCCATGAAGCTGAGCCGTTAGATCAGAATGTGATCTGACGGTCCGGATGCCACGAGATGCAGCACGCGCCCACGCGCGACGCATCAGCTCCCCACTCGCGCGCGTGAAGCCCACGCCCGCCTCTCCAGATTCCTCGAGCACTCGCCACGTCGCCCCCGCCCGTTCCAACGACCGATCCGTCGGCCACGTCGATCATCGTACAATATGCAACAAAGAAAAGAGAGTCAGCATCAAATAAAGGAAAAATAAAAATCGAAAACAAAAAGAAAAAAGAAGGACGAAATCAGAACAGAATGACAGAGCCTTGCATGAATCCGGCCAAAAACACAATACGAACCAATGAGCTATTTTCATCATATTAACCAAAATGTAAAAAGCTTCGATTTTTCGGCTATAAAACCGAATCGACGGCTTCATTGTAAGGGATTCGTGAAACTCCCGTAAAAAAGCACGAAAAGCAATACCGCATCGGAGCATTTGCAGGTATACCATTTACTACTATTGCATGTAAGATAAAAAAGGATTGAAAGTATGTAAAGAGTTTTTTTTTTACCTTTTCTGTTTTGCTTCTCGTCGAACCGGTGCCTTCTTCCTCTCGGCAACAATCCCGGCCGCTCATCGGTTTCAAAGGGTGCGTCGGAGGAGGGGCTTAAAACCCTCTTCTCGTCTCGTAAACCGCTTTAAAAAATTTCTCAGTGGCTAGGTTTTTGTTAGGTTTTCGTGTTCCGGGTAGGTCGTTTTAGGTTTCGGGGAGTGAAAGGTTGTTTTTTTGGGTTTCTTTAGGGTTAGGTTCGCTGGTCAGAAAGGATAGAGTCCGCCGGACGGTGACTAGCACCGGCCGGCGTTCGAGATCGAGGGAGAATCAGAGAGTCTAGGTGCGGCTAGGGTTTTAAGTCGGGCAAAAGGGGGCGTTCGAATCGATTAGGTAGGGTTTTATAGAGTTCGTTTATTTTATTTTTTGGTCTATTAACACGTTTAGTCCCTCCGCGTCGGGATATTAGCATCATATGGGTCGCCGCATGGTTAAATCGCGTCATAGGTCCCCCGTAGTTTGAGTCGGTTCGTCTCCTCGTCCCAGATCGAGTCTGCTTAGGGTCTTATTATTCGTCCAGTCCCTTTCCTTTCACCCCATGTTCAATTTGGTCCTCCCCACAGTTTTGAGTCTTTTTGTGTCTTTTCTAATTTAGCCACTGCCTTCTGTTTTTCTTTCAATTTAGTCACCATATTTTGTATGCTTGTTTCGTATGATGTTTGATTTATTTTCTTACTCAATGTTTTAATGTTGTTTTAATTTTGTTTGTTTGGTAGTATGTATGCTTTATGTCATGTGTTTGTTTTTTTTGTTTTCAAATCGAATATATGTTGTTAATCCGTTTTTATGACTTTCGTGGGTCCCGCATGACTTGTTTTGTATCGAATATGTTTTGCTCGTACATGGTCAAAATGTTTATGTTCGTTAGATCTTGATAATATTGAATCGATATATGAGTAGAATCATGAACCTTTATCCATTAATTCCATATGCTAGAATTAATTAGTTTAATTAACTAATGGGTAGTTTTGACATGTTAGTTTAGGTCTTGTGTTTTAATATGTTTTGTTAGTTTGGGCCTTTGGGCCTTGAGTTTTTGTTCATATATGTTTGGGCTTACTCCTTATCAATTTTGGGCCTTCCCCTTATGTGCTTATTTTGAATGTTTTTACGGCATGCATGTGTATATATTTGTCATTCATATGACCTAAAATGTAAGCATTGTAATCAATTTAAGAATCAAACCCAAAAGGGGTATTAATTAACCTCGGTATCCGAAAACGACAGTCCTAGCTTAATGGATGTCTATCGAATACTTAGGTTAATTTTCACCGCCTCTAGGTAAGCGAAAGCATATAAAATTGAAAATAACACGCATCATCTCTTATATGTTCGCATCATGCATAAAGGTGACGTACGGGATCCGAACCCTAAACTAACACGGCAGTCAGCCTTATTTGATGTCGGTTTAGTCTATGGTCCGGTGTACCGTCATCCTTTTTAATTAAATGATTAAGTAATTCCAATGCCACTATTCGATAAAGCCCGCGTTATTTAAGTCATATTTTCATTTAAGAACAATTATTAAATTCACTTCGATTTTTAAATAATTCCTATCGATCAAAAGGCAACAAGCAATTTGGTACCGATTTCCGGGCGTGATGGGGGCGCTAACCCTACCCCACGCGTAACCAACTCCCGAACCCGTTTTAAAATGAATCTCTGGTTTTATGGTGTCCGGCCTACCTTAGTGGCCGGTGGCGACTCCAAATTTTCACAAGTTTTTCAAAACATGAATTCCCCCTTTTTTTAAATAAACCCCCTTTTCAAAAAGAAAATAGTGATAAGGCCCCCTACTTAGTGGTTTTCTACAAAAAACCTTATCACTGCTTGGCGACTCTGCTGGGGACAAATTTTTGTTTTTACAAAACAAAAAATGAGAGTTAAGCCAATAAAACGCTTGTTGCCATTTAATCGATAGAAAATATTTAAAATTCAAAGTAAGCTAATAAGTTTGTTCTTTTGTGAAAATACGACTTAAGTTGAACGGGCTTTGGAAATTTGTGGCATTCGAATTAATTTTCCATTTAATTATTAAGGAAATCACCGACATGTGTTGCACCATGTTCATTAAGCTCTATACCCGAGCTACCCTTTTTAAGTGAGAGTGAAACGCCCATACCCACGTGAGTATCCCTCCACGGGTCGGTAATTCACTTTCGGAATCCACGCCTTTTGACACGTGAGCAGCCCTCCACGTCATTAGGTCGTGCTTTCCCTCGAGCTGAAACCAATTCGCAAGCCTGTAATGGGCCAGAATTGGGGTTCTTATTGCCTTAGTAGGTAATGAGATAGGTTCGGGTACCCTTTGTTAGAACCGAACTCATGAGTGAGAATATAAGAAGCCTACCCCATTAGAGCCATGCGGATAACCCTAGAGTTTAGAGTGTCTAGGTTTGTCTTGCTAATTACTTGTTTATGTGCTTCTTTTTTCGTTAATGCTTGAATTTCATTTCTTGCCTTGATTTATGTTTATCATGTGACTAACACCTTTGCTTTTCTTCCCCTCTTATTTTGCATATTTCATCATTGCATAAAGAGCACATTGAGTTGGAAATAGTCTGAAATTAAAGACTTGATTAGCGGGAAATATGGTCTGTAACAATAGGAAGAAGGACCTCGACGAAAATGCAACCACAAGGAGGGCAACCACATGGTTGGGTTTCCGAGACAAGAAACGCTTTCAAAAACAAGAAAAGGCCACCTCACTTATTTGTTAGATGTCCCAGGCGAGTGACCATTACTTCGAATTTTGGAATTCAACCTACATTTGTTCCACGGTTGGCAGCTTTGGTTTGACTATAACAGTTGGGAAATACCGAGTCTTGCAAGGAAATTAGCAAGAACCACATCGAACAGCAACCAAGCTTTCCGGGGCAAGATCGAAAGTTTCTCGGGCACTTCGCCGCCTTGAGTTGACAATCAAGTCTTAACCTAGAACAAGGAAAAATACTTCAAGTCAGAGGGAATTCCGACCTCACCCCCGATGCGCTTTGAAGGTTAGGCTCAGTAGGACCCTTTCAAAGAGCAAGTCAAGAGTACCAATATCGACAGTGGATTAATCATAATTCGTCGCCTATACCACTTGGGGGCAAGACCGAGAGTTGGCCTATTTGTTAAACGTGGATATGAGAGAACGCCCGATTCCTAGCAAAAGATCATTCCAAGAAAGAAGAAGGGATTGGGTGAGTCTTGAAGAAAATCGTCGACCTAGACGCTAGCTTAAGAACTGAATGTAGTGGGTTTTATCCGATCATTGTAACGGACCAAGGTTCCCGTTGATGAGTTGTTTAACGAGGATATTTGCCGAACTCAGTGTTGCTCTTTGCATTTCAATTATGCATTTTGTTTGATTACCTTTAGTCATGCATTTCTGTTGTACATATGACACATTGCATTCATGCAATTAATGTTCAATGCATCTTTGCATTTCAATTATGCATTTTGTTTGATTATCTTTAGTCATGCATTTCTGTTGCACATATGACACATTGCATTCATGCAATTATTGTTCAATACACCTTTGCATTCAATTATACCTTTTTGATTGATTACTCTTAACCGTGTGTTGTACATACGACACATTGCATTCACGAAATTAATGTTCAGTGCACCTTTGCATTTAATTACATTTTGTATGATTACCTTTAATCATGTGTTTCTGTTGTACATATGAAACATTCATTCATTCATTAAACAAATAAAATTAATGTTCAATGCACCTTTGCATTTAATTACATTTTGTATGATTACCTTTAATCATGTGTTTCTGTTGTACATATGAAACATTCATTCATTCATTTAAAATTAATGATCAATGCATCTTTGCATTCAATTGTACATATCTGTTTGATTACCTTTAATCACCTATCCTTGTTGTGCATACAACACATTACATGCATTCATTCTTAAAATAAATAAATGGAGGAAAGCTTTGCCAAGCCAGAGGCTGATTTGAGAGGTCAGATGGAACGAACTCAGCAAGAATTAAGGGGCACCATCATCAAGCCCCAACAAGATATGATGAAAGGAATACCCTAACTGTTACGGTCCGATCTGAAAGGAGGGAGTGTTGCTCAAGAACCGGGAGACCACTCGGCCACCCCAATCTTTAAGAATCCTCTTGTTATCGGCCCCTCGTTCAGCCCACCCCAAGGGGCATCTTCTGCCCATCAAGACGAAGCCTTTGCTCAGAGCTCAGCCTAGTATGACCTTCGGAGACATTACGTCGCTTCATGGAAGAACAAGCGATGTTTGAGCAAGTCTGACAGAAATGTTGGTACAACGTGCTTAAACGCAGTAAAGTTTAAGACAATGGATAATTCAAATGTCCATCGAAAATCCATTTTTACGAATGGTCGAAGGAAAATAAATCCTTTGCAAAAATCCAATTCTCATTATTGGTGAAAACTGATTGTACCCAGGAGAATGGTACAACTAGCCCAGAGCAAACGGCTACCGGTAAAGGCGATTCAAATCCGTTAATCCCTGTGCATTTGGGAAAAATGCAAGTCTCGGTTCAAGAAAAGTGAATTGGAGACATTACATCGCTTCATGAAAGAAGAAGCGATGTTTGAGCAAGTCTGACAGAAATGTTAGCACAACGTGCTTAAACGCGATAAAGTTTAAGACAATGGATAATTCAAATGTCCATCGAAAATCCATTTTTACGAATGGTCGAAGGAAAATAAATCCTTTGCAAAAATCCAATTCTCATTATTGGTGAAAACTGATTGTACCCAGGAGAATGGTACAACTAGCCCAGAGCAAACGGCTACCGGTAAAGGCGATTCAAATCCGTTAATCCCTGTGCATTTGGGAAAAATGCAAGTCTCGGTTCAAGAAAAGGGAATTGGAGACATTACATCGCTTCATGAAAGAAGAAGCGATGTTTGAGCAAGTCTGACAGAAATGTTAGCACAACGTGCTTAAACGCGATAAAGTTTAAGACAATGGATAATTCAAATGTCCATCGAAAATCCATTTTTACGAATGGTCGAAGGAAAATAAATCCTTTGCAAAAATCCAATTCTCATTGTTGGTGAAAACTGATTGTACCCAGGAGAATGGTACAACTAGCCCGGAGCAAACGACTACCGGTAAAGGCATTTCAAATCCGTTAATCCCTGTGCATTTGGGAAAAATGCAAGTCTCGATTTCAAGAAAAGTTAATTGGAGACATTACATCGCTTCATGGAAGAAGAAGCGATGTTTGAGCAAGTCCGACAGAAATGTTAGCACAACGTGCTTAAACACGGTAAAGTTTAAGACAATGGATAATTCAAATGTCCATCAAAAATCCATTTTTACTAATGGTCGAAGGAAAATAAATCCTTTGCAAAAATCCAATTCTCATTATTGGTCAAAACTGATTGTACCCAGGGGAATGGTACAACTAGCCCGGAGCAAACGGCTACCGGTAAAGGCAGTTCAAATCCGTTGATCCCTGTGCATTTGGGAAAAAATGCAAAAGAAATAAGCTGAGCTATAGATTTTTTTTTTATCATAACGAGATTTTCATTTTGTTATTTAAAAAAATGTTTTGGTATTCATTGATTCTTTAAACATTTCATTTATTATTATTATAAGCTTACTCTTGTTTTCCTATTACACATGTATATACTTTTTGTAAGATTGACTTTAATTCAATTTAAAAAGAATGTTTTTTTCCGAAAAACCGAATGTTGTGAGGATACTAAATATGAAAACCCTATGTTCTACTTAGGCCAAGGGAGGAATGACAATGAGTGTTCAGGAATAATGGGCCACTCCCATTGAGCGAATTTTCCCTCTCGGGCATTGTTGTTCAAGGTCCTTGAATGAAGTGATAACCCTAAAACTTCTACCACATGAAGACCAATTTTGATATCCGTGTATGGGAGGACATTTGGCATTCCTTCAATTCCATTCACATAGAGAGAAAATAAGAAAAAAACCATTGTTGTCCCCGTTTGAGCCTTTTAAACTTTTTTCTTTTGATTGAACCCAAATCAAGGATCACCCCTACACTGGGGGCAAATGAGATATAAAGCTATGGACAAATAAATGACATTGGATTCTGATTATGCTATGAGGATGATGTCTTGTGAACCAAGTGGATTAAAAGAGAACAGATTCATTGGATACACTTTCAGTTTGAGCAGCAAAAACATCAAAAGGAAACAGCGAAAGAAAAGTTGATGATAAAAGAGCTACCCCAAATCAGGTCAAAAGTTACCGACATAAAAGTTGAAGAAATTAAAAGCAAAAGCACTAAAGTGAAAAGTGCAATTTTGTAAAAGGGGAAAATCGGACGAAGAAAAGGGACAAGAGGATTCCCTATGAATCTCTGCTTAGATGAGTCTCGAAAGGTTGATTCACCTTTGATCAAAAGTCTACACTAATACAATGCGAAGGTGCAAATAGATCCGAAACTACACTTGATGAAAGGAAATGAACTCTAGGGGGTAAAAACCCCAAAAAAGGGGGCAGTCTAGAGCAGTCGAGAGGAATAAGAAAAGAGATAACATTTCGTTGGAGCATAGTTGCGACTTCAGATTGGAAGAATTGATCCTTGGTTTCACCACCCTCAAACACTTCTTTGGGCCTATTTACCCTTTCTTTCGTAGCCATAAGCCTTAGCCTACATTACAAGCCATAAAAGACCATTTGGACCATACAATGATGGATGAATTTGTCTTCAGATCACATCCCGCCTATCGGGGTTAACCTTTCTTCAAGGATTGACACACTTCTAATGCCTGATTGAGACCAGAAAAGAGGGAAGGATGGGGCATGGTGAGTTAGTAAGCTAAAGAGAGCCACTTTTAATCGGGTAGGCACTAGGAATGGGAGTCGCTCCTCTCGGAAGCCTAATAGCCCAGAAAAGATTTCATATGTGCATTCCTGCAACATTCGGAAAATGTCACTCGGGTTGACCTTTTTTCAAGGACCCAAAACTTGATTTTCTTAAATACCACTTGCCGTGATTCTTTAAAATGTATACATATACATAATGAATTTATTTTTATTATCTTCATAAGTCTCCTATATTGGAATGAACAAGCGGACTGACCATGGCTCGAGTTTTGAAAAGAAAGAATGGTGAGCAACAACCGACGAAAGCAAATTCCGTCAGGATATGTGACTGATGAGTGGTTGTAGTCCCAAGATGATGACCACCGACCTTAGAGAATAAAGACAAAATTCATGCATCTTTGCATTCCCATGACCATACGCATCATTGCATCATGAAGTATGCTCATGCGTCATTGATAGTTAGACATCCCTATGTTAGGAGCATGCTAACTCATACCATCATAGCATTTGTTTATTTTTGAACAGGTATTTGAAGATTGATAAAGGGGTGGATCTACGGCTCTACGAGGAGAGAAATAGATCTCAAGAATCCTTTGACTGGTATCAAGATTCTTAATCCCTGATTTTTTTTTATCCTTTCTAAAAGATGTTTTTTCCAGAATTCAAATTTCTCAATTTTATCCTTTCTAAAGGATATTTTTCTCGGAATTTCTCAATTTTATCCTTTCTGAAGGACGTTTTTCTTGAATTTTAATTTCTCAGCTTTATCCTTCATAAAGGATATTTTTTTCTTGAAATTTTAATTTTGTCTTTTCAAAAAGGGTTTTTCTTAAAACTGGATTTCTCAATCCTATCCTTCCTAAAGGATGTTTTTTTCTTAAAATTGAATTTCTCAATCCTATCCTTTCTAAAGGATGTTTTTCTTAAAACTCGGATTTCTCAATCCTATTCTTTCTAAAGGATGTTTTTCTTAAAACTCGGATTTCTCAATCCTATCCTTTCTAAAGGATGTTTTTCTTAAAACTCGGATTTCTCAATCCCATCCTTTCTAAAGGATGTTTTTCTTAAAACTCGGATTTCTCAATCCTATCCTTCCTAAAGGATGTTTTTCTTAAAACTCGGATTTCTCAATCCTATCCCTTCTAAAGGATGTTTTTCTTAAAACTCGGATTTCTCAATCCTATCCTTCCTAAAGGATGTTTTTCTTAAAACTCGGATTTCTCAATCCTATCCTTTCTAAAGGATGTTTTTTTTCTCAAAACTCCAATTTCTTAATCGTATCCTTCCTAAAAGATAGTTTTTCTTAAAACTCGATTTCTCGATCGTATCCTTTCTAAAGGATGTTTTTCTTAAAACTGGATTTCTCAATCCTATCCTTCCAAAAGGACATTTTCCTCAAAATTTAAATTCTCAACTTTATCCCCTTTGGGATGTTTTTTTTATAAAAAAAATAAAATAATAAAAAAATCAGGTTTCCTGGTTTTTAAATTAAAAGAAAAGAAAAAAAGAAGAAATGAGAGAGAAAGAGAGATTAAAAAAAAGAGAGAAAAAGAAAGAGAGAAGAATAAGAGGAAAAAAAAGGAAAAAAGAAAAAGAGAGAAAGAGAAAAAAAGAGAAGACGAGAGAAAGAGAGAGAAGAAAATAAAAAAAAGAGGGAGAGGAAATAAGAAGAGAGAAAAAAAAAAGTAAACGAGAGAAAATAAAAGAGAAAGAAAAAAGGGAAGAAGAGAGAAGAAAGAAAAAAGAAGAAAGAAGGAAAAAGAGAAAAAGAAAAGAAAAGAAAAAAGATGAGAAAGGAAAAAGGAAGAAGAAAAGAATGAGAAAAAGAAAGAGAGGAAAAAAAGAAGAAGAAAGAAGAAGAGAAAAGAGACCACAACTTTAGAATTTTAGAGCAAAAGATCTCAAGGATTTCCAGGCAGAGGAGCTAGAAGGCCTGCTCAGTTTATTCTTGCCACCATGGGAAAACAAGTTATTTAGGTTTATTCTTTGCCGCTCAGGGAGAATGAATCAGCTATGTCCTTTGCCGCTCAGGGAGGACATACCAACGTTGTCCAGTTGCTATTGGAGGTTTATTCTTTGCCGCTCAGGGAGAATGAATCAGCTACGTCCTTTGCCGCTCAGGGAGGACATGCCAGCGTTGTCTAAGCTATTGAAGGTTTATTCTTTGCCGTTCAGGGAGAATGAATCAGCCATGTCCTTTGCCGCTCAGGGAGGAGATACCAACGTTGTCTAAGCTATTGAAGGTTTATTCTTTGCCGCTCAGGGAGAATGAATCAGCCACGTCCTTTGCCGCTCAGGGAGGACATACCAACGTTGTCCAGTTGCTATTGGATGTTTATTCTTTGCCGCTCAGGGAGAATGAATCAGCTATGTCCTTTGCCGCTCAGGGAGGACATGCCAGCGTTGTCTAAGCTATTGAAGGTTTATTCTTTGCCGCTCAGGGAGAATGAATCAGCCACGTCCTTTGCCGCTCAGGGAGGACATACCAACGTTGTCCAGTTGCTATTGGAGGTTTATTCTTTGCCGCTCAGGGAGAATGAATCAGCTACGTCCTTTACCGCTCAGGGAGGACACGCCAACGTTGACCAGATACTTTTAGAAGTTCGTTCTTTGCCGCTCAGGGAGAATGAATTAACTATGTCCCTTGCCGTTCAGGGAGGACATACCAACGCTACCCACATTGTTTCTGCCGCTTCGGAGGAGCAAATCACCCCAAACAGGGAAGTTGGACAAAATTAGTGCTTATGGTCTTTGCTTTATTCTTGTTCCACAAGTATAAGCAAAGAGGGGCAACTGTAATCACTAATTTTGTCTGGGCTGATTAGCCCTTAAATATGCTTAAATAAGAGTGGGCTTTGTTTATTCACATTGGGCTTTGTTTGATTAATACATAAATATATACATACTATTTTCTACCCATTACTATTATCTATCCCATTTATTATCATTTTGTACCAAGGACTGTTATTATTATTACCATTATGTTTATTACCATCATTATAACTGTTACCAGTATTATATTTATTAACACCACTATCATATCTTATATTATTATGATTACTATGTTATTATGTTATTATTTATTATCTCCTATCATTATTATATCATTAGTATTATTATTATTATTAACATCACATATTATCTTACCACCGTACTATATTATTATTATTATCCTTATCATATCCTTACCATCTTATTATTATTATTATTAACAAATCTGGAGACAAAAATTAATATAAATAAGCCCAATATTAAATAAATAAAATCCATATGTATAATAAAAGCCCAAAGTTATTTCTAAAGTCCATTACAGTTTAAAGCATACATATTTAAAAGCCCGTTTTGGGCCCAACACCCATTAAACAGAAACCCTAATTGCTATATTTTGTCTATGCAGCCGCCGCAGCCACGACCGTCAGATCTGATCAGATCTGACGACCCAGATGAAGCCATGAAAAGGAAGCCCTAGATGGGCACTGATGAGTCATGCGCCGCCTAGATCACAACCGCAAGATCAGGAGGGCTTCAACGGTCCAGATGTGAAGACATGAGAAACCCTAGACGCCCATCTGATGACCTCGCGCCGCCATGAAGCTGAGCCGTTAGATCAGAATGTGATCTGACGGTCCGGATGCCACGAGATGCAGCACGCGCCCACGCGCGACGCATCAGCTCCCCACTCGCGCGCGTGAAGCCCACGCCCGCCTCTCCAGATTCCTCGAGCACTCGCCACGTCGCCCCCGCCCGTTCCAACGACCGATCCGTCGGCCACGTCGATCATCGTACAATATGCAACAAAGAAAAGAGAGTCAGCATCAAATAAAGGAAAAATAAAAATCGAAAACAAAAAGAAAAAAGAAGGACGAAATCAGAACAGAATGACAGAGCCTTGCATGAATCCGGCCAAAAACACAATACGAACCAATGAGCTATTTTCATCATATTAACCAAAATGTAAAAAGCTTCGATTTTTCGGCTATAAAACCGAATCGACGGCTTCATTGTAAGGGATTCGTGAAACTCCCGTAAAAAAGCACGAAAAGCAATACCACATCAGAGCATTTGCAGGTATACCATTTACTACTATTGCATGTAAGAGAAAAAAGGATTGAAAGTATGTAAAGAGTTTTTTTTTTTTACCTTTTCTGTTTTGCTTCTCGTCGAACCGGTGCCTTCTTCCTCTCGGCAACAATCCCGGCCGCTCATCGGTTTCAAAGGGTGCGTCGGAGGAGGGGCTTAAAACCCTCTTCTCGTCTCGTAAACCGCTTTAAAAAATTTCTCAGTGGCTAGGTTTTTGTTAGGTTTTCGTGTTCCGGGTAGGTCGTTTTAGGTTTCGGGGAGTGAAAGGTTGTTTTTTTGGGTTTCTTTAGGGTTAGGTTCGCTGGTCAGAAAGGATAGAGTCCGCCGGACGGTGACTAGCACCGGCCGGCGTTCGAGATCGAGGGAGAATCAGAGAGTCTAGGTGCGGCTAGGGTTTTAAGTCGGGCAAAAGGGGGCGTTCGAATCGATTAGGTAGGGTTTTATAGAGTTCGTTTATTTTATTTTTTGGTCTATTAACACGTTTAGTCCCTCCGCGTCGGGATATTAGCATCATAAGGGTCGCCGCATGGTTAAATCGCGTCATAGGTCCCCCGTAGTTTGAGTCGGTTCGTCTCCTCGTCCCAGATCGAGTCTGCTTAGGGTCTTATTATTCGTCCAGTCCCTTTCCTTTCACCCCATGTTCAATTTGGTCCTCCCCACAGTTTTGAGTCTTTTTGTGTCTTTTCTAATTTAGCCACTGCCTTCTGTTTTTCTTTCAATTTAGTCACCATATTTTGTATGCTTGTTTCGTATGATGTTTGATTTATTTTCTTACTCAATGTTTTAATGTTGTTTTAATTTTGTTTGTTTGGTAGTATGTATGCTTTATGTCATGTGTTTGTTTTTTTTGTTTTCAAATCGAATATATGTTGTTAATCCGTTTTTATGACTTTCGTGGGTCCCGCATGACTTGTTTTGTATCGAATATGTTTTGCTCGTACATGGTCAAAATGTTTATGTTCGTTAGATCTTGATAATATTGAATCGATATATGAGTAGAATCATGAACCTTTATCCATTAATTCCATATGCTAGAATTAATTAGTTTAATTAACTAATGGGTAGTTTTGACATGTTAGTTTAGGTCTTGTGTTTTAATATGTTTTGTTAGTTTGGGCCTTTGGGCCTTGAGTTTTTGTTCATATATGTTTGGGCTTACTCCTTATCAATTTTGGGCCTTCCCCTTATGTGCTTATTTTGAATGTTTTTATGGCATGCATGTGTATATATTTGTCATTCATATGACCTAAAATGTAAGCATTGTAATCAATTTAAGAATCAAACCCAAAAGGGGTATTAATTAACCTCGGTATCCGAAAACGACAGTCCTAGCTTAATGGATGTCTATCGAATACTTAGGTTAATTTTCACCGCCTCTAGGTAAGCGAAAGCATATAAAATTGAAAATAACACGCATCATCTCTTATATGTTCGCATCATGCATAAAGGTGACGTACGGGATCCGAACCCTAAACTAACACGGCAGTCAGCCTTATTTGATGTCGGTTTAGTCTATGGTCCGGTGTACCGTCATCCTTTTTAATTAAATGATTAAGTAATTCCAATGCCACTATTCGATAAAGCCCGCGTTATTTAAGTCATATTTTCATTTAAGAACAATTATTAAATTCACTTCGATTTTTAAATAATTCCTATCGATCAAAAGGCAACAAGCAATTTGGTACCGATTTCCGGGCGTGATGGGGGCGCTAACCCTACCCCACGCGTAACCAACTCCCGAACCCGTTTTAAAATGAATCTCTGGTTTTATGGTGTCCGGCCTACCTTAGTGGCCGGTGGCGACTCCAAATTTTCACAAGTTTTTCAAAACATGAATTCCCCCTTTTTTTTAAATAAACCCCCTTTTCAAAAAGAAAATAGTGATAAGGCCCCCTACTTAGTGGTTTTCTACAAAAAACCTTATCACAATTACATATATCCATTAACATTTATATATGAGTAATATGTATCCGTGCATGTATATTATATAGTGTATTATTATTATCAAAATTAAAAACAAACAAAAGATTACAAGATAATTAAATAAAAAACATCACATCTTTATTAAACTATAATAAATAGCCCAAGTTTAAATAACAAAGCCAGGTCTCTTAAAAATAATAATAACAGTCCATTTAACAAATTGAATTAAAGCTACATGGCTCGTTTGGCCCAAGTAAAACATGGTCTGAAACCCTAGCCCTAACCGAACTTCTTTCTTGTGTAGCCAATTTCCTACCGTCAGATCTGATCCAGATCTGACGGGCCAGATGAAAGCTTGAAGAAAAACCCTAGGAGAGCCCTGATGATCTCGCACCGCACAGACTGTGACTGTCGGATCCGGAAAGCATCAACGGCCTAGATCACTCATTGCCGCAATATCCCTAGCACCCATCTGGTGATCTCGCGCCGCACAAATCTAAACCGTTAGATTGAGACATGATCTAACAGCTCATACGCAATGAAGGCTCCACGCACGACCTTTCCACTCCAAACGCGTCCACGCGCGACATTTGGAGTTACCCTACGCACGCGTGTGATGCACTCTTGAAGGGAGCATGATGTAGCTGCTCAAATTCAACCCCCGACCCCGGAGCATGAAATCACCCCGATGTTCATCAATACATTGAAGGGAGCGTTGTTCGATCATTTGATAAACAACACCACTCAAAACTTCGCGGATATGGTAAAAACAGGAGAATCCATTGAGGTGGCTATAAAAAGTGGGAGGATTGACAGTGGGGAGAATACTCGGAATAATTACAAAAGGAAGGAAAATGAGGTGAACGTTGTGAACACCTATACGGCCCCAAAGGGCTTCACTCTTTCAGCACCACAAGTCACGTCCGGGGGGGGGGGGGGGGGACAAAGCTCGAACAAAAAGGAGACTAGGGCTCCTAAGAGAGAAAATGAGAAGATGAATTTCACCCTTATCCCAGTATCATATGTCGACCTGTACTCTTACTTACATGAGGCAAACTTAGTTTGGCCCTACTATGTCACTCCTTTCAAACCATCGTTTCCGGCTTGGTATGATGAGAAGGCAAATTGCGAGTATCATGGTGGTATTCCGGGACACTCAATTGAGAACTGCGTTGCATTTAAGAAGTTTGTGCAGAATCTGATTAAGACCAGGGTGTTGCAATTAGACGAGCCAAATGCTGCTACTAACCCGCTACCGAATCACGTGGGTCAAAATGTGAACGCAATCGAGGAAGAATATACCAGAAAGGCTAAAGCAAGTGTGTTCGAGGTCAAGTCTCCCTTAAGGTGAGTGTTTCAACAGTTGTGTATGGCACGCCTAGTAGATCGGGGCTTGGAGATCGTATTGGAAGGTTGCGGACCGTATTGCGAGTACCATCAGCAAGAAGGTCATGATATTCAGTATTGTGAGGAGTTTAAGCAAGTAATCCAAGAGATGATGGATAATAAGGAGATCGAGTTTTTTTGAGAAAGACAAGGAAGAGAAAGATTTAGACGTGTGTGCATCTGATGGCCCTAAAGTTAAGTATTGTTTGGACCGGCCGTTTGTTTTACCTCGTAAGACGAAAGAAGGTGGCTTACCCGAAGGAGAAAGTTCGAAGTTGACTCATAAGCTTAGAGTATCTCCCCTGACGTCCTTTCCTTTCAAAGATGAATGGAAAGTTCCGTGGAACTATGTCGCCCATGTCTCGATACCAGGAAGTACAGATCTGGTAAAAGAAAACAAGTTACCCGATGAGAAAGAGCCCGAGAAGGAGGAGGTTCCGATGGAATCAGAGACCGAGCCAGTGAATGAAGTGGGAAACTTCACGAGGAGTGGGAGGTGTTATTCCTCGGATACTCCGAAGGAGATAGAACCGAAGGGTAAAGAGAAATCGGCCGAACCTGAAGCTGAAAAGTTGTTTGGTGAAGAACCTCCTCTGAAGATTAATGAGCCAGTAATAGAGGCACGAGCACAAGAGTTCTTGAGGTTCTTGAAACACAGTGAGTACAACATTGTTGACCAGCTCCGAAAGCAGCAAGCTCAGATTTTGGTACTAGAGTTGTTGTTGAGCTCCGAGAAACATCGTGATGCACTGTTAAAGGTGTTGAATCAGACGTTCGTCCGAGATGACATCTCAGTTAACAAGTTAGACCGGATAGTGGGCCACATTGCTGCCGATAATTTTATCACCTTTAACGATGATGAAATTCCAGACGGGGGTATGTGATCGACCAAGGCCTTGAACATAACTACCCACTGTAAGGGATATGTCTTGCCAGGAGTGCTCATCGACAATGGGTCAACTTTGAATGTGATGCCAATGGCGACTTTGCAAAGGTTGCCTATAGACAGTTCACATATGAAGCCGTGCCAGAACTCTGTTAGAGCATTTGATAGGACTCAAAGAGACGTCATTGGAAAAATTGAAGTACCATTGCTAATTGGACCTATCGAGTACATGATTGACTTTGTAGTAATGGATATCAGGCCAACTTACAATTGCCTGTTGGGAAGGCCGTGGATCCATTCAGCGGGGGGGCGTACCTTCATGACTACACCAAAAATTGAAGTTTGTTATTGAAGGGAAATTAGTAAGTGTGGCTGCCAAGCAAGACATCATAGCTTTCATGACTACTGATGCTCCATATGTCCAAGCCGATGAGGAGGCAGTCGAGTGTTCCTTCAGGGCTCTAGAATTTGTGAATGATACATTTTTGGCGGAAGGAAGTAAAATATCGTGCCCAAAGTTATCAAATTGTGCTAAGATGCAAGTTTGGCAGACCTTGGGGCGAGGGGCCAAGAAAGGAAGAGGACTTGGTAGGAACTTACAAGGGTGTCTGCGTGCCAGGAGTGTCATCAACAAGCAAGACCGGTTCGGGCTTGGCCATAAGCCCACTCTTCAGCAAAGGAAGTTAGAATGGAAGAAGAGGGCTGAACGAAGGAAGACTAGACTTAGGGGTGAGGACATGATATGGGAACCCGTTGTTTATACAGACATGAGAAACATCTTTGTGTCGGGTGGAGTAGTCAACCCCGAACAGATGGTGCACGAGGCTAATATGGAGAATGCTAGGCTCTATGAGGAGGAAAAGCTCAGTGAAGCATTGGAAGGGATGAATGTTAACATGATATCCAAGAATAAGGAAAACTCCAACTCTTTTGCAGGAATACGCCCTTGTCTTCCAGGAGAGGTGCTTAACAATTGGACTAGTATGGATTTGTCTGTAGTCCTTAGGTCTGAATCAGAGTAATGCTCAGAACCCACCCTATCTTTTGCCTGCGAGCAATAGGGATCTTTTGTAAAGGGCTTCTATGTTAATCTGCTCGTTTTTAATTCAATAAAAAGACGTTTTCCAAAATTACAAGCATCATGTTCATTACATTCATTATTTGTTTATTATTTGTTATTCCATCCACTTTGTAATAATATATATGTTCATCTTCCCAATACACGTTCATTTCATAAATGTTGCAGGGCTCCTATTATTAACTTTGTCAATGATTCTAAATCTAATCCCGAGGTGGATTTTGAGCAACCATTGTATCTAACCGAAATTGGTGAAGAAGAGGGTGATGGGGAAGAATATGAAGTCCCAGAAGAATTCCTCAGATTAATGGAGAGTGAGGATAGACAAATAGTACCCCATCAAGAGGAGATTGAGATCCTTAACTTGGGAAATGATGAGGACCGAAGAGAGGTCAAGATTAGCACAACCCTCTCGTCCGAGACCAATGATGAGTTAGTAAATCTGTTGTTAGAGTTCATGGACATTTTCGCATGGACCTATCAGGATATGCCAAGTCTAGACACAAGTATTGTGATGCACAAGCTACCGATCATGGCAGAATGTAAGCCGGTCCAACAGAAATTGAGGAGAATGGGAACAAACACGTTGTTGAAAGTCCAGGATGAAGTAAGGAATGGTACCAGGCCGGGTTCCGAAAAGTTGTTGAATATTCGGAGTGGGTAGCAAACATAGTCTCCGTCCTGAAAAAGGACAGAAAAGTCTGCATGTGTGTGAACTATAGAGACCTTAATAAGGCAAGCCCCAAAGATAATTTTCCTCTACCCTATATTAATACCCTAGTAGACAACACTGCCAGACACTCATGGTTTTCCTTCATGGATGGCTTCTCGGGGTATAACCAAATAAAGATGGATCCTGATGACATGACCAAAACAACGTTCGTAACAATGTGGGGAACGTTTTGTTATAAAGTGATGCCCTTCGATCTGAAGAATGCTGGGGCAACCTATCAAAGAGCCATGGTGACACTTTTCCATGACATGATGCACAAGGAGATTGAGGTATACGTAGATGGCATGATAGCCAAGTCCCAGACTGAGGAGGAGCACATTCAAAACATGAGGAAGCTATTCCAAATATTGAGGAAATATCAGTTGAAGCTCAACCCAGCAAAGTGCACCTTCGCCGTCCCATCCGGTAAACTTCTAGGCTTTGTGGTTAGCCAAAGAGGGATTGAGATCGATCCCGATAAAGTAAAAGCTATCCAGAATCTTCCACCGCCTTAGACCCAAAAAGAAGTTTGCGGTTTCTTAGGGAGGCTAAATTACATATCTCACTTCATTTCCTAGTTGACCGACAAATGCGACCTTGTTTTCAGACTACTTCGGAAGAACAACTCTGGGGTTTGGGATGAAGAGTATCAAGAGGCCCTAGATAGAATCAAGAGGTATTTAACTAATGCTTCAGTCTTAGTACCACCGGTACTGGATAGGCCATTGATCCTATACATGACAGTCTTTGAAAATTCGATGGGATGTTTTCTGGGGCAATATGACGACACCGGAAAGAAAGAAAGGGTGGTCTACTACTTGAGTAAGATGTTTACCGAGTGCGAAACTCGGTACCCGTAGATCTAGAAATTGTGTTGTGCCCTAGTATGGGCAACCAAGAGGCTTAGGCAGTACATGTTGTACCATACCACATGGTTGATATCCAAGTTGGACCCTTTAAAATTCCTGATGGAGACGCCAGCGCTCACCGGAAAACTGGCCCGCTGGCAAATGTTATTATAAGAATTTGACATCTTGTATGTGAGTTAGAAAGCAGTGAATGGGAGCGCTATATCGAACTTCTTGGCAAGCCGAGCTTCAGATGATTATGAATCATTGGACTTCAATTTTTCGGACGAAGACTTAATGTGTATAACTCTGGGGGAGGAGGATACGTTCAAAGATGAATCATGTAAGCTATACTTTGATGGGGCATCTAACAACCTAGGTCACGAAATTGGGGCAGTGTTAATCTCTTCGGAGAAAGTTCATTACCCTTTCACCAGTAGGCTGGATTTTTTCTGCACCAACAATATGGCTGAGTATGAGGCATGCATTATGGGGTTGCGTGCAGCCATTGAAAGAAGGGTCAAGAGGCTTCAGGTTTTTGGAGATTCTTCCTTGGTAATATATCGACTCAGGGATGAATGAGAGACTAGGGACCCAAAGCTGATCAAATATTATGACATGGTCCAGAAATTAATCAAGAATTTCGAAAAGATTAGTTTTACTCACCACCCGAGAGAGGATAATCAGATGGCAGACGCCCTAACAACCTTGGCTGCTACATTCAAGGCAAGCTCAGATGCAGAGATGAGACCGATTAAGATGCAAATGTTTGAGGTACCTACTTACTGTTACAACATAGAGGAAGAGATAGATGGCAACCAGTGGTATCATGACATCTTGCAGTACATCAGGCACCAAACGTACCCCAAAAAAGCTAATGAAAATGATAAAAGGACCATTAGGAGAATGGTGACGGTATACGTCCTAGATGGAGAGATCATGTACAAAAAGGGAAAAGACCAGGTACTGCTAAGGTGTATTAATGCTCAGGAGGCCAAGAGCATCTTGGTAGAAGTTCATGATGGGTTGTGTGGGACACACGCCAACGGTTTTTCAATGGCCCAGAAAATCATGAGATACGTGTACTTTTGGTCAACCATGGAGGGAGATTGCATTGATTATGATAAGAAGTGTCACAAATGTTAGATATATGCCAATAAAATACATTCACCGCCATTACCTTTACACACCATGAATTCGCCTTGGCCCTACACCATGTGGGGAATGGATGTCATTGGTCAGATCCATCCCAAGGCATCCAATGGACACCGCTTTATCCTTGTTGTCATTGACTACTTCACTAAGTGAGTAGAAGTCGCCTCTTACGCCAATGTTACAAGGGCAACAGTGTGTAGGTTCCTGAAGAGGGAGATCATTTGTCGTTACGGGCTGCCAGAGAGAATTATTACTGACAATGCTTCCAATCTAAACAATACGATGATGGACGAAGTATGCGAGCAATTCAAAATAAAGCATCATAACTCCACTGCATATCGCCCAAAGATGAATGGGGCAGTAGAGGCTGTAAACAAGAACATCAAGAAGATTATAGGTAAGACTACAGTTGTTCAAGGATTGGCATGAGAAGTTGCCATTTGCCCTTTTCGCTTACTGAATGTCTACACGTACCTCGACCGGAGTGACACTGTACTCTCTGGTTTATGGCACGAAAGCAGTACTGCCTATGGAGGTGGAAATCACGTCACTTATAATCTTGAACGAAATAAAGTTGGAAGAGGTTGAATGGGTACAGGCTCGGTTTGATCAGTTGAACCTCAGTGAGAAGAAACGACTAAGGGCCATTTGTCATGGTCAGATGTACCAGAAGAGAATGATGCGAGCCTATGACAAGAAAGTCCACCCGAGAGAGTTCCGAGAAAGAGATTTAGTACTCCGAAGAGTCGTATCCACCCAAAGAGATTTTCGTGGAAAGTGGATGCCAAATTGGGAAGGACCTTATGTGGTTAAAAGGGCCTTTTCCAAAGGGGCACTGATCCTGATGGAGATGGATGGGAAAGAGTTGGGCAACCCAATGAATTCAGATTCAGTCAAGAGATACTATGTGTAAAAAAAGGGTGGAGTGAAAACCCGAAAGGGCGCTTCATAAGAAATAAATACCCAGAATGATAAACCCGAAAAGGGCACTTTAGGTACAAAAAAAATGGAGAAAAGGGGAGAGAATTTCAAGATGAAAACCCGAAAAGGGCGTCTTGAAATCAAAGGGGGAGTTGAGAACTGAAGAAGAGTAACCGGGAGGAAATAACGGTAACTACACAATCAGCAAATGGGAACTCTCAGAATTCAAGGATACGAGCGGAGCACTGCTAGCAAAGGATTCACCTTGGTCGATGGATTTTCGCATTATTCACATAAAAAATACTTAGGACATTGCATCATTTTCCTTTCTCTTCTTTCCTTTCATGCAACATGGATTTTAATTCTTCATGAACTTCAAAATATATTAATAATTACTATTTGGTGTCTTCATTCATCTCTTTCCACAAAGAATTATACGAGCAGTTTAAAATGGACTTATTAAAAGCAAAAGATTTCTCGGTATTTCTATGGTTTGATCTCTTGGGTGCAGGTGACCAAAAAGACAGCTCGGACCGATGCTAAAGATCGTTACAAGGACATGTGACAAGAGCCCAAAAGAAAAGAATTTCATGTAGCCAGTCACGACCGTGCATTGAGAAGAAGAGCGTCACTCAGATCAAGTTTCGAATCCATTACTGAAAATACTACAAAGACGAAGGAAATCACAAGAAAAGAAAAAAAGAAAAAAGAAAAAAGGAAAAAAAGAAAGAAAGAAAGAAAAAGAGAAAAAAAAATAAAAAGGAAAAGCAAGGTGAAAACCCGAAAGGGCGCTTCATAAAAATTAGATACCATAGTGAAAACCTGAAAGAGCGCTTTGGAAAAGAACTCGAGGTTAGAATCTGCAAAGAGGGGCTTCCCAGAAGATCCAATGGTAAAACCCGAGTGTGAGACAAGCATCAGCATCAAAGAGAAGAAGCAAACATATAAAGGGTCAAAAGAGATCGACAAAAGAGCTGTGGCACTAGGCCCATGTTTGGCATACCCATTCATGCATCATGTAGGCTAAGCATACTCATTTTAGGATCATGCTAACCTGCAACATCATAATACTTCTTTTTTACAGATACACGAAACCATTCGCTCTCGAAAAGAGAAGCGAGTGACAGAAAGAAGAACAAGTTGCAGGCAAAGGATTTCAGATTTGCCACATCAGATTTTTCGAGCAAGAGAGACAGATACTCATAGCTCAAGGTGAAGGATTACAGACCCACCATAATTAGGACTTCTGAGCAAGAGAGGCAGATACTCATAGCTCAAGGTGAAGAATTTCAAACTCACCATAATCAGGACTTCCGAGCTAGAGAGACAGATACTCATAGCTCAAGGCGAAGATTTCAAATTTGCCACGTCCAGTTTCAAAGCGAATGAGATAGATACTCAAAGCTTAAGGACTTTAGGTGAAGGATTTCAAACTCGCCACATCGGGATTTACGAGCGGAAGAGCTCAAGGTTTTTCTTGCAGAAAAACCAGATGACCTACCCAGTTTGTTTCTGTCGTTTCGAGAAAAATAATTGTTTGTTCACTGCCGCTTCGGAGAAGCAAATCACCCAAACAGGGAAGTTGGACAAAATTAGTGCTTATGGTCTTTGCTTTATTCTTGTTCCACAAGTACAAGCAAAGAGGGGCAATTGTAATCACTAATTTTGTCCGGGGAACTCTTTGCATTTCATCTTATAATAACGAGCTTATATGGGCTATGTTTAGTCATTAACTATGTATATATATGTATGTGTGTATGCATGGTATGGTATATCATTACTAAGTTATGTGCATGTGTGTTTATTTGATGTTTAGAAATAAATGCTAGTGGGCATATCATATATATTGTATATGTACGTTAATTATGATTGGATATTTTAATAGATATTGCATGTATTACATATATCCATTAACATTTATATATGAGTAATATGTATGCATGCATGTATATTATGTAGTGTATTATTATTATCAAAATTAAAAACAAACAAAAGATTACAAGATAATTAAATAAGCAACAACCCATCTTAATTAAACTATAATAAATAGCCCAAGTTTAAATAAAAAAGCTCAGGTCTCTTAAAAATAATAATAACAGTCCATTTAACAAATTGAATTAAAGCTACATGGCCCGTTTGGCCCAAGTAAAACATGGTCTGAAACCCTAGCCCTAACTGAATCCCTTTCTTATACAACCAATTTCCTACCGTCAGATCTGATCCAGATCTGATGGTCCAGATGAAAGCTTGAAGAAAAACCCTAGGAGAGCCCTGATGATCTCGCGCCGCACACACTGTGACCGTCGGATCCGGAAAGCATCAACGGCCCAGATCACTCCTTGTTGCGGTAACCCTAGCACCCATCTGATGATCTTGCGCCGCATGAATCTGAACCGTTAGATCGAGATATGATCTAACGGCTCGTAGGCAATGAAGGCTCCACGCGCGACCTCTTCACTCCCAACGTGTCCACGTGCGACGTTTGGAGTTACCCTACGCGCGTGTGCGATGCACTCCTCCGCCCTTTTGGCTTCTCCCGAGACCAGTGGCCTGTTTCCACGTCCCCGTTCTAGTACGAAGGCGGCCACGTCCGATGCCGACTCAGCGTCCAGGATTGCCTCTCGTCTCCGCCGTACGAGCCACACACAAAAAAAAACAAATGAAAGGGTCAGAAAACAAAAAAAGGAAAAAAGAAATGAAATGAAAAGCAAAAACAGAAAATGGCAGAGGAATGAAAAGAATCAAAGTAGAGTCGCGCATGAATCCGACCAAAAATTGTACGATCCAATGGATAATTTCCATTCCAATATCCATGTAAACAAAATACCCAATATAAAGCCAAATGGAATCCAACATGTAAAGGGATCCATGATCTCCCAAAAGCACGACGAGAAATACAAGCAAAAGCATTCAAAGGTAATCTCATTTTCCACATCGCATGAGAAAAAAAGAGGGTAGAAAGCATCTATTTGTTTTTACCTCTTCATCTTCTTTCTTCAAAAAGGCCCTACTCGCTCACCAACGATAATTGTAGCCCATCCGTGGCCTTGAATAGTGACTCGGTTGAGGGAGATGTGAAGGGTCCCGTCTTTTTGTTTGTTTCGTTTTGTTTTTTTAGTCTAAAAATGGGTTTTGGGTTTCCGATTTCCAAAAAACAAAAGGGTTTCTATTTTGGGGTCGTCGTCTAGGGTTACTTGTCACATAAAGGGGGTTCGTTTTTGTCACGAGCCCAATTAGGAATATAGCCGTTGGGAAGGACCTTTTGAATGTTTGTTAGGCTGTTAATGAAACGCAGCGTATAGGTGGCCCGTATATACATAAAACGATGCCGTGTAAGGGAGGGGGTAGAGTTTATATAGGGCTCTTGTACTGAAACTGTTAGTCATGAATGAAATGAGCTGTCTCTGTCCTTTTCTCTGCTGATTTCTCTCTTCTCTTTCTTCCTTATTCTTATCTTTTCTTTCCTCAGTTTCCGGTGATCAGTTTTGGTGTGTCACAAGGGTATCAGAGCTACCGGTTCTCGGAGAATGGTGGGTACTCACAGTCAAACAACTGCTGCAGGCAGTGAGGTGCCTCCGACGGCCGCGGGGGTAACACAACAAGAATCAAGCCCAGATTGGAAACAGAAGACCACTCGGATTGAAGCTCATGTTCAGAGGCTTGAAACCTCAATGAACACTCGATTCCAGGAGATGCAGACGGCGATGATGGCCAATCTGCACAAGTTGTTAGAGATTGGACTTGGGAAGAAGATTGACACAAGTGCGATGGCAGGGCAACATTTAGGGATTTTAGGAACCTCACCTGAAAATCCACAGGCTGGAGTGAATCCATCACCGGAGGATGGAGTAGCAACAGAAACGGGTGTGGATGGTGAAGGAGAACTTGAAATGAGAGAGTTGGCCAAGGAGAATCTGGAGCGTGAACACATTCAACAGATGAATTTCGCGTACAAGCTCCTTTGTCCTAAGTTCGATGGATCTGGTTTTCGAGAGTGGATGTGCAAGCTAGAACAGTATTTTGAAGCGAAATGAGTACCAGATGGGGCTAAGGTGAGGGTGGTGATGTTGCATCTTGAGGGGAAGGCTCTCCAATGGCACCAGGTTTTGTCAAAAACTTATTTGGATCTGAACACGATGATATGGACGAATTACCTTCAGCTGATGAGAGAAAGGTTTGCTCCTGGTGGATTTGACGACCCCTTTGCAGATCTAATTGAACTCAGACAGACGGACACTGTGGAGAAATACTATGAGGATTTCATTGATTTGCTGAACCAGATCAGTAAGCTCCATGATGCTTACACCCTTAGTGTCTTCAAAAACCATCTGCGTTTGGAGATTGGTCAAATAGTCAAGCTGTTGCAACCGAAAACTTTATTGGAGGCGTTTCATCTAGCTAAGCATGTGGAGTCTATGTATTACCCAAACTTGAAGAAAAACCAGGGGACGATGCAAAGAGCTTATTCGAACACCCCTTCAGTGCTGAGTTTCCCATCGAGGGCCAGTGGAAGTGCTTTCAGGGGGCCTGCACCTTCGAGTGGCACCACTGTAGTACCATCATCGAGGTTCTCGAGTCCAAGGAGCACCAGCCCTGTGCATTTGAAGCCCAGTACAAGCAACCCCAGGAATTCAGGGAAAACACTATCGACTGCTGAAGTGGAGGAAAGAAGGAAAAAGGGGCTATGTTTCTGGTGTGCGGCCAAATATACCCCTGGGCACAAGTGTGCGAAAACCCAGATGTACCAGATAATGGTAGATGGGGTGGAGGATGAAGGTGAAGCTGAAATTTTTCTGGATTGTGAAGAAGTAGTGGAGTCAGGGGTGCAAGAGAACACATCAGGTGAAGAACTCGTTTTGTCCTTACATACTATGTGGGGCAAGCCTGAATGGGACACGATGAGGATACAAGTGCAGATTGGGAGGATCAAATGTTTAGCTCTAATCGATACAGGGAGCACACACAATTTCCTCAGTTTGAATATTGTCAAACAGCTGAATTTGAGGATGAATAAGCACAAACAATTGAGAGTCACAGTGGCTGATGGGAACTGGATGACCACGATGGGGGAATGTATGAAGGTGGAATAGACGAGCCAAGGAGTGGAATTTGTATCTGACTTCCTGATTGTACCAATTAAGAACTGCGAGATGGTGCTGGGAATTCAATGGCTTGCACACTTAGGCAATATCCAATGGGATTTCGCCAAGCTCAGCATGCAATTTAGCTACAAGGGCAAGGAAGTTAAGCTTCAAGGTTGTGCTTCACAGACATTGCAAGTAGTGGGGCCTAAGCAATGTGAGAAATTATTGAGAGGCACCAAGGGACCCTATACTGCCAGTGTGTGGTTACTCGAGGCTCAACTAGTGTTGAAATCTGAAGGGGAGACATTGAAGGTTGAAATTGAAACTGTGCTGAATGAGTTCAGGAGGGTATTTGAAGAACCAGTGGGGCTTCCTCCAGAAATAGGACATGATCATCGAATTGAACTGAAGGATGACAAAGATGTGGTGAAAGTTAAACCGTACAGACATCCTGCACATCAAAAGGATGAAATAGAGAGACTTGTAGTGGAGATGTTACAATCTGGGATCATCAGAGATAGCAACAATGCTTTCTCCTCCCCAATTGTAATGGTGAAGAAGAAGGACGGGACGTGGAGAATGTGTGTGGATTATCGAAAATTAAATCAGCTCACCATCAAAGATAGCTTCCATATGCCTGTGATTGAGGAATTGCTAGATGAACTGGGAGCAACCACTGTATTTTCCAAGTTGGACCTCAGGTCTGGGTACCACCAAATTCGAATGAGGGAAGCTGATATCCACAAGACAGCATTTCGAACCCATGAAGGCCACTACGAGTTCCTAGTGATGCCCTTCGGGTTGACAAACGCCCCAGCAACATTTCAAGGTTTGATGAACAAACTCTTTAAACAGTACTTGAGGAAGTTTGTACTTGTTTTCTTCGATGATATCTTAATCTACTCGAAGGATAGTTCATCACACTTGCAACATTTGAGAATAGTTCTAGAAACACTAAAGACACATCAGCTATATGCAAAACGATCCAAGTGCTGTTTTGGATCAAGTGAGGTCGATTATCTGGGATATGTGATCTCAGGAGGGTGCATCTCAATGGACCAATCTAAGGTCAGGAGCATTTCTTCATGGCCAGCACCAATAACGGTGAAGGAGCTCAGAGGGTTTTTAGGACTCTCGGGGTATTACAGGAGATTCGTGAAGAACTATGGATGCTTGGCAAGGCCTTTAACTGATCTACTGAAGAAAGGGGCTTGGAAGTGGGGAATTGAAGAAGAAGAAGCTTTCAGAAAATTAAAGGAAGCTGTGTGTTCAGCACCTGTTTTAGCTCTACCTGACTTCAATTCAGAATTTGTTGTTGAAGCAGATGCCTCTGATGCTGGAGTTGGGGCTGTGTTGGTGCAGAAAGGTAGGCCACTTGCTTTCTTCAGTAAAGGCCTAGGCATTAAACACAGGGCTTTGTCTGTGTATGAAAAGGAAATGTTAGCTGTGTTAATGTCAGTGAAACGGTGGTCAACTTACCTGGTTGGTAGACATTTTGTGATCAAGACAGATCACCAAAGCTTGAAGTTCTTAGCTGAGAACCAAGCTTACACTCCTTTCCAACATAAGTGGGTTGTGAAAATGATGGGCCTGGATTACGAGGTGTAGTATAGGAGGGGTATCCATAACATCGTGGCTGATGCATTGTCAAGAAGGCCAGAGGAAAGCAGTTGTGCTACCATGGGAGTGAGCCATGTGAGTTCTGAAATGTTAGACAAAATTAAGGAGACGTGGCAAGCTGATGATAAGTTGAAGAAATTGATAAAAACTAAAGAAGAGGAACCCGATAAGCATCCTAAATACCAATGGGATGGGGAACTCTTGAAGAGGAAAGGGAAATTGGTGGTGGGGAGTGTTTCTGAAGTGAAGAAGGAGTTGCTAAACTTCTTTCACAACAGCATGGTAGGGGGCATTCAGGAGTCACAGCCACAATTCAGAGAATCTCTGCAGTGCTTTATTGGAAAGGCATGAAAAAAGATGTGAAAAGTTGGGTTCGTGATTGCTTGACATGCCAGAGGAATAAGGGTGACAAACATCATCCCAGGGGCCTGTTACAGCCTTTACCAATACCTGAAACCTTGTGGTCTTCGATTGGAATGGACTTCATAGAGGGGTTGCCTAAGTCTGGGAGAATGAATTGCATCCTAGTGGTGGTTGATAGGCTAACCAAGTATAGCCATTTCTTGGGGTTAATTCATCCATTCACAGCCAAAGATGTAGCCCAAGCATTTCTGAAGAATGTTTTTAAACTTCATGGTTTACCCAGCAACATCGTGTGTGACAGGGATAAGGTGTTCATGAGCGCGTTTTGGAAGGAACTGTTTGGTAAGCTAGGAGTTGTTCTACATGCATCGACAGCCTACCACCCTGAGACGGATGGTCAAACGGAGAGAGTCAACCAGTGCTTGGAGACATATCTCAGGTGTATGACAGGGGAGAGGCCTAAGGATTGGTCTGAGTGGTTACACTTGGCCAAATGGTGGTACAACACGACATTTCACTCTGCAATACGAACCACTCCTTACCAAGCACTCTATGGACAACCACCACCTATTCATCTACCCTACATTGCTGGAGAATCACTAGTTGAAGCTGTGGACAAGAGCTTGCAGGCTCGTGAAGCTGCCATCAAAATGCTGAAGTTTCATTTGCAAAGGGCTCAAGACAGAATGAAAAGCCAGGCAGATCGTAAGAGGAAGGAATGCGAGTATCTGGTGGCTGACTGGGTTTTTCTAAAACTTCAACCCTACAGACAGCAATCAGTGAGTGCCAGAAGTGGACAAAAGCTTGCTTCCAGGTGGTTTGGCCCTTTTCGAATCATCGAAAGGATAGGAGCTGTGGCTTACAAATTGGACCTCCCTGCAAATTCGAAGGTGCATCCAGTGTTCCACGTTTCTCAATTGAAGAAGAGAGTGGGGTCTGAGAAGATTCAAGAGGAGTGGCCGATCATAGATGCTGATGGCAGTATTAGCAAGGAGCCCCTGCGAGTTATTGATCGACGAATTGGAAGGAAGGGGAACCGTGCGGTGACAGAAGTGTTAGTGGAATGGAGCAATTCGTTTCCAGAAGATGCAACCTGGGAGAGCTTACACGAGCTGAAGCAGCAATTTCCAGCTTTTAATCCTTGAGGTCAAGGATTTGCTGAAGGAGGGAGTGTTGTCACGAGCCCAATTAGGAATATAGCCGTTGGGAAGGACCTTTTAAATGTTTGTTAGGCTGTTAATGAAATGCAGCGTATAGGTGGCCCGTATATACATAAAACGATGCCGTGTAAGGGAGGGGGTAGAGTTTATATAGGGCTCTTGTACTGAAACCGTTAGTCATGAATGAAATGAGCTGTCTCTGTCCTTTTCTCTGCTGATTTCTCTCTTCTCTTTCTTCCTTATTCTTATCTTTTCTTTCCTCAGTTTCCGGTGATCAGTTTTGGTGTGTCACAGTTTTTTTGGTGTTTGGTATTGCTTAAGGTTTAGGAGCACAAAAAGAGGGGTTCTTTGGGTCGTTTTGAGGTCACCAGACGACGATTAGCACCGGCCGGCGTTTAGAGTGTTAGGGCAGAGGGTTTCTTTCAGGGTCTAGGTTTACAAATAGAGTGAAAAGGGGCTAGGGTTTGATTAAGGTAGGGTTTTATAGTTTCCTTAGGTTTTAGACTAGGGCCTAATTCAGCTTTAGTCCCTCCGTGTCGCACAGTTCGCAAACTTAGGGCTTCCGTTTTTTTAATAGCGTCTTAGGTCCTCTGGATTTATTTTTCCTTTGCATTTTCGTCCAGTGTTCAATGGTCTAATAGTCCGTCCCCTCCCCAGTATTTTGCGTCCGTTTCAATTTAGTCCATTTCACAGTTTTTTATTTTTATTTTTCATGCATCTTTTAATTTTGCCACTGTTTTATTTAATTCCTTCAATTTAGTCTTGTTTTTGCCCTTATTTATGTGGTATATGTGAAATGCATGATTATTTGTGATTATGTGTTTTTTGCTTGATTTCTAATTTGTATGTTGGCATGTATATGTAATGTATATTATGTGTGATCATGACTTTGTTTTTTAATTAATTGTGTGTTGTGGTTTTATATGTGGTTTGAGATTTACAAGTATTCTAATATGAGGGTTGTATGACTTATGATGTATAATTTAAGATTTTAAATAAAATATGGCATAATGTAACTCTTGGAATCCTTATTATAACTTAATGTTTTAATGGTATGTTTTTTAGTATGATGTACAGATTCGTGTAAGAACTCGTTTTATGAGAAATGCAACAAAAACGTCAATATATTTATAAGATGTATGTATAAATGGTATATTAATTTGACTTTGTTAATGTGGCTTGTCTTAGTATCCTCTAGTTTGGGTTTTGGGCCTTAGGGCTTTAAGTGGCTAGAGTTAGGTTTTTGGGCTTATTTAGCTTAGGTGGGCTTGGGCTAGTTAGGTTAGTTTTTTTAGAGTTTAGTTTAATTGATCTACTTGTTCCGAATCGTGTGCCCGACTCATAGAGGCACGGTACGTACAATTATGTCGGTTTAGGTTTAGAGATTAAATTAAGTTTAGAGCTTTAACCAGTTTAATTATCTTAAATTCATCCTTGTCTTATTAGGATGGATATTAAGCCCGTTAGATCGGTTAAGCCATTCTTACCCTTTTTAAGATAAAATTAACATCACATTTAGACAGGGTAAAACAAGATAATTCATAATTTATTAGAGTCTTCTAGTCATTTAGGATTTAGATAATTTAGGGTTTAATATTAGAATAATGTAACCCCCTTAGCCCGGCCTAGACGCCCGACCCAAACTGAGAAGATTACACAGGGAAAACCAAAGTCAACTCGTTAAAGTCAACCTCGATTAACAACCTTTTTTTCTTTTTATATTTTCTAGACGCACATTATTACCCTATATGATGAGCAATTTGTTTTAGCGAAAGCGACACAGCGAACAGAACTCAATTAGGGGTCCAAAAGCTTACAAACGTCTTTTAGGGACTAAATTGTAAATTTCCAGAATTGTAAGGACTAAACAGGTTTTAAAGTTATCAATCCAAAATTAATGATATAACATGCCAGCGTGTCAAGTTTCATCACAAACGAACCAACCAAACTCATTTAATTAAGCATTTAATAATCAAGGACCAAAATGTTAGAAAACAGAAACCTAAAACAACTCAAATTCAAATCCAACAGTCAGGTGTTTCGAAACACAAGACCCTGTATCGGAACGGCCGTTTCGAAACCAGGTTGACCGTTTCGATACGCGGGTGTGTTCCGAAACCCATTTCAAAAAAATGCTTTTCAGTAGTAAAATGTTCCAGAACGTGCTCACCCGTTCTGAAACCCCATGACCATTCCAGGCCACCGTTCCGGAACAGTTAAGGGCGTTCCAAACCGCCTTGCCCTGCAACTTCTCAAAATGATGGTTTTACTCAACTAATCACCTCCGAAAACGTTCCAATACATGCCACATCACACATACAACTTGTATACACATCAAAGACCATTAACATGAAGCACAAGCTAAAACATAGCATCATTCATGCAAGCATTAGAACTATAGGCATGCTTTCTAGTCTTCAAAACCATACAAAAGCTAAAAACCACATCCAAGCACAAATCAATCCTCAAAGGCCATTTACAAACCAAAATAAGCAAACCAAACATGCTTAAGGTGTTTAACATCACCAAATACTAACAATAGTAGAAATCCCACACATTGCCTCTTATTACACCAAGGTGAAACTACATACTTTGTCTAATCAAAAGCTTGGATTCCACTTGCTATCGGGTTGCCTTGAATGCTCAATTCTCTGCATTGATGAAACAAATGAGCGTAAGCATAAAGCTTAGTGAGGATCGCTAAACCGACATTCATCAATGCATTTACAAAACCGGAAACATCATCCATTGACATTTCATGCCTTTTCTTAAAACATGCTTTACAAGCATCAATGCACTTTTTAAAACATATGCTCAATAGCATCATCAAAATAACAACAAATCAACTTTTGCTCATGTTTAACCAAGCATCGCATGCATTCTAGCATAAACCACAAGCTTCTCATGCTTAAATCATTAATCAACAACATTATATTGGCTTGCAAGTGATCCATTCTCGAATCATACCAAAATCAACACAAATGACACAATTGGATACGCGGATTACAAGCGTTGTCCCACACGCTTCATACACACTATCGGACTACACAAGGCTTACACACGAGAGCAACCCTCCATCGTTGTGACACCCGTGGTGGAGTATAACGGTACAATCACAACCCCTCAACACCACTCATCGGTAGTTGTATAGTTCCACTAACGAGAGCACAAGACACATAATACAAGATCCACACACAGAATTAACATCCATCGTTGTGATCTTAACCTCAATCGTTAGGGTACTTGGGTGGAGTATATGGTACAATCACAACCCCTCGACATCCAAGGCGACTTTATTCACGGTGCACCCAATCCTATAGTCGGCTAACTATATCCGATTAAAGTAACCAAAAACCACTTTCATCACTTGCCAATATAATCATTTAACATCAATATTCCACTGTTTTACAAGCATCAATACCATACCATGTTCACAAGCATAACCATGCTTAATCTCAAATACATACATTTCTCAAATCCAAGGATCATCTACCAAATGCATCCTTAACAACATGGCATTAAACACCAGTATTATCAATGCTCAAAACATGCTTTAAAACAGTAAATAAAATCACATTTACAACAAGTGCATTTTCCAACAAAACATAGCACATTCCGAGAGAGACTTTCGAATCACTTACTCTTAAGCATAGCTAAGTGTTTCAAACTTACACTAAGCTCCGAAGACCACGCTCAAAGCATTACAAAGCTGGAAAATCCATTTCCACTCACCGATACGCGAAGCCTTGCTCGCCAACACGAAAATTACTCTTCCGGAGCTTCCAAAAACGTCTCGTTTGCTCCCGAATCAAGATCCCTTGTTTTCATATCATCGAAACAGAGATCTAAATGCATTAAAATGCATTTCAACACCAGCAACCAATCACAAACTCGTTGCTCACCCAAACTACACCAATTTACCCATCTGAAACAACCGAAAACTCAATCGATTGCTTCCTAAACCAAGCTCAGCCAACATACATCACTTACAATCAATTATAAACACCAAAACACATCTAAAAACAACCTAAATTCTTCCTTATACCTCCAACAAGCATTACTTCATCATTTCACCTAAAAACCCAACTAGACTATCAAGAAACTCAAGGATCTCAAGGATTTCAGGATCTATATCAACAAAACCTCTTTTCAACATATTAACCAACACAAAACTCAATTAAAATCAATCCAAAAGAGATCCTAACAAAACAAATCCGAAAATCAAGAGTTTTATCATATTTTTGCAAGATTTTAATCTCAAATCAAAACTATAATGAAAACTCAACCAAAAACATTAATTAGAAGCCAAAGATCTTGCGAATTTCAATAAAGAACCTAGATTGGTTGAGAATGGGATTTACCTCCAATCCTTGCTTTCCTCAATGATTAACAAGTTTTCCTTAGCAAAAATCTTGAAGAACTTGAAAGAACTCTTGAAATTTGTTTAGAAAATAATGAGAGAGTGTTTGGGAGAAAAGAATTCTGGAGAAAATGAGTTAGAATGGTGTTTGGCTGAAAATGAGAAGAGGAAGGCAGTTACGACAAATGAAATCTCACTTTTCTTATTTATCAATTTTAATAAAATAAAACTCTTTTATTTAATCATTTAAAAATCCTTTTAAAACACATGTCATATTAAGGAAATGCTAAATTTCCATAAAGCTCCCTAAAGATTCTAAGATTTTGGCTCATCTTTTAAAAATTGCATTTTTTCCACAGTTTTGAAACTTTACATTTTGGTCACTGCCCAAAATGTATTATTTTCGAAACTCTTTTTGTAAAATTGATTTGACCAAACTCTTAAAAATGATTTTAGAGGATTTTAGCAATTTTTACCATATTTTTATCCTATTCCGGTCCTTGATTTCCTTAAATCACCAAACTCGATTCGAACCGTTTCCTACCGGTCCGGTCCGATGTCCAAAACATCTAGGCCCAAAACCAAGGCGTTACAAATCATCTAATAAATAATTAGATCACTAATCAAACTCCCATAATTCGAGCCTTTAAAATAGGGCCTTGGGTGGGCTTTCGTATGTTTACTTCCAAGCTTTTCTATGGCATACATTTTATACCTGTCATTCACGACACCGTTAATAATTTAGCGTGTTAATTCAACTTAAAGCATACAAAAGAGAGGTATCAATTAACCCCCGGTATTCTTGTCAAAACAGTCCAAGCTTAATGGATGTCGACCGAATATTTGGGTTAATTTTCACCATCTCTAGGTAAGCGGTAATATAAAAAATGGAAATATCATAGCATCATCCCTTATTTGCTTGCATCATGCATAAAGGTGACGTACAGGATCCAAACCCTAAACTAACACGGCAGTCAGTCTTATATGATGTCGGTTTAGTCTATGGTTCGGTGTACCGTCACCCTTTTTAATTAAATGCTTAATTAATTCTAAAGTCGCGATTTGATAAAGCCTGCACCATTTAAGTTAGATTTTCACTTAATAACATCTAATTAAATTTACTTTAGATTTTAAGTAATTTATATCGATTAAAGGCAACAAGTAATTTGGTACCAATTTCCGGGCGTGATGGGGGTGCTAACCCTTCCCCACACGTAACCAACTCCCGAACCTTTTTTTAAAACAAATCTCTGGTTTTATGGTATCCAGCCTACCTTAGTGGTCGGTGGCGACTCCAAAATTTTTACTATTTTCCAAAATTCGAATTCTCCCCTTTTAACAAATCTTTTTCAAAAAGTGATATACCAAAAAGTTTTCGTTTTCAAAAAACTTCGTTGCAAGCTGATCCCAGAGAGACCACACCATCAGAAACAATTGCCTGCCACGCCGCCTTCCGCCGCAGATGCCATCTCCGATGCACTATCCATCCTACTCCGCCACCTCCGCGTCTAACACAGTGGCTGACACTTCCGAGAGGCATCAACAACATTTCTCTCATGCTCACATAGTAGAAACAGTGGCAAGCAGCTCCCAGTTCAACGAGGTTGAGCAGCAAACGACAGCAACAATGGCACCCATAGCAACAGAGGATCCAACGGCGGAACCCATGGCAGAGGCAACCAAGAAGAGAAATCGACACATCATCTCCGTCGAGCCAGAGGTAGAGGAGTCTGAATCTGAGCCAGACCAAAGTGCAGCTCCTCGCCCCACTTCTAAGAGAGTCCAGCCGTCGCGGACAGCAAAGATATCACCTGCCAAGTCTGCCGCCCAGACGCCTGCTAGCTGCCGCCTTGTCATCCAGTCTTCATCTTCTTCCTCTGCCGAAAAGACCCCAGCTTCTTCTCAGCCCTCTGCCAACTTCTAGCGTTATTTCTTTTCGTTCCCTTATTTTTTTGCTTATTTTTATGTTTTAATTGTATTTCTATTTTTATTTTTCTCTTATAATTTATTTTGTGCATTGAGGGCAACGCCAATCTCGAGTTTGGGGGGTAGCTCTCATATTTTTGTTTGGGCATCATAGTAGCATATAGATTGCATTGTACTTGCCTTAAAAATAATCAAAAGAAAATTTTTGTTAGAACTTGTGCCTATGATAGGATAGCCGACTTTAAATTTTTCGCACCAATTAAAAAGAACTTAATTTTGGGGAAAGCATGAAGTAAACTTAGAATTTTTCTATTAATGCAAAAAATTAAAAACACTATTGTTACTTGTTAAATTTGTTAGAATTTCTATTAAACATTGTCTGCTTGAATTATTTGTAAAATTCTAACATTGTTGCAGGAAGCTGCCGTGGCGGGCAACAAACAGAAAAAGGAAAGAACTGCAACGGCAGGAAAGAAATTTTTATGGTGTCTTTCCCTAGAGGTGTCCGAAACCGACTCTAGGAAGAATCATGTGCAAGGACACCACGCTGCTATAAAAGTCCATGAATCTGAAAATCCTTGAAGTGACGAACAAATTAGCATGAGTGAATAAAAGTCTTAACGGGATGACTCTGCTCAAAGGGTTCGGGGTTTTGTAATATGCTCCTATCTTCATTTCAGACCTAGAGAGTAGTTGTAATGAGATGAAGACCTTACTGCCATGATTAAATAACTATGCTTAATTATGTTGCCTCGGCAGCAACCTTATATACCATGACAACATCCTTGTTTACTTAGAATATTCTTCAGATTTAGCCTGTACACAGTTTCTGCACATACTGCACTGCATTGTAGTTTAATTCTGAGGTAATTTATGATCTTCTCCTTTCACTAATATAATGTAGGTGCCACGGCCATGAGGTGATAAATCAAGTTTAAAACATGTTTTTCTTTCTGATTAATTCAAAGGGCAAGTATGTTTAGGTTTGCATTGCTTGAGGAGAAGCAATAGTTTGAGTTTGAGGGTGAGTAAAGTGCTCATTAGTCCTATATTTTGTATGCATTCCATCTCATATTATTGTTGTTCTTAAGTAAATTTTAGGCATAATTAGGTTCATACATTTCATGTTTACAGTATTCCTTACTTTACCTTGTTTACGATAAATATCTTTAATTTGGTAAGAAAGGTATTGTTTTAGTTTAATTTTAGTTTTAGGTACTAGAAGCTGGTAGAAGGAGAGAGGAGCTGAGGAGCTGATGTTGAGGAAGCAAGCCTAGGAGTTGTATTGATACAGTTCCAAGCAGAGAAAGCCGCTACCGAGAACCTGCCGCCGCCATACTTGCCGCCCAGGGCAGCAAGCTGAGGAATTGGAGAATTGGAGTGTGATCTATAGAGAAGAAAATCATGATTCCAACGATGCCATCCACTCAATTTTCTAACGCCTAGAGCAGCGGACAGAGGCGCTGAAGGAGGATATATACTTGACATATTATGTAATTGGAGACAACTGAGGTCATTTGGGCATAGTCTAGGTTTTCTTACCTTCATGATGTTCTAAATTTTCTCTTAGTTTTGGGTTATGTTGTAAACTAGTGTGAGAACGGTTGTTTAGAAATTAAGTTTGTTTTTGCAATAAAACTTCAAGGCTTTCTTATTCCATGCTCTTCATAGTTTTCAATTAAGTTTGAAAGATTAGTTGTTAACTATCTATTTGTTCGGTATCGAGAGAGTCGAACTCACGAAAGGGATAAGTACGGCCCTCATCCTAATCAGGTGTTGATCAATTCGGCCTAGACACAGGTGCGAGTTTAAGGCGGCTAAAAGGGAACAAACCAAGGTTGATGTCTTTGCAAGATTCACAACGTGACGGGTATCATCTGCAGTGGGCAACAACAATATTCTGACTTAGACATAAGCAGGATCAATATCGAAGCGTTCTGCCAAGCCTTGAAGGTCTGCCGAGTTTGTCGCCGAGTCATCCATATGTTCCACTGCCAAGGCAGCAAAAGCGTCAAAGCAACCAATCTACCATCTTCCGCCGAGGCAGCAAAGTCTGGCAGCGCAAAGCAACTTAACCTATTCTACGCGGTTTCACACTACTAAGCAGCATAACCTGGCCCATTCTATCATCTTGACCGTTTCTTCAATTACTTGTGTTTTATTTATTTTTCTTCATAAACTAAAATTCATTTGTGCATTTAATTTTCATAGTACAGGAATTGCAATTCGAGTTAAGTTGTCCAATCCCTTTGGGACACGATATCTTTTATACTATAACTTGACAAGAGTGTGCACTTGCACTCATATCTAGAGAACACCCAAACGCTCTACAATCATAATGTTGTTGAATTGTGGATCATTAGTCTTCTATAAATGCTTGGAGATCCCTTTTATACTCACAAATGAGATTCTAGCCGTTGAAGATCGTTGAGGTTGAATAGGAGTTGTTGGGGCCTTTATTTCCAGTAATAAATGCAGTTCAAGGGCTAACCGTATCGATACATGGTTAGTCGTATCGGTTAGGTTCTTTAGGAACTAATCGTTATGTTTTCCTCAGCTAATGTGTAGCGAAACGCATTGGAGCATATCGGTATGACCTACAATTCAAATAGCCGTTAGGAAAAGGACCGTTGGGAGCAGTTAGGCGTATATGTACTCGATACAACTGTATCGATACGGGATACTAGCCGTTGGGGGTTTGTAAAATAATCGTATTGAAACGCCACGTAACGTATCGATACAAGTCCTCTCTGTATTGGTATAGCAAAGTCGTATCGGTACGGGTTTTGGCTACTAGAATTTTCCTGTAGCTGAAACCCTAAAGCGTATAGATACAGTGTATATTGTATTGGTATGGTGGCTTGAAAAACAAAGGTTTGGCTACATTAAAGACAATTTAAATCATTCGAAAGCCTTGTAAAATTCATCAAACATATTTTTAAGTTGTTTGGACTTATTAACATTTTGAAACCTTTTCAATTTAGTCTAAAACAATTTTTCTATTATTATATCAAAACAAACATCTCAACATGTGTTCACAAAAGGATTCTAGTGCCAAACATAATCAAGGATCAATCCTTGGAGATGAGTGACTGCCACAACTCTCTTGACTCATAGGTATTATGGGTGTGGGCATCCATCTGACAATATTAGCTAGTGAAGGTTGAGTTGGTATTAGAGTTGGACTTAGAGGTGACTGAGTGACACAAGTCTCCTGACTCGTACGTACTATAGGTCTGGGCATCCATCTAACAATTTTGGCCTGTGAAGGTCGAGTTGGAGATGACCTTGGAGCTGGAGTTGGCGTTGGACCTTGATTGGTTCTAGGTCTTCTATTATGCACAACAAAGAAGTAAGCATAAAAGTCATGGTGTTTCCATTGCATGTTCATCAACCAAACAACCAAATCAAGTGTTTCATGTCCACAATAAAGAAGTAAGAAAAAAATTTATTTGATTTAGTAATGGAACTTACTGGTAGTTTTGAAATTCTAGGAGTTTTTCTTGCAGTTGCAGTGGATGTTTGTCCAGTTCTTTTGGGGTTGGCACCAACATTTTCCTTGCATGTTCTAATATTATGCCCACTCCCATTGCATCTTTTACATAAGATCTTGACACCCCTCCTTGACACTTGACCGGTCTGAGGTGGTGCTTCATTAGCCTCCTTATTTATTTTCTCGTGTGATCTTCTTGGAGGTCTTCTAAAGACTAGAGTCAAAATAGGTTTCATTGTGTCATCAGTTGCCCATTGTTTCTCACCCCTTACAGGATTTATCAAATGGGAATATATTGCTCTTTGAGTTGACACAAAGTAACAAGGGTTAACATACTTTTCTGGCCTATCTTCAATTGACAATATCGCATAAATAGCATAAACACATGGAATGCCTACATAGAACAATAATTGATTAGTAACTATGAAGATTTAATAATTGAATGTTAAATAAATGAAGATATCAACCTGTTACTTGCCATTTTCTGCCTGAGCATGACCACTCTTGAATGCTAACTGAATGTTGGCTTGAAGGACCACATGAAACCTGGTACATGTGTCCACCAGCATAAAGAGGCCAACAATTGTATAAAATTAAGACAAAACAGTTAGCATTAATAAATTAGCATAAAACATTTAGCTTTAAAACATACAAAACAATTAGCATAAATTAGTTAAACAGTTAAACAATTTTAAGTTGTGTGCTAATGATATTGTATGATCTAACAGTTAAATCAATTAAACGGTCTAAATAAAAGCAAAACAATTAGCTTAAAGCATGAAAAAATTGGACATAAAACAGTTAAACAGTTAAATCTATGTGCTAATGATGTTGCATAATCTAACTTCTTCTGAATCTTAAGGCATAAAAGCCATGTCCATTTTTCAGCTAGATCCTTCCCTTTGAGCAAGTTTTTGTATCAACTTTGATCTGATGGACTCCACCAATATAATGATAGACTTGTCTCTAGCTTCAAGTATTATATGCCATATATCAATAGTAGTAATTAGCAAAGTTGAAAAGTATTTGAATATTTACAAATAATAAAGTTGGAACGTAATTAACAAAGCTAGGTTATTTATCTTATTGAAACACTCGTGGTTATTATTTAGAAGCACGTCTGACTTGCACCCGAAAGAGAAGTGTGACTTTATCCAGTTGGTTGAGTCTTTTTAGTGAAAGTCACTTCCAAGCTTTTTTTTTTATAAAACCTACAAATAAAAGTAACAAAAGTGTAACCCCTTAAACCCAGCCTAGAAGAAAAGACCGAATTTTGGAAGTCACAATTGAAAACTTTTCCCTCAAGTAACAAATTTTAGGTTTAAATAATTTATAAAACAAATTAATTATTAATTAACAATAAGTATTGTAAAATACCATAATTGTTTTCAAAACCCCAAATATTATAAAAATATTCTAATCATTTAATAAAATATCTAAAATAAAGTCTGTAAAAAAATAATAAAAATAAGTCTCAAATCCAAAATTACGTTAAAATCCCAAAATAATAAATAATAATCTAAATAATTAAAAATAGTTTCGTACTGAATAATAAAATAACCGGATAAAATATGAGATCCTCCAAGTACCACGTCGCCTAAAGCCCAAAGATATCTGTAAGAGGAAACTATGGGGGAGTAAGCTAAAGAGCTTAGTGTGTCTCTAATGTGCAAGAAAATCATAGTCGTAAAAATATAATAATATTTTCTTAAAATTCTTTAAAGCACAATACATAAATCGCAAGTGCAATGCAATTCACCCAACTACAACCGCCAAGAGGAAAGTTCCCCAGAACTCCTTACTACAACCGCCAATCCGAAGTGGAATTCAGCCCGAAGGGTGAAACCACTGAACTTCCCCGAACAAATCCCAACCCATGCTCATACAATGATATGATGATTAGAAATCAAATTTCATAAACAAAGTTCCATAAATCCGATATTCCGTAAACATACTTCATAAATCATAGTCCATAAGTCCATAAATCATAGTTCATAAATCGTAGTCCATAAATCACGGTTCGTAAATCGTAGTATAAACATATTCTGAAAACGTATGCATGTGATGTCAACCATAAAAATCATAATACATATAAATAATCACATAAAGGGTAAAACAACATCACATAGAAAAATACATATAATTTAATTATAGCACCGGAAGAAAACACACCTTAGAGAAGTTATACTCAACCTACAGAATGATGTGATTTTCCATGATCAGAAGTATTGGATCCAATTGTATCGGTACCAGACTAAACATGGTGTTGAAGGGATTAACGAACAAGAAGGGGTATAGAGCGGTGGAGATTATTACATAGGAATTTAACAAATCAATAAGGGACTTTGGCGGCATGAAACTATATAAAAAAAGTAGGGTTCTTGGGGTGATCTTATTTGAACTATGCGATAGAAAATAATAATAATAATAATAATAATAATAATAATAATAATAATAATAATAATAATAATAATAATAATTTAAATTGAAAAAGGAGAGTCAATTAAACCATAAAAAAGGGAATTAGAATTCAATTTGAAATTAAAGGATTATATATATATATATATATATATATATATATATTAAACAATTGAAAGAGGAAAAGACGGGGAAGAAACCAAATTAAAATTCATTTTGATAAATAGTTATTTATGGAGTCAGTCCTTAAACTTTCAAAAAATTTCATATTAACTTTTAAGTTTGATAAAAATTCTATTTAGTCCCTCATAAAAAAGCTAGGGTTTTGAATTAAAAATTCTCAATTGTTAGGATTTTCAATTAGGGATTTTAAAATTAAGTTTCAAAATTAGGGATTTTTCAAATCTAGGGTTTACAATTTGGGCGTAATTTTTGGGGTGTTACAAAAAGTTAGCATGAAACTGTCACATATAAAAATAATTTTCAAAAATAAGTTAATACCTTCAATTCATCCATGGCAGATTGGAACTCTCTAACATATGTAGCCTTTGCAGCTTTCCACATCTGGTCCTTCACTACTTTTTTTATAAACATCCCATTAGTCTTAGCATTTGAGTACAAGTGCCTAACACATGTTCTATGTGTTGAATAGGGGAACAATTCTGGCAAAACATCTATTAGTCCCTACACACAATAATTTATTAGTACAATTTTATTGCAAAATATAAAAACCAAAACATTGCAAAGAAATTTACTCACACTTTCTATCTATCAGTTATAAAGGTAAAGTTGTAAGAATTCTCAATCTCCATATCAATGGCAAATAATTTCAGAAATCAGCACCAATATGACTGACTCTCACTCTCCACAATTGTAAAGGCTATTTGATAGATTGAGTCATCCATATCTATTCCTACAGCTGTCAAAAGATAACATTTGTAGTATTTCTTTAAGTGGCATCCATCCAGACCTATAATGGGCATACAGCCTGCTTTGAAGCCATCTTTCATTGCTTACATACAGAAATAAAGTCTCTCGACTTTCTGTCATTTAACTTGCAAATTGTTGTTGTCCCTGAATTGGAGTGCCTCAATTCACCCAAATAAGCGTAAAGATTTGCATACAGGTCTTTGTGGTTATATTTCAAGTGTTCAAGGGTCAAATTTTTTGCCTAATGCATTTACATTTAAGTAACATTATGCCTCAATCTTTGTGTACAACTTGTTTTAGGAAAGTACTTGAGAAATTAGGATCAACAAAAAATTACTAAAGTAGTTTTTAGCTAGCCACTTGGCAGTGACATTGAAATTTTAAAATTCCCTAAGACAAGTATGTTCACCATTTAAAGACCTAATCTGCCAAGAACTAGTAAAAAAATCTTCACCATGGATTGGAGCTGCCCATAACACCCATGGACAGTCTCCCTTGCATTTTACTTGGATCTTCCTATTGTCATTTCTCTTTAACTTAACACAATATCTATTTCTAATATTGTACAACTTAATTTCTTTTTTAAGTATTTTCTTGCTTGCAAATATCAGACCAGCCTTAAATTTAGAATTAGATAGTCTAAATTACTATTAAATTCAAAAAATCTAGGTTTTTTTTGTGGGCCATCAGAATCTGACTCATCTATATTGTGTAGTGAGTCAGATTGTCCACTGTCATTGTCACTTTCAACTTCTACTTCTGCACTGTCCAACCCAACATTTCCAATAAACATTTTATCTTCTGAACTAAAAAATTCATTTTCATTGTCACTAAATGTTGACTTATCAGTGGATGACTCAGACTCAACATGATATTCATCATCTTCTAAGTCAGAATCAGACTCTGCCCTAGTCTCTGATTCTACCCTAGTCTCAGACTCATTCTCCTGTACAAATTCATTTATATCTTTTCTTTATTTTGGGTTGTCCTCGTGTAACGCCCCGGTTTTGGGCTTAGGAGTTTTGGGCGTTGACCGGTTGGTCAAAGTGTCGTTCGAATCTTAAGGGGTTAAATTAGGAAAGCCTAGTTCGGTTGCATTAAAAATATGGAAAAATATTCTAAAATCATCTTTTAATATAATTAAGTGAACTGTGAAATCAATTTTGGAAAATGAGTTTTGGAAGTGTGACATTTTGGCTAGTGACCAAAATGTAATTTTCGCAAGTTTGGTGGCTATTTTATAAAGGGTTGGAACTTTGAATCTTTAAGGAGCTATTAATCCAAAAGTGATTTCTCCAGATTTTTCTAAGATTTTATAAGCTATTTTCTGATTTTAAAGATAACAAAAAGGAGGGAAAAGCTCATTTGGCAATTTTCTCAACTAACTTCCCATTTTCTTTCTCTCATTTTCTCTCAAACCAAACACTACATTTCCAGAGTTGTGTTTCTGATTTTCTCACCTAAATTTCTCCTTTCAACTCTCATTTGATTCCAAATCAACATATCTTCAAAACCTCTTCAATTGCTACAAGTTTCAACAAGCATTTTGATTACAAAAAGTGGAGAAACACAAGTTTGGAGGTAAGAACGTCCTTCTCCTCTAAACTATCAGTTCTTTACTGAAATTCCTAAGTTTTCAATCCTTAATTGATGTTTAATTAAAGGCTTTTAAGTTGATTTATGGATCTTGGCTTATTATGCAAGATTTTGATGATTTTTGATGATTTTCGTTAGATCTGAATAATCTGTGATTTAAGAGGTGTTTTTGATGTTAAATGATCTCTAAAATGATGTGGAATTGAGTTTTGATTGATGCAATCCCGGATAGGTTGAGTTTCCTAAGTTTAGCTTGTGTTCTAAGGTAGTTTTTGAGGTGATCTTGGTGATCTGTTGTTGTTGGAGGTATAAGGTTGTTAATAGGTTGTTTTTAGATGTTATATGATGTTAATGGAAGTGAGGTTTTGCTGGTTTATGGCTGGGCTTTGTTTAGAAGTGGTTTGGATGCATTTTCGGTTGTGTTTGGTGGCCGAAAATGGAGGTTGGATGAGAGCAGCGAGTTTAGGTGCTTTCATTGAAGCAATTAATGCATGATGATGCATTAATCCTCTGCTTTGATAGTGAGGTTGCATGGTGTGCCTAAGTCGATTGTGTCGGATAGGGATCCGAGGTTCACATCGCGTTTCTGGCAGTGTTTGCATCAAGCTCTGGGTACAAGGTTGCATTTCAGTACATCCTATCATCCTCAGTCGGATGGTCAGTCTGAGCGGGTTATTCGGATTTTGGAGGATATGTTGAGATGCTGCGTGATTGAGTTCCAAGGTTCTTGGGAGAAGCATCTGCCTTTGGTTGAGTTCGCTTATAACAATAGTTATCAGGCGAGTATACAGATGGCACCTTATGAGGCTCTGTATGGGAGGAAGTGTAGGACTCCTCTTTGTTGGGCTGAAACTGGTCAAAAGTTGGTTTCGATGCCTGCTTTGTTGAAAGGGACAACCGAGAAGGTGAAGCTCATTTGTGAGAGGTTGAAGGCTGCCTCTGATCGGCAAAAGTCTTACGCGGATTTGAAGCGTAAGGAGATAGAGTATGCGGTGGGTGACCGTGTGTTCTTGAAGGTTTCGCCTTGGAAGAAGGTGATGAGGTTTGGCCGGAAGGGTAAGTTGAGCCCTCGGTACATTGGACCATATGAGGTGGTTGAGCGAGTGGGTCCTGTTGCGTATCGGTTGAGGTTACCTCAGGAGTTGGAGAAGATTCATGATGTGTTCCATGTTTCTATGCTCCGGAAGTATAGATCTGATCCTTCGCATGTGATGCCTGTAGAGGATGTGGTTTTGAATCCGGATTTGACCTATGATGAGGAACCGGTGAAGGTTCTGGATTCGGATTGCAAGGTTCTTCGTGGCAAGACCATTGAGTTGGTGAAGGTGCTGTGGAAGCATCGAGGTGTTGAGGAAGCCACGTGGGAGCGGAAGGAAGACATGCTGAAGCAGTTTCCTTATCTCTTTCCTTCAGGTAAATTTCGAGGACGAAATTTCTTAAGGGGGGGAGAGTTGTAACGCCCCGGTTTTGGGCTTAGGAGTTTTGGGTGTTGACCGGTTGGTCAAAGTGCTGTTCGAATCTTAAGGGGTTAAATTAGGAAAGCCTAGTTCGGGTTGCATTAAAAATATGGGAAAATGTTCTAAAATCGTCTTTTAATATAATTAAGTGAACTGTGAAATCAATTTTGGAAAATGAGTTTTGGAAGTGTGACATTTTGGCTAGTGACCAAAATGTAATTTTCGCAAGTTTGGTGGCTATTTTATAAAGGGTTGGAACTTTGAATCTTTAAGGAGCTATTAATCCAAAAGTGATTTCTCCAGATTTTTCTAAGATTTTATAAGCTATTTTCTGATTTTAAAGATAACAAAAAGGAGGGAAAAGCTCATTTGGCAATTTTCTCAACTAACTTCCCATTTTCTTTCTCTCATTTTCTCTCAAACCAAACACTACATTTCCAGAGTTGTGTTTCTGATTTTCTCACCTAAATTCCTCCTTTCAACTCTCATTTGATTCCAAATCAACATATCTTCAAAACCTCTTCAATTCCTACAAGTTTCAACAAGCATTTTGATTGCAAAAAGTGGAGAAACACAAGTTTGGAGGTAAGAACGTCCTTCTCCTCTAAACTATCAGTTCTTTACTGAAATTCCTAAGTTTTCAATCCTTAATTGATGTTTAATTAAAGGCTTTTAAGTTGATTTATGGATCTTGGCTTATTATGCAAGATTTTGATGATTTTTGATGATTTTCGTTAGATCTGAGTAATCTGTGATTTAAGAGGTGTTTTTGATGTTAAATGATCTCTAAAATGATGTGGAATTGAGTTTTGATTGATGCAATCCCGGATAGGTTGAGTTTCCTAAGTTTAGCTTGTGTTCTAAGGTAGTTTTTGAGGTGATCTTGGTGATCTGTTGTTGTTGGAGGTATAAGGTTGTTAATAGGTTGTTTTTAGATGTTATATGATGTTAATGGAAGTGAGGTTTTGCTGGTTTATGGCTGGGCTTTGTTTAGAAGTGGTTTGGATGCATTTTCGGTTGTGTTTGGTGGCCGAAAATGGAGGTTGGATGAGAGCAGCGAGTTTAGGTGCTTTCATTGAAGCAATTAATGCATGATGATGCATTAATCCTCTGCTTTGATAGTGAGGTTGCATGGTGTGCCTAAGTCGATTGTGTCGGATAGGGATCCGAGGTTCACATCGCGTTTCTGGCAGTGTTTGCATCAAGCTCTGGGTACAAGGTTGCATTTCAGTACATCCTATCATCCTCAGTCGGATGGTCAGTCTGAGCGGGTTATTCGGATTTTGGAGGATATGTTGAGATGCTGCGTGATTGAGTTCCAAGGTTCTTGGGAGAAGCATCTGCCTTTGGTTGAGTTCGCTTATAACAATAGTTATCAGGCGAGTATACAGATGGCACCTTATGAGGCTCTGTATGGGAGGAAGTGTAGGACTCCTCTTTGTTGGGCTGAAACTGGTCAAAAGTTGGTTTTGATGCCTGCTTTGTTGAAAGGGACAACCGAGAAGGTGAAGCTCATTTGTGAGAGGTTGAAGGCTGCCTCTGATCGGCAAAAGTCTTACGCGGATTTGAAGCGTAAGGAGATAGAGTATGCGGTGGGTGACCGTGTGTTCTTGAAGGTTTCGCCTTGGAAGAAGGTGATGAGGTTTGGCCGGAAGGGTAAGTTGAGCCCTCGGTACATTGGACCATATGAGGTGGTTGAGCGAGTGGGTCCTGTTGCGTATCGGTTGAGGTTACCTCAGGAGTTGGAGAAGATTCATGATGTGTTCCATGTTTCTATGCTCCGGAAGTATAGATCTGATCCTTCGCATGTGATGCCTGTAGAGGATGTGGTTTTGAATCCGGATTTGACCTATGATGAGGAACCGGTGAAGGTTCTGGATTCGGATTGCAAGGTTCTTCGTGGCAAGACCATTGAGTTGGTGAAGGTGCTGTGGAAGCATCGAGGTGTTGAGGAAGCCACGTGGGAGCGGAAGGAAGACATGCTGAAGCAGTTTCCTTATCTCTTTCCTTCAGGTAAATTTCGAGGACGAAATTTCTTAAGGGGGGGAGAGTTGTAACGCCCCGGTTTTGGGCTTAGGAGTTTTGGGTGTTGACCGGTTGGTCAAAGTGCTGTTCGAATCTTAAGGGGTTAAATTAGGAAAGCCTAGTTCGGGTTGCATTAAAAATATGGGAAAATGTTCTAAAATCGTCTTTTAATATAATTAAGTGAACTGTGAAATCAATTTTGGAAAATGAGTTTTGGAAGTGTGACATTTTGGCTAGTGACCAAAATGTAATTTTCGCAAGTTTGGTGGCTATTTTATAAAGGGTTGGAACTTTGAATCTTTAAGGAGCTATTAATCCAAAAGTGATTTCTCCAGATTTTTCTAAGATTTTATAAGCTATTTTCTGATTTTAAAGATAACAAAAAGGAGGGAAAAGCTCATTTGGCAATTTTCTCAACTAACTTCCCATTTTCTTTCTCTCATTTTCTCTCAAACCAAACACTACATTTCCAGAGTTGTGTTTCTGATTTTCTCACCTAAATTCCTCCTTTCAACTCTCATTTGATTCCAAATCAACATATCTTCAAAACCTCTTCAATTCCTACAAGTTTCAACAAGCATTTTGATTGCAAAAAGTGGAGAAACACAAGTTTGGAGGTAAGAACGTCCTTCTCCTCTAAACTATCAGTTCTTTACTGAAATTCCTAAGTTTTCAATCCTTAATTGATGTTTAATTAAAGGCTTTTAAGTTGATTTATGGATCTTGGCTTATTATGCAAGATTTTGATGATTTTTGATGATTTTCGTTAGATCTGAGTAATCTGTGATTTAAGAGGTGTTTTTGATGTTAAATGATCTCTAAAATGATGTGGAATTGAGTTTTGATTGATGCAATCCCGGATAGGTTGAGTTTCCTAAGTTTAGCTTGTGTTCTAAGGTAGTTTTTGAGGTGATCTTGGTGATCTGTTGTTGTTGGAGGTATAAGGTTGTTAATAGGTTGTTTTTAGATGTTATATGATGTTAATGGAAGTGAGGTTTTGCTGGTTTATGGCTGGGCTTTGTTTAGAAGTGGTTTGGATGCATTTTCGGTTGTGTTTGGTGGCCGAAAATGGAGGTTGGATGAGAGCAGCGAGTTTAGGTGCTTTCATTGAAGCAATTAATGCATGATGATGCATTAATCCTCTGCTTTGATGTGTTGAAACAGGGGAGGCATCTTTGGATCCAAGATTGGTTGATCCGGAAGCTTGATTTGGTGCTTTGGCTTGAAGCAAAGTGGAAATTGGTGAGTGGATTTGTGGAAACTGGATTTTCAGCTTTAAAACCAAGGTTTGAAGGTTTTGGGAGCTTAGTTTAAGTCTAAACAACTTTGCTAAGCTCAAGTGTAAGTTTTCGGATTTTCTCTCTAGTGGTGGCCATGACTTTGATGTGTTGCAAAATGATGATTTGCATGTTTTTAATTATTGTTTTGAAAGCATGTTTTAGCATGGATTTTACTGATGATATAAGCCATATGTTGAAGGTAACTCTAGGTAGGAGTACCTTGCTTTTGTACATTGTTTAAATGTGGAATGATGCTTTAAAATACATGATGAAAATGGCTTGGTTAAATGCTTTAAAACAGTGGATTAAATGATGAATATGATGTATATTGGCAAGTGATGTTTTGAAAAGATTAAGGTCACTAAGGTGGTTAAAAGTCCTTGAGTGAGCCTTGTTACTTAAGATCATCAAGGTGGTTAAAAGTCCTTGGATGAGTCTTGTTGCGGACACTAAGGTGGTTAAAAGTCCTTAGGTGATCCATTCCATGGTGTTTAAAAGTCCATGGGGCCAAGGTGTTTAAAAGTCCTTGGGGCCAAGGTGTTTAAAAGTCCTTGGGGTGATTCAAACATTGGACACAAAGGTGGTTAAAAGTCCTTGTGTGGTCCTTATTCATGGTATTTAAAAGTCCATGGCCAAGGTGTTTAAAAGTCCTTGGGGCCAAGGTGTTTAAAAGTCCTTGGGAAAGTTGTTGAACTTGTTTTAAGAAATGAAATGTATCACTTGAGCCAATATGACATGTTAAGTATTTATGAAGCATGAGATGCTTGTTTTAATATTTATGTTGAAGCATGGGATTGCTTGTTTTAAGTATGCTTTTGAGCATGTGTAAAGATTGATTTCAAGCATGTTTATAAATGGTTTTAATTGCATTATTGAATTGTTTTTATTGAGCATGCCTCACTAAGATTTTGCTTACGCTCTCTACGTTTTCTTAATTCAATAATGCAGAACATTAGAGTACCTAGAGGGGCAGCAAGAAAGGGCAAGCAATCAAGTTCAAGTGAAGCTCAAAGTATGGAAGGTTTTGTTAAACATTTAGCTTTTGTGTGATTTGGCAATGGGGGACCAATGTGTATGTTTTGGGAGGTGTTTGAGACTCCCTAAGTATGTTGAATGTAGTTGAGATTGCTAGTTTTTGAATTGGAACCTTAAATGCTTGTTTTGGAAGTTTGGAGTTTGAATAGCTAGCTTGTGTAGGAAGCATGCCTATAGAATTGGGGCTTTTTGTATATGATGTTAGATTGTTGTTTTGATGATTCCTATAAGTCTTAAATATGTTTAATTGCATGCTGGTAAAGTTTGGTGACATTTGGAGCATGTTTGAATGATCAATTGCATGATTTGGTATGCTTGTTTGCTGCAATCTGTGCAGGCGTTTCGGAACAGTATGCACCGTTTCGGAACGGGTGCCTTACACGAACCCAGGCGTCCGAAACGGTGTGCACCGTTTCGAAACGATTTGGTCTCTGCCAAGGCCGTGTTTCGGAACGGTGTCGATCGGTTTCGGAACGGGGTTGATTGGTTCCGGAACGGCCGACCGTTAGGGGCTGACATTGGCAGTTATATGTTTTGAATTGTTTGCGTTTTCGTCCTGAATCTTGTATGTTCAATTGTGTGAGCTTGGGAAGTCCTTTTGAGCTGAAATTTCACAGAGAAGCATGAAACCTGATTAATTTCAAGATAGTAACTTTAATTTGGGTTAAGTCCTTTTAATTATCAGAAATTACAATTTGGTCCCTAAAGTTGTAATTTGTTCGATTGGGTCCCTGTTTGATCTCTGATGTTTGTGATCTTTGAGTATGATGTTTGTGTGATCACAATTAGGATTAATGTGCATCTAGACAAGATTAAAAAGAAAAAAAAGGGTCGTTAATCAAGGTTGACTTTCGGGTTGACTTTGGTTTTCCCCGTGTGACTTTCTTAATTCGGGTCAACCGTCTAGGCCGGGTTAAGGGGGTTACACCTTGGTTCGGGTTGTTTTCGATTTGGGTTCAATTCAGTTCAGTTAAAATTTGAGTTAGTTTCGGTTAGGTATATTTCGGGTTTCGTGTCATCATGTTCAAGTCAATTTCGGGTCTCAAGTCAAATTTACCAGGTCTACTTAGAATACAACTATGCATTTAACACAATTGTATTTAAATTTGTAAAACAAAAATCATATATTTGAAAGAAAAAAAATCATAACCAAAGATATATATGTCAACCACAAATATTAGAAATACTCCCATAATCGTTAATGACGACGCTCACGGTGTAACACCCGTAATACAGCCACAAGTGAGTCAGATTCAACCATAATAGGCTGCTCTTGTCACCAAATAGATCGCACCACCATGTCTAAAGCAAAGTCATAAGAATCCATCACACTCTAAGGGCAGGAAAATATAGCCAAAACATGACCATCCGAATCACGAAGAACATCCCATAACCTATTGACCCCAATTTACTATGTGCCGAATCATTCACGTTAAACTTTCAAGAACCGACAATGGGTGGACACCATGTAATACTAGAACGAGCAGCCACATCCCCGACGTGGTGTACACAATAAAAGACACTCCCACCATTGAGCCTCTAGAATTAAACTTACCACAAGTGCTATGCTTCTAGATGAAACAATCCTCGCTAGCTACAGCCAAAGAAACAGAAGACACAACAGCTTTGAGCTCACGCACCTGGCGAATTTTGAACAGCCGCAAGTCAACCGTCGCTAATTTATTACTCGCCACCTGAAACAGTCGCAGAAATAATACACACAGTGCATCATCCAAACACCACAAGTCGTGCCAAAAAAAAGCACCACCTTACTACCAGTCCCAATCAACCACCGAAAGTGATGCATATTCATAAAACGTTGCACACACTCGTCTTCTTGAACTTCAATAATTTGACGTCAAACCGCAGACATATGTCGATGACCACTCGAATTCATCTTCCATGATAATACTTGTGTCCCGTATTTAGCACAAATCAAAGACATCCATAATGATTCATTCTCGAAGGCATACCACCATGCCCATTTGGCTAGCAATGCCAAAGTTACGTAAGCGCAAATCTACCACTCCCAACCCACCCGCACGCTTCGAGCCACATACAATACTCCCTTGACTCTTATGTAATTTGCATTTTAAATTCACATCCCCCATAAGAAAGAGCGACTAATCCGATCCAATTGACGTACCACCCCTTTAGGAATTCCAAACACGCCCCTGTAAGAAAGGGGCGGTGAAAAACCGTGTTGCTACCCAGGATCGAACTGGGGACCTTCAGTGTGTAAGACTGACGTGATAACCACTACACCACAGCAACGACACATTCCTATTTTCGCATATTACTTTTATAGAAATGAAGAGTTCTCTCCAAGAACTCTTGACAAAATGGGTAACGCATATTAAAAAGTTTGTAGATATCTAAATTTATTATTTATTTATTTTTACTGAATTTAATTAATTTATACTCTAATCCGAATAGTAATACTCATATTTAGTTTGGATAAATAAACAAATTCATATTTAAGTTTTGTAAAAAAATAGAGATATCTAATTCATTGTTATCTATTAGTTATATTTAATCTATCTTGATCTAATGTAACTTTCATATTTATTTTTGGCAAAATGACAAAAGATGCCCCCAACATTTGCTTGTTTTGTCATTTGGCCCCCTATTCTTTTTTTGGTCCAAATATGCCCCCCCAACGTTTGTTTTGACATTTGGTCCCCTATTCTTTCTTTTGGTCCAAATATGCCCCCCCAACGTTTCATTCATAGTCCAAATATGCCCTTGTTGGATGTAAACTATCAATCAACTAACGGTCAACGGCTTATAAAAAAATTTGATGTGGCATCAGTAGAGCTTAATACATGGCAAGTCCAGTCAGCATCAGCTGTTGAACGTCAGTTGACTGACAGTTTCTATCTAACGGGGGCATATTTGGACCAAATTGAAACATTTGGGGCATATTTGGACTACGAATGAAACGTTGTGGCCATATTTGGACCAAAAGAAAGAATAGGGGCCAAATGACAAAACATGCAAACGTTGGGGGCATCTTTTGTCATTTTGCCTTTATTTTTTGGAACGTTGAATGAATGTAAATGGATGACTGAAATTAACAGTAGAAAATATGAAGATTATAAAATAAGAAAATAATCTTAGCCATTTATTTACCCTCATCCAATGGTTCAAAAAATATGTAAAAATAATTAAGGCTAAAGGGGTACTTTTGCCCCTGAGTTCGACCCAAAAATGCAATTTCGCCCCTCGTCGAAAAGTGCACTCAATGTGGCCCTCTAGTCCATGAAATCGATCAAATTGGCCCTTTGACCAACGTTGACTGTTACGGTGCTGACATGGTAGTTAACGGTGATGGCGTGGCAGTCCATGATGCTGACGTGGTGGTCAACGGTGCTGACGTGGCAATACACAAGGGATGATGACGTGGCATGAGAGGCTGAATTGATTATTTTAACCGAATTCGAGGGCATAATTGATTTTTCCCGAGTTTAGGGGCGTAATTAAAAGTTCAATAACTTATTTAATCTTTAAGTTAAAAAAATAAAAACTATTAATATTTAAATATTCATAAAATATTAAAAAAATATAAAACACCATAATGAATTAAATATAAGTAAAAACATTAAAGTTATAAATATAAAAAATTAAAAAATATTTATAAACCATTGGAGAATCTTTCAATTGTTTCTCGTTATGCTACGCGTACTAATGTTCCTTGAACGTATTTTCAATTGAGACATCCTTGTATTAAAATATTATTAAAGCCAAAATTCTCTTTCATTTCTCTACATCAAATATTAATGAGCATCAATTTTATTAAAAAAACGGGAAAAATTGAATTCTATTGTTACTCTAGTACAATGTTGATTCCACTAAATTTTTTTAACGAATAGTAATACTCAAAGTGATGAAATCGAATTTTTTCTATAAAAGTGTTTAATTTTTTAACACTTTATAAAAAAAATTATTAAGTTTTTACATTAAATTTTATCATTTTTAATTTATAATATATTTTAATTTTTTATATAATTTTTATTTTCAGTAACTTTTAGAATATTTTATTTACTTTTATTAACTTTATGAATTTTTATAAAATAAATTAAAGAATATTTTGATCTTCTGTGATAGTCTTCACTTTGTTTTTTTTTTAAATTATCCTCACTTAATAAAATTATTTATCTAGTTTTAATATTTTAATAATTTCATAAATTCTTATTTTTCAACTTAAATGTTAAATAAGTTATCGAATTTTTAATTAAAATCAATTATGCCCCTAAACTCAAGAAAAAATCAATTATGCCCTAGAATTTGATTAAATTAATCAATTCAGCCTCTCCTGCCACGTCATCATCCCACGTGTACTACCACGTCAATAATGTTGACCACCACGTCAGCATCATAGATTGACACGTCATCACTGTTAACTGCCACGTCAGCACCGTAACGGTCAACGTCGGTCAAAGGGTCAATTTGATCAATTTCATGGATTAGAGGGCCACATTGAGTGCACTTTTCGGCGAGGGGCGAAATTGTATTTTTGGGTCGAACTTTGGGGCAAAAGTACCCCTTTACCCAATAATTAAATATTACATAATATAAGTGGATCCTAATTCATGTACATGAAGTACGAGTTAATTCGACATTAAATCAGTCAAACAAATTTCTAGTTTAAATTAAATCTCATACTAGTAATTATATTTTACTATTTGGTTGTTTTTGGCATAATTATTTATATTATAAGGTAAATTACACTAGCTGTCGTCCAATTAGGGCGTTTTTATTTTGTTATTTTTTTAATATGGACACCGAATTTTTATTATAACTATAAAAGATATCACGATTACAATGTATCTAGGAAGAATAATAATGGGACTAATATACTCAAATTTTTTACAACCCAAAAACAAAGAAAAGTGAAAAACTTCTATGAAAATATGCATACCATCAAAATTCAGAAACTCCCTGAATCTTCTTGTCTCTATCCAATCGGGAATCATAACTAATAAAAAGGAGTGGCGAACGATCCAAACTATTAGGCAAAATGTTCCGCTACCCAGGACTGATTACATCGGCAAACAACCATCAATCGAGTGGGGATCTAACTTTCCGTGACCACCGACAAAATCATAATCAGGAACTAGCGTCGATTACAACCTCTATGCGAGCAACGATCCACCGCTAGGGTATGTTGAATCATGCCACAAGAACAGAAGAAAACGTGTGTCACACAGACAAAGAAAATGCGTGCCATAAAGACAGAGATTCTTATTAGAAAATAAAAAGTAAGAAAATAATAAACACCGATGATCGACTACGAATAGCTAGATGATTGTCGATCGCCGGCTAACGTAAAAAATTTGAAGAAACTTGCAGGCGACGCAGGGTTGTTAGAGAGAAAAAATATTTTGTTATTATGTTAATTTTAAAAACTAACACCTCATCTTTTGTCTACCATTAAATGCTATTGATAAAAAATGAAGGCATAGAACTAAAAAATGTCCATAACGTTTGACTGAATAGTCACTTTGGCCCTTATTCTTTTTTAAACAATTTAGCCCTCAACGTTTTATTTTTGGTCAAAATAACACCTCTGCGGATGAAAACTGTTAGTCAACTGACGGTAAATGACTTGAAATGACGTGACAAACCTATATGGCAGTGCACGCTGATATGGTAGTATCATATAGACAAATGTGTTGACTTGAAAAAACGTTACATCATTCAAAAAATAATTTTATAAAATTATATAAAATACAAAATAATTTTTCTACTGACTTATCATTCTGTCAAGTCATTTCAAACTATTTACCGTCAGTTTTCTTACAATTTTCATCCGCAGAGTGGCCATTTTGACCCAAAATGAAACGTTGAGAGTTGAATTTTGCAGAAAAAAAAAGAATAAGGGCCAAAGTGACTATTCAATCAAACGTTGGGGGTATTTTTTGACTTTATACCAAAAATAAAACTAATTAGTTGAATGAAAATTTTATAACTTTTTAAATTAAATGACAAAATTTACCTATGATAAGTATAATGACTATGGGTGTAATTTATCTTTTATTAATTTTGCTTTTCTTGTGAACACTTTTTACTTAGGAGGAGTAGAATTTGTGCCTAATGAGTTTTGAACCCACAACCTAGAGAAAAAGAAGAGTGTTATGCAAGAGTTTTAACCAATTACTCAAGATATTGTTAACTATTAATATTACTTATTTGAACATTTATGTGTTAAAGAAAATCATATATTTGTTTCACATATAATAAAGTCTATCTATGATAGTCAGAGAAACTAGAGCTATAATACGAAATGATACGAATATTTAAGATTTTTCATTGTAAATGCACATTTATAACAAATCTAAGTTTTTATTATCTCGAATATACATTCTCATAGAATACAACTATGCATTTAACACAAACGTAATAAATTTGTAAAACAAAAATCATATATTTGAAAAAAAACCATAACCAAAGATATAAATGTCGACCACAAGTATTTTAATTAAGATAATTTTAACCCTTAACGTTTATAATTTTTACCTTTTGGTCCTCATTATTTTTTGAGTATAAATTTAAACCTCAACCTATATTATTTTTGTCAATGTACTCATTTTTTAACTTAACTGTTGATTTGACTATTAAATAATTAGCAGTGAACATATGCATATACCTATAAATTACATTTAAATGACAAAAATATAATTTCAATTTAATAAAATTTATATGAGAAATACAAAAACTACTTTTTAATGTAAACCCGGTTGAACCTTTATTAAAATAAAGAAATACAAAATTAATTAAAATTGAAAAAGGAAAAAAAAAAACTTGAGTGATTGTTTATTGATTTACCTTCTTCCTGAGCTTCATCCTTCCTTCAAACCGTTCTTTTAATGGTGTCTATTTGAAAATTAGAAACCAGAAAATACTTGACTACCTTACAATATATTCGGTTAACAACTTTTTATAACTTAAAAATATGTTTTTTTGTCCTAGACTTCTCTTTGCATTGAACCTCAATTGATTTGTTTCCTAAATTCTAGGTTATACAAAAATAAATTTTGACTATGGTGCTTGCTATCCAGTGGGATGATTATTTGTTTTTGACAATTGAAAGTTAAGATTAAGTGTTTGTGTTTGCATCTTGCCTTGCAAAACATGCCAAAGTTAAATAACTAATTACCAAACATGGCTAAGGTTAAATATCTAAGCAACTAATCTAGCACGTTAGTCAAATCAATTAATACAATTCATTATCAGCTAATGTAATTCACTATCGGTTATTAGGAATGTAAAAAGCTGACCCGACTTGAAAACCCGACTGAAACCTACTCGAGTCAGAACTTATTTTGACCTGAGAAAGTGATGACTCGAAACTGGCTTGTAACCGATTGTTGTTGACCCGAACTCAAGTTGGACCTATACTTATAGTAACTGAACCCGACCTGCACCCGACTGATACGAACCCGAACCCGAGACTAACTTGGTAAATAACTGATATAACCCGATTGAAATGACCCGAGATCCGATTTACTCGACATGTTTTGAACCCGACATGTTAATTGACTCGGCCTGTTTTAGACTGACATGTTCTTGACCTAAACTTATATTTACTTGGCTTGAGATTTACCTGACCTGTAATTGAGGAAGTCTATGATTTGATGCTTTTAAAGAGAAAAATGAAATATTTGAAAATTTATGAATTTATTATATTATAATGTGAAAAACTAATTTTTCACCATAAAAATAAAACTAGGGTTTCGGCTGAGTTTATAAGGGTACATTTATCGTATGGGTTATTGAAATTTAAATTAATAAATTTATTGTAATTTTAATTAATAATTATAATGTATTTAATTAATATTTAAATTAAAATTTAATTAAAAATCATATTTCAAATTAATATTTAATTAAAAATAATAATTTCAATGTATTTACATTAATATTTAATTTAATATTCAAATTATTGTAATTTTAATTATAATGTATTTAATTAAAATTAAAAATAAAATTCATGGTTTGGGTTATGAGATTAGTTTAGAGGTTTGAGGTTTAGAGATTAGGCTTGTAATTTAATTATTATTGTTTATAAGATTTAGGTGTTGATGTTTGAGGTGTATGAGTTATAGGTTTCAAGTTGAGTATTTGGAGTTATGGGATTAGATTTGAGGATTAAGCTTGCACTTTAATTATTAGTGTTTGTAAGATTTAATGGTTGAGGTTTAGGGTTTTTGGTATATGTTTCAAGTTGAATGTTTGGGGTTATGGGATTAGTTTAAAGATTTAGGGTTTAGGTGATTAGGCTTACACTTTAATTATTAGTGATTGTAAGATTTAGGAGTTGATGTTTAGGGTTTAGAGGTATATTTTTGTTCATATTAGTTCCTAATTTTTTAACAGAAATTGACCCCTATTTATTTTAAATTTTTGTAATCTAGTTCAATATTTTTAATATTATAATATTTTTGTTCATTCCAGTCCCTAAAACTTTATTTTTAGTCGAAATTGACCTATATATATTTCTATTTGTGGTAATTTAGTCGAATAATGTTTTTGTTTATTCTAGTCCCTACAATTTATTTTTTAGTAAAAATTGCACCATATTTATTTATTTTTTTTGGTAATTTAGTCCAATAATATTTTTGTTTATTCTAGTACCTAAACTTTAATTTTTAGTTGAAATTGACTTTTTGTAATTTAGTCCAATATTTTTAATATGATGATATTTTTATTCATGTTAGCCCCTAAAATTTTATTTTTAACCAAAATTAACCCCTATTTATTTTATATTTTTGTAATTTAGTCCAATATTTTTAATATGCTGATATTTTTGTTCACTCTAGTCCCTAATATTTTATTTTTAGCCAAAATTGACCCTTATTTATTTTTAATTTTTGAAATTTAGTCAAATATTTTAAATATGATGATATTTTTGTTCATTCTAGTCCCTAATATTTATTTTTAATGTGACTCGTGTTCGGGAAATGCGTTAAATAATTCACTCGAAATGACCCAACCCAAAGTCTATCGACTACTTGTACCGAACTCAAACATAATACGAATTCAAAACCCGAATTAACCCGACCTGAAATGAAACTGGCCCAAAATGAATCCGACCTGAAGTCCACCCGAGCCCGAATTAACCCGTCAATTAACTAATTTAGACTCGAACCATTTTGACCCAACTTGAAATTAACCAGCACCCGACCCGAGTCTAGTCGAAACATCAAATCAACCTGAAATAACTTGTATCCGATTTGACTCAACCTAATATGACCCGACTTGAAACTCATCCGATTACCTATTTTTACATCCTATCAGTTATTAGTTAATTACCAAATGACAAAGATTAAATAACTTAGCAAAATAGAATGATATTGCATCCCGTCCTTTGCTGGAGGAGGCGGAAGCATGTGAGGTGGGAGAGCATGCTTCAGCTTCACAAGAATGTTCGCATTCTTGAATGTTTCTCTCATTTGCAGACATAATATTGCAGTCATTGCAGTAAATGTCGTCGATGGAGAGAGTCGAAACCACAAAAATAGCAGTCATAACAACCGTAATGAAGATGTCCATATTAGCTGAAGCTTTTGGGATACCAATTTAGTATTTATTCACCCATTAAGCCATGCATTGTTGTTCTAATCTTTTTCAGCTTCAACATTTCCTCTAAACCTAGGGGCGCCTCATGCAAATCCCATTAATAAGTCTTTGGTTTGCATGTGAGAGGACATGTAGAAACTTAAACATAATATTTGGTCGGATCCTTTACTCTCTGTTTAAACTTTTGAGAAAACCGGTTACCAACTTAATAATTCAGAACAAAGAATTTAAAACATTATGATATTTGTTTTGCTCGCAATTGTGCATGCTAAGATAAGATTAACATGTTCGAATATTAATTAGTACTATCTGAAATTAAAAGAAAAAATACATATAGGAAATTGCTCAGATTATATGCACTAGGCTAAATCACTTTTAAGTAATTAAATATTTCCTAAGTATCCTACAAAATAGCGTTGCTTCACGATCCCAGAAACAAGAATCGCAACAATGGCCGAAGTCATTGCTTGTTTCCCAAGCTTTTCCTTCAAAAGAGCTCGAACATGTTGATTTCTTCTAAATTTCACGATCACATTTACAATCGACTTGTTTCGGCTCGGTCAAGGCAAAATACACCCACATATTACTCAAAAATCTCTCGATTTTCGAACGGCAATTAGCAATGATTCTTGAACTTCTTTTACTAGAATTAACGAGGTTGAGAGATGACGCGATTTGAAGCCCCTGTTTTCTTAGATCACCTCCCAAACAAATCAAGATGATTCCGTAGGCGTATACGGCTTCAACGTGACTTTTTTCGGTCGCTTTTTTCAAACAACGAAGACCGGATTCCGGATTCCGGCTTCCTTCGACTGAAACAATCGACCATTCCTTTCCTATATAATGCTTCGGCGTTCTTGGCAGCTATGCATCTTTTCTGAAAAACTCTCTCGCTTTTACGCCATGGGACAAAGTGAAATTTATCCATAGAAACATTCTCGAATATGTTATCGTAGTTTGATACTCCATGAAAAGCCTTGCAGCTTAATCCGGCGTTGATAAAATCGGTGATAGAATTGGACGCTGCATGCCTGAGAATTTCCGACAATAAATCCTCCGGAAGAGATATCACGGTGTTGTTTGTAATCTTCTTGGACATGTTTTCGTTTGAGATCATGAAGAAACTGCCGTACAATGCAAATAGTATATGTATATATATAGGAAGGGAACTAGAGGCGGTGCCATTAATTGACGTGGATTAGGAAAACAAAATCCATAATTGGTAGGATTAAATATTTAATGCAACTTTTATTTGAAGTTAATATAGGTTTGCATGTCGGTGCTTTTGCTATTAGTTTGATTCTTGTTTTTTATTAGATTTCTTTTCTTTCAAGCATTTATTTGAAGTTAATATTTCTTTGTTTATTTCTTTTCCTTCAAGTTTCTACCTTGACTTTGGGATATTGAGAACGATATGCCTGTTATTATTACTAATATATTATTAGTTATTTTTTTGCCCTATCGGTTTTCGAAGGTTTTACCCTGATTAATCTAGACCGATTTGCGTCGCTCACCTCCTTTTGGTGAGTGTGTCTCTTAACGAAGATTTGGTGCATACACAATATCTCAAACTTGAGACTACTTAAATAATATTAAATTGTTTATCACTTGGACCAACCTCGTTGATAATTATATTAATATATTATTAGTTAAAATATGCTCAGTCATTGTATTCTGTGATATTTAAAATTTAGTCCCCCAGTTTATTTCAGGAATTTAAGCCTTCATTTTTTGGATTTAAATTTTTAAGTGCAATTATTAGCACTTGATAATTAAATTTAGGGGGTGTAAATGAACCGAGTTTGAACGAACAAGATTATGTTCGTGTTCATTTGTTTATTTTTAAAGGTGTTCGTGTTCGTTTCAGTTTTTAATATTTTGCTCGTGTTCGTTTCTTTAGTGTTCAAGAACGTGTTCGTTTATTCGTTCGCAAACATATTCGTTCATATGTTCAAAAATGTTAACTAAATTAACAATAAATAAATAAAAGCAACAAAATAAAACTTACATTTTAACATGAACTTATATAACATCCTTAGCAACAACAAAAAGTAGTATTTAGATACATCCACAAACATTTTCATCCTATAAACGAGATTGTTTGTGAACATAAATGAACCAAACACACCTATATTCGTTCGTTTATTAAACAAGCATAAAAAAAATTGTACATGCTCGTTTATTTAGCTTAATAAACGAACGTTATACGAGCGGTTCACGAGCGCTGTGTTCATTTACGGCCCTAATTAAACTATGGAAAATACAGAAATATGGAACATGTTTTACTCTTTTTATTATTAGTAGTAAAGAAGAATTAGAACACAGCACATCTTTGCAAATAAAATTTCTCGAACTATGGTCTCCTAAAGTGACAGCATTATTAGTAGTAAAGAAGAATGGCATTAACGGTGATGTTGTCATGGAGGCATGGGTCTTAGGAAAGCTCGGTAACTTCAGCTTATACTCAGTGCTGCAGAATTTCAACATGAGTACGAATGATTTAGCGCTCGATTGAATTTGGAGAATTACTTGCCCAGAGCACATCAGGTTCTTTATTTGATTAGCTTACCTTGATCGTTTAAATACGAATCATACTCTAAGAGAATGCCACATTGCCTTTTCAGGATTGGCTACATCAGAATTGGACAAATTCTGGTATATGCCAAGAACTTTGTTGCTGATACTGCTAAAGCGGTGAATCAATCACCCCCAAAGCTGGTGCTTGGCCCTCGGTGGGTATGCTGGCTTAAACCATCGCCAATGGTTTGGGTGCTGCACACAGATGGTTCAGCGAGGGATCAACTGCCGGCTTAGTTCGTGATGACAAAGGCGAGTGAATTGATGGATTTATGCTCAAGATCAGCTGTTAGGGGTGCGAACTATGCATATTGACCAATGTGAAAGGGAAACTATGTATCTAGGACCAATAGAAATATTATTAATCCAAAATGGCTGTAAGAGAAATAGAGGCTAGAAAAGCTGGTCATTGGAATTAGATAGACAGACATGCTGAAAGTTGGTAAATATTCCAAAACTAGACTAATGTCCTAATGATTGAGTTACAAACACATACTTTAGCTTTACATCCTTACTTATGAGGTGGGGAAACAACCTTGCTAATGTTGAGGTAAAGCTGGTCTCTTTTCCACATGCTCGTAATGGACAACAAAGTTATCCTGCAGTTAAAACATATAGTCAGCAGCTAGAGTCGTGAATAACAATAAAAAATAGAAAGCAACATAATAATGAATTGGGAATATTGTAGTTCTGACCTTGCGTATTGTTTCAAATGATTTCGGATTAAAACAGTGATAAGAACCTCTCTCATATGTGTTTGTCTTCACTAGCGGCTCAACATTGGGAACCCTTATGAACCACGTTCGGTGCTCCTTGTGATAAAACCAGCCTCTATTATAACTGCCAATAAGAAGTGTTAAAATGAGGGCTGAAAGAAAAGAGAATGCATAAAGATGTCAACACAATTCATTCAGTCGAGAGCTTACAGTTCATTTGCAGCGTATAACTGAGCTTCGTCTTTTGGCATGCTGTGTTAGAAACAGAGAAGTTCAGATAACTAAAATAAAATCTTAAATTAAACAATAGGGAGGCAACAAATGTTAAATTGATCAAACCTGTAAAATATATAGAACAATGTCTCCACAGAGAACTTTGAAAAATAACCTTGCTGCATGCATAGAAGGAAATCAGAGTTCGGAACTAGAGGAAACTCACTAATTGAGACAATCGCCTCGAGTAACCAAAATACGAAAAGTGAAAAACAGCTCACATGTAAAGCAGGTGGCTGCTTAGCATAATAACTTTGTGGCACAGTGAACTCTGGGTCACCCTTAGCTTGTTCATCAGACCATGGAGAACCGAAAGTCTTGTGAAGATTTTCCGATGAATTCAAATTCAACCCAAGTGTTGTCAGATCAATTCCAAGAGCAAGGGAAGTCAGATCAGGATCAGTCATCTTTATTACACTTAGCAAACCAAGTAACCCAAATGGGTCGGGATTAGACTGCGTAGCCTGCATTGATTTCAGGCCAGGTTCCCTAAATGACTGATTCACAGCTGACATCTGTGGAAGACGAAACTGCGACAGGTTTTGGTGTTGCTGATATTGTTGGATGAGCTGGTCATAACCCATACCAGAAACCGTATTTGATGAATTTAGAGTTCTTAGCCCAATCCCAGGTGGTCCACTGGTCTGAACGAAAGATAAAAGAAAATGATAAAAGTCATTCTTTCTTTTTTTGAAACTGCCGTTTGTTTATTAATAAAGAAAGAAACTGAAGTCTTGAAACAAGCATTAAGTAACGTGAAAGCAGTAAAAGCAACAAAATAAAGACTAGCCAGCTAAGCAAATGTAAAGCTGAAAACAAACAGACAAATAAAAGTAAAGCTGAAACACAAATAGAAACTCTAACTCAAACGGCAAAGAATTATCCCTCATCCTAAGAACTTGATGAAGCATGTCTGAAGTGGAGAACGAAGAGGAATAAGCATGGGGTTTCCTGAAAAAAACTTAAGATGAATCCCCAAAACACACGAGAAACTGAGGGCAAAGGTCTTCTGAAAAGTCATTCTATTATCTATCAACTAAGAAAACATTGATGAACAAATAAAATGAATGACTGAAATATGTCCATCCTAAGGAAGTCAAACCAATTTCTTCGACTTTCACTTTATACTTCTTTTCACATGCTGTTAAAAGAAAAAGGGGAAAATTTAACAGTCTTCCGGTTCGATCAAGAGTGAATCTCTCAATTCAATCCAGTGATGTGGATGCTTTTATTGGAAAGCAATGTCAAAGAAGGAAGTCAACAGACAACAAATATATAGAGGCAGCAAAGTAGAGTTTCTTTATTTTTTGGATAAGTAATTAGAGTTTTATTTGTTTCCTCTATTACATTAGATTTTTAATTTTGTTTCCTTTATAACATTAGCCTTGCAACTTTATTTTATGCCCATTAGGACTCTTTCCCTTGTCACTAAAGGCCTATAAAAGGCTGCCAATATGGAATAAAAGTGTTAGGAAACTAGGATAATACTTCAATAATACTTTACTGCCAATGGCAGATTACATATAGATCTAGTAATACAGCCCACAAGGTACTTCGAGGGACCTTTTTCCTCCCAAAACTAACCCAGAAACTGACCTGAAAAAAAACCTCCTATGTTTTCCCTTCTTCCTAGTATAAATAACCCACCAAAGTAACCGTTAGTAACTGCTAAAGATCCCACTAAACAACATAAATTAAACACACAATAACCGGTGGTAACTACTAGACCATCAATGCATAATAATAATAATAAACAAACAGTGTGTTAAATCCTATCCTAAAATCTGCAGATCTAACAAAAAGAAATAAGCAATTATTCTATCATAAATTTTATTCTTGGAGAGGGTTTAGTCAAGGACAAATCTGCCTCTCTGGTTAACCATAGGTCAGAGCAAGAATTCTTTCACACCTAGACCTCTGACTAGATCCTACGCAAAGCACATAACATCCAGCTGCTAAAACACTCTCAAATATGGATTTTCAAATTAGTACTGAATCTCTTCTCCCAAGTACCATTAGAGAAAAATGCAACCTATAGAGATTCGTGTACCTCATTATAACCACTTGGTTACATTTGCAAGCAACCATTTACAGCACCGGATTACCATACCTGTGAATGGTAGCTCGAATGTGAAGATGGGAAAATATCTGAGCCATGTAAATGGAGAAGATCTTGGTTGTTTACAGGTGAAAAGGAGGCAGCACTACTACTGGCTGATGGAGCATGTTGCTGTTGCTGCTGTGGGAGATGTGATTAATAGGATCCACAAGTATTAGATAAACTCTCAAAATATATACATCGTGGAGAAAACAAAACATACTTTTCTAGAAAATGAAAAGGAAATAAATAGCTGACAGTAAATACAGCATTCAATTACTTTAAAAGTCATATATGAAAAAGAAAATAAACCATAAATTTTAAATTTTGTAAATGTAACTCACAGAGAAGTGCTGAGATTGCATCATCGACATGGTATTGTCATGAAGTTGTTCTTTCTGGTGCATATCCATTGCATAATCAGCATTACCACCTGTACAATATCTAATAATAAGGTCAAGAATATAATAATATTTTACTAAAATAACAGCATCATGAAGATGTTAAATGAACAGAACAGTGAATAGTATTCAGTAGACAGAAAATATACTAGATTGATCAAATTAAATACAGATATAACTTAAAGCTGGACTTAAAAAGTGAGAAAGAAATACATTTATTTCTGTTAACAGAAAGTAACATGCATTAAATCAAAACCAGATCAAAGAATATTTGTGCACCTTTAAATCCTGGTAAAGCAGGGAAATCCTCATTTTGAATGCTAAATTCTTGGTTTTGTTGAACAATGGGGCTAAGACCTTGTTTTCTCAATGAGCCTGCAAGTTTAACTTAACATATTAGGAATTCAGCAGCAGGAAAAAAGACAAATGAAGAATCAGAAAGTATCTTTCTTCTGTTACCCAGTTGTCCTTGAGGCCCTCCAGCAGAACTAGGACGACTTGTTAGCTGAGGAAAATCATTATTTATGTCAAAAGGATAATTGTCATTTGGGTTCAAGTCATTCAACATTCCCATGGAGCTAAGGTTGTTCACAGCTTGAACATGGCTCTGGGAAAGAGAACCCCCAACAGAAGGATAAGAATTGCCTAACATTGAAATCATCTGTGGAGATCCTGAATACAGAAAATGTCATTCATGTGAACAACTACAGCTAAATTAGTAAACCTACAAGATGCATATTCTATCAAACAAAAGTAACAATCCATAAATATAAAACATGTATTCAGGATCAACAAATAGAAATCAAACTACAAGAATAGGAATCAAACTAAATTCTAATAATATGAAGTGGCCAGAAAAAAAACAAATAGAGCACGAGAGGTGGTAAATTAACCAAAAATTCTGGTCATCATACTCATTTGTACCCAAGGGCAACAATAGCTAGCAACACAGGCAAACAGAGTCTTCTTTTCAAGCCAACAACAAAATCTAATTCTAGGGGTAATCGTTCAAGGTAGCATACCCTGAGGAAGCACACCACTCATCAACCGATTCTGTCCCTGCACACTTAAACTTCCAGATCCACTATTGGCATTTAAATTCAAACGAGATGCAAGACCAGGTACAGATAATCCACCACCAGAGCTTATGCTCCTCCCAATGTTTCCCCCACCAACCATGTTTCCTATTGAACTTGTTAACCTTGTACCTGCATTTCCCAAAATTGGGGATACTCCCAATCCTGGGGCAGCATTGCGGTTACCAATTGCAGCAGAGGAAGGGAAAATCCCAGGTATAGAACCACCAACTCCATTTGTGTTACTACTAAATCCAGGATTTCCTACAACACTAATACCTCCTCTATTTGCTACTCCTGAATGTCCGTGGGAGCTGCCATGGGATAACTGCAAAATAGCATCCATAAGAAAACGCAGTACATATTACAAGAATGTAAGATTTTATTTCTTCCTATTAATTTTCATTTTTGTGTTTTTGTCCCAATGACATGCATGAAGGGTGAAGGAAACATAAATAACTTCTATTGAAGCAATCATAGAAAGTCAAATCACAGTATGATTTATAAGCACCTGAGAAAGAGCAACAGGAAGATTATTTGATGCAAATCTTCCACCAGATAGGCTCCCAGTAGGTTGTTGAACCCCAGCAGTTGGAACATTACCTAATGTTGAGTTTCTTGATGTGAGTGTACCAGGCATATTGGGAACATTAAAGCTACCATGAACATTATGCAAGCCCTGAATATTGCCTGCAAAACAAATAATACAATTGCATGAGTTTCAAAGAACATAGTTGTGTGGAAATCCAGTAAAATCTACCCACCAGCATGATGGAAAACAGGAGAGGCTGCACCAGACTGACCAGAAAAGGATGTTGCAAAAGAACGCCCGCTACTGTCTGGAAGATTTGATGCTGATCCATTGATAGAAGACTGAAACCAGATACACATTGTAATTTCCAGTTAATAGAAAAACATGTAATACAGAAATAAATAATAATAATCTAACAAGGAAAAGAATACTGACAACAGACACGAATCACATGACACATCCAAATTTGATTTTAAGTTACAATTAAAAAGACGGTAGACTGCAAAAGGAAGAATTTTTCCAAACACTCCATCATTAATGATGTACAGTTACTAATGTTTCAAACCAATTGACATTTAATGGAGCACCATTGACCTATATAATCAATACATTTGTACTCTAAGTTCCTAAAGCCAGTATGCCAGAACGTATTGATATGGGAAAGTACATACACATACGCATAAAACAGAAGAAACAGAATCCAATCTGTTGCATCTACAAACCAGGAAAATATAGATCAGGTTATAGTCCGCTAAAACAACTAAATTCACCTACAGAAGCCACATACTTCATTTAGACAAATGAAAAAGGGAAGTCCAAAAACAAGATTGATGTTCTAAAAGATTGCAACTCCAAATAAATTGTTTTCAGTTGAAGTAACGATACATTTAGCAAACCCGACATTTCACAAGTGTGTCAATAGGTCATGCAAAGAACCACTCCTCGTTGAGAAGCAAACCAGATTTGAGAAACTGGTACAGTATATATAGCCTGAAAAGGAAAAATAGTTGTGAGAAGCTAACCCCAGAAAGACGAGGTTACATGTGTCCATTCAGAAGATGCTGAACCAAACCCAATTTTACTAGCAAAACAGACCCAAAATACTTCACCCAAGTAAAAAAAAACAATAAACTAAAACTATTTTCTGCGACTTTCAATAAATGACACCAAGAAAATGATGTCCAGCTAAGCTTATCGACATCGCATTTCGCTACATACCACTGTCTTTTTCCACGTTTCGCTTCTAAATAATGATTGTACACTGTATTTTCTCAAATAAATGACAACCGGAGTATAAAAACTCAAGAAAAATAGTACAATGTAACATGTCTTACTCTTTGTTAAGTTTTAAAAGTGGGGGAAAACCATATGGCATTAATTCAAAAACTTTGGGCCTTGAAACCTTTTCACAGTATTCAAATTAAGGAAATTTTGTGTAGTACGAAAAGACTACAATCCCTTAACAACCCATACAAATAACATCAGTAAAACAAAACCAAATCTGCACCAGCCATACTAATGCAAAACATTTTAGGCTAAAAGACGAAAGCAAAAGAAAAACAGAAATAATCAGTGTAATTGATTCACCATCATCTTAAACAAGCTAATCCTCCGTATTTTCTTAAAGAGGAAATGAGGGGTAAGGGGAAAGACAATTAGATATCGAAGATTTTCTGGGGAGCCATAAATCTCATTTCCAAGAACTAAGATTTCAATAATTATAAAATAAATGAATGGAAAAAATATACTACTATTCAGGTCAGTTCAGTTGAACTAATCGACCGTCTCCACATTTTCCAGGGTTTCTCAGTACCTAAACAGAAAATAAAAAACACAGAGTCCGCTATCCTATTAAAATCCTTAAAACAATATATTCAGGAAAATCATAAGATCGAATTTCAGAAGAAAAAATCAGTGCGATTGGAGAACGAACTCAGACACAATTCAAGATCGAAACTCAGGTAAAAGTGATAAAACCTGAAAGGTAGATCAACGAGCGAGATGGATCTTTAATTTTATTTTCTTCCTGCGAGCTGAGTCAAAGAGCGAGTTCTTGCGTTTTTGCTTGGGTCCAGTTTTTCTGCGTTTGCCCTGAATCGAATGTGCCAAAAAGAGATGGCGGAGCGGGGAGAAATAAAATACGCTGTCGTTCGATGATGTGTAATTGAAGACGAATAATGTTTTGCCTTGGCCAAATTTCAGCCCAATTCAAATACATTGGGCCTCCTTTCAAAGCCTATAAGTTTAATTTAATATAATTTGATGTCTAAACCCCTAACATCTAAATTCTAAATTAAACCCCTAAATTAAACCAAGCTAAAATTTCTACCACCAGCTTATAAAAAAAATAATCCATAATATTGGTTTTTACGTTATTTTTCTTAAAAGTATCCAAATCATAAGATTGAGCTGGGATCTTTTTAAATGACAAATTAGTGAATATAATTTCAACTTCTAAATTTTTAAGGAATTTCAAGTTTTTAATAAAAATTCACAATAATTATATAGTTTGAAATATTAAATTAATCATAATTTGAATTTTGACATCGTAAATGAAACATGTTAAGTTAAAAAAGTCTTCATGCAAACTTACTAAATTAATCAGTTAATGAATCATATACTAATAGTTATATAAAAACAATTATTTTAAATTAAAATATATAAATTAAATCACAAATTTGAGTACCATACATACACAAAAAGCATATTTTACCTAATTTAGGCCTCTTTTATCAAAGGCTTAAATCAAAAATATGTGTCTAAGTATATTTTTTAACTTTAGATGCCTAAAGTATTATTTTGTTAAAATAGGTGCTCGAAATTTTAAAAGTTATAATTTTAGGTGTCTACCGTTAATGGGTGTTAAAAAATCTTTAACCAATTAATGCTCTTGACACGTGGCACTAATTTGTTTTTTTTTATTTTTTAAACAAAAACACCCAAAAAATTCAGTTTATCATAAAATCCCGAAATTTAAAACTTTTACAAAACAATCCCTAAAATTACCCAAACATAAACCCCCAAATCGTCGTCGCTTCCACCACCGGTCGTCGCCCCTGAGTACACCCCTTTGGTCGCTGGACCAAGGCGGTCATTTCCCCCAACACGTCGTCACCAGAAACGGCGAACGACGTGCGAGCCGAACGTCGATTTCGCGTTCGACGTCCGGTGACGCCGTGTTGGGGGAAATGACTGCCTTGGTCCGGCGACCAAAGGGGTGTACTCAGGGGCGGCGATCGGCAGCGTAAGCATTGGCGATTTGGGGGTTTGGGTGATTTTAGGGATTTAGGGACTGTTTTGTAAAAATTGTAAACTTTTGACATTTTATGGAAAACAGAAAGTTTTTTGTTTTTAATTTTAAATTTTGAAAAAAAATAAATTAAATATACCACGTGTCAAGCATTGATTGGTTAAAAAAATTTAACACCCATTAACGGTAGGCACTTAAAATTATAACTTTTAAAATTTCGGGCACCTATTTTTATAAAATAATACTTTAGGCACATAAAATTCAAAAAATAAATACTTTGTGAACCTATTTTTGGTTTAAGCTTTTTACCAAAATGCACAGGAGCTTGGGATGGGCTTGCCATTTGCTGATATTTATGGCCCATATTTTCACCTTTTAAATGTAATGAGTTTTCTTAATTAAAAGGGTTAATACCAAAATAACTGTAGAAATTATCTCGCTTTTTTAGGTGTTTACTTTTTTTTTACTTTTAGATGCCTCAACTATTATTTTTTGGTTAAAATAGGTGTCTCAATTGATTTTAAAAAATAAAAAAATAATAGCTTAGGCACCTAAAAAAACCAAAAAAAGTTTAGGCACTTAAAAGGGGAAACGGGATAATTTGGACACTTATTGATATTAAACCTAATTAAAAAGATAAATTATTTTTATTAAATAAATAATACAACAATATTATAATTAAGAATGGGCATTTCACCCAATCCAATCAATTTTGATCCGACTCAACTTGATTGAGTAGCATTCTTTTGTTAAAAAAAGCGTCGGTCTGGGGTTTAGGGTGAAAAATATCTTACTCGATTCCACCCGAGACTAAAAGTGTAATTTCTCCTATACTTTTTAGGAATATTTGTAATAATACCTCATCTTTATATTTATTCTACAACTATATCTTTAAAATTAATTTATTTTACAATTGGGTGCCTAAACTTATTTCTTTACAATTAAGACTCTAAAATTTATTTTTTTCACAATTAGATGCATGAAATTAAATTTTTTAATCTCCGTCGAGTCATGTCAACCAAAAACCTGATCCAACACGTGATCATCTCTAATTATAATATCAATAAATAAAAATTTATAAAAATCAAAGCATATTAATTACATTCATCAGTTATTTCTCTTAAAAATATTAGAGAGCACAAATTAGTTGTTTTTTTAGTAGTCTAAATGTGATTATAATGTAGTATATGTTCATACATACTCTTAACTATTTGACAAAGCACACACCTTGCACACAAAGCGAATGAACTCGAGTCTTCTAGGATGAAAATCATCCGCTTTTCCACTAGGACTATTTGTTGGGTTCAATTGTTTTTTTAATTAGAACAAATTATTTATTAAATAATGAAAATATAACGTACATAAAAAGGGGTTAAAAACTTAAGCAAGTAACTCAAAAAATAGAAGATGTGAACAAACATTGTTGTCGGTGATTAAAGATAATCATCATGAACACTAATAGAAAAATGAATATAACGACAACGACACGTTAACAACTGATTTATCACAACTCAAGCACGACTTATCTGTGTGATTGCGAACACTTATCAATATGAGAGAAACAATACAATGGTCCAAATATGGGGGAGATCAACAATAAAACTCAGTGGCGGAACTTGGAAAAAGTTTAAGGGGGCTAACTTTATTTTTTTAAAAAAAATTGGAAGCTTAAATGAAAAGTTTCAAAAAAATTGAGGGTTTAACTAAAATTTTTAATAATTTTGAGAGATTTAACAAAAAAATTAAAAAACGAGAGGGAATTTAATCAAGAATATTCAAAATTTTGAAGTTTGATATGAATTTTTAAAAATCTTGAGGGAGCCAAATTAAAATTATCAAAAATTTAAAGGTATAATTCAAATTTTCCAAAATTTTGGGAGGACCGTGACATCCATGAGTCCTTTAAAGGATCCGCCCCTAATATAACCAAATAAATGTCAACTTTATATCAACATCAAATTTAACTCCTAAAAAGAGAGAAAATGTGGCACAAAAGAAGGGAAAAAACTCTTACCATTTTTATTAAAAGATTGAAGGAATTATTGACCAAGATGAGCTACAACGTATGACCATCTCATATTTTGCTCGACTCTTTAGGAGTGTGGGCGATGTTGGGTACTCCTATCACGTCCGTGGTTGTTTTTGGCGACTTAATGTGAATTCTAAAATCCAACTCCAAGAATCTATCTCAAATGAGGACATCTAGCAAGCTTTGTTCCAAATGAATCCGTCGAAAGCTCCAGGTACCGACAGTTTTCACACTTTTTTTATCAGCGCAAATTGGACGGCGGTGGGTGATTCTATTTGTAATATTGTTAAGAAGATGCTTAATTCTGGGGCTGTGGATCCAAAGCTGAACCATACTCTTATGGTGTTGATACCAAAAGTTAGTTCACCTGAAACTATATCCCAATATAGACCTATCAGCTTGTGTACAATCGAGTATAAAATTCTGAGCAAGGTGATCGTGAATAGATTAAAACCCCTGATGGAGAATTGGGTATCTAAATGCCAAACCAGTTTCGTCCATGAGAGATCTATTACGGACAATGTGGTTATCGCGCAAGAAATCATTCATTCGATGCGGATTAAGAAAGGGAACAAAGACTGGATGGCTATCATGGTGGACATAGAAAAGGCGTATGACCGCCTTGAGTGGTCCTTTGTGGATGATACCTTACTCGAGCTTGGCCTTCCTATTCAATTACGACAGATTATTATGAGCGGAATTTCTTTTATTTCCACGCAAATTCAGTGGAATGGAACCACAACTTCGGAATTTAAGCCGACAAGGGGGACCCAATTTCACTATACATTTTCATTCTTTGCATGGAGCGACTGGCTCACGCGATTGAGCGGGAAGTGAAGGATGGTAATTGGAAACTTTTCTTTTTACTCGTGGTGGCCTAAGTATTTCTCACCCTTTTTCACAGACGATCTTGTCTTGATTGCAGAGGCTTCTCTCCACCAACTTGATGTTATTCAACGAACGCTCGAGGCTTTTTGTAACAGTTCTGGTCACAAAGTGAGCATTTCCAAGACTAGCATCTTTTTCTCTCATAATGTTTAAAGTCAGCTTCATGAGGATATTAGCTCATTTTTTTTTTGTTTTCAACGAGTGGATGACTTGGGGAAATATTTAGGTGTGCCTCTTCTCCATGGTCGTGTGACTAAATCGACATATTAGTATCTTATTCAGAAAACCTCAAATAGCCTCTCTGGTTGGACGGCAAAATCTTTATCCTTTGCGGGCAGAGTCATTCTAGCCAAGTCGGTTTTGGTGGCATTTCCAGTGTATACGTTGCAATCCACAATGCTTCCAAAGAATGTATGTGATGAATTAGAATGCATTATCCGAGACATTATATGGGCCATTTAGGGGAATCGAGAGGTTTGCATGTTGTTAATTGGGAGACTTTATGTACACATATTGGCAAGGGGATTAGGTTTCCGTAATCTTGTACAAGAAAATGAAGCGTTCATCATGAAACCAGCCTTTAATTTTGTCTCATGCACGGACAAGCTTTAGGCGAAAGTGCTCCGACCAAATACAAAATTCATGAGCTTGTTCCAGTTTCTCTTCTTCACTGCCGATGTTCTTGGATTTGGCGAGGTATTAGTCTCGTTTGGGAGGATGTCTAGCGCTCGATTTTGTGGAGTCTTGGTGATGGATCCTTGGTCGACTTTTGGAAGGATGTTTGGGTTGGCAACATTGGTCCGTTGAGGCCATACATTTCGAGTGGTTCTAATGTTAGTACCCAACATGTTCCGGTGAGTGCCATGGTTCATAAGAAGGGGGATTGGTTGTGGAATGACCTTGAAAAATTGCTTCCTCTAGATATTCTTCTGGATATTGTTGCGATTAAGCCCCTAATTTCAACGCCTTCTACGAATCTTTCGGGCTGGATTTTGGAAACATCGCCTAAATTCTATGTTCGCTCCACTTATAAGTAGGGTTGTAAAAACAAGTCAGGACCTGAAAACCTGCCTGAAACCTGCTCGAGTCAGAACCTGATTTGACCCGAGAATTCGATGATCCGAACCCGAACTGTAACTGACTGTTGCTGACCCGAACCCGAGTTGAACCTGTTACTGTAGCAACCGAACCCGATCTGCGTCCGACTGAAAATGACCCGAACTCGAATCTGACCTGTTAATTTTGACCTGAAACCTGACCTGCATCCGACTGAAACGAACCCGAACCCGAGACCGACCTGGCAAATTACCTGATATTATCTGACTAAATCGACCCGATATCCGATTTTACCCGACCTGTTTTGAACCCGACCTGTTTTGAACATGAACTGTTGTTGACCTGAACTAATGTAGACTTGGCTAAAAATGTTAAATAATTTAAAGTGTAAACTGTTCATTATAAACTTAATAATTTTTTAGTAGATTATGTTAATTTCATTACTTAGAAAAATTTTATCTTCCATTATACTTAGAAATTTGTCTTAATTTGTAACTACATTATGTATACTAAAATTATATACTTAGAAATTTGTTTAAGTATAAAAATATATATTATGTATAATAAAATTATAAACTTAAAAGATTTTCCATAATTTTTACTAAGTATATAATATATTAGTAATATATAGATAATATAATATATTAAACTTATTATGCTTTATTATATAATATATATTATGTTGACTTTATTATTATCATAAACTTTACTATGTTCATAAAATTAAAATAAATACAAAATATAATTTAGTATTATGTTTAACATAAAGTTAATGTTATTATACTTATATAACATGTGAAACAATTGTCTTTCAATTATATAATGTATTTTAGATGGGCCCCTAAAACCTATAATGTATAAATAATATATATATATATATATATATATATATATATATATATTTATAAACTTATAAATTATAAGTTATATAATGTATTTATAATATAATATTTTTAATAATAAATAATAATTAGTAATAGTTTGGGCCTTGGGCCTTTGGGCTCAAATCCCACCACCCATTTATTTGAGATGGGCCCCTAAAACCTATAATGTATAAATAATATATATATATATATATATATATATATATATACTTATAAGTTATATAATGTATTTATAATATAATAATTAATAATAAATAATAATTAGTAATAGTTTAGGCATTGGGCTTGGGCTCATATCCCACCACCCATTTATTTGAGATGGGCCCCTAAAACCTATAATGTATAAATATATATTATATATATATATATAATTATATATATATATATATATACTTATAATTTATATAATGTATTTATAATATAATAATTAGTAATAGTTTGGGCCTTGGGCCTTTGGGCTCATATCTCACCACCCATTTATTTGAGATGGGCCCCTAAAACCTATAATGTATAAATAATATATATATATATATATATATATATATATATATATATATATATATATATATAAACTTATAACTTATAAGTTATATAATGTATTTATAATATAATAATTAATAATAAATAATAATTAGTAATAGTTTGGGCCTTGGGCCTTTGGGCTCATATCCCACCACCCATTTATTTGAGATGGGTCCCTAAAACCTATAATTTATAAATATTATATATAAACTTATAATTTATATAATTTATTTATAATATAATAAATAATAATTTGGGGCTTGGGCCTTTGGGCTCATATCCCACCACCCATTTATTTGAGATGGGCCCCTAAAACCTATAATGTATAAATATAATATATATATATATATATATATATTATATATAAACTTATAACTTATAATTTATATAATGTATTTATAATATAATAATTAATAATAAATAATAATTAGTAATAGTTTGGGCCTTGGGCCTTTGGGCTCATATCCCACCACCCATTTATTTGAGATGGGCCCCTAAAACCTATAATGTATAAATATAATATATATATATATATAAACTTATAACTTATAATTTATATAATGTATTTAGAATATAATAAATAATAATTAGTAATAGTTTGGGCCTTTGGGCTTATATCCCACCACCCATTTATTTTAGATGGGCCCCTAAAACCTATAATGTATAAATATAATATATATATATAAACTTATACCTTATAATTTATATAATGTATTTATAATATAATAAATAATAATTAGTAATAGTTTGGGCCTTGGGCCTTTAGGCTCATATCCCACCACCCATTTATTTGAGATGGGCACCTAAAATCTATAATGTATAAATATAATAATTATATATATATATATATATAAAGACGTATAACTTATAAGTTATAAGTTATATAATGTATTTATAATATAATAATTAATAATAAATAATAATTAGTAATAGTTTGGGCCTTGGGCCTTTGGGCTCATATCCCACCACCCATTTATTTTAGATGGGCCCTAAAACCTATAATGTATAAATATACTATATATATATATATATATATAAACTTATAACTTATAAGTTATATAATGTATTTATAATATAATAATAAATAATAATTAGTAATAGTTTGGGCCTTAGGCCTTTGGGCTCATATCCCACCACCCATTTATTTGAGATGGCCCCTAAAATCTATAATGTATAAATAATATATATATATATATATATATAAACTTATAACTTATATAATGTATTTATAATATAATAATTAATAATAAATAATAATTAATAATAGTTTGGGCCTTGTGCCTTTGGGCTCATATCCCACCACCCATTTATTTTAGATGAGCCCGAAAACCTATAATGTATAAATATAATATATATATATATATATATATATATATATATATATATATAATTATAACTTATAAGTTAGATAATGTATTTATAATACTATAATTAATAATAAATAATAATTAGTAATAGTTTGGGCCTTGGGCCTTTGGGATCATATCTCACCACCCATTTATGATAATTAATAATATCAATAATAAATAATAATTATTAATTGTTGTGCTTTGGACTAAATATTTTAGATGGGCTAAATATAATTAATAATAATTATTAATTGTTGGGCGGGAAAATTTATTTTGAAACCGCCCAATTCCCAAATTGTATTTCAATTTGGGGTAAATTATAAATAAAGCCCTTTATATTATATAATTTTTTTATTCAAGTCCTTTAAGTTTTAATTCAATTCAATTGAGTCCTTAAAACTTTATTTTTACTTTAAATTAACTCTTATTTTTTATTTTTTTCACTATAGTCCATAAAACTTTGTTTTTTATTCAAAATTGAGCCTATTATAGTCCATGAAACTTTATTTTAGTCCAAATTAGCTCTTATTTATTATTATTTTTTTCACTATAATCCATAAAACTTTGTTTTTATTCAAAATTGTTCATTTCTGGTGAACCTGAATTAACCCGAACTGAAATGAACCTGACGACCTAAAATTACCCGACCTGAAATGAACCCGACCTGAAATAAAACCGACCTGAAATGAACCCGAACTGAAATGAACCCGACCTGAAATTTACACAACCTGCAATTTACCTGCCAATTAACTGATTTTACCCGACCTATTTTTACCCGATCTGCAACGAGTTTGACCTGAAATGGACCCGACCTGAAAATTGACCCGACCTGAAATGGACCCGACCTGAAAATTACCCGATTGCAATGGACCCGCACCTGACCCGAGTCGAGTTAATTTTTTTTTACCTGAAATGACATGTATCCGATTTTACCCGACCTGACAGAACCCGACCTGAAACCTATCCGATTACCTGTTTTTACATCCCTACTTATAAGTTGCGTGCCGGTTTTGTAAACTCGACTGATGATAATAGATGGATTACTATTTCTAAGTATAGCAGACTGCCACGGATCAAGATGTTTTTATGGACTGTTTTACATGGTCGAATTCTGTCAAATGCTTAGCGTGCCAGAAGACATTTGACTGATGATACTTGTTTCTTGATGTGTGGTGTTGCAGTGGAGGAAGATTCGCATATCCTGGATCAATGTTTTGAAATTAAGGCTATTTGGAATTAGCTTATAAAAGCTAATAGACTTGATGAATTTCATGATTTGGCGATGGGCGATTGGATTTATAAAAATATGTATGATCCAAGTTATTTCCCGAAGTCGCCTGAAAATTGGGATTTGGTTTTTGGTTCTTTGCTATGGTCTGTATGGTTGCGCCGGAACCAAAGGATTTTCTCTCCGGATGTTAGCAACTCGACAAGCTTACTGCAACAAGGTAGACGGATGTGTAAGGAAGCTATCTGCACCATCGCTACTCTACCGGTTTATCCGTTGTCTAGCATTCGGGGTTCGTTCCCAATACATTAGTGTAAGTCGCCTCCTAATTGGATTAAAGTAAACATAGATGTCGCTAGGGACTCTTTTATGGGCTTTGCAACTTGTGGTGGAGTTGGGAGAGACGAATATATGCGTTTGTGTTTTGGTTTCTCTAAGAAAATTGGTATCTGCTCAGTCTTTGAAATAGAACTATGGGTCGTCTATGAGGGGTTGTCGACAGCTTGGTTCCTTGGTTATTCTCGCGTAATTATAGAAACGGATAGCAAGGAGGTTTATGAGTGTTTGATATCCAATGACCCAAGTCGAATTGGTTCTTCGCTTAGGATGCACATTACTAAACCTCCCCAGCAACGATTTGGATATGAGGTTTCGGTGGGTGAGTCGCGGGTGTAATCTTGTGGCCGATAGGCTAGCTCACTTGGCTAAGGAGCTTCCAATGATTTACTACAGGTTTCTTGATCCCCTACTTTGCTTAGTTGATCTCCTTTATGATGATGCGGCTGCGGTCAATGTCGTTAGTAGTGCCGTTGCGGTGACTATCACGGTTAATCTTGCTTTGTTTTCTTGCCTTTTGGCTATGATGGTCCAATGTTATGCTGTTCTTCAAGCTTGACTATGTAAAATGTTTTCATGAGTACTCTTTTCCTCCACCTAGGTTAGGGAGGTTTTTAACGAGGCTCATGGTTACATTCATCCCCTTCATTAAAAAATTGAGAAATGGAAAAAAATGAAAACACAATATAAATTGGATAAAAATTATATGCCCTTTTTCTGGTGCCTCTACTTATGCACCAACACTAACAACACTAAAAAATACTACAAAATTAAATTACAAGTCTTAACCCCAAATTCTAAATCTTAAACCCTACACTCTACACCCTAACCTAAATTCCCTAAACTCTAACCATAAACGCTAACCTAAAATCCTAAACCCTAAATCGTAAACCAAATATTAAACGTGGGAACATAAGTAGAGGCACCGAAAAATAGCAAAAGATTTTCATCCATATAAATTGCGACAAAAACAAAAACAACAACCGCTTAACTAAAATATTGTCACCAATAAATTTTTGGTTTTTTTTGAGAAAAAAAAAAAGTTACGAAATCATGTAGCATTTTCAAATCATGAATGTGAGAACATGTAATTGTAAAGGTTTTATTGACTTTTGTTAAGAAGTCAAATTATGTGTGTATTTTTTTAAGTAAATTAGGTACGTATTCTCTCAACAGTAGACACATGGCTTATTCACCTTCGAGGCTCAACGTCACAAATTAACGAAGATATAATATTATACGCGGCCGGTTAATTAACTTTTTAAGAATTACGTGCTTAACTCAAACCCGTCCATCTGTCACCGCCAGTCTCTCAACAACTTTCTTTGATTAGATCAACATTATTATTAAGGAAACTACACATCTAGTACCTCTACTATGCTCATGTTACTGTTTTAGTGTTTCAACTATTATTTTTTGTAAAATGGTACTTAACGTTATGTTTTAGTTTTGTTTTGGTACCTGGGTCATTAAAAACTAACGAAGATGATGATGTGGCTTAGTACAATTACAGTTTTAGTCCAAAATATGTATATATATTATCAATTTAGTCTAAAATCCATCAATCTAAAACACCATCTTAATTTTGGGGTAAAATATCATCTTAATTTTGACAGATTTTTGTCTCATTCATTTTCCACCCTCTCGTATTCTCGTCGGTATCCTGATAATGGGGTCTAGGGTCCTCCAATGGATCTCGCATTAGCCCCCTATTGATCCGTAAATCCTAAAATTTTGATTGTCCCTGGCATGTTTTTTAAACTCCAAAACCCAAAAAGGTGTCAGACTGGAAGAAGAAGAAGAAAACGAGGAATTTATAATTTTAACCCAAAATTATAATAATGTTTAAATTGATAGAATTTTAGACTAAATTAATAGATTGTATAAGTTTTTGGAATAAAATTGTTATTAACTCAAGTCATGTTACCATTTCCGTTAATTTTAAACGGCGGAGGTACCAAAACAGAACAAAAACGTAACGTCAAGTACCATTTTATCAAAAATAATAGTCGGGGTACCAAAACAGTGACACATGCATAGTTAGGGTACTAAATATATAGTTTTACCTTATTATTATTAGCTTTAGGGGTAGAAGTGATAATCGATTCATTCGGATAGGGTTTAGGTCGAGTTGATTGTCGGTTCGATTTGTTTTTAGTTCAAGTTCAATTCAGGTCGGATCGAATATGATTCGGATTTAGTTCGAGTCTATATTTATTTCGGTTTGTGTCGAGTATCGAGTTGAGTCAATACCAGATTGGTTGATTTCGGGTCTGATCAATATCATATCAGTTAAATTTTCGGTTCGGGTCAATATCGGATCAATTACTTTTTCAAGTCAGTTAATATATGAAGATGGTCGTTTAAAGGAGAAATGATTATATTAAACCATTAAATTATTACTAAAGTTGGTTGTTAATTAGTAATATAATACAAAAAGATAATAAAACATATATATTTGAGCAAATTAAATTCGTATTATTTTCAGTTTGTGTTACTTTTATTTCGAATTATTTTCGATTCTAGTTATTTTTTGGTTCGATTTACTTCCGAATCAAGATGATTTTCCGTTCAAGTTGCTTTGGTTCAAAAAAAAATTCTAGTTTCATAATCTCATCCAATGAGGATTGCTAGTAATAATGGAGAAAATTAAATATAATGATATTTTTGAACTAGAATCAAATATAACGATAACTAATTTGTTATTGTTTTGTTGCAACAAAATAATTAAAGGGTAAAACATCGATATTCAGGTTGCGTAGGTTTTACACAAGTCTGCATATTTATATTATAAAACTTAAATTCTAATAAATTAACTTCAATTTTAAAGCATATACCTTAAATTTTAAATGTTTAATATTAAAATAAGTGTCCAAACTATCATGTTTTTTAGGTCATAAATTTTTTTTTGCTCCTTTTAGTTGCCCAAACTATCACATTTTTCTCTTTTAGGTGCATAAACTTTTTTGCCTCTTTTTAGGTGCCCAAACTATCATTTTTTTATCAAAGCATATGTCTCAGTTTGACCTTAAAATGGACAAAAATGATAGTTACCTAAAATGGAAAAAATAGCTTATGCACCTAAAAGGAAAAAAACGTGATAGTTTGAGCACTTATTTTAGTATTAAACCAATTCTAAATATTAACCTTAAATTTTAAACCCTGAGCCCAACATCTCTAACATTAAAGCACAAACTAAACTCATAAAATTAAAATGCTTACGTAAATTAAAGTTTGTACGGACTGTGTCAAAAAAAAATTTAGATAAATAATTGTGTTATATTATTCAAGAAAGCATAGTCTACTACAAAAGACGTATACAATAAAATAAAAAGACAAAAAAAAAGATCAATACTACTGAATCTCCCAAGCTGTATACAACTGTGTAATAACTCTATATGAAATATTTATATGCAAGTTGTTTTATATACTATCAAAAATAGTGTCACTCGATCGAGTGATATTCCTGTAGTGTCTATAATTCCTTACTTTCCATATGCATTATAAGAATCCGGTCCATGGCAATCTCAAGATTCGAACCAAGAGAGACTTACCCCTGTGTCAAATTTTTTCATAATTAAATGTGATAAGTCTTCTCCTTGCAAAACAATAACACACCGTCCACGTGCTTTCCTCCATTTTCAATTATTTGTTTTCCCCACTTCTGATTGAAAATGAAAGTTTGCCTACAAATTAATTGCTTGAATAACTATATAGATAAAGCTAATAATTAAGATACAAGGTTAGGCCACACGTCCCTCAACAGTCTTATAATTCAATTTCGAAGGAATTGAGTTTTATTGATTTTATTTTGTTTTCCTATATGAAAATCAGATAATTTTATGTATTCAATATTATTTTTATGTAATATAAAATTTAAAGTTTTATATAAATTTTGACTGTGTGTTAATAATTTTATCTCATTATATTTTTAATTTGTTGAAAAATTTTGATAATTTTAGAGCTTTGAATGAGAAATTGATTCAAACGTTGTTAAAGAAAATGTGTAACTATTTGTTGGTTGGTAAATGTGCAAACGTGCATGACATGGGTAACGCAAATGACTGAACCGATCTGGTTCTTCGTGAGCTTGCAGATATTTTGACCCAAATTTGAAATAAATTTTTACCTCAAATAAGAACATATATTTGCAAAATTTTATCTTGTAATTGAAAGAATAAATATTAAAAGTTGCCTTTAATTCAGATAGTAACTTTGAAAATTACTCTATAGAAGAATCAATTGATTCTCAATATTAAAAGCTCCATTAGGTCAAATTTTCACTTATACCCTCATGACACTCTTATAAATAGGGAGTAAATTCGTTGATCATTGCAGGCGTGCTACTGTTGTGCTCATTATGTTGTTGTATCTTGGGAGATAGACGTCCGACGTTTTTGAAGCACCATAGGAACGAACGAATATGTCTTAAGGAAACTACGTTCGTGCAGGCCTCAACACGTTTCTTTTAGTTTTTCGTTTTAAATCACTTTAATTTACATATTGGTGTATCGTTCGTAATTTTGTACGGTTCGTTTAAATAATAAATATTTTATCTTATTATTTATTCTTAGATTAACGATTTTCTAACAAATTTAAGATAAAATTTTTGTGTTTAATCCAAGACGAACATTGTGTTTATGGTAAGCAGTGTTGCCGGTGTACAAGTGTTTACCGCTGTTGTACCGCATGTTTATGCTTGATGTATCAACATCAATTGTTCGCATATTTATATGTTAACAAACTTTTTTTCCCTTAAATTATTTCCTAACGTGATTTTCACATGTTATATGGGAAAGGTTAAGCCATGGGAGCATACATGGAAAGCATGACCATATTTGCGTGGGTGAGAAGATTGAGTGGCTGCCAACTCTAACCCTATTCAAAGTAAATCCTTAAATCATGGTATAAGGTAAATCCTTAAATCATGGTATTATTATGACAGGTTTTTTTAAGGTAATTATTCTTTAAATATTTTTTTGCCTTTAATACATATGACATGAAAAAGAAATATCTGATGTCATAATAATAATTATTATATGTGATAATTATTATTTTCTTCGTACTAATAATTTTCTTTTGAGAAATTTTATAGTGACGAACATGGTACTCAAGTGAAATCGTGATTTGTTTTGGAAACATAAATTTCGTAAATAATTCGTTTCGGAAATTAATTCTCGTTGTTTTAACGGGTTTACTTGATCTTCCAAACAAGAATCAATGGAATTAAAATCAAAAAATTAATTCCTTTTAATTTATGTTGGTTAAACAGAATTAAGTTGGATTGATATATCTCTTGTTTAAAATAAGATATAACAAAAGAAATATATTATTAAATTTATTTCTATGCTAGAATCATACCTTGATTCTAACTTGTTAAGAGAAATAAATCGTTGAATTTAATTTCGTAGGAATCTAGAATGGTTCAACCTTGGAATAAATTGGTGAATTTATTTTGGAAAAAGAAAAAAGTCAAAATTATTATTTCTTAAAGAACCAAATATGATTCTATTTTGAAAATAAATCGGTGAATTTATTTCGGGAAGTAACATTGGTTACCAAATTCAAAACGTTGATTCTGACTGAGGTCTCGAATCAAAACATAGAAGAACTTGGTTCTCTATGTCAAAATTAAATTCTTAAAGTATATTCTGATGCATGATATGAAGTGCACATTGTTTGAAAATGGCTAAAGAATTGTGGGGGTCATTAGACCATAAATGGAATATTTCAAATTGTTGTGAATTAAAGATGGTGATTTTAATTGATCACTCATTCTTGAAATGATTTCAAGAATAGATTCCATAAACGGATGATTGAAAGACAATTTGAAAATGCATGTCTAGAATTGGTTTTTTGAGAGACTTGATACTTAAGTGTGCCTAGTGCACCACATCTCTTTCATAAGTTACCTACCTGATGCACTGTTTATTATTGTTCTTTCTATTAAGACCGTGTAAACTTTTGTTTTGGGGTTTAATTTACCAAATTCTCGTTGTCTAACAAAAGTTAGAAATTATGTTTCTGTTTCTGATTTTAGTCTTTGACTAAATTTCTGATGGGTAACAGATTCACAATACTTTAGTTTTTGGATTGTGACTATGTGACACAATGAAAAAAGATCAGTAAAATTTATTGGAAAGAATTTCAAACGTGGCAACACACGATGTTGCATATTTGACCATGATAAACATGATCAAATATCTGAAGGATGATCCGCCTATAATTAGAAAGGATAAGGTAAATATTGTTACCACATTCAAATATTACTAAGGTAAATATTGTTAAGAAGAATATTACCATGACAAACGTAGTGGAAGTCAAAAATGATTTCAAACCGCAAAATTAGGCGGTGTGGTCAAAAAGCAAAAAATTTTGGGAAATATTTCAATTGCTATAAGATGGAGAACAAGTCTTTGGACTATAAAATTCCAAACTTAGTCAAGGTTAGTGGTGTAACAATTGACATGGCAAAATTTGCTTGAAGAAATACGTTTATTACCTTCATTGACGATAGCACAAAAATAGTGTTATGTGCATTTTCTTAAAAGAAAAAATAAAATTATAGAAAAAATTGCTCTCTATGAGCATGATATTGAAACCCAAACTTAATTAAAGGATTAACATAGAGAAAAACTCTATATGAGTAACGTTGGTACTATAATGTGCTTAACATGTGAGGAAATTGTTCTATAAGTTAATTACCTTTTAAATAAGGTTCCCCACAATTAAAGAGATAAGACACCATATGAGTTATGGAAGGGAATAAACATTTCCTTCAAGTACTTAAAAATGTGGGGGTGTCTTGCAAAGGTAAACGTACCAAAGATTTGTCAATTCAAGATTGACATGAAAAATATGAGATTGACATATTTGATTTTAGGCATTCAAATCAAACGGTCACTTGATGGTCTCATATTGACGTAGTCACACTACGTGGACAAGAGAAGTTTGGCAAGAATGGTTCCGACATAGCTAGAACTCTAATAAGTGCATGCCAACATTTGTCCAAGAACAAAGACAAAAGTGTTGAACAATTGAAATATGCAAGTGTCATAGGAAGTTTAATGTACCTCATGAGTTGCACTAGACCAAATATTGCTTTTACTGTGAGCGGTTTAAGTAAATTCAAAAGCAATCCAGGTGAAAATCACTAGAAAGCGAATTAGTGATTGCATTATTCTAAAATTTTGTTGTTCTAGAAGGATACTCCGATGCTAGTTGAACATCTTATATTCAAGATATCAATGGCACAAGTGGATGAAAATTCTCAAGACAAACGGTTATAACCAAATCCTTAATGGAATATGAGTTTATAGTTCTAGACAAGTCTAGAGAAGAAGTCGAATGACTTCAGAATTTCTTGAAGGATATTCTGAAACGACCAAAGCCAATGCCCACAATGTGCATTCATTGTGATGACCAAGTGAAAATTGGTAGAGCATAAAGCTTTGTGTATAATGGTAAGTCTAGACATATGCATCACCGACATAATACCGTTAGACAATTGATCTCAAATGAAGTTATCTCTATTGATTTTGTGAAATCAAAGGATAATGTTGTAGACCCACTAACCAAAGGGTTAAATCGAGATCAAGTTGAGAAAACATCGAAAGGAATGAGACTAATGCCCAAGAAAATTTAAGGTGTTATGTGAAGGAAAATCCTACCTAGTTGACTGGAGATCCCAAGATCTAGGTTCAAAGGGACAACCTAATTGCATAGATCTGTGCGGTCACTGTAGGGGTTCTTATCCCCAAGTCCATTCCTGTGATGTAAACAATGATTAAAGTGGTTTAGGCTAAGCAATACTTTTAATGACCATTGTGTGCTTTGGTGATTCAAACAACATAAGTAACCTATGTGAGAGTGACACTACAACAAATTTGTCAATTTATGACGAAATTTCTACATGACGCTACGTATAATGTCACAAAATATAACATAAACGTGACGATTTTTTAGTTTCGTCATGGTTAGTGAATAATGATATATATTTTTTGACAATTTAAAAAATTGTCATCGATTTTTGTCATTGTATGTTTGGCGCCTCAAAAAAATTTGGAGGGAAAATTTTTGATGACGTTTATATAAAAAAGGTGACATTTTAAAATCGTCACAAATGAAATGAAAGTATTTGTGACCAATTATTATTATGACTATTCAGTGTTAATTAGTGACATTACAAATTCACCACCAATAAATTTTTTTCTGAGACAAATTGATTTGTCATCTTTTAAAATACATAAAACGTGACATTTAATTTGTGTCACAAAAAATATTTAAATGTGACGAAAATTATTATTTGTCGATAATTGTTATATCGCTACATTTATATGACGATTTTCAAAACTCAACATTATAATTATATTGATTTAAAATTTAAGGATCTGCTCAATAATTACATTCCATTTATAGTGTGTTTAATGGATAGGTCTTAGGTGCGACTAAAAGACAACAAGTTTCGAAACTTGTCCACGAACTGAAAATGTTAGATGTTAGACTTCTTGATAATATTTTCGGTTGTTTTTTTAGTTTTTTCAAGTATCGATACTTGAAAAAAAGTCAAAAAAATTTCGATAAATTTTCAGTTTGAGACAAAGTATCGATACTGGAAAAAAAACTAAAAAAACTACCCGAAAATGTTATCAATAACTCTAACGGTTGCAGTTTGTAGATAAATTTTAAAACTTGTTGTCTTTAAGCTGCACCGTAGACATGCAGCACATTTAGACTCACCCATATTTAATGGTGACTTTAATTAGGCATTAAGGTTTCATTGATCAAAGATTAGAAGTATATTAAAAAGGGGGAAATTATAAAAAAAGGGAGGCTTTTCTTTAATTTGTTTTCATCGGGAAGAAGGGTTAAAACCCCAAAAATTTGGCCACCACTTTAATCGATCTGATCTTTGGTCCAAATTCCTCTACTTTTTGCCACCACCGAGCAGTCTCCTTTCACTCTATGTTTGTCGTCACCTTTGACTGCACCCATTGTGCTCTATTTAGCATACCCCCGCTCACCGGATCGCTCTCCCCTCCTTGTGTGAATTACGTCGTTTGAGTGCAATCATTTGAGCCAATAGTTCATGGTTCGCCCCTCACCGATTGGAATCTAATTGAATAGCTTTAGAAGATCGTTGGTTTAAGCAAGTGGAGTAATCGTCGGTGAAATTAATGGTTCTTAATAATCAGGTAATTATTGGTTTGTTGTAAATGGGATTTGATTAAAGGTTCTAATTGAGTTAAATTGATATTGCAATCTGTGTCATCTGGTTTTCAATCAACTAGAATTGGACTTCAAGAGATAGTATTGTTATCGGAATCCATTGCTTTAGTAACTGAATTGATGGTCTTTGATTCATACCTTCTTACATTTTAGTTAAGTGTTTTCGACTTTGAATATGGAATTGATACATTAGGTTGGAAATTTTTTATTAATTATTTTGGATTGTAGGTTGGCGATTGAGTTCTATTACGCTATGTAGGGTTAAATTTTGTCAGGTTGCTATTAAAAAAAAATGTCAGGTTGAATGTAACTATCATCGTAGGGAAACTCTGATACACTGAAGGTTTTATTATATGAATTATAGGCTAGTGTCTTTCCCCTTGTCTCTATTTAAATAAAATCCTTAATTCGTTGGTGTTCGTTGAAATTGTCAATTGTATATTTGTTCAAATTTTTGCTTTTCGTATGTGTGTCTTTCTCTTTAACTTTGTTTAAGTAATTTCTATGTCTGTTGAATGGTTGTATTACTGCTACTTTTGTTACATGTTTTTTTTCTGTATTAATATTTGGTATTGATTTGGTGATTGAATTTATGAAAATTATGTGTTCTAAACCATATTAAATTTCTGCTTATATTTCTTGTAATTTTTTAAAAGCATGATAACATATGCCAGACATTCTGAAACTAAATATGAACAACATAACATATGCATCAGATTATTGGATACTAAGTTTATAGCCAATGTAGCTAAATTGATGCTTATGAAATATTGGATTTTTATTTTTTCTAGTTATTTGTACCTTGTTTTTCTCAAGAATTTAGCAGTTTGCTTCTAATACTTGTATTGGTTCATAAGAATTTCATAGATTTTTTTGAAGACTAAATTTGTAGGAACTATCTTGGAATATGAGCTTTCATCAAAACTTATATAACAAAACTAATAAAACAAACCCCAAAACTAAACATTGTTCTTCCTTTTCTTTCTAAGAATCTTTCAGTCGTGAGCCTAAGTCGTCTATGTGCTTTCAATAATTTGAACATGCACTGAAAATTCATATCTGACACAAAATCAGCTACAGGTAATTCACATTGCGACTGTATCTTTTAATTGTGTCTTTTCTAGTGGGCTTATCTAACTTGTCTTTTTAAATTGTTTCCAACTACAGTTGATGCATACAATCTCCGAATTTTTAAAATTAGAAAGAATTAAAACAGAATAGGATGTTGGATCTACTGCTTCTACTACTATACTTGGTGATCGTTTGCCAGTTGTAAATGTTGGGGATTCTCTAGTTGTTATATGCGGAGGCAACAATGGTATAATTCATTGTTTTTGTTTCCATTTTATATTTATCTGATTTCTCACACTTATGATGTTGCCATTAGCTTTACCTATAACATGAAATCTATATATGTTATGCTTTATTTCAAAAAATTTAACAATATGCTTTCTTATGTTACTGCTCCTTTACACATTCAATATAGGTGTAATTCAGGTTTTCTGAGAATCTTGTTGAAGAATCATTTGATTGATGGTCGATAATGACTTTCTCTTGAAGCGTTTGTCGTTGTCTCAAGTTTCTTTGTGTTGCAATAGAAATCAGGAATGGGCAAATATTTCCAGGAATGAACAAAGTCTCTTCTTGCGGATAGAAATATCATTTTTAAAAACTCTTAGAGCAACAAAATTGTACAAGATTACAATAGAGGGAAGGGATCAAATTGTAATGATTGTACAAATTTAGGGGTTTTATTCTGATTTGTAAAGAGAATGGAAATTTATTGTAATTTATAAAATGTTTGGATTGTTATAGTAATTAATAAAAAGTTTGGGTTTTAGTGTAATTTATAAAAAGTTTGTACTTTTATTTTAATTTATAAAAAGTTTGGGCTTTTATTATAATTTATAAAACATGTGGGATTTTTTTATAATTTATAAAAAAAATGCAATCGTTATTATCATCTTTTATACTACTATTCAATGACGATATACTATGTCACTAACATTGTGACGATATTTATTTCGTCATTTACACAATAAAATTAGTCTATTTATTGGTGACGATACAAATGATTAATGACACAATTTTATATCATTTGATGACAAAATGATTTGTCATTAAATACAAATGATAATGTGACGTTATACATAAATGTCATTATATGTTTAGAAATATGTGACGAAAAAAGATGTATCGTCACACTAGACATTTAGTGACACACCTAGGGTGACGATCGTCGTGACGTCAATTTTTTTGTCACAAAACACAAATAGTGACGTAAATATAAGTTTCAATGACAATATTTTCAACGTTAATAATAAGTAAATTTGTTGTAGTGGAAGTGGGGCTGCTTCAGAGAGACTATTGGGGCATAAGTCTCTTAAACTCTTGCAGAACCAGAGAGATGTTCACAGCTATATGAACATAACCATGAGAACTAAAAACCTCGCCATGAAGGTAGTTGTGTGAGGTATATCATTGTTTACACAAACGAAAAACAGTTCAAGGACATCACGTTTACTAATCAGCCAATAAAGTAAATATACTTTCACAAGAGAAGGTTCAAGGGTGGACACCTACCTATCCTATACAGCTATCGATCGTAGAATCTATCACCACATCGAGTCAAAATATTTTGATTAAATCAATTTCATTCATGTGGGGGATTGTTGAAAAATTCGATAATTTTGGAGCTTTGAATGAGAAATTGATTCAAACGTTGTTGAGGAAAATGTGGAACCATTTGTTGGTTCGTAAATGCGCAGACGTGCACGACATGAGTAATGCAAATGTCTGAACCGGTCTAGTCCTTCGCGAGCTTGCAGATATTTTGACCCAAATTTGAAATAAATTTTACCTCAAATAAGAACATATATTTGCCAAATTTTATCTTGAAATTAAAAGGGTAAATATTAAAAGTTATCTTTAATTCATATAGTAATTTTGGAAACTGCTCTATTGAAGAATCAATTGATTCTTAATATTAAATGCTCCATTAGGTCAAATTTTCACTTATACCCTCATGACACTCCTATAAATAAGAAGTAAACCTTCTAGGTTTAAATACAACTCAAAACCACATAATTTTTTTTATTGTTTTACTCCGTTGAAATTACAAGTGGTTTTCGATGATAGGAGAAGGCGAGGTTACGGTTCGTTGATCACTGCAGGTGTGCTACTGTTGTGCTCATTATATTGTTGTATCATGGGAGATAGACGTCTGACGTTTCTCAAACACCGTAGAAGCGGGCGAATCTGTCTTAAGAAAACTGCGTTCGTGCAGGCCTCAACACGTTTCCTTTGATTTTTCGTTTTAAATCGGTTTGATTTGCATATTGTTAAGTATCATTCGTAATTTTGTATTGTTCGTTTAAATAATAATATTTTATCTTATTATTTATTCTTAAATTAATAATTTTCTAACATAATTTTCTTTTATTACAATGTTTAATTAATATTATTGTCAATATAATACACAAGAAAATGTGAGAGATAAAGAGCCTCGATTAAAAAACATATGTTAAAAAATCACGAATTTAAAAACAATTGACTCCTGCATACTTTTTTTTTTGGATAAGTATGAATCAACATAATTGTCATTAGTTATTAGTTTAAAAAAAATCCATCCGGAGAATTCTATAACCTAAGATCGTGCCGGAAATGAAGTGATTAAAAACAAATTAAGAAAAAAAGTTGCAAATGGATATATAATTTAAAATTTATAAGAAGATGCATTACAATTTACACTGACACATAAATCTATAAAAATATATACCTAAGCAAGACGAGAATCTTAACCTTTATAAAGTTATTCTGTTTGACAATTATTGGATGATTCTACGATAAACGATATGTACCATTATTTATTATTAATTATATGTACCGTTATATATTATTAATTATTTTAATTATTTTCAAAATCATGAGACCGAAAGCATTATTATTCTCTTTTAGAATAAAATCTAAAAAATATTTTTTATATTAATTTTTAGATATTTTTTGGGTAAAGTACACAAATGGTAACTAAACTTTGTATATTATTCAATTTGGTAACCAAACTTTCAATTGCTTCAATATTACCATTAAACTTTTATTTTTCCCAAATTGGTCACTGATCCATTAATAATCGTTAAAAGTGTGACATGACATTTAAAATATTTTGTATAATAATACATTTAGTCCTCCACGCTTGCACATTAAAACAATTTTGTCATAATTCGAAAAATAATAAATTTAACCCTCATTATTTACATATTATTTCAATTTCACCATATTTTAATTAAAAATAATTTAACCCTAAAGTCAAAACTTAAACCCATAAACCCTCAATTTCATCAGGCAATTTATGTGGTTAAATCTGCTTCTGTTTTTCACCATTATGCTCGTACAAGCTTGTTTGTTTGTATGGTTAAAACTATAGACCTGTATAATTTTACAATTACTTTTAACTGTAAATCCCTCCCCCCCCCCCCCCCCGCCCCCCCCCCCCCCCCCGATTATCAATGGTTATTCACCAAGATTAACAAAGCGGAATTTTTCATTTTTGGTGAGTTTAGGGTTTAAGTGTTTAAGGTTTACGTTTCCGGGTTTAGTCAAATTATTTTTAATTAAAATAGTCACAAATTGAAATAGTGTGTAATAATTAAGGTTAATTTTTTTGAATCAGGACAAAATTATTTGAATGTGCAAACGTCGATGACTAAATGTTTTATTATATAAAATATTTTAACTGCCACATCATCCTTTTAACGGATGTTAACGGGTTAGTGACCAATTTGGAGAAAAACTAAAAGTTTAATGGTAATATTGAAGCAATTAAAAGTTTGGTTATCAAATTGAACAATTTACCAAAGTTTAGTTACAATTTGTGTACTTTACCCAAAAAAAAATCTGAAAAAAGTAATATAAAAGTTATATTTTTAAATTTTATTTCTAGAAATGGATAATAATGCTTTTAGTCCCTATGGTTTCAAAAGTAATTAAAATAGTTAATGGTACATAGCGGTACACATGATTAGTGGTATATAGTTGTACATGGTGTTTATTGTAGAATCATCCGACAATTATCGGATAATTGATAGTGAATTATATTAACCGATAATTGATTGCGAATTGCATACGTTGATTTGATTAGTGGATTGCATTAGTTGGTTCAGATAAATCATTTGATACAATTAATTGATAGTTAATAATTGTTTCATTATTTAAACAAACAAAATCAAATTTAAGTACATGATTATATTCAATACTTGTTTAAATAATTTATTGATTATCAATATTTTGTATATATTATTATTAATTAGATTACAAAAATTATTTGTTAATATAACATTACTAACAATATTTGAATGATGTATATATTAATTTCTTATTTATGAAATTGTCTTTTTAATATAATTTCCTTGATTATTAAATTTAGATTTATATATTAATTTTTTATTTATCAAATTATTTTTTAAATTTCATTAGTTATTCAAATTTAGGTTATTTAGAGAAAGTTTTTGCAATTATCATATCAAGGACAAAAAAATCTTTACAATTCTTATATTCAATCTTCTAACCTAAAAAGCTCCTGAAAATTTTCAATTTGAGAGGTTTCACTCCAATGCGTTGTTACAATCCTTTGTTACCAAACATCCAATTCGCAGATTTGACTGATTAAACCTCTAAAAAATAGTTCAAACCTCTAATTTTGGCTCAAAGAACCGTTAACCAAACATTGCCAATATTATATTCATGTTAGTGGTAGGATATATTCAATAAGAAATTTATTCAATTTCAAAAATTACATTGTCGAAAGAAATAATAACAAATGAATAAAAAACAAATATAGCAAAATTGTTAATTAAGGTGGAATGCCAACAATTACTATTTGTTAAGCATATATCATTATTGCTTGTGAAAATGAGATGAGGTAATTTTATGGGGTTTATCTTTATTGATTTGGGTGGAGGGTGGCAATCGATGTTGAGGTGCGGGGGAAGGGAGAAAAAAGGAGTTGGAGAAGAAGATGTACTCTAGATTCGAGATTTGGCCTTCTCTTATACTAAACTTTGTGGATATAAATATGTTTGTTGGGCGGAGGTGTCAGGCCTTGAGATTAATAGGCAATGATGACTTAATAGTGTAACTCTGACTTTCAAATAATAAAGTCAACTGATGAGTTAAATAAATTTGATAACCATCATGTCACATTGCAGCTCTCTGACATGATCACGCCATAAAATGTTTTATGACTGTCAGATAATGGAGTCAGCTTGTTCTGAAAGATTTGGAAAGGACCAAGTTATAAAATATTTAATGACTGTCAGATAATAACGTGAATCAAGACTTGTGATTGAGATCTAGCTTATGATCGTTGTGATCGTCATAATGAAGTGTGTCAATTGTAATTATAGAGTTGTTTCTTAAAAAAATGCATCATGAGTGGCTTTTGGTTGATTTTGAAATTGCATGTGTGTCATTCTGTCATTGGTGCGGAATAGAGTCAATTTTAAAAGGTAGCATTCTCCGGTTAAAAGCGGGAAAGTTAAGTCTAAATTCCCACTACCGTTCTTTGCTTTGTTTTTAAATTCCCGACGATTTTTCTGTGAAGTCACTTCAATATTTTTCTTCACTTCAAAGTTTCATCTTTATTTCTCTTGAAAATGGTAAAGGAAATTGTAGGCAAGGCTAAGAGTTTTCTGGAAAAAAATAGAGGCAAATCAATCGCGTCTGATGGTTGGATGCTCTTTTGAGTGTAACATTAAGCAGAACGAGACGAGAAGGTTGTTGTCGTGTCGCAGTTGTCGAACTATACGTTCAATTTTGAGATCTCTAATAGGACTCACTGCTTGAGCGATTACAACAAGAAGGAAAAAAGAAGACAAGAGTGGTTTTACCATTCATTGTTCCTATTGGAGATTGAGTTCCATCATTGGACGCGTGAGTTTATAGAAGACGTTTTGATCATCTATGGGATGAATTCAAGTCAACTGAAAGAGACATATTATTTTTTTTGGAATGGTCTAAAGGTGATTACAAGGTAGTATCTGTTCATACATATTATTAACTCTTTGACAATATGCATACACTTAGTAGACAAATCAATTTTAACACGTGTCTCCTAGGATGAACATCATCCGCTTTCCACTGGGGCACTTGTTGGGTTCAACAGAGACATATTACTTGATTATAGAGAGAAACTTAAATAATAATAAAAAAATTCATAGGATAAGAATTTATACTATTAAAAATATCAATTACATTACACATACTTAATAATCAAATAATCTAGAACCAATAAAATTAATTAGAATCTCGAAGAATAATAATAATAATAATAATAATTTAAGTTATTATCCAACAAATATGATCATAATAACCAATTAGACATACCATATATATGTATATAGGATGAGTCTAGAGCGGGCGCCACACACCGATGTATACCACTAATGTAATACACTGATATACACCATTAATTGTTTTAGTGACTCTTAAATAATGATTAAAAATCCGAAGTACTCGACATACAATTAATAATGAGAAAATATCCTATGCACTAGTGGTGGAAACGAAATGTTCCCACAAGTGCCTTAGTTTTAGGGTGTAGGGACTCAATTTAGAGTTTATGAGTTTAGGTGTGTTAGTTTAAAATTTAGGGTTTTGGTTAAAATTTAGGGTAATATGGTTAGGGATTTAGGTTTTAACGTATAATCCTAAATTTTAACCATAAACCCTAAATTCTAACTACGTCCCCTAAATTTAAAACTCCTAAACTTGAACCCTAAACACTAAACAAAGTCCATAAACCCTATAATTGAGACGTTTGTGGAAACAAAGCTTACACAAGCATTTGTGCATTGAATAATTACCCATTAATAATTATTCAAAATAAAATTAGAATTTAGATTAAATTACCTCTCATTAATTTTTATTTTATACTTTTTTATAAATAAATAGAGGGGACTATACTACCAAGCGCCTCGTTAAAAACCCTTCTAAACCTAAATGAGGGAAAAAGAGTGTGCTTGATAGTACTTACAAAGCCACATAAAACATAAAACAACAGACAACGTCAATTCACGCCCACAGGGGCAACAAATCATCAGACAACAACGTTCTTATTTCAACTGGTGGAACCGAAAAATACTAGGGATAAACCCCACTTCATCGAAGGAAAGGATACCATGAGCTCGAGCCAACTTGGTTAAACCATTATCAACTTTATTCGCTGAGCGGCAAATATGACAAACTCTCACCTCTTAAGGCCGATCAAGCAAGTCACAAATCACATGAACTAAAGATGCCAAACCACCTCCCCCTTATCGTCACTGCAAGATACGGACCACGTCCAAGTTGTCCACCTCGAGAGAGATTTGGCGAAACTTGTTCGCCCAAGCAAGAGGAAGGCCTTCGATAACCCCCCAAAGCTTGGCTTCAACAACCGAACAAATCCCCACGAACTTGCTAAACCCAAGCAACCATTCTTCATCACTATTCCGAATTGCCCCACCACATGAACCAAGCCTCGACGTTGCCATCCAAGATCCATTTGTATTTAACTTAAACCAATCAACCATAGGCCGCCAACGAGCAACATGCTCGCCAACTGTGCACCCAGTAGGGGCTGTAGTCGAGAATTCCATTAAACATTGATCATAGACGCGGTGGCTTTCCTCCCAAACACTAAAATCGTCATGTTTTTCAGAGTCGAAAACATAAAGATTTCGATACTTTCAAAGAACCCACACCACAGAACCAAAAAAAAATCTCTGTGTTGTACATTCAGACCAAAATGAGAAGGGCGCATCAAATTAATACGAAACCACTCATAGAAATCCATAGAGAAAAACTCATGAGTCTTGTCCGCTCTTACTTTCACAAGCCACATTGCAGCAGCCATCGAGCATTGCCGCAAAATGTGATCAATAGTTTCTAACTCACTACCACAAACCGCATAAGCCATGTTATCCGACATACGTTGACAAGCCCTTTCCATATTTATGAGCGCTCGGCCGCTGGAAACAAGCCAAAGGAACCAGCGAACGCGTGGAATACTCTTAAAACAGAAAATCACCTTCCAAAAATTGTCGCCGTTAGACCTATCCTCACCCGTGCGCATAACATAGGCCGACTTGACCGTAATCATGTGATGTAGTCCATCGCCAACTCACCCCATCAACCCCATTAGCCTAACGCAGCGTCATACAAGCCGCGAGACTGTAACACCCGTGTCTTGGGTCTAGGAGTTAGCCGGGTTGTTGTTCGAGTCAAATAAAATCTAATTAAAATAAACCAACTTTGAATAATGACCTATTTGAATCTTAATAAAGAGGGAGGGACCAAAGTTGTGATTTACCCACATTTTAAATAAAGCAAGACAACTTTTATGGAAAAGTTGTCATCTTCCTCCTCATTTCCCCTTTCCCAATTTCAAAACCCTCTCCCCCATTTCAAACTCTCCTAAAACCCTAATCACTATTCCATTGATTTTTCCACTCGATTTCAACACCAAATTAAAAGGTAATTATATTTTCTTAACCTCCTCTCTATTCTCTACTTATCTATGGTCTTGGATTTCAAAAATATTGAGTTTTGGGAATTAGGGTTCATATGGAAATTTGGGTTTTTGATGGGGTTTTTCAAATTGTTTTGAGAAATTGTTTTGGGGTTATGTTTAATCATAATGAGATATACAACATATATTAATTTGGTTGATTTTGGATGAAATTTCGTAGTGGGTCCTTAGGGCAAATTTTAAAGTATGAAAAATTGGGTTTTTGAGAGGTTTAGTGTTGGAATTGAAGGGCTGATGGTCTACCTATGTTAGGAGGGTGATTTGGGATGTTTTGGAAGTCATTTGGGTGCTTGGAAATGGGTATTTCAGCCAATGGTTGTTGGAGTCCGAAAATTGGGTTTTTGAGATGTTATGTGGTTTGGAAATTTGAGGAAATTGGGTTGTGTTTTGCAAAGTAGATTGATGGTTGAATTAGCATTGAATTGGGAAGTAACGTAGGTGTTTTGTTTGACTAGAAGCAAGAGGAAACGTGGAAGAGGCTTTGGGACCGAATCCGGGAAGTTGAAGGTGATTGCTTGCTTGGTCGTTGGGCTTGGAAGCTTAGGTGAGTGGTTACTTGTTTTTAAAGGTTTTAAAATAGTTGGTTCGAGTATATGGACTAGGTTGGGCTTGGTAGACCCACCTAGAGTTAGGATTAGGGTGGTAGCCTAATCCTAAGCTTGATCTAGAGCCTTTGGATGAACTCTTTTATGTGGGTGTGTATGTCTCGTATGATATGTGATATGAACGATTATGTATATTGTATCATTCATGTGGGTTGAAATATGAATTGTGATGATTGAGACATGCATGATGATGGTTGTTGGTGAGTACGTGCTAAGCACGGAATTGGTTGAAATGAGTAATGTGAAATGAGTAAATGTTGGCACTAGTATACTTGAATACAAATGATCGATCATTAGGATGTTAGTGTGTACACATGAGTCAAAAGTCGCGCGTGGCCTTGGTGGCGTTGAGTCACCAAGGAGGAGTACGGGTTCGCCCGGAAATTTGTATTTAAATATAGTCGGTGATGAGTGGAATCCCATCGACAAGGCGTGAGGATGAGTGGAATCCCCTCCGCGAGGCCGGTGATGAGTGTAATCCCACCGTGAGGTAATGTGGTTGTTGGATGTGAGTTCCAACGTGTCTATCCGTGTATTCAGGTCATAGCTAGGTGCCAATGTTGGTTGATAAACATATCGATGTGTTGAGGTTAATGATCTTAAATTTGGATGTTTGAGGTGACTACTTGTGTTGAGGATTTAGAGCTTGTTGACCATAACATTTACTTGTATATTGCTCATGCATCCTATCTTATGGCTCTTGTGGATCCTTGGTTTTTATGTGATTTGCCTTGGCTAGATCGTGCTCGGACCCTGCAATGTTGAGGTTTGTTTTTAGAGCTTACCCTCACTAAGCATCATTGCTTACGCTCTCTTTGTTCAACATTGCAGATCCTTAGTTTGTGGGTTGCTCGGGCAAGTGGAGGGCCTCCAAGTGTGGTTTTTGGCTTGAGTTCATCAAGTATGGATTTTTAATGTTAGACATGTAATAGTTTGAGCAATGGGACATGTATGGTTTTGTTGGATAGTGTTGGTTGCTAGCAGCATGTTTAGACTCCATGTTATGTTGCTTTTGTATGGCGTGTGATGCCATGTTTGAGTTGTAATCCATGCCTAAATTGCTTATCCTGAATGTTGGTTAAGTGTCTTTGAGTTTGCCTTATGTTGAATGTTGAAGTATGAGTTTTTGGATGTTTAAGTGTCATCTTGACTCAATCGCATGCTCTTTTGATGTATGTGCATGTTGGATGCTTGTATGGCTGCGAAGTGGTATGTAAATGATGTATGAATGCTTGTTGGGGTCTAAGAGAGTCCTAAATTGCATTTAGAATCGAGTTTTGATCGTTTTTGCTGAGTTTGGGGGTTTTTGCTGTGCAGGGGTATCGATACGGTTGGTATGGTATCGATACCACCTTCTTGTTCAAGCCTCGTGTATCGATACACTTGAGAGGTGTATCGATACTATTTTTTGCTACTGGAGCTACTGTCCAGTTCCGTATCGGTACGGGTCTTCATGCGTATCGGTACGGGTCTTCATGCGTATCGGTACGGTCTCCTTAGCGTTGACCGTGGGAAGTCAACAATTGGAGAGGGTATCGATACACTCCTAGGTGTATCGATACGGTCTCCACAAGTTGACTTGGACCAGTTGACTTGGTCAAGGGGTATCGATACACCCCTTAGGTGTATCGATGCACCTGCAGTTAAGTTGTAAAATTGGGCTGAATTATGATTGTTTGAGTTCGTTCGATTGATTTGTTCATGTTGTTCCGCTGTATGATCACTTAGGGTTTAATATCCATCTAGACAAGATTAATATAAAAAGAAAAAGAAAAATAGGGTTGCTAACCGAGGGGGAATTCCTTAGGGAGTTTTCGCTCGGTTTTCCCCGTGTGGCCCACTCGGACCGGTCATCCAGCCAGACCGGGACGAGGGGGTTACAGAGACGATGCAAGATCGAGATAGAGAGCAGCCCAACACATTCTTGCCAACGCCAAGACCCCGCGTGATCCACCATGTTACTCACCGACACCTTGGGGAGGCTCGGCACGAGCGATTGATCGACAATGTGATGTTGCAAAGGGCCGATATCACCCATCCACGCATCTCTCAAGAAATTGATAGAACGCCCATCCCCGATTGTCCGAACGAGACTATCACGAACGCTAGACCAAACTAAGCTGATACCCTTCCAAAGATGCGAACAATTCACTCGATGTAAATCGTCTGGTATGACATCGTGCCACTTGTACTTGGTCCATAATACTTGTACCCACAACTGATCAGGCTGAACAACAAGGTTAAAGGCAAGTTTCATCAAGAAAGCTTCATTCTAACGTTCTAAAACCTTGAAACCCAGGCCACCATTGGAAATCAGAGAACAAACACGATCCCAATGAACCAGATGCACCCCATGACGCCCCTCCATATGGCCCCAAAAGAAGCCCCTAATAATCTTTTCCACTTCAAGACAAAGACCTTTTGGTAAGAGAGTGGACTGCATCGAGTAGTACGATATGGAGGATAAGACAGACTTAGCTAAAACCACACGACCTGCAAAGGAAATATACCTTGCCGACCACCCATTCAATTTATCCCGAACACGCTGAATCACATATTGATACATCACTTTAGTCACCCTGGAATGTAATAACAGGACCCCCAAATATCTCCCTAGATCAGAGACCTCGCGAAAGCCATAACTAGAGCTAATACTCAATCATAAAGACGACACAATGTTCTTGGAGAAAAAGACATTGGTCTTCACCACACTAATTTTTTTACCAGAAGAAACATAGAAGTTATTTAAAATGTCATCAATAATGGATACTTGAGTCATCAAAGCCTCAACAAACAAGAACATGTCGTCGGCAAAAAGCAAGTGAGAAATTGCAGGACCTTGTCGAGCAAGCCTGACCGGTTTCTAGACCCCACTATAAATTGCATGTTGTACCGACTGCGCCAATCTTTCCATACAGAGCACGAAAAATAAGGCGACAGAGGGTCCCTATGCCTAATACCATACGAAGGAAAGAAAACATCTAACGCTGATCCATTCCAAAGAACCTACATAGAGACTAAGGATACACAACACATGATTAAAAGCTGAAACTCATAAGGCAAACTAATATCCCTATGTGTCATCGATAAAGGCATACTCAAGCCTATCGTAGGCTTTTTCCAAGTCAATTTTGAGCGCCATATAGCCAAATTTCCCTTTCCTATTGCGCATAGAATGGACAACTTCTTGTGCTATCACAAAATTATCCGTGATTGAACGACCAGATACAAAACTTGTTTGATTCATCGAAACCCAATCCGACAAATACGTCTTTAGCCGATTCACAATTTTTTAATGATGATTTTATAAAGAACAAAGCATATGCTGATGGGCGAAACTGCGCAATGTTCTCAGGCGATTTGACCTTCGACAAAAGCATAAGAAGAGTACGGTTCAAAGAAGGCGAAAGAGGATGCCCTACAAAAGTATCTCGAACCAAATTACACACTGACGGATTTACAATACTCCAATTTTTCTAATAAAAAATCGCGTGTAGGCCATCAACACCCGAAGCCTTCAACAACCCCATATCGAAAACCACACGCCGCACCTCATCGTTCAACATTGGTGCCAAAAAAGCTCGACGCATAACCTCACTACACTGTTGGAATCGGACCCACGTCAAAGTACAAAGATCAATACGACCATAACTCGTGAATAAATCCTGATAAAACTGCACAACCATACTCCTCAAGCATGCTTGATCGGTACACCATACCCCATTCACATCCTTAAGGGCCGAAATAAAGTTCACTCACCTCTGTTGCATAGTATATCTGTAGAAATAAGAGGTATTCCTATCCCCAAGACTTGCCCAATTTACTCGCGATTTATGTAGCCAAAGACTCTCCTCATGCCGCAACACCTCTTCTTATTCATCTTCTAACTCTAAATTTAGTTGAACAAGGAAATTTGAATGATTGGCACGCAAAGCCCGATAAATACCTCAGATTCGCACACAAAGCTCTTTCTTCTTTCGACCAATATGCCCAAAAATCGTATCATTCCATTGGCGGGCCTTCTCAGCAAACATACGCACATTGGACTCGACATCAATATTCATGTCTTAAGTATTCTGAAGAAATTCCTCAAAACGAGGATGGTCCTGCCAAGCAGCAATAAAGCGAAAGGGTCTACCCTCGCGATTACCATCTTGACGCGGATAATGGACAAGCAAAGGACAATGATCAGAACCCACACGGTCCAAATGAGAGACAAGCGATGTCGAAAAGCAATTCGCCCACCCTTCATTAAAAAGACAAAGATCCAAGCGCTTACGAACTAGGCCACGTTTCCAAGTAAACTCATCTTTACAAACAATGCCTCTATCAAACCATTATCAAAGATAAAATCACAAAACAAATGACTAATACAATTCCCCCGAATAGAGCCACCATCACGTTCCTCTGAGCGCATGATGGAATTAAAATCCCCACTAAAAAGCCATGACATATCATTCCCGAATTGAGATCCGATAACCGATCCCACAACCCCTTCTGAATAGCAACATTGGGGCTCGCGTAAACCGCAGTAAAGAAAACCCACCTAACAGAACCGACAAAACAAGCCATGTCATGCACAAATTGATTAGAAATCTTAAAAATATCCACATCAATCCCATCATTCCAAAACAACCAAATCTCGCCACTAAGACCACTCGCCTCTACCCGAAACGAGTTAGAAAAACCAAATCGGGAGATCACTCTGTCAGCTCAAACACCACTAATACGAGGCTCCAACAACGCCACCAAGTGGGGATGATGTTGCCTGAAAAAAAAATCCTTAAAATAACAACGAAATTTAGAGCTAGCCGCTCCATGGAAATTCTAAAAAAGAAACTTAATCATTGATAAAAGAAAAGTATGGGAACAAAGACACCTGACTAACTACGAGTCACGAGCACCAGACCATTCCCAGGGTCAATAGCCGTAGCATCCATGACCTCAACAGCGGTCACCTTCCCAATACCCTCATCCCTGCTCAAGTCTACAATGGGCAGTTTGTCAGACCCCGATGCATCCGAAGAGCTAGCACCCCCATGACCAAAAGCATGAGGTATCCAATTCGCAAGAAGCAGTCGTGCCGGGGGATTGTTCTTCTTCCACTTTTGCACCTTCAAACCTTGTTTTGGGCCATCCTCAACACTTTTCCTTGTAGTACTTTGCTTACCTACACTTATCGCTAGTTTTTGCCTCCTTTTCTCATTTGTGGTGTCTAGAATCGAAATCGCAACATGGTTGCCGACAACATTGTGAACCTCATGCGACACAACCTGTGGATCCTGAGTCCCTCCCGAAGAAACAACCTGTATAGAAACTTGATTATTATTAGTGACCTCCGGTAAAGCCCCACGACCCTAAACTGAATGACCTCCATCAGTCTCAACAGGAAGAACAAGAATGGTTGACCACGAACTAGCCTTAACCCGTGACCTAGTGTCGCCAACATGACTCAGGTCTCTCTACGCTAACCCCGTTGCATTTTCCCTAACATGTCCACTGCTCAATCCCAGGTCCGTACCCTTCATCTCCCTCAAAACCGAGAAACGAGACCCTCCCGAATTATTTTCCAACGATGCCATGCCCTTGTTCCTTCTTGTATCCTTACGTGGCTATCGACGCCTAGTGTTGGTGACCATATGTGACCCATAAACCTTATTCTCAAGATTAAGCAGTCAAGCAGTGGCTACAAAGGTAGATGTATCCAAGTTCCACTCTTCACGAGTGCCATCTAATTGCTTACCCTCCACACACATCTCCAACGAATGGCTATAAAGGCCACAAGTAAAGAAAATTTGTTGGAGACTCTCATACTCAAGATGAAAAACTTTCCCATCAATTTTCACACCCGAAATGAAAGGACTTTTAAGCGGAACCATCACCTCAAGTCTCGCGAAACGCCCTCGATCACCCATGTGTGTGCTATAATCAATCTTCACCACTTTTCCAATCATGCCAGCAATGTGTCGAAATAACGTTTTAGAGTAATACTGATACGGAAGACCCGAAATCCTTACACAAACCATAATTTGCGTCGGGAGTGACTTGGACGTGGAAAACTCCCTTGTCCACGGTTGCACTGTAAGATAGCTCCCAAAGATAGTTCAAGGCCTTCCTGTCAGCACATGCTCATAATCATACTTGTTCTCAAACATCACCAGGTAGTAGTCATTAGTGAGGTCGACAACATGGAAAGCCCCTTGCGGTTTCCAGAGAATCCTAATCCTACCCACCAAAGTCTTATACCCAATAGAACGACCAAGATGTCGAACAATGAGAGAACGATGCATACTATGATCAATTCACTCATGCACCCTTCCGGAAAATGTCACCGACGGAAACTGGCCACTTTTATCCACTGTAACATCTCCCGACTCCACGATCACATCGTCTAAGCTTGGCACTGGGTCTTGTACGACTTACTTACCCGCCCAAACACAATCCCAACGTAAGATGTTGTCAGAGCAACAATACCCTTCTTCACGCCCTCACCCAACACAGCTGAACCATCAACGTCGGGACCGACCACTAGGTGATCATCAACCTCTATACCCTTCATCAAGTCTGTGTCCGCACTCGCATCAACAACCATGCCTTTCTTTGTCGCCTGTTGATCAACAACTGGCAGAGGCGAACCTGGACGTTCAAGCGTGGGAATTGCACCCCATCCACAACCATCACCCTCACATCAACAACCGACGTAGGTGATCGGGAAACTGGTTCGCAAACCCAGGGTCCGCCGGCGAAGCCAGGTTCTTCGGAGGGCGTGCATTGGAATCATGTAAAGCTTCTTCCGAGATTTGCGGAGGATAAGAGAATATAGCTAGTATTTTAAAATAATAGGATCATATTCTCCACCATATTCAAACCCTAAACAAATAAGGATTAAAAATATTGTAAAATAAAAATAAGAGATGTAATTTAGTATAAATTCTAGTTTTAATTGAATAATTATTAATTGCATGTTAAGTACTTCAGATTTTTAATCATTATTTAAAAATCATAAAAAATAATGGTTTGCAGAGGTATATTGTGTTAATGATGTTTAACGGTCCGCGTTGCTCATTCTAAAAATTTCCATATATATTATATATTATATATGGGATAGAATCTGGTTACACAGTGTAAAACTCTCTAAGTTTTACACGTTTTTTGGATTGTTGGATGGGTGAAACAAATGGATAAGATTAACAGTAGAATATGTGAAGATTATCACTTGGGAAAAAAGTAAGGGGTTAATCTCAACCATTCATTTCCCTCATCCAACGATCTAAAAAACGTGTAAAACTTAAAGAGTTTTACACTGTGTAAGTTGATCCTAACCCATTATATATATAATCTAAAGAAGTTACATAAAAAATCAATTATAATTTTAATTATTAGGACCGTCATTTGATAATATGTAGTTATTTTTGTTTCTTGTTTTTAACACTTTAAAAAACGTTAAATAGAAAAATTATCGTATGGTCTTGACCTACCACGTCATTCATGGTTTCGTCCACTAAAAATGTTCATATAATTTTTTTTTTTTCATGTGATTTTTTAAAGATAATATTGACCTTTTTATGCCATGTAAAAAAGGAGTGTGTGGTTACATAGAAGTTTATTATGAATGGATTAGTGCCATGAAAAAAGAAGATTAGTAAGTTGAATATTAGTGAATAAAGATCATGAATGACGTGGTGAGCTGAGACCAGGGGCGGACCTGCCATAGTGCATGATAGGTCACTTGACCTACCATTAATTTTTTGGGTAAACTACATTTGTGGTCACCAATATATTGTTTTTTTCCCGTTTTGGTCACTAAACTATTATTTTTAATAAAATCTCACTAATTTTACGTTTTTTTTTACTTTGGTTACTAATATTATGTTTTTCATGTTTTGGTCACTAACCTATTTTTTTGTTTTTTCCACTGAAATATCATTTTTCCTGTTAGTTTTTTAACGACGAGTGATCAAAACTGGAAAAAAATGTAACTTTAGTGACGATTTTGCAAAATATAATAGTTCGTGACGAAACTGAATATTTTTAACGGCAGTGGCCGTAATAAAATTGAATTAAAATTTTATTGACTATAATGAAGGTTTCTAGATTCCAGTGATCAAAGTAAAAGCGTACTAAAAGTTCAATGACTACCAGTACAATTTACCTTAAAAATATTAAGCATTTTTTTAAATGAATAATCAACTCTTTAGCATTATTATTATTATTTTGAGCTCCTAAATTTTTTTAGTCAAAAAAAATATTTAAACTAACCTTCTATAATTATTTTAAGTATATTTATTAGTTTTGTTAAAAATATAGGTTAAATAAATTTACTCAGGTCAAATAATAATTTATTTTTTTTGTAATAATGTAACTTTTTTCATTTAGAAAAGCTTTTTTTTTTCATACCATTTTGAAACCTAAAATTTTCTTATTTTTTCCCGATAAATTAAAATAATTTGAGTTTTGAAATCTAAAATGATTTTGATTTTGTATTTTTTTTGAAAAAAAAAACCTAAAACTCCAGTTTTGAAATATAAAGTTCATATTTGCTTGAACAATAATTGTCACTATCAATACATAATTTCACTTGAGTAAGTTTTTTATTCTTTAAAACACAATTGCACCAGTGCAAAATAATTATAATCTCTCAAACATATTTACACTGCATCGATTGATTCTTCAATATCAATGTGTCTCTGACTATAAATCATATTTGCTAGCACAACAATTACTCATTATCAATATATTATTACACTGATGTAAATTAATTTTATATTATTATACTAATCGGTGAACTATCAAGTTTAAATTTCTAAATCCGTCCCTAACCGGAATTATAAAATAATTTCTCGTTTGATAGAACATTTTCATTCCATTTGTCATTTTTTATTTTGATTGAAACGTTGAAAAAAGTATTTTGATTAAAATATGACATCAATGATCAACCGACTAAATGCCTTTTCCAAGACACTCTTTCAGAAACCCAACCCAACCCAACTAACCTTTCCATTATTTGAAAGTTTAAAACTTTATTTTACCTACCACCATTAGAGCCATAAAAAAACAACCGTTCTCCAATTTCCATAAATTTCCAAGCTTTAAATTACCCCCTTTTTTTAATTTTATGATTCATGTCCGTTTTATCCTGTATAAAACTCAACACTCGTTAGAAGTCCTTTATCTTATCTGCATTAATAATACTGATTCATTATATTCACTTATAACTTAAAAAAACTTTCATCCAACATTGATTTACCAAACTTGGAATTGCAATCTAATAAAGTTGCCTTTTTTTCTTTGTCCTCCATATTTTCATTTCTGTTTTCACCATCTTTTGACACTTTATTTCCTGTCTGATTTATTCATTTAGGTTCCCCATTTATTTATCATTTAAGGACATGTAACAACAATAAAAAAATATAAAGGAATCTGTCAATGTCTAAGGTTGTCACCCAGTTCAGACCAGCTTGTGCCTTGTGAGGTTTTTGCAGTCTTTTTCTATATTTAAATTCCAATTAGAACTGTCAAATTCCCAGAGGTGCTTCAAATATTTTATTTTTCACTCAGGGGGGCCTCATCTCAGCTGCATTTCTCTCTCTCTTGGAGTTCAAAGGTTCCATCTTTTCTTTCTTGATTCAGTTCTCTTGATGTTTCTTCTGCTTCATTTTAGCTGCTTTTGTGATTCAGTTCTCTTAATTGGTTCTTGATTTGTGTTATGCTTTGCTATTGATCTATAGTTGTTTCTATAAGAACCCTAGATTTCACCTCCTATTTAAGCACAAAAAAGATCCAGCCTTTATTGTTCAGTTAATTTCTGGATTTTGAAAAGATGGGTTGTAAAGTACTTGGATTTCTGTTCTGGGTTTCTTCAATCTTGTGTTTAGCATTGTTTGCTAGAGGGTTTACACCTGCAGACAATTTCCTTATTGATTGTGGATCAACTACTAATACTACAGTAGGGGATCGAGTTTTCATGGCTGATAACTTAGCCTCAAAGCTCCTTTCTGCACCTGAGAATGTTCTTGGAAACACTTCAAAATCTGTCACCTCCTCCGATGATTCGCCACTCTATCAAACGGCGAGAATCTTTACTGGTGTCTCTAAGTACACATTCTCAATCAGCCGGCGTGGAAGACACTGGATTCGCCTTTATTTCTATCCATTTGTTTATGCTAGTTATAATATGAGTATGGCAAAGTTCGATGTTTCAACCGAAAACCATGTTCTTCTCGGTAGTTTCAGTGTTCAATCTCTTCTGGTCAAAGAATTCTCTGTTAATGTAACCACCAATACCCTTGCCATCACATTCAGCCCTTCAGAGAATTCATTTGCATTTATAAATGCCCTGGAAGTTGTTTCAGTCCCTGATCAGCTCATCCCAGACACCGCCGGCTCCGTGCAATCTTCATTGGGATTCCAAGGTCTAACGCGGCAGGCACTAGAGACGGTTGCTAGGGTGAATATGGGGGGATCTACCGTCTCCTTCCAGAACGATACACTTTGGCGAACATGGGTGCCTGATCAGCGTTTCCTTGTAGGAAAAAACCTTGCCTTAAATGTATCAAATATTAGAGCTGTCAAGTATGTTGATGGTGGATCAACGGAAGACATCGCTCCAAATTCTGTCTATGGTACCTGCACCAGGATGAACTCTGTGAATGATTCCAGTAGCAACTTCAATGTGACATGGGAATTCGATGTGGATCCCGGATTTCAGTACCTTGTTAGGTTTCACTTTTGCGATATTGTCAGTGATGCTCTTAACCAGTTGTATTTCAATGTCTTCATCGACTCCTCAATGGTTGTTCGGGACCTTGATCTGAGTACATATTTGGTTAATGTTTTGGCTGCTGCTTATTATATGGACTATGTCACAGAGTCGGCTACTAGCAATAAGCTTCGAGTAAGCATTGGCCCTTCTAATTTACATGGTACCAATCCGGATGCCATACTTAATGGGCTGGAAATCATGAAAATGAACAACTCTGATGGAAACCTTTCTGGCTTTGGAATTGTAAACAGTTCTAGTTCAAGTTCAAAGAAGAAAGTTGGTGCTATTGTAGGTGTGAGTGTCGGCCTGGCTTCTGGAGTGTTGTTGGCTGGAGTTCTCTTTATGCTGTGTAGAAAACGAAGACAATTGGCGCGCCAGAGACTGTCGAAGACGTGGGTTCCTTTCTCTATTAATGGAGGAACTTCCCACACCATGGGGAGCAAATACTCCAAGGGGACGACTGTCAGTCTCAATTCTAATATGAGCTATCATGTTCCTTTTCTGGCTGTTCAAGAAGCCACAAACAACTTCGATGAGAGTTGGGTTATTGGGATAGGAGGTTTCGGTAAGGTGTACAGGGGAGAACTCAATGATGGTACAAAAGTTGCTGTTAAAAGGGGAAATCCACAATCCCAACAAGGACTTACTGAGTTCCAGACTGAAATTGAGATGTTATCTCAGTTTCGTCACCGGCATCTGGTTTCGTTGATAGGTTATTGTGATGAAAAGAATGAGATGATTTTGATCTATGAATATATGGAGAACGGTACACTCAAGAGTCATCTCTACGGCTCAGGTCATCCTAGTTTAAGCTGGAAACAAAGGCTCGAAATATGCATTGGATCTGCTAGAGGACTCCATTACCTTCACACAGGCTATGCAAAAGCGGTAATTCATCGTGATGTGAAGTCGGCAAACATCTTACTTGATGAGAATCTCATGGCCAAAGTTGCTGATTTTGGGCTGTCAAAGACAGGTCCTGAACTTGATCAGACCCATGTCAGTACGGCAGTTAAAGGAAGTTTTGGATACTTGGATCCCGAATATTTCAGAAGGCAACAACTGACAGAGAAATCTGATGTGTATTCATTTGGTGTGGTTTTGTTTGAAGTTCTTTGTGCAAGACCGGTGATCGATCCCACTCTTCCAAGGGAAATGGTAAATCTAGCTGAATGGGCGATGAAATGGCAGAAGAAAGGACAGTTGGAGCAAATAATTGATCCTAAACTCAAAGGAAACATCAGGTCTGATTCTCTCAGGAAGTTTGGAGAAACTGCCGAGAAGTGTTTAGCTGATTATGGTGTCGACAGGCCCTCTATGGGAGATGTTCTATGGAACCTGGAGTATGCTCTTCAACTTCAGGAGGCTGTCGCTCAAGGTGACCCCGAAGAAAACAGCACAAACATGATTGGGGAGCTTTCTCCACAAATCAACAATTTCAGTCAGCTTGATTCCAACAGTTCGCCACAGTTTGAGGTACCAAGTGTGGATGACCTCTCGGGTGTTTCAATGAGTAAAGTGTTCTCACAGCTGGTGAAGTCTGAAGGAAGATGATTCGAAGGAGACCGAAAATCCATTGAATTAAGCTTCTCTTTTACAATGCTTACATGTTTTTTTTTATCTTATCCGTCACAAATTCCTTTGTTTTTTTTCATTGGTAACGGTAGTATGTCAGCTCGTTATCCTTTACCATAATGTTCAAAATTATTTGTGTTCTAAAATGTTTTTGCATAATGTGTTGTGTGAGCTCTTTTGTGTACAGCAAGGTTCTGGAGTTTCTTCTGAGCTTTAGGAAGTTAACAGAAAGAAAGGTCTCAATTTTACAAATTTCTTCCACTTTATCTGTTCTCTTGCTTATAATTTAATTTGCTCTAAGGTGCATTTCAACTTTTGTATTTCTCAGTAACGCATCTAAATAACTCGAATGTGTGATATTTGATGGCTTTTGCATGAAGAAAGAGTTTGTATTTTTGTTTATTGAAAAATCTTCATCCCCTATGAAATTGATTCTTCTACTCAATAATATCTGAATCTGTAGATTGCAGTATGATTTTTACCGAGGTTCCTGGTTTTGGTATATGGGACAACCCAAAAACCAGCTGAGTTATGAAATAAGAACCCTGCTTTCGAAATTTGCTGATAAATTTCATGCTTTTATTAAAAGAAGGGAAATCATAATCATAAAGAACACTCGAACAACATTACTAGACCAGATTTGCCATCAATTTTTATGGATTTAGTCCAGTCTTTGGACTATTGTCGGATAGAAATGAGCAAAATCATGATGAAAGCCGGGATCTGACTGTCTGATCTGCAAATGAGTACCAATGCACTTCATTTGTTCCGAGGATCCGAAAAAGGTTTTGGACATGAGTGTCAGACACGGTACTTGAATGAAAACGAAGAGTCAGAGTAATATAGGTTATCTCCCTTTAGTTTAGAAACATTCACAGATTGTTTATATTTTCTTACCTCATATGCCACCTCCATGCTGTCTTTTGTTCCCACATCCCTATCAATATTGTCCATTCATTGTCATTATTAATTTCAATAGTGTATTAGACACAGGGACATGTAGTTTTATGGTATTTTCTTAATTTAAAACGTTAAAAAGTCTTGGATTTGAGGACATTATATGTAGCTGTAAGTTTTTTTTAGTTTCTTATCTCTGCAACTTGGCCCAGAGCTAGATTCGATAACAAAATGATCACACGATGTTAGATAACATAACACGAACATGATAGGAATACACGAGTCGTCAAATTCATCTTATTTTCTTAGGAAATATTGTACTCAAACAGTCTACCTACTCTCCCATCATCACCATAAGAAATTTCAAGTTCAGCTATGCCATTTTCATCATTGTATTTGTCATATTTCCTTTCTGTTGCATGTCCCACAATATTAAGGGGGAAAACAAAAGTTAAGCCATAGGCAAATCCCTGGAGATTTTGTAATAACTGATCTGTTAATTATACTGTTAAATTAGAGATATTATATTCTATTAGCATACAGCTCTCCACACTAATTTTCAGTTTGCACATAACTCAAGCAACTTCATAAGTTAACTACAAATCCCCAGAACGGTTAGCAGATATAATTACAATCCATGATGTTTTAGCATCATATATAATTATAGATTAACCGAAGAAAACTTGCTTTGTACGTATCGATACTCTCTTTTGGTCCCATTTACACTAAAAATAGTTTTCATGATTAATCCCCAAACCTCTTTTAGGAGCTGCAATAGTCAAAGAAAACTTCATGCCCTGCTACTTACAAGGCTTATATAAGTATAGTCTGACCCACATTTTTTCAGCTCAAATATATTAGGGTAGCATTTGGAAACTTGAAATTCAGAATTTGGAATTAAATTTCAAAGATAGTGTAAAACTATTTGAAAGTTATTAAAAAGAAAGGAAGCCCTGAAGGCTGAAACTAATAAAAGTAATTTTCAACCTCATTGATCAGCCACATCCACCTTGGTGGTGCAGAGCAAAAGCCTATGGAACACGGCCAATAGGGCGGGACAAGAGACAGATTTGGCCGTTCTGAGTGCCACAAACTTCTTCTTGGCAACAGTTTCAGACTTGTTTTTACTTCCAGGGCTCTTGACCTTTTCCTTATGAAATCTTCCAAAACATTTTGCCTTTTCGGGGTCGGTTCGATCATCATTGCTCCTATGAAACGTGTAGCTCCTCAGGTACATTTGCCTGCATGAAATGCTATCAACAACGGTGGGATGCGCATGACCGCCTCGGCTACTGCCGTTGGATCTGAGTGACCTAACAAACTCGGCATCTGATTCCGGCCACTTGTAGAGGTTTGCATAGGTTGGCCTGATCATGACCTTACTGTTATCAATGCAGGTTGAAATACAGGTTGAGGTTGAGGCCATTAGGTGTATGTAGGAATCAGGGTTTGAAGTGGTTAATATATATGGAACTTCCAGGTTTCCGGTTTATAGAAAGAGTAAAAGACTGCTTCAAATGAAAGATACAGAAGAGATATATAAGTTAGAAGTTTTCGTATAGGGGAGTTATAAATTGATTTTTTATGTGAAAAATGTAATGAGTTGGCATTATTTGGTCAGTGTATACATGGAACAAAACCATTTTCATTTTGCTGACAATCCAAGTAATTTGGATTTTGGATATAATTGTCAACACAAACTTACCTGTGTCATTATTATTTAAACATGAACTTAAACAGTGATGTTGGTAGGGGTCTGAGTTGCGGTTTTTGCCCTGCTTATTGGCTTGAATGTTCCAACATGATGTACACATTTCTATATATTGAAACCTCTTATTATAAATTAAAAGAATATCGTATATGTGTTTGAATTCGCGTCTTTCTAAATATTAAATAATTATTATTATATCAATTAAATTAATAATTTTTTCGATGAAAATGTATGATTAATAGATGAACCATACAATGAGAGCGTTACTGTATGCCTCGTTAAAAAATCACCCTAGGCCTAAATAAAAAAATACATACGATATCACTAAAGAAACCAAAACAACAAAAAGCTAAGCAACCACCCATCGAACCTTAAACAAAACTAAAAAAAGCTAACCAACTTCGTGCCCCAATTCATCAGCCATAAGCAACTATTTCAACTCATCAGGAGGGTGTTCAAGGACATGCATATCAAAATTCGAAGAATAAGCATAACGATATAGGCGATACACCAATTGATTACTCTCCTGCCGAACATATCTAAAGCATACGCCTTCCAATTGCTTGCCAAATCCTAAATATGTAACAAAATAGGAATACGTCCACCACGATCCAACTCCAGAGAAAGAAGCCGAATTACATCAATACAATTCGACTCAAACACCACCTTACGGACACAATTAAATTAATATTTGATCAACACGTTTTTCATATAATTTTTAATAAATAGTTTACTTTTTTTTTAAAAAATCATTTAAATAAAATTTAAGTTAAAGGATAAAATAAAAGATGATATTATTCTTTCTAGAAAATTCGAGTTCGAACAATACAGTTTACAGGTATATGTGAGATTATCAAAATTTAAAATTAGACTAAAAATATTATTTTATAGTTAATAGAATGTTACAAAAAAATCCATCCTCCTCATTGGAGGTCTAATACACCGATTGGACCCCTTCAATGAAAATATGGTCCCTTTCTTTCACTCCAATTAGTGCCAATTTCCGATGAAATTGATTTCTTGGAAATTTAAAGGAAAAAATCCCAATGCACTCAAGGTATGGTGGGATTTAGGGTGTTTATTGTCGGATATCATGTCGGATTTAATTTGGTGTTTTTGGATATCTAGTTTTTTATCGGCGATATAATGATTCGAATTCGATCCGGAAAAAATTGAATATCTGGATATTCGGAATTTGAAGGTCGTATTTATGAAAATTTCAGAATTTCGAATATAACAAACAACAAATTACTAAATATAACAAGATTCACATCTATGAAAATTTTGATTTTTTAAACTTTCGGTTATAACAAGCATCAGATTGTTAAATATAACAAAATTAATATTTATAAAATTTTAAATTTTCGGATTTTCGGATAATCTGAAACTTGAAATATTGTGATCCGTATCCCATCTGAAAAATTTAAAATCGGATCGAATATTCCATCCAAAAATAAAAATCAAATCGGATATTTGATTTTTCAGATCGGGTCAACGAATAATCAGATCAGATCAGTCGATTGGATATTTTTGAACACCTCTAGTGGGATCCAAAGAAACCCTTAATAAGAAGAAATTATGGTCATGCTTATCAATTAGCGGATAGTTGATAGCGGATTACATTAGCTGATAACGGATAGTTGATAGCTAATAACGGATAGTTGATTGCATAAGCTGATTTGACTAGCGGATTGTATAAAAATGTTTGGTAAAATTAACCGATAGATGATAGTTATTTGATTATTTAAACAATCAAAATGACGTATAAAGACATAGTTATATTCGATACTTGTTTAAATAGTTTATTAGTTATTAATACTTTATATCTATTAATATTAATTAAATTATGAAAAAATATTTTTTTAATATAACATTATTAAATATATTTGAAGTATCTATATATTAATGTATTATTTATATACTTATTTTTAATAATTTAACTAATTATTAAATTTAAATACAAATATAAATGTACAAGAATAAATAGAAAAATACAAATATCACAATATATACGTGAGTGAATAATTAAAATAGAAAAGATTAAATTTAAGTTATTTAAAGATTTTTTATAATTATTAAGGGTAAAATGGTCTTTATAATTCTTATGTCAAAACCTTCTGATTTCAAAAAGTTCATATTAGCAACTTTTTTAAAATTAAAGGTTTGACCTCAATCCGTTATTCCAATCTGCTATTCACCAAACATCCAAATTAGCAGATTTGACTGGTCAAGCCTCTAATATTAGCTCAAACCTCTAATTTTAGCTCAAACCACTATTTACCAAACATGACTTATATCATAAGCTATGCTCGCCACGTTATCTATGGCACCAACCAATAAATATCATTCAATTTATTAATTTTTCATATGTCATCTTCACTTATATTTATTATAAATTAAAATAAAAAATAATTCATTTAGTAAAATGATGACATAAAAAAAATTTAATGAAATAAATAATTTTAATTTATTAGAACACTTGATCAGTCAGACCTATAATATAATTTCAAATAAATAAGTCACACTTAATATCCAAATTTAGTAGTTCTTTAAAAGCAAGGAAATCTAAGCATTTAGTTAAATAAATATTAGTAGTTAAAATGTGAGATGAGGTTTTTCAGCAATTGAATCGCTCTTCATAAACCAGATTATTTATTTAAGTTTGACTGCACAAAAGAAAATGAATGAGTAATAGCTGAGGATTCTGGTAAGCAACCCAAATTCCTCGTTGCCTTTGATTAATTCAGTGAAAGTAATGGATTTATTAGGGTTCTGATTTCTAACGTGTAGCATGTAAAAAAGTGGAAGCTTTTGGCTTAGATTAAGAACTACGCGCATTGTAAGAAAAAGGGTATTCTTTGTTTTCATTTTTATTGCTTTCTTATTATCTCAGTGATCAAAACATGATTAATGGGTTTTTGTTTGATTTACTTTGTAGTGATCATGTTGTTTCAATAAATTTCATTGCTTTCGGTTCTAATATTGAAAAAACATTCATAAAGTTTCAGATTTTATCTTCAGCTTCTCTGATATTTCTTCAATTACATGCAGAAAATTGTTCTTTGGCATTGAGTTTCAATGGGGAGAGGAGGGGAAGACCATGGCACCAGAGAAAATGTCAGTGCTGCCTCGTCCAAGCAAGAATTGTTTCCAGCTTGGGCAACAGATGTGAAACAATGTGAAGAGAAGTACCAAGTGAATCGAGAATCAGGATTATCGAGTGCCGAGGTTGAGAAAAAGAGGCAGATTTATGGATGGAATGAGTTAGAAAAGCACGAGCCGACATCGGTATTTAAACTACTTTTGGAGCAATTTAATGACACATTAGTTAGGATACTCTTGGCTGCTGCCATTATATCGTTTGTGTTAGCCTGGTATGATGGTGAAGAAGGAGGGGAGAAGGAGATAACAGCTTTTGTGGAGCCACTCGTTATTTTCTTGATCTTGATAGTGAATGCCATTGTTGGAATATGGCAAGAAAGTAGTGCGGAAAAAGCATTGGAGGCTTTGAAGGAAATTCAATCAGAGCTTGCAAATGTAATTCGAGATGGTAAAAAGGTCCCTAATTTGCCTGCAAAGGAACTGGTGCCAGGAGATATTGTGGAGTTGAGAGTTGGTGATAAGGTGCCTGCGGATATGCGGGTTTTGAGTTTGATAAGCTCAACTGTAAGAGTTGAACAGGGGTCATTGACCGGGGAGAGCGAAGCTGTGAGCAAGACGGTGAAGGTTGTTCCTGAGAATTCAGATATTCATGGGAAGAAATGTATGGTGTTTTCTGGAACAACGATGGTCAATGGAAACTGTATTTGCTTGGTCACCGAGATAGGCATGAATACAGAAATTGGGAAGGTGCATTCACAGATTCATGAAGCATCACAAAGTGAGGTAGATACCCCATTAAAGAAGAAGTTGAACGAGTTTGGAGACGCTTTAACTTTGATAATTGGACAGATTTGTATATTGGTTTGGCTTATTAATGTGAAATATTTTCTTTCTTGGGAATATGTTGACGGTCTGCCAACAAACTTCAAGTTCTCATTTGAGAAGTGCACATATTACTTTAAAATTGCGGTGGCATTGGCTGTTGCTGCAATTCCAGAAGGTTTACCGGCAGTTATTACGACATGTTTGGCACTGGGAACCCGAAAGATGGCTCAAAAGAATGCACTTGTCCGCAAGCTGCCTAGTGTTGAGACTCTTGGGTGCACAACCGTTATCTGTTCTGATAAGACAGGAACTTTAACTACCAATCAAATGTCTGTTTCGAAGCTTGTTGCTATAGGTTCAAGGTGTGGCACTCTGCGATCTTTTGACGTGGAAGGGACCACATATGATCCTTCTGATGGGAAAATACAAAGCTGGCCTATTGATGGAATGGATGCCAATCTTGAAATGATAGCTAAGATTTCTTCTGTTTGCAACGATGCGGGTATTGAGCAATCTGGGAAACATCATGTTGCCATTGGAATGCCTACAGAGGCAGCACTAAAGGTGAGAAGCGCAATTTCTGAAATGGAACCCTTTTAGTTTGTCTATAATGCATCAGTTTGAATAAACCCATGCTAACATGAAGCTGGAGCCAAAACAGAAACTTAACTTTTAACCTTTTCTCACATTTTGAATATAAATTATGTTCTTTTAAGTAATAGAACAGGAATGCTGCCTACACATTGGCATCAACAATTTTATTGGGTCAGAAGCATGCTGCTTTATGCTGTATTAAATGCACGGCTTGTTGAAATTTTCAATGTGCCTTTATTAGTGTAAACATACAAGTATATATGAAAAGTTTGTGTTGCGTAGTTTCCTCTCACAGAGTCATTCCTATGTTGTTCAATTTCGTTTCAGGTTCTTGTCGAGAAAATGGGAGTGCCTGAGAAGTATGGTTCCTCTTCAGGTCATGGGGATACTCAACGTATGTCAGCTGGTTTATTTCCTATAATTTGAATGTTTCATTCGGTGATGATATCATACTAAGCTTTCCCTTTTATTTTATCATGCAAAACAAGGCTGTTGTCAACTGTGGAACAAAATGGAGCAAAGGATTGCAACACTCGAGTTTGACCGTGATCGAAAGTCCATGGGAGTTGTTGTGAATTCCAGCTCAGGACGCAAGTCATTGCTAGTAAAGGTTATTCGTCTCTCTTTGCTTTGTAACATGGACTGATCACTTCTTGATTTGTTTATGTTGCTCATGTGTTCTCTTCCAGTATCGTTTATTTCTTTCCTTCTCGCTACTGGTAAATTTCATCATGATGCTTTCTTCAGGTTAAGGTTTATTTGTACATCCTTTCCGTATGTCATTCTAAATGAAATGCTTAATGTTGCAGGGTGCTGTAGAGAATTTATTGGAGAGAAGCTCTTTTATCCAACTACTTGATGGCTCTATCGTAGAACTAGATCGATATTCAAGGGATCTCATTTTACAGATTCTTCGTGAAATGTCAACTGATGCATTACGTTGCCTTGGTTTCGCATATAAGGAGGAGCTTCATGAGTTTGCAACATATAATGGTGATGAAGATCATCCAGCTCATCAGCTTTTGCTTAATCCCTCCAATTATTCTTCAATCGAGAGCAACCTTATTTTTGTTGGTTTAGTTGGGCTAAGGGTAGGTTGCTTCGGTTTTTATTTGCATTTAATGTTTTCCTACTTTTTTCTAACCTCTTATCTGACCCACTTGAACAAAAACTATTAAGGATCCTCCTCGGAAAGAGGTTCGTGAAGCAATTGAAGACTGCAAAGCAGCCGGGATTCGTGTTATGGTCATTACAGGAGACAATAAGAACACAGCAGAAGCTATTTGTCGCGAGATCGGTGTATTTGGATCTCGTGAAGATATCAGTTCAAGAAGCATAACTGGAAGGGAGTTTATGGATCATCCTGATCAGAAAAATCACCTGAGACAGAGTGGAGGTCTATTATTTTCTCGGGCCGAGCCAAGGCACAAACAGGAAATAGTGAGGTTGCTGAAGGAGGATGGTGAAGTGGTTGCAATGACTGGCGATGGAGTTAATGATGCTCCTGCCTTGAAGTTGGCTGATATTGGAATAGCAATGGGCATCTCTGGGACAGAGGTATCCACCATCCATTTCTGTATAATTTGATGGATTGCATTTTCGTATCCATGTGATATATTCGTACTCCATTCTCTTTCTCCCCGTCAATTTTCGATCGATTCTTTCCAGGTTGCAAAGGAGGCCTCCGACATGGTGTTAGCAGATGATAACTTCAGCACTATAGTTGCAGCAGTTGGTGAGGGAAGATCCATTTACAATAATATGAAGGCTTTTATAAGGTTATTATTGTTAATGATTTAGTATATCTTCATGGTTTGTACTCGCAAAATATTTATTCGATTGATTCCAAAATATTCGGTTTACTCGCAATTGCAGGTACATGATCTCCTCCAATATTGGTGAGGTTGCTTCTATATTCTTAACAGCTGCTTTAGGTATTCCAGAAGGCATGATCCCAGTTCAGCTTCTCTGGGTTAATCTTGTTACCGATGGACCTCCAGCAACTGCTCTCGGATTCAATCCCCCGGACAAAGATATAATGAAGAAGCCTCCCAGAAGAAGCAATGACTCATTAATCACTACTTGGATCTTGTTCCGCTACCTCGTAACTTGCTTTATTCTCCTTTGCTATTGGTAATGACCATGAATGGCCAAAGATGTGAACTAACTCGCTTCCCTCGTTGATGCAGGTGATCGGATCCTATGTCGGCTTAGCCACGGTTGGGGCATTCATCATATGGTACACACACCATAGCTTCATAGGTATTGATCTAAGTGGAGATGGGCATAGTCAGGTCACTTACACCCAACTTGCCAACTGGGATCAATGTTCTTCCTGGGAAAACTTCACAGCGTCACCATTCACAGCAGGTTCCCAAGTATTCAACTTCGACACGAACCCGTGTGATTATTTCAAATCCGGGAAGATCAAAGCCTCGACACTTTCACTCTCCGTTTTGGTTGCCATTGAAATGTTCAATTCCCTCAACGCCCTGTCGGAAGATGGAAGCTTATTGACAATGCCTCCTTGGGTGAATCCATGGCTACTTTTGGCCATGTCGATTTCATTCGGGCTCCATTTCATGATTCTGTACGTGCCATTCCTTGCACAGATATTCGGGATTGTTCCACTCAGCCTCAACGAATGGCTGCTGGTATTGGCAGTTGCTTTCCCGGTCATTCTAATCGATGAGATCCTCAAATTCATTGGAAGAAGTACAAGTGGATTACGACATTCTCCTGCAACTAAGGCTTCAAAGCGTAAAACTGATTAGAACTTTCATAAGCGCTTTCAGTTCTTCTTATTTCTCTTTGAACTTGCCCCGACTTCAATTTCTTTTGGTCAATTACTTGTTTTGGTTTTAGTTCCCCTTCTATGTTGAAATTTAGTGTTTAATTTCCCTACTTTAATTAGGCATAATCTAGATCTTTTGTTTCTATAATTTTATTAGTTAGTCTAAATTGTCAATACTCGTAATATTATCATGAATAACCATCAAATAAAATTAATAGCAACCAAAAATTCTTAAAATGGTTAGAACATGACGTGTTATATTTTTTTCTTCTAACTTTTTATAGTTTTGTTCTGATTAATCTGAATTGACTCGCGTCGTACACCTTATTTTTGTAAATGTTCTATTTACTTTAATTTTTAAATATACTTAAATGACAGATGTCAGCATTATAATCTTATTTGTATAATTTTTATTTCTTTTATTAATAATAATATACTAAATTATATTCCTAATTAATTACTCCAAATTATTAATACCAATAATTACTTTATAAAAGTGTTGACATATTTCTTTAAATACATTACAAATCAAAAGATGAGGTTTTTTTTGGATAATTCAAAATTTAAATATTATAATCTATATATGATCTATTTATTTAATTTTTTGAATATTAGATTCAAATAATCCAAAAATGAAAAATAGATTGGTATCTAAGTTTTCATATTAAATCATCACATAAATAAATCAAATTTTTTGCACAACACTAACAATATGTTATAGATAAAAACAACAATAAGATGATTGCAACAAATTACATGAGATTTACGAGAGAATAACCAGTAATTAAAAAACATATAACTTAAAAAAAGAACAAAGGCTAATGTGATGTAGTTTTTAAATATTAAAGATTTAATTTATAAAATTCTTTTAAATTAGGATTAAATTAATAAATATTAAAATTTTAAGATGAAAATATTATTATATATCATGTCCCTCAACCGTTTTTAATATCGATATGTTTGAAATAATTTTCCAATTTTATAACTAAATCGTAACTTAAAAAGGCATAGGCCCTATTTGGTAAATAGCGGTTTAGACAAAAATTAAAGGTTTAAGGTAAAATTAGAGGTTTGACTAGTCAAATCCGTTAATATTGATGTTTGGTAAATAGCGGATTGAATGAAAAAACTAATTTTGAAAAAGTTCCTAATAGAAGCTTTTTGAGATTAGAGATTTGATATTAGAATTGTAATGATTCTTTTACCCTTAACAATTACCAAAAATATCCAAATAACTTAAATTAAATAATAACATTTTTAATATAAATAATAACATATTAAATATTCGACTTATTTGTTGTTACTACTAATTTATATGGTGATATTTGTAAATTAATTCTATTTTCTATTATCACATATTTATATATGCATATAATTTTTTTAATAATAAGATAAATAATAAATTAACCTATAAATCTTTTAAATATGTGTAGGAAATTTATATTAAAAATATTTTTTACAAATCTAATTAATATTTATTAGATACAAAATATTTATACTTAATTTATTATTTAAATAAGTATTACTCTCTCTGTCCCACTAAACTGTCACATTTGAGTCAAACCATTTTAAGTTTGACTTCTTATAATTTAAAATTTATTATTGATAAAAATATGAAAAAATATATTTTAAAAACCTTGAATCAAGTAGTTTTTAAATATATATTTTATAAATTTTAATTAATTAAAAATTTTAAATAAATTATAGTCAAAGTTAAACATTTTTGACCGACAGTTTAGTGGGACGGAGGGAGTAAATATAATCATGTCCTTATATGTCACTTTGTTTGTTTAAATAGTCAAACAATTAGATAATTATACCAAACACTTTTATACAATCAACTAATACAATCCACTAATCAAATCAACTAATACAATAAATATGCAATTAACTGTCCCTAATTGTCAAACAAAGCCATACTAATAATTAGAAATGTTAACAAATTCACCTTAAACTATAATTATAACTTTTAACAACATTTCTTTTTTTCCTTCCAATCTCATCTTCAAAACCCACAAACCAGAAAAGAATCAACTACGAAATAAATAGAACACTAAAACTAACAATATCAAGTTCAAATTCCATTGAAATATGCATTTGAAAGCATGAAATACAAATCACGTAAGCAAATAAACAAGTCCGAAGATATAAATTCCGGATAACCCCAATAAACATCCTAATTACAACTCTAACCCTAGATTCAACATTCTTGAAGCAAGATTTCAAATTTCCCCCAAACACCACCATTCTCAAACACAAACCCTAAATCATCTAACCACCAAATCCATACAAAGTCCTACCCTGCCTCTTCAGTGCATAAACCACATCCATAGCAGTGACAGTCTTTCTCCTCGCGTGCTCGGTGTAGGTGACGGCATCACGAATCACGTTCTCCAAGAAGATCTTCAAAACACCACGGGTTTCCTCATAGATTAAGCCGCTGATACGCTTGACCCCTCCCCTACGAGCCAAGCGCCGAATTGCCGGCTTTGTAATACCCTGGATGTTATCACGGAGGACCTTACGGTGGCGCTTCGCACCTCCCTTTCCCAGTCCCTTGCCGCCCTTTCCTCTTCCTGACATTTTGATTGCTAAACGGAGATTGAGAGAATTTTGGGGAGACTGATAACTTGATGACTTAAAGCAAATATAGTGGGGTATTTATAGGAGAAACGCAATATGTGTGAAAATGAATTGCAGCCGTCGATAAGTTGAAATGAAAAGTTGAGATGAGAAGAATCGACGCGGATCGATGAGGTGGAAAAAATTAGGGGTTAATTTCAAGCGCCTTTTGTCTTGCCAGTTGAAAGTCAAAATTGATTTTTTTTAATTGGGCTTTGGAGGTATAATTCGGCTAAATATGTGGATCGGCGCGGCGGCCCATATATGAAAGGTTAGTATAAATAAAATACACAAAAATGCAAAAAAAAAATGAATAGTTATTTTAGTTTTTATTTTTTAATTAATTTAACCTCATTGTTTTATTTTGGATCAACATAGTTTATTTGTATATAAAAATTATTAGTCAACTAACAATAAATTTCTTAGAATGTCATGACAGAATAACACATTAGCATAAAAAAATTATATTTCATATATATTTATAAATTATTTTAACTGATGTGACATTCTTTTAAGTCAAAAAAATTTGTTTATATGACATTTTCATGTCAGTATGCATTGTCATGTAAATTTTTTTACATCATTTCAAGCCATTTATTGTTAATTAACTCATAGTTTTCATCCGCATATAGACTATTTTTACCTAAAATAAAATGTTTGGGTCAAATGAGTACAAAAAAATATAGGTTAAAATGACTATTTATTTAAACGTTAAGCATATATTTGGACTTTTATGCGAATATAAAGTGGATATCTTCATCAACGTTTTATGTATTAAAGAAAGCAATTGTTTTGTTAACAAATCTTAATCCTAATTCTACCTATAAGGAGAATGGAGAGACTCTAAAAGAAGAAAGAGGGTGCTTCCGGTAGGTCTAGAACCCATGGCTTAAGAAAAATGGGGGAACAAAAATAAGCATCTTGTTTTAGATGTTTGAGATTTAATTTTTTTAATATTTTACAAAAAAACAAATAAAATATTTATTTTTAATTGTTTTATATTACGTTGATATATATACATATATTTGAATATGCTGGTGTGATACAAGAGTAGCATTTGTTTTATTTTTTTTATATTTTTTAAATAAGGCACACACACCATGCAGAACTAGTACTCAAATCCGGGTCACTTGGATAAATTACATCATCTTTTATCACTGGGACAACAAGCGGTGAGCTATGTTCATATATTTGGTTTAGCTTTTAAAATGAAGAGTATTTATAAGTATTCTATTAAAAAATCATATGATTGATGTTTGTAATTCATTATAATAAATTACAATCGGATTAACAACTGAATTATATTCAAAAAAATAAATTAAAATCTACACTAGTAAACTACCTTACTGAGGCCGAAAACATAGCTTGTAAGGAAAACCAATTTAAGGCTTAAGCCCAATTGAGGCCCGTTTAGTTTGGGCGATTCTATCGGCTAAACCCGTGAAGAATTGAAGTCCTGAACCACTATCCAGAAGGTTCTAGCAAATCCCAGCGTATCCTGTTCCACACTTCCACTGCAATGTTATTCTCGAAATTACCAGAGCATTCTTTCCCTCACTATATATACCCACTCTATTGTTTCATCTTTATCATCAAAATTTCTAAGAAAGCAAAATTTCTTAAGCTAGTTTCTCGGCATCCAAACACTCAATTTCGCTCCAATAATGGCAATGATTCCTAACTTCTTCGGCAATCGACGCAGCAGCAGCATTTTCGACCCATTTTCGATGGATTTATGGGATCCATTCAAGGACTTGGATTTCCCAACGGCAACATCATTCCCTCAACTTTCCCGAGAAAATTCCGCTTTCGTTAACACCCGTGTGGACTGGAAGGAGACGCCGAATGCGCACGTGTTCAAGGCGGACCTACCAGGGCTGAAGAAGGAGGAGGTGAGGGTGGAGATCGAAGACGATAGGGTGCTTCAAATCAGCGGAGAGAGGCACGTGGAGAAGGAAGACAAGAAGGACACGTGGCATAGGGTGGAGAGGAGCAGCGGGAAGTTTTCGAGGAGGTTTAGGTTGCCGGAGAATGTGAGAATGGATGATGTGAAGGCTTCGATGGAGAATGGGGTTCTTACTGTTACTGTCCCTAAAGCTGAGAAGAAGAAAGCTGAGATCAAATCTGTTGAAATTTCTGGTTAGAACCGGAAATATGGAATATTTTGTGGCGTTTGCTACATTTTGATTGCTGTCTCTGTTTTTGTTCTGTTTGAAGGTTGCCTCTTGTATGGTTGCAATAATGTAAAAAAATTTAATTCAATGTGATCATATCATATGTTTTGAGAAATTCTCATATGATTTTGGATCGAGTTATTTTAAGTTTGATTGCAATTAGTTTAGGTTTAGTTCAATTTTAATTTGAATTAATGGTGTTTCATTTGGTTTAGGTCATATCAGATAATAAGAGATTGATTAGATCAATTAGTTTCAATCGATTTTTAAGTCATGTCAGTTTTTTACTTTTTTATATATACAACTTTATAAAGTTGGTATATTTGGTTTTGTTTTCGAGTTATCTTTGGTTAGGGTTGTTTTCGGTTTGCATAAAATCAATTCGAGTCTATTTAGTTCAACTAAAATTCTGATCAATTTTCGTTTAGTTTATATCGGGTTTCTGATCAAATTCGAATTATCATGTTCAATATCAAATCTCGGGTCAGATAAATTAGTTTGGTTCTTGGGTCACAATTTTCAAGTCTAGTATACATGGATAAAATTCCTAACCTATATATAATATGGGGACTAATAGAAGAATTTGACCAATCTCCTGCATTCACTTGGTGGTGGGATTTTTGAAGCCTGTCTTCGTCTGGACTAAGACTATGCAGTGATGATGAGCAAAAAGCTTGGGTTTAGTCACCAAAATAACATAATTATGCTCTGTTTCTTGCTCTTATTCGGGAGTAGTCATGCTAATCATCAAGCTCCAAATTTCATTAGCATAACTTAAAACCAATATACAGATTTCTACGCTAACAAGCAACGAATAAAAACATTTTCTTTCACTGTTTTCAATCATCATTCTCACGAGGAAGTTAAAGTTGCCACGACACAGCTAAAGTACTCGTCTTTTGATCCAACCACGACCGCTAAGCCAACTTTAGAGAAAATTGTTCATTCTCAGTAATGCTCTATTTAAAATGACATAATTCGAATATCTAACAATTTGGGTATGTAATAAGATTGTACATTTATTTTGATCTAATTTATAAAATTTGATAAGGGTGAGTAAAGCTCGAATCGATTCGAACCATTTTGGAGCTGCTTTTGCCAGAGTATGGAGGGCTTCACCTTCTTAACAAGCATAAAAAGCAATTGGAATGTATCTATACAACGAGCAAAAAACTTGAAATTTTAACCAATTCAATGGCCAAAGATCAGAATGGAGAACCAAAAGAATCCACCATTGAGCAAAATTCTAATATGTCGGTGGCTCTAAAATCCACCTTTGAGTTTTATCCACCATTTTATGCTTCCTTGTTTTATCTGCAGAATCTCATGCAAACTACAGAAGCAATGACTAAGAACCATAAATTGTGCACTACACTAAAAATGAAAGCTAAAATGAACAACAAAAGCAGCAGCAGTTGGTCTTCCTGGTAGAAATTGCATTCTTAGTGAACTTTGGCTTGAGGAACTCATTCCTCATTGACTAATGCTACCTGGTGTGTGTCCGCATAACGCAAATAGGTTCCATCGGAAAACAGTATCCGGTCCCTGCAGCCGCCATATTTATTCGAAAGCCGATCTTATAATTTCATTCTACTACCTTTATTTCGAAACATTATTCAGTATTTGAAGGGGAAAAACCAACTTACAAATGAAACAGATACCATCCTTCAAACACACCCTGGTTAGGCGGATTAGGTACAACCTAAAAACAGTAAGCACACCATTTGTTAATGTTATTAAAAGGTATTAAGGCACTGAGATTGTGTCTGTAAACAATGAAAAGAACGAACTTACGAATCTCTCGCCAATGTGTTTGTTGCATCCATTGCAACTGACAGCCACCACTGGCTTTTGATATTGAAACCGAGGAGACATTGTATCATCGGTCCGCACATTGTCACTGTATATCAATGAAGCACAAAGATTAAATGCAGTTTAGGGGGATTGTTTTCTTCAATGAGAGGTATCTTACGCGGCGCGGCAGAGCATTCCATCCACCGTCCCTTCTGCAAACTGAAAATTTGGTACACAGTAAGCAAGTTTCTGAGTTTTCTTGCATGACAAGTCAGTTGGAAGTTGAATCCCACGCAAAGAACACAATCAAGAATTGAAGTTCCGGTAGTAAAAGAACAATATATATACATATATATATAGAGAGAGAGTTTATACGCGGCCAAGGTTGTTGTGAGCAGAGACGATGTGATTTCTGCAAAATCTGCATCCCAAGCAACGATTCTGAGTGTACAATTGAGATCTAGTGGTGTTTGAAGGCCCCGCCATAGGAATGGGAATAATGATGTAGTTCGATTGTTCCAGCTGAGTCCAAGAAACGCCAAGAGTTATATCAAAAGCTCCATACTTCATAGGGATAGCCAAATACTTAAAAAGAAACAAGTGGTTTCTTGATTGTGAGTTCTTACCGGTTTTGATCTGCTGAAATGGATTGAAGCTTCGTCTAAGGAGAAATATGAATGGATCAAGGGGTTTGTATAAAGAAAATAAAAGGATATGGCCTATAGGCCTATGTTTTTTTTTAAATACGCAATACGGGTCGGTACAAATTAGCCAGCACAAAATACTAAGAATCGAAAGGATAAAATAAATGTGATATTTTAATAATATATTTTATTTTTAGATGATATTTTGAACAAATATGATAATTCAAAAATTAATTTAAGATTGATATTTGATCGACTCGAAATAATTATTTAATATTTTTATTGACTAATATTAAAATAATTTTGTTACGCTATTAAAAAACAATTTCTTTATAAGGATTGTTGCCCGTGATAATTTAAGAATAATATAAAATTATTTTTCAAAAATGATATTTTAGGATTAATATTTCACTGACTCGAAATAATTATTTATTATTTTTATTGATACTAATTTAAAAATTATTTCTTTAAAAGGATTGTTACCTGTGATAATTTAAGAATCATATCGGTATGTATATAAGTTGTCAAGAGTTGATTGAAATATGAATTAGACCAAGGGAGAAATTTTAAAATATTTTTTTATATGATCAGTAAAATTTATTTTATTTTTTATTAGCTCATTTATTTTATATTTGAATATTATATTTAATGTAATTAATCACATGATAATTCATGGATCGATTTAAAATTTATATCAAACTTATTAAAGAAACAATATTCGGAAAAAAAATAAGTTTCACTCTTTAACAAACCTCACAAATGTAGTATACTGATATATTCAAATTATAAAAATAATGAAACTAATTATCTAATCCTTTTAGAATTCCGGCCAATGGGGAGAAATTCTAGTATGATTACAAAATAATTCAGTTCTATTAAAATGGATTATTTGTTCGAGTTAATTCAAATTCATATTATTTTAATTTTAAATTATTTTTATTTTGGTCCAATTCAAATTTAGATATGACAAATTTGATTCGTTACTGTTTTTTATGGTCAATAAGATTAAGTTAAATTTAGATAAGACAATTATATATATCAAACTTTGTTGAATTTGTGTGATCGCACAAAATAAATGCCTTTCACTGTAAAATCCTTGTTTTAACAGCAGAATCTCATGCAGCCAACAGCAATTACACTACAAACCAAAAGAGGAAGCTAAATTAAAAAACAGTTGCTTCTCCTTGTAGAAATCGCATTCTTAGTGAACTTCGACTCGAGGTACCGGACCGATTCAGTCATCCGAGACTGGCATGCGAGTGTCAGCATAAATCGACCGGGTTCCATCCCAATACAGTATCCGGTCCCTGCAGCCGCCATTTTCATTCAGAATCAGAAACCAACTTCCTAATTAATGTAGTTGTAGTAGCTATTTCAGAATATGGGTCACTATTTGAAGGGGAAAAAGGAACTTACGAATGAAGTAAAAACCTTCCTTCAAACACATTATGGCATTGGCGAGGCATATTAAGCGCAATCTGGAAACAGTAAGTGCAACATAATTATATATTACAGGCACTCAGATAGTGTTTGTAAACAGAAAGGAACTCACAAATTTCTCGCCGAGGTGGCTGTTGCATCCGTTGCAGTAGATATTCACAACCGGCAGACGAAATAGAAACCGACGAGACGATATATGATCAGTCCGAACATTAACACTAGACATCAACGAAGCACAAAGATTAAATCATAATTCATTACACCATGGAATTTAGTTTGGGTTACTGTTTTCTTGGATGAGAAGTATATATATATCTTACGCATTGCGGCAGAAATATCCATCTATCGTCCCCGCTATCTGAAAATTTGTTTAATGTTGCACTTTAAGTAATAATCTTACATCTCGGTCTGAAGTTAAATATATATCCGCCAAGAAATCAACTTTCATATAGTATATTCAAAGAACAGAATCAAGAATTGAAGTAACAATATTGAAATAAGAATCTTGATATATATATATATATATAGAGAGAGAGAGAGAGTTGATATACACGTTCAGTGGTGGTATTCATTTTGGCAAGGTGGTTTCTGCAACGACGACATAAGAAGAAGCGATTCTCATTATTCATCTGATATCTGACGGTGTTTGGAGGCGTCGCCATTGAAATAGAAGAAAGAACTTTGACAAAATGTGTTACGGCTGAGTGAAAACAACAGGAGGTTTCTTGATTTTCGGAAATGGATTTATACGTACCTGTGAGGGGATCTCGCGGGAAAATATTGCTGAAACTTTAAACTACATAATATATGGTGAAAGTACCTGTTTGGTCCCTTTTTATAGGATTTATATCAATGTACTTCTTATACTATTAAATTGATAAATTTAGTCCTATACTAATATAGAAAGGGTAAAAAACACCATTACTCACTAAACTTTGATTGTATTTCTATTTTTGTTCCCAAATGATAAAATGTTGCAATTCTAGCACTAAACTTTACGAATTCATGTTTTTAGTCACTAGACTGTTAATTTTAAAACATTTGGATGACATGGACTTCTTTTTGCTGATGTGGAAGCTAATGAATTTTTATTCATTTTATTTGATGTGGCAAAAATAATTCTTTTTCTATTCATCTTCTCCAAAATTAGCATTTTCCCTCCCATTTAAAGTCATTGTCAAAACCATCAATTTTAGTTTTTTTTTTCTACCACTCTAGACACAGATGAACTTGTCTTATCATCCTCTTTCACTATATTGGTTTAGAATTGGGGTCTTGGAGTAGTTGTCTCGTTTTGTTGCGTGTATGTATTTGATATATTAGATGTTACTCTTAAATATTTTTTGAGTGATTATAAGAATCAACTAAATTAAATCCACAGAAAAATCAAATTAGAATACCACCCCAAGGAGCCAACACCATTCATCGAAATAAGAAGAAAAACGGACCCCCTGCGGTAGGTGGAACAAGAAAAATTTAATAACAATGTCAAAATATGAAAAGTTAGTGTCGAATTCAAAATAAAATAGTTTGTTTTTGAAATATAAAACACTAATACCCTCATTTTAGATTTCCCCTCTGAAATTCAATCAATCCCTACTAGACCATTATACATAATCAGGAAGCAACAAAATCTGATTCGCACCGACAAAAAAGTAACAATCTAAACCTGACGCAGACCATTCTCCCCGAAGAAGCATGCATCGGAACCCCAACTTCTTAGCTTCCCTAAGAACCATATGACTGAATCTGAAGGAGATGCCGTATGGATCGGATTTTCATATAAATCGGGGGTTGACTTGAATTCCAAGCCCTCAAACTCGCTACTACTTATGTCGCCAATGCACAAACACGAAATAAATTAAGATTGGCTTAAGAGAGATACACGGCCACCGCAGTTGTTCATGTTGGCGACGTGACGACATAAGAAGGAACGAGTTTGATGATCCCTTGGAATTGGTATTGGAATGATGGTTGGGAGCTTCGTCATTGGAATGGAAGACAAAACTTTGAAGAAACACCCAGAGAAGTTCATGATTTTCTAAATTAGGTTTAAGCTTCTTTGAAGGAGCATTGGGAATGGTTTCATGGGTAACTATCGTAGCATATATTTTTTCAATGTTTATATTATAAAAAAAATTAAAAAAATCTTGATTTTTTAAAAACCTTAAAATTCTTTAAAAAAAATTCCAAATATTTAAATTTCTCTCCTCCCACCATCGATTCAATCACCACCAACCACCCATGCCTTTATCGGATCACCATGACTAAAAATCTCATCATCATGTGGTTGAAAATTGACGAGTGAACCGTCGACCGGCATCCAACAATGAAAAAAAAGAGGTTGATTAGGTTATGACCATCAACTAGAGGGTGGGAGATGCTGAACTGTGAGATACATGACGTTTGGGAGGTGAACGGTGAACCAGTGACGTGTGGGGATGTCAGACGGTGAGGAAAATGCGTTTTGCGGGTTTGATAGAAAGAATTTAGAGCTTTGAGATCTTTAAAAAATTTCAAAAATGAAAAAATGAAAAAAAACATGTCACATGACATATTCTGATTGGATGACAAATTTTTAGCGATTGTTGACGGAAAAACCTTATTTAAGTAACGTAAGAAAATATTAGACACTTATTTGGCCCCAAAAATAATTTAGACACTTAACGAGAAAGAATTGTATAGTTTGAGCACTTATTTTACGGTTAAACCTTATTTTTTTAATCTCATTCTTAAAACATAATATTTATATACAAATCTTTTCCAATTTCAGATAGAACTTAAACAAATAACTAGATTCTTAAATAAGTCTTGTTTCTTTTTTCGCAAAGAGAAATATTTTATATTGATGAAAGGCCCACTGAAACATTAGGTAAAATTTAGAGACAAATTTGAAGATAAAAACGATATATCTAAACACAAAAATAAGTCACACAATACACCTCACACCCAATCTAAAGCAACAGGAAAACGACCCCTCAAATAACACATAAAACAATCTAAATTTATTGCACAAAATCAATCATCGTTGTCAATAATCTTTAGAGTAGTTGGTTAAAGCTCTCAATTGACACCATCCCCTTTCCCTAGGTTATTAAAATTTTTAAAAAAACCATTCATCACTCGTTCTCTACATAACATGCACTCACAAGCACAATCAATGCAACAATGCCTAATAAACCGAAAATATTATTAATAAGATCATCATGTGCCCAAATATCCTCACAAAATAACCAAATAAAAAAGACTCACCACCCTAATAAGACTGAAAGAACAAATCTCATTCGACCCGAAATCGAACCATATTAGAGTCTCCCAAAGAGAACAAATGCGCCCTCCCTTAACACTTCAACGAGCTTCAACCTATATGACATTAAAGCAAAACTCAGCAAGACGACCAACACCATACCGCCTCCGGGTAAAAATCTCATGCCCCCTAACCATGCCTCCTTCTATGCCCCTGCCTAAAAATACTTAAAAATTAAATCTTGCCACATAACCCTAATTTTCATATCCTAAACCACAAACCCTAAACCTTAAAAAATAGACCCTACCCGTAATTTCCTACACCCTAACCCTAAGCCCCAACCTTAAACCCTAAACCCTAAACTCTAAACCCACTATTTTAAAGTGAACACAAATGGGGGCATACTTTAGGGGCAGATGATTTCCATCCACCGCCTCCCAGGTTATATGGATGATTCAAAAACCGTCCAACCTTGCCAATTCATAAACCACCCCTCTTTGCTTATCTTAAAATCACTTTTCTCGGCAATAGGCCTAAAAGCCACCAACTCACCACCGTCGACTTTCTCATGACACCAAAGGGCAGACGGTCCTTCTAAATTAAGATCCACATCCTCTCTGGTGCTTTCAGGTTGAGGACGTGGTTTGTGCAACCATTAACACCACACAAGGGTGGCCTGTAACATATGGCCTAGCACTCTTCAAGAATGTGATGCAGATGCTTGGATAGTTAGGTTTAGTCTTAAGAAGCACGTTTTTGGTTTGGACAGGGGTGATGACAAGTTTCTCGGTCTCCAATGGTTTAACAACAGTGACTGCGTGGTTTCAGCTGAAGAACAAAAGAAGAGAACATCTTTGAGTGCAGCATTGATTAGACGAAGAAGGTTTCAACTTCAACTTAAATGGTTTATCTTTCGAGTATGAACCTTTTGTTGCAAACATAGCAGTAAAGAGGAGCAATTATTATATACTGAACTCAAAACTGTGTTTTAGAGCGCAACAAAAATGCTCACTTGAATTAGTTCGCCTGCACTAAATGTTGCCTTTGGCTACGTACTAAACTAAACATCCCTTGTAGAATTTGTGACCTTTCACTTTAATTTTTCTCAACATTTCGTCTACTCCGAATCTTCCTTTTTGGTTTTGGTTTCCTCATCGGCGGCTCCCTCGTTGGCGGTTCCTTCGTTGGTTTCCTCATCATCGGTTTCGGTTTCCTCATCGACGTTTCCCTCGGTTCCCTCATCTGGGTATGGGCCAGTGCCAGTGCCACTATAACGCAACTGGGTTCCATCAAAAAATATCAGCCGCCTGACGTGCTCGCCTGTGTCAGCTTTAACCAACATCTTTCCATTCCAAAATAGCAACCGATTCCTGCAACCGCCATTTTCATTCAGAAACCAACTTCCTTATATCGGACATTCGGAATATGATAAGGACGAATAAACTTACGAATAAAAGAAAACCTTTCCTTCTAATGGATAAGGACGAGGCGGATCATTCTCACCGGCCGCCACCTGAACTCGGTAAATGCGAAAAGGCACTCAGATAGTGTTACAAAACAGAGGCATAAAAAGAATGTAAACAACTTACAAATTTCTCTCCAATGTGTCTGTTGCAATCCTTGCAATGGACATTGTTGACCGGCAAATCATAGATAAACCTATAAATCGTATCATGGGTCTTCACATTGAAACTATATATGAACAAAGCACAAAGATTAAATTATAACCACTCTTCTTTATTACGCAATGAAATTGAAATGCAGTTTGGGTGATTTGAGTTCTTACGAATGGTTGCCGAGAGGTCCATGCACCTCCCCTCGTATCTGAAAATTCGATTCAAAGTAAGCAAATTTTTAAGTATTCATTTCCAAAGAAGTTAACTTAAATCCCACGAACAACACAATCAAGAATCTAAGTTCCAGTAGTGAAAGAAGAACATATAAAGAGAGAGTTGATACAGGGCCGAGGCAGTTGATTGGGTGGAGGACGGGAGTTCTGCAAATACGACATAAGAACCACCGAGTTTGAGCATTCAGATGATGTAGACGGCGGATTGGGATTGGGTTTGGGTTTGGAGGGTTCGCCATTGGAGGAAATTATCTTCTTTGACTGTTTCTGCTGAGTCCAAGAAACACCCAAAGTTATATTATGAAGATGAGAATTCAGAGGTTTCTTGATTCTGAGTTCTTAGTCTTACCACTTTGGATTTTCTGAATGGAGTTTAAGCTTCTTTGGAGGACAAATGGGAATGCTTTCACTTTCATGAGCTTTATATAAACAGAATGAAAGCAGATAGGTTCTTTCTCGGTTATAACTGTCAACAGTGAAAGGGGTCTGGCGGGAAAACACTCCTAAAATTAATCATATCACATTATCAAAACGTACTAGATTAAACCCATAGGAAAACCAAATTTTGAGGTACACAACACACATCTGGTATATATTTATACTACAAATGGCAATACACACAATACATCCCCCAATGTAAATGTTCAACTCATATCCAGTGCTTCAATAAAAGTAGATAACATAAAAACACAAGTGAGAAATTGCAAGGAGAGCTTGTGATTGCTTCTCATAGCGGAACCCATTTCTCTTAGAGTCATCTGCAGACCAAATAAATATACCATGAAGTTTGTTCTGACTTTTGAGCCTACTGCAGGCAACAAAGAAGCCGTTTTCCGGTGTCAAGCCACCGCTCCCGTCACTTATAAAGCTGGCTAAAACATTACCACCGTTATAGTTAGAGCTTTGGGTGTTGAAGTAATTGATAAACTGAGAGACGGTTGTTCTTTGATCATAGGCATAAAACTGGAAATTGACATAGTCTATGAGGTCACCATAGCTTTTCCACAAGGCCTTGTAATGGCTTTGAACATTATCATCATCAAATGGAGCTATGGAAGTGAAAGAGATCACTCCATTCTTCTTGAGGGTTTGTATATGTTGTCCAATGCACTCAGCGAAAGTTTCAGGGTCGGCATTGAAGTGCTCGTAGTCAATATCGATCCCGTCCAAGTTGTATTGTTGAATGATATCCGTGAGTGAAGAATGTAACCCCCTCGTCCCGGTCTGGACGACTGACCGATCCGAGTAGGTTACACGGGAAAAACCGAAGCGAAACCCGTTAAGGCTCCATTTCGATTAGCAACCCTAGAAATTTTTTCTTTAATTATCTTGTCTAAATGTATCGTTAGATCCTAAGTGTGAAAATGACAGCGGAAAAAGATGACAAGACGATACAGACGGAACGTAAGATAATTTAAATTTACCAAGTGACATGTTAGTCCATTTCCATGCTTAACGACCCAAACTACACATAAACGATGCATACGAGATTCACAAGAAATCTTACAACAAGAAGAACCCAAGCCCAACAATTCGAGAGCCTTTAAAGATGCCAAAAGCCCAAATTACAAGCTTGTGTTTCGAAACAGGCTTTCTCGTTTCGATACACGGGCCCCAGTTTTAAAAGCCAGATCAGCCGTATCGATACGGTCCACCTCGTTTCGATACAGGGGTCCATTTTGCCTAAGCGTTCTGTAACACGTTCCGGAACAGGCCTTCACAGTAGCAAAATCGTTTCGGTGCGCGTATCGGAACATGGGCTCACAGTGTCAAATCGTACCGAAACGCGTTTCGATACGGGCATCCCTTGAACCACACCCATTCCGAAACGCATGCAGTCTGCGTGTTCTTAAAATCCGTTTCTGCATCTCCAAAAGTTCCCAACATGCCTCAAACAACAAGAAATAAGATACAATATGCATACATGAATTCTAGAGGCATTTCACCCTACTTCAAGCATGATCAACACTTATCATACATCCAAGACCCAACCATTCAAAAGGACATACATCCAAGGCTAACCAAAGCTAAGCATACCATGCTACTTAACCAACAATCAAGGCAATCAACACAAGATAAGCATTTAGATAGAAACTTGCATACAAGCATGCATACTAAACCACTTCATTCATAGAAAACAAACACCTACCTAAACATTGCATAACATGGTTCTCATGCCTTCAACATAAGAACATAATCATCTCATAAACACATGGTTAAAAACCTTCAAATACAAAACACTTAGGCATCAACATAAACATGGTTTACAAATCCATCAACACAAAGCATAACAACATAAAGCCAACACAAAGGAGTCTAGATACACGCTCCTAAAACACGTAGCATTTCCCATTGCTAAACTACTACATTATTTACCAAACCGTACTTGAGCAACTACCACACGCTTGGACGTCATTTTCTTTGGTCCTTGCTAACTCCACGCTAATGATCTGCATTGTCGAAAAAAGGAGAGCGTAAGCATAAAGCTTGGTGAGCGGAGCTCGAAAACATAACAACGACAATGCAGGGTTCAAAGCTTTCTTTAAAACAAAAGCCAACACATACAATTCATTCAACGACATAATCCTCTTACTAACACACAAGATCAACCATAAGTCAACAACATAGACATTTATCATGGCATCACACTTCATGGTATGCATAAAGGCATAATCTTAGATTTAAAGCAAAACCATTAAGAGGGAAATGATATAGTGAGACACAAACATGGACAATACATGGTATGCACAAGCATAACCAAAACACGGTGGGACCACACATCACCATTCGACTAGTAGTTTTCCGATAGGACCACACATCACCGTAGTCTTCTACTAGTCACTACCGGTGGTACCACACATCACCGTAGTAATGACAACCATAACGTGAGGTTCGACACCAACAACGACTACACAACAACATTAAATAGAGAGTAGAAACAATCTAAAAACATCATCACATCACACATATCATGAGAACCGAAAATCAACCAACAACGAGATTATGTGAACTTACTCTTGAGTTTAGGTTAGACTCCAAGACTCCACCCAAACCCCAAACCTTCATCGAACATAAATAAGATTCCACCAACCATGCAATACGATATACAAATCACCATCATGCAACATGGATACACTATATCATGCATGAACAAAACACCTTGTAACAAAATCCACAATTATGCACAATATTACTTCTTACAGTCTTACCAATTGCAAATGGTTTTACTTACCATTTCCGTGCACAACCTGCACCAACTTACATATATTTTACAAGGCATACCAACAACACCATGCATGATCAACAACATAATAACAAACAACATGCTTCCTCCCAAAGTATTGAAATTTCATGCATAACAAGTTATCACCATAAGTAATGAAAAACAAACGGTAAAAAGAGGAATTTAAAGAGGCCATACATATCAACTTACTCTTGAGTTTAGATTGATCTTTCAAGCTCAATCTAAACTCTTTCAAAACGATCTTTGAACCAAAACGTTGCTTAAAAACATTTCCACTCACCATTCGCACACCTATGCAAACCACAAGGTCGTTTCAAGTTTCTAAACTTTCCGGGATAGCGTCCGAACCACCCAAGGCCAAATCCGCTGTTTCTAACCAATCAAAAACAATGTATTAACCTCTTAATCAACCACAAATTTACTGTTATACATCAGCTCACAATTCCACAATATTTTCTCAACAATTCAAAGCTGAAATCCTCCCAAATAATCTCATTTTCGTACTCCAGCAAAACCCAGCCAAAAACTCACTTACTTCACTTCTAAAATCCACCCCTAAGACTAGTTTCGGGTATACTATAATTAAGCAACATTTTTAACATGTTATGACTTCAAAATAAACTTTAAAAACACCCCAAAACACTACCCTAAAAGACCCATACGGGATTTCACCCAAAATCCCCACTTTTCATAAATCTTGAAATTTCAAGGTTGAGAATTAATGGGTTTTGCAAATCCAACTTTAATTTAAGTTAAATTTAAGTAAAACAAGGAAAAGAAAAAGAGGATTTACCTTCAAAGGTCTTCAATGGAGGAAAGGAGAAGAAGATGAGAGAATAGGGTTTTTGGAAGAAGATGAGTGGTTTTGATGTAGTGGTGGAACAAGAAAAATTGAATTACAATGTTAAAATATGAAAGGTTAATGTCGAATTTAAATTATGGTGTCAAAATATAAAAAAATGATAGGAATACTCTTTTAAAATAAAATAGAATCTGTTTTTGAATTATAAAATTTATATAGGTGTAAATAATTCAATAAAAAAATAATAGAAACATAACAATCCAAACCTGACCGAGACCATTCTCCCCGAAGAAGCATGCATCCGAATCCCAACTTCTTATCTTCCCTAAGAACAACTCGTCATAACTTATATATCAACTCTAAAATAATAATTAAATAAAAATAATAAGCATTTTACATGTCATTTATTTATTGGATGGCGGGCTTTGTTACGATAACTTATATATCAACTCTAAAATAAAACCGAATGAAACATTAAACATTTATTTTAATCAAAAACTACTTTAAACACATATTATAAAAAAATAGTCTGAACATTTATTTTGTAATTAAACTTATCAATAACACGAGCTCCAATCCAACACCTATTATAAAAAATGAATGACAAAAGATGCCCCCAATGTTTGCATGTTTTGTCATTTGGCCTCTAATTCTTTTTTTAGGAGCAAACTACCCTCAACGTTTGAATTTGGTCCTAATATACCCCCGTTGGATGAAAACTGTCAGTCAACTGACGGTCAACGGCTGATGCTAACTGAACTTGCCACGTGTTAAGATTTGCTGACGTGCCAGCATTATATTCGCCGCGTATCACCATCAGATTCGGTCATGTGTCATCATAAAGAGGGGTATAACAAAGTATTTATAAAAAATATGACATGGTATATGCTACATCAGAGTCAACACCACTAATCATAAAGAGAGGCCAACAAAGCAGTTCTAGAACAACACTAATCAAGTCCAAAACAAATAAAACACAATGAAACTTTAAAACAAACTAGAATCAAGCTGGCTCAAATCCTTTTAAATACCACCCCAAGGAGCCAACACCACTCATCAAAATAAGGAGAAAAAACGGACCCCCTTGTTGTAGTGGTGGAACAAGAAAAATTGAATTACAGTGTTAAAATATGAAAGGTTAATGTCGAATTTAAATTATGGTGTCAAAATATAAAAAAAATGATACGAATACTCTTTTAAAATAAAATAGAATCAGTTTTTGAATTATAAAATTTATATAGGAGTAAATAATTCAATAAAAAAATAACAGAAACATAACAATCCAAACTTGACCGAGACCATTCTCCCCGAAGAAGCATGCATCGGAATCCCAACTTCTTAGCTTCCCTAAGAACAACTCGTCCCCTACTGCATATGTCTTGAATTCCAAGCCCTCAAACTCGCTATGTCTAGTGCCGCCAATACACAAACACGAAATAAATCAGGATTGGTTCAGGAGAGATATCTTACGGCCTGTTGCAGAGAATCCATTCCCTCGTCAAACCTGATTCAAACTTGATCGATGCCAGCAACCGTTGATAAAACGGAAAATAATGTTAGACTTAGATTGGGTAGGGTGCGCCGAGCCCGAGCAATAGTGCAACGCTCGAGCGACACTCGAGAGTCCCAATAGCAAGCTACTATGATGGACACTCCCCTCAAAAAATAAATTTAATATCATGTGAGCAAATGGCCCACGTATCAGATATTAAACTGATAAGAACAGATACTACACTTGATCTTAGCCAAAAGGCCGAGAAAGGTATGCCTTAATTTATTCAAGCGCGTGTCTTTTATAGGCAGCTTATCCTGTCGTCTCATCGTATCTCAGTAATGTGGGATATTGGCGTTGCAGTCAGGCTTTCACCAACTTGTTTGTAAGCTGCTTCTGAAAACTAATGAGGATCACCCTTTGAATTTACAAGCAATTCCTCATACATTGAAAGCATAAATGGCTTCGGGATCGAATCATAAAATAGTCATATAAAAGGTGAGGATCGAAGTTATTTATTAGAGATAATTTGGGATAGATCTCTGATATCCATAGACCATAATGGATAGAAGACAAAGTAGCATTACTCGTTTTATTGATCTTCAACAAATGTCTTCTAGTCATGTTCGGATGGAATTTCTTCACCTTTAAGTTTGCTTCGATGCATGCTGCTCTTGCCAGCCGCGATGTCAATTTTTGCTTGATTCCAGAGTCACCATTCTATCTTGATGGAAGAGGTGGACTTTATGAATATATAGAAAAACAACTCGGAGAAAATGGACATTTGGTCATTGTAATAGCTGAAGGAGCCGGACAGAAACCTCTTTCAGGGAGCTTGCAGTCTATGGACCAGCAAGAGGCTTTGGGTAACAAGCTTCTTCAAGATGTTGGGCTGTGGATATCTCAGAAGATAGTGGTGCTACACTGCTACCTTCAATCAAATAATATCTTTTGTTTGATACGTGGCTACTTAACTGTTAAATTCAACCTTTTAGATAATGTCCAAAAATGTTTGACTTGAGAAATTTTGCATACAGATCCCCCACATACATGATCCGGGCTATTCTAGCATCGCTTCCGATAATGTCTATTTCACCTTACTTGCTCACACTGCAGTTCATGGAGCAATGGCAGGGGTATGCAGGCTTCCCGTTGGTCCTGTCAATGGCAGACATGCTTACATTCCTTTTAATGTATGTTTTGTTGCATCTTTAATAGCTTCTCTATTAGCGAACACGGGTTGATGTTATAAATTATAGTCCAAGTGTTTGTTTATATCTCACTTACTTTTAAGTAGTTTCATCGCATAGTCTTGGTTTTCGACTCTGTTAATCTCCGAATGCATAGCCACAATGCCTAAATTCATTGGCTTGTATTTTTTATGTGAACTGCAACTTCCCTATAAATTTCTTTCAAAGTTTCATTTCATTAATGTGTCGGCAAATTCATGAATTTGCTGTGATTTTGATGTATATGCTAATTGTACGAAATAAATCTGTTTTATTATGACATTTGAATCTTTTGGGCATACATGTCAATGTATTTCATCTATTTCAGTGCAGATTTTTGGCATTGAAGAACCTTGCCACTGTTTTCTTCAACAAGGTTCAAGTCATTAGGAGAGTGTTTTGCGTAGTTATCTTCAAGCTATAGAGATTGATAACAAAGATCTGGTTGTCTGGAACCGGCTGGGAAGTCTATCATGCTCAATGGGTTCATTTGAGTCTTTCAAGCTGAGACTTTTGTGCAGTCCTAATAATTGTGAGTAATGCTTGCAATCCAATATATTGTGTGGCAGTGAATTGCATGGAGAAACTGTTGCAAGTTCTCAATGATGAACTCTTAGGAATTTTACAATTTTACTTCCGCTCAAAGGTCGTGGTTATGAACTCTGTGGTCAGGACTGGAAAACCATACAGATCGGGGATGTCAAGTTTGGTATGATATAGCATCAAGGTGTCGTGGTGTAGTTGGTTATCACGTCAGTCTAACACACTGAAGGTCTCCGTTTTGAGTCCGGGCGACGCCATTACTTTTATGTTTTTAGCTTTTTATCGTTCTCCTAAAAGAAGGAGGGAGGGAAAAAACAATTGCGCCGTTGCCGGGGATCGAACCCGGGTCACCCGCGTGACAGGCGAGAATACTCACCACTATACTACAACGACCATGTTCTTTTAAAAAATTTTAGTTTCGTATATGTAGATTCGTAATACATGCAGGCTACTATGTACATAATTTTGTGATTATGATTTCTAACACGTAGATTTTTTTTTTGATTATAATGCCAGCTGATATTTTATTCGAAAAGTAATAAAAGAAAGACAAAACGTCACACGTATATCAGTCCGGCTTTAATTCCCAAAGCCCTTAAACATTTAGGAAAGTGCAGAAAGGGGAAAAAAACAGATGAAAATGAAGCTCCCCTCTCTTGGAAACGGAAATTCTCACGGTGGTGAAGTCAAGAGTCTCCGATCTTCCTCCACCCGCGACAGGACCTCCACCGGCGCATCCTCTATCCAGAACTGATCGTGCATGGAAGTCAGTTATGTTCTTGCCGCTGCATCAGCCGCCGTGTTTGCACTCCTGGCCGTGAATCTGAAGAGACACCGCGCAAACCGCCGTTGAACAGTCTTGATTCGGGAAATAATCGGGCCAATTTCAGAGAGATCAGTCCCCGGAGAGAACAACTTGGTTATAACAGCCCTCGAGTCGCTCTCCAGGATAACCCGTCGAAAACCTAGATCCGCCGCAAAATCCAAACCATGCACCGCCGCTATTGCTTCCGCCTCAAACGCCGATCGGACATTCTGGCTTCTCCGGCAGCATGCACCCAACAGGTGACCTTCTGTATCACGCACAACAACACCGGTTTTTGCATTTTTATTTCTTAACGAAAACGAAGCGTCTACATTGACCTTGACCATCAGTGCAGGAGGGGGTGACCAAAGGACGGGGACGGTACTGATAGTAGGGTTTCTGGTTCTGACTAGGACCCCAATCTCCAACTCATAGCTTCGGACGAAGGTAATCAGCTCGTCTTCTGTTTGTTTTGTTCCTTCGTGCCATAACTTGTTTCGAGAAAACCAGATTGCCCATGTTGTATGTGCTATAGTAACTCTTCTCTGTGGACTGATGTTATTAAATATCCATGCAAGCCACTCTTTAAAACATAGATTCTGAACTTGATTAGGCCAAGAAAGATTAAGTTTTGACCATATATTAGATGCAAAACTGCAATCACAGAATAAATGCTCGCAATTTTCGACACCCTGATTGCATAGATTAATATTATAAACTAAATGAAATTGCGCATGAACGTAGTTTTATAATTCTTTACCAAATCATTTTTAAAGTAAATATTACTAAAGTGAAAAATGAATTATTTTTCACAACTACTTTATTTTCTCTAATCTCAATGTGTCAATTTTTTTAATGAAACTATTATTTTTATAACAATGTAAATATTAAAACTAGATGTAAGTTTTTATCAAATTTGTAAAGTGATATATAAATTTTGATTTGGTGTATTTTTGAAAATTTTGAAGTTTTTTTAAATGATTTTTTAAAATAATTAAATAAAAATAATAAGCATTTTACATGTCATTTATTTATTGGATGACGAGCTTTGTTACGATAACTTATAAATCAACTCTAAAATATAACCGAATGAAACATTAAACATTTATTTTAATCAAAAACTACTTTAAACACCTATTATAAAAAAATAGTGTGAACATTTATTTTGTAATTAAACTTATCAATAACACGAGCTCCAATCCAACACCTATTATAAAAAAGGAATGGCAAAAGATGCCCCCAATGTTTGCATGTTTTTTCATTTGGCCTCCAATTCTTTTTTTGGAGCAAACTACCTTCAACGTTTGAATTTGGTCCAAATATACCCCGTTGGATGAAAACTGTCAGTCAACTGACAGTCAACGGCTGATGCTAACTGAACTTGTCACGTGTTAAGATTTGCTGACGTGCCAGCATTATATTCGCCGTGTATCACCATCATATTCGGTCATGTGTCAGCATGATAGTCGACCACGTGTCACCATAAAGAGGGGTATAACAAAATATTTATAAAAATATATGACATGGTATATGCCACATCAGAGTCCCCAAAAAATATGAAATACTTTAAAACAAACTAGAATCAAGCTGGCTCAAATACTTTTAAATACCACCCCAAGGAGCAAACACCACTCATCAAAATAAGGAGAAAAAACGGACCCCTTGCTGTAGTGGTGGAACAAGAAAAATTGAATTACAGTGTCAAAATATGAAAGGTTAATGTCGAATTTAAATTATGGTGTCAAAATAATAATAAAATGATACGAATACTCTTTTAAAATAAAATAGAATCATTTTTTGAATTATAAAATTTATATAAGAGTAAATAATTCAATAAAAAATAATAGAAGCATAACAATCCAAACCTGACCGAGACCATTCTCCCCGAAGAAGCATGCATCGGAATCCCAACTTCTTATCTTCCCTAAGAACAACTCGTCCCCTACTGCGTATGTCTTGAATTCCAAGCCCTCAAGCTCGCTACGTCTGGTGTCGCCAATACACAAACACGAAAGAAATCAGGATTGGTTCAGGAGAGATATCTTACGGACTGTTGCAGAGAATCCATTCCCTCGTCAAACCTGATTCAATGTAACCAAGTTAACTTGTAAGTGGTCTTGCAAGATCACATACCTCAGTTTGTAACAAAAGAAGTGGTTTTTAGGCATTATATTAAAACAAACAGAATCGACTTTGAAATAATCTAAGAACAAGTAGTCCTATGAAGAACACAAACAGGAAAACAAGTTTCGGCAGTATAAGAGGAATCTTGATACACACAGAGACTCAGATAGAGAGATACACAGTCGGGCCACCGTAGTTCCATGTTGGCGACGTGGTTTTTGCATTGACGACATACGACGGAACGAGTTCGATGATCCCTTGGAATTGGTATTGAAATGATGGTTGGGGGCCTCGTCATTGGGATGGAAGAAACAACTTTGAAGAACTGATAAACGTTTTGTTGTTTCACCAGAGTCCAAGAAACACCCAGAGAAGTTGATGATTTTTTGAATTAGGTTTAAGCTTCTTTGAAAGAGCATTGGGAATGGTTTCATGGGTAACTATCGTAGCCTATATATATATATGAGTTATATTTTGATACATAAGTTCTTCTATAAAATTCAAAACTTAAATCCCAAACTCTAGCACCCTAAATCTAAACCTTAAACCTTAAACCTTAAACTCTAAATTTTACACCATAAACGAGTTATATTTTAATACACAAATTGTGTAAAAAAATTTACACGACCGTTTATATTTAAGCTATAAAATCTAAAACCTAAATCCTTAGCCAAAGCATCCTAAAACCTAAACCTAAATCTTAAACCCTAATCTCTAAATTCTAAATTCTACGCCCTACAACCTAAACCCCTAAACTCTAAACCATAACATAAATATCTAACTTTGAAGAACTGATAAACGTTTTGTTGTTTCACCAGAGTCCAAGAAACACCCAGAGAAGTTGATGATTTTTTGAATTAGGTTTAAGCTTCTTTGAAAGAGCATTGGGAATGGTTTCATGGGTAACTATCGTAGCCTATATGTTGAGTTGTGTGGAGCTCGATTCGATCAACCAATTTAGCTCACCAAGTGGAGGAGAGGTGGATTTTTGGGTGGAAGGTTTATGGAAGCTAGAATGTAAATAGACACAATGATTTATAGTGGTTCAACCTTCTAACCAAGGTCTACATCCACTACCTTAGCTCCCCACTAAGGATTTCTCAATCAATCCACTATTGATTCGTCCCCTTTTCTAGGATTAGGAGGAAACCCTTACAACCGATCAAGCTTCTACCCAAAGCCTTGATCAAAACCCTCTTTACAAAGAGAAACAATAAGAAAACTTAAAACCCTCTAATAGGTGTTTGTTTGCACAATTAAGCACTCACCCAAAACCTAAAACACTTGAGCAAATTTGACAATTTTGGCTCACTAGTGTTTGTCTATGCAAGAATTGACACTTTAGGCACTAAGACAATATTTGATCATTTGTTGTTTTGCAATATGAGCATTAGCCTTCTCTTGATGCTTGGAGGTCCCTTTTATACTCCCAATTGAGTTTGTAGCCGTTACTAGCCGTTGGGATCATATTGGAGCCGTTGAGGACTTTAATTCCCACCATAAATGCAGTTCTGCAGCTCCCCGTTTCGAAACACTCGAACCTGTTTCGAAGCACCCTCAATATAGAAAGTGCCGTTGCAGTCTGTCAGGGTACCCGTTTCGGAACACCCCCGTGCCGTTTCGAAACGCGTATCGAAACGCTATAAGCCCGTATCGAAACGCCTGCATTTGAAAGTTGGTTGGGAAAGAGCCGTTGGGTTTTCATGACCGTTATGGTCACTGCCACGTAGGCGTATCGAAACGGCCTAGCCCGTTTCGAAACGCTTGGCAAAAATCCTACCCAGGGAAAGCCCGTTTCAAAACAAGTTTCGGAACGTTTTTGCTACTGGAGCCCCTTGTTTCGAAACGCCCTAAGGTGTTTCGAAACACCTGGATAGGTTTGAGAAATTTGGCTATGAAACACAAGAAAAACCCTTTTGAAAAATTCCCTAAACATAATTTTAAGTTGTTTGGACTTTGGAAATGTTTTAAATGCTTTTTAAATCAGTCCACAACATTTTTCAATTATTATATCAAAACATTAGTTCTACAATCTCCCCTTTTTTGATATAATAAAACTCACTTGAAAAATTGTTTGGGATTCTCCCCCTTTAACTTTAAAACTTTAAAAATATGAATAAGAGATTAAAAATGTGAATAAGAGATTAAGGATATGAAATTAAATAAAGCTCCCCCTTATTCATTTGAAAAATTCAATTTTTCAAACCATTTCTCCTCCTTTTTGTTATATCAAAAAGAATTTAAACATTAAGTTCAAAATAACACTAGAGGTAAAAACTTTGACAAAAACAAGAATTTGGTTTTAAAATGGCTCCCCCTTACTCAAAGCATCATCAAAAGTGTTAGTCCAACAAACATGATCATCTAGTTGACAAAAAAATAAATGAAACTTAAAGACAACTAGATTTTACCACACTTGAACTCAAGGGAGGATGTGAAGGCTTCCTTCTTCAAGTGTTCTTCCTTGTGTGTATGGAGCTCCCCCTCAATGTTTGACATGTTGAACATCTCCATCACACCTAGCAATAGACAATCAAGTAATTTTTGGTATCCAAATTGCTTTGGATCCATGAACGTTAGTAGCACAAATTTTAGTCCCCTTAGGAATCCATTTTTCAATGTCATCCTTTTTAATTGAAGTGGTTAGTCCTTTTGGGACCCAAACACTTCGAAAACATTTTCCTTTAATAAATCTAGGGGCACTAGATTGTCTAACATAAAAATTTGATTTTCCAAAATTATTCTTCTTTTCAAGCTCTTTGGAAATCAAATCTTTTTCTTCTTGAACTTTTTGAAGCAATTTTTGTAGATCAAAACATTTTAATTCAAACTCTTCAAGTTTTGCTTCAAGTTCAAGTTTGGTTTTAGAAAGCAAATCATTTTGAATTTTTAACTTTGAAATCAATTTATTGTTTTTAAAAATGTGGCTTTTAAAATCTAAAACCAAATCATCATAGGCATCTTGTAATTCATCAAAAGAATAAGAACATGAAGTAGATGAATTAGAAGTTACCTTTGAATCTTCTTCGATGGCCATAAGGCAAAGGTTGGCTTGTTCATCGTCGGTGGAGTCCTCATCACTCCAAGTAGCCACATGTGCCTTCTTCTTATGGGTTGAAGTGCTTGCCCTCTCCTTTCTTTTAGGTTCTCGTTCAAGCTCTCTCAAGGCTTTCTTCATGAAGGGGGCACACTTCTTGAAGAGATGAACTATCTCCTCATCTTCATCCTCCTCTTTACTTGTGTAGACATGATGACAAGTGGAGGATTTGAGAGCCATGGCACTTGCATTGATGCCAAGCTCTTTGATTTTCTTCTCTCCCATAGCTCTAATTTCTTCCCTATTCTTCTCATCCTCTTTGTTTTTCTTCATGATTTGATGAGTAAGGAGAGACCCCATGAGTTCATCAAGCTTCAAAGTCTTCAAATTTTTGGCTTCGATGATGGCGGTCCTCTTTGAGTCCCATGACTCGGGAAGTGAGTAGATGAGCTTTCGAACAAGCTTTTCCTCCGGGATGGCTTCTCCATAACCTTTAAGACCATTGGTGATAGTGGAGAACCTATCAAACATCTTCTCGATGTTCTCTTCCGGATCCATTTTGACGTTCTCATACTCTAAGGTTAGGAGCCCAATCTTGGTCTCCTTGACTTCATCGGTTCCCTCGTATGTGACTTCAAGCTTGTCCCATACCTCCTTGGCACTCTCACAAGAAGACATCTTCTCATAGATGGATGGACCAAATGCACAAAATAGAATGTGCAGGCTTTGCAATTTAGCTCCATCTTCTTGCGATCGTCGGCACTCCACTCCGCTTGAAGAACTTCATCTTTGTCTTCCAATATCTTGTAATCTTTTGATTTGATGAAGAACTTCATCTTTGTCTTCCAATGGGCATAGTGAGTTCCGTCAAAGAAAGGCGGTTTGTCGATTGATTGTGCCATTTGAGCCGGTTGATGAAATAGTGATCGAGCTTGCCGGATCTTCTCAATAGGATGTTAATCCTCTTCGATTGAGCCAAGCTCTGATACCAATTGTTGAGTTGTGTGGAGCTCGATTCGATCAACCAATTTAGCTCACCAAGTGGAGGAGAGGTGGATTTTTGGGTGGAAGGTTTGTGGAAGCTAGAATGTAAATAGACACAATGATTTATAGTGGTTCAACCTTCTAACCAAGGTCTACATCCACTACCTTAGCTCCCCACTAAGGATTTCTCAATCAATCCACTATTGATTCGTCCCCTTTTCTAGGATTAGGAGGAAACCCTTACAACCGATCAAGCTTCTACCCAAAGCCTTGATCAAAACCCTCTTTACAAAGAGAAACAATAAGCAAACTTAAAACCTTCTAATAGGTGTTTGTTTGCACAATTAAGCACTCACCCAAAACCTAAAACACTTGAGCAAATTTGACAATTTTGGCTCACTAGTGTTTGTCTATGCAAGAATTGACACTTTAGGCACTAAGACAATATTTGATCATTTGTTGTTTTGCAATATGAGCATTAGCCTTCTCTTGATGCTTGGAGGTCCCTTTTATACTCCCAATTGAGTTTGTAGCCGTTACTAGCCGTTGGGATCATATTGGAGCCGTTAAGGACTTTAATTCCCACCATAAATATAGTTCTGCAGCTCCCCGTTTCGAAACACTCGAACCTGTTTCGAAACACCCTCAATATAGAAAGAGCCGTTGCAGTCTGTCAGGGTACCCGTTTCGGAACACCCCCTTGCCGTTTCGAAACGCGTATCGAAACGCTATAAGCCCGTATCGAAACGCCTGCATTTGAAAGTTGGTTGGGAAAGAGCCGTTGGGTTTTCATGACCGTTATGGTCACTGCCACGTAGGCGTATCGAAACGGCCTAGCCCGTTTCGAAACGCTTGGCAAAAATCCTACCCAGGGAAAGCCCGTTTCGAAACAAGTTTCGGAACGTTTTTGCTACTGGAGCCCCCTGTTTCGAAACGCCCTAAGGTGTTTCGAAACACCTGGACATGTTTGAGAAATTTGGCTATGAAACACAAGAAAAACCCTATTGAAAAATTCCCTAAACATAATTTTAAGTTGTTTGGACTTTGGAAATGTTTTAAATGCTTTTTAAATCAGTCCACAACATTTTTCAATTATTATATCAAAACATTAGTTCTACACTATATATATATATGAGTTATATTTTAATACATAAGTTCTTCTATAAAATTCAAAACTTAAATCCCAAACTCTAGCACCCTAAATCTAAACCTTAAACCTTAAATCTTAAACTCTAAATTTTACACCATAAACGAGTTATATTTTAATACACAAATTGTGTAAAAAAAATTACACGACCGTTCATATTTAAGCTATAAAATCTAAAACCTAAATCCTTAGCCAAAGCATCCTAAAACCTAAACCTAAATCTTAAACCCTAAACTCTAAATTCTAAATCCTACGCCCTACAACCTAAACCCCTAAACTCTAAACCATAACATAAATATCTAAACCTTAAAATTAAAAGGCTTGTGTATCAAAATATTTTCCTTATAATATTGTATATTTTTATTTGTTTATACTTTTTCCACACACATGTGCTTGAATCCGGAAATCCCATGATAAACATCAAACTCTTTTCTCTTAAGCCACTCGATAGGTTCTAAATTTTTATCAAATTTAAACTTTAAAGTATACTATAAAAATAAGGCTTAAGGGCTATTTTTGCCCTTGTAGTAGTACCAATTTATCGATTCTGCCCCTATGGTATTTTTTCATCAATTTGGTCCCTGAAGTAGTCGAATTGCATCACCGTTTGCCCCTTGACTAACACTCTAACCTTAATTTATATATCTCAAACCCTATATCCTAAACCCTAATAAAATAAATTCAATCTAAAGTGATTATGATACATAAAAGTATTCTTAAACCCTAAACGGTGATGCAATTCGACTACTTCAAAGGCGAAATTGATGTGTAAATATCATAAGGGTGAAATCGATAAATTGAGATTACTACAAAGAAAAAATAGCCCTTAAGCCTAAAAATAATATAACAAAATATTTGTAAAATTTTGAAAATGAGTGGCCTAACTTATGTATTGATTGTTAGAGGTCAAGTCCGACCCATATTTTAAACATGGTTATTTTTTAATTAACCGTCAGAAAATGTCCAAACTATATCATTTTTTCCAGTTAAATACTTAAACTATTTCATCGACCAACGTTGTGGCTAATGTTTCATTCCGTTATTTAAATAAGGGTTTTTGTTACGCTAGTTAAAAAAATTCTATTATCAAATTAGAACATGACATGTGGCATATTTCTGTTATTTTCTTTAGTTTTTATTTAAAGAATAATAAAATCTTTAATTTTAGAAAAAAAAACCAATAAATTCTTTAAATTCTTTTAAAAAACCAAAACCCTAACCCCAAGTCCCTTAATTCCTCCCATCCTACAACCGATTCAATCACCACTAGCCACCCATGCCTTTGTCAGACCACCACGACTGAAAATCTCATCTTTCTGTCGTCGAATATCGACGAGTAACAATATGAAAAAATAGGCCACATTACATGTTCTGATTGGATGACAAATTTTTTTATCGGCTGTTGATGGAAAAACCTTATTTGAGTAACAATATGAAACGCTAGACACTTATTTGGCTTGGAAAATAGTTTGGACACCTAAGTGGAAAAAAATGATTATAGTTTGGGCATTTATTTTACGGTTAAACCTTATTTTTTTAATCTCATTCTTAGAACGTAATATTTTAATACAAATCTTTTCCAATTTCGGATAAAACTTAAAACGAATAACTAGATCTTTGAATAAGTCCTGTTTCTTTTCTCGCAATGAGAAATATTTTAGGATGAGTCTACCACGCTCGACGAGTACCGATGAGCACCACTATATATATATATGAGTTATATTTTAATACATAAGTTCTTCTATAAAATTCAAAACTTAAATCCCAAACTCTAGCACCCTAAATCTAAACCTTAAACCTCAAATCTTAAACTCTAAATTTTACACCATAAACGAGTTATATTTTAATACACAAATTGTGTAAAAAAATTACACGACCGTTCATATTTAAGCT